>OY829542.1:19997689-21408800 GCA_963691705.1 Viola odorata
ATCACATTCACCTGGAGGACACAAGCAAAACCATACGCCAGCCTCAGCGCAGGTTGAATCCGCCCATGATGAAAGTAGTGAGGAAATAAGTGCTGAAGTTGCTGGATGCGGGCGTTATCTACCCCATCTTTGATAGCCCATGAGTCAGTCCGATCCAGGTCGTGCCCAAGAAAACTGGTATCACCATTACCATTGGGCAAGATGGTGAATCTATTCCCACCAGAATCCAGAATGGGTGGCGTGTGTGCATTGACTACCGCCGTTTGAATGCTGCTACCAGGAAAGATCACTTCCCTCTTCCCTTCATAGACCAAATGTTGGAACGTCTCGCGAGCAAGACCCACTATTGCTGTCTAGACGGTTACTCCGGTTTCCATCAGATTCCAGTTGCCCCCGAAGACTAGGAGAAAACCACCTTCATGTGCCCTTTCGGTACCTTTGCTTATAAGCGTATGCCCTTCGGCTTGCGTAATGCCCCGCCACCTTTCAACGATGCATGGTGAGCATTTTCTTTGAACTGGTTAAAGATGGGATCGAGGTCTTTATGGATGACTTCACTGTTTATGGGAATTCCTTTTCAGAGTGCATGAGTAAATTAAAGAAATGTTTGGAGCGGTGCATTGAAACCAACCTTGTCTTGAACTTCGAGAAATGCCACTTCATGGTGGATCGAGGCCTCGTTCTCGGTCATATCGTCTCGGCCAAGGGGATTGAGGTAGACAAGGCCAAGATCAAAGTGATAGAATCCCTACCCTACCCAGCCAGTATTCGCGATGTGCGATCCTTTCTAGGGCACGCCGACTTTTATAGAAGGTTTATCAAGGATTTCTCTAAAATCGCGCAACCCATGTGCCGTCTACTCTAGAAAGAAGTTACTTTTGATTTCGATGAGAAGTGTAAAATTGCCTTCGACACTCTCAAAAGCAAACTTATTTCAGCTCCTATCATTCGTGCCCCCGATTGGTCATTGCCTTTCAAAATCATGTGCGATACCAGTAATCAAGCCCTCGACGCTGTTCTAGGTCAAAAGAAAGAATCGAAAACATATGTCATCTACTACGCATCCAAGTTACTTGACCCAGCTCAGTAGAACTACACCACCACAAAGAAAGAACTCCTCGCCATTGTTTATGCCCTGGAAAAATTCAGGCAATACCTCTTAGGCACGCATGTCATCGTGTATTCGGATCATTCGGCCCTTAGGTGCCTTTTGACAAAGGCTGACGCTAAGCCTAGACTCATTCGGTGGATTTTGTTGTTACAAGAATTTGATATCTTGATCAAAGACAAGAAAGGAAGAGAAAACCTGGTAGCGGATCATTTAAGCAGACTTCCAGCCCAAGAAGATGACTCACGAGTGCTTATCTGCGATACATTCCCAGACGAACAATTGTGTCTTGCCCATGCCGTTCAGTTTCCATAGTTCTCAGACATTGCAAATTTTTGTGCTACTGGTACCTACCCCACAGATGTTTCCCCCTCCGAATGCAGTAGAATCAGAAGGCAAGCCAAATATTATATTTGGGATAACCCATATTTATGGAAGCACTACTCGGACCAGATTATCCGCCGTTGTGTAACCATGGACGAGGTTCCCTCGATCCTAAAATTTTGCCATTCTGAAGGAGGACATTTCGTGACCAAGAAGACTGCCCTCAAGGTCCTAGAAGCCGGTCTTTACTGGCCCACTATTTTCAAGGACAGCTACATATATTGCGCGTCGTGCCCTCGATGCCAAGCCACCGGAAATATCGGGGCCAGGAACCAGATGCCCTTGACAATCATCATTCCATGTGAGATTTTTGATGTCTGGGCATAGATTTCATGGGCCCGTTCCCCAATTCTTTCAGAAATATATATATCCTTCTCACTGTTGATTATGTTTCAAAGTGGGTCGAGGCCAAGGCAACTCGGACATATGATTCCAAGGTGGTTGTGATCTTCCTGCGCACCCATATCTTCAATATGTTTGGTACGCCTCGTGCCCTCATTAGCAATCGGGGTTCCCATTTCTGCAACCCTATCGTGACCTCTCTTCTAACCAAGTATGGGGTCCATCACAGAACCTCTACAACATATTGATGGTTGCCGAAACCGTCAAAATAAAATAAATACAATCTACCAATGCACATGTAGTTTTAAAACAGTAGCTAGTGGTAAAAGGTTCGTCCTCAGGGATTCGGTGGCAATTAATATTCTTTATAAATGATTAGGAAAGGTAACGAGTGGTAAATACCAATATTGAGTTGTTGTGAATAATTGCGAAAAATAAGTAACAGAAAGAAATAAATGGATGTGGTGTGTGAAATCAAATGTGACAAATTCCCAGTAAGGATTTCGATGAGCTCATGCATTTAATTAATTGATCATTGATTCAAGTATTTTCAATACCAGACTTGCAGGCGGCTATAGAGATCAGGTTCTCACCTAGATCTCCTACTCTCTACCTATTCGAGATTCTTAAAGGTTCTCACCTATTAAGGTCCTTGATATATCTTATGGCATACAGAAGCTATTCTATTAGGTCTAATAAGATAATCAAATAATTCTACCGTAAGAGACCTTCCCGAGTTCAGGAGAGAGAAGTGCCTACTCTTGTAAACTCGACCTTAAATATTTTCGAATCTGATCCGTCAATCAGTTGGTTGCCTTCGTATCACTTTCTACAGTGTAGACTCCAAGGTATCAAGAGAAGATAGTAATCATGCAAATTCTAGTGTAGTTGATCAAGCTTCAAAAGAAGTATGCATAATTTCACAATCAATTAAAACAATTAAAGATGCAAGATGGGATTTAATAATTGCGTTTAGATCTCACAATCAATTAAGCATGGCTGTTAATCCTCACAAGGAATAGATAGAATTTAGCCTATTGATTGACGTTATATTTCATTCGTTTCTACCACTTCAAAGTTCCTTGTTTGTGGCAGAAACTCCCATTTTTACGTCAATTTGGCTTCTTTTGGAAGAATCTTGGGCAAGACCGGTTCTGGATGGATCTAGTGCTAGAGCGAAGACTGGCAGTCTTAGCCGCATGTCTTGGCTAAGACTGCGGGATAGAAGCGTGCTGAACATGGACTCATGGGAAGCGGGATCAGATCAGAGACCCCTGGCCGTTGCATCCACTTGAAGAATTTTTGGATGTAATCCTATTTGAACAAAAACACTTTATTATTATGTTATTATTATTATCTCTTTAGTATTTGAAAACAATTGGGATTCTTATCCCTATCTTTTTGTTAATTTGAAGTGAGGAGTTTTGGTAAGAAACGTGATTGATGGGGACTCTAACCTTATTTAAGGTTAGGGAAGGCTGTCAATTACGACATTCTTCCATCTTCCTTTCTTCTGGTTTTGTAAACAACTACTGTGATAATTCCTTCGGAAATATCGCGTCTTAATTATATTTCATGTTCTTCAATTGTCCCATTTATTTCCTTAATTAATATGTTTAGTAGCTAAAACACCTAATTCTTGGTAAGGGCCGAGTGAGCATACTTGTGAATCGTGAGGCTGAGTTGTTCTTAATCATCCTCTTGTTTGTATTCAGTTGAAGTTCCGTTTTAACAAACCGGTTCCCGTCTAGACTAAGACTTGATCGATCTTAGGCAAGACGACGAATTTGCAACCAGTCACCAAGGGGACGAGCGAAACCGAAGTGATGAAGTAGGTAGCTAACCTCGCGGGGGTTAGTGAACTTGAATTGATATAGGTCTAACCAGATTGACGACCTAGGGCTCCGAGTTTGGAGTAGCTTGGCCTAGACTCTGTCTTTCCCTATGCCATTGAGATAACGCATGTGCCTCAAGCCAGCAACCAATTGGATAAACCCTTTAGCCAGCAAGGTGTCCACTGGCCAGGATCACTAGGAAAGGGGGTACCCTCCAAGTGATTTGAATAGGAGGAAAGTAGGATTGGAAAGGGGTTCCTCCCAATCTATAGCAGAGTTACAAAGGAGAATGAGAAAATCTAGAGTCAATGATCGATGAAACAAGTCTAGTGCTCACGAATTCACCCTTGCCAGGGATTAATCTCACGAAAGTTTCACCCAACCTCAGCCAGCAATCTTAGCTAAGATTCACTTCTGCCCAAGATTGCTTCTTCATTCTATTATTGCTTATTCTCTTTTTACGCTTTGCTTATCTTAATCATCAGGAACAAAAATACCCTCAACTCCAGTGACGAGGAAGTCGAGTCAGGACTACGATACACCACCAAGATCTCTGCGGACGAACCTCTTATCGCAATCTACGAGTCCCTTGTGGACGAGTGATAAGTTGTATTCCTACCCCATTTTCTATATCTTTTTTACAACTAAATTTGATGCCCTCGATAAGCGATCAAATTTTGGCGCCGTTGCCGGGGATCTTCTGAGGGTGTATTTTGTAGTTTTGTTTTTTATTTTTGTCTTTCGCAGTTGATGACCAGGTCCTCAAAGGAAGAACTACTACCTTTGAATCCAGAACTCACAAGGACCGAAACTCAAATCAGGAAGAAATCTAAGAGAAAATTCGTTGGTGAATTTTCGGGAACTCAATCAGAAACTGATTCCAGCAACAGTCTAGGCCAAGATCAGGGCCCAGCTGAGAATCCAATACCAAACATGGAAGAAAACCAAGAAGAACAGACGATGAGAGAACAAAACAGGGGGGCAGAACGAGTGACCTACTCCTGTATTAATCTACCACCGATGGCTAATGATTGGTCCATCAAGACAAACATCATTGCCAACTTAACCAAATTTCATGGCCACTCAAACGAGAATCCGTATAACCATTTGAGGAACCTTCACCTCCAATGCGATACCCTCAAACCAGTAGGAGTATCAATCGAGAGAGCCAAACTGAAGTCATTTCAGTGGTCTCTCGAAGACTCAGCTAAGAATTGGTTCTATAGCTTGCCCCATAACACAATAATAACGTGGGGAGACATGTCCGCTACCTTCCTAAATAAATATTGGAATGCAACTAAGGCAGGGGTAGCAAGGAAAAGCTTAGTTTCTGTTCAGCAGAGGGGAGGAGAAAGTTTGAGCGAGTATCATCAAAGGTTTAGAGACCTTCAAGACATTTTCCCTACCCATGGGGTGACAGATCATCTCCTAATCCAATACTTCTATGATGGAATGTGTATAAAGGATAGGGAAAGGCTAGATTCAGCCGCTGGAGGAGCACTTCAAGATCTTACTCCAATGAGAGCAAAATTACTCCTCCAAACGATGGCCGACAACAGCCAAAACAACGCCTCATTCGAGAGAAATTCTACACCTTCTTCTTTAAATGCAATAAATATGGAAAATAAGCTTGATAAGATTACTGACATTTTGATGAATCTCTCTATAGGTACCCAATCTCAGGCACAAACTACAGTCGCAACAGCCAATCCTATGCCCTCGGTTTGCGGGGTTTGCCAACAACTAGATCATCCAACCCATAGTTGTTATGTGGTGGAATAGCCGGCAGATCCAGCCCCAATCCCAGTGAATGCAACATATGGCTACAATCAAGGACAATCTAATGGACAACCTAGATTCCCACACGAGAGCAACCAATACTCATGGAGACAACATCCCAATCTAAAGTGGAGGTAAGATACGCCTCAGCCTAGCCAACCAAATCACCAACAATACCAAACTCAGCCTAGTCAACCATCTCAACACCAATACCAACAACCATCTCAACACCAATACCAACAGCAGCCACAACAATCTCCCATAAATTTCCAACACTTCGTACCCAAACCACCAGGAGCAAACCAATCCAATGCCCCAGTCCCACTTCCTACACCTCAACCGCTTAAGATTACAGGAGTACCTATCGAGGACACTATGCAAAAATTCATGCAAGCAACTCAATCCAGCCTTGTCGAAATGCAAAAACAAATAGGTCAGCTCACCCAACAGATCCAGCAAACAGGAACAAGTGGAAAATTACCTTTCACCACCGAGGATAACCCAAAGCACAATGTAAGTGTCATCCACCTAAGGAGTGGAAGTGTCCTACCTGAACGAAAGGGTGCGAAATCAGATCAAGAGATTCACGACCAATCATACGAAGACGAGGATGTGGACGTAGATGAGGAAGTACAAGGAGAAATCCAAGCAGAAGTTCAGTCAGAGCCAATCTTGGCCAAGACTAGAACTCAGAGTGAAGCCGAGCTTGATATTCCAGTTCAAACAGAACAACCGATCTTAGCTAAGACTAAGGCCAAGGCTGATGAGCAGGTTATGAAACCTCTGGAGACAACAGATATCCCACCTCCCTATCCTCCCAAGACCTCTAAACAAAAGAAGTTAGACGAGGCTAAGGACTTCATGAACATTTTTGGCAAAGTGGCAGTGAGTATTCCTATGCTAGACTTAATTTCAAAAGTACCTTCTTATGCAAGATTTTTGAAAGAACTTTGTACTAACAAAAGGAAACTTGCAGGTATTGAGAGAGTGAATCTTATGCAGAATGTTTCTTCAGTGCTTCAGAGTAAACTACCGGAGAAATGTGGAGATCAAGGAACCTTCACCATCCCTTGCAAGATTGGGAACAAAACAGTGGAAAAGGCCCTTTGCGATTTAGGGGCTGGGATCAACGTGATGTCCTTAAAGGAATATGAAGCAGTGCAAATGGGACCCATGAAGGAAACACAGGTGGTGATTCAACTGGCTGACCGAACGGTGATCCACCCTAAGGGTTTAGTGGAGGACGTTCTCGTCCAAGTCAATAACTTTATATACCCTGTGGACTTTTATATTGTTGAAATGGATGCTGATTTACCTTCCTGTACTACTGATGTGCTCTTAGGTAGACCTTTTCTTAGGTCTGCTAGAGCAAAGATAGACGTTTATGAAGGTAGTATTATTTTAGAATTTTTTGGAAGCACGATTAAGTTCTACATGAAGGAGGGATTAAATTATCATAATGAGACACATAGTGTTATTTTTATTGATATCTTATACCCTATTGAGGAAGAAACTGCAGACTTAAATGCTACTGACCCACTTGATTTTGTCTTAAGCAGAAGCATCTCAGCTAAGACACTGGAAGAAATGGAAGACCGAGTAGGAAACCGAGAGGATCTTAGGGAGATCTTAACAGATTTTCATGAGACTGAACCAGTGAAGGAAACCACACCTTGTCCATTGTTTAGCCTATCTAACTCTGAGATGATACCATCCATTGTGCAGGCACCCGAGCTTGATCTTAAGGAGTTACCAGAACACCTTAAGTACGCCTATCTAGGCCAAGGCGAAACTCTCCCAGTAATAATCTCAGCTAAGCTTTCCAGCGAAGAAGAGACAAGATTGACAAGCATTCTGAAGGAACATAAAGAGGCTATTGGGTGGACTCTAGCAGACATCAAGGGCATATCGTCAACCATTTGTACCCACAAAATTAATGTGGAAGAGGATAAGAAAACTATTAGACAACCCCAAAGGAGGCTTAACCCTCCGATGATGGAAGTTGTCACAAAAGAAATCATCAAATTACTTGATGCTAGAATTATATACCCAATCTCTCATAGTTCATGGGTTTCCCCTGTGCAGGTTGTGCCCAAAAAGACAGGTACTACCGTGACTGAAGGTGAGGATGGAGTAAAGAGAACCGCGAGAATTCAGAACGGATAGAGAGTCTGCATAGACTACCGCAGACTTAACCAAGTCACAAGGAAAGATCACTTTCCATTGCCATTCATCGACCAAATGGTGGAAAGATTGACTGGGAAGTCCCATTACTGTTTCTTGGACGGTTATTCAGGATTTCATCAAATCCTAGTGGCATTAGAAGACCAAGAGAAGACGACATTTACATGTCCCTTCGGAACCTTTGCATATAGGAGGATGCCATTCGGGTTGTGCAATGCACCGACCACCTTTCAAAGATGTATGGTTAGTATCTTTTCAGACTATGTGGAAAAGGGTATTGAAGTGTTTATGGATGACTTCACCGTCTATGGTGACGATTTTGATAAATGCTTAACGACACTGAAACATATTTTAAAAAGATGTGTGGCCACTGATCTTGTTCTTAACTATGAAAAATGTCATTTCATGGTTGAACAAGGTATTGTCTTAGGTCATGTAGTTTCTAAGAAAGGTATAGAAGTTGACCAGGCTAAGATTGACGTTATCAAAACCTTGCCTTACCCCTCATGCGTGCGTGAGGTTAGGAGTTTTTTGGGCCATGCAGGATTTTATCGCAGTTTTATCAAAGACTTCTCGAAGATAGCGGAGCCAATGTGCAAACTCTTGCAAAAAGAAGTGGACTTTGATTTTGAAAAGTCTTGCCAAGAAGCGTTCGACAAGGTCAAAGAGAAACTCATATCATCCCCAATCATCCAAGCCCCAGATTAGAACCTACCATTCGAATTGATGTGTGATGCTAGCAACTCGGCTGTTGGTGCGGTTCTAGGGCAGAGTAACGGTAGAGATCCACACGTGATCTACTACGCCTCTAAGATGCTTGACGATGCGCAAAAGAACTATACCACAACGGAAAAAGAATTGTTCGCAATAATCTTCGCCTTAGACAAATTCAGATCGTATTTGATGGGAACAAAAGTCATAGTCTTTTCTGACCACGCAGCCTTAAGGTATCTCCTGACAAAAGCCGAATCTAAGCCAAGACTGATCCGCTGGGTTTTACTTTTGCAGGAACATAATTTGGAAATTAAAGACAAAGTAGGAAAGAAGAACTTAGTTGCGGACCACCTAAGTAGATGTTTTGTGAAGGCCGATTCAGAACCAATCAAGGATGATTTTCCAGACGAACATCTATTTGTCGTCCAGGTAATTAGACCATGGTTTGCCGACCTAGTCAATTTCTTAGTCACGGGAAAACACCATGGAGACCTAACGGCTCAAGAAAAGGTTAAGATTAAGCATGACAACAAGTATTTCGTTTGGGATGATCCTTACCTTTGGAAGATCGGGTCTGATCAGTTGATTAGAAGATGCATTCCTGAAGCTGAAATTCCATCGGTCTTAAGATTTTGTCATTCCTATGCATGTGGTGGACATTTTGGAGCTAAGAGGACAACCTTAAAAGTCCTAGAATCAGGATTTTACTGGCCCTCTCTATTCCATGATAGTTATATGTTTTGTAAGACATGTCCTGAATGCCAAAAGATAGGGAACATAAGCGCTAGAAACCAAATGCCCATGAATGTTATATTAAATTGTGAGATTTTTGATCTATGGGGCATTGATTTCATGGGGCCATTTCCTATGTCGGATGGAAAGAAATATATATTGCTTGCTGTAGATTATGTGTCTAAATGGATAGAAGCTAAGGCAACTAGGACCAATGATGCTAGAACTGTTGTTTCGTTTTTGAAAACTAACATTTTGAACAGATTTGGCGTGCCTAGGGGGATCATTAGCGACCGAGGCACACATTTTTGCAATAGTATTATTGTTTCCCTTTTCAGGAAGTATGGAGTAACCCACAAAGTCTCCACAGCATACCACCCTCAGTCAAATGGCTAAGCGGAGGTATCAAACAGAGAAGTCAAATCGATCTTAGCTAAGACTGTTGGCTTAGATCGACGAGATTGGAGCCTAAGGTTAGATGATGCACTATGGGCGTATAGGACAGCTTACAAATCCCCCATAGGAATGACTCCTTACAAACTGGTGTACGGAAAAGCTTGTCACCTACCAGTAGGTATGCAACACAGAGCTTATTGGGCAATTCGGAAATGCAATCTAAGGTACGACCAAGCAGGTGAGGAAAGGAAACTCAAAATCCACGAAATAGAAGAGTTGAGGAACCAAGCATATGATAACCAACTCTTAGCCAAGATCAGGATGAAAACATATCACGACAGTAAGATTGTCGAGAAAAATCTCCAACTTGGGGGAAAAGTCCTTCTATACAATTCACGATTTAAGCTCTTCCCAGGTAAGCTCAAAACCAAATGGGAAGGTCCATATGTTATCACTAATATCTACCCTCATGGTGCAGTGGATATTAAGAATGAAAAAATAGGGATTGAGTTCAAGGTCAATGGACAGCGACTGAAACCATTCCTAGAAGGATTTCCTACGTTTCAGGAAAATCAGGCGATTGAAGCCCCACCTAAGATCCATTAAAAGAATAGCAAAGTCATGCCTAGGACTATAACTAGGGCGCTACATGGGAGGCAACCCATGCCTTTTAATTTTAATTATCTCGAATAAACTTATCGCTCAAATTTTGCCAGTGCTACTGATTAATTTCCCTTTGCTGAATTTTTTAGGGAGCATATGGAAGAAAAATAATTTTCAGGAGTGATTTTAAGGATCTAAGTGTGGTGAGGAGTATATTTGATCTTAGCCACATTTTATTCAACCTTGGGCTGATTGACACGCGGAGATAGAGGAAGAAAAAGAAAGGAAGCGTGTTCTAGGGAGGAGAAAAAGTAGGGATAACGGTCACATTTTTTGTAATTACTAATCATGATTTGGAAATTAATTTTTCCAAATCTTAATTAATAATTATCTACCAAGAATCAGTCCCCTTACCCCCCACAACACAAAATCCCTAAAATTTCGCCCTCTCTCTCTTATCTTTCGCGATCACCTCAGCTAAATCCTCTCCACTCTTCCACTCTCCTACTTCAAACCCACGATCAATCAGCATTAAAACATGAGAAAATCAAAGCGATCATCTGCAAAGAAAGTGAAATCCACCCCGATTAAGCAAAGATCTCCTACCCCTTCGCAATCTCCCTCTCTAACGAATCCAGAGGAGGATTTGCCACAAAACCTCAACGAAGCGCTAGCTATCGCAAGGACAATCATGTCCATGGAAGCAGCTGACTCTGATTCTTCGAAGCAAATTCTCTCCACTCCTACTTCAGTCCCGGAGCCCAAAACCCAATCTAGGGTTAGCAAGCCGGTTGACTCCAAGGTTCAAGAGATTTCGGATTCCGAGCCTAAGTGTGAAGAAGGCTCGGCCAAATCAAAGAAATCGGGAAAGAGAAAGGCAGCACTGACTGTTGAATCTGCCCCAGCCAAGAGGACGTGATCTGCGGCTGCCAAGGGCAAGAAGAAAGCTGATGGGGGCAATCTTGGCCCTGACTCTGAAGCTGATGAGGTTGCGGTCTTGGCCAAGACTGCCAAGGTAATCACCCTTCCGCCCTTGAACTCTTTGAAAGGATGTTTGAGGCCTGATACTCCTGACTTTAGGGCTAAGTTGATTGAAAGCATGCCTGTGAGATAACTCAATTTGCTGTCCTTGATTTTTCCTTTCTTGATGACTTAGGGATAGGAAATAGAGTTAGGCGGTTCATTTCTAATCTTGGGTGGGATTGTTTTTTCTATCTTTGCATGCCTGCTTATGCTGAATTATGTTTAGAGTTTCATTCCTCTTTCTGGTTAGATCAGGAGAGATTGTATGCTAATGGTAGAGCTTTTCCTGATCTGAGTGCTACTGATGTTGTGCACTTCCGTTTGCTTGATAAGTGGTGTCACTTTTCCATTGATGATTTTAATCTGTTGCTTGGCTTTGTGACTGAGGATGGCCTCAAGTCTGATGAATATGCAAATGCCCTGACTGATTATCCCCCAGATTGGGATAAGGCAGCGGCCTACGGAGAATTGATTGGTGACCATGCGGCTAAGCTAAATAAAAATTCTAAGGCTCACCAGATCCGAGATCCTACCTTGAGGATTCTCCAAAGGATCCTTTCAATCAATCTCTCGGCCAAGACCACAGTCTCGGGTAATATTTCAAAACTTGAGACATTTTTGCTTTGGTGCATGCTGCATGAAAAAAGAGTTAATCTTGGCTATTGGATTGCTAGGCAGATAAAAGCATGTGATTCTCTTCCTAGAATGATTCTAGGAACTCTGATTTCCCATTTGACTGCTACTGCTAGGGGTATAGATTTGTCTGGTTTGAATTTATATAAATTCTGTGCCATTAAGATCATAGATCTTAGGCCTTTTGACCAAATGGGCCATTTCCACGAGGAAAAAGGCTATCTCTGCTTTAATACAGGATTTACCCCAGTACCAGATCACCTCTATGGGAAGAGGATCAACGGGAACTTCAAGGTTAAGCCAATTCAGATCGACGGTGCAGCAGAGGAGCCCAATCTTGGCCAAGATGACCAGATGCCTGAGCAGACCAATAGCCTCGGCATTGATCCTGACCACCCTAGACTTCCAGAATGGGCCAACAAATTCCTTGAGCTTGTGCAGATCCAGCTCGACACTTTCACGGCAAATCAGAAGTTGTTTCACGACTTTCAAGACTCCTCTCAAAAGCAGATGCAGCGGATTGTGGATCAACAACAATCCCTGTTTGCGAGTGTTGAGTTAGCACAGAAGGAACGGCTGGACAAGTTCATGGAGCAACAGGACGCCAAGTATAAGTTCATCCAGGCACACTTAGAAGGGGCTTTCACCTACATCAAGGCCATAGACAGAGTTGTTGCGCACATTCGCAACAAGGTGAATGACCACTTCAGCACCACTAGCGACTCCAGCGGCGCCTCTGATGAAGAAGAAGAACAAGCACCTTCTGTGCAAGACCCGAAGCCTCCACCTTCCACATCTCAGTGAATACCCCCAGGTCGTGTCTTTCTTTCTTTCTTTTTCAAATTTTTGTGTCTTTTTAATTTTTTCTCTCATTTACACATTGAGGACAATGTGTTCTCTAAGTGTGGTGAGGGTGTTTTTAGGATGTTTGTCTGTATATACATGTTCTGAAGTGTTTTTGGTGTGATTTCTTTTATCGCATGAAATTTTTCGTTTTTTTGTGTGAATCTAGGCTAAGTTAGTTGGCATAGATCGTCTGAAATAGAGTCCGATGCATGTTTTTTTTCTTTGTCAACATGTGTGTTTTTTTGGGATGTGTGTTCTCTGTTTTGTTTGTATGTCAGCAAATTTTTTGAACTATGCCTAAAGCCTGTTTTCTTGAGTACCTTAACCTTGACCTTTAGCATCCTTCACCTTGTGACCCCATACCTTATGAACACAGCATCCTCAGCCTAGAGACATCTTTATTGTACATAATCATAGGGTCTAGCATTGTGCAACCGACTTGACACATAGGCAAACTTCCACCAAAAATACCTAATACCCCCTTAAGGAAAATTGCTAGTGGACAATGGAGTCTAATGCCTTGTAATTATGCTGAATCGCTCTAATATAGAGAACTACTGCTATGCCTAGTAAATTGCAGCTCTAGAAAAAATATATGAATAAAAACGTCTTGGTATTTCTGCCTCAGTAAGCGGAAATAATCAAGAAACTTTTAAAAGAGCAAAGAAAAAAATAAAAGCAAATGTCTCGATGTTTCTGCCTCACTAAGCATTAACAATCAAGAAACTTTTAGCAATTTAGGCATAGTAAAACAAAACTTCAGGCAAGGTAATTAGATGATGATATTGAGCAATTGAATTAAAGGGGGAAAATCCAAGTAGGTGGAGGTCTTGCTTTGTTGAGTCTGTTGTGGAATGCAAAGACGTTATGGTCATGTGGAATTCGGATGTCTAGGGTACTGATTAGGCTGTATTCATAAGGGTTGGGATCCATGGAGAAGTATGCTCACTGTCATAGGCCAAAGATATTTAAGGAAATGGGCTAAGGGTAGTCTGTCCAGAAAATTTTGCCACTGTTTGAGTTTGTCTGTTTTGAGTCTTTCTTTTTTGTCTTAGTCAAGAGTCTAGTATGCTTGGGGGCAAGCATTGTTTAAGTGTGGTGAGGTTTGATTGACGTTATATTTCATTCGTTTCTACCACTTCAAAGTTCCTTGTTTGTGGCAGAATCTCCCCTTTTTACGTCAATTTGGCTTCTTTTGGAAGAATCTTGGGCAAGACCGGTTTTGGATGGATCTAGTGCTAGAGCGAAGACTGGCAGTCTTAGCCGCATGTCTTGGCTAAGACTGCGGGATAGAAGCGTGCTGAACATGGACTCATGGGAAGCGGGATCAGATCAGAGACCCTTGGCCGTTGCATCCACTTGAAGACTTTTTGGATGTAATCCTATTTGAACAAAAACACTTTATTATTATGTTATTATTATTATCTCTTTAGTATTTGAAAACAATTGGGATTCTTATCCCTATCTTTTTGTTAATTTGAAGTGAGGAGTTTTGGTAAGAAACGTGATTGATGGGGACTCTAACCTTATTTAAGGTTAAGGAAGGCTGTCAATTAAGACATTCTTCCATCTTCCTTTCTTCTGGTTTTGTAAACAACTACTGTGATAATTCCTTTAGAAATATCGCGTCTTAACTATATTTAATGTTCTTCAATTGTCCCATTTATTTCCTTAATTAATATGTTTAGTAGCTAAAGCACCTAGAGTCAATGATCGATGAAACAAGTCTAGTGCTCACGAATTCACCCTTGCCAGGGATTAATCTCACGAAAGTTTCACCCAACCTCAGCCAGCAATCTTAGCTAAGATTCACTTCTGCCCAAGATTGCTTCTTCATTCTATTATTGCTTATTCTCTTTTTACGCTACCCTCAACTCCAGTGACGAGGAAGTCGAGTCAAGACTACGATACACCACCAAGATCTCTGCGGACGAACCTCTTATCGCAATCTACGAGTCCCTTGTGGACGAGTGATAAGTTGTATTCCTACCCCATTTTCTATATCTTTTTTACAACTAAATCAGAAAGAAAATTAGAATGATCAAGCTCAAAAACAGTTTCTTTAATTTCTTTTCTGATTTCAAAATTTTCCTCCAATTCTCCCAGCATTTGTTGATCAACGCTTCTACTAAAAACATGCTCCAAAGGATTAGTAGCATTTAATTTATGAATATCAACAGTAACAGGATCAACAATATTTATGCAATTCACAATATGTTTTTCATTTGGAAATCTCATGGCATCATACATATTGAATTTAATAATTTCACCACAAAACTCCAATGTTAAACTCCCTCCTGCCACATCGATCTTCGCCCTTGCTGTCCTCAAGAAGGGTCTTCTAAGCAGCACCTCTGTAGATTTTGTTGAATGCTCGTTGTCCATATCTACAACATAGAAGTCAACTGGAAAAACAAAGTTGTTAACCTGCACTAACACATCCTCAATCACACCAACAGGGTATATAAATGATCTATCTGCTAATTGAATCACAACTTTTGTTTCCTTCAGTTCACCAATATTTAAAGTCTTAAAAATAGTCAATGACAAAACATTAATCCCAGCGCCAAGATCACATAGTGCTTTCTCTATGCTCTTCTCTCTAATCTTGCAAGGAATTGCAAACGTCCCTCCATCCTTGCATTTATTGGGTATTGAATGGGAATTGCAAACGTCCCTCAAAATCAGCTAAGGTAAATCCTACTCCAGAACCAGTACTGCCCAAGGAGGAATAGCAGGTCCCTCCGTCTGCCCTACGACAGAACTCCACTCAAGTGACTTCTGACCTTTCTATTTTTCATGAGTGGTTAGTTTTCCATGACAAGCCTTCAATTGATAAGTTGCATATGCTGAATTCCAAAGGCGTTAGCTCCTGTGCGCGCCTCGATTTGGATTTTTTGTCCAGAATGGGTATTGAATCTCAGGTCCGAGAGTTGGTTGCTAATATCGGTTGGGAATCTCTATTCTTCTTAGAACACCCAACCTTTATTGAACTCTCGCTCGAGTTCTTTACCTCTTTTTGGGTCGCATCCGACTATTTTAAGCCTAAGGGCAAGTTTGGACCTAACTCTTCTACTCCTGGTATAACCAATTTTAGATTAGCAAACAAATGGTCCAAGTTGTCCCTTAGTGAGTTTAATTTTTTGTTGAACTTTGTTGCGCCTGCTGATTTGAATTCTACTTTGTACAAAAATGCTTTAACTGTTATTCCGCCTGTCTTTGATGCTAATGCTGCCTTTCGTGAGCTTACTAATGATCCCAAAGCTGAGTTTAATCCTAAGTCTAGTAAAGCCCACGAACTTGTTGATCCTGCTTTACGCATCCTACATAGATTTCTGGCCCTCACCTTCTCGAGTCGATTTGGATCCTTGAGCCAGTTATCTCTGCAGGAATTTTTCATTTTATGGTGCATGCAACATAAGCGTAGGGTTAATCTAGGGTTTTGGGTTGCCTCGGGTATTCTTCATATTCTAAATGGCTCCCGAGGCCCCATTTTCGGATCTCTTATCTCTCTGCTTGCGGTGAAGTTGCATAATATGGACCTGTATGCCAGTGACCTTTCTGAGCCCCTTGCATTCAAGGATTTAGATGTTCGTACCTTAGATGGTATGGGTCATTTATGCGTCTTACATGGTGTATTGAGTTTCTCTGCAGGATCCACCCCTGCTGGTGATAAGATTTTCGGCACCAAGTTCGGCGGCAATTTTGACTATCCAGATCTATCGAGGCCCAGAACTACATCTGTTCCTCCTGCCCAAACAGAGACATCTCGTCGAGCCCCCAATGTACCCGCAACAGTCAAGCTTCCGACCCCAACTCTTGTCTATGACCCAACGCAAATGCGACTTCTGCAGGCGATTCTCATGGAACTTCAGGCCTTGACGGCTGAAGTTGCCAGACGTAACCTTCCACCCCAGCAACCCCCACCCCCAAAATTTTTTATTTTTCATGCCCTCGAGGAGGGTTCCAAACAATTTTTATTGCTTTCATTTAATTTGGTTGTACAGTACTTCTTTAATTTTCCTTGAACTCCTTTGTGTGCCCTTCCCGCATTGAGGACAATGCGCTGCTTAAGTGTGTCGCACCCCCTTTTTTGATGTTGCGAAAACAGGTTCGGGACGGGCCACAATGCGAGACAAGCGTTGGACTTGTCTCAACATCATGCAAAAAATGAAGTCGCCACCCTATTTTTCTAGGTTTAGGGAACCTAATCGTCATGGCATAAAAAATAAATAAACTAAGGCACAAATGGTCTAAACCAAAGAACAACGGTTCGAGGTCGTATTTATGGACTCGGGAAGGTGTTAGGCACCCGAGTCATATCCTTAAAAAGGTTACCAGTAAGCGAGGTATTTTGAGAAAATATTTTGAACATGTAATTTTGGCCCTCAAAGGTGATGTTACATCTTAGCATTTTTTCGTTGGGACATTGTTATTTCAGTTCGGGACCGAGGGACGGGGTTACCATTTTTCTCCTTGCTAGAGCGGACGTTCCCCCTTTATCATCGAGCCATGCATGACTATTTATTTACTATGTGATTCTATCATGGCAAAACTAACATCATACGTTTTCAAGAATGCACATATATTCCATGTGGGACCGAAGCCACCATACATAGCATTTAACAAAAAAACAATTAATTTCATGGCATAAAAGACAAGTGATTAAACATGTTATGCATGTGAGTTGATTTTATTTTTTAGCAATTCTATATGTCATGCATACGAGTGGGTGGCTCTAACGCATTCTTAAGTGGTCATGCATACGATTCGGTTCGGATTTAGCATTTCTAGTAAAACATTCAAGGAAACGTTTAAGATAAGCGTACCTTTTTTGACGAGCTCCGATCGATGAGCAAACGAGCAATAATAGTGAAGGTATAACAAACGTACAAGATTTTTACTAATTACCTCACTAATTATTACAAATTGGAGATCGGAATAATTAATCTAGCTAATTATTACAACAAGTGAAACAATTAAAGCATTAACTAATTATTACAACAATTGAGATAAATAATTAAAAGCATTAATTAATTATTACAATAAGTGAGATAAATAATTAAAAGCATTCATTAATTATTACAACAAGTGAGATAAGTGATTAAAAACATTAATTAATTATTACAAGAAGTCAAAATAATTAATTAAGCATGTATATGAAATATTTAAAACAAGCATACGATTTAAGCATATGATTTAATAAACATGGCATATGAACATTTAAATAAAACACGAAAATAATGCACGTTTTAAACATACAAAAAACTTAATGGGTCAGGCCTTGATTTTAAGCAAAAATAGCAGCTGGGCTTGTGATAAAATTAAGCCCATCACCTTTCTATTTTCCTTCCCGCCAAAGACCCATCTTCTTCCTTTCTTCTTCACGTCGCCGGCGCCATGGCCCGCGACCAAGGAGACTAAAAACCCTTAAAACTCACCCTAATCAAACCCAAATAAACCCCAAACATGGCAGCAACTCCAATCCACAAAAACAGTAAGTTTATTGAACGGAAATAGTAGCCAATTTTCACATGAAATAACAAGCTAATTAACATGCATATTAGGCTATTAATTACTCAAGACATCATGCAATCAAATTGAAGTAAGGGAAATAAAATTGGCATGAAAATTAAGCATGTGAGGCAAGCTTTAGCAATTTATTCATGCATTAAGGATAAAAATGAAAATTAAAAAAAAAAACTAGAGAGAGAGAGCTTACTTGTCCAGGAGAGATAATGGGCCAAGAAGGTTGTGCAAGAAATGGAGATTGAGAGTGAAATTAGGTGCCCCTTTCTTGTTGCCTTGAGGTCTCAATTTATAGGAAAAATTGGAGTTGGTTTGGAGGTTGTAGACGAGGCGCGATGATGAGGCTAGGTGGTGATGGATCGGCAATGACATGAGTTAGAGATATTTTGATGGCTGCATTAAATGGATGGGAAGGTTTGAAGCTTTGGGGTAGCTATCGGGGCTAGGTGCCGATGGATTGAGGTCGGCAAGGCCGACTGTGGAAAGGTGATACGATACCGAATGAGGATTAATGCATTAATTTTGGTACGAGCAAAATTGCTCGAAAATGGAAATAAATCTGAATAGAGAGGAACACAACGTGCAGGAAAATAAGACGAGAAAACTAGTATACAGTGAAGAAATGCGAAACTTGGTCTAACGTGTTTTTTTTCTCTCTCGAAAATGTTGAAAGTTCGGATGTAAAATAAATGCCCTTACGGTAAAAAATGAACGAAACCGAACGAGATGGCGTGGAAGAGAAAAATAGTAGGTAATTATCAATTAAAGAAATAATACGCCCGATCTATGGTCCGAGGAAACTTACTCGGGACCGATAGAAGTTTGAGCGAAAAGACAGTTGAAAGTACGAAAAAAATTAAAAAGATACGAAATGACGTGGAATATTAAAACAAATAGCCTAAGATCAAAATTCGGCAGAAATTTGACGTAGACGTGCTATTAAATGCGATAAGCGTAGAAATACGTAAAGTTGTAATGTAAAGTCAAAAATTGGGTAGCAACAGTTGCCCCCTCTTTACTGTTTGATCAATAATACAGTGTAACTGAAATTTTTGATTAGCAGTAAAGATGGTTTCCCCAAGTGCTTACCATGTCTTGATTGCATCCTAACCTGTTGAAAAAATGTAAATAACAGAAATGTAAATGTTGTAAGGCGAAGGTAGCACCTGCAGTCCTTATGCTGTTGCAAGAAAGTAGATTAAATCGCTTAAAGAGGAGATATGCAAATAGTGGTCGCTCAAGGAGGAGTAATAATTATGCGGAAATGTAGAATTATGCAAAAAATGTAAATTGTAGTCGCTCAAGGAGGTGTAGTAATTATGCAGAATGTAAATTACGTAGGGCGAGGGTAGCACTCGCAGTCCATATGTTTGACGGAAAAGTAAATGACGTAGGGCGAGGGTAGCACTCGTAGTCCATATGTGTGACAGAAATGTAAATGACGTAGGGCAAGGGTAGCACTCGCAGTCCATACGTATGACAGAAATGTAAATGACGTAGGGCGAGGGTAGCACTCGTAGTTCATACGTGTGATAAAAATGTAAATGACGTAGGATGAGGGTAGCACTCGCAGTCTGTACGTGTGACAGAAATGTAAATGACGTAGGGCGAAGGTAGCATGACGTAGGGCGAGAGTAGCACTCGCAATCCATACGTGTGACAGAAATGTAAATGAAATTTGGAACGTACCTTAGATTGATGGTAACGTACCTTTGCTCAGACATTTTGGGAAATGTTTGGTCACCTCTAAAAGATGGTTTTCTTGGATATTGAGGAAAGTCGTAGATTTTGAGGAAGATTTTTTCTGATATGGTGTGTGGTTCTCTGATATCGAGTACGTTGATGATCTTCTCTGATAATGAGGATGATGGTGATCTTCTCTTCTCTGATAATGAGGATGATGGTGATCTTTTCTTC
The DNA here is from genome assembly GCA_963691705.1 of Viola odorata. NCBI lineage: Eukaryota > Viridiplantae > Streptophyta > Magnoliopsida > Malpighiales > Violaceae > Viola > Viola odorata. The sequence goes on from OY829542.1 coordinate 20,017,715, forward strand.
TCTAATAATGAGGAAAGTTGATCTGGTCTTGTCTGATAATGAGGATGATGGTGATCTTCTCTTCTCTAATAATGAGGAAAGTTGATCTAGTATTCTCTGATAATGAGGATGATGGTGATCTTCTCTTCTTTGATAATGAGGAAAGTTGATCTGGTCTTCTCTGATAATGAGGAAATGATGACCTCTAATATCGAGGATGATGGTGATCTTCTCTTCTTTGACGATGAGGAAAGTTGATCTGGTCTTCTCTGATAATGAGGAAAGTTGATCTGGTCTTCTCTGATGATGAGGAAATGATGATCTCTGATATCGAGGATGATGGTGATCTTCTCTTCTCTAACGATGAGGAAAGTTGATCTGGTCTTCTCTGATAATGAGGATGATGGTGATCTTCTCTTCTCTGATAATGAGGAAAGTTGATCTGGTCTTCTCTGATGATGAGGAAATGATGATCTCTGATATCGAGGATGATGGTGATCTTCTCTTCTCTGATAAAGAGGAAAGTTGATCTGGTCTTCTCTGATAATGAGGATAATGGTGATCTTCTCTTCTCTGATAATGAGGAAAGTTGATCTGGTCTTCTCTGATAATGAGGATGATGGTGATCTCTAATATCGAGGATGATGGTGATCTTCTCTTCTCTGATGATGAGGAAAGTTGATCTGGTCTTCTCTGATAATGAGGATGATGGTGATCTTCTCTTCTCTGATAATGAGGAAAGTTGATCTGGTCTTCTCTGATAAGGAGGATGATGGTGATCTTCTCTTCTCTGATAAGGAGGAAAGTTGATCTGGTCTTCTCTGATGATGAGGAAAGTTGATCTAGTCTTCTCTGATAATGAGGATGATGGTGATCTTCTCTTCTCTGATAATGAGGAAAGTTGATCTGGTCTTCTCTGATAATGAGGATGATGGTGATCTTCTCTTCTCTGATAATGAGAAAAGTTGATCTGGTCTTCTCTGTTAATGAGGAAATGATGATCTCTGATATCGAGGATGATGGTGATCTTCTCTTCTCTGATAATGAGGATGATGGTGATCTTCTCTTCTCTGATAATGAGGAAAGTTGATCTGGTCTTCTCTGATAATGAGGATGATGGTGATCTTCTCTTCTCTGATAATGAGGAAAGTTGATCTGGTCTTCTCTAATAATGAGGATGATGGTGATCTTCTCTTCTCTGATAATGAGGAAAGTTGATCTGGTCTTCTCTGATAATGAGGAAATGATGATCTCTGATATCGTGGATGATGGTGATCTTCTCTGATAATGAGGATGATGGTAATCCTCTCTCGAACTTACCTTGCGAAGTGAAATGGAGAGTGGTTGGAAGTCACCGTATATTTTGGTGAGTGGTTGAAAGCCACTGCATTTTTTGGTGAGTGGTTGGTTGGAAGCCACCGCACTTTTGGCGAGTATGTATGTCTGTGCGAGGCTATTGCTTTCCGGACGTTTGATGAAGAGATGAGATCCGAGTAGGGATACTTCAAGATTCGAACGTTGACAAAGAGACAAGATCCTAGCGGGGATACCGCAAGATTTGGATGTTGATGCGGAGACAAGATCCGAGTGGGGATACCGTAAGATTTGGATGTTGACGAAGAGACAAGATCTGAGCGAGGATACCACAAGATTCAGACGTTGATGCGGAGACAAGATCCGAGCGGGGATACTGCAAGATTCGGACGTTGATGCGGAGACAAGATCCGAACGGGGATACCACAAGATTCGGACATTAACGAAGAGACAAGATCCGAGCGGGGATACCGTAAGATTTGGACGTTGATGAAGAGACAAGATCCGAGCGGCGATACCGCAAGATTCGGATGTTGATGCGGAGACAAGATCTGAGTGGGGATACCGCAAGATTCAGACGTTGACGAAGAGATAAGATTCGAGTGGGGATACCGCAAGATTCGGACGTTGACGAAGAGACAAGATCCGAGCGGGGATACCACAAGATTCAGACGTTGATGCAATAGTGGGGGAAATGGACCGCAACACGAAATTGATTGGGGAGTAGTAACGTACTCCATTCAGATGTAGATTGCTTGTGGGGAAATGGACCGCCACACGAAATTGATTGGGGAGTGGTAACGTACTCCATTCGACTGTTGATTGGATTTTTACAAAAATCCATGATGAGGGCATTACGGCGATTTCTTCATCGAAGACCCATGATTGAGGAGTGGTAACATTCTTCATTCGGTGCTTGATTGGATTTTGACAAAAAATCAAGACGAGGGCATTACAACGATTTCTTCATCGAAGACCCATGATTGAGGAGTGGTAACGTTCTCCATTCGGTGCTTGATTGGATTTTGACAAAAATCCAATACGAGGGCATTACAATGATTTCTTCATCGAAGACCCATTTACTTGCATGAGATTCCGCTGAAGCATATTTGTATCCTGTAAATAGGAAGGAAACAAACACGAAGTAGCAATAGATGGAAACAGGGAGAGCAAATGATGATGTGAGAAACATCGTGTATTACTAAATTTAAACCTCGGCTTGCCCCCAAGTCTTTTGTTGGAACGAAAATGACCTCTTTGTTTAAGAGAAAATCAATTCAAGTATATTTCTTTTGAAAAATGTTCGTCCAATTTTCGTTATATAAACATGATTGATACAAGTCTAGATAACGTCTGCGTCTTGTTCAGGAAATAACGACCTCAAGAACAAGACTTTCCCATGACATGAAGCTGTAAGCAATCCTCACCAGATATTAGTGCTTACGCTCACGCTCAGAAAACAGGGCTATGTGTTTACACTCCTAAAGATGCAATAAACATAGCACAAAAATTAAATTTTCAATGTCAATCTGAGTGAAAGATGCACATGCATGGGCCTGCTAATAATCAAGAGGACTTTGCGAGGGAGAAAAAAGGAGGAATTTGTAGAAGAAAGGAAAAGTGTTGTGTTGTTTTTTTTCTTTTTTCCTTTTTTTTTCGGCGAAAGGTTTTAATGAGTTTGTGCTCGACGACTGATTGCGATGAGGACACATTACGGTGAACGATGCTTGACGATTTAATCATGGTGAGAGCAAAATGCACAAATTCTTGAATATTTGTTGTAGATGTTTCTTCTGGATTGTTTTGAAGGCACCGTGCCCAAGTTCTGTGACATTTGCAGGGAATGATCTCCTTTCCTTTTGAGATTTTTTTTTGTTGTTTGACGTTTGACAACTTTCTTTGTATGTACTTGCTTTTGTTGTTGTTTTGTGTTTCTTGAACACTCTCTTTTTGATTTTGATTCTTCTTATCCTTTTCTTTTTCTTTTTCTTTTTTTTTGTGCAAGCAAAGCAAGTATAATCTGTCTTCTTTTTTCTTTTTTTCTTTTTTGTCTGGTCCGTTCTCATTTCTGTCTTCGATAGAGGCCTTTAAGTCTTGATTTATTCGGCCTTCTTCTGACGTCGATTTGTCAGCGATCCCCTAAGGGATTTCTTGTCATTCCCTTATTAGATGTGTATTTTCAAATCCTAGTTTAACGGTCCGAGTCGAGCACTACTCACTTGGTTGGGTGAAAATATGAGGCTTTTGAGTGTTTGATAGAGTCATACATGGTGTACAAAATATGTGTTTGAGGGCAAAAAGTTAAAAATGAAAATGTGGAAGAAGAGCAAAAGCAAAGTCCAATGTCATCTTACTGTTATCCCATGTCTGATGGTTCATGTACCCTAGATATTATGCAAATCTAACTAGCACTTAGCTTAGCATTTACACTCAAGAAATAAATAAGGCGTGAAGGCCCAAAATGCTCGTAGGGATATGTTTGTGACTACTTACGCCTAAAATATGTCATGGATATAAGAGTTAACAGACCAGACCATGTATGTCGCATAATTTCTAATGAATACGCATGTTATCTGTGACGCAATAAAAATGATGAATATGCTTGATTTATGGAATGTTTAAAAATGTAGGGTTTTCAAGCCAAGCAATATATACTTTTTTTTGGCAAAAGCTAAGAAATTTAGCAGACATGACGCACACGCACTCTTGTAACAACGTAAATTGTGGGAATTTAAAATCGTGGAAATATAAATTGCAAAAAACTTTAATTGCGGAAACGGAATTTGCGAAAATGTAAAGGACAACTTACCTGAAAAATGAGATTTGACATTTTTCAACACCTTCTTTTGGTCGTCACTTCACTTGCTTGCCCCCTAAGTTTACAAATCTCGTTGCACCACGAAGCGCCCTTGTTTAAAGTCGTAGGCTCGACTATTGGTGAAGCGTCCTTTCATGTCTATGCGATTGAAATTGAAGTGGGGGGTGGACCGCCGCACAAGATTGAAACGAGGAAGTTTTTAACCGCCGCACGATCTTTTGAAAGGTGGGGTTTGAACCGCCGCACATTTTTGAAAGGTGGTGTATTGAACCGCCACACGATTTTTTGAAAGGTGGGGTTTGTACCGCCACGCAATTTTTTGAAAGGTGGGTTTTAAACCGCCACACTATTTTTGAAAGGTGGGGTTTAAACCGCCACATGATTTTTGAAAGGTGGGGTTTTGAACCGCCACATGTTTTTTTAAAAGGTGGGGTTTGAACCGCCACAATTTTTGAAAGGTGGGGTTTTGAACCGCCATACTATTTTTTGACGAAAGTGGGGTGTGAACCACCATACGATTTTTGAAAGGTGGGGTTTGAACCGCCATACGATTTTTGAAAGGTGGGGTATAGCTCACCTTTTAGGAGCTATCGTTTATCCTAAAAAAAAGGACAAGTAGTGAGTATAAGTGATAACCTGCATAATATGCAATCCTGAGGCCTCCACGCTGCTTATTCACTCTTCAACCACACTTTCACTTGATACTTTTAAGACGAATGAGAAGATGACACTTCGGTGAAGACATGAAGGAAGCTTTTATTCATTCCAACGATGAAACATGCTCTTGGATGCTACAACCGAAACCCTTGAAGCAAACCCGTGCGAGTGGCTAGTGTTATCATGCTTTGGAAACTCTCTTTTCGTGATGTGTTTTACGAGCATGTTTTTAATCGACATGCGAGGCCTCATGCCAAAAGGACTTTGACAAGTGTTTGAGTGACAAAAGTCATGTTAACGAGGAGCAAAGATGATAAAACCCGGCTTGGAAGCACTTCGAGCAACATTCGGAGGCCGAAAATGACCTTGGAGGGATTTGGAGCCGAAGCTAGTGGCATGCCGCTAGGCCTCAGGTGGCATGCCACCAGAAATATGCATTTTTGTTCTTCTTAGAACCGAAGCTAGTGGCATGCCACTAGGGTTTTAGCGGCATGCCGCCAAAGATCAATTTGGGAGCCAATCGTGGCTATCGAAGGTCTTTCTTGGGACTTTCATAGTAGCTCTTTCTTGTATACTGACATTCAATCTTAGAGGATGAATTTTGACCAAGTTTATGGCGCTCTTTAACCAATTATCCGAGGAATCAAGGCTTGTAAATGTCGTTGTGCGCGAGGCGTGCACGTATTACTTGCAATCTTGTGGCCTTCGAATTTTGTGTATGTCCATGACGAAGCAGCCGCGTCTGACTCTTCCTTCTCAAACTTCTCATTCATCTTGTGTCTGTTATCAACGCCTTTCGTGTTTCAGCTAAGTGGAAATTCCAAGCAAATCCCGTCCATATCGGCCAAAACAAATGAGTGTGCGGCTGAAACCGAGAAGAAACAACTATCCTTGCATTCTGAATTATTTGTGAGAGACGCACCGCCCCAAAAATTCTGAAATTTAGTGTGGGCAGACTTCAACCTGTTATCAACATATTTTGTGTTTTAGCCGAGAGGGAACTCTGAGCAAACCGTATCCATATTGGCCAAAACAAAAGGGCGCGCAACTGAAACTGAGAAGAAACAGCTATCCTTGCATTCTGATTTTTTTTTTTGTGAGAGATGAACCACCCAAAAAATTCTTAAATTTGGTGTGGGCAGACTTCAACCTGTTATCAACATCTTTCATGTTTTAGCAGAGTGGGAAATCCGAGCAAATCGTATCCATATTGGCCAAAACAAAAAGGCGTGCAGTTGAGACCGAGAAGAAACAACTATCCTTGCACTCTGAATTTTTTTTTTGGTGAGAGATTAACCACCCAGAAAATTCTTAAATTTGGTGTGGGCAGACTTCAACCTGTTATCAACATCTTTCATGTTTTAGCCGAATTGAAACTCCGAGCAAATCGTATCCATATTGGCCAAAAAAAAAGGTGCGCAGTTGAGACCGAGTAGAAACAAGTATCCTTGCACTCTAAATTTTTTGTGGGAGATGAACCACCCAGAAAATTCTAAAATTTGGTGTAGGCAGACTTCAACCTTTTATAAACGTCTTTCGTGTTTTAGCCGAGTGGAAACTCCGAGAAAATCGTATCCATTTTGGCCAAAATAAAAGGGCGAGCGGCTGAAACCGAGAAAAGCAGTCATCCTCTCGTCTAGTCATCTTGGTCTCATCTCCCAATCAGACCCGAGATCGTATCAATGAGGGAAGATTTTTATTCATTCCCCAGTCAAGGCATGATGTGATCATGGATGTATCCAATGGAACCCTCGGGACAACCCAATGCAACCCTAGACTGCCTGTGAGAACCAACTTGGAAGAAAACATTTTCTTTTGAGATTTTTGCAACAGCTAGCGTGATCACGCTAAGCCCTTAGTGTGATCTTGCTAAGGGAATTTTTCTTTCGGAGAAGGCCGCTCAATCGGAGGTGATAGCCGCTTGATACCTCTGGATGTGTAAAGTGAAGAGAAAAGACTTATTCCATAATTATCAGAATAATTATGAATTTTGTTATTGATTTTTCGTCAAAAAGAGTTACAACCATAGAATATCTAGATTTATCCAAAAGTTTGGTAGACAAAGTCTAGGAACATTTTTTACATAGGGTGAAAAGAAATATCTAAGCGACTGGTGCACGATTTTCTTTGAAGGTGTCAACCTTGGAAGTCGGGATCCGTTTGCTCATACCAAAATTATTCCAACGACACAATCTCCCCTTTCTGACTCTCCACTTCATCCATCCCAATCTTGGTCGTAATGTCGGGAATAAAATCGGATTTCAACATGTCACCCTATTCCAACTGATCGTTGTAGCTTGAAATCCCGAAAGTATTAAGTGAAAGCATCGTAGGTGTTGCCATTTTGAGTGAACAAGTAAGGCGGGGCCATTTCAGGAAATAAAATTCCAGTATTTAAAAGATGAAATGTGAGGACAATATAAAGATAAAATCGTAACATATAAATACATGGCATCAAAGAAATCAATGCACGAACATGATGCATATGCTGGGGTGACTCCATGGTCGACGACCAAGGTGACTAACAACCCTTAAAACTCACCCTAATCAAACCCAAATAAACCCCAAGCATGGCAGAAACTCCAATCCACGAAAACAGTAAGTTTATTGAACGAAAACAGTAGCCAATTTTCACATGAAATAACAAGCTAATTAAAATGCATATTAGGCTATTAATTACTCAAGACATCATGCAATCAAATTGAAGCAATGGAAATGAAATTGGCAGGAAAACTAAGCATGTGAGGCAAGTTTTAGCAATTTATTCATGCATTAAGGATAAAAACGAAAATTATAGAAAAACTAGAGAGAGAGCTTACTTGTCCAGGAGAGATAATGGGCCAAGAAGGTTGTGCAAGAAATGGAGATTGAGAGTGAAATTAGGTGCCCCTTTCTTGTTGCCTTGAGGTCTCAATTTATAGGAAAAATTGGAGTTGGTTTGGAGGTTGTCAACGAGGCGCGATGACGAGGCTAGGTGGTGATGGATTGAGGTCGGCAATGGCGTGAGTCAGAGATATTTTGATGGTTGCATTAAATGGATGGGAAGGTTTGAAGCTTTGGGGTAGCTATCGGGGCTAGGTGCTGATGGATTGAGGTCGGCAAGGCTGACTATGGAAAGGTGATGCGATCCCGAATGAGGATTAATGCATTAATTTTGGTACGAACGGGACATTTTTGGTACGAGCGAAATTGCTTGAAAATGGAAATAAATCGGAACAGAGAGGAACACGACATGTAGGAATATAAGACAAGAAAACTAGTATACAGTGAAGAAATGCAAAACTTGGTCTAACGTGTTTTTTTTCTCTCGGAAATGTAGAAAGTTCGGACGTAAAATAAATGCCCTTACGACAAAAATTGAACGAAACTCAACGAGATGGCGTGGAAGAGAAAAATAGTAGGTAATTATCAATTAAAGAAATAATGCGCCCGATCTATGGTTCGAGGAAACTTACTCGGGATCGATAGAAGTTTGAGCGAAAAGATAGTTGAAAGTATGAAAAAATTTAAAAGACATGAAATGACGTGGAATATTAAAACAAATAGCCTAAGATCAAAATTCGGCAGAAATTTGACGTAGACGGGCTATTAAATCCGATAAGTGTAGAAATACGTAAAGGTGTGATGTAAAGTCAAAAATCGGGTAGCAACAAAGTGTGGAGAGGGATTTATTTGAGTTTCGTATGTTTGTTGCATGTTTATGTTTAATTTCCCGTTTATTGCATGATTGCATGTTCCTCGAATTTTTCATTTTTTTTTCGGGTTTTAATTTTTAGTCCTTGCTAGGAATTTTGCCACTGCCTGTTTTAAAACCCTTATTTTTGGCATGCATTTTCGACTTTTGATGCATAAGGAGAAATTTGTCATTCATTGCATCTATGTCTGACCATGCATATCTAGACCTGCTAGCCCTTTTGTCCAGTCATGCCCTAGACACCAGTAGTCGCAATTTGAACTCGTGAGCATTTGAGCTTCATGCCTTTTATTCTTTTGTGAAATGCTTGACTAGGCACTGGCTAGGTTTGCATAATATCCCTGGGTATAGGCACCATTAGACGGGGGAAAGCAACGAAACGAAGAGAAGCTTTGCAATTTTTATTTTCTTATATTTTATTTTCTTTTTCTTTATTTCATCTATTTCCCTTCTTTCTCCATCTTCTCTTTCTTTCTTTCCTTTTCATGCCCTCGACTCCCATTCCCTCTCTGTTTTCTCTTCTAACCGTTTCAACTTTCTCTTTGACCCTTCCTTGGCAGGTGAGTAACACTCTTCATCACAAAAAGGCAAGGGCTAGATTCTGAAGAAGATAAGTGTGGGGAGGAAAAATATAGATCAAGGGCAAGAAAGGGCAAGTGCAGAAATCAAGAATCGGGGCCACGACAGCAACATCAGATTACCTCCTCACCGCACCAAAACTCAAGTGTGGGGAAGTGAAGTCATATTTCAAGCCCTCGAAGTCAAGCGCTCAAGAAGTATTTAAAGTTTGCCAGCTCCAGCTCCAGTTCTGAGAAATTAAATGCCAACGCAAGTTTCGAGCTGAAAAAGAAAAGGGAAGTAAATGCCTGCCTGCTTTATTTATTTATTTAAAAAAACTATTTCGAAAATATTTTAAAAGCAGAGGAGGCATAACAAAAGGCAACCATTTTGAGCCCTCAAAGCAGACGAAGATCTCCCCCACAGAAGAACGCCAAAGCCATCGTCTAGCCCTCGCCTTCGACCCTCCTCAGCGGGTGTTACTCACCGTCTCGCCTTCTTTCTAGCCAAGGAATCCTCCAGATTTGTTCTCTTTTCTTTTATTTTCTTTTCTTGCTTTTTCTTTTTCTTCTTTCCGCTTCTGTTTTCTTTCTTCCCCTTCATACCCCCATTCTCTCTCTTGTTCTCTTTCTTTTTCTTTTTGTTTTTGCAAAGTTGTCTCTGATCGCTAGATTGCCCTCGCATGTGTACTACAGTACTCGGATTGACGTGCAAACTCCGCCTCGTGTTGTGTTATTTGCATTCTTGAGTGATTAGCCTAAACACTTATTTTGTTGTGAGCGTGAGTGCAAACACATATCTAGGTGAGGATTGCTGGAAAATAGGCTTGGTCTGGAAAAGTCTGGTTGATAGGGTCGTTATCCTATTAGTCTGATGCAGGTGCTTTTCTAAGGCTGGATATGTTCTGGTTGGGTATAGTTTGTCGAATGACCTGTCTATTCTATGTGTTAAGGGGTTAAAGATGTATGTCGCTGCATGAGGTGGTTTTTCAATTTTGTTAATGCTCGAGGGCGAGCATTGGGCAGTGTGGGGATGTTTGATAGCATGTTTCTTGGGCGTAATTTTATCTTCTTTTCCAGCCTTTTCGGGGGCTTGATTATGCTATTTGACCTTTATTTACATCTTTATTACAGATCAGCACCAAAAGGAGAAAAAGAGCGAAAAGAAGCATTTTTGGAGGAATTCTTGGGATTTCGAGCTTCAAGGCCCAGAGGATCAGAGTGTCATCGAGCCCTCGACGCTAACCAGACCAGTGAGAAGTCTTTCGGCCGAGATACCTTTGCATTATTTCTCAATCGAAAGCCAAAGAGAAGAATCTTCGAATATCCGCACGGGATTCCATGTGTTTCCAGAAGGTGTTAGGCGTGCCAGAGACCCCAGAATATTCTCCTGAAGAACGTGTGTTGTCACGCTCCCATTGGCTCTCTCTCTCTCCCGTTAGTTATTTTTTCCCCTAGCTAGTTTTAAGCTATATAAGCTAGGCTTTAGGATTTTTGTAAGGACGGCTGGTCCTAGGACATATTCTCACTTTACCAAAATTTTAGGGATTTTCTCTTCTCTCTTTTTGTGCAACGCCGCCAGCTTGTAAAAGGAGAAAGCATTGAATTCCTCACCGGTTTATTCTAATACACTTTCCTTTTATTTCTTTGAATCTTGTTTATGTTATTTTCATCTTCTACTTACTGTTTATATTTTATTATGAGTAGCTAAGTTCCATCTTCTTAGTAAAGGGTTGTAAGGTTCGGTTAAGAGGCCTAAAGCATGCTTAATATATTCTCATGTCATATTCGATTGTTTATCGTTTTAGTTCCATGCTCATTTAGAAATGTTGAGGGCTTGATCAACTATTAATATTTCTGTGTGAGCACTGTCATTCTCTTGGTTATAACTGACGTGAAGCCTTGGGTTAAAGTAGACACCTAGTGGGGACATCGCGAGAGGTCTTTCGTCTAGGGGTGAATGGTCATTTAGGGTATGTGATGCGAGCTTGACACACTGAGATGTCACGCCCTATATCTGTCTTACCTCCACTTCATGGGCGTTTTGAGTAGTGCCTCCCCGCTTTCGTGCCTGGGGGGATGGCGAAACGTCAAGGCTACCTCATATGTGGAAACGGGGGGTAGCTTCTACCGACGAAGGTAAGTAGGGGGTGTTGAGTGGAAAGTAGGCCCCTATAGCTGATCTATGCATGAGTTTGGACTATTCTTGTGTCGATGATTAACTGACCTGAAATGCAACCCAAGAACACCTTTTGCTAAGATCTCTTCCCATCAGAATTAACATCTCTTTTACTGCTTTTCTTGTTTTCTTGCCCTCGAACTTCTTTTGATTCTCTTGCCCTCGATTGTTCTTTACTTTCGTGCCCTTGAATTGATTGTTACTTTTATGTTGTGATTTGCGGTTTTAATTGTTTGTCTTGTTAGCCCCCTCTTCTGCGTTGATTGATTTGTTAATCAACATAACCTCACCCCCCCTAGTGTTACGTTTGTATTTGGTTATAGTTCTTCCCTGTCATACATTGAACTGAAATATTATTCCTTCAATCTCTGTGGTTCGACCCTGTCTTGCCCTTTACACATTTATTTGTGCATCTAGGCATCAGGAAAATATTAGTATATTTGAGTGACGATCAGTGGTTGTGGAATTTGGTGAGATTGGCAATGATGTTAGTTTTAATGGACAAATCATTAGGTATGAGGGCTAGCTGAATGCAGGATTAGGTCTCCCGCTCGGCTTCTTTGTTCAACTCCCTCATAGTCCGCTCTTGTTGATTTTTTGCCATGATTGGGATCTGATTTTTCTCTTGGCCTACGGCTTGGCCAAGATCGTTATCTAAGTTAAACTCTGTTTGTGAATCAGGAACTTCTAATTCACTCTCCTCTTGGAACTTCCTCTTAGTTTTCTTCCTGATTTATGTCTCGGTCCTCGTGAGTTTTGGATTGTATGGAAGTAATTCCTCTTTTGAGGACCTGGTCATCAACTACACAAACAAAAATAAAAGCAAAAACTACAAAACACCGTTAGAGGTCTCCGGCAACGACGCCAAAATTTGATCTCCCGCCGAAGGCGTGAAAAATAGTTGTAATAATGAATATAAAAATGGGGTAAAATACAACTTATCACTATCCACAATGGACTTGCAGATGGTAGTAAGAGGATCGTCCACAGAGACCTAGGGAAATGTAGTTCTTGATTGACTTCCTCATCACTGGAATTGGTTGGTTGATTTTGAAACTAAGACAAAAGATAACAATTAAGCAGTTAAAATAATCTTGCTCAAGTGCTTGGCTAAGATAAAATATTCTTGTGAGAAAATTCAAGTAGTGGAGAACTCCTGGTAAGGGCAATCTGAGAGCTCTGGTTCTTATTCTTCGATCACTGATTCAAGGGTATTTATCTCTATATCCATAGTACTGCTATAGAGTGCAAGGACTCCTGTACATTCCTGCTTCCCTCCTCTTCTAATTACTTGGCGGGTGCTCCCATTTCTGGTAATCCTAACCAAAGAACACCTTGCTGGTTAAATGATTTATTCTTTTGGCTACTGTCTTGAATGGTTGTTTGCTTCCTCAATGGTTCAGGAGAAGACAACACCTAGCACAAGCTATCTCTCAATCGAGGCCCTAGGTTGTCAATCTAGTTTGGACTATATCATTTATTTCCTACTAGCCTTCGCGAAACTAGCAGTCTACTTAGCCTATCCGATTTCGCTCGTCTCCTTCTAGGCTGACTGCAACTCTTCTCTACTAAAATCTAAGAGTGATCAAGTCTTAATTCTAGCAAGTAAGCGATTTGTTAAATCAAGAAATACCAACAATCGGTGTTTAGCTAGATATAGTCATGGAGAAAAATAGAATTTTATTTAGCATGAACGGGAAATAAATTCGTAAATTCCAAACTGAAAAATTACAGAGCAAGTTTGATGATGGTCTACGTGAAAAAGGAAGTGTCGAGAGAGAGTCCCCCTCTAATAAGGATTCTCATAACTTTTAACCTCGGCTGTCAACTAATCCTATTTGAACTCTAACTCTTCAAAATTTAAAATTAAAAACTAACTATTATAAATTCAAATAATTGTTCAAATCCGGGAAATAAAATATTGTTATGTTGTTCAAACGAGGGAGATCCATTCCGGATTCTTGCCGATAATATGCAATGTTGTAAATCCCTCGAATCTGGTTCCAATCGCAATTACCAGTCCAAATCTCCAAACTTAGTCCCGTCTCTATCTTGGCTGTCTTGACCAAGCCTACAGCCAAGACGGTCTGATTGTCTGTTTTATGCTCCAGAAATAGTTTTTCTTCATTTTCTCTGCCTCCAAGCAGTTTCTGCAAAAGTAGGGAGAATTGATGGAAATCAGTAGATTCACTGTCCAATTTGCAAGGATTTAGACAGTAAAAATATGAGAATTAAATGGTCAATCAATATCACTATAAAAAATGGGCAAATAGATAGAGTTAATACTAAATAAAACACTCAATCAATCACATATATGTATTTTTGTAGGAGAGCTACATAATACATTAACTGACAAATCAATACATTCTAGTTAGGGGGTGGCAAATGGGTGGGTATGGGTAATGACTAAATGGGTATGGGTATTATACCCATTTATTACCCATATAATTTTTTAAATGGGTACCCATACCCATTTACACCCATTTAAATCACACTCACCCATTTATACCCATTTACACCCATTTAAATCATACTCACTCAATAAATATATTTTTTATTAATTAAGATTAAAAATATTGTGTTTGACCTAAAAAATGTAGATTTTGACAAAATTTGACTATGTGACTCGATTTTGACTGTGTATGATGGTTTTATTGTTTAAGCTCGGTTTGACTATTTAGGCTCGGGTTTTATAGTTTAGGCTCGGGTTTGGCAATTTAGGCTTGGATTTGACCATTTAGGCTCAGGTTTGACCATTTAGGCTCGAGTTTGACCGTTTAGGCTTGGGTTTGACCATTTAGGCTCGGGTTTAACCGTTTAAGCTCGGGTTTAACCGTTTAAGCTCGGGTTTGACCGTTTAGGCTCGGGTTTGACCATTTCAGTTCGGGTTTTATCGTTTAGGCTCAGGGGGAATCTTGGATCAGAGGAATAAGTTATTAATATCTTGGGGGAATCTTGGATTATTTATTACAATTTTAATAATTATCTTCCTGCATCAAAATTAAATTTTACTAATTAATATAAACATTGCACCAGTACTGCAACTTTTTTTTCTTTTAATCATTTCCTGTATGTATGTATACTTCTAGCCAAGTATTATCAGATTTAAACGAAATAACTCTTGAATGCTCTATTTTCTAAACTTGAATTTGATATTAAATTTCTGAACAAGTTACTATCTCGACATTTTGCACGAGCGGTAATTTTTATGCCCCCATAAAAAATGAGTAGTCTGACCATTTCTCAATTTTATTTTTCAATTAATAAAATAATAAAATTTAATCAATTCAATTAAATTAATCGCTTCGTTAGATTTCATTTTATCACATCCATACAAAATACATTGACTCTAATTAATTTATTGCAGGGGAGAGAGAAAAATATATATTTAAGAAGGACCGAAATTAGGGGCGTGGTTAGATTAATTTTTTAGGAGCACTTGGTATTACATAAAAAAAATGTTATATATTTATTTCATGTTATTCTTTAACATAAAAAATGACATGAAGAATATATAAGTATCATTTTAAAAAATTATAAAAAGTTAATAAAATATGTTCAGAAAGTTTTGAATTATTTGTCATCAATTATAGAAAGTCAATTTGAATTTTAATTCTTTCCTAGGGTCCAATTATATTTAGGGGTAAAATATAGAATTTTCTCATAAATAAAAGTAGAATTAATTAAAAATAAATAAATATTTAAGGATTATATTAAGACCTTTTAGAAAAATTGGGTGGGCTAAATATAGATTTTTTTACAAATACAATAGGATGTTTTTAAAAACATAAAACTTCAAGGACCATATAGGATCTTTTCAAAAGTATTAGGAGTCGGGGCCACCCCTAGACAGTTAATCCCCACCCCTTAGTTTCCGCCTGGTTTTATGGATTTAAAATTTGGAATCCATTCATTAAAAAAAAAAGTTAGGTGTTTCGAAACATTAGGGGAGTTTTTTGGGTTAAAAGTTAAGGAAAGAGTGACCTTTTTCCTTTCTAAATACTAATTTTAGTCCTTATATTTATATAAAATTCTAAAATTAGTCTCTACATTTATTTATGGTCGAAATCAATCTTTACATTTGTGTAATTGGTCAAAATTGGTCAAATTTACTTAATTAAATAGATTTTTAATATCTAAAAATTAAAGATAATGTTTTTATTAAGACATGGAGAGGGGAGAGAAAAAAGGCAACAATTAAGATATTAGATAATAAATACATTTTTTGAAATTAGAAATCCATTTAATTAAGTGAATTAGACTAATTTTGATGAATTATGTAAATACGAGGACTGATGTCAACTAAAACTAAACATGAGGACTAACTACATAGGGTTGTACACGGGCCAGTTCGGTCCGGTTTTTGAGCTGAAATCGGACCGAATCGAAATTTAACGGTTCTACTTAGGGTAAAACCGAAAGGTCCGGTTTTATTTTTTCGGTTCAGTTCCGGACGGTTCTGGTTCCGATCCGTTTGGTTTTTTTTTTTAATCTGGGCAAAGTTGCAGGCAATGGGTTTTGAACCCGTTTGCGTTAGCAAATGGAGGCAAATAATTTGTCAGTTGCCTCTACGCTACAAATGTTGTGATCAAAGTGTGAAAATTTTATCTATATATTAATATACAACATCCATTGACAAAACGACACCGTTTAGTTGTTAAACACACACTTTTGAATTTTTAAAAAAATTAATATTTTGATTTACTAATTTATAAATAATAGCCTAATATTATAAAGATATTTTAGTATGATAAATCTTTAAATTTTATGATACAAAACATATAAAAATTTAAAGTGACTAAATATATATAAATAATAAGTGTTAATCTATTGAAATGTAATGAATATGTTTAACAAATATCTAGTCAAGAAATATCGTGCTTCATATCGAGCCTAACATATACACATGAAGAATTTCAAGTATAATCATGCTTTATATGAAAATAAGATTAGATCACTTACATTTAGTACTTCAAAAATATCCTTGAACAATACAATAGTTAATTAGTTATACTCATGTACTGCGTAACACATTAATACAATTTAAATTTAAATCTTAAACCTCTAAACAATTAACTCGAGTAAATAATGATATTGAAATATAGATACCATAAATCTAAATCATAAATGTCCATTAACCATTATGCAAATTCATTATTTTAGTTGTTATCTAATTAGTAATTACATTTTTTATGACAATTGACATCATTCTTTCTTACAACAATATAATTCTCTTTTTATTAAGTAAAATACTGAACAATAAACATATATCCACGATATACCTTAATAATTATGTATTAGAGTAAGGATTAATGGTAATATTACTAGTATATGCCGTATCATTAATAATTAATGATCTTAGTTTATAGTATACAGTAGAAACTCGATAAATTAATACTCGATTATTTAATAAACTCTCTAAGATAATATTTTTGGCCGGTCCCGACTCGGGGATAGGATGCTAAATTAATAATTCGCTAAAATTATAAGATAATACATTTTTGATAATTTCTTTAGACCCTATATAAAATATAAATTAATAATTCCTTATATATAGCATATTACATGAATGATTTATGAAGGTTTCTTGAAAAATGACTCAATTGTCTTTTGTTTTTTGTTGAAATCAATTTCCCCTTGAATGTCGTCTCTAATTTTCCTTAGCATGGTAAGAACTTCTGGTGTTGTTTTCTCATAGCTCAACAAGAAATTGTTCAATGTGATTGCCGCTTTAATAGCTTCGTTTCGCGAAGGGGGCTCCATTGTAGAACTTTCATCATCTTCTTCATCGATATCATCTTTATTAATTCCAATAACGCTTTCATAATAATTAATAAAATAAGTATTTTACTATAAATTAATAAAATATTAATTAATATATAAATTATTAATTATTAATTTATCGATTAATTAATAACTCTTTTAATTAATAAATTTTGGTCGTCCCAAGTGTATTATTTTATAGAGTTTCTACTGTATATAGTTAACTGATGACATGACTATTACAATTTACAATAATATAGTTTTTTCCTCATAATAATTCTTATACAACTTTCTTAATAAAACTTTATATTTAAAATAATAAATAAAAAAATGAGAACTTTTAGTTAAGTTTAAAATAAAAATGATAAAAAAATTCTATTTTTTTGGTTCTTACTAGTTAGTACGGAAAAATATTTTTTCCTCATAATAATTTTTATATAACTTTCTTAATAAAATTTTCTATTTAAAATAACAAATAAAAGAAAAAAATGACGACTTTTAATTAAGTTTAAAATTAAAAGGAAAAGGGAAAAAGGGAAAAAATGAGAAATTTTAATTAAGTTTAGAGAAAAAAAAGATGAGGAGTTAAATTTAGAAGAAAAAAAGAAAATGGGAGCCAAAGAGATTTGAACCTCTCCCTTTTAAGATGATAGGTAAGGAGTTAAACATTAAACTAAATTTAAACTTTTATATATATATATATAAACCGGTTCTCCCGATTTTACGGTTCGAATTTTAGAATTAAAGAACCGGACCAAATTGAAAATTTTAGTTCGGTCCAATTCGGTCCTACAGTTTAAAAAAAAATCAATGATTCGAATCAATTCGGTTCGATTCTAATTCTGTTCCCGGTTTGGATCAGTTTTTGTACACTCCTATAAATTTATAATTACATAATTGTATATAAATATAGGGGCTAAAATAACGCTTAGCCTAAAAACTAATTGGAGTAAGATAACTACTGCAAATTTGCAGTAACTTGTCCTCCCCCTCCGTCCTCCCTCCGTCCTCCAATTACCCCATCCATGGCGTCCCCATCACTCACCGTATCCCCACCACTCAAACCCAAACTCCCGCAACCTTCCCCACCAACGCTCACCGCCACCACCTCCTCCCCCTCCCCGGCCAAACTCGAAATCCCAAAGCCCACCACCGCCTCCACTCCTCGCCTTCCGCCACACACTCCCTCCTCTGATGCGGACGTCATCCACATCCCTAGCTACTCCAGTACTTCCCTCTTCGCAGCAAATTAACTTAATTGAATCAATCAACTGATTATATCTACAACTAACTTCTTCTCTTTCTCGTCTCCTCCTCGCAGGATGGTTTTCGTGGAACAACATTCACGAATGCGAGCTCCGATTCCTCCCTGAATTCTTTGACTCGCGCTCGCGTTACAAAACCCCAGAGCTTTACACGTACATCAGGAACTCCATCATCAAGCAATTCAGGCAAAACCCTACTGCCAAGATTAGTTTCACCGATGTTAGGAAGACGCTTGTGGCTGATGTTGGCTCAATTCGTAGAGTTTATGATTTGTTGGACGCTTGGGGTTTGATTAATTACTCTACTTCCGCACTCAGCAAGCCCTTGAAGTGGGAAGACAGAGATTCGAAGTCTTCTCCTCAGGCTGCTCAGTCTGATGGTGGAGGAGCTTCTGCTGATTCTAATGCTCTTGCTAAGGATACCTCCAAGAGGGTGTGTAGTGGCTGCAAATCTGTTTGCAGTATTGCTTGCTTCTCCTGCGATAAGGTCACTTCTAATCTCCTTGGTTTCCTTTTCCCTAGTTTTTGGTTGATGACACAATTCGCAACGAATAATGGAGATAGAACCTTGAATTTATAGATGTAATGCATCTTTATTAGTGTCTTTGAGATTAGTGTTTCTATTATTGCTAAAGATATATGCCATGAGTGTAACACTTGTTGGAATTTTTGCATATATATGCATGCGCAATGTGTAATTATTTGCTAGGGTGTTATTGCATTTTTTTGTGGATTGACAACTTAGGTTAGGATTATTATCTATGGCATACATCCTAATAATCTTCTGTTTTTGTGCAGTATGACGTGACTCTATGCGCCCGGTGTTATGTCCGTGGAAACTATAGGGTTGGTCTTACTTCTTCAGATTTCAGGAGGGTCGAGATTAGTGAAGAGATGAAGACAGATTGGTCAGAAAAAGACACTTTGCAACTTTTGGAAGCCGTTATGCATTATGGTGATGATTGGAAGAAAGTTGCACAGCATGTTGGTGGTAGATCTGAGAAGGATTGCATCACTCATTTTATTAAGCTGCCTTTCGGAGAGGAATTTGCTGGTTATAGAGATGCAGGGGAGATTGATAACAGTTGTAGGCAGATAAAAGATCATAGTAATGCTGAATCTGCATCAGATACAAGTAAAAGAATGCGCCTCACACCTCTTTCAGATGCAAGCAACCCAATAATGGCTCAGGTATAGTCTTTAGGTCATTTCAAGATTATGGAAATGAAGAATTGGCTTCTCGCTTTGTTTTTTTTGGCTACCATTGTATATAGTGTACAATATGCCACCCTCTGTTTTTAGGGAAATACATATCGCTCATTATTGTTGTTCGTTGTTTATTTGTAACATTCTCAGGCTGCGTTTCTATCAGCTTTGGTGGGGGTAGAGGTAGCTGAAGCTGCGGCTCAAGCTGCTGTAACTACTCTGACTGATGTGGAATATGGACCAAGTAAAATCAGTTTTGGATCTCTTGGCAGGAATGTGAGACAGCAAGGTATAATACCGGCTATATGGCTCTTGTTCATTATCAAATAATCTCACTGGTAAAGAATTAAGTAGATTAGTTTATTATATTCTATCTGGTTATGGTGAGCTAGAATTTGGCGAGAGAATATAACTGCATTGATTGCATAAATACAGAACTCCAGTACCTTTTTGGGTTTTGATATGGGTACATGGTTTACCTAGAAACTTTATGGCACCTGTATCCTGTTGAATTGACAGTGCCACAGCCATATGATTTTTGGTTCTTCTAGATTCTTCTAATTCTAATCTTGCAGTTTAGTGTGTTGTCAAGAATGGTTTGTCACATCCTGATGCAGGAATGATTTCATGGTAGCAGAGACACCACCACCGTTTGAGTGGATTGGTATGTGCTGTCATAATTTCCCGTGCTTGATTTTGACTAAAATTATTGGGAGAGGAAATGATGTTGAGTGGGGTTTGGGAGATTACTGTGGGACTAAAGCATGATATCTGGATCTGGAAGCTTCGTTAGTTTATCAGTAATTAATAGGTCATTTAGGAATTGCTTCCTTGTTCTATACGAGGGAGCTGTTGTCCCAAGTGATTCTTGTGTATCGAGTATCTGTTCCCGTACATTTCTTGATAAGTCTATTAAGAGTCTACACTAGGTATTGATCTGAGGTGGATAACAAATGCATGTATTCCCTGGGTGCAGATGCCCGTGTCACATCTAATGGCGATTGCAGTCTAAATGCATTGGAAAGATCTTGCTTAGATGCAAGTTCAATGCTTGAAAAGGAAGAGCTGGATGTAGAGAGCGCAATCTCCAGAATCACCGAGGTGCAGGTTTGTGGGATTTCATATCAATATTGCTTCAATTGGTAAACCGATTCTTGTGGTTGCTCAATGTCATGACTCACAAGTTCTTGCAGATGAAAGACATTGAAGACAAGATTGCACGTTTTGAAGAATTGGATTTGCAGGTTGAGAAAGAGCGGCAACAATTGGAGCAAATGAAGAACCTTCTATTTGCTGACCAGCTTAGTATTTTAAATAACAGAAGTTGCTCATCAAAAACCGGGGAACGCATGGAGGAGAATGTAAGATCAGGTTAACTGTGCCTAGGACTTCACATTCAAGAAATTGTAGTCTACTTTCTTACTTTTTGTAGTCTCTGCACACCCGTAGGTTATTCTTTCAAGTTTATTCGGTGTGTGCATATTTTCCCAAAAGGGTACCTCAGTTGAAAATGTAATGTTCATTATCCTTCGGAATAGCGCAAAAATCTGCAAAATTAATATCGGGTTGTCCTTCCTAGAACACCATTGATTCTAATTCATTCATTACCTGTCGGGTCGGGTCGGGTCGGTTCGTATGAGTATTAGAAACAACAATCTTATATTTGAATTGTCAGGTGGGAGTTCTGCAGGTTTATGAAAAATGTGCAGGATTAAAGAACATTTGATTGAGGCACCAAAATGAGCAATTTGAATTTCGATCATATTTAGGTTTTTAGCCTCAAGAACTACTCCACATGGCTGAAAAAAACTTTGGTATTCAGCAGTTTTCTGCTAATCAAAGTATAGAATCATCACATCTAAACAAGTTCATATGCTGAACAAGTCATGTAATGGAACTTTCTGCTGCAGTTGACGCTTGTTGTACTCAGATGAACCGGAACGAAGAGACGGTCTGCGAACACCAAATTACAATAGAGATGAGTTCCACTTCTAAAAGCTGCCTTAATTAAAATTAGTGTAAATGAAGTTTGTAAGCTCATGTATGAAGCTACCTTCTGAATCTGGGAACCATATTTCTCGGATTCTTCATCGACAAACTACACCACCGATATAACACAAAATGTCAGAGTTGAACATTGGACCCATGTTCTTTTTCCTACTAATCATATTCATACCTGTCCTGTAATCGTATATAGTCTGTTGATCCAACCATTGGACGCCATCCCAAGTGCTGAATACAAATGCCTGCGGCTTTCACCGGGATTTTGCAGTGTATACTCAATGTAATAAAACCCTGTCAAATGTTTGGAGACAATGTAATAAAGCACTGTAAATTGTAATGCGCTCGGCTCGGGTGAGGAAATTACCATTAGATGCTTTAGAGTCTATGAGCTTCGCTGCCACGCCTGGTGGCCTTTGCCAGCTTCTGTCCAATCCGCCGATCTATTGAATAGAGAAGATGAAAAAGAAATGCTTAGATATCATGCACTTTGACAGAGATCTCCACAGGCAGAGGAAAAAGTAGAAGAAGAAGAAGAAGAAGAAGAAGAAGCAAAGAACACTCACAAGAGTTTCAGCAAACGCTTCGACTTTGCCAAATGATTCCAACCTAGTAAAATCCGGACCAACGCCTGTGATCACGACACTAACTGAAACAACCAATTCAGAAGTTGCAAATCATGAATAAGCTAGCTGCAAAAATGATACTGGAAAGAATTCAAACCAGAAGGAAAATATGCAAATACCACTTGAACTAGCGGCTCCTTCTGGGTAGAAAGCGGTCACTGATTTGAAACCAGAAGTATCTCCTCCTGCACCTACTTCCCATTCTGCATTAACAAGTTACACTATGATTGAACTCTGTCCTGCAATTACATTTTTCCAAATGCACACACACCACTAAGGAGCTGCCAAAATGACCACCACCAAAGTGGAAAACGTCAATTTGAAGACTCGGGTTTCACAAGTACAATTTGACCCATTAATTCCTCATTCATAACCAATCAAGAAATTGAGATTACCTTGCGGAATCGATATTTTGAACTTGTTCTCATCATCTGTATAAACACGGAAATTCTCTGCCACATCTAAAACTCAACAAGACATCAAGGTTAGAAAAAGTCTATAAGCATCGAGTTTCGAGTAACGATAGCAGACTCACCAGTTGCTGCCAACGCCTGGGAAACAATTGTGGGAAAAGAAAATGCAGAAAATGCCATCTTAAACAAGGCTTCTCTCCTTTTAGCTCCATTTCCAGCTACTTCTCCTGGGCAAACACTAGTACTATATAATACATCGATAACCCAACAATTAGAGAATATTTTCTTGAAAACGAGCAAAACTACAGAAGGTTGGCTTAGAAATTACAATGGGTCATGTTGTTGTACAGATTCTTGGCGGGTTATGCTGCTGCTGCTGCAGCAGAGGACTTGATACTTTATGCAACTCCCGAAGATGCCAGAAGGAATTGAAGAGAGGAAGGAGTTGAGGGTAGAATTGGGTTTCAAAAGATGGAGACTTTTGCTGAGGGATGGAGATTTGGAGTAGTAATGGCATGGATGCTGAGACAGCGAATGCAGTGAAGAAACAGACGCCATGCCTTTTTTGATTGGCTTCCTGAGTTCTGTTTCAACTTTCAAGTGTTGAAGATTTATTATCCGTTTTTCTTTGGCTAAAATACATCAAATAATGCTATACTTTACAAAGTGTTCCATTTGAGCTAGCTAGAGGAGCTCAAATGTTTTGAAAATTACAATAAAAACTATAATTTGATTATTTATAATAGTAAAAGTTTACAAAAATGGAAGGAAAATTACATTTTTCCAAATGTCATATATTTTTGCAATTTTCAACTACTAAAACTAGAAAGGTTCAAATTACAACTTTTAAAAAACTATATTATTTTTTACAATTTTTAAAACTATAAAAAATAAAATGGAATATTTTGTAAACTATATGATTTTTTATTTATATAATTCACTATTTTTTTCCTTCTTTTTCTATTTTCATTATTAGGCCTAAAGTTATTTTTATTCCATATGTTTGTCCATTTTTCTCATTCCGCATCATTATTAGGCCTAATGTGTCATTTTGTCATTAGAATTAAAACAACAAATATTCATACGGTTAATGATATTGGTACATGACCTACCTTATTGATTTCACCGCTGTA
This sequence comes from Viola odorata, assembly GCA_963691705.1. Classification (NCBI taxonomy): domain Eukaryota; kingdom Viridiplantae; phylum Streptophyta; class Magnoliopsida; order Malpighiales; family Violaceae; genus Viola; species Viola odorata. The sequence goes on from OY829542.1 coordinate 20,041,320, forward strand.
CTTTTTTTGTTCGGATTTGACCCATCCATTACTTATCGCGTATTAACTTGCCCCCTCCCCTTAATGCTTATATACGTGACCGTTAACTATACGTACGTGGAATTTTTTATATATTTTTGCTGACGTGACAGTCAATGTCAACTGCCATATCAAAAAATAAATAAATAAATCAACAAAAATCAAAATTTGAAATAATTCAATAGAAAATAAAATAATTTTTAAAAAAAATGATATAGATTTTTTTCTAAATTATAAAAAATTGAAAAAAATAAAATTACTAAAAATAAAAAAAAAACCTTTATATAATTTGCTTTTTTCAAAATTATAAAGAGATTATTTATTTTTTTGTAAAGATTATGGTTTTATTAATTTGAATAGCCCCAAAATTAGAAATAAAATAAAGCAAAAAGTTTCAAAAGTGTATAGGACAACCCAAAGAAGAAAAAAAAGAGAGAAAAACCAGATCTGTAGATAGAGAAGAAAAGATTTTTTATTTTTTTTAATTTTAAAAATATTTTTTCTATTTTATTATATTTTTTTGTTTAACATGTGTTTTTTATTTTATTTTTTCAATATATTTTCTGAGGCGGCAACTGACATACACTGCCACGTCAACAAAAATAATATAAAAAATGACACTTACGCATAGTTAACGGCCACGTATGTACGATATTAGGGGGCAAATTAATACACGATAAGTAGCGGAATGGTCAAATCCATACAAAAAAAAATACAAACCAACCAAATCAATAAGGTAGATCAAGTACATGTACCACTAATATCATTAACCCTATTATCAATATGTGATTTCAAATTCATGGTTTGAAGGTTTAGTTTTAAGGTTTAGCATATGAAGTTTGAGAGTTATGATATAAGTTAAATTGGGGGTTTAGGGGATCAATTGATCTTAATATTACTAGAACAATTTTTTAATGAATTAAACTCTAATTTGAGTTATAAAAAATATTCATTTTGTATAAATTAGTTATGATAGAATAGTCTTGTCTTACTTGATTTAAAATTTAAAAATATAGTTATAGAATTTAGGGCATGAATTTTGAGTTTTGATGATAAAATATAGAATTTATTTTTGATAACAAAACTTACGATAATAGAGTATTCCACTTACTCTCTTAATAAATATAGTTATATATAAAAATTAAAGCAAATAAATAATTAATTTAATTTTAATTACTAATTGTTGATATAAAATTAAAGTTAGTGATGTAATTAATTATTCTGGAAATTTTGAAAAAGAAAAATAGAAGAAAAAAAAGTAAAAAAAAGGAATATAACCCATTAGTAAAATATCATACTAAAAACTTACTATCTCTAGTTATTAGTCAATATTTAATTTGTTAATATGAAATAAAATATAGTGATGTAATTGAATATAAAATAAAATAATATTTGTGAGAAATGGAATACTAGAAATCATCTTCGTATTATTATTAATTTTATATACGAGTTTGGTGAAACACAATAAGAAAAAAGAAAAGGTTTTATCAAACTTAGATCTATTTGGCTCTAACCGTGTATTGCTATGTACGGTACGGATAGGCCTAAGTGGATTTTTATTTCTTAAGGAAGACTTCTTCTATATGATGATTAGAATAAGGATTCCGTACTGTTTAGTGTAATGTGTTGCCCTTTTGATGGTTGATTTAGTGTGGCTTGCTTGTTTGTTCTATGACATTATATGCAGTATAGGATTGTCTGCTTTAATCTTTGGTCTTTTCTTCAGGGGCAGAACATACTCTATTGTAAACTATAGGGCCTGTTTGGGAGTTAGATTCTGATTTCTGTCACAACTAATCTGATTGTCAAAATTGCTTCCGGCTTCGAATAGAAAAGTAGGGGTTTAAGTATACAGGGATTAAAAGTTCAACATCAACTAATTATTTCACAAAAAGATACAGGGAAAGAGAGTTCTACAAGGATGCCAAAGGCATGGGTAGACATTAGAACAACTTAACACTTTAATTCTTGGCTCTTTTCAACAGTAAACGCAACGAAAACATCCCCAAAGCAGATGTCTGCCAAAACCATGCTTTTGCATTAGCAGGATCTACCCTTTTTGCTAGGTGCCATGCATATATGCCCTCACCAATATGAGCTGCTAAAGCTGCAAGAAATACTGTCCTTACCATCCACATTGACCTGAATACCAAAAGGGTGAAGGCCTTCAAGGGTCGCACGGGTCCGGTATCTGGCAAGTAAGCAGCACAGAACATTGCAGACATTCCAATCACAACAAACAGCCATACATATATTGTAGGACCATCCAAGGTTTTTCTTTTCCTCTCCTGAAAGTATGAGATGGTTTTCGCCATTCCCTCCCGAGGAGTCACCATTGGAACGTAGCCAAGCTCCTCCTTAGCTTTGAGGAACGAGAAATAGTGAGTCACACCAACCTGTTCAAGCAGACTTGATTCAGCAAGTACTACAAAGTAGTTACAACTTACAATAGTTACAAGAATTGCCAGATAAAAAAGAAGACAGATAGATGACAATTTTGATAAATTGAGAATGTTATGGAGCAAACAAGACATCAATTTTCTAGTGCCAGATAAAAAAGAAGACAGATAGATGGCTGCAAACATATGACAGCGGTAATGGCATATATTTTATGGCCCATTTTACCTGATGTCCAAGGAAGGCATCGAGAATTTCACAGGTAAACAAAACCTAAGGAATATCAAAATCAAACAAACCTTATATACTTCAGCAGGGAAGAGTAGCGGCGCCGGAAGCCACCATTTATTTAACCATGGATACAAGAATGTATAGATAACCCAAAATATCCTTCCAATGAGAAGAGCACGAGGGAGTGACAGAGACGTTTCTGGAACATCATAATCCAGACTTTTGAGCATCGGCCGGAGGAACTCAAAACTATTGACTGGGGAACCTGAGAAAGAAGTTAGTAGTTAATTTAACAAGGTTTAGCTGACAGTTCACATGAAGCAAGAAATAATAAAAAAATGCTAAGAACAAAGCAGTTTGATTCGTATACTTCTACCCCTGAAAATGCAAAGAAGAACACTACAAATCAAATGATGTGCTTCTTACCATCAGATATAAAGTATGGCTGGCCAGCAGCTACTGGACATCCTTCTCTCCCAGGGATGTCATCCAAGAGTCCCATGCTTGCCAATATCAAAGCAAGCACGAGGTTATCTACATAAATCCAGTCTGATTTCACATTTGCATCACCAATTTTAAACGTTAACAGGCCCAACTTTGCTAAGGATAAAATCCTCGGAATGTGCCTTTCTTCACCAGGCCCATAGATAGCAGCCGGACGAATCACACAAGTGTAAAGACGTTTTCCATCATTCTCCCTGTAAACCATATAAAAACCCACATCAGTCCTTTCCCACAACAGAAACTCAAGCTTTTTACTTTCTGTTTTCCTAGTTCAAAATCTTAGGTGGTGAAGATAACGCAAAACTCGTTGAATTCACTCAAATTTCTCAACAAATTTCCATCATTCAACAAAATTTCAGACAGCCATTTCCACCTTATACCAACTACATCATCTAAAACACAACGATTGAAGTCATTTCCAGAAGCGAAAAGAAAATAAGATCGCGAAACACATGTAAACCACCAAATTACTTACTTGAAAGGACGCCCATTTTGTTTGAGAACCAGCTGTTCAGCAATTGATTTGCTGCGCGAATACGGATCGGGAAGGTCATCAAGAGGGAAGTAAGGCAAGGCTTCATTGCCATTGACAATCTCTTTAGTCCCAAAGACAACATTGTAGGTGCTAACATAAACAAGTCTCCTGATGCCAAACTGCAGACAACCATCCAAAACATTACAAGTCCCATTTACATTCACATCATCTATCCGACCCATCTGCAGCATCTCCTTCCCTGACATCCCAAACGAAGCCAAGTGGAAGACGCAATCCACACCTCCTCGCAACGCCTTCTCGACATCCTTCTTGTTTCCAACGTTTCCTGCCCGATTAAAAGGTTGAGATCAAAGGTCTAATTTGAGAAATTAGCAGGGGGATAATGGAGTGAGTGAGAGATGAGAGGGGTGTTGTGGGGCCCACCTTGGATGAAGTGAACGCCGCGGGAGGAGAGGAGGTGGGACCATGGGGAGGTGGTGCGGAGGTCAAAGGAGCGGACTTGACGAGCGCCGCGGCTGAGGAGTTCGAGACAGAGGGCGGAGCCGACGAAGCCTACGCCGCCGGTGACTAGGAAGATTTTGTCCTCGATTCCTTCGTTCTCGCTAAAGTGCATTTTGGGTTCTCGTTCTTCTTAGCTTCGTGCTGCTTCTTCTTCTGCTTCCCGTGCAAAACTTCTGAGTTTTCCAGCGTTGGCGCTGACAACTACACCACCGCTTTCTTTCCTATACTATGGATCGGGACTTCCTTTCTATTTTCTTTGAGTTTGAACCTACCTTTTATTGGTATAAATAAAATAAAATTAGTATAAATAAAATTTATTACTAGCATGTAAAATATTTTTAAAAATATAATCGTGTCAAGTAAAATTTAATTTCTTTACATTTTTTTCACATGAGAATTAATTTTTTTTGTCATTAGACCATTCAGTATTATTCTCGGTGGTAGAGCCGAACAAAATAATTAGGGGCGAGCAAAATTAGACTAATTTTTTTTTAGGTACTATATGATACTCCCTCTGGTCTGAAATGTATGACTTTCTCGCATCCCAATATTCAGTAGGGAACGTATATTGAGGAGACCGAATGACTCACTATTTGACCCCAAAAAAATTCGTACTTTTTTTCGAACGTACGTTAATCCTTAATGTACTTTCGAGAAAAAATTAGGGGCAAAATTATCTCAAATAGTGAGTTTGCCGACCACTTTAAGATACATGCCGAAACAGTAAAAGCAAATGCTAAAACGTCATACATTTCGGACCGCAGGGAGTACATTATAGAAAAATTACATAATATATTTCTTTACTTTTTTTTATCTAATATAATGTTTAGTTTATATATATATATTCTTGTTTGTTGGGATGGGTAGAAATGGAATAACATCAATGGAGTGTAAGGTATAGTTAAAAATAGTATTCTTGATGCTTCTTGAGTATTTGACATTTGTATTTATGCAGACAAGTTTCGAAACAAACATTGAACATACACTATGGGGGCAAATGGAAATTTGAAGGAAGGACTGAATATATTGATGGCCATGTTGGTGTCTGATAATACAAAAGTATATCACAAGGGCACAACGGACATTGTACCTTCACAAAGTACCGTTGACCAGTCAAAACGGCACATGACCGGTTTGACCAAGTCAAACATATGAAACGGCATCGTGACCGATTGACCTAGTCAACGGGAATAAGTGACCAAAGGACAAGTCTAGCCCGATCGCCTCAAAACGGCACGAAGCCGATCCACTCGCTAAGCTGTGAAGAAACGGATCGACACCTCTCCAAACATTGACCAGGTCAAGGGTCTCCAAACGGCAGCATGCCGATTCCACACAACGGCAGTGTGCCGATTTGCTATAAACGGTTTAAAGCCTGCAATAAAGGTACACTGTATGTTATTTCTATTAAATCAGTGGTCAAAGCCACACATGGGAGACAGCACTTCCTGCTCCCACTCAACCATTATAAAACTATTACCTATAGGGAATGTTTATCCTCCCAAAGGTATGGTCTCTACTTTATGTTTATTGACTCTTACTTTTGAACCACTTTGTGGAAAAAAGAGGAAAGGTGTCAGTAGATCTAACCACTCCAACCACTCTAGTCCTACATAAGGACTAGAGGGAAAGAGAGGAGGGACAGATCTGGAGCTCCCAAAAAAGAGACAGACACTGTTCCGATTCACATTCTCTGCATCCAAACACTGACTTTGGCATTGGAGATTCTCCGCCGGAGCAAGCCTCCGGTGGTTTTGCAGGTCGCTCAAGGGGCTCCGACCACACACTCCGGCCTGCCATTTGACGGAAAAGCCCCACCCCGCTCAAGGGATTATCAAATGGTGCTTTCATTGAGAGCTTTTGAAGTTTCAAGTGAGCAAGCCTTGAGATTCAAAGCTCTTTCTTCTCAATAATTTGGGGTTTTCATTTCCAAAAATGGCATCCAATCAAAATTTTCAATTAAATCGACCTGCTGGTGCTGCTGCTGATCAACGTGAAACACCACCAGCCCAAGCTTCACCTTTTCCAGCGGAAATAGGTGCTACGGCTCAACAACCTAATTTTTCAGAAATTCCATGTCCAGGCGCAACCCCAGAGGTCATTGAACCAGCCATCATGCTTGAGTTTGCTGCCCTGCACCAAAGGATGAACGTGATGATGCAAACGTTCATAGGAGGAGTTCCTCCGCCAGTCAACCAGCCAGTTGTTCCTCAACAGATCTACAATCAACCGGCAGTAGAACCATCTTTGGAGCCACCACCAGGCCGTCAAGGTGTAGATCTACCCAGAGGGGAAGACATAGAAGAATTTGTCAACCAAATAGCTCGACGCAGCGCAAGGAGGAGCCATGAACAATCATCTCGAAGTAGATCCGAGAAAAGGAGAAGCAGAGAGAGATCGGTGACTCCACATCAAACCAGGAGGGATCGTGACAGAGGTAATCCAGATCTGTTTAGACGGTCTGTTCAGCAACCAGATCGCGAAGAACAGGACGATGATCCAAGAAATCCGTTAACCCTTCGGGTTCGGAAACATCAAGTGAGCAGGCATGTCAAGCTACCATCCGATCACTACCATGGGACAACAGATCCGACGGTTCATGTGAGTTTAGTAAAGAAGCATGTTAAGTTTTTTACTAGAAAGGATGAGGCTTTGTGCCAAATATTTGTAATAACCCTTAAAGGGATAGCCAACACTTGGTTTGAAAAGCTACCAGCCGGATCCATTGACTGTTTCGAGCAGCTAGAAAAAGCATTCAGAAGCCGATTCAGCTCATTAATACCGACGGAGAAATCTTCAGCCGTTCTGTTTGACATGGTGCGACGGTCAGGGGAATCGTTGGCTGCATACGTGGCTAGATTTAGCACCGAGCTAGCAACTCTTCCTGATGTAGCACCCAGCTTTGCAGCAGAAGCGTTGAAAAGAAATTGTAAATATCGAGAATTGGAGAATGCTCTGATTGCAGACACTCCTAAAACCTTAGATCTTTTGCGGATTGAGGTGGAAAAATATTCCAGAATGGAAGAAGCAGACTACCGAAGGAGGAAACGGGAGGAACCCGATCTCCAGGGTGCATAAAAGAAGCAAACGGCAGAAAGCCGATGTGCAGATTGGTCAGCCGATTTCCCTTCAATGCCGTTGTCTAGATCAGGGGAGGAAACGGCAGTATTCTCAAAACGGCCTAGTGCCGAATGACCTCAAACGGTTCAGTCAAAACGGCATCAAGCCGAATCGTCAAAACAGAGATAAGTCCAAATTGCTTTATCTTTGTGAAAATTTCTGGAATATTATGTATGACATGAGTTATCAAATATTCCCAAGCAATGAAAAATGTATATTTGCCAGTATTGTTTCTCATATGATTGCAGATCTCGAGAAAACAAAAATCAAATCAACCGCGGACGTAAGTTATCTTAGACCGAACCGCGTTATCAAAATCAAATCAATCGTGGACGTAAGTCATTTTAGGCTGAACCACGTCACCAAAATCCAAGAATTGCAAACGATACATATATTGCAAATGATACATATATTGCAAACGATACATATATTGCAAACGATACATATATTGCAAACGATACATATATTGCCAACGATACATATATCGCCACCAAGGCATATATCGTTATTGAGGCATATATCGCTATTGATGCATATATCGCTATTGATGCATATATCGCTATTGATGCATATATCGTTATTGATGCATATATCGTCATCAAGGCATATATACATTGTCATCACATAAAGACCATGCTGGTCATGCTGATCAGACAGACTGCAAAATTACAAAGTCCGCTCCAAAACGGCAAAGATACAAGGTCCGTTGCAAGCGGCAAATTTTCAAAGACATCTTCTGCCTTATCAATCGGCAATATTGTCAAAACGGCCTAGTGCCAAATCGACAAAGAGGCCAAGTCAAAACGGTTGCAAAAACCAAAACGGCCATAACAGAACGGCAAGCGCCCGATTCTGCTAAACAAAAAGAGATAAGTTCAATTTCAATTGTTCTATCTTTGTCTTTATTTTTCTGGAGTATGATATATATATAACAGAAATCATTAAACAGTAGCAATTACTAAAAATTGCAAAACTATATATATTACGAATGATAATTGTTCATTACAAAATAAGCCAAAACATTGCTAAATGTTCATGCTAACGGCCCAGATCCAGAAGCGGCGTTAGGGCCAACAGGAACATCATCATCATCTTCGTCTACATCTGAATCGGAGAAAGGTTCATACTCCTTAGCTTCGGCAATCCTTTCTCCAGCAGCAACATATCGTGAGAGATTATCAGGGTGGAAATTCTTCTCGCCATAATAGGAGACATAGCTCTCCAACATGATGTTCTTCATCCTCTCTCTCCACCAACCGATCTTCTCAGGAACTTTCAGCAGCTCTGCTTCCTTAACGGCAATGTCATTTCTGGCAGCTTCCAAATCGGATCGGGCTGCGCTCAGTTCCTCAGTTAGCTTGGCAACGGAATCGGCAAGAGAAGTTTTCTCTCCCGAGAGCAAGGCGACGGAATCAGATAGAGCAGTCTTCTCCTCTAGCAGCTCACCGTTTCTCCTCTGCTCATCCCTGACCATGGCAGAAAGACCATCTCGTTCTTTTAGGCTGTCAGCCAGTCTGCTTCGAGCATCCATAACAGCTTTTTTGTCCGTCTCATGAGAGGCCTTCAAAGTCTCATTCTCTTTCTGAAGGGAAGCGACTTCAGCGGTTGATTGCCGAAGTGCCTCTCTGCCCTTTTTAAGCTTTAACTCAACGGCCTCAGCTGCATAACGGGTAGCGCACAAGCCGCTGTAGAAAACACTTTGCATGTGGGAGAAATGACAACTCAATTCCAAACGATGATAATGTTTCCTGTCGGCATCGTTGGCAAACATCTCACCAATCAGTTGACCGGTCCTATAATCTTTGCTGCCAGGACTCTTCAATCCGAGAGATCGGCGGCAGCTTTCTCCAAAATTGTTTAAGCTAACCGTGTGAGTAATCTCCCCGTCAGGACCATGACTTGAGAGATAACCTCTATGAACGGAAGGAGGAGCGACTGCATGATCATCAGAAGTAAACGGCTCAGGCAAAGGTGGACCGGCAACCCAGTGCAGTTTAATCGGCATCGGCGATGAAGGGTCAGGCCGAACTGGATCAGGAATGCTCTCGGAAGCGACCGATGTGCCCGCGAAAACGGGAGAGTGATGCTGTAACGGCGTCTCCAAAGGGGGAACCGAAGCCCCTGAGCCATCAGTGCAAGCAGGAAAAGGAATGTTTGGAGCAGGCCTTGAAACGGTTTCAGCCGTTTCGATATTCTCTGGTTCGGAAACGGCGGATGCCCGTTGTGCTTCATTGGCAGCCCGTTTTGCTTCAGCTTTCCTTCTCTTTCTGAGAATTCTTCTGGCAGCTTTCAGGACTTGGGGATCAGGATCTGCCAGATCGGAGGTCTCAACCGTCTTGCCGACCCGTCGCCGTTTGATGATAAGAGGGGAATCTTCTTCTTCTTCTTCTTCTTCAAAGGAAAAATTCACCGTTGTGTCTGGTATAGCCGATCGCTCACCTCTCTCCTCAGCGGCCTCTTCGGCCACCATTCCCTCATCAATCGGCTCATTGACCAGGGGACCTTCATCCTCAGTTCGGTCTTCAGCCGATTCATCATCAGTCTGCATTCTGTCTTCGGCAGGAGCTTTGGCCTTAGCAGAAATCAGCCGAATGGAAGAAATGGAAGCAGAAACAACCTTCTTAGCTTTCTTAGCCTTCCCTGCAAAACGGAATTTGTGTAAGAATACAACAAGGACAAAGCGGAATATGGCTGGAGTTAGTAAAAGCTCACCAAGAACGCAATCAGACAACGGCACGCCGATTGCCAGGTACCGTGTGTGGAACGGCGTGTTAACCGACAGCAACAGGTCAACTTGGGATTGAAGAGTCTCACCAAGGTTATCTGGCTTGAGCCAGTGTCTCTCATTCATTTCCCGATTGAACCCAGAAGTCCATTCGGCCGAAGAAGATGATGACACCAAAAAGAAACGTTCTTTCCAATCCTTGACAGAAGAGTCATACCTTTGGAAGATCTCGTTAAAATGAGAATCCCGACGGGGGCGAATCATCATCAAGCTCCCACGGTTTGTCAGATTGAAGAAAAACTTAAAAAGGGTCAGCGAAGGCGATTTGATCCCATTCAACTCGCAGACCTTAAGGAAAGCATAAATGCCAGCCCAGGAATTCGGAGTAATCTGGGCTGGGTTCAGCAGATGCTGGGTCAACAAAGCTTTGACCATAGAATCAAGGGGAAGCTTAAAACCAAAATCAAACATCCTTGAGTATAAAACCCTAGTGTTATCTTCAAAGCTACTGTTTAACCTAACATCGGGAGAAGCAACAATGGCAGAATACTCATCAGTCAGCTCAATTTCTAAAGCCTCCATCTCAGCATACAACTTGTCTTCACTATCTAACTTAGTGGGAGTTCTATCAATGATCTCATCAGTAACAAGAGGGCGTTTGGGTGCCATTCCTAAATCTCAAGCGATAAATCGAAGAGGGAAAAGGAGTGGGTAAATACCTAAAAATGCAGAGATCTTGAAGAACGGAACCCAGAAGTGCGGGAGGAAGTTGCAGAAATGAGAGAGAAAATGAGAGAAAATTTGTGAGGAAGGAGAAAGTGAGAGCGGCGTTGAGAAAGAAAATGAGTTAGGGTTTCCAAGAGAAACCACTTTTGAAAGGAGAAAACTCTTCAACTCACATCCGTTCCAGCGAAACGATGACAAGTGGCAGGACCGATGGTGATCAGACTGACACACGTCACTAAAGCTACAGAGCATTAAATGAGAAAACGGCGCATGCGTTTCTGACAAATTTTGAATTTCGAAATTCAAACCTTGTCATAGGACGAAGAGACTTTTCTCCTAGAAAGTTCAACCAGCAATCATCATTTTATGGGAAAATGCCACGTCAATAGGTATGCATTTAAATGCATTAATCCTTCTTTATTGACATTTATTATTTATTTGCAGGATTGAGAGAAAAAACTCAATAACTGCATCGAATTAAAACAAACGGCAGCATGCCGATTGACAAGCATCAAGCCAGAAACGGCAAGCCCTTGGTAAACACTCGGGCTCGTTTGTTGTTGGGCCTCTGATAATACAAAAGTATATCACAAGGGCACAACGGACATTGTACCTTCACAAAGTACCGTTGACCAGTCAAAACGGCACATGACCGGTTTGACCAAGTCAAACATATGAAACGGCATCGTGACCGATTGACCTAGTCAACGGGAATAAGTGACCAAAGGACAAGTCTAGCCCGATCGCCTCAAAACGGCACGAAGCCGATCCACTCGCTAAGCTGTGAAGAAACGGATCGACACCTCTCCAAACATTGACCAGGTCAAGGGTCTCCAAACGGCAGCATGCCGATTCCACACAACGGCAGTGTGCCGATTTGCTATAAACGGTTTAAAGCCTGCAATAAAGGTACACTGTATGTTATTTCTATTAAATCAGTGGTCAAAGCCACACATGGGAGACAGCACTTCCTGCTCCCACTCAACCATTATAAAACTATTACCTATAGGGAATGTTTATCCTCCCAAAGGTATGGTCTCTACTTTATGTTTATTGACTCTTACTTTTGAACCACTTTGTGGAAAAAAGAGGAAAGGTGTCAGTAGATCTAACCACTCCAACCACTCTAGTCCTACATAAGGACTAGAGGGAAAGAGAGGAGGGACAGATCTGGAGCTCCCAAAAAAGAGACAGACACTGTTCCGATTCACATTCTCTGCATCCAAACACTGACTTTGGCATTGGAGATTCTCCGCCGGAGCAAGCCTCCGGTGGTTTTGCAGGTCGCTCAAGGGGCTCCGACCACACACTCCGGCCTGCCATTTGACGGAAAAGCCCCACCCCGCTCAAGGGATTATCAGTGTCTTAGGTTGGGTTCGATATCCTGGCTACTCTGAATTTATGGTAGCATTTAGTAAATTGTGTTTGAGTGACCCAAATCCATTTTGTGGAACCAGGTTATGCACTATATGAAAGTTGTCTGTTACTGTGGGACAACAACAACTATAACCGTTTGAGTGAGGACAAATCATGTTGTGGACTTATATGTAACACATGGTCTTGGAGAAAATGTAGACAGTGGGGTGTTTCAAGATGAAGGTCATGCAGATGAGGAAGAGGAAAGTGATGATGAGGAGAGGAAAGTGATGATGTGGGTGATACGATCCTAGTTGCCTAGGTTCGATTTGATTTGTTGATCTAGTTTAAGGGTTTGGAATTTGCGCATAAGATAGATAGATACTCACGAGGGTGAGCGTAGACGAGCTTCTTAGCTAACCTAGCCGATGTCTTGTGATGGGGTCGAAGTTTCAATTTTACTTGCAATCAATCCTAACTTTCGGGACTTAAGATTGGAACAAGGTTCACGCACGAACAACAAAGATACTCTCTCTAAAAAGACTTAAGTCTCAAAATCAATTAATCAATGGTTCTTTACAATGAGCCAACGCGGCTCCTTAAATAATAAAATACATAAAAAACCTACTCGGAATAGAACTAGGACTTCTATCCGAACAATAACTCTAAATACTTACACAAACTAAATATAAATATAAATAGATACATTCCAGATGCTTCAAGAGGTTTCCGCACAATTGGGCTTCCATATGAGCCGATATCTCAAGTCGTATGACGTCTGGTGCGCACCCTGCATGCGACAATGTTGCCCTTGACATTGATTGCGTGTCGAGGGCATCAAATTTAGTTGTAAAAAAGATATAGAAATGGGGTAGGAATACAACTTATCACTCGTCCACAAGGGACTCGTAGGTCATGATAAGAGGTTCGTCCACAGAGATCTTGTTGGGGTTTCGTAGTCTTGACTCGACTTCCTCGTCACTGGAGTTGAGGGGGTTTTGTTCCAGCAATTAAAGTAAACAAAGCATAAAAGAGAACAAGTAATAATAAAGTAAATAGAGGCAATCTTAAGCAGAAGGCGATCTTAGCTAAGATTGCAGATTGAGGTTGATTGTGAACTGTCTTGAGGTAAACTCCTGGCAAGGGTGAATTCGTGAGTGCATTCCTTGTTTAATCGATCATCGACCTTTAGATTCTCTCCTTCTCTCTCATAACTCTGCTATAGATTGGGAGGAACCCCTTTCCAATCCTACTTTCCTCCTATTCAAATCACTTGGAGGGTACCCCCTTTCCTAGTGATCCTGGCCATTGAACACTTTGCTAGTTAAAGGGTTTATCCAATTGGCTGCTGGCTTGAGGCACATGCGTTTTCTCAATGGCATAGGGAAAGACAGAGTCTAGGCCAAGCTACTCCCAACTCGGAGCCCTAGATTGTCAGCCTAGTTAGGCCTATATCGATTCAAGTTCACTAACCCCGCAAGGTTAGCTGCCTACTTCATCACTCCGGTTTCGCTCGTCCCCTTTGTGACTGGCTTCAAATTCGTCGTCTTGCCTAAGATCGATCAAGTCTTAGCCTAGACGGGAACCGGTTTGTTAAAACAGAACTTGAATCAATTACGAACAAGAGGATAATTGGAACAGATCGGTCTCACGATTTACAAGAACACTCACTCAACCCTTACCAAGAATTAGGTGTTTAGCTACTAGACATAATAATTAAAGAAGAGAATAGTTGAAGAACATGAATTAAAATTAAATCTATGATATTCAAAACCGAATAATCACAGAGCAAATGTTTACAAGAACTAGAAGTTGGAAGAAGAAAGATCCTGTAATTGACAGCCTTCCCTAACCTTTAACAAGGTTAGAGTCCCCACCAATTACGTTCCTTTCCAAATTCCAAACTTCAAATGCCTAAAAGATAGGGATAAAATCCCAATTGTTTGAATTTAAAATAACATAAGATAAATATCTAAACAGATTGTTTTTGTTCTTAAAAGATTACATCCGAGATTTCTTTAAAGTGATGTATTAGCCAGCTGGCTTCCTGATCCGCTCCACCTTCCATGAGTCCAAGATGATCACGCCTCTATCTCTGCAATCTTGGCCAAGCTTGCGGCCAAGATTGCCACTTTGTCGCTCAAGGCACCCGTTTCCACAAATCCTTCTCTTGGCTGCGATTTTCTAAAAAAAACCACAATATGACGTGAAAGAGATTGTTTTTACCATAACCAAGGTGGTTTTAGATGGTAAAAACACATGAAAATAAACATCAATCAGACATCTTGCAAACGGCTTGTGCGTTTGGGCTGAAATTTGGTCACAGTTGTGTTAACATCCTGAAGTTTAGGAAACAATTTCGTACGCAAGCGTCTACTCCTTACTCGTTCGAATCGGTTCGAACACAATTGCCTATTGTGTCTTCTCGTAAAACACCTGCATGCGAGAATGTCGCCATGGGCCGTCTAACGATCCACGCGTGCAAACGTCTCCAAACTCAGTCCAGACATAGCTAGCACGGCAATCGGTCCAGTAAGACTCATAGCTCACTGGACTGAACCTCTCTGCTCTGAAATAGCTCGGACAGACTCGCCTGATCGTCCAACAACGCTTAGCTTTGCGATATGAGCCTCCAAGTCATCCTTCGCCTAATGGATTGATCCAGAAGTGCCTCCCGCTTCGTCTCCATGTATAGAGGTTGTATTAACCTCGCTTGGAGATCTACATCCTTGGCTCGACGTCTTGGTCCAATTGGTCCTAACTGAATGGTGTGTGAGATGGGGATAGGACCGCATCAGTGGGGACTTACAATGAGGTTGTATTGGTGGATACTCCACTGCATAGTGATGATGAAGATGATGAAGAAACAGTTGAAGGTAGAGAGAAGTTGTTGAAGTTCTATAAGAAAAAAATGTGAAGGAGAAAAAAATAGAAGATAAGAAAAACCAGAGGATGTTCAATATAGTACCATACACATCAAAATAAGTTGTAGTTGGTGGTGGGGATGATGAGGAGTCCAGCTCAAAGGATAGCCCTGAATTACAAGGGAAGTTGGATGGATATGCATCTGAGTATGATAATCCAAATCATCTACCAAGTTGGGACAATGACGAGGAGGAAAACGGCGATTATGAAGGGTTGCTTGAGCTAAGGAAGAAGAGTAAGCACTCAACTTACGACCCAAACACAAAGATTGTTGTGTTTGAAGTTGGAATAAATTTTAAAGACATAAAGGGGTTCAAATATGTAGTAATGAAGTACGCTATGCAAAACAACAAGCGTTTGGGATATGCTAAGAATGATCTGGTAAGAGTTAGATATAAGTGCAATAGTGGATGTCCATTTGTTCTCTATGCCAGCAAGAATCAGAAGGGATAGCTTCAAATAAAAAACTACCAGTCAGTTCACAAATGTTCTACCACTACAAATATTAAGATTGTTAGCACAAATTTCCTAGTTGATCACTCTAGAGAGAGATTAATTGAAAACCCTAATCTTAGAATACCAAAATTCAGGCAAAGAATTCTTAGTACACTACATTTATATACGACTAGAACTATGGCTAAGAGAGTCAAGAGAATTGTACCGGAAGAGTATAGAGGAAAATATAAGGAAGAATATCCCATGGTGCACAGGTATGCCAATGAGCTGGAGGCTACAAACCCTGGGACAATTAGAAAGGTGTTGTTTGATGAAGAAGGTCATGTTCCTTACTTTAAGGCTTTTTATGAATGTCTTGAGCCACTAAAACATGGCTGGAAAGAAGGGTACAAGCCTATTATAGGCATTTATGGAACATTCATCAAGCATTTCTGCCAGGGGATCCTGCTTACAACTGTAAGTAGAGATGCAAACAATAATATATTTCCTATTGCTTGGGCAGTAGTGGACAAAGAGACTTTGAAGACTTGGACGTGGTTTTTAGAGCATTTGAAGAATGATTTAGAGATTTTAAATGATGGTGAAGGTTTCACATTTTGCTCAGATATGCAAAAGGTAAATTTAATTATGTTGTTGGACTTAGAGTTTTATGTATTTAAATAAGTATAATTAGTTGTGTTGTATGTTGCTTGTTTGGTGTAGGGTCTAGAATATGCCAATTCATAAAGTGTTTAGTAAAGCAGAACATAGAAGATGTGCAATGCATATTTACAGTCAGTGGCAGAAAGTTTAAAGGGGGGAAGAAAGAAGAAAGCAATACTAGGCACGTGTAGCTGCAACGTTTGTGGAAGAGCTTGCAGAGGAGCTGAAAATTTTAAAGGACTTGGGTAAGCCAGTTGTACCAGGGGTCAAAGGGCCAGACATAGTGGAAGATTTTAACAAGTATGTGAGCAGAATTTTTTTGCAGGGCTTATTTCACTCAACATTGCAAAAGTGATGCTTATGATAATAATATGTGTAACGTATTTAATGGAGTTATCATAGAGGCTAGGCAGAGATCAATTATCTCCATGTTAAAGCAAATACATAATATGGTTATGTCCAGAATACTTGTCAAGCGTGCAAATGCAATGAAATGGAAAACTGAAATTGGCCCAATAATCGTTAAGGTATTTGAGAAGCATAAGGAGCAAGCATATCATTGGAGTGTTCTGCTTAGTGGTGATGAATATTACAAGGTTGAGTTAGGGAAGCACTGTTTTGTTGTCAACATGAACAAGAGCAGTTGCACCTGTAGGGCATGGGATATAAGTGGGATCCCATGTCCTTATGCTATCAGTGCTATGTACCATGATAGAATTGAGCCAGAATAAAAAATGTCCAGTTGGTACAGTAGAGAAGCTTATTCTAGTAGCTACTCTTTCTCTATCAAGCCAACAAGGGGTGAGGTCTTTTCGCCTCACAGTGATAAAACCCCACCAGAGCCACCACTGATCACTACAATGCCTGGTAGACCTAAGAAGAACAGAAAAAAGATAAGGATAAGCCAAAAAAGAAAGGGAAGCTTTCTAGTAAAGGACACACGAAAACTTGTAGCAATTGTGGGACTGCATGACACAACAGAACTAGATGTAAACTACCAGTTAAGAAAAATTCATCACATGGAGTGGAAAAGAGCGAATGTAACACCTGTGCAGGTGAAATTTTGTTCTTTCATATGGTTCTACTTTCATATGTTAATTTTCATGTGTTTTAACTGTTTAATTTTTTCGTATGTACTTTCGTAGGGTAATGCACCAACTGCAGGGGGTAGTAGGGATTCAACTGTTGGAACTCCTCACGTTTCACCTACTGTACAGGTAGCTACTGATTAATTTAGAAATTATAATTTGTGACTTACACTAAATTCATTAGTATATGTTCTCACAGGGAACAGTTGACTGTCAAAGTATACCAAGAAATGTGTTTATGCCTAAAGTGATTATAAGAGATGGTGGTTTCAATGTGAAGAGTAAAGCTCCAGTGAACCAAAATCTCAATCCATTCTATAAAGACCTTGGTTCCAATTCCTAGTATGTTTCCAGCTCAGTTTCCAAGTCAGCTTTTCTCAGGAGCATACCACAATCTCAGCTCAATCTGCTTAAACCATCATCCGCTACATCTAGACTAGCTTCAAAGAAACAACAAATACAAAAGAAGTCCAATGCACAAGGATCGAAGTGATTGTTAGTTTATCTATTTTGGGGAGTTTAAGCAAATGTAATCTTTGCTTTTGTGATTAGAAGTTAGGTGCAACCTTTTAATAGTTGCAAGGTCTACTTTGGAAGTTGGATGCAAACTGTTGTTGATTGCATTGACTTATTTTGAACATAGATGCAGACTTTGCTTGTTAGTTTTCTAGTTTCTAGTGCAAATTTGGTGTAATGTATTATTTTGGATTTATTAAAGTTGTTGTCAGTTTCTGCTGCAATTTCTGGTGTGATTTATGGTGAAATTTCTGCAGAAATTTTAGTTTGATTTATGATGAAATTTATCCTGCAATTTTGGTTTGGTTTATCAAAGAATTGATAAAACTCACACCCACCTTGCTGAATGGCCAATATGCATTTGTTAAATAACATTCCTGGATGCTTATCCGTCCATGACGTCCACCTTGCACTTTTGAAGCCGCAACAACAATACATGGTCGGTTCGTAATTGAAATCGAGTTTCTGTTTGACAACAGAGCTTAAACGACGACCACTGCTCTTTCGCGCATATGATGACACCGAATTTGATGAATCCTCTTTCTCCATTGCCGAATATTGCTAATTGAGTCTTCTATTTCGATTTTTAGTAACTAGGGTATGAGAGAAAATAGAGAATTAGGGGTTGTGCCTAGGGGGAAAGAAACAAAGGTGAGAGATAAGAATACTTCTTCCTTGAGGAATCTTGTTGATTGAGGCTTCAATTACAATTTCTGCTAATTAGGGTTTGAGAGAGTTCAGATTTTAGGGTTTAGGATTCTTGTGTTCTTAGGCGGGGAAGGAGAGAACAAATAGAGGGGATAAAGAGGTTGGAGTAGCTGGAGCGTGGCCCCCAATTACTGACGTGGCAATGTGGGGCCCACTTATGTCAGAAGAAACATTTTTAAAAATAAATGCGATAATAAATTAGGAAAATATGTTTTCTAATTTCTGTAAAAAAAAAATTAATTTTGTAAATCCAAGGATTTTTAGGGTCCAATTTCAGAAATATAAGATTCTCAGGGATCCAATATGAAACGGAGGGCGCCTAGGCTCCAAAAATGCAAACGCAGGGACTGCTGGGTCATTAAGCCAATTATAAAAGTTAATAAAATATGTTTAGAAAGTTTTAATTTATTTCTTAATAATATTAAAAAGTTTACTTAAATTTTAAATAATTTTTAAAGTCCAACTAGATACACAAGGCTAAATATAGATTTTTAGATATAAATAAAAGCACGGTTAAGTTAAAAAATTGGAATGGAGGAGATTTTCTTTCCGTGGAGATGAATCAAAGGCTGACGGGCACAGTTGGTAAATAGTATGGAGGAGATTAACGATGCAATCAAGGTTCAAGATAGCCACCTCAATTTCGATAGAGAGAATTTGAAGATTGCTTAGCATTCAATGCAAAGGCAGGGAGAGGTGGATTCTTGAGCAAAGAAAGAACGATCTAAACAAGTACTAGCATTCAATGCATTTGAATTTTCCAAAAGTATAGTCTCATTTCATAAAACAAAATAGCTCATATTTGAGAACACGGAATTTTGAAAATTTAAAACAAATTGTTACAGAATTAGCATGCAAGGCTTCAGTCGAGTTGCTCTGAGTTTCAAAAGAATTACAAGACTTTTTAATCCAGAAACTACAAGGATTAGCTCCACAATATCACTCATACCTCAAGTACTTGAGGAAAAAACATAGAAGTTGGCCTAACTCCTGGCTCTCTTCAGAAGAAAACGCAATGAAAAGATTCCCAAAGCAAATGTCTGCCAAAACCATGCTTTTGCATTAGCAGGATCCACCCTTTTCGCTAGGCGCCATGCGTATATACCCTCACCAACATGTGCTGCAACAGATAGAAGAAATACTGTCCTTACCATCCACATCGACCTGAATATCAAAAGGGTGAAGGCCTTCAAGGGTCGCACAGGTCCGGCATCTGTCAAGTAAGCAGCACAGAACATTGCAGACATTCCAATCACAACAAACAGCCATGCATATATGGTCGGGCCATCCAAAGTTTTTCTTTTCCTCTCCTGAAAGTATGATATGGTTTTAGCCATGCCCTCCTGAGGAGTCACGATTGGAAAGTAACCAAGCTCCTCCTTCGCCTTGAGGATGGAAAAATAATGAGTCACACCAACCTGTTCAGACATAATGGATTTAGGATGTAAGACAAGTAGTTACAATTTGAAATACTACAAATATTTGCCATACAAATCAGATTCAACATTTCCTACGCCAAAGAATGAGGGTTCTTTCAACTTATAAGAAATAGAAAATGTTATGGGTGGGGGTGGGGAAGAAAACCTCAAAATTTCCTAATGTCAGACAAAAAACTAGTAGAAAGATTGGTTGGAAACATAATGCAAAGGTCATAGACTATATTTTACGGTCCAATTCTACTGATTGCAGCAAGGCATTAAGAGTTGCATAGGTCAGTCTACATGAATATTCAACAAAACATAAGGAACTTGAGACAGACCGTATATACTTCTGAAGGAAGCAGCAGCGGCTTCGGAAGCCACGATAGATTCAACCATGGATACAAGAGTGTATAGATAACCCAAAAAATCCTTCCGATGATAAGAGCATGAGGGAGTGAAATAGAAGTCTGTGGAAATTCATAATCCAGACTCTTGAACAACGGTCTGAGGAACTCAAAACAATTGACTGGGGACCCTGTGAAAGAAGATAGTAGTTATTTTCTGATCTCTTAAACTAATTCTCCTTTTAATTAACCAAGACGTGTAGCAGATCAACAGTGCTTGGCTGACAATTCTAACATAAAGCAAAATACTGAAGAAAAAAAATGCCAGGAATGAAGCACTTTATCCCTAACAGCTCTGTTCCAGAAAGTAAAAGATGGACACTGTAGATCAAAATGGTGAGTTTGTTACCATCAGATATGAAGTATGGCTCGCCAGCAGCTACTGGACATCCTTCTTTCCCAGGGATGTCATCTAAGAGTCCCATGCTTGCCAATATCAAAGCATGCACAACGTTATCTACATAAACCCAGTCGGTTTTCACATTTGCATCACCAATTCTGAATGTTAGCAGACCCCACTTTGCAAAGGATATAATCCTAGGAAGGGTTCTTTCATCACCAGGCCCATAGATAGCAGCTGGACGTATCGCACAGGTGTGAAGACATTTTCCATTATTCTCCCTATAAACCACATGAACAAACAACACACATTAGTTCCTTCCTACAATAGAAACTCAGCCACCACCAGTATTCTGGTTGTTGGCTTTTGCTTTCTTTTGCTCTGGTTCAGCATTGATGGTGCTGAAGCTCATGCAAAAGTCACTGAATTTACTCCAATTTTGCAACAAATCTCCAGATCCAACAGCCATATCTATCTCCTACCAATTGCATCATCTAAATAGAACAATTTAAGTCATTCTTATATACGAAAATAAAATAAGATCGCAAAACTACCAAATTACTTACTTGAAAGAATGCCCGTTTCGTTTCAGAACCAGCTGTTCAGCAATTGCTTTGCTGCGCGAATACGGATCAACATGTTCATCAAGAGGGAAGTAAGGCAAGGCTTCATTGCCATTCACAATCTCTTTAGTTCCAAAGGTAACATGGTAGGTGCTAACATAAACAAGCCTACTGATCCCAAACTGCAGACAACCATCCAAAACATTAAGAGTCCCATTTATATTCACATCATCAATCCGACGAATCTGCAGCATCTCCTTCCCTGACATTCCAAACGAAGCCAAATGGAAAACACAATCCACACCTCCTCGCAACGCTGTCTCAACATCCTTCTTGTTCAGAACGCTTCCTGCGGAATTTAGAACGAGATTAGGTCAAGAAATTGAAGAAAAGAACAGGCAATGTGAAAAAGAAGAAGAGGGATGTGCGGGGCAAACCGTGGATGCAGTGAACGCCGCGTGCGTAGAGGAGGTGGGACCAGGGGGAGGTGAAGCGGAGGTCAAAGGAGCGGACTTGGCGAGCGCCGCGGCGGACGAGTTCGAGACAGAGGGCGGAGCCGAGGAAGCTCAAGCCACCTGTGACGACGAAGATTTTGCCCTCGATTCCATGGTTCTCGCTCAAGTGCATTTTGGGTTCTCGCGCTTCTTAACTTCCAGTTCCAAGTGTGGCAGCATCAGTGCGGACAACCACCACCTCCGCCGTATATAAGAATCACCGGATTTTGGGTAATCCGCCATAGCAAGGAAAGAAAATCCAATAACAACTATTCAATGGGAAGATAACAGAAGAAAGAATCGGGTTTTGACAAAATCCAGAGTCACAAGCATTAAGATGGGAAATTGCAAAAAACAATAGTTTGAATCTTTTTTCACCTCCTCTTATTTCTGTGTTTAAATGGTATTTTTAAACAAACAAAACGTTACATTTGGTACCTCGAGCTAACTCCATCCAACACTCACCGTTAAGTGTCCTACATGGCGTGCCACGTTGGACAGATCTAGCCCAGTTACAATTCCACAGGTCGGGTTAATGAATTTTCCCGACCCGTCTTAAAAACGACGTCGTTTCTTTCTTTTCTATTAATTACATCGTTTTCATTCTCTTCGTCGTTTCTTTCTTTTCTATTAATTACATCGTTTTCATTCTCTTCCTCACATTAATCAATCAAGCGGCGATGAAATAAACCATCCTCAAATCCCAAAATCAATTTCAATCCAGCCCTTTACCAATTACTAAATTAAATCCAACCAATTACCAAATTAAATCCCACCAATTAAAATCAAAACACTCAATTAAATCAAAAACACCCAATCCACAGCCACGCCTAAACCGCGCCACGGCCTCAATCGGCCACGCCACCACAAGCCGCCGACCCTCAGCCGCACTCCAGCAGTACCACAGCCACGCCTCAATCGGCTATCCCACTGCCTCAACCACACCCAGCCGCACCTCGGCCACCAATCCAAATCAAAAAAAGAAAAAAAGAAGAGAGATAAAGAGAAAAGAGAAGAAACGAGAGTAGAGGAGGGAGTGAAGAAGAAAGCAAAGAAGAGAGGAGAGTGGGCTCGTTTGACAAGGAAAGGAAAATAAAAAGGATAGAAAGAAAGGAAGAGGAGAGGAGCTTTAATAGTAAAAGGAAAGAATGGGCCAAGCTTTGCCTCGGACCATCGCTTTCCCGATTTCCCGATTTCCCAATTTCCCAATTTCCCAATTTCCCGATTTCCTTTTCTCCCTCCTCATCCTCAGACCATCGTTGCCGTCATCGCCGCTTGATTGATTAATTCGATTGACATGGGTGGATTAATGATGGGTTTGATGATTTGTTGGGATGGCGGGTTGGAGCTGGAAATTTGGGAGTTTGGGTGTGTTGATTTGGTGGTTTGATTGAAAAGGAAGAGAGGGTTGCAGCAGCCAAAGAGAGGAAAGAAAGAAAGAAAAGGAAAAAATAGAAAAGGAGAGAGTGAGTTCGTGGAAGAGAAAAGAAAGAAAAGAGAAAAAAAAAAGAAAAGAGAAAAGAAAAGAAAAGAGAAACGACGTCGTTTTCAAGACGGGTCGGGAAAATTCATTAACCCGATCCGTGGAATTGTAACCGGGTCAGATCTGTCCAACGTGGCACGCCACGTCAGCCGTATTCGACGTGGCACGCCACGTAGGACACTTAACGGTGAGTGTTGGACGGAGTTAGCTCGAGGTATCAAATGTGACATTTTGTTTGTTTAGAGTTACCATTTAAACGCATAAATAAGAGGAGGTGCCAAAAGAGTCAAACAATTGTTTGACAGGTACTGTTTTTTGCAATTTCCCTCGTTTTCAAGACGGGTCGGGAAAATTCATTAACCCGACCAGTGGAATTGTAAACAGGTCAGATCTGTCCAACGTGGCACGCCACGTCAGCCGTATTCGACGTGGCACGCCACGTAGGACACTTAACGGTGAGTGTTGGACGGAGTTAGCTCGAGGTACCAAATGTGACGTTTTGTTTGTTTAGAGGTACCATTTAAACGCAGAAATAAGAGGAGGTGCCAAAAGAGTCAAACAATTGTTTGACAGGTACTGTTTTTTGCAATTTCCCCATTAAGATCATCGCAAAGCTCTCTAATGCCTATTTCAAGGGTTATTAGAATTTTGGATACCTCCACTCCATTTAAATGACTAATTTAGTACCTTTCTTTCATTTTGTATTTAAAAAGTACCTCCACTCAATAAAAATGTCACATTTAGTATCTCCCCATGACGCTGTTACGAAAGCTCCGTTATCCGTCCGACGTGGCATGAAATGTCGGACGCCACGTCATGTGACGTTGACGTGTCATGTCACGTCAGCTTACCCGACTCGTTTTCTTTTTGGGAAATTGCAAAAAACAGTACTTGTCAAACAATTGTTTGACTCTTTTGGCACATCCTCTTATTTCTGCGTTTAAATGGTACCTCTAAACAAACAAAACATCACATTTGGTACCTCGAGCTAACTCCGTCCAACACTCACCGTTAAGTGTCCTACGTGGCGTGCCACGTTGGATACGGCTGACGTGGCGTGCCACGTTGGACAGATCTGACCCGGTTACAATTCCACGGGTCGGGTTAATGAATTTTCCCGACCCGTCTTGAAAACGACGTCGTTTCTTTCTTTTCTTTTCTTTTCTTTTCTCTTTTCTTTTTTTTCTCTTCCACGAACTCACTCTCTTTTTCTATATTTTCCTTTTCTTTCTTTCTTTCCTCTCTTTGGCTGCTGCAACCCTCTTTCCTCTCTTTGGCTGCTGCAACCCTCTCTTCCTCCACCTTCTTTGTTTCCTCAGTAAACCCTAGAAACCATCATAGTGAACCATTTCTTCTTCGCAGCCGGCAACCATTGACACACCCTGCTGCAGCATTTCTTCTTCTTCGCAGCCGGCAACCCTTTCTTCTTCGCAGGTAATAAGAGATGCAATTAGATGTTTTTTAATTTCCCTATTTTTTATTTATTGGATTGGAATAAGAGTTTTGATTTTTATTTGTTGGATTAGATTAGAGTGGGGATTAGCTGGCTTGCAAAGTCTATTTTAGATTGAATGGCTTTAATTCAAACGGGTAATTATTTTAACAGTTCATGTATATACTGTATATGGTCCTCATTGATTTTAGGAATTTCACTTTATAATTATGGCATTGATTATATTCTCATGCTTACTCCATGATTATGGATTGTTTACTGGCATTATTGGCATGGGATAATGAAATTCTAGGAATCGATGTTATACGATAATGTTCAAATTTCAAGTGTAAAGTAAAGTTCTTAAATCTAGAAATTTTGTTTTTGTTGATGTGCTATTTACCCCCAGGTTTATTGGTTTATGGTGTTTCCATAATTGATATGTTTGTTCTTCTATATATATGATGGGAGATGCCAATTCTATACAGTAAACTAACCATGTTGAAATGTGAAAGCTTGATGAGCATCTCTTTAATTGATTGTTGTGAGATAGTAAACTAACATGACTTTTGTTTCCTATTAGAGGTCTGTGTGAAAGTGAGAAGGAACAAGCGGCGCAAATTGAGAATTTGGTGGCTGAAATCAAAGAATTGAAGATGCGGGACATGATTTTCAATGGCATGGTGGACGAGTTGCTCAGTTTGAGGGATGAAAATCAATATCTAACGAAAAGGGTGAATAAATTGAGGTTTATGTTTGGCATTTTTTCATTTATTGTTGTTGTAATTAAGATTAAAAATGATTTTGTATTACATTTTCAATTTATAATGAAGATGATTATGCATTTTCAGTTTGTTGTTGTTGTAATGGAGATTAAAAATGGTTTTGTATTACATTTTCAGAAATGAGATATGCAGAAATTAGTTATGCAGAATTGAGTTATGCAAAAAAAATGCAGAAATGAGTTATGCAGAAAAAACGCAGAAATGAGATATGCAGAAAACTCAATAAAAAGGAAGGTGGAGGAAGATGCGCTCGAACGAGAGAAGGGAAAGGGACAGAAATAAACAAAAGTGGAATGACGCGTCGTTCACCCTTTTAAACTTATCACTGAACGACGCGTCGTTCGTAATAATGGAATGAGTCTAAATGACGCATCGTTCAGGCAACCCATTTTTTCCAGCTATGCTGACGTGGCATGACACGTCGAACGGATAACGGAGCTTTCGTAACGGCGTCATAGGGAGGTACCAAATGTGACATTTCTATTAAGTGGAGGTACCTTTTAAATGCAAAATGAAAAGGAAGTACTAAATTAGTCATTTAAATAGAGTGCAGGTATCAAAAATTCTAATAAACCCCTATTTCAATGAATAGTAGTACAGTTACTAACAAAATAACAATACATTATCGATAATGTGAATGTTGATTAAATATAAATATCGAATATATAATATCTATTTCACTCACCTATGGAATATAGTGGTGATTATATTTAAATAAGAAGAAAAATACATGATAGATTGTAAAACGGACAAATGTTATATAAATTCTTTATTTTTAAGCACCTGCGCCATGTCCTCCTTTCTAAATCAAAATATGATACGTAGACGTAGTGTTGAAATGGTTGAAAAATATGTATTACTAGATTCTAGTACACATCATTTTAAATGAATTTTGTACTTTAAGTATCCAGTCTTTATTTTGATAAAAAAATAAAATTTAGTGTTCAAAATACGAAATAATGTGGTAAATTTACTTGAATTGGACGTGTAATACCCAAAATTCAGAGAGTATAATAATAAGGGTAAATCAGGGAGAAATTTAAAAAAAAATTAAAAATTCACTTTAGTGTCATATTCTTAAAATTTTCAATTTAAACACCGTAGTATTTAAAACTTACAATTTTAACATAGTTAATAGTTTAAAAAAATGGTAAAAAATACAAACAAGTGGAAACAAGTTTAAAAATTAAGAAAACAGCTCTGACGCGTCGCCTTGCATGGGCCCATGAAAGCACCTTATTTTTTTGTACAGACAAGTGGAAACAAGAACACTTACTATACCCCATTCATAATTTCATATGAAACACAGAAGAACCCTCTCCTCCGCCTTTCCTTTCCCCAAACCCTAAAGAGTCAAAATCTCAAAGTTACAACCAAAACCCAACTTCTGCTCTTGGCTTCTGCACCTTGTAATGGAGCCAAGATTGTGAAAATTCATCACTGCAAGTGCAAGGAGCATTATGCTATGGTAAAGACCTGACCTTTTTTCTCTCTTTCAAGCTTTTTGCTTTACATTTCATTCTTTGCTATGAACTGAAAAGATACAAAGGGTAAATGGAAAGTAGGTGAGATGTTAAATTAGAATGTAAACTCAAATGTGCCAAAATGGTGTATAGTGTCAATTGCTGGATGACCCAAGTGTTAATTTGGAACAATTTAATGTACTGGAGTCCATGGCATTGATATTGAACTTACTAAATTTAGGAATGTAGTTTTCCAAGTTGGTTAGTGGGGAAGTTCGTATTCTTGTTCTATATTTTGGCATACAGTTGGTTTGCTGTGCAGAGATGGGGCAGATTGGCCCTTGAGACAGATTGTTCTGTTTCTCATTAACATCAATAGGAACTAAGTTATAGGTGATTCTTTTGTTCTTTGTATGAATTGTTCATAAATGTTAAGATTTCAGATGTTTTATTTGTTTTTCTGGTATGGATATTTGCTTTGAACTCATAGAGATGTATCTCGCCTTATCAGTCGATATAATGTTTTCTTTTACCTAAAATTTACTAACTTTCTGTTCAAATTAGGCCATAATGGTTTGCTTGTACAATTGCAGAGGATTGTGTTTGCATAAAGACAAGCTAATCTTAGAGAAGCATGGACAGTAATGCCGACGAGGCATCCTTTGCTGACCTGTGTTTTCTGCTTAACTTCATCATGGGAACTTACTTGGGTCCTGATGTCTACTCTGATAACCCAAGGCGCTCTGCATTTCAGAGAGCTGCTGAGAGATTACCACCGTATACGCCCAAGAACTTAGGCTTTTCTTTTCTCAGCATTTCTCAATTGCAGAGTCTATATTACTACGTCCTAAGAAATGCTCATTCTGCTCTTGCTTTTAAGCCACATTTATTGTATGCATATCTAAAGGGCAACTTAACTATGCCGAGCTCATGGCCAGCAGAGGACCGTTGGCAGTTCACAAGCTTTTTCCCTTTGGAAATTCATGACCATAAAAGGTACTCATCAAGCAACGAGGTTATAAAGGGGATTGTTCTTATCGATGACCCCATTACATCCTATATGAAGAAGGATGACTTGGAAAGGTTCAGATACTTGTCTGGTTTGAATACTTTGAAGATTGATGTAAATCGATGTCTAAGTTATCAACATGGATACCCAAGAGGTGGAGAAGAAACTGAGCCAAACTGCATAGCAATTAGTGAGGAGGGGATTGCAAGAACATTTGATATTGCAAAAGAGGTACAATCAACAATGTTCAAAGGAAAAAAGAAAAGGTCATCCCACCGTAACCCCCTGTCGCTTCCAGCGCTCCCTTTTCGTGTTTTTATGTCTCAACAAAATGAAAAAAGCACTTCCAAAAGGAGCTGCGAATTTGAGGCATTTACCACAATGCCTTGTATTACTCTTCCTAAATCGGAAGAGTTTATATTGGATGAATCCATTGTTTTGACTGGGACTGCTAGGGAGATAGTTGGACCACCAGTCGGTGCAGTAGATATTGGCGTCAGCAAAGCTGCATACTTGTTCCAAGTTGCTCTTCCTGGGGTGCAGAGGGATTTTAGTATGTTTCTGCCATTCTATTCTCCTTTTTTCTTGTTCAATTTACTCATTCATGTTAAAACACCATCTGCTGAGTTGTGTCTTCCACACCTATAAGTACTCTTTTTACAGGTTAACTGTTCTTTACAATTTTATATATAGTGGAGGAACTATGCATGGAAAATTAGTCATATTAGATGATTCGAAGATGAACACGTCGTAGTCCATGTAACTCAGCTCGTAAGTTTAACTTTGTAGAGAATAGGTGATGATAATATTGTATTTACATCTTCAAAGCTTAGGTAGCATTCAGAGTCTGATGCTGTAGCTATTTAGTGGTCTCATTGTCCGCAGAGAACTGAAATGGTTTTGTTTCAGCTGTTGGCTTCATTGCGATGTTTTTGTTTTGTTTAAACTCATTACTTATGATATTCAGCTCTTTAACAGGTTCGATAATGTTTTTCTGTAGCAGGTCAATTCAGTTGTGAGATTGAATGTAATGGAAAGGTCCATATCCAAGGATCGACAACAGGTGGAAAGACAGTCAAGAAACGGTCGCGTGTTTTCCATATGAAGTTTCAACGGTTGTGTCCACCGGGACCATTTACAGTTTCTTTCAATCTTCCGGGACCTGTTGATCCGAGACTATTTACAGCTAACTTCAGAGATGGCGTATTCGAAGCAGTTGTTGCAAGATACAAGTAAAAACTACAGTAGCCGTACGTAACATCGATCTGGAGCAAGGGAATGCATCTATATATCTTGGGTGCAATTCTTGATTGATTCTGGATTCATGAAACCTATCCCATGTATTATATATACTTGAATTAATAAAGTGTAGATCAATGTAGGAACTAGGAGATGCTTGGAGGATATGTACTGTTGTTGTAACTTGTAAGTACTCCAGTAAAAGTTACCCAGAGTACACAACACATTTAGCAAGAGTAACATTATTATAAAATCTTGGATAAAACTACTTTAATAAAACTTTTATAGTTTATAAAATGATTTACATTGCCCCTATATTTTAAAATCTTGCAATATAAAGCCCATAATTCTCATACTGTTTTAATTTTAACATCTCAAGTACTTACAATTATTTTGAAATAAGTATAAGAATTCAAAAAAAAATGTAATAAATATGAAAGAGTTCATTCCACTAAAAAGTTGAAAAAATTATAATTTTTTAAATAATATTAAATAGGGAGGAAATTCAAAAATAGACCGTAAGTAAATATTAAACAATTTATGTTTCATTGTATAATGTCCTACCGTACTGTTATATTTTTTGTGGTTAAAATTATAAATTTTAAAAACTTGTAACGCTTTTAAACTATAAAGATGAAAGTAAATATTTTATAAACCATAGATTTTTTTACCTTATTATTCTAAAATTTTAATCAACAAACACTACCCTTGGAAATTTAAGAGGAAAAAAAAAAAGAAGTTTTAGGTTTCTAAAATCCTATAGGTTTACTCCTAAATATTTAAAACTTGCAACATTTATCTTCTTCTTTTATATGCCGGTGAGATTCGTACCTGAGTCTAAGTTCCTAATTCTTTTGACACTAGCAAAAAAAATTAATGAACTACATGTTCATTAATTTGCAACATCTACCTTGTAATTTCTTTTTTTAAAAGATAAATTTTTGACATTTTTTTAATGTTTAAAAAATAAAAATATAACAAATATTTTATATTTTATCTCAAAGAACAAATCTGACCAAAAACAAAAAAAAAATCTCAAGGAACAAAGAATATATTTTGTGGTCGAACCGGACTGGTCTGACCGCTTAAAATATTAGCAGGAGTTTGGCAAAGATGGAGGAGGGTTTATGAGTTCAAATGGGATTTTTTTAGTTGGCACTGACCAAAGATTCGAAAGAAATCTTCTCAACGCCTGGCTGCTGCAAAGATCATCCCATTTCTCATCGTCGATTAGCTTCCTGAAGACGAACGGTAATTCGTTCTCTGTGATAACCCTTTTTTTTGTGTGCAAGAAATAGTAATGCATTTTTCTGTCATTCTTCCGTTTTAGTTCAGTTGCCCAGTTGATATATATATTCTTGCATCATTGCTTTGAATTTGAAGAAAAAATAGGGTTCCATTTAACAAATTTAGACTGAAACATGTTATCTACGCTATGTAAATGCTCATCAGCCTTACATTTCTTTCTCATGGAATCGGTAACACACACCACAGAAAGAAAAGCGTTTTAAGTGATTTTTAGTGAAGAAACATGGTACGCTCAGATGGGTTGATGCGGGATTGTTGCTTATGTAAATTATTAACATACTTTTGCCCAATCTAAAGCAGCACAGGATTTGTCCCCATGTAACAGCATGGTTGGCTTCCCTTGTCATTCTTTGAAGTAAAAACTGAAGCATCACAGTTTCTGATTGAATCCTTTTTATGGTCAAGTTTTCTGGGAGTTATTCATAAAAGTTTCAGTTCTCAGATGGTAGCTATATGCATGTTCAAATTTGTCTTCAAACTTGTTATGCTAGTCGTTAGAATGGTTGAATGAATCCATGGCTGATAGTACTTTGTTATATAGGGATGCTGTTGTATCACTTTCTGAAATGGCCTTACTTGTCCTCTATGCCTGATTGGTTTAGTAGACTTCCTCAAGTAGATACTTGCAGCTAGTTATTAAATCCCTAGGATAAAGAATCTCGATAAGTTCCCTGAGTTATAGTGATTTTTTGGGTTACTGGTTTGAATATTTAATCGAGGATATGTTATGCATTTGTAGAATAATCATAGGCTTATTATATATAGAAGATGTGAGGAATTTTTAGGAATAATTCATTTGGTAACCATGGATTTGCAACTCAAAATGGAAGTCTTCTACTCTCTTCTCTATTTGGATCGATATGTTAGGCTTTATGTAAGTGAACTCACATCTCAAGCACGTACAATTTTTTTGTTTATAGCAGCCTTCATGTTTCAACATACGATTTGTCTTCTCCCCCATTACTTAATTTCTTTCAGTGTCTCCTTTTGCTTGTATCTTCCTTTGCATTCAATCTGAATATCATTCTTTAATGAACCGATAATATAAATAGCATGTTTCATTTAGGAATTCTATATGAAGGAGTGTGTGTATTACGCTGCTTTGATACATAGGGCTTCCCCAAGCAGCTTCTGTTTTAATACCTGTTATGGCTCCTATCGACTGGGAACCTGCACCTTCTTTTGACTAGCACTGTGCAGAGATGTGCAGCATGAATCCGAATCTTTAAATAAGTTCTTGTCATTCACGAATCCAATTCCTTAAATATGTTTCTCTATTCATGCTCTGATGCTTTGCGGATTCTCGTTGAATATGCCATGTCAAGGCTGGGACAGCTAGTCCTTTTTAGCATGATTTTCTAGGGAAAGGCATTACAAGGGTATATACTGAGATTTATGAAGTATCAACTATTCTAAAATTAGGACACTGATTATGGCATCATAGTATGTGATGTCTATGGGCAAATGTTGACTTTAGTAGCTGCTCTTTAAGGTACATCATGGTGGAGTTGGTTTCTGCGTACTGTTTTTAAGATTTCTATAGTTGAGAATCTATTGTTAAGCTAGATTTTTTAAAACTTGTTGGACTGTTTCATCCCTACAAAATATATAACAATAGCTGCTATCTTTGCTTGATTGTTCTACACTTTAATTTTCCCTTTATTT
Source organism: Viola odorata (assembly GCA_963691705.1). NCBI lineage: Eukaryota > Viridiplantae > Streptophyta > Magnoliopsida > Malpighiales > Violaceae > Viola > Viola odorata. The sequence continues at coordinate 20,073,335 of OY829542.1, forward strand.
GGCATTCAGAAATAGCATACTGTTTCCTTTACGAATTACTTTCCTACACTCTTTTCTATGCTGAATGGTATTTAACATTGTGGAAAGTGAATCCTTGCTTAACCTCTGTTTCTTGTGACACCAAAATGGCAACAGTTGTGACATTTTGCATATTAAGTTTTCTCGCAGTACCATGCATACTACCTCTACCAATTTAAGCTTTTAAGGTTTGAGTGATCTGTGATCATATTATTTTAGCAGGTGGTATTTTGATGATTTTTCCTGCTTCTTGAAATTCCCTTAATTTTACTATCAATCTGCTAACTAGTGACGGACGGTGTTTTTTAAAAAGTTTTTCTTCAACCCTAACTCCACTGCCGCAAACTTGCTTGGGATTCTATCACTCAGAAAAATGAAAATGTATAATTGAACTCCTCAAACAACACATTTAATAAGTGCTCTTTTGGTACTCATAAGCATTTCCTTTCTCATTATATCTAGCAATTTGCACGCATGTACATGCAAAATTCACTTCATGTCAATCATGATTCAATGTCCCTGTTTCACTGTAATTTAACAACTCAAGGCTGGTTAACTACAGAAGGAATCTGAATAGACAAGATGAATCCACCTGGTTGTGGTGACCATCCACAGCTGAAGCCATCAACAATTTTAACTGGAACTGCAAAGGAAGGTAGTGCTGGACCTCCCATCGGTCTTATTGATATCGGCATTAGTGACAAGGCTTATCTTTTCCGAGTTGCACTGCCTGGCATCCGGAAAGATGAATGTAAGTTTACTTACCTTCAATGTTGCTGGCATTGGTAGATCACCATAATCAGTTGATACAAGCAATCGTATAATTAGCATTAAGGTTGAGAAAAGGGTTCATTCTTGATGCCAGAATTGCATTTGTGTGATATTTGATTTATATAGTTGGCCAACTAGATTGTACTTATGTTTGCAGGCAAAGTGAGATGCAACATCCAGCGAGACGGAACTGTTAATATAAAAGGGATAGCAACACCAGATGGTGGAATTTTAAAAGGCTCATCGAGTACTTTTCAAATGAGGATACAGCAGCTATGCCCTAACGGGCCGTTTGGTATCTCCTTTAAATTGCCTGGACCAGTTGACCCTCGACTTTTTACTCCTTCTTTCCGAGCTGATGGTGTCCTGGAAGGTGTAGTTATGAAGTGCAGGGTAGCAAGTACACCAGTAGACGGTTGGTTCCCGCCTCAATGAAGTTTTCCTTGGTGAGTATATCTGGCTTGAATGATTTTTAACCCGTGGAAACATGACACGGTGCATTATCGCGTAACTCAGGACCGCAATTTAGATGTGTTTAATATCCAATGCCTTTCGTAAGTCGAATTTTCTTACTTTCCACCTCATGTTTGATAAATATATTTCGATTAAGGGCCATCTGTTCCTCTCTTCAATATAATACTCCCTCTGGCTCATTACAATCGTCGTTTTAGCGATAAAAAGTTGTCCCAAAACAAATATCGTTCTACGATCTCGAGGCTGGAGAAGACGAGGGTGCCCCTGCCTGCCTGCTCTGGTGACGACGACGGCTTGGCTTGGCTTCGTTCCCTCTCTTTGTGTTTGAATCTGAAATTTGCGGGGGAACGAAAGCTTTTCCTGTTTCAATTTTCATTTTCCCTCTCGTGTTTGAATCGAAATTTGCATGGGAATAGAAGTTTTTTCTTTTTCAATTTTCATCTTCAATTTTCATTTTCTCTCTCTACGAGTTTCAATTTCTGGAGGATGCTGATTTGGTTTTAGTGTTGGAATTGGTTTGGTTTTGGTGTTGGAATTTCTAGAGGGTGCTGAGTTGGTTTTGGTGTTGGAATTTCTGGAGGATGCTGATTTGGTTGGGTTTGTGTGGAGAAGAGAAGGAAGAAGGTGAACAGAGGTGAGGAGGAAGAAGGTGAACAGTAAAGTTGTACCAAATTAATTATAATGGCACAATGGTAAATTAGAATTTTCTATTTATTTATTCGGTTCGAGCTAATCGGGACGAGAAATTTTGCTCAAAACTGATAAAAACTAGAACAGAAAATACCGAAATGTGAAATAAAATAGAATAAAATAAATGATACGAAATAAAAATAGAAAAAATACTATATTATCAATAAATAAAAACTTAAAAAGAACATGAGAAATAAATTAATTATTTCGGGTTTGATCTGAATTTTTTATAAAGTAAATAAAGAAAAATTTTATAAAGTAAATAAAGTAAAATTTTAAGTGCATAATCTATACTTAATGACCTATTATGATTATTCACGCGTGTTGATTATTTATCAAATAAAAACTCGTTTGGAAATGTAAAAGTAGAAGCAACTATATATGGAATTGCATTGATGCTCAAATCTGCTAGGCCAAGCCCGTGACCTAGCCAAGGTGAGTCTCCGTCTTCCATCTCCCCAAGCCATCAACTTGCATCAACCCAGCCGGTTTCAAACCATCAATATGTATCAACCCAGCCGATTTCAAGCCAGCAGCTCTCAGGATTGAGCCAACCATCAGTTGTAAATAGCAAGGGAGGTTGGGGGTAGTATGGTCAAAAAATGTCTCGTTTTCTCCCCACCAATCATTTTCTTAATCCACGTGCAAAGAGCTAAAACGACGTTTATTAAGAACCGGAGGGAGTATAAGGAAGAAAAAAAGGGGTATAATTTTAATAAATGGCGCACAGATTTTGCAACCTAGCTATCCTGTAATGAAAAGGACAGCGTTTATTATATACTCCCTCTGTCCACAATTAGATGTCGCCTGCACTGTAGATACGCATATCGAGGAGGCCGGATGACGCACTATTTGACCCCAAAAAAATTCGATTCTTTTCTCGGATGTAGGAAAATGATTAACGTACGTTCGAAAAAAAGTACGAAATTTTTTGGGGTCAAAGAGTGTGTCATCCGACCTTCTCAATATGTGTATCTACAGTGCGGGCGACATCTAATTGTGGACAGAGGTAGTATATATTTAGATCAAATTAATCAAACTATTGTATTATAATAACCGAATTAGTAATATATACACCGTATCGACATGATTAAACAAAATATTATACTATCCGTAAATAAAAAATGTAATTAAACATGAATATTGGTTACAATCATTATTTTGTACAGGGATAGGATGCCCTTCAATTCATTTTTTTTATTTTTTTTAAGGCAATGGAGAGCCGGCGAACAATAGACAATTAACAGGTTTACGGTCATGCCAAAAAAAAAAATATCCCTATTAACGCCATCCTTAGCCAACCTGTCATTCCAAGAATCGTGTTGCTTGCTAACTATGCACGTAAATTTGGCCAACTTCTAAAATTTTACGTGGCTAATTTTTTTATTTAGATTCTGACCTGAGATAAAATAACTCTTACTTACAAGTAAGACTAGACCAAAAATACCTTGATTGAACAAAAACGTCCATTAAAAATGGACAAAATTTTGATCTCTAAATGTCTATTAAAAAAGAACGGAGGGAGTAATAAATAAGTTGAGAATTATTATTAATCACTATTAGCAATTTAACTTTATTGATTTAATACATAAATAAGATCTACTCTAATGCGCAAAATTCATTTGACTTTGCAACAATTGATTATTAAAAAAGTTATAGTATTGAAGAGAAAGTAAAAGTTAAAGAGTTAGATTGGAATCCTCGTAAAATTGAGTACCTAGAACATAAATACTGACGAAACTTAAATGAAATTATTATTATTATTATTATTTTGAACTGGAAACTCAAATGAAATTAAATAACATTCATATATATTATCCGTATATCCTTTTAGAATCTCCAAAATACGCGTGTTACATCCAAGAAATTGCCTATACAACAAACAAGTATTGATGTGATAGATGGTATGGTATTCAATGGAAGAAGTCGATCATACAAAATTACTCCATCCGAATTTTTTTAGTTATCGTTTTTAGAGTAAATCAAATAAGTGAATTAGTTGTTCATTTTCACTTTTCAAGATGATTACTCTTAATTACTCCATAATTGATAAAAAAACATTATAATTGGGTTCTTTCCCGTTGATATAATCAAAGATCCAATCCAAAAAAGAGTTTCTCATGTGAACAATATCTTGAGTGATACCACAAGCTTCTCAATTAAATTGGTTCCCATGATTGTTGATTTTAGATATGACATAATAGGCATTGCTCTTTGATGGATGTCGAGTCCGTAAAAAATAAATACAACTTATCAATACCTACAAAAGATTACAAATAGTAGTAAGAGGTTTGATCCACAGAGAATGGGTAGACTTAAAACAAGATAAAAAACCAGATTTAAACACTTAGGTGAATGTGGGGTTTTTGTTTAAAACTAAGAATTGAAAAGACAAATAAAAAGGAACAATATTCTTGGCCTAGAAACAAGTCAAGAACGAACAGTCAGAAAAAAAAAGGGTTCCTAGTAAAGGCTAAAGCAAAGTTACGATTCATAAGTATTCGATCATTGATGCACAAATATTCCTTTCCAGTTTACAGAATTGCTATAGAATCAAGGTACACTTATGATTCCTACATCTCTCCTGTATCAAAACCACCTCAGGTACACTTAGAGATGTAAAGGGTTTACTAAAATTGATTGATTGTTGAATAGGGGAAGACAATTCTAAGCCTTGACACCTCGGTTGTCAATCGGGGCCTCAACCTAAATACTATTCTCTACTAGAGATACTCAGGCCTAGTTCGCGGTAGATCTTTCAGCGCTAGTTTGTCAACTTCGATCTTCTTGGTCCGTAAATGGCCCAAAAGGGTTACCGTAACCAAGAAGAATGACAGTTTCATATTAAAATTCAGGTTGATCAGACATAAACCTAATATGAAATGTGTTCAAGTATTTTAGAGAACAAATATATGCAGACATAGAAATTAAGAAGTGCGATTTAGATCTCACGAATAATTTAGAATCATAACCTAGTTGCCTTTACCAAGAATAAGAAAGATTAATTAGAGAAAGACAAGAAAAATAAAGAAAACGATAAAATTATATAAATATAAAACCCCTGCGTCTTCAAAGTTGAAGACGATAGGAGAAACACGTTCAAAACTAGAGAAAAGAGAAGAAGAGAGGCTGCTGGACATTCTGGTCCTCTCTCTAAAACCCTAGGGAGACTATATTTATAGTTCCCTCCCTCGATAATATCTCTAAAATGAATAAATAAATCCTAATTAAACTATAATTGTATTTAATCACTCTTCCTCTCTAATTAGAAGTCTACAAAGCTGAGATAAAGAAGGAAGGACGCAACTCCAACGCTTTTGTGGATAAGACCAACAATCATTATCGTTGTAGGACTCTTCTGCAAGTATCGCTCTGCCCAGATGACTCTTCTTGGTTTAAAGAGTGGCCAAGAAGGTGGTCAAGAGAGATGTATGTCTCATTATGCCCAGAAATGGCTTTTTTTTGCTTTTTTTCTTCATTTGCTCTTCATGACTATTTTCTGCAAAAAATATGAAAACCATACTGAAATCAATAGAATTACCATTCAAGATGCATGAAAACAAGTGGTAAAACTACCACAAATTAAGCTCAATCACTATCGCATGTGACTTCAATCCAATTTTGATTCTTTCTTGGGATGCAAGCTTTACGAATGGCATGAACCTCAGTCACCAGAATCGACTCAACCTGCACCCTTACCAAACAACCTCCATGAATCTCTCCCAACAAGTTCCTAGCAACAACACCACAACCCATCAAACTGTGCCGATTAAATTAACACTTTGAATTCATCTTGAGAGTTCATTGGAAAAATCATATAGTGCATTTAGTATTTTATTTATCCACTCAATAGAATTCAAATTGATAGATTGGTCCACCTAGAGTGGAAAAAATAATGAACTAAAATCTTTGCTATATCTATATTTTTTCTAAATAAATAAATAAAATTAATATTTTGATATAGTAGTTCACGGTAAAAAATATATTCGATAATTTCGAAAAAATGAGAGAAAATCGGAGATGATGAAAGGAAACCTCTGTTGTTTGGGGTTTCTTAATTAGTTTCACTAAAAATAAAACAAATTAAATTTTTACAAGGTTTTATTTTTTTAGTGCATGAACGAGAGTACGATTAGATAACCTTATACAATCATGGAATAGTTAAAAAGTCGAATAAGTATTTTTTTGCTCCCAATAAACTAGATATATATAAAAAGAAACGAGCAACACATGATGTGTGCTGAGAAATAACCCTAGGACGACCTAAACAGACAAACCCGAGAGATATCACAAGTCGATCCCTTACTTACTAAGATTGACTCCGAAGGGCAAACCTTAGGTAGTGTCACCCTACTCCAGGGGAGGGAGACAATATTAATTAAATACCCGCAAAAGTACAAAACTCGATCTCTTGAAACCAATCCACATCCCTATCTAAATTCGTGTTAGAATAAGGAAACAATAGGAAAAAACTTTTATCAAGGAAAATAAAAAAGAAAGATATTAGTGATAATAACTTGTATACCTTGAAGTTTGAGCGCAGTAGATGTTTGTGGGCTTGATCTTGGCCGCCGAAGGGACCTGCAAGACGTCGGGGTTTGTCCGGGAATAAATGCTCCAATGATCAAGTTAGTTAAGAGAATATTTGAGTATAAAGGTGGCTAGGGTTTAGTATTACTTTTTTTTATTTTTTTATTTTTTTTAATAAGCTGAAGAAATATCATTAAAGCCAAATATGGTAAAGGAAAAGAGAAGAATGTACATGGCATTGATCTGCAGCTACCTGATCAGCTGCAGAAAGCATCTAAACCCGCCCAGAAAAGAGCCTAACTCCCTTTATCCCACTCCCACAGCCAGCTGGACGATTCCATCAACGTCCCAAGGCTATACGGAAAAACTACTTCACTACTCTTAATCCAATTAAACCACGTAGCAAAGATGCTATTCACTAATCGAATATGGCTAAAATCCTCTTGCCTAAAAATCACCTGATTTCGTTGCTTCCAAACCCCCCAAGTGATAGCGTAATATAGCTTCTTCCACATAGGCCGAACGTGGATAATTTCATGAGGCAACAATCCTTCCCATGCCTTCCAATTCCTCTCTATATTTCTGTCTTGGCACCATGATATTCCCAACCATTTGACAAAGTAATGCCATATTGCGCTAACCTTCCCACACTGATGTAATAAGTGGTCTACTGTTTCCACTCCTTCATTGCACAGAGGGCAAGCTTCCTCTAAGTCCCCTAACATTGCCCTTCGTCGCAGGAAGTTTCTTGTCACTATCCGATCTCTCATTGCCAACCACAAGAAAAACTCAACGCGATAAGGCACGAGCTTCGTCCAGCAAGATTGCAGTCTAGGCTGGACTTCAAAGCACCTCCTCTCTACTCCTTCACACCAAGATTTTACCGAGTACACACGTGTGGATTCTAGCCTCCATATCACATTATCATGCCGTTCCTCCTGAACCAGTCTTGGCAATTTGTCCTGCAAATTCTCTTGCTCCTCTTTTTCCCATTAAAACAACTCACGTCTCCAATCCAACCTCCACGACCAGTTTTCCCCTCTGCCCTCTCCATGCTCACGGACTGTTCCATTTTGATTGCACGCCAAGTGGTATAATCGAGGATGTACTAATGCTAGAGGTCTCCTTTCTATCCAAGGATCCCACCAAAAGTACGTGGATATCCCATCCCCTAATCTGGTCTCCGAGTTTTGAGTCCAGAATGAAAAATAGTCCCCCCCTCTGCCAAGTAACCTTACTATGTCCTGCCATACTGGCGACAGACGCCCTCCTCTCATCTTCCACAAATCTCCCAAATTATTTATACTGTATTGTTTGCGCATGATATCTGCCCAAACCTTCTTGCATCCACTAGCTAGGTCCCAGACCCACTTGATCATGTACGCTACATTCCTTAGTCTCAAATCCCCAATCCCAACACCTCCAAATTCACTTCTACGCGTGATCTCACTCCAACTCACCTTCGCTAATCCTCTTTTGTGCTCATCCCCGCTCTACATAAACCTCCGCATGCTTCCCTCGCACTGGCGAATCACACTTTTCGGCATACAGTAAATAGACATGTTGTAAACTGGAATACTCGACAAGGCCGATTTGATAAGCGTCACTCTACCTCCAACTGAAAGTATTCGCCCTTTCCATACTGACAACTTACTTCTCATCTTCTGAACCAGAAACTGCCACCCTGACACCCGTTTTGGGTTAAAGCCTACATATGATCCTAAATACTTGAACGGTAACGTTTCGTATCTACATCCAACCCTTCTGGCCAGACACTCTCCAACTTGGTCACTTAAATTAACCCCGACCAGAGTACTCTTATGAAAGTTTACCCTGAGTCCCGAGTAAGCCTCAAACCACCTAAGCGTCCCTTTGACCCCCTATATTTCCTCTTCCTTGTTATTCACAAACACCAGAGTGTCGTCAGCAAACTGCAAGTGGCTGATCCTCCACCCTGCTTCCTCACTACCAATCCCCCTTAGCAATCCAACCTCTTCCGCCCTTTTAAACAAACGATGCAAGCCCTCCGCCGCTATATTAAACAGGAAGGGGGACATTGAGCATCTCTGTCTCAGCCCCCTCTCTACGCTAAACTGACCTGAAGGAGAGCCATTGATTAATACCGAGACTTGACTAGTACTGAGGCATTCCATGATCCAGCTCCTCCAACGAATCCTAAATCCCATATGTTCCATAACCTTATCTAAATACCCCCACTCTACGGAATCATATGCTTTCTCGAAGTCCAATTTGAAGAGTAATCCTTGTTGCCTTGTCGCTTTGAGGTTATGTACCACTTCATTCGCTGCCATCACATAGTCTAACATATGTCTTCTACGCATAAACCCGTGCTGAACTCCACTGACAACCTTATCAATCACCCCCCTAAGCGATTTGTCATAATCTTTGATATAGTTTTGTAATAACTGCTAACCAAACTGATTGGGCGGAACTCGTTTAGCTTATTCGCTGCAACTACTTTAGGAATGAGAGTTAAGAAGGATGTATTTGCTCCACGTGGAAATTTCGCTGTCCGGAAGAATTCCTTAACTAATCCACTATATTCTACACCCACCACTCCCCACGCCTTCTAAATAAATCTCATCGAAAAACCATCCGGCCCCGGAGTTTTTCGGCCATCACAAGACTTCACAGCTTCCCATATCTCTTCCAACGAGACATCCCTTTCTAGCCAATTTGTTTCCTCTGTACTTAACCTATTAAAGTCCATGTTCGTCATCCTCGGTCTATCCCACCTTACTGCTTTGAAAAAGGATTCAAAGTGATGAGCTGCTGCCCGCTTTATCTCTGCTGGCTCCATAACCCGCCCGTCTGGAGTCACTATCTCACCTATATTATTCTTCCTCGCAGCGTACTTGGCCATTAGATGGAAGTATCTTGTCTTACGATCTCCCTGAGTATTCCCCTTCCATCTACTTTTTTGTTGTCTGAGCCTATTAACGCGACCTTGTTGCTCCCATAATTCTACGCCCAGCGTAGTTTTCTCTTGGAGTTCAGCCTCATCCAATACTCTCCCATCCTCTATCTGATCAACGCCTCCATTCGGGCCTGTAACTCTCTGAGCCTAACTACATCGTTCCCGTAAACCTCTCTGTTCCACACTTTCAATCTCTCTTTCAAAAACCTCATTTTCTGTATTACTTTGGAGCTGCCCGGTATCTCTCTTTCCGCTTCCTTCCACCAGTTTTCCACTAGCGTGCTGAATCCCGTAACTTCCCACCACGTGGCTATATCCCTGAACGGCTTAGGGCCCCCGTCTGTACCTTCCTTCGACAGCAGCAGAGGCGTATGGTCTGACCCTTGCTTGCCCAACGCTACCAGTCTAGAGTCACTAGTGTACTGCAACCACCCTACCTGAACCATCACTCGATCTATACGACTTCTACTCACAAAGTTTGACCAAGTGAAACTCCTTCCCACTAGTTCCAAGTCCTGTAACCCGCAACAATCAACCCAAGATTGGAATGCCAGCATGCCTTGCGAATATCCTTCCGCATTCAGCCTATCTTCAGGCGACAAGATCTCATTGAAGTCTCCTCCTACAAGGACAGGACACCCACTAGAATCGATCAAATGAGCAACTTCTCTCCACATCTGGTTTCTACGCCTCACCTCGTTATAAGCATGAAATTACTTGCGTACCTATGCCTTGTATTTATAGTAGAAATTAAGTTTTTGAATTATAAAATGATACTTCTTTCCATAATATGAAGATGAGTTCAAATAGGAGTATATGAGATAGTGTATTTATGAGAGAATAATCATCATATACGTTGTTTCCATAAATAACGGAAATTTCCTTAAATAAGGAGTAAGCCGTTCACATCGCGTCACATGTAACGTTGTTAATCAACCCATGCATGTACACACAACTGTTCTGTTCACTGAGACGCATACCATCTGTTCCCTTTAAAGGTCGTACTTTTTATTAGGATCCATAACCTGGTGAGATATCCCCTTGAGAGAGGAACGGTCTTACAATTTTTTTTTTAATAAGCTGGAATATATTAATATAAAAAATAAAAAGTCATTACAAATGACCAAAGAGATCACGAACCAAAACAGAGAGGGACAGAGCAGGTAGACAAGCTGCCTGCACAGAAAAAGCCAACTCACACTCAAAACTAACCACCTAGCTACTCAACAACAGAAGCAGCTACGAAACAACCGAGCAGAAACGACTGACAACCCAATCATCCGAAACAACCGAGCAGGAACGGTCTTACAATTGTAGGGTGGTTTTACAAAAGGTTATCAGGTGACAAACCCGAATGGTATTAAAATTTTAAGTTAATATTTATTGCCACCAGACTAGACCATGTTGACTGAGCCTAGATCATCATCCACATATATACTCATCCCACTAATATATCAGGTCTACTTCATAAGTTTATCGAACCATCAGTTTCGCTATCTATTATTTGTTGGAGAAATAAAAATTACTTGATCTGCTTTTGGCTGAAATTGATTTTTTTTAATCTTTTAAGTCTCACTCCATTGAATTTCAAGATTATATATATTGATAAACTTTAATTAATTAATTAAATTAAATTCTTTGGTTTATCTATTAAAAGAAGAGGTCAAGTCTACATGGACACGATATATATACATTTCATCTCTTTCCTTAATTTCCTTCATCAATCAACACACTAATTAGCACTTAGTACTTGATTACAAGAAAATGCCGCTGAAAGTTCTTTCTGCCCTTGACTCGGCAAGAATCCAATTCTACCACTTCAAGGCCATCATTGTCGCCGGAATGGGCCTCTTCACCGACGCCTACGACCTCTTCTGCATCCCTCCCATCCTAAAAATCCTCGAACGCATCTACTACCGTAACTCGAATCCCGATCTAACACTCAAGGCCTACCAAATTTACGAAATACCCAAGCTAGCCATCTCAGGCATTCTCACCACTGCACTCCTCGGCACGATCATCGGCCAGCTCATCTTCGGCAGGCTCGGTGACCGAATGGGGAGGCGGCGCGTGTACGGGGTTTCGTTGATGATCATGATCCTCAGCTCGATTGGATGCGGCTTCTCCATATGTAGGACCCACACGTGCGTGCTTATGAGCTTAGGGTTCTTTAGATTCTTCTTGGGAGTCGGGATCGGAGGGGATTATCCGCTGTCGGCTACGATAATGTCGGAGTTCGCTAATAAGATGACACGTGGATCATTCGTTGCGACGGTGTTTTCGATGCAAGGGTTTGGGATTCTGGCGGGGTCGGTGGTGACGATGGTGGTGTGTCGAATATTTGAGGTGGGGACGGCGAGATCGGAGGGTCATGATTTGAAGTGGAATCAGACGCCCGAGGATGCTGACATTGCATGGAGGATCATACTGATGTTGGGCGCTATCCCGGCCGCACTCACTTTCTACTGGCGCATGTTGATGCCGGAAACTGCCCGGTATGTAAAAATTACTTCCTTCTTTTTTTTTTAGCTGATTATGATAAAAATTATTACTCCCTCATAGTAGAATTTATAAAAAATTAAAAATTAAAACAGATGTCGTATTTGTCTTTTTTTACTAGTTAGTCAATAATTTTTACTCTTTTACTTCTAATTACTTTAATTATAGAACTAATTATCTACAATATGTGAATAATTTTGTCAAAAAATAAAAATATAACTAAAACTAACAAATTGTTATGTGCGATTATAATTAAAAGTTTGTTAATTTGATCGGTACCTTAGTTGACTTTTCTTCTGGGAAATTTATATAGAAATCCTTTTCATTAGAGGTCGTTATAATTAATAACTGGCCAAATGTGCTTGGCCGGCCTTTTCCAGTGCGTTACGAATTTTTCTTAGTAGTTATTTTATAGGATTCTCAAACTGTGACAATGACAATTAGTCCTCTAATTGTTGATTGGAAGGACTTAAATTCAAAAACTCGTAAAATTAAATTGATTAATTTTCCTACCTTTACCTTTAATTTTGGCGTATTCATTTGGAAAATTTAAAAATGGCAATTGTATGCCAAAATATTTGAATCTCAGTTACCACACGATAGTCTTGCTATTTGAATTTCAGTTTTTGTGTAGTGGGATGAGAAACATGGCCAAAAAAATTAGGCAATTTATTAGGAGAATTAACCACCAGAGATAATTACTCCCCACTACACCCTCTGCGATTTTTTAGTTGTCTATTTAATTAAAAATACAGATCAAGGAAATGAAATGATTAGTTGTTGTATTTTTAGAATATTTTAACAATTAATTATATTTTAATTATGTTAATTCTCTAAAATAAGTCAATAAAGTATAAACACTTATCAAAGATTTCAAAAATGTAACGTTAATTGATTTTTTTTCATTAAAAATGTTAAAGGTCACATTTACTTTTTTTTTAGTAGTCTAGTTTTCATTTTCAATGTCGTTTTTACATTTTTAATGCTAAAAAATCAATTAGCAATACCCTTTTAATTAAAATTCATTATGAGTATTTATTGACTTATTTTAGAGAATTGATTGAATCAAAATATTATTAAGTGTTAAAATACCCTAAAAATCAACAACTAATCATTTTTTTGGTTTTTGTATTTTCGGTTAAATGAACAGCTAAAAATTACAGAAGGAGTATTAAAAAAACAAAAATAAATATAACTTTATTGGATAACTAAAAAGTTATTGTACGTAGGGAGTATATCTACTTCGGAAATACTCCACATTAATTGAAAAAACCATTAAAAAGAAGGGCTCCAGTCATTTCTTTAATATATGTAAAAATACCTAAAATGAATTTTTATCTCGAACAGAGGGAAAATGACCTCTTTTCTTTAAGTGAGCACAATTAAGTAGATAAGCACCCCACTATTGAAAAGATCAACGTAGGTTTTCATAATTTCTTTGAGTGGAAATTAGAAATAATGAATTTTAATTAATTTCCCACTATTTGTAAGAATTTGGACGGATCTAATTGATGAGTATCGAGTCCGTAAAAAATAAATATTTCACAAAAAATGAGTAGACTTAAAACAAGATGAAAAATTAAATTTTAACACTCAAGTGAATAGGGGGGTTTTTGTTTTAAAAATAAGAATTGAAAAACAATTAAAGCAAGAATAAAGTCGGAGGCCAAGAATATTATTCTTAGTCAAGAGACACGTCAAAAATGAATAGTCAGAAAAAAGGGGTTCCTAGTAAAGGCTAAAGCAAAGTTACGATTCATAAGTATTCGATCATTAATTCACAAATATTACTTTCTAGTCTACAGAATTGCTATAGAATGAATGTACGCTTATGACTTCTACTCCCCTCCTCTATCAAAACCATCTCAGGTACGCTTAGAGATGATTCCTAATCAACTAGCACCTTGCTAGTTAAAAGGTTTACTAAAATTGATTGATTATCGATTAGAGGAAGACAACTCTAAGCCTTGGCACCTCGGTTGTCAATCGGGGCTTCAACTTAAATACTATTCTCTCTAGCTTACTCAGGGCTAGTTTGTCTACTTCGATCTTCTTAGTTCGTAAATGGCCCAAACAAGGGTTACCGTAACAAAAAAGAATGACGGTTTCATATTAAAATCTAGGTTAATCAGACATAAACCTAATATGAAAAGTGTTCAAGTATTTTAGAGAGCAAATACATGCAAACATAGAAATTAACAAGAGCAATTTAGATCTCACAAATACTTAGAATCATAACTTTAATTGCCTTTACCAGGAATAAAAAATGTTAGCTAGAGAAAGACAAGAAAAATAAAGAAAACAATAAAACTGTTTAAATATAAAATTTCTGCGTCTTCAAAGTTGAAGACGATAGGAGAAACGAGTTTAAAACCAGAGAAAAGAAAGAAGAGAGACTTCTGGACGTGACCGGTTGTCCTCCTCTAAAACCCTAGGGAGACTATATATAGTTTCCTCCCTCAATAACATCTCTAAACATAAATAAATAAATTCTAATTAAATTCTAATTGTATTTAATCACTCTTCCTCTCCGATTAGAAGTCTACAAAGCTGAGATAAAGAAGGAAGGATGTCACTCCTACTCTTCTGCAGATAAAACCAGCAATTGTAATCGCATTAGACATCTTCTACAAGTATCGCTTGGAAAGATACAATCTTTTGCCAGCCCAAACGGCTCCTCTTGGCCAAGAGAGTGGTCAAGAAAGGTGTTTATTCCATTTTGTCAAGAAATGGCTCTTTTCTGCTCCTTTTTCTATCTTTACTCTTCAGAACTACTAATCATGTGATAAAACTATCACAAATTAAGCTCAATCACTAACCATAATTTTTTAAACCATAATTTTTTAAACCATAATGGATATAAGCTAATTTTTTTTTGGAACCACAATCGATATAAGCTCAATTTTTTTTTTAAATATGCTACTACCCATAATGTATATAATATAAGCTCATAGTTCTTTTAATAGCTACTACTCTTAAAGTTACATTATTAATATATATGTTAGAAATTCCTCATAATTGGTCGAGTTAGGGCAGAGAATTTATCACCCTTTAAATACTAAAGGTCACTTGGATCACCAAGAACTTTTCCTCCCTCTTAATACTAAGTTTCTTCTCCCTAATTATTCTTGACGTTCAAATAACTGACGAAGCACTTTTCCTCAACCCAGGTTAGACCAAGGAGACTAATAATTAGTATCAAAGGCGAGCAAAAGCTCCCTCACCATAGTGAAAGGTGTCGAAAACTTAATGGAACAACAAAATTACTTGATAGCTATTAATTAACTCAATAATGAAAAACAAGAGAGGAAGAATTGCAAATGTTCTCTTTACTAATTAGAGAATTAATCTGGTTTGATTATTGTAGCCATTAATTTCGTTTGATAATTAATTTGAACAAGAAAAATTGAGCTGTACTTTGATTAATCACAGATACACAGCTCTAGTGGAGAACAATATCCAACAAGCAGAAAAGGACATGGAGAAGGTGCTCCACCTGTCACTATGCCAAATCGCAGAAGATTCCCCTTTCCCGTCCAACCCACACCCTTACTCTCTCTTCTCCGCCCAATTCCTCCGCAGTCACGGCACCGACCTCTTCTCCTCCGCGGCCAACTGGCTCCTCCTCGACATCGCCTTCTACAGCTCCACCCTCTTCCAATCCCTAATCTACCGCCACTACCTCAAATTGGATTACGCCAATGTCTTCCATGAAGCTTTCCTCATCGCCTTCTTCCAAACCATGGTCGCCCTCGCCGCCACCATCCCGGGCTATTTCGTCGCAGTCTACCTTATCGACCGGGTCGGGCGTAGGAAGATCCAAATGATTGGCTTTTTCTGTATGGGAATTCTCTATTTTGCCCTTGGTGGGACCTACTCCTTCTGGGTCGACCACACCAAAAACAAGGGCTTCCTCGTGTTGTATGGGCTGACCTTCTTTTTTGCGAATTTCGGGCCCAACACAACAACCTTTATCGTGCCGGCCGAGCTATTCCCGGCCCGATTTAGGTGCACGTGTCATGGGATATCGGGTGCAATGGGAAAACTCGGGGCATTTTTTGGAACTCTTGGGTTTTTATGGGTGTCGGGAGTTCAGGAGTACGGAAATGGGCTTCCGGATCCGAAACGAATGGAATTTGCGTTGTTCGGATTGGGTGGGGTTTGTTTGTTGGGCGTGGGCATCACGTATTTTTTCACGCGAGAAACTATGGGGAGATCGTTGGAAGATAATGAAAAAGACGAGGACGACGACGACGACGGTGATTCTGAACTTGCCGTATCGTCCCGTAGATCACATAGTTAATTAAGTGTACATTCTGATGTTTATACGAATTTTAGCACGTTTTTTTCCCGTCTTTTTGCACATAAGGAGCTTCTACAAGTATTACAATTAAAGTTTGGCTTCAATTCAAGTAGTTTTTGTATTGATTTGTTTTTTGGCCTGGTGGATTGTGAAATTAAGATTGTTTTCGTTAGGATAGTAGACGACATGTAATATATAGTAATTGTAACTTCTCATCTTGTTTTTGTCAAGTATATACTAATGTAAATTAGGTATGATTGTGAAGTGTTGAACAAATTGAATATTGTTATACTAACGTAAAAGTTAGTAACATGGTGTGTTGTTCCCTAAGGGTATCTTCAGTATATATATAAAGCAAACCATTCTTACCGGGAAAAAAGATTGGATGGAGGAGGAGAGGTAAACACCAAAAAGGAAAAAACAAGAAAGGATTGAATTGAATTTATTATTTTTATTAGTCAATTAATACATCGAAGGATTAAAATTTAGTATTCTTCGAAGTCTATTTAGACTATTTTAGTAGCGGATTGCTTAAACTAATAAGTGTGGATTTGGGAGGATTAAGATTAATTATTCTGATTGTACATTTCCTATTTTCATCACAGTGAATTTTTGTTGTTGTTTTGCCTGTGGAATAAACAGTATTTGTTGAATCACACTAAAAAAAACTTGTGTATGTGAAAATGGATTTATGTCGGACATAATATTGGAGTGATTTGTCTCGGATATCAGATTATCAATAATTTCAAACTATTTTTTTTATAAAAAAAGAAGAGAAGAAATAATTGGTGTGCTGATTTCAAATTGAAGTCATTACATTAACCAAATAAACATCCAAATATTAAATAATACCCCCAAGAACATAAACCTGTTTAATTAGCAATTATTCAAAGACATGACAGTTTCACATCTGGAAAGTGATTGGGAATTGAAAGGGAAGTTAAGAAAAACATAACCCAGAAATTAGCAAAAAAAAAAGGAAAATGGGTTCGATCGGATGATTATATAGAATATGATGATCACTTGTTTTTAGTGGGATAAGAAGCCATTTTGTTGATTCCACATAATCCTTCAGGTTTTCCTGTTTTCCTCTTCATCCTGATATAACCTTTCTCTCCCCATTTAGGTCCCCAGGAATTCTTCACAATTATGTAATCCAATCCCTTGTCCGTTCCATACCCAACAGCTGCCACTCCGTGGTCTAGATCAGTTCCACAACGACCATCAAACACACCCTACAACAACAATCATGTTCATATCAGCTTGGCCGATTCATTAAGAGAGAATTTTAATTTCTTATTAGTTACGTGATTTAGTGTACGCGCTGCAAAGCAAGAGTTGTTAAAAATTGTGACTTACCCCACTGTAAAACTGGAAGCTTCTATCAGAAGCATCAATGGCTACACTGAGGGGTTGGTTTGCAAGTGCTTTCAACAAGTTGTCTTCACTATTCTGAGGCACATCATGATACCCATCAATGCTCACCATCTCTGTTTCCTCCTGCACTCAAAATGAATTGGGCTTATTTTAGAGATATTGAGCCGGGCTTGGATCTGATAAAACAATAAGTAATTAACCAAATTACCTTGTCCATCTCGCAAGTGCCCTCATCCATGATGTATGGGTAGTCCAATTCCTTTCGGAGCCCACCGCTTGAGACAATGTAAGCAAATGCATAATCCATGAGACCACCATTGCACCCATTGTTGTAGCTTGTGTCACAATCGATCAGCTCTTGCTCAGACAATGATGTTAGATTTCCTGTCACAATTTGGTTAATACCTTCCACTGCTGCAACTGTGGAAAAAGCCCAACAACTCCCTGCATATACGCAATTTTTACACATATATGTAACATTTTCGACATCGGATTATCAAGAGAAATAAGAATTAAAAAGAATAGTGCATATCTTTCAAACGAAATGAAACATTTTGGTAAAATCGTGAAATTCGATCATTTCATAGAAAGAGACCAGTACGCAATTACCGCATGAGCCTTGGTTCTTGACCTCAGTGACGGCTCCTTTCTTTCTCCAATCAACAGATTTTGGGATGCTAGTGACATCCTTGTAAGTGAATTCTTGATTGGATTGAGCTCTTGTTTGGGCAAGATTAGGGTTTAAGCCAAAATACATCTTCTTGAACTCATCATGGCTCAAATCCGCAAACTCATTGAGTCCAAGCCAATAGTTATCAACCTTCTTGTTAGTCTCATCAATGTGGAACAAATTATCTTTGAAGATCTCAAACCTATGCCATTTCTCTACAATGCTCTCATAAATCTTCCCATGCTTTGCCAGCCATGCTTCAAAGAGGTCAATGAGCCTGTCGTTTGACGACAAATTATCGGGCGAGTAACCGACGATTGAGAAATCACGAGCAAAAGCAGAATAGGCAAAGGCTAAGAGGAGCACGAGTAAAATGGAACGAGAAGGGGTAGCCATTTTGGGTTTTGAGAATTGGAAGAATTGAAGAGAAGTGAGATGCGAATTAAGTGAGGGGTGGGGTGGGTTTTTATATGTTTTTTTTTCTTTGTTGATGAGATGTTGCTTTCAAGTAAAGTTACTGAATTTATTAATTCTACTCCAAACTGAATCTTTAAGGTTGGTTCTCATTTAGAGTTGCCTTCCAATCTAAGCATGTTTATAAAAAAGCATGTTTATAATATCACATGTGACACAATAATAATTTTGTAGATAAGAGTATTATTATTCATATAAATGTCTAGTGGATTTGTTGTATGGTTAAGTTAACTTCTAATGTCTCATTATTTATACTTACCCATTAACCCATTTAAATATTTTTTTTATTAATTAAGATTAAAAATATCATATTTGACCTCAAAAAATGTAGATTTTGACAAAGTTTGATTGTGACTCGATTTTGACTGTGTATACTGGTTTTATCGTTTAGGCTCGAGTTTGACCATTTAGGTTTGACTTTTATCATGTATGTTCGATTTTCAACATTTAAGCTCAAATTTGACAATTTAGGCTCGATTCTTACTATGTAGTCTCATTTAATCCCGAATTTTAACTATTTATGTAGCACCCAGAGTACAATCATGTCCATCAAATATGATTTCATCATTTCTAAACACTTATAATTAAGCAGAAACATCATGGGTAGTTTCATGGTATTCACAATATACCATGAAAAAAACCATGAAAAATAGTAAATTCAGTAAATAATTAAAACGAAGGGTTCATGTGTGAACTCATGAGTAAATTCAGTAAACCATGATGCAAACCATGCGAAATTGACGAAAATTCATCCAAGTTTTCTCATCTTCTCCAACCCGAAATTACATTAAAAAAAACACCTCATTTTTCTCTAAAAACACTTAAACAACTCATCTTTCTTCTCTACTCATCACTAACTCATTTTATTGCCAATTTGTTTTTTAAAATATATATCATTATTTGGAAATTAAACAACAAAATTCTAATTTTATTTTCTAGTAATTTCTAATGTATGCCGAATTAAATTTATTAACTAGACAGGTAAATCAATTTAGACAGAAAATAAATTTAGCATAAACTTATGCACATCATACTGCCGTTGAAATAAACCAACATTTTAAAAAAAAATATCATCAATTTAATTTCTTTTTTCTATTGTTTTTAGAAATAAATATAATTTCCTGGAGTGTAAGAATCGCAGCAGCAACACAACACAAGCAATCATGTCAAAGATATAATAACTCCACAATTATACTGCATTTGAAATAAACCATCCAAAAAAAATTCACATTATACTGATATTTCAGTTCTACACTAAAATTAAGATATAATAACTCCATATTGCCATTAAAAAGCAAGTACACTGATATTTTAGAAGTTCTACACTAAGATTAAGATATAATAACTGATGCATGGACCATATTGCCAGAAAAGTCTCCTTCAATGACCACTATATAATCAACCTAGTCAATCAGTAAGGGTGTACAAGAACCGGACCAAACCGGAACAGGAAGAATTTGGCCCGAACCGTACCTTTCCGGTTCGGTCCGGGTCTCTCGTATGTAAAACCCGTAAACCGAATCGTAGAACCGTTTGAACCGTTTATGTAAATATATATATATGCATTAACTATTAAAGTTCAGATTTGCTTCAGTGGTTAAAACTTTATCTCCCTTTTTAAAGGGAAGGGGTTCAAATCCCCTTCCCCTCAATTTTTTTTTCTTTTTTTCCTTCACTGATTGGGCTAGGCTTGGGTGGGTTGGCTATTTCTTCCTTTTCCACTTCCTATTTTCTCTAACCCTAGCCGCACAAACAACAAACACATAAGTAACTTTGTTGTCAAGAACAAGAAGGCGTGGCCACCAGCTAGGCTGGCACCACGACCACAACTCACCGCTGTTTTTGTTACTTTTTGTTCTCCTCGGCGTTCTCCTTGCGGTTCACCTCGTAGAAGAGCAGATTCAACATTGCCTCGCCGCCTAACCTCTCCGGGTTGCAGGCTATGCATTCGCACAAATTTGCAGATAGATGCGCCACCGCCATCACCAGATTGTTGTTCAACACCATCTCTTCTTCTTCTTTTGACTCGTCTTCTCTCTATTTCTCCTAAGATGGATTTGATTTGATTATTTGTCGGGTTTTGTTTTGTGCGTTCTGGCATGCCATTGAAATCTTTGTGATTCACAGTTGTATGCTTAGTTGGTTTGCAAATTCGAATCATGGTGCTCTTCAAAAACCTTCTTTTTGTTTGCTATTAAGAATTCTTGTCGTTTTTGTGTTTTATTGCATAATTAAATAGACTGTGCTATAAACTTTGGATTATTTTAGTCTTAATTATTCAGAGCCCAGGGGCTTGAGTGATCTTAGTTGCCATACATTTCATTTTGAAATCTTAATATTTATATTTTGGATTATTTTGTGTTTTATTGTCATAATTAAATAGTTGTTTTTAACTTTTTATTGCTGGAAAATTAGAAAGAAATCAAAAAATATATAAAAAATGGGTCAGAATCGGAACCGATCCGGTTCGGAAAAATTAGAACCAATCCGAACCGAACCGTTAATGTCCGGTTATGTCCTAATTAGAACCGGTAATTTCCGGTTCGGTCCGGTTCTAGCCCAAAAACCGGACCCTGCATAAAATAAAGTGTGTTTGTCAGATAAGAGGGTTACAAAGAAAAAATGAATAAAATATATAATTCATCAGATAAGAGGGTTGCAAATAGTAAAGTACCACACAGATTGCTTAAATCTTCAACAAGCAGATCTCCATCCTGATCATCTACCTCAAGAGGCATCTCACATAACCAATCTCGAGTACTCAAGCTCTTGGACTTCTCGCTTAGCACAAATATCAAGATGACACAATAAATATTTTGTACCATGAGAACCCACAATATTATATGAATGAAGACACCACTTACATCTCATATCTAGCCTTCCATATTTTGTAGTACCTAACTTCTCAAACTCATCCCATACTTGAGAAGTAGATTTTCTACTCCTCTTTGAGGTAGTCGAATGACTTTATACAACTTCATCGGTATGCTCTATCCTCAGTTCCATAATAATCCCTGCAAAAGTCATAACACTTATGGTGAGTGATCAAGTAGCAAGCAAAACTAACTCAATGACTAGCTCATGTTTCATCAGTAACAATGAATGTTAAATGGCAATAGCACAAATTCTTAAATCAAATAAAAATATTCCCTTTTGAAAAAAACTGCAACATTCTGGAAACCCAACATTTAAATCTAAACCTCAAGTCTGCACAACATAAAAATACTGTATATCTCAATTGGCTTGAATACGAAGAATCCATTTAAGAGACAAAATACAAGCAACTCCTCACTATTAACAATATGGTAAAGATTCTAACCAGGCAATCAGACAACTCCACGAAAACGAGAGCCAAAACATTGAAATAAGCGAAAAGGAAAGAAGATAAGAAAGACTGAGTTTCTAGATTTGGGCAAATTATAGGTTTTCGACCAGAATAAAACCGTAAAGTGAAACAATAAAAGCAAGATCCTTGTTGGACCTATCCATACTAAGCAGAGAAAAAAACTAAACTTATGACAATACATTGAAGAATTACCTGGTTGAGCTTTTAGTTTAGAGACAGGGAGTTGTGGAGAAGAACATCTAACAATTGGGGTTTTTGATACTTGAGAGAATTTGGGTTTTGAGCTGAGAGTGTTGCTGCTGCTTAGGTGTTGTACGTTGAAACTAAAGACGATGAAGAGAACAAAGCTAAGATGGGCTTGGGTTTAATTGGGTACCCAAACCCAAACCCAATAAAACTCACATATTTTGATTCAGATGGGTATTTACCCTTTTTTACTCATTTAAAAATTAAACAGACTCATTTAATATCCATACTCATTTAATTAATTGGGTATGAGACTTTCAAAAAAAAATTAATTGGGTATGTGTGTATAATTGGGTATGGGTATATATTTGATACTAGGGTTGTTCAACAGTTTGCAACAACCGAAAAAACGAAATTCCGAAACCAGAATTTCGCTTGTTCGGTTTCGGAATTTCGGTTTCGGTTTTTTCGATTTCGGATAATCAAAAATTGAAATTTAATACGGTTCGGTTTCGGTTTTGGGTAAGCACAAGTTCGGTTAACCGAACTTTGTTGGTTGGTATATAAGGAATATTTTTTACTAAAATGCCATTCATATCCTATTCCAATCCCGACCCTAATCTGATCTCTCTCGTTCTCACTCTCACTCTCCTATCTCCCTCTTGCTCGACTGTCCTCCTCCACCACCCACCGGTCACCGCGACATCGGACCGGCGCGTTGTTGAATTTGGGTCTTCTTTATGTTGCCTAACCGCGGCGAAGAAGAAGAAACGACATTGTTCAGATCTAGCGACGCAGGCCTCCTTCTATCGGATTTCTTCGCTGCAGCTTCAGATCTAGATCTCCGATCTTGACACTCTTTCAATATGATGGTTCTATTCTTGTTTGTTGTGATATAAGATAACGCTGCCCAGACCTCTAAAAATGATATGTTGTTTGGGATGCTAAATTTTGAGGTTTCTGGGCCTGAATCGGAAACTCTGATTTAAGAAATTGTTTGTGGCCTTTTACTTGTAGAACCTTTTATCATCATCTAATTCTAACTGTAGTTCCTTAATTACTTTCTTTTTGGGTTCTAATTAATTATTTTGAGATGTATTGATGATTAGAAGAAGTCTGGAAAAAGCATTTCCTTCTTTCTCTCCATCATCTCGCCTTCTTCTGTTTCTGTCTGTTTTCTTCTTCTTCTTCAACTGGTTTTGCAATTGTTTGTTGTTGTTGTTGTTATTATTATTATTATTATTATTATTATTATTATTATTATTATTATTATTATTATTATATGATGTATAATGGTAATTATTTATAAATAATAATGTCGTGCTTGTGGTGGTAGTAAAAAACCAAAATAATAATAAGGATTTTTTTCTTCTTTTTTCATGAATTTTTTTTTATAAAAAAAACAGATTTGAAATTTCGGTTTCCATAAAGTTCGGTTCGGTTTTGGTTTGTAGATTTAGGGATTTCGGCTAACTGAAATTTGAAACTTCAGATTTCGGTTTCAGTTTCGATAAACCGATGAACAATCCTATTTGACACCCTTAGTCTCCCCCATAAACTGAAGATATATTATAACAGTTATAGATTAAGAAATATGATCCCTTAAAATGAGCAAGGAGAGCGTAAGGTTGGAGTAATTATATAGTACACTCGGTATGCCATGTTATTTTGTTGATTCACTCACATTAGCCAATAATGAAGCTACACGTTAGGGTTGATGATTACATATTAGGTTGTTTTTAAATTTTTAATTTTTAAAATACTATAAACTTAGATAGTGGTGAGATAAATCCTATAGGGACTCGTGCACTTATAATCACCTTATTGGTTTGAGTGCACGTCTAGTTGAAATACTTAGTGTACTGTATAATTTTTCTTAAAGTTACCGATGAGAATTGAACTTTAGAAATATAATCTCATGTATATTTTTACTTAATTTTCCAATTCAAAGATATAAGAGAGTAATATAGTGGGCTAGCACTTTATTTTCCCCATGGCACGATTAGGGATAACAATTGGACGGGTATGGACGGGTATGGGTAAATACCCAATTAATACCCAAAACTAAATATCCATTATGCCCCATACCCAATATGTCCAATACCCAATTGGGTATATAATGGATATCCAATTATACTTACTTATTTATTATTTCACCAAATTATTTTATTTTTTTATAATTAAGTGAAAATTTACTACTTAGGTTCGTTTTCACCAGTTAGGCTCGCTTTTTACCATTTTGGCTCATTTTTTACTATTTTTGGCTCATTTTTTAACATTTTGCTCATTTTTTACCGTTTTGGTTCATTTTTTACCATTTATACTTATTTTTTTACCATTTTGGCTCATTTTAGCTCTTTTTTTTACTGTCTTCGCTCGTTTTTCATCATTTTGGCTCGTTTTTCACCATATTGGCTCATTGTTTACCATCTTGGCTTGTTTTTTACTATTTTAGCTTGTTTTTTACTATTTTGGCTAGTTTTTTACTATTTTGGCTAGTTTTTTTACCATTTTTGTCCGTTTTTTACCATATTTGGCTCAACATAGTAGTTAGATTGGATATATCATAATAAAGAAAGAGCTACCTCAAAATGCCAATTTGCAACTTCCAATTGTTGTCAATGAAGTGAGCAGTAATTGCCATATAGCCTTTCTTTTGGCTATCTGTTATCCACATGTCTATAGTAATTGCAAATCTGCCTCCACTCTCGTCAAAAAACTTCATAACTTGCACCTTTTCTTCCATAAAAATACTTAATATATCCTTCTTAATAGTATTTCGGGAAAGACATTTAAATTCAGGTTGAAGTGAACTAATAAATGTCATAAACCCAACATGCTCAACAATAGACAGTGGGTACTCATGCATGATTATTATATTTTGCTAGTTCTCTTCTTGCAATGTCATGATCAAATAAAAAGGTTGAACTTTCTCCCTCTCGATTACTACTTGCTATTTCTCTATCTGTGTCTCTCTTCTTAACACACGTTTTGAGATGTGCATGCAAATGAGAAGTCTCGGGTGTTCTAGTTTCAACATAATGTCTACCATAATAAGTGTACTGTACTTTATAAATCCCCTCAATTTTTACTCTTAGAAAGTGTTTCCATACAACACTTCGTAGCCGGGATTGAAAAAATTCAGCGGCAATATCAGTGACAGAGACTTCGTCACTTTCTTCAGTAACAGTGACTTGATCTGCGCCACTAGCAGCATCCATTTTCACCTGGAAATAATTCCAAATACAAATATAACTCTAGAAATGAGTCTACTATATAAATACATGGAAACAAGAAGTATTTAAGCAGAACTAGAAATTAAAGAAGGCCAAGTCTGGGAAGAATTTAAGACTAAACACAGCAATCCAAGATAAAAACGTGACTGATGTTCCTGCCATGTGACTAACACCAAGCAAGCAAACAGAAACATAACAAGTGTCCAACTGGTTCATGAAAGGACTAACATAGATCAAGGACATACCAAACCAAGTCCACAGAGCATTTTGCTCATATCATCTATAAATTATATGCAGTATGTATATCACTATGCAAATTATGCAGATTCTAAATGTTCATATATTTCTTGCACCACCTCAAACACAACCCTTATTGATATTCAAGTGAGTTCCCAAAGTTAAAATATTGTTGTCATTACACAATGAAAGCCTGAAAATAGTGAATGCTATACAATTTGCTCAACAACATAAAATTATATAATTTACTCTTTGTATATTTCATAAATAATATCAGAAAGGTCAGAGGTCTATAAATTATATGCAGTATGTAATTGGTCCTAACTCGCTTAGGACAGAGGACAATAGACCTGAGTCAACTTAAGCCTATCTAACAATGCACATTGCCAATTCAAAGTTTCAAATCCATAAGCGACCCACATAGCAATCAATTGGTATTAAAAGACAAGTTCAATTCACACTGAAATTCAGAAGACAAGAAAGCCAAAAAACCCAGAATAAATAAACCCAAAATTGAAGAGGCAGTGAAGGGCCATACCTGGAGGCTTACAGAAGTGGAGGGGTTTAAAGCACGATGAGGCACAGAATTGGAAGAAGAAGCATAAAACGTGTTCTCTTTGCAGCTCCACAACAAGGTTGCAGCCATAGCGGTGGATTTTTGAGGTTTAGCGGGCTTGGCGGCGGAGACAATTGATGGAAGTTGAAGCTACAAATGAAGAAGAAGATTGTTGAGAATCGTGGGTGTTGGTGCAATCAGAGAGCGGATTCCTGGTACTTCTCCTTCTAGTCGAAAGGGAGTAGAAAGATGTGTTTCAGTGTTTGATGGAAGTGGCTATTTTTTTCATACCCGTTTGGGTATTTTTCAGGTACTATACCCAATTTTAAATGCGGATATTACCTATACCCAAACTATACCCAGATAAAACGGGTATGGTTATGAACGGGTATGAGGGTATGGGTATCTATTGTCATCCCTAGGCACGATCAAATTTTACTTTAAAAAAGCTACACCTATGACTTGGTTGTAAAAGCACATTTCACCTAATCAGAGGAGCTCGTTTGAGCCGAAAAAAGGAGCAAGAAAAAATTAGGTGGGTTAATTTTTTTTACAAACGATCAATCTTTAAGTTTCAAATTTTGACTGATACGAAAATTATGTTCATATTTTTGCAGCTTTAGTTATTAAATCTAATAATCATAATTATATATCAATTTTAAGGATTAATTCACTTCTTCCTATTTTTGTTTCGTGAGGAGTACCTTTACTTCATAAGTTGGTCAAAAAGCATAGAGTTTTAAAATTCTAATCTGGTATATAAAAAACTTTATAATTATTGAGACTTTTATTTTAATTTTAATAGTATTTTATTGTAACTATCGAACTACTAATGTCAATCTGTATTTTTTAATTTGGAAGAATTTTTTTATTTTTTTGTTTCTAGTTATTCTTATGAATTTATAATTCAGTGGACACACTCATCTACTCGTAACTATAGAGTAAGAAGGCTTACAATCTAGTAAGTGCATATCTTAAATGCTTGTAACTTGTTGTGTGAAAATTATTATTAAAAATAAATGAGAATGTGTCTAGCAAAAGTTACAACTCAACAAATATACCACTCATCTAAATATAAAGTCAAAAGACTTTCACCTTACATATCAATTCTAAATATTAATTAGTTTATTTTTAGTCTAATGTTAATGTCACTTTCACTATTAAATCTAATACGCATAATTATACATCTAATATATTACTTAAAACTTTGTATACATTATTTTCCTAAATATAATAATTTTTCCAATGAAATTTTATCTACATTCTTCATTTTTTTGAGAGAGGATCTTGATTATTGCTTATGCATTATTAATGGGGAAAAAAAGATTGGAAGGTTGGATGAGTTTTTGGCATAGGTGCAGATGAGTTTCTCATTCCCTGCAAATATTTCCAAACCTTTCTCCTTCGATCCTCTCAATCCAAAGATGCGGATCTTGATTCGCTGGTCGATGATGATAGAGGAGATGGAAATGATTTTTCTGAAAGATTAATAGATTTAACTGATTAGTCGTTTCTATGGATTGGTAGTTTCTTTTCAATTTAATTAACCGGTGTTTGGTTGATAAATGGAGAAAGGATTAATAATGAAGAAAAGTAAAGAAAAAAAATACAATTCTTTTCCAATTACCAGAAGAGTAAAATTTGAAAAATAAGTGGGTCCCGTTTTTAATAATATATTCTATTCAGTTTTCTTAATTTCAGTTTTATTAATTTATTTTTTGAAAATAAAAAAATAATTACTAAAACTATTTATTTAGATAATAAGAGGATAAGGAGAAAAAATCTGAGTTGTAGGATCCACCATCAAGTCGCTTTTCAGTTTTAATAATAAAAAATTGAAAGTTAACGGCCGTTATCTCCGTTATGACAAGAAGGACCTCCGGTGGCTAACGTGGCTAACGTTCGGGATCAACTTGAACTAAAATCGCCGTTAGGGACCAACTAAAATGAAAATAATAACCTTAGGGACCTCGTGGTGCCATAAACCATTGCGGGAGAACTTTTAGAATCGTTAAATACTACTCGTATACAACATTAATGTAATTGGACAGGGGAAAAAGAGATGTGGGACCGGGAGTCAACAAAAATAATATCACAAAAGTCTTGTCACCATAGTTATCAGAACCGGATCGGACCGGCCGGTTCAACCGGATTTTTTTACCTTTTCGGTCCGATTCAGCTATCGGACCGGATCTACCTCTGATCCGGGTCGGACCGGTCGACCTGGCTGGTTTTTTGAGAACCAGCGAACCGGCCAGTTTTTATCAAACCGGCTGGCTTGATGACCTGTCAAAACGGCCTCATTTTGACACGGCCCATGGGCCCAAAATGACGCCGTTTTGACAAGGCCCACAGGCCCATATCAGGGCTAAAAATGGCGCCGTTTTGATATGGACCAAAACGACGCCGTTTTGAAAAAGTCCCAAAATGACGTCGTTTTTGGACTTTTTCAATTTTAATAATATTTTTTGATATATTATAAAATGCTACAGTAAAAACCAGCCGGTTTAATCCGGTTTTATCGTCTAAGATTTACCGGTTTAATGTGTAAACGGTTTCGGACGGACCAGCATCTACAATCCGGTCAAACCCGGTTCAACCACCAAATTTTCGAAAACGGTTCGCTGTCCGGTCCGGTTCTGATAACTATACTTGCCACATCCCAAGGTTGCACATGATTCTAACCACACGGGATTACCTCCATTCTGAGACCAAGAACAAGACTATTGAGTTGTGCCACATAAAAGACCATGGTGGGGGTTTAATAGTCATACATGGGCCTTTCAACCGAAGTGATTTTCCATTCCAGGTTCCTCCTAGCGGGTACTCTGCTGGGCCATGGCCTCACTTAACTATATTTATTTATTTACTTTTTGTGGTTAGAGTTTAAAATTTAAATATGCAGAACCATTTAATTAATTAATATTTTTTTTGAGAAAGATAGAAATATCAGAAATGTTAGGACAAGAGATTAGAAGTTTCAAATTCGAAACATTTTCCTCTATATTTCCTATAAAAAAATACCACCGAGTTATAAATTCATCGATCAGAGTCATTTTCTTTGGCAGCTTGAGAAAAACAGTTTATATTATTTATTTTCTTGATTTATTCCTAACAACTAACTAGTACCTTCCATTTTTGTACAGAAAATTAAGAAACATGAATCCTGAAAGTTAAAAGAAAGAAAAGAGCAGGAATTCTTTCTAATAGTTTAATATTCTTTAAGAGTAACAGGCATATAATTGTACAAAGATAATATTTGTTCAGTCTTTTCTAACGAGTGGGGGAGAATTGACTTTTTACTGTACATTTACAAAATCCAAAGATAAAAGTGTTATTCACTTGGTCAATTTTACTGTGTCTATCATTCCAGAGCTGACACAAAATAAATTCACTCCAAAAATCGACAAAATATAAACAAAATTAATTCTGAGTTAAATACACTTGCAATTTAAGGGGAAAATTCCTTTGATGGTCATCTAACGTTCAATTTGAGTTTTATGCGGATTGATATAGTTGGTATGTTCCACGCAATATACATACCATTATCATTTTGCCGAGATTTAAAAAATAAAAGAAATCTATGTAATTTTGTTTTTACTATTTTCATCGTATTTAACTAATTTGTGTTGACCACATTATATTTATGCTAAGAAAAGCGTAAAATTAGATGTGTTTGATGCTTATTAATGATATCAAGATACAAACCAAAATTAATATTTTAATTGATATTGGTACGTCTCATATTAATAATAACAAAACCGAAATACCCAATTGAATTCTCGAATTGACAATCCGACTTTTTTTGTGTATGTGATTTGCTACAATATTTCATAGCATCAACTCAAAACTTAAATTAAGAAGAAAAAGGTTTGTATCACTATACACATCTCACAAAAAAGTTCACAACTGAATGAAGTAAGTATTTTGTATTCATGAAATATTACGTAACACTTTACATTTTATTTATATAAATCTACCATGGTAAAAAAATCTATTTTTTATCAACCTAATTGATATAGTAAATTTCGCTATGATTCATCGGAGTGTAAAATATAATGTGGTATTTTTTTAACCGAATGACAGTGGTCTCTTGAGATAAATAAATGCATCTACCTGCGGTCTATACCACTACTACATAGTACATGCTACCCTTGTACCTATAGAAGCCTATATGCTAAGAGCAATTAATAAGTCGAGTTCTCACCTTCAATTCTTCTGCCTTTTCTTTCCTTTTCTTTGCTTTTCTTTTCTTTTCTTTTCTTTTTCTTTCCTTTTCTTTCCTTTTATTTTTATTTCTCTACGCAAGATTTATAAAAGGGGCGATGAATTAATTGCGAAATGTTCATATAATTTGCGTGAGATGAAGCAAATTACGGGAACTTCTAGGAAAATATGACATGTCATCCATCATATTGGGATTGTCGTCCTATCCAACAAATTATGTCAAGAGAAGAGAGGTGCTTAGCAACAACAACAAAAATGTCAAGAGTTTCTTTTATTCGTGGGAGAGGTGAACGAGGAAAAAATATAACGTAATTTTAAAATGTCATTAAATTTTTTTAAAATAAATGATAGGTTTATCATTAAAAAAAAATCAATAAAAATCTTACACTTTTGGACTTTATTGGTAGAAAAAAATTAGAGAAAATGTCATTTTGGCACTCCAATTTTATTTTTACTCTTAATTTAACATCTAATTTTGAAATTCTTTAAAATTTGCACCCAACTTCCCTATGTTATTCAAGTTTATACCCAACTTTTACTCCGTTACTCATTTTAGCACCTGAACCCCCAATATTTCCATTAACTTTGACTATATTGTTAGTTAGCGTCATTTTTTTGTCATTTTTTTGCTAAATAGAGTTATTATAGCCCTTCTATTTATTTATTTATTAAAAAATATTTACATATGTGCCCTTTTAATATTTTTGGTCTAAATTTTGAAAATAAAATAAAAGTAAAACAAGAAGATGTAACTAATATGATAGCATGATAAAAAAAATAGTTTAATTCTTTGCAATTTTTTCTCATTAACTTTTTAAAATAAAAATTTTATCCACTAAAATAATTAAAATTGCAACTTTTAGAAAATAATAGAATTTATATTGTAAATTTTGAAATAAGCCAAGGTGAAAATAATTTTAAGTGTTTTCTTTTCCACGTGGTTTACAATTTTATTTTATTTTATAATATATAGGAAAACCAAAAAAGGGGTTTTACTGGGATTGCGTTATTATTGACATGTCGCTCTCCTGTTCTAGGGTCCTTATATAGTAGAAGTGAGTCCTTATATGGACTATTATTGAGTACTTGTGGTGGTCGGTTAGCGGCAGCCGGCAGCAGCTACGTACTGTCACTGTACTCTTCCCTCCAATTTATTACCGTTATCTTCTTCCCTCCAACCAACCAAACCACCCAACCCAACCCTAAGCATTTACTCTCCGTCTCTCTAAATGATGATATCACTTAATTTTTTATCTAAAAATTAGTAATTATTACGTACATGTTATATTATCATTTAAAAGTAAAATGATGATGTATCATATATCACGTTAATATATAAGCTAATGTTGCATGGTCATGTATGATTCATGATTTATGATAAAAAGAAGAAGAAGGTAAAGTAAGTTCTTAATTATGTTACCAATTTGTCAGCACTAGATATAGTTGGTTCTGTTACTGTACGATTCATCCAATGAATACTACACCTACAGATGACAATATGGGTATTATTCATATACTCGTCTCGTCCGTTCAATTTTAGACGGGATATAAACAATAATTGTAGTTTTATTTAATAAATAGGCTGATCAGACCCGTACCATTCTATATACGGATAAATAAAATAAACCCAATGGGTTCCCATTCTACAATCTCTTTTTTAAGAAATAAATGTATCTGAAAACTTAATTTTTTCCGTAAGATATTCGTCATGAAACAACGAGAAGCATCATACTTGTCATGTTGATTTTTATGTATAGGAGAGCCGAGATTATTGGCTAGAGAATATTCCTATACATGTAATTGACTAATCTTTACCGATGGTAATTAAAAGACAACAAAAAGGATTAGTGGCTGTAATTTCTTTGATTAGGTACTACCACACATCTTCAGCAAACAAAACAGAACAGAACTTGAATCCCCAAAAAGTTAGCGCTGATGGAAGACACTACTAGAAAATGAGGCTTCAGAGAGACCAACATTTAGTGACAAAAAGAATTTGTCACTTATAGTGATTCTTCATGGACAAACTACTGAACTAGTGACAAAAAAATTATTTTTAGTAAAAACAATTAATTAGGCATTTGAGACTCCAATAACCACAATTTAATGACAAAATTTAGAGAGAATGTTTTTTACCCTATGTGTTGATAAAATGAGGAATCCTAAAAATAAATGGTAGAAAATACGCTGTGATATATGTGTAACCTATTAGTGACTACTTGTTAATGAAAAAAAAAATTATCACTAATATTGTGTCTAAAATATACTCCCTCTGGTCTCCAATAAATATTTTCCTCGCATCCCAATATTCAGTAGGGAACGCATATCGAGGAGACCGGATGAGGCACTATTTGACTCCAAAAAATTTCGTATTTTTTTTCGAACGTACGTTAATCCTTAACGTATTTTCGAGAAAAAATTCGGGGCAAAATTGTCTCAAATAATGACTGTTTCGGCCGTTTTAAGATACGTTCCGAAACAGTAAAAGCAAATGCTAAAACGACATATTTTGGAGACCGGAGGGAGTAGGAATTAGAAAAAATAAAAAGTCTAAAAAAATATAGAGACAATTAAGTGACTCTCTGTAGTGACAAAAAAATATTTGTCACTATTTTATTTATATAAATGATGGGAAAAAAAAGAAAAAAAAAGAAAAGAAAGAAAGACATAAAGGTAATGTAATGATGGTTTGTACTGACAAAATACCATTTGCTATCAACATGTTGATATTAGGGGAATAGAAAAAACAAAAAGGTTAAATTGATATAGAGACATTTTTACTGACGAACTCTAGAGACAAAAGTGAATATTTGTCACTTATATGTTTTAAGATGGTGGAAATCCTAAAAATTAATAAAGTAGCGAAAAAAGCATGTGGTGGCATATTTGCAAACCTACTAGGGACCACTTTTTAAAGAAAAAAAAAATATCACTAATACCATCTCTAAGAGTATGTAATTAACATAGTAAAAAAAAGCTAAAGTAATATAGAGACAATTTTTGTGACGCTTTGTATTGACAAAAAGAAATGCTAGTCACTAAAAAGAATGTTAGAGGCAAGAATTCAATTGTTAGGTAAATAATGTTTGTTTAGATTTAACACTACCGTTCCGTTGAATGGCTCGTCGAACACCCTACTTTTCGACCAAATTTTATTTCGAGGGATTAGCAGTCGAAAGCATTATTCTGCCCTCTCCAGATTCAAACCCACAACCTCTTGCACGCGCGGGCTCCTTCTCTTTTGTCATCTCTGCTGCACAACAACTTTCATTCATCCCTTCTTCTTTTTTTTACTTAACATCTTCTCTTGGTTTTTTTTTCTTAATATATTTTTTAGAACTCCATCCAAAATAATTAATTTATTAATGAATTTTTTTATTTGTTCATATAAATAATTAAATATAATTTAACAAAAATATATTTAAATATTTGACTATAATATTTTTAGATAACTATATTTGTAAAGAGAGTAAGTAGAATATTTTATTCTGACACTTATCTAATAAATAATAAATATTTTATAATTAAAATTCTAATTAATATGACTAAGATTTTTTTTTAAATTATAATTAAGTAAATTATATTTTATCATCAAATTCCAAAGCTTCACGTATGATTAAATATCAATTCACTTAAAATCTTATCTTCATTTCATATATGAAATTTTATCCTTCAATCATTAAGCGTGACTAAAACAATATCCTTAAATTGGTAATTTAATCGACAAATATTCTCCAATTTAAGTGAGTACGTACACTTAATCATAACATTATTGACTAAAAACTTATACATGACATACATGCAACAATAGTTAGATTAATTTTTTCGATCAATAAATTATATTTAATTAATTATTATTTCTCTAAATCTGAAATTATTAATGAAAGTTAATGAGTAATTAATAAACAAAATCTATAAAATAAATTTATACCATATATATATGTATGATATGATATCAATCTAAAACTATTAAAAAATATCTATAAAACTAATTCATACTATATATATGATATCAATAGAAATATCAATCTAATGTGTATATACAACTTATTTAGTTTGAAACTTAATGAGTAATTAATAAACAAAATATACAAAACTAATTCATATTATATATAAATATGATATTAATCTAAATATCAATCCAATGTGTATATGTAGTACAACCTATTTAGTTTGAAACGTAATAAGCAACTAATAAATAAAATCTATAAATCTAATACATACAATGTTGATATGTCTTGAAGTTTTTCGATGGGTTTGACTGTTGACTTGACCCGAGAAGCCCGTTGTGCGACTAACATCCGATATTCTGTGGGGTCTATTTTGGTAAGGACCTATTGTAATTTCGGATTTGTCATATAAAGGGTACTAGGGGATTAGGGATTATTAATTATATAATATAAGTAATTTTCTCATTATGTATATTGTTAATTTCAAAATTAGTTAAATGAGGTATTTAATTAATATTGAATAATTGTATGAGTTATTTAGCATTTTCTTTAAATGTACATTGTATAATAAACAATTTAAATATAACAACTATTATACAAAGAATCCAATTTAAAAAAAAAAGTTTCTGACGGCAAAATCCAACCCTAAGCACTAAACGAAGTCCATTTTAGATGGCAAAGCAGTCAAAATCTTTGTTCGACGCCTATGTCCGTCGGAAAAAATCTATATATTTCGACGGAGAAATCCGTCGGAAACTTTTTTTTAAAATTACAAAAAATTTAATAAGTCAATTAATTGTATTCCTAAATTGTAATTTAATTTGCTTTGACATTAAAAAAATACATTGTATAAACAATTATATACAAAATGACTAAATTTAATTAAAATTTTATAAATAAGGTGGTTTTAAAAAATTACCGATTACACAAAAATATGATAATACTAATTATTACATTTTACACTAAAATTTCTCATCTCATGAAAGACTCAATTCGTTGCTTGAACTAAAAGCTTTTAGTAAGTTCATGTTGACGACTTATATAATGACTTAGTTTATTAATTTTTGTAAGTAAGAACTTACAAAAATTAATGAACTAAGTTATCAACATGAACTTATTAGATTATATGATTTTTGAACTAAATATTAGGTACTTATTATAATATTTACTTTTTTAATAGACGTATTTATGTATATAATTATTAAACAACATCTCTAAAATAAATTTATACTCTATGATATCAATGTAAAATGTATAATGTTAATTTTATAATTAGTTAATTAATGGGGTATTTAATAAATATTGATTAATTGTATGAATTATTCAACCTTTTATTTAAATGTACATTGTATAATAAACAATTTGAATATAACAACTATTATTCAAAGAATCTAATTTTAAAAAAATAATAGTTTCCGACGGACGTGTCAGTCGGAAACAAACCCTAAGCGCTAAACAGAATCCGTTTTCGACGAAAAAATGAGTCAAAATATTTGTTCGATGCCTATATCTGTCAGAAACATTTTTTTCGGTCGAAAACGGCACATATTTTCGATGCTCTGTGCAATTGAAACGTTTTCGACTGCCTATTGGGTCTTAAAAAATTGCGCTAAGTTGGGGCGCCAACTTTTTTCCTTTGGCGCTCAAAGTTTTCGACAACCTTTTCGGTCGAAAAAATTGAGCGCCAAGTTGGGGCGCCAATTTTTTTCCTTTGGTGTTCATATTGACATTTCTATCGAAAATAACAGAGAGTATTTATGGGATAAAAAATAATATATTTCGACGACTAGGCCGTTGAAATTCGGACGAAGAATCGTCAGTTTTTTTATAGTGTAATTTCAATCTACAAATGCTATCTTTTTATAAGAAAATATCTTTGAGCTCTAACTTTTATTTTTAAAATTTTAAATCATTATTATGAGATACTTATGATAATTAGTTGATCCCTACTTGTATCTTATTTATTGTTTGTAGTGTTTTTAGCTTTTTACTTGTTTGGTTGTGTCTATTAACTCCAAAATAGTTAAATAGTCTTAAATTTGGCCAAAACGTTTGTTGTTTAATTTTTTTTTTAAATCTAATATTTAGAGCATTAAAACAGATATTTTTAATTGTTCTGAAAAGTTAAGTGACTAATTGTTATTTTATTATATTATGTTTATAATTAACATTATAACTTTAATTTAATAAATTAATTATACCTCATTGAAAAAAAAGTAATTAAAATAGATTATTTGACAATACAAACAAACAAAAAAAGTAACACAAGAATTGGTTCAGCTAAGTGGTGGGGAAGCACGTGTGGGAAGGAATTTAATCAAATGTTTTTTTTCGAATCATGGTAGCTGTAGATGGGAAGGAACTTGTTCACAAAATGTGTTGGATCATGGAGATGGCTAAGTCATGCAAGTGGACCGCAGGAGTTAGTTGTTTTTTTATTTTACATTTTGCTCGAAAGAACTTACCTATAATGTGCTAATTATGGAAGATGAGGAAAAGAATGATGAGGAAAATCCTAATTTCATCAAGCATGATGATACAAAATGGGAAATATATTTGTGGTGGTATTCATGATTTTATTTATCATCCCATGAATTTAAAAAATATTATTTTTTGAAAAAAATTATTTGGACGAGAACTCATCCAAATCCGTCTCCTTTAGATGGATGGGTATGATCCGTCCTGTTTTTTAAATGAACCGGGTTTAATTTGTCTATTTATTTCTAGGTCTAAATGAGTTTGTTCTATGGAAGTCCGTCCATCCGTTTTGTCACCCCTAACTACACATAATTCTTCTTAATTTTATGTTTCTCTTCTTCTTCTTGTTTCAAATAAAAAGGGTGGGTTGTTCTGAATAAGCTGAATTGAATTGAGAGAGACTCTTTTTTTTCCTCATAAACACGCAAAGGTCGATCAATAACGCTCCTTATTGATAAGGACTAAAAAGATCGGGTCCGTTACAAGAGACCATAAGGCACTTCCCAAACAATTGGAAGTAGTTAAAGAAAGCGCAAATTTTGCAACAAAATCTGTAGCTCTGTTAGCTAGTCTAGGAACGAAAACAAAAGCCCAATCAACATTGTTATTTCTCAATTCCTCAAACCTATGCAAATTGTGATGGATGACCCACTCGTTTGAAGCTCCACGATTGATTTGTGAGATAACAATTTTAGAATTACTCTCGAAACTGACATTCCTCTGACCTCTAGACTTTGCTAACAAGCATGCTTCTTAGATTCTCCTAAGGCCTCCCCAACCAAAACGGAATCTACTCTGTCAACAAGCGCAAGACCATCCAAAACAGTATCTGAACTGTCTCTAACCAGTACACCAAGACCCGTCTGCTTAGTCTCCTTCCTCCATCCAGCATCACAGTTGATCTTAAGAGAATTGGGGTCAGGATGAACCCAATTCTTTGAAGATAAATCAACACTGTCATCGGCATACTCCACAGTAGGATTAAGAGCCTCTCTAAATTCCTTATGCATCCATTCAGCTTTTGAAACCACAATCCTAGAACAACCAGGAACGCTATTAAAAGATAGATTGTTCCTATCTTTCCACAAAAACAACATAAATAGGCAGCCAAACTCCTGAAGTTCGTCGTAGCCCCCGTTTCCAACTCCATCTCCCCTAGCCTTTTTCACCAATCGACAAAATCCCCATTAAGAATGAGATTTGTAACACGACCTAGAGGAGAAAAGAACCAAGTTGCCCTCGCAAAATCGCACTAGAATTTGATAATGCAAGCTAGTATGGACCAGCTAGCTATCCCTTGTTGGAGATGTGATTTCTTTATTATATACTACTTATTTACTAGATTTCTCTCTTCATGTGCTCCATAAGTAATTGGTGTTAATAGATTGATTGACACTCCAATTTTTTATATTTCACAAAAGTCATATTGAAGTAAATTTAGATAATTTAGCAAAATTGAAAGGTTTATGAATGACATCATGAATTTCTTTGTCAATATCCAAAATTTGGATAATTTTGCCGAAATGAATTTTTGTTGGGTGACTCCATGACTTTTTTTTCAAGCCATGTAACCCATAATTTGTTTTGGGTGAGTTCATGATATAGTGCTAGATATTATGAACTTAACCATGGAATACAAAATTTAGACAACAAAGTTTGCAAAAATAAAGATCATGGGTAATTTCACGACCATGAACTAAAAAATAATTAGGATAATATAGGGAAAATGTAAGGTTTATGGATGACATAAAGGCTATATATGTACTCCCTCTGTCCTTATTTATTGGACGTTTTAGGGAAAAAATGGGTTATTGGAAATAATGGACGCATTTGGGGTCTGTGCCATCCTTCTTTTGTGTTTTTACAATTTTCGCCCTCAACGACGCGTCATTTGCTACAAAAACTACAGGTCACGCAAGGGTCAGAGGGAAACAAAATTTGGAGTGAACCCAAACGCGTGTGGTTTTGTATTTTCATCTCTATTTTCATACCCACTACAACCAGACCCCTCCCATCTCTCTTCTCAAATTCATTCTTCGTTTTTTCAATACGCAGCTTATTTTTTATTTGTGGGATTTTCTTATAAATGGAGGGAATTAATTTTGAGGGTTCTCAGTTCACAGCATCATCCAGTACGATGACTCCGGTCACATGTTTGTCCCCGATTCTATCGGCGTCGTCGATGAAAAAGTGGTTGGAATCGAAGAATTGGGTTGACGGTTGCAGGTCAGAATGGAAGAAACGATTGCTGGGCAAGATGGGTCGGAGGATATGCTTGTGTGTTCGCTGGATTTGTTCAACCAATTGTGCAGTTAGTTTTATTTTGGGTTATTATGTTAATTCTGGATTAATCTTGATAGAAATTGCTGATTTTAGTGTAATTTTTGTAATTATGGATTGTGTACATTGTGGATCAGTTGGTGTATAATGAATATATTGCTGTGAATTTTTGTTGTGCATATGTTGTGATGGTTTATTCTGGATTTTTTTGTCTTCTTTCCGTTTGGATTGAATGGTCATGGTCAGTGGAGAGGAAGTTGTCCATCAGTATACACAGTGTTCGCCACGGTGGCAGTGTTGACACCCGTGGTGATGTTTACTTCATTCCCTGATGTCGTCACATTCATTGGGAACTTGTCATTCGCGTTGTTTCCTGCCTGCGTACGCAACGGGTTGCTCACAGTTTGGAATGTTGATGTGGAGAGGAAGTTGGGGATGACATGAAATTGCACCAGCTGGACTTTTTGTTGATCACTGAGTGAGTGTAGTATGCCCGATTTTAGGTTAGCAAAGGCGTTATCAGTCGGAGCGAAAATGGTTAGGCCTTGGTTTGAACTGTTGAGTTGTGTGTTAATTTGGTCAGCTTCTTGGGTGCTTTTTATCAACCTGATTAGTGTTGTGATAGTGTTTGAAGGAGTATAAAGTGAGAAGAGACAAGGGTTTGAATTCCAGTGATGTTGAGAAGTGGCGTCTAAGGCATGGATGGATGAACTTGCAAAAGAGAAGGGTAAGCCTCTCAGTCATACACCTGTTATACATCAGAGAAGAAGAAATATTTGGAGTCTATTCATAAAAGAATTGTAATCTTTAATTGTGAAGCCACATTGCTCATGATAAACTTATTTTTCCCTCTTTACCACGAGTTAGAGTTTTTTTGATCTGTTGCTTTGTCGGAGCTGGTTGAGAGTTTGCCTTTTGTAAAGTAGATACTATTGATGTTTTAAAAATTATAAAGTTGTTATGCACAAAAGGAAAATGTAAGTTTCTGTAATGAGATTATACTTTGTGGAAAGAATTTATACTGAGATTTGTACATGCTGGTGGATTATATCTTATATTCTGGTGGAAGTAATGCAAATGAATTTAACTATTGATGCAATTGCCAAGCAGGAAGGGCATGCTGAATTTTGATATTTCCCTGGAATTCTTAAGGATTGATTTGTAACAACACAGTGGCATGCAGATTGGTAACAAAGTGCCAGATAAACGAAACGAAACAGACTTGAAGCATTGGCAGAACATTACATACTTTATTATTGAAAGGAAAAGGGAGTTACATATTGAAAACATAACCATCACTCCAACTTAGGGATTGCAGGAACCTTAATGGTAAACCTGTTAGCTGCTCTCACAGCAGCATGCAGATTATCATGGGACAACTTCAAACTGTCCCTTCTAGCCTCCAACCTACATATGCATTTTGCCAATGGAAGAAGGGAGTGGCCCATTGTGAGGATAAACTCCTCTGCATCCAAGCCATGCTTATCATAGTGGTTGAGGACACCATTTCTTATTTCCTTCAGCCTGCGACATACTTCCTGCATCGAATCAATTTGTTCATCAGTGGAGAACAACATGTTCTCCAAAGCGATGGCATCTTTGTGGAGGGCAGTCTCTACCGTGCTTGCGATCTCTAGGATGTTCTCAGCCTCTCTGGGATTCATGGTGATAATGAAAGGATGTGGTTGCGCCTTTTTATAGAAGGTTGCTGTTAAGCCCGTGATACAATAAAAAGTGGATTCCATCCCTGCAAAACAGGGGAGGTACACATGTTTATTCATATGTATGCAATAATAAAAGCACCTATACAACAAAACAAGGACTCTTGTGATGTCTGAAATTTGAATAGACATGATAGGAATGATCACTCTCAAATAAGCAGGTTGTTGTTCAGCCCGTGATAAGCTGTTTGAATGCCATTCTTGTGATGTTCATGTTCACTCCTATAAACTCTTGTCCTGTCTGAAATTTGAATAGTCACATGAACTAGTCAACTTGCAATAGGAATGATATCATAGCTAGATACAACGAATGCATATGTGTACATTCAATAAAATATCAAAAGAAATGATTAAAAAGACAGATGAGTATAGAACAGAGGACATTGTTTCAGTCTTTCAGAACAAAAAAACAAAACAAAACCAGCAGTACATACCAATATTACTGAAATTGTTATTCATAGCCTCACAGAAATCTAATAAAGGCTAATCGCCAGATAAATCTGTAACACAGAAAGCTACTGTTCTTGTTCCACTTTTTTTCATAAGGGTGGTTCAAAAGTAATTCCTGGAACATGAGCT
Organism: Viola odorata; assembly: GCA_963691705.1. Lineage (NCBI taxonomy): Eukaryota > Viridiplantae > Streptophyta > Magnoliopsida > Malpighiales > Violaceae > Viola > Viola odorata. The sequence continues at coordinate 20,114,875 of OY829542.1, forward strand.
AGCACAAGCTATTCTAGATGTTAGGAGAAGTGCAAGCTGCAGATAAAAAATTAAAAAATAACTCAAAGTCTTACGAATTGCTGCCAGAGACAAATATCTACCATGAAAGATTTACAACTTTTTCCTTAGCTTAAGTAAATTGCTGAAGCTTTTGAACACGTAGTGTTTCTTTAGTTTTCAAGACTTCAAAATAACATAATCAGCAATTTCAGGCAAACCACTAAAAACTAAAAGGTGCACACAAATAAAAGAAACCGCCAATGGCCTTTAACCTAATCTCAATGAAACATTGGATTGGAAAGCACTAGGGAAGCACCAAAATTCTTCATGACAGTTTGCATATGAATAAAGGTAATGAAATATTTGTATGATGCAAAGATTTTCAATTTATGGCTCAAAGTGTATAGCAAAAGAAACAAGGAACAACTAAAAGCAACCTCAGAATCAATCTTCAATATATCTCCACGTTGGATTGATCTAGCAGGAAAAATCAATATGGAAAAATAGGACATCATCTCAACCGCATGGCCATTTAAGCACGTCAGCAACTCCTAAATTCAAACCTTTCTGCGCAACGAAAGAACATTGATAATTAGCATGGTCTCATGGTCAGATATGAAAAACAAATCATCTAACTACTCCCGAAACTAAATTTCTTCCTTCTGCTAAATCCCCTGGTTTAGCTGCAAGGTCCAAATTTTCTTTGTACAACTTCAACAACTGAGGCTATGAGTTGTTATACAATATACAAGTGGAAAAAAAGGCTTCAAACAAGACAATATGATATGATCTAACTGATTACCATGACCCATAATTACAACAGAGAGGTTTAAAAAAACATAGCATTACCAATATTACTGAAATTGTTATACATAATTTGATCCAACCTTTCTCACTACAATAGGAATGGATCATAAATGTATAACCACTTACATACCAGTGACATATATATGTTACGACAAATTGAACCAACAATTACACAAAAAAACTGTACGTAGTAGAGTATCCAACTTTCACAAAGTAGTACACCAACAATTGTACCAAAAAATCTGTACGCAGTAGAGTTTCCAACCTACACAAAGCAGTGTACCAACTCTTGAAGCAAAAATGTTGTACAAACCAGAGTCCCTACAATAAAAAATAACATCTACATCTTCACAAATGGAACCAGTGACATACATAAGTGTTTTACAGGATGAACACAAAGAACATCAAGCAATGCAATATAGACCTGAAATATTCTAGGGAGATATTAGACCCATTGCAGTTGCGTACACCTCTGGACTACACTTTAATGTAGATGGTAGAGTCTCTAATCTTTCAAGTGTGTTCTTCTTAATGTGAGGAATCTTGTATATGTTACTTCCATCACATTTTAAGACTTCATTCGTAACTCTGCAATGTCAAGAATATGTAGTTGCTTTTCTTAACTGAGAATGTCTGGTATGCATCTTCAACAGCCGTTATTAATTGCACAATAGACTTAGCACACTCTTTATTTTGGAGTGATTGAATTGCTCTAAAGAAGCCTAAATCCAAGACATTTAAATCTGGTGAATTGGGAGGCTGACAAACAAGAGTGGCATTCAATCCAACGGCCTGAACTGCACACAAAAATTCCAGATCATCATCATGTACATGTGTCTTCGCATTATCTTGTTGAATGTAAATTCTCTCCAAAAGGCTATCCCTAGACCATTTATTGGCAATAGCTGGAAGTAGTTTCCCTATCATGAACGCCCTAATAACATTCCTAGTAATATTAGTAATCGGTTTTATCTCTAAAGTACCACGCGGCCTGTTATGACTTGATCTAACAGCTGCAACAGATTCAACCAACGGAAAGACACCTATTTTACCATCAAATATACAATGGTCGTTGGTGTCATACCTAGGCCTCGTAACAGCAACTAAGAATATGATTTTCGGAATAAAATTTGAGTTTTTTACGGTTCTTACTAGATCCATTTCGTCATGTAGAAGATAGTACCCCTGTGATTTCTTCATCAAGTAGAACCATTTCTCGTCAATATGGACGACGTTATCCATCTGAATGTAAGTTGGATCATGTGGCAGAGTGGAAGGATCCAAATTGACGAGGCAATGCTTGATCCTGGTAGTGAGGTTGTCCTGTGTTAGCGATGGCTTAATGGCATTTGTGTGCCTTCTGATTACCCCCTCTTTCAACTTCAGCTGAATAAAAGTCTTGGACACACCTAGCTGAAATGCAAGGCCTCTAATGGTGGTCCTCTCCCGTAGAGGGATGTCCCTAATCTGTTCCATATCAAACTCAATTCGTTTTCGGCCACAGTTTCGAACTCTCAGAGTTTGGTGGTTGTGATTACCAGACTCTCTGGCGCGTTTCCACAACCGTTGAATTGCTCTAATCTTAACTCCAAACATAGCAGCCACTATCCTGGTTGATCCTCTCTTCAAAACCCCGTCTTTCATTCTTTCCAGAAGACACTCATATGCAGCCAGTCTTTCTGCGCTACTTAATTCTTTCTTTAGCTCTAACCATGGAAAAAATGAACAAAGTTTAAAATAAAGGAAACTAGAGAATAGGAATGGAGGCTATACAATGATATGGAATTAATCACCTCGATTTTCCAAATGCAAGCTTGATGGGTCTGGATTAAACTCTAGAAGCTCAGTTGGTTGATCAACCCCGTCATTGGCATCATTCGTGGATAAAAAGAAAGCGTCGTTGGTCTCCAAATCATCAAGGCCAGGGATTGTGGGGGATTGAGGGCTTTGTGGCAACCCATTAAGATCAAACAAAGGAAATGCCATTGCAGAGTCTCTATTTGGGTTTGGAAGAGGAGAGGTTTTACATTTGACATGACAACAGTGACAGTGATAAAGAAATTTGAAACACATTCTCCAAATTCAAACAAAAAAGGAGTGTTAGTGAAGGAGGGAAGGCAATTGCAATTGAAATTTCGTTCAAATTTCGGGAAAATAATGGCGGGCTAGGATTTTCGTTCCAATTGAAAGAGGAAAGCGAATGTGATGGAGAAAAGAGCTGAACAGGGCTGATGCGTTTTGAGGAGGAAAATAGGTTGGGTATGGATAAAAGAAGTGAAGGAGGCGCGTGAAGTAGGAATGACCCACAGATAAAAAAATGGAAAAGTTGGGCTGAATAGGGTTGAACAGGGTTTTTCTTAAGAAGTGTGATTAGTAGGCCCACGTCCAATATAAATGGACTGAGGGAGTAGGTTTTAGGGTGATGTAATGTGGTAAGGTATGAGATGAAAATAAATGAACTTTATTATTACTGTCAATCTTATGATCTTTTACTTTGGTGAATCGCTAAAGATCCATGCTACTATACTATATAGTACTATTGTATAGACTATAGATGAACAGAAATCAAAACTGAGTACACGTGCAGCGCCGACACCCCTTTAATGACATCCCCATCCTCCAATCAGTGTGTACCCAAACACTAGTAATATAAAAGAATTGCAGAGTAATGTCAATAGTTTCAAAATTACCATTTTTCTTCTTATAATAATAATAATTGATCTGTTAAATAGCAATTTACCATTTTTTTTCTTACATGTATTTTTTAGACTTAGTAAAAAATAAAATGCGCGATTCCAATTAGATAATATTTTTCATACGTATTTCCAAATTTATTAGATAATTTCTTAGTATTTCCTTCTTTTAATGTTTAATCTTCTTCTATTTTGAAGGCTTATTACTTGAATATGATCATATTTTAATTTTTTTTTTAAATTATTTTATTATTTAATTGAGTTGATATTGATTATAAAGGGGATTAAATAATTGATGATGATCTCACTCTCAGTGCGCAGAGAGCCTCGTGCCTAGTAGCCTAGCCAGCGGACTCGTATAGCTAAACATGCTCACCCACGCACGCATAAATAAATAAATAAAATCTCTGCCAACCATCTTAACTTGCCACATTTACTTCTGTTATTCTAAATTTACTTGTGTCAAAATACCATGTACTACAAAATTTGATAGGAGGGGTAATTTTAAACCCGTCATTTTTGTTTATTCGTTCCATTCGATTCGATTTAAATGGGCTTATAAATTATACTTTATTTAATTAATTATATTCGTTCGACTTACTTAATAAGTAATAGGTCTGATTGACCTACAAGGCAATCTCATCATTTAATAAAGAAAAATAATACAAATTTAAAATGCATAAGAATGGCAATATATTTAAGTTTCATTTAATAAATGGGACTGCCTGAAAATTACTACCCACTTTTTCATTCTTTGAGTAAATTTTAACCATTTAGGTAACCGGTTATTGTAAAATTGAACAATTTTACAGTTCAATTCGGTTTATTTGTGCGTTTTCAATCCAATAATTTGAACTAAACTGATTTGATAATTAGTTCCTTAATCTTCTGGTTGAACCGTTGATCCAGTTCTACCTAATTTACCCATTAACCAACCGGACAAATCCTAAGAGTAAGAAAGAAACCTTTATTTATTTATTTATTTTACCTTTTTTTTTATCCTTGAGTTTCCTTTAAACCTTTGGTTTCAGTGCATTTTACTTTTACTATATATACACATACTGCTAAACCCTTTTCAGTTTCACTTCATTTTCCACTCATCAACTAAATTCACCACACAGAAAAGAAAAAGGGGGGAAAAACCTCTATCATCTTTCTTTTTTCACTGCAGTAGTACTGTGGAAGAGAGATGTTGGCAGTAGAAGAGCTGCTGTTTGAACTGGGCGAGGATCATGGCAACATGAAGGAACAAGCTACTGGTTTGCCTCCTGGGTTCAGATTCCATCCAACTGATGAAGAGCTCATCACCTTTTACTTAGCCTCCAAAGTTTTCAGTGGAACCTTCTCTGGTGTTGAAATCGCTGAACTTGACCTCAACCGATGTGAACCTTGGGACCTCCCAGGTACGTTTTTTCTTGCCATATATATTTTCTCCGACCAGAAAACTAATCTTACTCGAGCATTTTCGGTATTAGAAAAGATAACTTACTGCTATATACAACATCTTTTAAACATGTACGTTGCAAACAAAACCATGTTTTCAAGAGTTTATATATATAACCAAATGAGTTTTAAAAGTTATAGACATTTATATATATACTATGTGATATCATTATCATTTTCACATTTATGTAAAACTTCAAACTTTCTTAAATTCTCATGATTAACATTTTAGCTATAAATGTCAATGTTCCTTCTTCTTCTTTTTTCAATTCTTTTGGGATTGGAATGTAATGTTGTCATAAGAGTACTGTAAGGATATGTTATTTTAATTACATGGACCCCCCACCATAGATTTAGGCCAGAAAAATCTCTCCTGACAGGGAAAAAAAAAGAGAACAAAATTTAATAAATATTGAATTTTTGAATTATCATACTGTAAAACTTTACTACAGAGAGTAGGTGAAATGAACAATATTATAATGGAGTAATAAATTAAATTGGGTAGTTGGGTTGATGCAGATGTTGCAAAGATGGGGGAGAGGGAATGGTACTTCTTCAGCTTGAGGGACAGGAAGTACCCTACAGGTGTGAGGACAAACAGAGCAACAGGGGCTGGTTACTGGAAAGCAACAGGGAAAGACAGGGAAGTCTACAGTAGTACTACTACTACAGTCGCTGCGAACGGAGGACGAGGAGGAGGAGGAGGAGGAGGCGGAGGAGGATTGCTTGGCATGAAAAAGACCCTCGTCTTCTACAAAGGCAGGGCTCCTAGAGGTGAGAAAACCAAATGGGTCATGCATGAATACCGCCTCGACGGTCATTTCTCCATCCGCCACACCTCCAAGGTAAAATTTTTAGAATCCATTCGACTTCTAACTTTAACCGATATATATTATTCATAAGTTAGAATACGTGACTTATCAGGTAACACTGATTTTAGCATTTTATACTATACTATAGTTCGTAAATTATTGATAACCAAACAGTTTACGTGCTGCCTTTATCAATCCATATTCACTAAAAGTAGGTTAAAACGCAAAGCCAATGAAGTTTGCATCAATGAGCTGGGTGCAATTAGTTTGCTAGCTTGCTGTCTATTTCCTTTTATGTATTGTCACTTTTTGGGTTGACTTGTTGCTCATCTGAAAACTACCACAGTATAATGCATTGCACGCCGACAAGACAATTTTCACCCTTTATTTTCTTGTAGTTTTGTTTTGTTTTGCTTTTTGGTTTAATTTAGTGTAGTTTTTGATTTGATTGATTTAACAATTGCTGTTTTGGTGTCAATGCCCTGCTCCTGCTCCCCTCTTTAATGTCAAAACACAGCAGTAGTATAACTCTCTCTGTCACTATTCTAAAAGAGCATCAGTTTACGGAACTAATCACCTGAGGTTTAAGGTTTAAGCATCACTTAATTAGAAATGGTTGTTGTTGTTGTTGTTGTGCAGGAGGAATGGGTGATTTGTAGGATATTTCACAAATCAGTGGAGAAGAAGAATGGGGTTCTGCAATTTGGAGGAGGAGGACAGTTAGGGTACTATACTTTGCCTCCATTACTTGAATCCCCTGCTGCTACTTTCCTACTAGAATCCGAATCTACTAAGGAGATCATGATCCCATCAATGGAGACCAACATGATCCAAAACCCTTTTCTGTATGAAGAAAATGACCTCAAAAGCCTACTAAATGCAATCCAACCCTCCTTTTCAGCCACAACAACAACAGAAAGAAACAAGAACCAAAACAATGTTATTATGGGCACAAACACCAACATGAATAATCAGTCACCAACATGTAATTCTATGCTATTCAAGTCCTTCCTCTCATTTCAGGAACAATCCACTATTCCAAAACAGTGCAAGACAGAGCAGCTCAACTTTTCCCATTTGCAACTCCCTCCTGTCACTGCTACTGATAATTTCAACATCATCAATTGGAGGGATAAGATTCACCACCCTTGCCCCTCCTCCTCCACCACCACATGCCAAAATCCATTGTTTTTTGAGATGGATTGCAATATCTTGGGGGTTTCAGAAACTACTGCCCCTCCTGCTGCTCCTGCAACTGCAGACACTACTACTACTACTACTACTTCTTCCCATGACATGTCCACTTCTTCAACTGCTTTTCACTTTAACAGACCTAGCTTTCACATGACTTTAGATCCTTCCATTCCTCACCTCCTTGGACAATCCTGGCCCTTGGATCATCCATAACTTATTCCTCATATAATATATATATAAATAAAGCATATTATAAATAGAATTTAATGTTAGTAGTAGCAGAGTAGTGTGTTAATGTCTTGTAGCTGTAAAGATAGGGCTATGTAACATCTATCCTCCTAAGTCCATCCATGCACGTAATCTTGAATAGATTTGGAAGTTATTATTGTTGTACAAGGATATATATGATGTATTGCTTTGTTATGCTTAAAAAATGTAAAAATGTTTGGCTGGTTTATGGGAGTCATGAGCAGGCAAACAACCTTCTGTTGGGATTTTAATGAGATATGACACCAAAAGATAGAATAGGAGACCAATAAATTAGATTAGACGGATGTTTTTTGTTCATATTGGGATTGGAGGTTTTGTTTTGTCCATACCTGATTTAGTTTATTGTTGATGACGAAATTGGGTCCTTTTTCTTTTGCATGCGTAGAAGCAGGCTTGCATGCCTCTCCTCCACCTCACGTACAACCCTATAAGCCTCATCAATATAGGGAGACAAAGGTTTTCATGTGAACAAGAACATGTAGGTTAAAAGGAAAAAAACATCACAACATGTATAGGTAAGAAAAGTGAAGGACAATATCATCATGAATGTGTTGTGCTGTGATGATCATCCATCAATTAATCATCCACGTAGCATAGATTATAGTTTGCTGCTTCATAAAATGCAATGATGGTGGGCATTTTAATAAAGGTATACTGTATGATCTGCTACCATAGAATCATTTTCATTCAAAACAAAACAAAACAAAATGAAGAGAGAAGCAAAGATCTATGCACATATGAGATTCACATGATGTCATTAGTTTGAACTATTCCCAAAGACAATCCTTCATTCATCTTGCAGCTGACTATCCAATATGGAGAAGGCACAACTCCCCTAGCTACAGACCTTTAATTAGATTCTGCTCATTAGTTTCTGCCATTAGCCTCTCCAGACTTAGGTGTACTCCAGCCCAAGGCAACCCAAAACTTTAAGGTACCCTTTGTCCTCAGTCTCAACCAAAGAGAAACCCTAAGTTTTATGGACCACTCCCCTGCCTTTTGTTTTACTCTCTTGGATGAAAGGAAAACATTACTCCAGCTAGTGACAGCAGCTTCCAGCTTGAATTAATAACAAAATTTAAATGAAATTTCTAAAAGTAAGCAAACAGAAGTCATTCAAATGTGTAGGAACCATGAGAAAGGTTAAGTACATGAGCCGATCGGGTATAACAACCGCATCCATATCAATAAATCCAAAACATTAACATCGAATTCGGTTATTCAGACAGTGATGGCTTTATATCAACCAGTAATTGCAGTTAAGATCATGGCATCCAAGAAACAACGTGTTAGATATGGCATTAGCAATCAAGGTGAGGTTAAATAGCAAAGTGAAAAAAGCAACCACTCCTTATTGTAATAGAGCACTCATCACTTATCATCGGTTGAGAAAACAACTTGAGCCTCATCACATTTCTATAAGGCTAGTTGATAGAAGAAATCTACAATTCAAAAACCATTTGATTCCAAAACATGACAAAATCATCCAATTATTGAAAAACTCCAAACCGCCATTACAAATGGGGAAACGTCGATTTGATTATGTAATGTTTGATAACAGGAGCTCTAGAACAACAAGACTTTAAACTCAAAGTTCTTAAAAGGAAAACAACAAGACTTTAACTTCATAAAATACCTATCCATGAAATCCAAACAGTTTTCAGGTCCTGAACAGTGTTTTATTAGATGCTCAACTGCTTCAAAGAAAGTATGCAAGCACCAGAATGAAAATCCTCCATCAAGATGCCCCCTGTGCACAAGGAAGAAAATGTGTAAAAGTCAGTCATACAAATTCTACAATTCAAGACTTTCTTTTACTGAAAATGTCACCAAGCGTTTATTACAATACAAACACCCCCACTTTCATACAACAGTTTTACTCTTGTATGTTACCCAAAATTTAGAACACCAAAACTTTGTATGAAATCCCTCCTTCTTTGGTGTATTACTGTATTGGGTGTAAATATGACCAAAAAAGAAAAATCAGCATCTCTGTCAGGCGGCAATAGTAGCACTAACTAAGCCAGTAAACGAAATAGAATAAACAAAGCGAGATGCTAGCTTGCACTGCAAGTGGGATTGAAGGAACTTTTACTATCTGGTTTAGTATCAAAGTGATTCTCTTTCGCTTTCTGTATATACGAGTCCATGGAGCATTTCCGTATCGTTATGATCAGTTAATGGGACGTGGCTGGAAAGTTTTCTAGCCTCTATCATTAGCTCAGGTAGTCCCCGTTTCTGGCGTCTTAGTCACCTTTCATTAGTTGATGCAAGTTCAATAACAAAATTGCAGGAAAAGCAGGGGAAACATTATACAGTCTCTCTTCTTTGCTTTTGATGAGAAATTGGAATAGCTAAGTTGGACCTCTACTGGTGAGTCAGAGACAAGTTATGTGAAGGTGGGGATTCACATTACGTATGGTGGCCTTAAACTTAAGCAAGAGTTTAACACTCAATCTTAATTTTAAAGAACAAAATTATCTGCGAATCATAAAAGCTTAACCATTATTTCATTTGCCAAAGGCAGGCAGACATAGTCTCCACTCCCCAATCAAAACAAACCTTCAAGTAAGCCATTGAAGCAAGATTTCAAGTTATCATAAAAAAGTGAAACAGTATCAAAAAAGCAATCACAGGAAGCACAATCATTTACATATAGCTCACTGAACCCTAGATTAACTGCGTCACATAATGTTCTTCTCTACTCTTGCAGTTCAAATCAAGACGTAGAAGGCTTCTTATTCCACAACAACCAAAGCACTTTTTCACTCTTTCATATACAAGGGGATTTCACTTGGGAAAGAAAATGTTCCATACTAATGGATTCGGGTCCATAACCATAGGGTTCAATGTACGAGATCGTGTAGCACTTACTAATGGTATTAGACAGAAGAAATCAATTAAAGACCATGATAATGATTCTACTCGAGTAACAAAATCAAAATTGAGAGCTTTCCACGTGGAGAAATATCAAATAAAAGAAATTGCGGCAAACCAAAATTGTAAAAAATGGAGAACAAGAAGAGAATACGAACCTGATTGAGAAAAAGGAGGCGAATTTGGATCTAGTTGGAGGATTCGTCCTTTTTGGAGGAGGAGTAATAGTCAGGTGGAGAATAGAGTAAAGCAGCAGCCATGGATCCTGGGAAAATCGCGTACTTGGCCAAAATCGCCAGCTTCGCCACCAACGGTTCTCCTCTCATCAACGTCATTCTTCTTCTTCTTCTTCGCTTCTTCTTCAGCTCTCTGCGCGCTCAGGTCAATTTCGTCACTTGTCAAGGAGCACCAAGAAGCAAAAGCACACAGCATGGATAAAGGAGTGGGCTTGTAACATTGATCAAAGACTTCTTTTTTGGGCTGGGCCAAGCCATCAAATTTCAAACTGTAATATTTTTTATATTAGGCCAAAATTCTCAATTTAAAAAACTCTCAAAATGCAAATATATATGGTAAATGCAATAATTAAGGGTATATCTGAAAATGTTATTGACATAAAATAGTGGGTCAACCCGACCCGACTAAAGTCAAGTTGAGTAGAGGCAGTCATCACGTATGTGATTTTTTTGTGAGTCGTTAAATAAATTTACATTAAGTAAATTATTATATGCAGAATAAGGTAAGAAGTCAAATCAAAGTAAGTAATTGTCCCAAGAAATAGTTTTGTGGAAAATTCATCCACTTAGTATAATATTCTTCAAAAAAATGATTATAATAATAAGAAAGATCAAATATATGATGCGACATGTATTAACAAATGGCCAAAACATTTTTGTCCTTTGCTCTATTTAATTTCTCCATTTGATACCAAAATCTACATCAACCATAGATACTATATACTTTAGTTTTAATTTATAACTACTTAGTAGTAATATTTTTTAGGTAAGTTAGCTATTTTTGTTATACTATGAACTTAATTGAGAATTTAATATAATTCATTTAAATATTTCTAATCTCCCTAATACAATAGTATATAAACTTATATCAAATATTTTAAATATCCTTTTTTCATATTAATTTTATGCATCACTGTTATAAATATATACTCTATTTTTTAAAATGTCATCCTATTCCTAGCTCCGTCACCGGTGCAATCAGACCAAGTCGGAGCGGGACCGCCTTTGATTGTAGAAAGCGAATGCATGATTTCTGAAATCGGAAATCCAGATTTTTTTTTATAAGATGATAAAGAAATCAATCCTAATGACTTTTATTATTTGTAACATCACTATAAGATCCAAAATTTGGTATTAATATTCCTAACTTAAAGGATTTTTTTATAAAATAAAACAAAAATATATGCTATACACCTTTAATAAGATTTGATGGACACTTTGTCTACCAATTTTTTTATTTCTTTAATCATCGTGTTTGATTCATTTAATTGCCCGTAAAAAATACTAATTAATAATTAATAAAATATTCTTTTTATTAATTTAGTATATACTATGAGTAGTAAAAAATTAAGAAACAGTAAAGGAAACAACGTCACTTTTTAAACATACACAGTTCAGTAGTACAAGATTAATTGTAAATAATAAGTAAGAGGTTTGTTCACAGAAAGTAATGATATGATTTTCGTGAATGTTTATAAAGACCAGTTGTAACACTTAAGTGAAATTGAGAGAATTTTATTTAAAAACTACAAATCGAGTAAAAAGATCCCGGCCAAGAATATAATTCTTGGTCAAGAAACAAATCGAGAACTAACAATCAGAGAAGAGATTCCTAGTAGAAGCTAACAAACTATGATTCATGAGCAGCAATCATCGATGCAGGGTTATTCGTCTTCAATCTACAGAGTTGCTATAGGATCAAGGTACGCGTATAACCCCTGTTCCCCTCCTGTATCAAAATCATCCCATAGAGATGATTCATAATCAACTAGCACATTGTTGGTTAAAGGGTTTACAAAATTGATTGATTATCGATTAAAGGAAGATAACTCCAAACCTAGGATCTTCAGTTGTCAATCGGGACTAAGTTAGATTAACCTTTCTCACTAGCTTCTCAGGATTAGCTGTCTACTTTGATCTTCTTTGTCCGTAAATGGCCCAATAAAGGGTTGCCGTAACCAAGAAGAATGCACTTGCGAGAATTAATTCAACCCTAGATTGGCCAGATCTAAAATTAAATGAAAGTGCAATACAATTTTAATGGAGATTAATTAAATGCACATGTAAAGATTAATTAAGAACGATTAGATATCATACAAAACTCATGACCATGTTTCAAACGCTTTTATTAGAAAAGATGTATTTAACTACTCAAACTCATGTTTGAAGAAAACAAAAGAGATAATAACATAAAATAAATCATGTGTTTCTATGAAGAAAACGTAGGAGCAAAGAAGTTTAGAAAACGACAAAACATAATTCAAAACGAAAGAGAAGGAAGAGATCCTTTTCTCAAAACCCTAAGGAGATAAATATAGTCTCCTCTTTAGAAAATATCTCTAAAAATAAGGAAATAGAGTAAATCCTAATTTAAATTACTTAATTGTATCTTATCACTATTCCTCTCTGATTAGAAGTCTAGAAGCTGAATAAATAAGGACAGAAGCAGCTCAAACTCTCCCGAGGATAAATCAGCAGTCACAGTCACACTAGACTTCTATCATCAAGTGTCACACGAAGGTTAGGATTTTCTGTCAGCCAAGACGATCCTCTTGGTCAAGAGGCTAACCAAGAAAGGTGTTTGCATAATTCTGCCCAAAAATTACTCTTTTCTGTCATTTTTTTTACTTTTTTCGCTAAAAAACTGCTTTCTGCAAAAAAGTACAATAATTGTACTCAAATCAATAAAATCGTAATTCAATTTGTATAAAAACAAGTGGTGAAAACTATCACAAAATATGCACAATTAATTGTCATTAGAAAATGTTTGATTTTTTTTATCTCATGAAAAATTGTACATGCAGATAGAAGTACCATTTTTTTAACCCGCGGTGCATTCCCGAGTATCATAGACCGAGAGTAGATCATAACTAAATATTTTTTTTCGCATAAGTTAATGAAATTAAAAGCCCAACACACAAGAATTGCATTAAGCTAAAAAACTAAGGTCTAGGGGTGGATCCAAGGGTGACCAGTGTGTGCTCCAACCCCTCCTAATTTTTTCAAAAATTTCATTATGGTTCTTTAAGTTTAATTTTTTTCATATAATTTTACTTTATTTGTTAAAAATTATATATTTATTGCCCTCAATTTTTTTGAAAGTACCTAATATCGTCCATAACTCTTTAAATTTTAATTAATCATACTTTAATTTATCTAAAAAAATCTATGTTTGATCCCAAAATGTAATCATACTTTAGAAATGATTTAAAATTTAAGATAACTTTCAAATATTAAAAATACATAAATCAAAACTTCATAAATATATTTTAATATTTTTTATAATTTTCTAAGATATGGTTCATAAGTATTCTATATATGTCATTTTTTCATACTAGAGAGTAAAAAAATATAAAAAATATAATATAGAGTATTATGTGGTTTCCAAAAAAATTAATTTAACTGCGTCTTACATTTTGCCTCATAACATTTTTTCCTGGCTCCACCCTTATTAAAATCGATCTAAAAAAACTAAACCGCAAACCACAAACCACAAACCGATCCTATAACTTTTCAAAATGAAACAATATCAATTAATTCAGGATAAAATAGAGATTGAATAAGGCACTAAGCACTTACTAATTTTTTTTGACAAACGCTTAACTTAAAGTTAATACCATTAAAATTAAAAATTTAACAAGCAATTTTAAAGAGAGTGGGAATATTTTTACCGGTCGTTATCTGACACCTGGTTGGTTCATTTTGTGGTATATATTACTAATTTAAATACTGCTAAAATACAATTACTCCCGTTTCTAGAAATCTTACGTTACATCATATGTATTTTCTCAGTACTAAAATGGTATAAATCATTTTTTGGCACTTGCACTTAATTTAACTGACTCATTTGGCACCTCCTTCAGTCAAACGATTTAAAAAGTACCTCCACTTGAAAGATATGACTTATTTGATACTCGTCGTTGACACCGTCCGTCGTATACCGTTAAATGCTGATGTGGCACGCCACGTGGCATGACACATGCCACGTCAACATTAGTTTAATATATATTTTTTTCCTTTCTTTTTTTCTTTTCTTTTTTTCTTTTCTTTTCTTTTTTTTTCTTCCTCACATCAGTAGCACATTCATCAGATCACCAAAATACTTGAAAAAAGCCTCCATACCAAGAAATTGGTGAAATCTCAAATTCGAAGAGGTTTATTATTGTATTATGCAACTCAATTTGAATTAATGTATTAAAAAAATAATTATATTTATAGTTAATAAATTAATTTTTCATCTAGAATTGATTAAATTTAGTAAACTCTATCATACTGATAGATTTTTAATCCAAGTAAAAATAATCCATTAACTAAAATGACTAAATGTATTATGAGACTGTATTGATGCAAATGTAAGAATCATATATGCTCTGCTTTGCTGATTACTCTGTTTTCATGTTGGCATTCATTTATCAAACTAAAAATACTAATTCAATTCATTCATCAAAGCATCATTTCTGCTGCTAAGTAAACCAAATGATGTCCCAATTCTTTGTCATGGATTGGCAAGTGCTCGTGAGCAGAGAGCATGTTCAAAGCACAGAACCATACTAATTACTAACAAACAAGCAAAGCAAAAGAGCTTTGGAAGAGTATGGTTGCTTTGAGGCAACATTCAACAAACCCACATCAAAACGGACTTGTTTAAGCTAAATTAAGTAACCCGATCACCAAACCCGGATCCGTTCATCACGACCCGGATCCGTTCATCACCATCTCCTCTCCCCACCAACCCGATCCGCCCATCACCGTCGCTCCTCACCCTCTTGACAATCCACACCAACCATCAAAACCACTACAAAAAACCCAACAACTCACCATCACCAACCCAAAATACCAACCCCGTAACCGGCAGCCCCAACACCGAACCACCAAAATCAACCATAGCCGCACCAGCACCAACTACCACCACCGCCAACGACACCACATCGCCACCACAAAACATCCATCACCCACCGCCAATCATTGCCTCAAATACAAAACAACTCATCACCTCCGCCCGATCTCCAAACCAGCCACCGAACCCCTGCTGCTTGTGCCTTGGCCGGAAAGAACAAAAAAAAACGAGAAGAGAAATAAAGAAAGGAAGAAGAGATGAGAGGGCTGCATCAAATAAAAAAGAAAGGAATAAAGAAAACAAGAGGAGAGGGATGCGGGTCTGCTGCCAAATATTAAGAAAGAAAAGAAAAAGGAAGAAAAAGAAAGAAAAGAAAAGAAATATTAAATTAATGTTGACGTGGCATGACACGTCACCATGTTGGTGACGTATCATGCCACATTAGCATTTAACGGTATACGACGGACGGCGTCAATGACGAGTGCTAAATGAGTCATATCTTTCAAGTGAAGGTGTCTTTTAAACCGTTTGACAGAAGGAGGTGTCGAATGAGTCCGTCAAATCAAGTTCAGTTGCCAAAAAATGTTTTAAACCGTACTAAAATTTACAATCTTTCTCCTCACCAGTCCACTTCCTAAATTTTGAATTTTATTCATTTATTACAAATTCAAGAGTTCTGTTCACTTCAGGCCAAGCTAATTGTGTATTATTATTATAGGACTTGTCTTTGATGCTGGCCCCTGTCTGTTCTGCAAATTTGGAATCTCGAGTTACAGCGGCATATAAGTTAGCTCAGAGAAAAGAGCTAGTCTTTGAGATTGAGCTAGTGGGGTTCTCTTGACGACATCTATTCTCCTTCTGTCTAGAATAGTTTGAAGGGTTGGTGAGGAAGAAGGGGTCCGATTTCAATTTCAGTTTCAACCTTTGAAAAGCTTTAAAGCTTAACTTGGCCTGCTTTCTTCTTCTCCTCTCTTCTCTTGTTAGTTGCATCTATGCAAATAAAGATTACTAAATCAAGAACCCATCTCATATCTACACTTGCTCATACTTTTCTCTACCTCTTGTCTTTCAAGTTGCGAAATACAGTGGCATGAAGCTGTAAAGTCACTTTCTTTCTCTACCTGTTTAAATTTCAATACCCTTTTGGCTATTGATTGGTGAGCAGTCGAAGGAGATCTCTATAATCTGGTTAGTCCTTCCCCTTGTTGGTTGTTCTTGGAATTGTTTTTTCTTAACTGGTTAAAGGCGATAATTCTGGAAGTTTTTATTTTGTGGTCTTAATTTAGTCAAATTGTTGATTGGATACCTTTTCAAGTACAGCTAGAATATTCTGGGGGAGGTTGATTCATACCAACCTTCTCATTAGCTATGTTATGATTACTACAAGGAATATTCCTGTACTGGGGGAGGTTGGTTGTTCTGTCCTTTAGCCGTAGTATGATGAGTTTTCGAGATATGCAAACCTGTGATGTGTATGGTGCCATATTGTTTGATTTTTGTTATCTGGTTCTCTCCATTGCAGATTAGTTCGAGATTAGTAGCTTTGATTCACTCTGGAAAACATGGGTGGAGCTGCAATAGTGGCTATCATTGCGTGCATTGGTAACTTCTTGCAAGGATGGGATAATGCTACCATTGCTGGTGAGTCTTCCTTCAAGATTCATTCTTCATCTGTTTGATGTGATGTGAAATTTTGAAACTCAGATTCAAATTTCTGTAATTCCTCACTACTGATAATAGAGCTTCTTCCGTGGCTTACAATTGAAGTATTTGCATTTTGGGATTAATTCTTTTCAATTGGTTCTTTTTGTCCCTTTTGATTGTCTTTGAAGAATATGATATGTCTTTTTGTTGAATCATTGAACAGATTCAGTCCTCTAATGTTCTTTCTGTGATTGCAGGTGCTATCATTTACGTTAAGAAGGACCTCGATCTGGGAGCCTCTGCAGAAGGTCTAGTGGTGGCCATGTCGCTTATTGGAGCCACAATGATTACAACATGCTCAGGAGCTGTATCAGATTCGCTTGGTCGGCGTCCGATGCTAATTATTTCGTCATTGCTTTACTTTATCAGTGGTTTGATAATGCTCTGGTCACCCAATTTCTATGTCCTCTGCATAGCAAGGTTGTTAGATGGATTTGGAATTGGTTTGGCAGTTACGCTTATCCCTATCTATATTTCTGAGACCGCCCCAGCTGAAATAAGGGGATTGTTAAATACTCTTCCACAATTCACTGGTTCAGGTGGCATGTTTTTGTCATATTGTATGGTTTTTGGAATGTCATTGACAACAGCACCTAGTTGGAGGTTGATGCTTGGGGTTCTTTCCATTCCCTCCCTATTGTATTTTGTATTGACAGTAGTTTACTTACCTGAATCTCCTCGGTGGCTTGTGAGCAAAGGGAAGATGCTTGAGGCAAAACGTGTTCTCCAGAGATTGCGAGGAAGAGAAGATGTTTCAGGTTTATTCCATTTGTGTTTAAATAACTTTTCTTTTCCTTTCCTTTCTGATTTAAACTTATAATGTATAGTATCTACTATATAAGAGGTTATGGCAATAACCTTGTTTCCCATAGACATTGGATGCTTGTACCTTTAATAATGTGGTCATCTTTTCATGCTTATGTTAAATCTTGAGCTGACAGAATATATGGTGCCCTAAGCATAATTTTTTGCTGAACCCAAGCGCCATCATGCATCTAATCTTAAGCATCAATAATTTCTCTGTCTTTCTCCTTTTAGGCTAAACATTCTAAAATCATGTTTTTGATACCTGAAGTGAGAGAGAATTGAATAATTCTTACACTTGACAAGTTTTCCCTTTGATTTGAAGTTGCCTTATGATGACATTTTTTTTCTCCGTTCTTGGTCAAACCTAAAACTCATGCTTACCTACCAAGTTACCAAGAATTGTGAATATCCTTTTTTTTTCCTTTACTTGTGCTCTCCATAAAATTTCTTACTGTATTCCGTAACTAGATTTCTTCTGAGAAGTGCTCTCTCTATTTGTAGCTGGTTAAATATGCTATGAGTGGAAGTGTTTATTTGCGATTTTTTTATTGAGGAGCTTATGATGAAACTCTCATCATAAATCCCATAATGTTGACATCTATAAACTCTAGAAGTTTGATGGTCCGCAGGTGAGATGGCTTTATTGGTTGAAGGGCTTGGTATTGGAGGTGAAACGTCCATAGAGGAGTACAGAATAGGGCCCGATGATGACCTTGACGATGGTCATGAACCTACTGCTGAGAAAGACAAAATCAAGCTGTATGGACCGGAAGAAGGCCTCTCCTGGGTTGCAAAGCCTGTCACAGGACGGAGTTCCTTTGGTCTTGTGTCTCGCCAGGGGACCATGGTGAACCAAAGCATGTCTTTTATGGATCCTATTGTGACACTGTTTGGTAGTGTTCATGAAAAACTCCCAGAAACGGGAAGCATGCGAAGCATGCTTTTCCCTACTTTTGGAAGCATGTTTAGTACTGCAGAACCTCATGTTAAAACTGACCAGTGGGATGAAGAAAGTCAAGTTGGGGAACATGACGATTACGCTTCAGAGGCTGCTGGGGGAGATTCTGATGACAATTTGCACAGTCCACTCATCTCACGCCAGACAACAAGCTTGGAAAAGGATATGCTGAACCCAACTATCCATGGCAGCAGCCTAAGCATTAGACGGCACAGCAGTCTGATGCAAGGAACTGGTGAGACAGTTAGTAGTACAGGCATTGGTGGTGGCTGGCAGTTGGCTTGGAAATGGTCTGAGAGGGAAGGTGCGGATGGAAAGAAAGAAGGAGGGTTTAAGAGGATCTATTTGCATGAGGAGGGAGTCTCTGGATCACGGCGTGGATCTCTTATTTCACTTCCTGGTGGTACTGTTCCAGCAGAATCTGAGTATATCCAGGCTGCTGCCCTGGTAAGCCAGCCAGCACTTTATTCTAAGGATCTTATAGATCAGTCTGCAGTCGGTCCTGCAATGGTCCACCCATCTCAAACTGCTTCAAACGTTCCACTTTGGGATGCTTTAAAAGATCCAGGAGTTAAGCGTGCACTGATTGTTGGTGCTGGAATTCAAATACTTCAACAGGTACCCATGGTTTTTATTCATTCGCTTCTGTTCTCTGATTTACTCGATTGAAATAACTACTTCGTTTAATGGAAATCCACCTCTGGATGGGATTTTATTCTTTTTGAGGGTCAGAGAGAGAATTCTAGTTTTCCTTTCAGACTCTATTAGTTACATCATTACTCATGTGTTTTCAATTCTCGTGAGCAGTTTTCCGGAATAAATGGCGTTCTCTACTACACTCCTCAGATTCTTGAACAGGCTGGTGTTGAAGTTCTTCTAGCTAACTTGGGTATCGGTTCCGTATCAGCATCGTTCCTTATCAGTGCATTTACTACCTTGCTGATGCTTCCATGTATAGGTGTAGCTATGAGGCTTATGGATGTCTCGGGCAGAAGGTGAATTTTTTTCTGCACTTCTCTCTTCTAGTCATCAACTCTTAAGCCTGGCCTCCAACACTTTCTATAGTAATTACCAACCAGAAAACTCCATCTGCTATGATTTTCTAACAAGTAAACCCATGTGCTAAATCTCTTGATTCATTTCCGAGTGAAAAAAAACAAAGATGGATGAATTTACATCCATTTCATCTTGTGACATTAACTTGACTCATCAGCTTATGGCTCGGAATGGGAACTACTGGATGATGAGAGTTTTAATACAGTTTTCTTTCCACAACAAGTGCATTCTTACATAATACATGCATGCATTCATACTTAAATATGTATCAAAACTTAACCGTACCGCCCTTCTTGCAGGTCACTTCTACTCACGACAATTCCTGTACTGATCATTTCACTCACCGTTCTAATTTTCGGTCAACTTGTGGACTTGGGCACGGTTGTCAATGCTGCAATCTCAACAGCATGTGTTATCATCTACTTCTGCTGTTTCGTATCAGCTTATGGCCCAATCCCTAACATCCTGTGCTCTGAAATCTTTCCTACGAGGGTTCGCGGCCTATGCATTGCCATTTGTGCCTTGGTTTTCTGGGCTGGTGACATCACTGTGACCTACACACTGCCGATCATGCTACGTTCAATTGGCCTTGCTGGTGTCTTCGGCATCTACGCCATCGTGTGCGCGATCTCTTGGGTGTTTGTTTACTTAAAAGTTCCAGAGACCAAAGGAATGCCTCTCGAAGTCATTACAGAGTTTTTCGCAGTTGGTGCTAGACAGGCTGCTGCTGCCAAGGACGAGTGATTAGGAAATGCCTGTATATGGCTTGTCACGTTTAGCTGCTTTGCTAGAGTGCCTGCTTTCAAGCCTGTCTGAATTTTTTTGCATATCATTGTTACTCGTGAATGGTGATCTTAAAATGAAATGACATTTTTTTTGTATAATGTATAACATATTCTTAGGCTGCTGGGATAAAGTGCTTCCGATTTCTCCATTAAATCGTGATTTGCTCAGTAGTAGAGAATCTTTTTTTTTTGGATAAAGTAGAGAATCTATTCTGTAGTACAAACTTTGCCTTCCGTTTTCACTGCACGAAAGTCATTAGCAACTGATCAAACCTTCATCCAAGTGTTCCTGATGAGCTAATAAACAAATCTTACAAGAAAAGAGAGCTGATAAACTTGGAAAGGAAGTAACACTTGATGCTCTGCTAGAAGAGGGCAGTTTCTGTGTGATACAATGGCGTAGCTTGTCAATACTCGCAAAGCAATTTACAAACACAGAATGTACATTCAAAAACTGCCATTCTATTTACAGCCGAACCTTTGGTTCCACAACTGAACAGCATGTACATTCTCAAGGTGACATTGAGATTCAAAAAACCCACACTAGGAATTTCAAACTGTCAAGGTCTGTAGCCTAAGGTCGCAGAGTTTGACAGAGAAAAACACATCTAACAGGATGCCAGTATAGTCAAATGCGAATGATAATTTAGGGCTTCTTCATTTCGTCAGAGGAAGAACTGTTATCATGGGAATTTTGGCCATGTTCTGATTTGGAGGGCCTCTCCCCTGCTTGATTATCGAAGGGACCTTGAACTACAGGGTTGTTAGATTTTGGATTGAACTTGAATGGTCTTTCAAAATCCTTCGCATACCCATTATCAATGACTAACTTGTTTAGCTTTTGGTCCTGCAAACAAAGAAAAGGTAAGTTTCCTATTGAGCGGGACTTGAGGCTGTGCAAACAAGGAAAAGCACATCAGCAGGTACAAGATGATGCAACAGAATTAAAAGTGTTCCTGTCCATGCAAGATTTCCATCTGATGGGTCATCTTTCCCCAAGGTTCACCGCTAAATGTACACATCATAATTTTCAAAAGCGAAGGACAAGCCAGGTGCATTTAAGGCTATCGATTATTTCCAATTATGGAAGCTAACGGCAAGATTGTTGAAATATAAAGTATAAACACCATTTCGGGTAACAAGATAGAAAAGATGCTAGATTTATAAGATCCACTAGGAGGTAAAAGTTTCTTGTTAGATGTGACAAAGGCATAAGCTTTTACAGTGTTAAAGGCCGAATCAATGAGTAGTACTTACATTTTGCAGAGCTTCTAATTTTCGTTGTAGTGCCTCATGCTCAGCTTTAATACGGAATGGAACACCATGCTGTTGATAAACATTGTTTTGTGCCAAGCCTTCATCAATGTCACTGACAGTAGTTGCGAAAGGGTGATTTGCAGGAATCCATCTGACTGTCTCAGGGTCAACATCTGGAGGTATTGAATCCCCTTCTTTAAGGAAAACAGTCGGCCTTTTCCACTGGTACGCTCGTGACCTTCTTTTCTGGTGGATAGCTTGTTCCTCTTTTGTTAGAGTCACTGGGGCCAGACGGTATACCTTTCCACACATTTCTACCGTTGCATTGCTCTTACCAACCTTAACCATTGGATTATTGAATGGATCATCATATATGAGAGGCTTTGAGCTGTGAACAAGAGAATAGTCGATAAGTACCACATCATATACAACTCCAATTGGCACGACAAGAAATGAGATTTTTCTTTGCACCTACCTATTGAAAAGGGTGAAAATAGAGAAGAACTAAACAGGCAAAGCAGAATAACATAGTTATTAACTTTCCCTAGTATTGCAAGTAGCAACTCTCAACAACGCATTCGAATTACAAAAGGATAATGAAAATGAAGTTACAGTATAGTCATGGCCACAGCAAGTGCATAAAACAAAACAAAGAAAGGGGGGCAAGGATTGAAAATCATACATGCCTCTTCTATCCGATCTTAGCTGGCCACGCCTGACAAGATCAGCAACAGAGCCCGGACGTTCATACCTAGGCTTCCTCACCACATACATTCTCACAAATATAACCAGAATCACAGTTGCAACAGACAACCACATCACAAAACAACCCCCTCCACCAACCCTTTTCCCCTGAAACAAAAAAAAAAAGCACACATCCCTCAAAACAAGAAAACACTAACCCCTAATCTACTTTCAATCAAAGAAGTATTCTTAGTAGACAAGTTGAAGAGGGGCATTACCGCAAAAACAACAGGAGGGAGAGTAGAAATCATGGATCGAAACTTGGCAACTGGTTCTTTCAAATTGAACACATGCTTGTCAGATTGGTTCCCGTCGGGAGTGATTGAATCATGAACTGCTCTCAACCTGAAATTTCGACGGGTTAATGCCGGCCGGACCCGGACCCAGTTGAGTTGACAGTGAGACAACACGAATTCTGCCCGTTTTAGTTCCACCATGTGCGGAGAAATCATCCCATGAGTTGGAACCGATAGTGACGGTTGCTACGATTAGAGGAAAAAGGTGAATGAGGGATTGAATTTGGGTGTACTAATAATAGTGAGTGTAGTAGAGTGTAAATACCTGAAAAATGGAGAAGGATTGAGAATGGAGAGACGACAGTGACGATGTCATCTTCTTGACTTGAATTTGAGGATTAACGATGTGAGGCTACTACGGATATGCGCGGTTTGGTTTGGTTTTTCGTCGAACACCAAAAACAGCCTCACATTTCACCTTATTTCCTTCTCTCCGTCTGGCACGTTCGTTTTAAAGCAACTGGATATTATCGGTTGTTAATAGTCAATTATATGATTTGTGAGATAGATAAGCAAGTGGATCCTTGGCGCAATGGTAGCGCGTCTGACTCCAGATCAGAAGGTTGCGTGTTCGATTCACGTAGGGTTCAATTTGCACTTTTTTCAACCCAATTTTCTCTTATTTATGTTTTATGATGTGATTGTGGGCCGACATGCAAATAAGATAAATCCCAGCCCAATAGAATTGTGAATAACACGTTGTTGTTCTGTTGGAACCATAAAAAATCCTTCGAGTCATTATTTTTTAATAATAATCGGAAAACTAACAAAGTTGTCCTAAGGTGTAAAAATATGATTGAAGTTAATTAATGTAAAAATGACACGTGTACTTTTAATATAAAAATTAATAAAAATGTTCGTATTTTTAACACTATTCTGATTTTTTTCTCTTTTTTTTTCTCGTTACCGTCTCCTTCCATATATATATATATATATACCGTCTCCTTCCATATATATATATATATATACACACGATGGTACTTTAGTGGATATTTAAAGTCTACGTTTTTTTTCATACAACAAGGTAGGAATATAGTTTTGACAATTGTAATCACTTTTTAAATTATGATTGCATTGGTATTTAAGCCTATTAGGCATTAGCTGTTTTGCACTTCAATGCAATTAATTGGTCATTAATGCAAACATTTCAAGTAGGTGATATACTAATTCTTTGTGCTTATCTCACGTGTACGTTAAGAATGCTCGTACGTTCGAGAAAAAGTAAAGGGTAAAATTGTCTCAAACAGTGAATCATCCGGTTTCCTTAATATACGTGTCCAAAGTTAAAACGACAATTAATAAAACTAAGAGGGAATAGTAAAAACTAGAATCTAAGTTCGAATCTCACCTTCGCTAATAAAAAAAAATAAAAAAATAACATAAATGTATTGAAACAGATTATATATATATATATATATATATATATATATATATATATATATATATATTTCGCACTATATATAAATTTGATTCGTGGCGCGTTAGTGGTGATGCAAATAATTTAAAAATAAATCAACGGTTCCAAATAAAAAGGCGCGTATGTAAATAGGGCTGCCAATAGTGGTAAGAACTAATACCCGAAGGTGGTGGAGCATGAGTTAATTTGAGAATTGAAACGAATTGCATCTTTTTTGTGAACTTTTAATTAATTAAATAGCGCATACTTAATGATGATATCTTAATTAAAAGGTTTTTTTTATGGTATGTTAGTGGTAATGACGGGTGTAAGAATTTTTTTCAGTGGGTAAATAATTTCTATTAAAATTAAAAAAAATGTTTATATTTTTTTTATTTTCGTATATTTGTAGAAACTGTTGATATTTTAGGAACCTATAAATTAGTAAAAAAATGAATCGAAGTTTTTTTTTTACAACAATTGTCTTGCTTGATTTTGTGTTATTTACTTTGTTTGATTTATATCATTTAATTGGACTACATAATTTAAATCATCATTTTTATGTACTTGAATAATTATTTTTTACAGGATAAATATATGAATATTTATTCTTTTCATAAATACATAAATATATAAGTGGAAAAAATAGCGAAGGTAATTTCATATAAATTTGTTTATTGAAATATATTAATGATTTAATCTTTATTATACTAAACAATTTTAAATAGATTTATTTTTAATGTATGACTTATGAGTCAGCAATTTAAATTTAACACATTTACAGAACTACTTATATATTAATTTATTAAAAAATAGACAAATATTAATATTTTTATAGGGTAAAATTTAAAAACGTATAAGTATAGAAACTGTTTTATTTTTAGTCAACGAGGGCCCCCATGGTGGATACGCTCAATCTCATGAATATATAATAAGATAATAAGAGACATTTTTTTTATAAAAAAAACATGGAAAATAGAAGTCAAGAGTATTCTTAACTGTATGATTTTTTTTGGTCTCCATATATATTCTTTATTTAAATATTATTAATTCTAAAAATGAATGATTTTACTGGTAAAATTTTCTCGGGTTAAATCTCAAATGAATCCAACAATATTAGCTAGCCTCGCATGTGCCCAATAAATAAATATGCAAATGCAATGTTTACTTAAATTTATGAAAGATTTGTATTTTATAAGCAAGAGTGCATTCTAGTCACTAAAATGAAATATTAAAAGAAAAAGTACACGTTTCTTTATTAAAACTTTTTAAAATAATGTTTTCTGAAAACTTCAAATTTTCGTTCATTGAAAATTCCATTTTGAATTTCCCACCCACACATTTTTCGTTTATGGCATGACCTACCACAAAGAATTTTATTTCAGTTTTTCTGTGCTGTGTGTGTGTTTTTGTTCCTACATTTATAGTTATGCACCGAATTACCGAAATACCGAGTCGAAGTATATCCTATTCGGTTGATATTTTATTTGTTATTTTCTTATTTTGGTATACTAAATATCGTACCAAATTTAGTTCAATATAATACGGTAATTAATTTTACAGATATGTTATTACCGAAATACCGCTCCCGTTTGAATTGTTTATTTCTTTAACATATATTCCATCCAGACTTCAATAACTGTCATTTTCCTACTGAAAACATGATCCAAATTAACTGTCATTTTGGGTCATAATTACGACTTCTACCCTATGTTTTAGTTTTTTTTACCTAACCAATTAATTTGATACAATGACATTATTGTAATTATACTATAAAAAATGAGTAAATTGAAAACTACAGTAAAAAAAAATGTGGTCCAAAAATTATTATTTTAAATTTATCTTTTATTTCAAAAAGTCAATTAAAAAAACCCGAGGGAGTTCTGTTGAGTGATTTAAGAGAAAAGACAACACACGCACAAGGATCAGCAAAACCAAAACCTATTTCCTTATTTCTTAGATCTAAAATGGCAGCAATGTACTCTTGAGCAAAACCTATTTCCTTATTTCAAGACAACACATGGGAGAAGCAAAACCAAAACCATAATTCGGTATTCAGTATATTATAATATCGTACTGAAATAATTTTGGTAATACAATAACGGTACCGATTATGAAAAAGTATGGTATTGATCGGTCGTTAATACCGTAAAAAATAATTAAAATGTAATTTAACATTAAACTACAAAAATGATTGTAGCTAAGATCGTTCCACAGAGACAACAGGAACTGATTAATCTAGTCGACCAAGTAAAAAATAAATAAAAGTGGCGGTTTCAAAACCAAGAAATAGTGATCCACGTGAATAGCAAAAGTACTTCAACACCTAAAACAAGAATTAAGGAATATGAAATAAACAAAAGGATTGAGATCAAATAATGAGTAAAACTCCCAGTGAAGACTTAAGTCGAGGTTCCAACAATAATCATTCAATCATCGATGCAGAAATAGTCATTCCAAATTCATAGAATAATTATGCAGTTTAGTTTCACTTAGAACTCCTACTATCCTCCTGTAACAAAATGCTTGAAGATCTTCTCTATCAGAATTCCTAACATTTTAACAACCTTAAGATTCGCTTATAAGGTTTAATTAAAAAAATTGATTAAGTTTGGGGAAAGACTGTTCTTGGGCAAGATCTAGGACGCCCAGCCTTTTAACCTAAATATGTTAATTCTTAACCCTAGGTAAACCCGATTTTGTCTACTATACTTAATTCAAACGTGATTAATGACGAATGAACCAAGTCGACATTACTTATTCTAATCAAGTTACGAGTAGCTAATTCATTAAATTGATTATGAATAAGATAAACAATAAAACAAGAATCAGAAGAATATGAATATGAAAATATATAAAACTTAATTAGATCTCACAAAGACCAAATCGGAACCTTAAGTCTTGACCGAGAATGAAGTGCTTAGTTACTCATGGCAAGCATAACCCAATTCAAAACTAAAGGAAAAAATAGTGTTCTATCGTCTCCAACAAAAGTATTTTTTGGAGATCTATTTTTCTTCCCTAGAATCCTCGACGCCCTTGACTTCTCGTTCGTTAAGTCTTTATAGGTTGTCTCCAGAGTATCGAGTCTTCCTCTCTTCTTAGAACTCTTCTTCTTGATGTGATCGAGTCCCGGTTGATCTCTGCTCTACTTCTTACCTGTGTCGGTGAGATTCTGGTTGCGCTTTTGCATGGCTTTTGTAGCTGGACTTTATTCCAACACTGGGTTGATCATGGTCTAGATGAAAATTGCATCCTAGGCCTGCTACTAGACCTGCTATAACTCTTTTGTTCCGAAATGGTCATGAAATGCTCTTTGTAGCCCTCTTTCTTCTAAATGCTTTTAACTGCTATTTTTCTACAAAAAAAAAAAAGAAAAATAATATTTTTCAGTAGCATCAAGATAGAAAAATAATAACATTTAGATAAGAAAAATTAGTTAAAAGAGAAACTAATCAGGTATGATATCTATTTTTTTTAGTTCAGTATGTCGAATACTCAAAATATTTTAGTACCAATCGATGAACACCCTTACTATTGCATAAACAACTGTTCAACTTTTTAATTGTTTATTTTACCCCAAAAATAATGAGTTTATATTTGTTAAGTTCAGTACGCCAAAAAAATATAGGTTGGTAGTCAAATCTCGCCCATGCACCGCTTGGAAAAGGACTTGTATCCCATTCCAAGTGTAAACCTACCGCCTTAGGACAAAAATAACAACCTCTTGTACTTGGTGGGGCTTACTCCAAGCAATTATTACTACTCCGACTAGGAAATAGAATATTTACTTCCTAATTCTTATTATGAAATATAATTAATATAACAAGAATAACTTCTTAGATATACTCCAACCTAATAAAAAAAACACCCAATTAAGGAACTTCAAAATAGGAGAAAGATCTTCTGTAATGGTACTCAAAGCTTAACTGTGTGAATGATATAAATATAGCTCTCTAAGGAGTATTCTAAATTAACTTGTTCACTTAGTTCTTTTATCGAAACTCATTGTTTAGGAAAATACTGACTTGATCGTCGGAAAGTTTTCATCGAGGTTCAACCTTAGACTCTTTTTTGCATGTTCAATTGACCAACCCCATCCTGCCACCATCACTCTTGTCTCATAGAGCTACTCCCTATGTCCTTCAATAATAGACGTTTGACAGCAAATTTCAGTTTTTTAGGTAATTCTTTTTTCTAGAAAAGTACTGAGCACGACAACCATTGCGTCAGAAATTGCACCTCACTTTGTCCACAAGTTGATTATTTATGTCGCTTACAATCAGTTTCAATTTTTTATTCAAACTTTAGCCTACCATAAAATAGTGTGTTTGACTTAAAAGTGAGACCAAAGGGGTATTGGAATTAGGGCTGTTAAAAAGACCCGGGACCCGAAGACCAGTCCCGGACCCGTTTAAGGCCTGGTCTGACCGGGTCAGACACCCGAGACCCGGCAAACCCCCAAAAAACTCTGGTAGCCGCAAAATCATCTCTCCCTCTCTGCCAATCCACTCCACCACAGCCACTCACGGCTCACCATCTGCAAAAATTAATTTCAATTCCAGGCTCCAACCAGTGCAAAATCAATTAAATCAAACTGCCAAAATCAACAAAACAACCATCTCCCATATTAATCCGGACCCGCAGACCCAAATTGACAACCCTAATTGGAATGAGAGAAACGTTTGTTATTTGGGACCAAATATTTTTTCCCAAAAAGTCTGATATTAAAGGACAAACGAAGTAATATTTTTAGTACAATTTTGAGGTAGAGATATATTTTATTATTGTGATCTATGGGTCCATTTCTCTCTAGTTCTTAGAGAGAGAGAATCCTCTGATTGGGCACAAGAACTTTTAGTTACCAAAAAACTGTCCGAGTTAGGGTAGCTTTCTGACCATGTCCTATGGGGATGGTAACCCACCACCCCTCTAATCCGGCCAGGGTTTGGATTAAAGTGTGAGATTTTGTCTTCACTTTCTATTTCTTGTTCTAATAAATGGCAAATATGTTTTTGTATAGCTTATGGTGTGGTGGTCACCGGAGGTTACTTTGTGCCATTGTTGGGTTGGAGGTGTTAGATGGTGGTTTTGTCTAGGGTTAAGTGTTGTTTTGGTAGGTGGAAAAAGGTCCCCTTCTATTGCAGGCTAGTGGTTTGCAAATGAAGGAGCTGAAGGTGTGGGCTGCTGGTGGTGTTTCTTTTCTATTTTTTTGCTTTAGTGTCTGGCTTGGGTTTGTGTTTGACCAGAATGGTGCGTTTGGGATGGGAGGAAGCTGCAAATGGACAAATATGAGGGCCTTGAACATTGTGGGTTTTGGATTTTGGCCAAATCTGAGTTGGTTGTTTTGGTCTTATGGGCGGAGGTAGTTTGGTTGTGTATCCTTGGTGTGGTTATAGGGCGGTGGTTTATCCGGCGATGACAAGCCCAACGATCTATGATTGGGAAGAGGACCTTGAAGTTGTAGATATCTCCGGTTTTGATTTGTGATCTTGATCTCGGTTAGAATCATCTGTAGCAGTTCGTGGTGGGGATTTGAAGCGTCTGCGCGCCAATATGCTAGTTGCGCCGCTTGTTGGCGGTTTTCCATCTCCAACTTCCATTGATTTGGGAATCTCCATCATCTGTTACGGTATGGAGATCTGATGACTTCTTTCTACTTGGTACCTTTGATCGGGTGCAAAAATAAAGTTTCTTCTTTGTATTTTTACCTTTCCTATATTTGGGACTTGTGTTTGTAATTTTTAAAAGATCTTAGCCTAATTGAATCAATCTTTCGACAAAAAATAAATAATGGGCTTGGATATTATAAGAGAGTTTTCTTTGAATAATGTTAAAACAGTCACTTTAGATAACTGTCCATCAATATTTTTCATGTGATCGATTCATATACGTGAATATAGATAGTTAATTATTTAATTTTTGAATTTTTAATTTTTTTTATTATGGATCAATAATATGAAAAATGTTGATGGACAGTTGCTTAGTGACTTCTTTAGCACTATTCGTTTTATTTTGGCTTCATCTATTAATATTATGATAATGGTTTAATTTACTTGGTGGTGGGTAGGGTAGTGATTTTTTAACGATTTTGTATTGACAAAATTTTCTCTCCCAAACATAAAGTTCATCAATAGTGTTCAATTATACAAGTCAACGTTGGTTATCGTTTGACTTGATATGTACGTGTGCCAAAGAAAAATTAATGTTATGCAGTATTTAGCAGTGTTTTAAAAATCGATCCGGCTGACCCGTTGAATCGGATTCAACCGGGGTTCGACCGAATTGACCCATTGGTACAGTACGAACCGTTCACTTAGCGAAGCGTTCGAGTTTAGATGATTGAACCGGATAAAACCGGATTGAACCGGTGTTTATAATGGGTCGGTCCATCAAATTTTCTATATTAAAAAAATTAAAAAATTAAAAAAAAATTAAAAAAATCCAAAACGGCGTCGTTTTGGTTTGAGATCGACCCAGCCGGGTCGATAGCGGATCGACCGGGTTACCGGTTTTATAAAAACTAACCGGGTCGACCGATTTTTTCCGGTTCGATTGCAAGTCCGGTCCAAAGACTGAACTAACCCGAAATCCTCCTTGGATCACCGGTTGACCGGTCCGACTGTCGGGTCGGTCCGGTTTTTAAAACACTGGTATTTAGAGACTAGGTTAACACTAACACAACGTAGAGGGAGTAGAATTTAGTCAATACGAGACGGTGGTATAGATGGAGCCGTGGATTTTTTTTTTTAAAAGTTATATATAAATTTATACTCCGTAAGTTAATTAGAAATCCACTAGAACTTGGGGTTTAGGTTCCAATATATATTTTTAAAGTTCAAGTTTTACCTTCATTTATCAAAATAAACATTATTTAGATATTTTTTTGCCCGATCTTTAGGTACAACATTTGACCATAATGAAAAAAAATTATATTATTTTTAACTGAGTCAATTTCACAGGATTAATTTTTATTTGATTAGAAAAAATTCTGCCTCCGTCTTGAACGAAGGACAAAAAATATAGAGAAAAAATTATATCATACTCTGATCTTTTTCCTAACTCTTAAATCAGATTCTAATTTTAACCCCTGGCTGAATTGACCCCCAACTTTATGTTCTATCACTCACGTTTGACCTTAACTTTTCTTCCGTTAGTCATTTAGAACCTCGTGCTCCCAACTTTCCAACCATCTCCACTAACACCGTTAAAAAGTTACCGTTAGTTTAGTTTGACGCGAAATTATCACCCATGTTTGACCATAACTTTATGTTCTGTCACTCATGTTTGACCCCATCTTTTTTTTCATTAGTCATTTAGAACCCCGTACCCCAACTTTTCAATTGGCGTTCAAGTCCAATTTTTTAATGATTTTCTTCTAGTAGGCATATTATCAACACAATCAATTTAGTTTTTCTTTCTAAATTCCTAATCCCTTGAATCCCTTGAATTTCTAATTGAAAAAAAATCTCAAATCACTAATTTCTTAAACCCTAATTCATTTTTTTAATATATAAAAAAGGATATTATTTATTTATTTTTATTTTATTTTTAATTCTAGTCAAACGACATCACTTTTTTGATGTGAAAATCAAACTAGACTGACGATAATTTTTTAAAGACGTTAGTGGAGATGGTTGGAAAGTTGGGAGTATGGAGGTCTAAATGACTAACAAAAAAAATGAGGTCAAACATAAGTGATAAAATATAAAATTAAGGTTCAATTTAGTAAGAAGTTAAAATTATAGTCTGATTTATGAGTGAAGAAAAAAAAAAAAAGAATTTGATACAATTTTTTCTCAAAAATATAACATAATCCCGAAAAAAGTGATGTTTGGGTTTACCCAAGTGATTTCTTGCAACCCCATGGTTGGAGGGGCGGTTTGCACATGCCGACATAATATTAGTTGGGATTATCTCCTCTTCGATAACAATAGTTGCTTTCCCAGCTTGTCAACGAGGAGTGTGTGATTTGAATATAAAGTTCAAAAATATATATAATTAGGACAATCCAATCCCACATCCCACACCACACATACTTATAATATTTTCTTTTTGAGTTTTTTTTTTCTTAATCGAAATTAATTTCCTGTAAAATTTAAATATAATTTTATTTCATTCTTAAAATTCAAATTTGAGGATATAGAATTATAATTTATATCTATAAATTGAATCGTTGATCACACGACACCGCATTGACCTTGACCATACAAGGCAGCAAATTTGATAATATAGTACTATACTAGACTGTATACCAACAAATTTAAATATAAACACTAATTTAAATTTTATTGTCTTCTTGCCTCCTATGCAAACCAATCCATCCATTCCCCACTTTTTTCAACAAAGTAACTCAACAGTCAACACCACAAGACAAGAATTTTCTTTTCTTTTATTCTATTTAAAATAAAATAAAAATTAACCACCTAGAAAACTTTTAATAATTTTTTTAAATTCGATGCTTCCCTCCCAAACGACATAAATTAAAAACCGAAATAATTTTCTAAAAATTTGTGCTTCTCTCCCAAACGACATATATTAAAAACCGAAAAGAATATTTCATTTAATAATTGAAATTCATGTTTGCTGAAATTCATCTACACAAAACCTATGGGTAAATTTTATCATAAAAAAAATGATAAATCTGTCAAACACGCGAGGCAATAAGACTGAAGTTGGGTCTGGCGCTATAGGTGTCTCTGTCTCCCCTTAGGTTTTTCCTGGTATTCTATGGGCCAATGGCCCACCTCCAGGGCCCAGTCACATTACCTAATGCAAACCAACCTCAAATCAACAAAATCCCTCAAATGGTTTTTTAGAAATTTCAAGACCAAAAAAAGAATAAAATCAAAATAAACAAAAGAATCCTTCAGCAGCTCCTCTCTTAATTTTAATACCAGAAAATTGCACATCACTGAAAATGGATTCCAAGCAATTATTTTCTTGACTACCAATCAACTCAACATTGGAACCACTAACAAGTGTTGCTTTGGTCTTATAATTGATTAGTGAGGTTAGGAATCTAATTAAGTGTGGAATTTCACACCTTAATTTTTATCTATAAATTTCGCTTAGTTCGGATTCGGTATGAACATGATTAATCATACCTAAAAATATTTAATATTTAATTAGTTTATATTTTATACCTACAAAAATAAAGAGCAAAGACAAAGGAAAATTTTAATTTCTTCATAATAACTATTAATTCTATAAAAAAAGGAACTTGGTGGTTGGAGATTTACACAGAAAATATATACAAAACCTAATAATTAAATACATACTTAAGAGTACAAATTGAGATAAATTCTACTGATCCCAACTTCAATCCTCTTTTCCAATTACTGTATATCCCTTTCCTTCCTTCCTAATTGCTGACTGGTGTTAATTAATTTAGAATCCTGGTGATCAGCACATTCAAATTTAATTTCAGAAAAAAACGAGAACTATAGAAGAAGACGCAGGATCTAAGTAATTGATCAATTTTAATTAAGCTAGCTAGGGCAAGAACCTATTGGCATCATCTTCTCGCTCTTTCAATCTGGCCTCGCTGGTGCTTTCAGCTCCGCCGGCGGCGGCGCTGGCGGTTACGGAGCACCCAGCTGGCAAGCCGCCGCACTTCTGACACCTACTAACCACCAGAATCTGACGGCAGGACGGGCAGGACGAGTGGGAACCGAGCCACGTGTCTATGCAGCTGACGTGGAACCCGTGGCTGCACTGCGGCAGGATTCTGATTTCGTCCCCGGCGGCGAATTCCGTGAGGCAAATGGCGCACTCGGAGAATTTGGCGGCGGGATCTTCTGGGGAGAGGGTTTGTTTGGGGAGGGAGCGGAGGAATTTCTTCTTGATGCCTTTGTTGGCGACGGAAGGAGGAGGATTTTGTTGAGCGGAGGCGGAGGATGAGGAGGAGGTGAGGCGGCGGAGCCAGGCGCAGCGAGCTACTGCTATGAGGCCTAGCACACAGATTAGAGCGCAGAGGAGGGCTGCTAGAATCACCACGAAGTCGGAATCCACCGGTGCTGGTGGTTCAGACGACGGAGTTGAGGTTGTGACCGCCGCAGAAGAGTTGCCAGCGGTTAGAAACCTGAAAGGACGAGTCATGTGGATGGTGTGTGTTTGGGGTTGCTCCGTTTGTTTTAACCGTGAGAGAGAGAGTTGTTTGCGTTTGCAAGTTAAGTGTGGGAATGATTTGGGACCATTTTATAAATCATAAGAAAATCTGATGGCTCTTAATTTTGTGTTCAGATTTCTCTTTTTCTTTATTTACCATTTTTGTCCTTCTGTGTCTCTGATTAATTCATCTATGCCCCTCCGTAGCTAATACAATAATATATCAGCTTGTTCTGCTGCATAGGCATAGGTATCTTCTTCCATGTCGCACTTCTGACTCGGGATTTTAGTATTACATTAGTATGAGGTGGTATTTCATAGTAATGAATTTGATCGCCTAAATTTTGCTAGGCTCGTTGTTTGGATCAAAGCGTTGTATCCTAAATTTCCTTACTTAGTGTCAAATATTACAAACTCGTCTATTAGTTTAAAACTCTAATATAATTACGTTTTTAGAACTTTGGATTTTACTTACAAATAGACTTATAATTTTTTAAAATTTATTCGATTAATTCGACCTTTAAACTCTTGGTTTTTTTTGAGCGCACATATTATATATTTTCTTTTATACTCAGTCCAAGCAAACCTACTTGGCATAATACTTTGGTGAATATAAAATTACTCAAATCTTAAAAAGCTACACTATTGAGACTAAAGAGAGGCAAGTGATTGAAATTCTGCTTGAATGAATATTCTTGGGGCAATATTGATGAAGTACAAATTTATTCGCGCAAAAAGAAAGGAGATAAAGAAGAAAGCCATGGTGCTCTCTGCTCTCTATTTGACTGACACGAAAGTTAAGAAGTTTAAAAGAGAGATTTCATTTCCTATCACAGCGCGAGGCACCGTCATATATATACGCTATGTGTGGTTGTGGGTTGGCCATGATGTGTTGATTGTAGAGTAGTAATTCTAATCGAGATTCCAAAACTAGCCATAGCTAGAAACGATCATACAAATTACAGAATAAAATAATTTCCCATCCCTTAATTAAGCTCGAATTTAATTAAAAACCCAATTATTAAAGTAGCCCTTAAATACTCTCTACGTTATTTTATACATGACTCATTTGGGGAAAATGTTTGTTTTTTAAATGTTGTCCAATTAAATTTTTCAAGACAACAATTGAAAATTTGGAGTAATTTATCTATTAACACATTTTTTCATTGATTAATATGAGAAGTGTTCATGGAGTAATTATAGTTTTTTTTATTTTTTTAAGACAACAGTTAGCTTTTTATTAGAGTTTTCTTGACATATATATTTTATGTTAATTTGACATCTATAAAATAATAGAAGGAATAATTTATAATACTAGTCGTCAAGTCCACCGAACAAAGCTAGTAATAGCATTGATGTGAGTTTGCTTTTGCACCTATACCATAATAAAGAGTATAATTAGAAAGTACGATGTCTAATTATACAACTCATGCAAATAAGATTAGTCTAATGTAATTGACTTAAATATGCTTATGGTTGAAATCTATAAATGGAATAAGCTGAGGAAATGCCTATATTATATATATATTTTTCTTTTGGTTTTTTCATAAAAAAGATAACATAGCTCTAAATAATTATATCAGAATAATTCTCGAAAAACAAACATCTGAAATATCTCCTAAAAGATTTAAATGAATAAAAAGTGGAGTCAACGATAACCATAAATAATATGAATCAATATGGAAAGCCAAATTAAATTAGTAGTCTCACTAGATGCAACCGGCTGACCAAAAAAATCATCTCCAATATCCTCAAGAATAATATTAGTAGTCTCACTAGATGCAACACTAATAATTTCTTTTTGAATACTCGGTGCTACCAACTTAAGATTTCCACGAGCATGACTCAAAACATTTCTAATGGTCTCATTGCGGTTAGCAAGGAACTGTAAAAGCTCAAGAAAATTTCCTTTATTAATTGAATCTTCAGACTCATCATCACTACGAAAAGCTAGTCCCTGACGAAGTAGAAACCGAATACAATCAACTACTACAGTCAACTGAATCCGATAATCTTGTTTTATTTGACTAGATTGTTGAGAAAGAGCCACTTCAATATGTTGTTCTTCATTCATCAATGCTTCACATTTTCTCCAAGCATTATTATGACTACTATTAACAGCACCAATATGTTTCTGTAATCTTCCTTTCATGTCTTTCCAATTTTTAAAGCTAGTAGAAATAAAAACACCACCCCCTCCATTCTCTGAACCCATCAAATAACAACATAAACAAAAAACTGCATCTTTGGACGAACTATACTCCAACCAATTACCAAATTCATCATACCATTTTTTATTAAAACGTCGTTGAATACTTCCAAATAATATTTTAGGAAACTCTATGTCTCGTGGTTGACAAGGACCTTTCAACATATAAGCTTTACGAATTTGATCCCGATCATTAGGATGGTATGCTAAAATTGTAGGTTGCATACCTGGATCAGCAGGAAGTTTTTTCAAATCAACTTCTAAAAATCTCTTCGACTTCTTCGCAAGTCGTTCTTCACTTTCATTTAGACCAACATTTGATGATATCGATGGTGCTTGAGTAGATGGTTTAATCAAATATTTGTCCATATCTAAAAAAAAATATTAATACAATGAACATACATATAATAATTGTAAAACATATATAAAAATGTACCCAAAAAAATCTACGCAGAAGCATACATATAATAAAAAAAATATCAGTAGTACTCAATTTAGAAATCTGTTCTTGTTTGCTTTCCTTTAAAATTTAAGTCACGACACGACAGCAAATCAAATAAGGAAGAAATTAGAAACCATAAGACTAAGAGAATGTGGTGTTCATACCTGGACGTGGTAATAGTCGTAGACAGTGGATTTGATCGAGGAGAGGAGAAGCTAGGGATTTGGTAATACAGTAAGAAAAGAGGCAGAGGGATTTGGCAGAGGCTGATTTGATTTGGTAAAGGAGAATGGGCAGAGGGATTTGGCTTAATGGGCCTGGTAAAAAAAAAAATTAGATTGGGCCCGGGTAGGCGGTAGCCTACCCTTGTCCCTTAATAGATCCGTCCTTGGAGGCTGATGAGCGTCGAGTCCGTTAAAAATAAATACAATTTATCAGTACTTACAAAAAATTGCAAATAGTGATAAAAGGTTCGATTCACAGAAAATGTGTAAACTTAAAATAAGATAAAAGACTAGATTTAAACACTTAGGTGAATGAGGGGTTTTTGTTTTAAAACTAAGAATTGAAAAAACAAATAAAAAGAAACAAGCCAAGAATATTATTCTTGGTCAAGAGACAGGTCAAGAACGAATAGTCGGATAAAAGATTCTCAATAAAAGCTAAAATAAGTTACGATTCATAAGTATTCGATCATTGATGCATAAATATTCCTTTCTAGTCTACATAATTGCTATAGAATCAAGGTACGCTTATGACTCTTGCTTCCCTCCTATATCAAAATCATCTCAGGTACGCTTAGAAATGATTCTTAATCAACTAGCACCTTGCTGGTTAAAAGGTTTACTAAAGTTAATTGATCATCGACAGTTTCCTATAACAGCCAGGATTGCTCTTCTTGACATCCACTTTCTAGAGTACCAACATGCTTGTATCGGAACCATCGAAACTACTCTTAATGCCGGAACAGTGTTTGTTACTCTGTTTCCTAATTTTAATGTCTTTCAAAGATGATAAACTGCTTAGTGCACTTAAAGTCCAACTTCAAATTATTGGAGCCCCTCCAGTTGCAAATACTGTCATCGCTACTCTTCATTATCAAATGGTCTACCGGGTGTAGAATCATGCTCTTGACTTAGCCCAACATGCATCCAATAACGCTCTACTGATTTCAGCAGATCGTAACAACACTCCTAGTTGACATTTACAAAAAAAGTAAATTGCATTTTCAACCAAAAGAATCAGATTGAATAAGTTTACTGTCTAATTGGATCAAGTTCTTATAACTATGTCATTGGTGTGCACAAAATTGTTTAAGATCGAGTGCTTGATTATTAATAAGATGCTTGGAATTTCATATCGCTTTATTGATGTCTTCAATGTCAAATGCTCAATGCATTAATGGAAAGGTAGGAAAAGTATTCTCTTTGGTCAATAGAAAAATTGGTATATAAATAAATTCAAATTTCTTACCAATTAATGTAGAACTTTTACTTTTTAATATTTGTTTATGAAAAAAATAGAAGTATGGGCATTCTTCCCAATTTAGAATATGGTCGTACAAGTTTTGATTTAAGTTATCCTAGTATAGATGTTACGAAATTCTTTTGTTAACGTTTAGTTGAATTTTATGTAAAGCAATTAATTATCTAAATAAATAGAAAACACTAACATTCAACTATGTAAATGAATAAAGAGCGATCGAGGAGTTAAAGAGATCATGTTTTTGCTTGATGGATCAACTGCAAAAACCTGACTATGTAAAATCTATATTGACCAATATGTTAGAGATACATTTATAAACATCATCAAATTTGACTAAATTCTAGATTTTCTAATGTTTCTATTACCTCACTAAAGACAAAACATAAGAGTATTGACCAAATCAGCTGATAAAAAGCTTATCCCATAATCTTACTGTGATTTCATTTGACTAGATATCCTGTATTTGTATTTTGAATTTTTGAATATCAGGGATGCTAGGATAGGGTCTTATCCTCTGATTCAAATGTGTATAAGTCATGTATATATTGCCTTACAAACAGAATATGCAGATAACATTTTCCCATCATATTTCTTCTACTGTGTTTCTTATATTTCAAGTTGGTAGCGGAGCCATATTCCTCCTCTGAGATGGCAAACTCCCTCACCTCTTCAAACACCACAACCACTGCTGCACCCTCCATCATTTCCATGACCAAACCACTGCAAACTCATTCCAAACACCACAAACCCAACCCAACTGAACCCCAATCCCAAGTATATTGCTTGGTTTCAACAAGATAAACTTGTTGGATCCCTTACTCCGGAAGTTATGTCCAATGGTGGTCGACAATACTTTTCACCACGCTGCCAAATTTGTCGCCAACAGGGGCATTATACGACTGACTACAATGATCACTATGCTCCCCGACCAACAACCAACATGATTCTTGTCGCACCTTACCAGAACAATACCATCGCTGCTCCTGCGCCCTCCCACCATTCCACCACCCATGGGGATTGGTATCCCGATACAGCAGCATCCCACCATGTCACCCAAGATACTGGAAACCTGCACAACTATACCGAGTACACTGGTACAGAGAACTTGCAGATGGGAAATGGTAAACAAACTCCAATTAATTTTGTTGGCAACTCTACCATTAAATCTTGTGTTAAACCTTTAGCTCTCTCTAATGTGTTGTGTGCACCTTCTATTTCTAAGAATTTAATCTCCGTCAAACAATTTGCTAATGACAACTCTGTGTTTTGGGAATTCCATCCCACCTATTTTCTTGTGAAGGATATCCGTACGGGAACGCCTCTTCTTCGGGGGGGAGTAAGGACGGGATGTATCTGTTACAACAACCGACATCCATCAGCCGAGTCACACCCACTGCCAACCTCACCACCAAAGTATCTCTTCCGGTGTGGCATGGTCATTTGGGTAATCCACATCGTGATCTTCTACATCACATTGTTACCACTAATAAACTTCCAGTGTCTAGTAATCTTTCTTTCCGTTCATTCAACTATTTTTCTTGTACTTTAGGTAAATCTACTCATACCTCTTTAAAAATAACTGGACGGTGTAGTACCGCTCCATTAGATTTGATTTTTAGTGACATGTGGGGCCCGACCCCGGTTTCCTCTAGTTATTTTAAATATTTCGTTATCTTTGTGGATGATTATTCAAATTTTGTCTGGTACTACCCATGTTCCTACAAATCCGATGTCTTTCACATCTTTCCAATCTTTCAAAAATTAGTTAAGCGTCAATTTGACTGCAAAATTAAATCTATTCAAACTGATTGGGGAGGAGAATTTCGAAAATTGAGTAAATAATTTCAAGACCTAGGGATTCATCACCGTGTAATTTGTCCTCACACTCACGAACAAAATGGTCAACTGAAACGGAAAAATCGTCATATCGTTGAAATTGGTTTATCACTTATGGCCCAGGCTCACCTACCTCAATATTTCTGGTCCTATGCTTTTGAAACAACTGTGTTTTTAATCAATCGTCAACCATCTCC
The DNA here is from genome assembly GCA_963691705.1 of Viola odorata. Taxonomy (NCBI): domain Eukaryota; kingdom Viridiplantae; phylum Streptophyta; class Magnoliopsida; order Malpighiales; family Violaceae; genus Viola; species Viola odorata. Next base: position 20,155,326 of record OY829542.1, read on the forward strand.
TACCTTAAACAAACATTCTCCTTATCAGTTATTGTTTCGTACTCCTCCGGATTATAATTTTTTTAAAGGTTTTTGGCTGCACCCGTTTTCCATACCTTCGTCCCCACAACCGCCACAAACTCGACTACTGCTCTGTTCACTATTTATTCTTGGGCTATAGTTCCACTCATCATGGATACCGTTGTCTTGACTTAAAAACTAATACAATCTATTTAGCAAGACATGTTCAATTCTTTGAGTCCGATTTTCCATTTGCCAAGAAAAAATCCTCCTCTGTGTCCTCGTCAATTCCACATACAAAACTCATCCCACATGGTCTGTCCTGTCCTGTTCTTCCTCAATTCTCCTGTCCTGTGTCAGGTTTGCAGCCACAGCCCGCTGAAGCTCAACCCGCGAGGAGTGCTCAACTTGGTGCAAGCCCAAGCCCATCACAAGATCATAGTACACATTCTAGTCATCCAAACCCACCCTCACCACCTTTCCCCACCGGCCCATCATCCCAAATCCATGGCCCATCTATGCCAACCCCTTCACCTAGCTCACTACATCCCTCATCAGTCCCGTCCCTGCCAATCCCTAATTCCCAATTATCACCCTCACCCATTTTGGCTCCATCCCTCCCTCCAAGAGCTCCTTCTGTCACTAAAACCCATGTCATGACATTATGCCCCGTAAGCAAGCCTAACCCAAAATACGCATACTCTACTGTCCACCTTTCCTCTTCCCTTGAAACTGAACCCAAATCTCATTCTGCTGCCCTCAAATCCTCAAATTGGCGCCGAGCTATGGAAGAAGAGTACAATACTCTTTATCTCAACCACACTTAGCGCCTGGTTCCCTTTCAGCCGGTCATGAATTTAATTGGGTGCAAATGGGTTTTTAAATTGAAGCGGAAGGCAGATGGCAGTGTTAAGCACCACAAGGCGCGTTTGGTTGCCAAAGGGTTTCACCAAAAGGAAGGTTTGGAGTATGATGAGACCTTCAGTCCCGTAATTAAACCTCCTACGGTCCGCACCATATTGTCCTTGGCAGTGCAGCGTGGTTGGACTATTCGTCAGCTTGATGTTCAAAATGCCTTCCTCAATGGAGTGCTCTCCGAGCGGGTCTACATGCAACAACCTCCAGGTTTTGTTGATACCTCTAAACTGGATCACGTTTGTTTATTGGTTCGGTCTCTTTATGGGTTGAAACAGTCACCACGTGCTTGGTATGCGTGCCTTGCTTCTTATCTCCTGTGTGTTGGCTTTGTTAATTCTCATTATGACCCGTCGCTCTTTATTCTCAGAAACAGACTACATAATGTGTTTTTCCTGGTCTATGTGGATGATATTCTATTGATAGGGGATGACCCTAGCTTCTTGCGACACATCATTCATGAACTCGGGACTGAGTTTCGTTTACGTGACCTTGGTGACTTGTCTTTCTTTCTGGGAATTGAGGCGCACCGATCTCCTTCTGATCTGTTCTTGTCCCAACACAGATATGTTACCGATCTGTTGAAAAAGGTTGGTATGGACTCAGCTCGCCGACATCTACTCCTTCTTCGTTTATGTCAAAGTTTGTTCCTGATCACAATCCTTTTTCTGACCCTAAATTGTATCGCAGTACAGTGGGTTCCCTTATTTATCTACAGATGACGAAGCTTGATATCTATTTTTCGGTCAACTCTGTGTGTCAATTTATGCATAATCCCTCTATTGCTCATTGGGAGTTGGTGAAAAGAATTCTCCGATATCTTCAGGGGACATCATCTATGGGCTTACATCTTAAATCCACTGGTGGCACACACTCGTTTCATATTTATACGGACTCCGACTGAGCTGGTGATTTTCAGGATCGGAAATCCATAGGGGGTTACATGGCTTTTCTTGGGGATAATCTTGTTTCTTGGCAGGCTAAGAAACAGAAAACTATTGCTCGTTCTTCTACTGAAGTCGAGTACAAAGCCTTGGCAGATGGGGCATCCGAGGCTGTTTGGTTGTCTGGTCTCCTCTGTGAATTATATAGTGGCACAGGCATTGTTCCCACTCTTTGGTGTGATAATCTTGGTGCCTCCTATTTGGCTGTCAACCCAATTTTCCATGGTCGCACCAAGCACGTCGAAGTCGACTTCCACTTTGTGCGTGATCGGGTTGCTGAAGGTCACCTACGTGTTCAATACGTTCCAACTGAGGATCAACTTGCCGATGTCCTGACTAAGCCACTCACAGCACCAAGGTTTCGCTTCCTACGCTTCAAATTGAACGTCGCACTACCCCCTTCAATTTGCGGGGGGGGGGGGGGGGGGGGGGGGGGGAGGGGTATTGACCAAATCAGTTACTGTGATTTCATTTGACTAGATATCCTGTATTTGTATTTTGAATTTTTGAATATCAGGGATGCTAGGATAGGGTCTTATCCTCTTATTCAAATGTGTATAAGTCATGTATATATTGCCTCACCAATAGAATATGCAGATAACATTTTCCCAGCATATTTCTTATATTTCAAGTAAGAAAAAGGAAAAAAAATTAACATTCCATCAAATCAACAATAATTGAAGACATCAATGGAGCAATATGATGTCCCAAGCATGATGTTTAAAAAAATATGGTTTTAAAAATGGATGAAAATATGGGGAAGAGATTTTGAGTTTCGGTAAGAAATAAGTTTTAGATACAAAGAAAAAAAGAGGTGATATATATATATATATATATATGACTTGCTTATATATATTTTTAATAAATTAATTAGAGCTCTTACTCTTTTAAAAGATCACATATATTTTCAATATTGGACAAATCGAGATAATTGATAAGATCAGTTAGGTAAAATTTGGATAGATGTTAATGATTGTTTCTGTTTACTCTTATCTTACTGATAAAATTTTACAGATATATTTCCACTTAAATTAGTAAACTTTTGAACCTAAATTATACACTTTCGTAATCATGCACGTCAAATGGTGGAAAATATAGAAAGAAATATCTTCTGTTTTTGTAAATTTGATGTGTGGTTTTAATTTCATTTAACAAATAAGACTTAAATACAGATGAAATAAGGAGTTTTGTCAGACTGAATGAGATCAGGTTAAGAGGTGGTAGGTATATATACAATGATAACCCCTCACTTAATAGATTTTTACAAACGTATTTTTTTATAATATTTTTTAAATAAATATAAACCGTGGGGGCTAGGACAATCGAAACAATATGTATGTCTATGCTCATGAAAAGCTCCGAAAGCTAGTCAGTGTCGATGGAAGCATATGACAAGCTAATCCGGAAATAGATTTTTGATGTTTTAGGAAATGTGGATAATGAATTAGTTTGCTAATAATATATAGGATAGTGTCATTTTCACACCTTCACCTCCTCCTCTCTCAGCAAATTTGGACCAATTTCATCCTTCTCTATTTTCCCTTCTCCTTCTTATTCACTAGATCTAAGAGATGAAATGGAATCGGAGGTTTTCCGGGCAAGAGTAGTGTTGGAGGATGGAATAGATGGCGGCCATGGTGCATGTTTACCCAAGCTCGGTTTTTTTACTTTCGGGTCAATTTTGCTATCAGCAAAATAACACATGGCATCTAACGATTATGTTACGTCGGACACTTAACGGAATGTGTTGGATAACGTCAGTATGAGGGATCAAATGAGAACGAACATTCGAGTGGAGGTATCAAATGAGGCCGAAAATGAAATGAGGTATCAAATCAATACACTTAAGCGAGTGCAGATACCACAAATATCTTTAACCCTCTAAAATATCATTAAGGTGTGAGAATAATATCGCGTGTAGTAAAATCTACAACTAACACAATCAAACTTGAGACTTGTGAATCCACTGCGTTATTTTTATTTTTCTTAATGTTATAAACGTTTTGAGTTATGATGTCCATTGTGAAAGTTTCACATTTGTTCATTTATGATGTAACTTTAGTTCATTTATAATGTAAGTTACTTACCATCAAATGTTATGTAATGGCTCCCTATAAATTGTGTTGAAATGTAAACAAACAAAATACAAGAACAAAATGAATATGACATTTATATCATTTATCTTAATTCTTACTGTATCTTAAACTATTTTTTTTTAGTTTTATAATATGTTATCAACACGAGTTTTCTTAGATAGTTAGTAGTTCTAAAAGATTAATTCGGTAACGGCGAATATACTTTATAATTCTTACTTTACCTATCTAGTTTGTCATAACTTCCTTTTTTTATTTTATTTACTTTACAATAAGGTGCATTATATATTCACCCTTCAAGTAACTATTTTGCATATAATTCTCCATACTCATTGGTTTATTATTCGAGATAGACAAGGTTAGTACATCTCATCATATATATGTTATAGTCTTCAGTTATTACGCTAGCATGAGTTTTGAAATGCCTAGTAACATAAGGACAATCCTTTAAATTTGAAAATGAGAACTAGTTTAATAACCTTGGCTTACTTTCATGCTTGTTACTATTAATCATCATATATTTTTTACTTATGATAACGAATTAAATTATGTTTGCAATTTCTGGATATGACATATTAATGTATTTACTTTGAATTTCAAGATCGAAATCTATGCGGGTTTTGATCCATGAAGGATTGCTGATCGAATGCTTTCATGATGATATTTTTGGCATTCAATCCAGCTTATTTGCACGATTATTGCTACTGCTAGTGGTGTTCTACTCATTTTTTTGCAGATTGCGGATCAAGGAGTTTATTGGGAGAAAAGACACAGGAATCAGTTGAAGAGAGCAAGAATTCTGTCTCTTTCCCAGGCCTGGGGAAAAGCCTAGGGTTCGGTTTCGATTTCGGTTAACCGAACGTCATAAAATCAGTAATCGAAACCGAACCGAAATTTTAGTAACCGAAAACCGAAAACTGAAATTTGAAACGGTTCGGAACTTCAGAAAACCGAACTTCCGAAAATTACACAACCTGTTTTTTATTGAATTTCACGCAAACTCCAAATTTCAAACTCTAAATACAATTCTGAAGTACAAATACATAATTAAGCAATCCAAATTCCAAACTCCATAATTATACAATCCAAACACATGAAAAAGGTTCTCACTGGTGGTCACTGGTCCTTCCGTTGCTTGCTTGTAGAGGTCGTAGAGAATCAGTTTGCTCTCGTTTGTGGTATCTGCTGGAAGAGATCAACCTACAACAACGCTTCCCTTTCTCGGCAGAAATACTGAAAACAGTAATTCGTGCATGGAAGCTCAACACTAAGGCTTGCTAGCTCATCAAACAATCAAGTTTCGTATCCATGGCGTCATGAGCCTGGAAGGCTCTTGGCTTTCTCAGCATACTCCTCAAATTCCTCTTGCCATGCCAATCGGCAATTGCCAAACCATCAAATCACAAAACCCAAATCAAATTCCAAAGCATACTCCTTAAATTCCTCCTGCCATGCCAATCGGCAATTGCCAAACCATCAAATCACAAAACCCAAATCAAATTCCAAAAAAATCTTCCCATTCCCAAATCAACAGTGCACCAAAAGCATTGACTACTACTTCTGTAAATCAGATCTGATTTGACCACATACACTCCATACTCAGATAGATCTAAATCCTCACTACTAAGCATAATAGTCAAACCAAACCAAACAAAATCACCAAGAACAAGAAACTAATTTTCCATTTCGTATCTTCTTCGGAATACAAAATCTACTAAGAAAAATCAATCCGCGACAGAGCGAGGAGAGGAGAGGGAAAGCTCTGAGCGGAGGCGGTGGGTGGTGGTCCGGTGGACCTCGTGGTGGTGGATGAGGCGGTTGCAGGTGGTGGTGGATGAGGATTGAGGCGTCTGCGGTCGCGGCTGCGCTGCGTGAAAGGGAGAGAGTGAGAGGAAAACCGATTCAGGAAATTAGGAATTAGGGTGAGGGAATGGCAATTTCATAAAAAAAAATGTATTATATAGTGTGTGCAAAAGTTCGGTTAGTTCGGTTAACCGAACTTTTGCGATTAAATTCCGAAACCGAACCGTAATAAATTTCGGTTTTTGACTAACCGAAACCGAAATTTCGTAACCGAACAAGCAAAAATTTCAGTTTCGGATTTCGGTTTTTCGGTTATTGCTAACCGTTGAACAACCCTAGAAGGGCCAAGTAAAGATCACTATGTCATAGGCTTGAAAGTCATTGGGCCTGGGCTGGACCAAATATTGAAGACGCATTCCTAGCCTTGAGCTTCCAGAAGAAATGCCTTTGAAGACTCATGCTACTGTCAGAGTTCTTGTAAAAGTTCAAAACTACCAGTTTCAAGTACGGGAGATAAAAACAATCTTTTAAAATTCTAATTGAGAGGGGATCTAAATATTTTAGGAGATAAGGATTAGGTTTATTTTAATTAGACGGCTGGGCAGAATTGAGGGGAGTATCTATCTCTTCTTCCTCATCTCGCTTCTACCATTGTTAACGCTGCAACTTTCTTTTCTTACACTTTAATTAATTAATTCCATTTCATGTTTAATTCTCTTGCAATTTAATTATGTCTCATCGTAGCTAATTTATTTGAATCCTGGTAAAGGCCATCGAGCCATGATTCTTCCTTTGTGAGATCAAATCTGTTCTTATTAAATTACAATTTTCATATTTCTACTCTTTTTGATTTACGGTCAAAACTCTTCGTGTTTATTTTAAACCTGGTCAATTTAAAACCAAACATGTTTAGTTACAATCTTTCTTGGTAACTTTGGAGTCTACATTGTTATCACGAATCCGAAGGCAACTAATTGATTTGCGAGTTAATTAGAAAAAGAGTAAAATCTTACTTATAGGAGTAGAGTGTCTCTCTCCTAGGTTTGTGAAAGGTCTCTCTCTGGCTGTTCATCAATCACTTAATTAAATTCTATAGAGTGTGTTGATACCCGAATTTTGACGCTATTTTTAATTAAATTTAGCATTTCCGTCATTTTATTTAACTTACTGTCATTTTTAATTAATTTACTGTCATTAGCATTTTTAAATTCTCATCGCATTTTTATCATCGTCATTATCATCGTCAGCGTTCGAAATCGCGCTTTTAATTTTTCGTCATGTATTTTCGTTATTATTATCATTATTATTTTTAGCCTTAAAAATTACATTTTTAATTATCCGTTAGTCGTTTACTAGTTATTTCTTCGTTTTAGGTCATTGCACGAATTTTAGGATTTTTAGTATTTTATCACATTTTTTAGCATTTTATTTTTTATTATTATTTTTGTTCGAGCTTTTATTGTACCCGAGTAAGTTCGCTCGGACAATAGCTCGAACTCAGAATGTTTTCCATCAACTAGTTCCTACTCTCTTTTTTTCATTCACGCCGACCTACAACGTTTCGCGTAATTTTTGTCATAACGTCATTTATTTTTCGTCCAAACTTTTCATGTTTCCGAACGAGAAAATAAACACGTTAAACAAAAAATTCTCATCATTCGCTGTAAACAGTTAAACTCGCCTTATTTTTCTCTACGCACTGGCACTTTCGGCTCGAAAATTTAGAACGTTCGTTCGCGAAATTAGCTCGAGGCCATTTAAATAGACTTAAAGGGGCATTTAATCATAACCGTTGATTTGGTCAACCAAGGAAAGTTAACCAGATCAACGGTTGATAATTTATGGTGCATGGTGCACATGCACGGTGGAAGCGACGGGGCAGCAGAGCAAGCCTGCGCGTGGAGCCTGCTCCTGTCGCTTTCTGTCACTTCCAACCATCACCTCAGTCGTTGTAGCTGCCACCTTGTACGCCTAGCTTCGCCAGCGCACGATGTCCAGCCTCCACGCGCGCCGTCGCGTCCTCTCCTCCACGCGTTCGCAGCCTATAAATACCACCGCCCTCCTTCGTTTCAAACCACGAATTCACCTAAAGCATCTTTCTTTTTCTCCCTCTTGATTGATAGCTCATGTAGAGCATCGATCGTTACTACTTTCAAGCTTGGCAGTAAGCTTTCTCTTCCAAGCTTTATGCGTTTTCTTTTCTTTAATTATTTCGATGCGTTTTTATCAAATAAATTGCTAGTTTTTATGCCATTAATTCATATACATATTGTAGATTAAATACATGCTTTTAATTTGATTAATCGTTAGATAAATCGTGTGAATTAATTAGTTTTCGGTAATTAACGGTTTCGTCATTTTTCCAAAATTAAACTCAGTACGATTTAACATAAAATTCGAGGTTCATACAGTCGAGAAGCCGTCGAGGAGACGAGCATCTCTGTACGAAGATTTTCTAAAATGGCCACCTGTAGCCGGAGCATGGCCGCCGGCAGTGGCGCCGGCGACCAACGCTTAGGGATGATGAATAGTGTCATGCATCCCTTGGGCCAGCTTGGTTCAATGCGTGAAAGGTGATGGGCTTGGCACATCAACATTAAAAATGGATTTTTGGGCCAGGAATAGTTCCTGGCCCATTTCTTGGTTTTTTCAAATGGGGCCCAGCCCATTGTCATTTTTTTTGGGATCTCGGATCGCGTTTCGTAAAATATTCGTATAGTTCGCATGACAGTTTTTTTTGTACCGTCACTTTAATTTTCTGTACTTATCAACTGTTTAAATTCTTCGCACTTTAATTTTTCGCAATTTACTTTCGGCAATTTAAATTCAATTTACCGCCTACATGGTCGGTCGCAAATATCAACTGCATTTAATTTTCTGCAATATCTACTCTTTAATTTCTGCAAATATCAATCGTTTAATTTTCTGCAATATCAACTGCTTTAAATAGAGGGCGCTTATTCAGTCTTACAGAAAATTCAGTCCCATCACTACGGTCAGGAATAATCGATCGGTTCAACGATCAATTATTCCTGAACGGTCCCGATTGTGGAAAAGACTAAAGTGACGATTCCTCTGAGGTCCCCCTTTTCAAATGCATTTTTATCAAACACCTCTCTCATAAACCGGTAACCATTTTCGGATGTGACTCGGGTGCCTAACACCTTCCCGAGACCATAATACGACCCCGAACCTTTTGTCTGGGGTCCAGACCCCTTTTTTGTGCCTTTAGTTTTTTTTGTTATTTATTTTATTTCCATGCCATGACAATTAAGGTTCCCTAAACCTAGCGACAAAATTAGGGTGGCGACTTCATTGCATGTTGCGAGGCGTCTATTTACGTCGAGCATCTGAAGGTCTCAATTTCGTTGCACACTCGTGAATTTTTATTTTCGGGAGTGCGACAGTTTGGCGACTTCATCGGGGAGTGTTGGGTCGGAGCCAGTTTTATTTTTTTGAGAGGTGTTTATTTGTTTATTTACCAGCTTTGATAAATTGCTGGTCTGTTTATTTATTTATTCGCTTCGATATCAATTGTCATATGCATTTCATAGTGCCCTACACCCCGGGGACAATTACCAAATTAGGAGGGTAGTAGTGACGCCCTGGGACACATGTCCTGGGTAGTGTTCACCAATCCCAACTTGGATGAACCCCTAAAGCTAGTCGAAAGGTTACACGATTTCGCAAGGAATCGGGACACTGGACGACACTTTAGGGACCTTTTCATGGTATCATCCGGGAACCGTTCAAGTCAGTTAGAAAATTCAGAATCAGAGCCCCAGCATGTGCATCATGATCATATCTGTTTTGTCGTGGCTCTATTTATCTTGTTACCATGATTTCCATTTTTTGTAATTTTTCTTTCGGGGTTATTTGAAGAAAAATCGTGTGGCGGTTCACACCCCACATTTCAAAAAATCGTGTGGCGGTTTAAACCCCACGTTTCAATCTTGTGCGGCGGTTCAAACCCCCACTTTTCATCAAAATTTTGTGTGGTGGTTCACACCCCCATTTTCGTCAAAATTTCTAAATTTAGACACTACTGCTTATTTTCTTTTCTTTTCTACTTGCAGGACGGAGGTATGAAGGAAAGCCGTACACGTAGTCAAGCCTACGACTATAAACAAGGGCTTCGTGGGAGGCAACCCACGTGTTCTTTTCAATTATTCTATTTTTTGTTAATTTTAAATTCAACATCTTGGGATACCTTTTCCCTACGAATTTACTATTTAACTGTCTCTTCATTTCAGGTACAACGAAACTTGTAAAATTGGGGGCAAGCAAGTAAAGTGATGACCAGAAGGAAGGCCTGGAAAAATGTCAAAGCTCATTTTTCAGGGAAGTTGTCCTTTACGTTTTTACAATTTCCCCTTCAGCAATTTACGTTTCTGTAATTTATGGTTTCGCAATTTCCATTTATGTAGTTTTACATTTCAGGTGCAACGAGACTTGTAAACTTGGGGGCAAGCAAATGAAGTGACGACCAGAAGGTGTCGAAAAATGTCAGAGCTCATTTTTCAGGGAAGTTGTCCTTTTACATTTTTGCAATTTTCGTTTCCGTAATTTATGTTTTCGCAATTTACATTTTCGCAATTTTTAAATTTTCACTATCTACATTGTTGCAAGAGTGCGTGCGTCATGTTGGCTAAAATCCTTAATATTCACAAAATTTTCTCTTTATACATGTGCAACTTGGGCTAAAAAGAAGAAGAGGGGAAAACGAAAATCCCACATTTTGAACGTTTTTGAATCAAGCATATTCATTGTTTTATCACGTCACGGATAACTTGAGTGTTCATTAGAAATTATATGAAACATACATGATCTTGTTTGTTAACTCTTATATCCATGGCATGTTTAGACGTAAGCAATCACAAACATATCCCTGTGAGTATTTTGGGCCTTCACGCCTTGTTTCTTTCATGAGTGTAAATGCTAAACTAGGTGCTAGTTAGATTTGCATAATATCCAGGGTACATGAACCGTCAGACATGGGATAGCAGTAAGATGACATTGGACTTTGCTTGTCTTTTCTTCCACATTTTCATTTTTAACCTTTTTGCCCTTAAATGCATACTTTGTACACCATGTACGATTCTATTAAAACACTCAAAACCAAGCCTCTTATTCTCCTAACCAAGTGAGTAGTGCTCGACTGGGACCACTAAACTGGAGTACACATCAAGCAAGGGAATGACAAGGGAGCCCGTAGAGGATCGCTGACAAATAAACGTCGAAAAAAGGTCAAATAAGTCAAGACTTGAAAGCTTCTGCCAAAGACAGAGAGGATGACAGACCAAATAAAAGGTGTACTTGCTTTGCTTGCTTAAAATAAAAATAAAAAAAATTTAAAATTTTAAGGGAACACAACCAAGCAAGTGCAAAAATGGTCAAAAGATAACAATGATCTAAAAAGGAAAGATAGATCATTTCCAATGAGGTGTGCTTCGTCAACAACGAGTGATGATCTCAAAACAAAAAAGAGATATCATTCCCTGCGAAAATTTAAAAGTTGGTACGGTTCGTCAAAATGGTCTCGAAATCAAAAAGAGAGTGTTCAAGGAACACCAAAACAGCAGCAAAGGCAAGTACAAAACAAAAAAATGATAATATCAAATGCCAAAATGATCTCAAAAGGAAAAGAGATCATTCCCTGCGAATAGTGAAGAACTAGGGCACAGTGCCCTCCAAACAATCCCGAAGGAACATCTCAAGTAGAGATTCAACAATTTGTGCACTTTGCTTTCACCACGATCAAATCATCAAGCATCGTTCACCGCAATTTATCCTCATCGCAATCAGTCGTCGAGCACAAACTCATTAAAACCTTCTCGCAAAAAAAAAAAAAACACACACAACACTTTCTTCTACAAAATCCTCATTTCTTCCCCCCTCGCAAAGTCTTATTGATTATTAGCAGACCCATGCAGGTACATCTTCATTTGAAGTCTATTCACTCGGATTGACATTGCAAATTTAATTTTTGTGCTATGTTTATTGCATTTTTAGGAGTGTAAACACATAGCCTTATTTTCTGAGCGTAAGCGCAAACACTAATGTCTAGTGAGGATTGTTTACAGCTGCATGCCATGGGAAAGTCTTGTCCTTGAGGCCGTTATTTCCTGAACAAGACGTAGATGTTATCTAGACTTAAATCAATCATGTTCATATAATGAAAATTGGACGAACATTTTATCCAAAAAAAGAAAAAAAAAGGGCTTGAATTTATTTTCTTAAACAAAGAAATCATTTTCATTCCAAACAAAAAAACTTAGGGGCAAGCCATGGGTTAAATGTAGGAATATTTGATATTTCTCACATGGGTCAATTGCTCTCTCCTTGTTCTATCTGTTGCTGCTTTGTGTTTTGCTTTCTTCCTATTTGCAGGACACAGATATGCTTCGCTAGAATCAACCATGGGTCTTCGATGACAACATCATTGTAAAGCCCTCGCCTTGGATTTTCATCAAAATCCAATCAAAAATCGAATGGAGAACATTACCACTCCTCAACCATGGGTTTTCGATGACAACACCGTTATAAATCCCTTGTCCTTCGGTTTTCAATGACAACATCATTGTAAAGCCTTCGCCATCTTGGATTTTTCATCAAAATCCAATCAAATGGAGAACGTTACCACTCCTCAACCATGGGTCTTCGATGACAAACATCGTCGTAAAGCCCTCGTCTTGGATTTCCCTTCGACAAATCCAATCAACGTCCGAATGGAGTACGTTACCACTCCCAAATCAACTTCGTCCGGTGGATCACGCTCCCTCACATTCAAATCAACTTCGTGTGGCAGATCACGCTCCCTCACAGTCGACCGCTCTCCATTTCAGTTCATACGGTAAGTTCAAGGTGAGACCAACTTTCCTATTTGCACCATCTGTTAAGCGTTGTGAAGGGTCACGTCCCCACATCGTGTTTTTTAATGCTGTGTTTGGTCCCGTCCGCACAATCGTCTGATAATGTTGTGTCTGGTCACGTCCGTACATGTTGTCTGTTAAGCGTTGTGAAGGGTCACGTCCCCACATCGTGTTTTTTAATGCTGTGTTTGGTCCCGTCCGCACAATCGTCTGATAATGTTGTGTCTGGTCACGTCCGTACATGTTGTCTGTTAAGCGTTGTGAAGGGTCACGTCCCCACATCGTGTTTTTAATATTGTGTTTGGTCACGTCTGCACATGTTGTCTGATAATGTTGTGTCTGGTCACGTCCGCACATGTTGTCTGTTAAGCGTTGTGAAGGGTCACGTCCCCACATCGTGTTTTTAATGATGTGTCTGGTCACGTCCGCACAGTCGTCTGATAATGTTGTGTCTGGTCATGTCCGCACATGTTGTGTGTTAAGCGTTGTGAAGGGTCACGTCCCCACATCATGTTTTTAATGCTGTGTTTGGTCCCGTCCGCACAATCGTCTGATAATGTTGTGTCTGGTCACGTCCGCACATGTTGTCTGTTAAGCGTTGTGAAGGGTCACGTCCCCACATCGTGTTTTTAATATTGTGTTTGGTCACGTCCGCACATGTCGTCTGATAATGTTGTGTCTGGTCACGTCCGCACATGTTGTCTGTTAAGCGTTGTGAAGGGTCACGTCCCCACATCGTGTTTTTAATGCTGTGTCTGGTCACGTCCGCACAATCGTCTGATAATGTTGTGTCTGGTCACGTCCGCACATGTTGTCTGTTAAGCGTTGTGAAGGGTCACGTCCCCACATCGTGTTTTTAATGTTGTGTTTGGTCACGTCCGCACATGTTGTTTGTTAATAGTTGTGAAGGGTCACGTCCCCACCTCGTGTTTTTAATGTTGTGTCTGGTCACGTCCCCACACCATATCTTGAAAATTCATAAACAGTCACCCCAAATATCAAATCAACATTAGGGCGAAGGTATGTTACCATCAATCAATATCCGAGGGAAGGTACATTACAACTCTCATTTACATAATTCTACATTTCTGCATAATTATTATCTCCTCCTAGAGTGACAGCATCATGCATTTTTCTCCTCCCAGAGTGACATCATTTACATAATTCTACATTTCTGTGTAATTATTATCTCCTCTCAGAGTGACAACATCATGCATTTTCCTCCTCCCAGAGTGACATCATTTACATAATTCTACATTTCTGCATAATTATTATCTCCTCCCAGAGTGACATCATGCATTTTCCTCCTCCTAGAGTGACATCATTTGCATCTCCTCCTCCTAGAGTGACATCATTAGGACAAATCATTCGTATTTTTGTGAATCACGCATTATCCTCCTGAAGCAACGTCAGTTACATGTCAAAATGCTTATCCCCCCAGTGAGGCCGTCACTTACATTTTCATAAAATTACCTTCCATTCTTGTTAATGTATTTGTCATTTACATTTTCTACAATTCATGTTTCCCTTAATATCCGCGTAGATCTAGACTTACACCTCTGCAGGACATCCGATCAAAAATCTATCTCCTCCTAGAGTGACATCAACGAATGGCATCATCAAAATATATCTCCTCCCAGAGTGACATTCAACAAATTATCTCCTCCCAGAGTGACATCAATAAATCTATCTCCTCCCAGAGTGACATCTACAACAATATCTCCTCCTAGAGCGACAGCAACAATACCTCCTCCCAGAGTGACAGCAACAATCTATCTCCTCCCAAAGTGACAGTTACGCCTTACCTCCTCCCAGAGTGACATCTACAATAATATCTCCTCCTTGAGTGACAACAACAATACCTCCTCCCAGAGTGACAGCAACAATCTATCTCCTCCCAGAGTGACAGCTACGCCTTATCTCCTCCCAGAGTGACATCATCAAAATATATCTCCTCCCAGAGTCACAGCAACAACCTACCTCCTCCGAGAGTGACATCTATAACAATATCTCCTCCTAGAGTGACATCTACGATATATCTCCTCCCAGAGTGACAACAACAATCTATCTCCTCCCAGAGTGACATCCACAAACTTACCTCCTCCCAAAGTGACATCATCACGGTGAGATTGAGGTAAGACCTGTTGTGTCGTCAAAATTCGGATATGTGGGGGCAACCGTCTTTACTGCTTATCAAATACTTCGATAAGAAACTAAAGAGGGGGCAACTGTTGATACCCGAATTTTGAAGCCATTTTTAATTAAATTTAGCATTTCCGTCATTTTATTTAACTTACAGTCTTTTTTTATTAATTTACTGTCATTAGCATTTTTAAATTCTCATCGCATTTTTATCATCGTCAACGTTCAAAATCGCGCTTTTAATTTTTCGTCACGTATTTTCGTTATTATTATCATTATTATTTTTAGCCTTAAAAATTACATTTTTAATTATCCGTTAGTCGTTTACTAGTTATTTCTTCGTTTTAGGTCATCGCACGAATTTTAAGATTTTTAGTATTTTATCACATTTTTTAGCATTTTAATTTTTTTTATTATTTTTGTTCGAGCTTTTATTGGACCCGAGTAAGTTCACTCGGACAATAGCTCGAACTCAGAATGTTTTCCATCAACTAGTTCCTACTCTCTTTTTTTCATTCACGCCGACCTACAACGTTTCGCGTAATTTTCGTCATAACGTCATTTATTTTTCGTCCAAACTTTTCATGTTTCCGAACGAGAAAATAAACACGTTAAACGAAAAATTCTCGTCATTCGCTGTAGACAGTTAAACTCGCCTTATTTTTCTCTACGCACTGGCACTTTCGGCTCAAAAATTTAGAACGTTCGTTCGCGAAATTGGCTCGAGGCCATTTAAATAGACTTAAATGGTCATTTAATCATAACCGTTGATCTGGTCAACCAAGGAAAGTCAGCCAGATCAACGGTTGAAAATTTATGGTGCATGGTGCACATACACCGTGGAAGCGACGGGGCAGTGGAGCAAGCCACCGAGCAGCCTGCTCCCGTCGCTTCCTGTCACTTCCAACCATCACATCAGCCGTTGTAGCTGCGACCTTGCACGCCTAGCTCCGCCAGCACACGATGTCCACCCTCTACGTGCGCCGTCACGTCCCCTCCTCCACGCGTTCGCAGCCTATAAATACCACTGCCCTCCTTCGTTTCAAACCACGAATTCACCTCAAGCATCTTGCTTCACTCCCTCTTGCTTTAGGCGTTTTCTTTTCTTTAATTATTTAGATGCGTTTTTTATCAAATAAATTGCTATTTTTATGCCATTAATTCATATGCATGCTGTAGATTAAATACATGCTTTTAATTTGATTAATCGTTAGATAAATCGTGTGAATTAATTAGTTTTCGGTAATTAACAGTTTCGTCATTTTTTCCAAATTAAACTCAGTACGATTTAAAATAAAATTCGAGGTTCATACGGTCGAGAAGCCGTCGAGGAGACGAGCATCTCGGTACGAAGATTTTCTGAAACGGCCACAGGGGGCCGGAGCTTGGTCGCCGGCAGTGGCGCCGGCGACCAAGGCTTAGGGATGATGAATAGTGTCATGCATCCCTTGGGCCAGCTTGGTTCAACGCGTGAAAGGTGATGGGCCAAGCCCATCACCATTAAAAATGGATTTTTGGGCCAGGAACTATTCCTCGCCCATTTCTTGGTTTTTTCAAATTGGGCCCAGCCCATTGTCATTTTTTCCGGGATCTCGTATCGCGTTTCGTAAAATATTCGTATAGTTCGCATGACTGTTTTTTTTGTACTGTTACTTTAATTTTCTGTACTTATCAACTGTTTAAATTCTTTGCACTTTAATTTTTCGCAATTTAGTTTCGGCAATTTAAATTCAATTTACCGCCTACATGGTCGATCGCAAATATCAACTGCATTTAATTTTCTGCAATATCAACTCTTTAATTTCTGCAAATATCGATCGTTTAATTTTCTGCAATATCAACTACTTTAAATTTGTGCAATATCAACTCTTTAATTTCAGCAAATATCAATCATTTAATTTTCTGCAATATCAACTGCTTTAAATTTTTGCAATATGAACTGCATTAATTTTCTGCAATATCAACTGCTTTAATTTTCTGCAAATCATCAACTGTTTATTTTCCTGCAAATCATCATTTAATTTTCTGCAAATCGTTAACTGCTTAATTTTCTACGAATATCAAATCTTTAATTTTTCATCAAATCATCATTTAATTTTTCGTCAACTCATCATTTAAATTTTCGTCAAAGCATCATTTAAATTTTCATCAAATCATCATTTAATTTCTTGCAAATCAACTGTCATCATTTAAATTCTCGCAAATCAAATCATCATTTAATTTCTCACACTCGGCAAATCATCATTTAATTTCCTGCACTTATCAAATCATTGATCGTCAGTCAAATGATAATTTATAGTGCCTGAAAATATGTGTGCACAATGGATAATGTGTACAGTGGTAGTCAGGGTCGAACACGGGGATTGTGAGAGACTGATTCAAGGTCTTGAGTGAAGTCACAGAACAAAGGCATGAAAAGTAACAATCTGGGGGGTTTTATGCTTGACTGAAACTAATCAGTCAAGAGAGATTCGGGAGCTAACAATTTTATCTAAGTAAGCAATGCTCGGGGTCCCGAATGTCACTTTCGGGGTCCCGAATGGTAAAATAAAGCAAAACAGTAAATAATTCAAGAGTAATAGAACAAAAGGTGGTAATTGATTAATAGCCAAATTAGTAAATCAGTAAAGGAGACAAGATAATAAAACAGAGGAATAATAAACACAAATAATCAATCAGAGAAGATTCTTAGCAATAGGTGTTCTTGGGTTGCATTCGGGGGTCCCGATTATCATCAGCACAAAATTATTCTATTCGAGACATCATAGAAGTGACATGGAGACCAGATTTCTCGGTTATCTCCTACTTTTCTCTTAAGAGAAACTACCCCCCGTTCTCACATATGAGGTAGTCTTGACAGTTCGCCATCCCTCCAGGCACGAATGCGGGAGGGCAATACTCAACCTGCCCATGAAGATAAGAAAAGACACAACTGATCCTAAAGGTCCCTCAGTTTGTCAGGCTCGTGACCCCGAATCAATCAACTACTCACCCTATCAATTCAAGACCACTCCTAAGCAGTCGAGACTAAATAGACGCCTACTCTATCATGCAATTTTCCTCTCGTATTCATCACACAAATGGCAGCATTCACACAAGGTATAAATCGGGTGATCAAGCCTTTAAACACTCCATGTGAAGTTTTAATAAAAACGATAAGCAATTGAATATAACATCAAGAATATATTAAACACACTTAGGCTTCAAATCTGACCTTGCAACCCTTGAATCACCCTTGCTAAGAATTAAAGATTTAGCTACTCATGCTTGGATAAAAATAAATAATAATCAAAGAAAGCATAATAATTAAATTAAAAGATTAAAGGAGGAACACTTGTTTACAAACACCAAATCTGGTTTTAGGCCCAGCAGCCAAGAGTGAAGGAGCTAACAAGAACTAGAAAGAGAAACTAGAGAGAGAAATCAGAAACTATCTAAAAGTCCTATGTAAAAATCAATGGTAAAAATTACACACTTCAAATTATGCTCTTCCTTGCTTCTATAGTCTCCAATCCGACCAGCCTCCTCATATTTCCACTCAAGAGAGATTCTCCAGCTAATGAGAGTTGTCTTCCACTTCTAGGGGACAAGAAAAGCACTAAGGATTAAAATAATCCTTTACTTAATTAATACTTTAAGTAGCCCATGATATTCTTGAACCAAAGAAGGTGGGAAACATGAAGTTGAGGGAGAAGGGAATATTAGGAGCTGGTCAGGCACGCCTAGGGACCAGAAGAATATTGAGAATTAAATAATCCTTGGCGCGCGGATTCATGGCAGACTGCCCAGAAATATCTTCGGGGGTCCCGAATCCGATTCGGGACCCAGGCCGTTTTGTGGACAAGTGACAAGCCTTTCGTGCTACTTCTTCCCGTTGGTCTGGTTGGAAGGTTGTAGCCGTTTCGGATTGTTAGTCGGCCTTGGGCCGTTTTGGCTGAATCGGACAAGAGCTGATAGTGTCGAATCGGTCAAGAGCCGTTTTAATCAAATCGGACAGAGCCGTTTTAATCAAATCGGACAGAGCCGTTTTAATCAAATCGGACAGAGCCGTTTTAATCAAATCGGACAGAGCCGTTTTAATCAAATCGGACAGAGCCGTTTTAATCAAATCGGACAGAGCCGTTTTAATCAAATCGGACAGAGCCGTTTTAATCAAATCGGACAGAGCCGTTTTAATCAAATCGGACTCGGGACCTCTACTCGGGGCTTTGAAGGCTACTTTGGGCTCGGGACCTCGACTGCGGCCTTGAAGCATGAAATTGCACAAAAATGCACCAAAAACGTATCTTTTTGCATAAACTCCCTTTCCAAGCCTGAATCTGCAATAGTAATGAAAACAAGGGTAAATTAGCAGAATCAAGATCTAAATCAAAGGAATAATGGAGGGAAAATCATGCAAAAATACACGCTATCAATCATCATTTAAATTTTCGTATGCATCAAGTCATTATTTAAATTCTCGCATTCATAAATTGCTTATTTATTTTTCGAGCTATCACTAACACTCATTTTGTAGGTTTTAATTTAAGCTTCACTCGAAAGTACGCCTTTCATTCCTTTTTATTTATTCAATACTTTCCGTAAATATCAATCGTACGCATGATATATAAGAATTGCTAGGATTTAAAATCAATCCACATGAACAACGTGTTTCAAGGCTTGCTTAAAAATGCCATGTTCATTTGATTTTAACTTTTCGCTTGTATTGACTGCATGTACGTGGTGGCTTCGATCCCACATCAGTTTATCATTTCAAAACCTCTCATTTAATATGTACTCTGTTAAGCTATCCATGATAGAATCACGTAGTAATTAATTTAATCATGCATAACCCGGTGATGAAATAGAGGGCGCTTATTCAGTCTTACGGAAAATTCAGTCCCATCACTAATCGATCGGTTCAACGATCAATTATTCCTGAACGGTCCCGATTGTGGAAAAGACTAAAGTGACGATTCCTCTAAGGGCCCCCTTTTCAAACGCATTTTTATCAAACACCTTCTAAACACCTCTCTCATCAACCGGTAACCATTTTTTGATGTGACTCGGGTGACCAACACCTTCCTAAGACTATAATACGACCCCGAACCTTTTGTCTGGGGTCCAGACCCCTTTTTTGTGCCTTTAGTTTTTTTTGTTATTTATTTTATTTCCATGCCATGACGATTAAGGTTCCCTAAACCTAGCGACAAAATTAGGGCGGCGACTTCATTGCATGTTGTGAGGCGTCTGTTTACACCGAGCATCTGAAGGTCTCAAGTTCGTTGCACACTCGCGAATTTTTATTTTCGGGGACGCGACAGAGTGTGTTGCTACCCGATTGTGGATTTAAAATTTTTCATTTTTCGCATTTCTATCATCAATTTTCAAAAATCGCACTTCCATTTATTCTCATCAATCTGATGTTTACTTTTACATTTAATGTTGTTTAAATTTTATTTCATACTTTTTTCGCATTTTTATCACTTTTTCTATTCGAACCCGTATCGATTTCCGAGTCAAATTCTCGAAACCAAGGGTCGAACAATTTTGCTCTTTAGCTACTTATTTTTTATTATTTTTCTAACCCGCGCCATCTCGTGGCATTTCGTTCAATTTTTATTTTAAGCATTTTTTTCTATTCAAACTTTTATCGCTTACAAATGAATTTTTATTTAATCTTAGAATGAACTTTTCGCAGCCCACTGATTATTATTTATTTCGTTTCATTTTTAATAGCTTTGGGGTTCAAGTTTTATTTATCTTTAGCGAATTTTTCTCGTACTAAAAGCTCGAGCCAAAACTAATTTGCTGGTATGCATTAATTTGCATTAATGCAACATTAATGCATTTCTGCAAATTTGGCCACCTTCTCCCCTAGTCCCTACGGCTCTGTCTCCTACATTTAGCTAGCCTGCCTCTTCACCTCGTTTCCCGGAGCTTCCATTCAATCTCAGCCAAGCAAATCACCCTTTGCATCCTCGTGCGTCGTTCCAACGCGCACAGTGCTACCCTTGCCCTCTAAGTCCTGCAATGATCACGCGCAGCTCTAAGCCACGCTCCCACGCGTTCCTTTGCTTATAAATAGCAGCTCCAAGCAACAAGCAAAAGAGGGGGTAGAAGGGCCAAATGAGGAGTCCATGCATTCTATCCTCCGCTTGTCTATTTGTTTTATGTTTTCTGCATTTTTTTATGTTTTTCTCGCCGCCGCGATGTCGCTGGTCTGCTAAGGGAGAAGGTGTCGTTGCTGCCGTCGCTTTGCTACTGCTGGTAGTCACCGCAAGAGGTGCTGCTGTCATCGCCAGAGCTGCTGCTGTCATCGCCAGAGCTGCTGCTGTCCACGCCGGAGCTGCTGCTGTCCTCGCCGGAGCTGCTGCGTTGCTGCGCTCCACTGCTGCTACTGTTTGGCGTAGGGAGAAAGACGAGCTGCTGCTCTGGCCTTGCCGCTGCAGCGTTGCCGCGCCGCCGGAGAAGGGTCGCCTCGCCTCTTTGCTGCGCCATGGCTACTGACTTGCTGTCTTGGTTACTGGAGAAGACGCAGAGGAGGGAAAGAGATGATGAATAGGAGGCTTAGCCTCATATTAATTAGTCATGGGCTTGGCTTGTGCCAAAGCCCAAACAGGAGGAAAGAAAGAGTTTTAATTTGGTTGGGTCATGGGCTTGGCAGCCAAGCCCAAATGAGAAGGAGAAAGGATTGGGCAACTAGTGGGCCCACATTCTAGGCCCACTGGGCCTAGTCCAATTTTTTGGTCCATCGCATTTATCTTTCGTAACATTTTTTGTATGCCTGTATTATTTATTTATTCTCACACTTGCACTGTTTATTTAATTTTTCGTATGCTTATACTACTTATTTAATTTTTCGCATGCTTGTACTGTTTATTTAATTTTCTGCATGCTTGCACTGTTTAATTTTCTATATGCTTATACTGCTTAATTAATTTTCTGTATGCTTGTACTGTTTATTTAATTTCCATATGCTTGTACTGCTTAATTATTAATTTCGTATGCTTTTGCATGTTTAATTATTTTGCTTGCGTATAATCGTCAAAAAATAATTATTTCACTTGCGTGCGTACAATAATTTTGATATTCGTACTATTTAACTAATTATTTTTGCATGCTTTTGAATACTTAAATAATTATTCCGCTTGCATGTAATCGCTAAAATTAATTATTTCACTCGCAACATATTATTAAATATTTATCTATTTTTCGATTATCATTTTCCCCAAACTAATAATCTCGGCTTTGTAGGGCAAACCAATCGATACCCCTTCACAAGTACGCTTCATGACTTCGTTCAAAAAGGGTGTATCCGCCCGATACCCTCCACAAGTAAACGTTTCTTACCCTTTTTATTTATTCCACACTTTTTTTTCCGCATATGCGCATGTATGCATGAATATTAGAATTGTTTAAATTCATCTGTTGGGCATGATCATATAATTTAGGACTTTTTATTTTTCAAACGTAATTTAAAACACCTCTTCATCTGGTAACCTTTTTAGGATGAGACTCGGGTGCCTAACACCTTCCCGAGTCCATAATACGACCTCGAACCACTATTCTCGGGTTCAGACCCATTTTGCCTTAGTTTTTATTTTTTATGCCATGATATTAGGTTCCCTAAACCTAGACAAATTAGGGTGGTGACTTCATTAGCATTATATGAGATGAGTCTAATTTCGTCTCACATCTCGTCCCAAATTTACGTCGCGCAAATAAAATCCAAAAAGGGGGGTGCGACAGTTTGGCGACTTCACTGGGGAAGAATAGGGTCGAAGCCGGATTTTTTTTTAGGTGTTTGTTCTTTGCTTCAATAAATTGTTTAATTTTTCTCGTATGATTTCTGTTGTACATAATTGCTATGATAAATTGTTGTATTATCACATGATTTTTTATGCATCATTATTGTTTTATTTGTTCACATGATTCGTTGTTAAGCGCTTTGATAAACTGTCATCCATATGCATTTCACGCATAATGCCCTACCAGGGCCTTTTCCAAATAAGATTATGAGGTTAGTAGTGAGGCCCTGGGACAAGTGTCTTGGGTAGTTTTCACGAACCCCAAACTCGGACTCGAACCCCTAAATGGGTGAACGCCTAGAACTTTTGATGGTTCGACAGGCAATCACGTATCCATTTACTGAGGGACCACTTTTATGGTATCGTCCGGGAGCCTTCAAGCCAGAATAGAAATAGTTGATGTCACCCCAGCATATGCATCATATTGAAATGTGTATATTGTGACTTTGTTTCACTATTTCTACTGATTTCTCAAAAATTTCCATCTATAATTGATTTCCCAAATTTTTTTCCCACATTTTACAAATGATTTCTCAAAACTGATTTCAAAATTTTCCATATTTATAAATTTTCTTTCGCAAAATTTTCCACATGGGAAGACTTTTTCCGCAAAATTTCCATATTGGTAAATTTTTTTCGTAAATTTGTCACATTTGCAAATTTTTCGCAATTTCTCCATATTTGTAATTTTTTCGCAATGTCTCGATGTTTACAAATTTTTTCACAATTTCTCAATATCTATAAATTCTTCTGCAATTTTTCATATATACAACTTTCTGTAATTTTTCACGCTTCCAAAAAATTTTCTACAATTTTTCCACGTGTGTCAAATTCTTTCGCAATTTTTCTGTGGGTCAAATTTTTCTGCAATTTTTCGCGTGCGCCCAAAATTTTCCGTAATTTTTCCACGTGTGCAATTTCTCCGCAAATTGCTCCAGAGGTACAACTTTTCTCGCAATTTTTCACCTTGACAAATTTTTCCAAAAATATTTTATCCATGTATGCAAAAAATATATTCCGCAATTTTTCACATGCAAATTCTTTCGCTATGTTTCTATGTTTATAATTTTGTCTCAATTCTCCATGTTTGTGATTTTTTTACGATGCCTACATTATTGTTGTTATTGTACTTACCCCTCTTTTTCTCTCGCAGCGTGGAGACCTCAGGATGACATTTTACAAATCATTGCTTAAACTTATAATTATTTCACTTGTTTATTTTTTAGAAAACATTGCTCCCCGAAAGCAAACTAATCCTCGCAAGATTCACACGACTAGACTGCAAATGCGCAAGATGGCAGAGCATGGTAAGATGGAGGAGACATTGAAAGCAAAGATAGCCGAACTAGAAGAACAAATTCAGGCCGCTGTGGAAAGGGTTGAACAAGAGACGAGGCAACAATCGATTTTCCGCCCTATTTTTATCCCTTTCCTGCTCAAACAATGGGGCCAACCACTTCATCTGTTGTCGTTGTTCGTCACGTTGGCGGTCTAGACCTTTGAAGCTGACATCACCAGACAAGGTGATACACTCATTGGGCCTCCACTGACCAGGCCCGTGCTCGATCTCGATAAGAAAGAGACCCGCTCAGAATCTCAATATCTTTACCCATCTCGGGGCCACTCCATTCAACTCAAAAGGCCTAAACCACCAAAGGTCCAGCCTCCTAGGGGCATCAGATTCAGCCGCATCTCTCTTATGGTAGCCTTCTGACATGATGATGGAGCAGAGAACCAAGTGGGAAGCGATTTGTTGTTCTGCATCGGAAACAACATCTCGGAGTGCATTCTTTGGTAAAGAAGACATTGGCCTGGTCTCTCGTCAGCTTAGCTGCAAATGACCTCCTCCACTGCACATGCCACAACCCACACAATCTAAACCACAAAACCCACCCAAAAAAAAAAAAAAAACTATAAGAACAGGGAACTAGTACCACCTCTCCCTCTCCCCACAGGGGAAAATCTATGAGCATCTATGGGCAGCGGAGCAAATTGTGCCCACTCCAACCTACACGACTTCCTTATCCAGATTGGTACGATCTTGATGCAAGATGCGAGTGCCATGCTGAAGCTCAGGGCCATACAAAGGAATTTTTTTTCGCTTTTTAAGGAAAGGTCAATCACTTGCTCAAAGGGTTAGCCAAAGGACTCTGCCCAACCACTAACTCTTGAATGAACGCTCTCCAGGCCCACGATGGATCCATTCAGTTTATTCATTTAGCAGGAGTATCTCCAATATTTTTGTACATTAGTCGAGCCTACGACTAGAAACAAGGGCGCTCCGTGGGAGGCAACCACATGTTCTTCTCAAATATTTCAATCTTTGTCATTTTTAATTTTTAAATTTAAATTTTGGGATATCCTTCCCTCAGACTTACTATTTAATTCCCGTTTTATTTCAGGTGCAATAAGACCAGAAAAGGTCAATAATCGAGCACATTTTCACCGGGCGGGCAAGGCATAGGGATCGGTAATTTGCCACAAAGAGCTCATTACGTCCATCCTTCCCTTGCATTCAGATCATCATTATTCAGCGGAAAAGAGGAGACCTTTGCTATCACCAAATGCCCTTCGCCAATAATTCTTCATCTTAGTGAAGAAACATAACAATGATAGATGTGTGTTCTTTAGGGACCCTAATCCACATACTTAATGCATTTCGACTCTGTGCTACAATGATATTTACGCCCTACACGACCCTCAAACTGCAAATTCAAAATTCAAACATGGTCAAATTTTTCATGTTCTTGAATTTGATCACCACAATCATTCTCTGCAAGATCTCTCCGTGTGCAAGCACCATGATCGTATGGTGGAGATGAGGCCTCTAATGTGTGGGCCAGACGATGTTCAAGCTATATTTCTCGGGCAAATCAAATCAGCGACTAGCCATCCCCAGCATAGAAGATCTCTTCTCGAGAAGAGTAGTCAAGGAGCGAATCTGGAAAGATTTTAAAACGGTCACTACAATGAGTTGGCTTCTTTGCAGGATATCTTGCATCAGCAAACAGCCAGTCTCAAGGTTCACCCTGAACCCATCATTCCTTGGAAATTTGACTAAGTCCAGAAGTGATTTAGCTATTTCAAAGGCTGAATCCACATGAGAAGACTACGCATATCAGCTGATTATCCAAAAAACTATCTAAGCTCAGGACACCATTCAAGAACTTAATGGACGTTCTTCGGAATGCTGTGGTTGGCTATGTTTATAGCAATACTATTATCCAGTTTGAATACAAAAGATGTGGGATCAAAGTCACAAAACCTATTCCGCGCTAACAAGCCTGGTCGGGGGTGTAAGTTGCAGGAGCTTGTCTCTCCATTCGCCTCCTCAAAAAAGTCTACCATCAAGACACTACCGTCGCCAGGTGCCTCTTGCAAGCAGGACCCTTTGACCTTACAGAAACATGACGAATGGGTGTTCCCCTAGGGTCCCGATCAACATGCTTAAATCAGTCTTGTTCTGTGGCATAAGGACATTCAAGCCCCGCCATGCTCCAAACTACGGACTCAAATTCAAATCATGGTCAAAAATTTCATGTGTCGAATTTGATCTTGTTCCAAAGCAATCACCGGCGTCTCTCTTCCCAAGCAGTTGATCATGATCAAACGGGTATTAATCCTTTCAGGAGTGGGTAGCTTCTCAGGGATGATTATCCCCATGATTGAATGACCTTCTTTTCATCATCACTGTGGGGAATGAATAAAAGCTTCCCTTTGTATCTCAGTCAAGCTCACCAGTCTGGTGGTTCAAAAGGGTTGTCATCTCCTCAGCCATCATGATTCTAAATGTCTAGCAAAAGTCCAACGACGACCAAATGAGCAGAAGCCTCAAGATAACATGTTGATCCTGTCATGATCATCACCTAAGAAGGTGCCACCAAGTTGAAGCTTAAAAGCCAAACAAGATCGTGGGTATCAAAACTCATCATGAGCAGAATCAGAAGGCCTTGGGTCGTTGACACTGCATCACATTTTCAATCATCTATAATTGGGGGCAAGCAAATCGGATGAGGGAGCCTTCGGAGAAGCCATCTCATTTGTCTGCCTTGCGCCTTGATCATGTCACGTACTAAATGGGCGTCATTCAAAGTCTGGCATTGTGACGTTGATCCACGCAAAGGCCCAACTCAAGCGCCAAATCTTCAAATGAGCATTCTCTAAAATGTGGTGCATGGACTTCATTTTCTGGATCTACCATAACAGTCGCGAACCCTCATTAAAGGAGTTTCACATCCCTTCGAAAGGTGAAGCAATGTCTTTCCCCCAGGATGACATCGAAAGTCAGGCTTGAACCGGTGCATTCCCAGAAGCAACCCACGCAATTAAATCAGCTAAGAAAAGATCGGTCACACTAAGTCTGGAACACCAATATGCATTTCCGCAAGGTGTCCGACTAACGCCATCAACGTCCTTCTGCTTGTCTTATCCAGGACCGCAAGTGCTACTCTCGTTCGGATATGAAGATTTCAGCACCAACATCCCAGTGGGCAGCAGCGCCCGAGGGGATCCTTCATTCCAAGTCCAGCACCAACATCCCAGTGGGCAGCAGCGCCAGAGTGGATTCTTCATCCTAGGGGGCAGCGGTGCCCGAATGGATTTTTCTTTCCACATCAACCTTCCTGCGGGCAGCAACGCCCAAATAGAACTTTCATTTTTGTTCCCTATCAGAATCTCAATGGTCGGTAACATCCAAACATAATTCCGCAAAGCATGAATGGGTCTCAACATCCAATCAGAATCATAACGTGCTTGCCAATAAGCCTCACTAGAAAAGGGAGAGTTTAAAACCTATTGATTACATTGTCCATTTTCCTAAATCGCCCTTCAGTCCTACCCATTGTTTCTCCCTTATTTTTGCAGGAACTCGAATCATGCCATGGTTACTTGCATAATGCTCTGCGAGACTGAGGAATCCTCCTCTTATCAACTCTTGAATGACCATCTTGTATACCTTCACTGCCCTGCCGCACGTATCAGGGAGTCCATTATGTATTCTACACTGGGGGCAACCTTTTGGAAATGCCTCACTCTCATCCATTACGGTGGCTTAGTTCCCCCTATTTTCATCCTTTGCGGCGGGCACACCCTGTTGTCCTCTTTATATCAGCATTTGAACCTTACGGTGTCCTCGCCCTAGTTTCAATCTACATTCCTACATGAACATCGCAGTGGGCATCAACGTCAGAGTGAGGTTTACATTCATATTTCCGCAGCAGCGCCTTGCGCCAACCTCAGCACTTTTACTGCATATATCAGAGAAGTTCATTTTCCTCTTTACCTCTTTAAATTTTTGTACAAACATTCATTCCCGCATTAGGGGCAATTCTTTTTTTTTTATTATTATTCATTAAATTCTTGTGAGTGGTCATGCCCTCACGTTTTGCTTGCAAAATTGCTAAGAGTTTTTGACTTTGAAAACTGTGCATAAAATTCTTTGAATAAAATCCACACTACCCTCGATTTTTTCAAACCTTCCATAGATTGAGCATGCTCAACGTGTCACTGCATCATGGATAACTTGTGCATCCATTTGAAATTATATGACCTGCATGATCTCGCCTGCTAGCTCTTATATCTGCAGCATGTTTAGATGTAAGCAGTCACAAACACATCCCTGTGAGCATTTTGGGCCTTCACGTCATACTTCTTTCATGAGTGCAAATGCCTGACTAAGTGCTAGTTAGATTTGCATAATATCCAGGGTACATGCACTTTTAGACATGGGATAGTTGTAAGATGACAAGGGACTTTGCTCTTTGCTCCCACCTTTCTTTGGTCTTCTCATTCTTTTGTCTTTAAACATTTACCTTTGCTTTCTATTCAATTCATTTCTTTTCTAAGCCGCTTGTAAAATCTCTTGCCACCACTTGAATTCCATAAATAATGAGCAGTGCCCAACTGAGGTTGTTAACTAGAGGTAAGGTGCACGTCGAACTTAGTTTGCGCAAGAGGGGATGCAAAAACTCCGAGGATTGCTGATAGGCAATGCTGGAAACAGGACGAGCAAAACTAGAAACGAAGGTCTCTACCAAAATCAGAAATGGGGAAAGCCAAAATAAAAACCGTACTTGCTTTACTTACTGTTTACATTTACAATTGACTCAAAAAAATTTTAAAAATCAAAAAAAAAATCAAAATCAAAAAATCAAAAAATCAAAAAAGTGTTTCAAGGAACACGAGTCAATAAAAGTGGAAGCAAGTACAGAAAAGTCCGAAATCAATAAAAGATGATCTCAGGAAAGATCATCCCCAGTCAAGATCAAAGAATTTGAGCACTTCGCCCTCAAAATGACCAAGAAGGAGCGATCTCAAAAAAAAGAGATCATCCCCGATGAAGATCAAAGAATTTGAGCACTTCTCCCTCAAAATGACCAAGGAGGAGCGATCTCGGAAAAAAGAGATCATCCCCGACAAAGATCAAAGAATTTGAGCACTTTGCCCTCAAAATGACCGAGAATGAGCATCTCCAGCAAAACTCAGGCGCGTCGCAGACAGAAGGTGATCTCAGGATAAATCATCCTTAGAGAACTTGTGCACTTTGCCCTCATCGTGGCCAATCAACAAGCACTGCTCATTAAAACCCTATTTCCTTCTGCTAAACAACATTCTCCTTTCTAAATAGCCTTCTTCTTTCTGTCTACACCCTTTTATTTCCTTTCTCTAGCAAAGTCCTCTTGATTATATGAATGCTCATGTATGTGCATCTTCATCTGAAGTTTATTCACTCGGATTGACATTGCAAATCTGATTTTGTGCTATGTTTGTTGCATTTTTATGAGTGTAAACACGTAGCCTTGTTTCTAAGTGTGAGCGCAAACACCAATATCTGGTGAGGATTGCTTATGTCTACATGATGTGGGAAAGTCTTGTCCTTGAGGTCGTTATCTCCTGGGCAAGATGCAGATGCTTTTCTAGGCTTGTATCAAGCATGCTTATATGATAGAAACTGGATGACATGTTCTCCAGAAATGCATAAACTTGTTGAACCTTCTCTTGATAGGAAAGTTGTTTTCACCTTGATAAAATGCTGGGGGCAAACTTTAAGGTAGTGTGGAAATACTTTCATATACAACATACATGATTTGATCTCATTGAATTTTCCATTTATCAATTGATTTCTCTTTTTCCATCCATTACTGCTTCGTGTTTGTTTCCTCCCTATTTGCAGGATACAGATACACGTCAGTGGAATCTCACACGGTGATCAATCTCCGCCAACAAATCCATCCAACACCCGAATGGAGTACGTTACCACTCCTCAATCAACTTCGTGTGGCGGCCCATCTTCCCCACCGTCCAACCAAACATTTGAATGAAGGTACGTTACCACTTCCCTCTTCACTTATTTTGTGTGGTGACTTGGTCACCCGTGTTGGTGTGACGACTTGGTCGTCCACTTCTTCAGTTATGTCGTGTGACGACTTAGTCGTCCACTTCTTCAGTAATGTCATGTGACGACTTGGTCGTCCACTTACCAGTCTTGTCACGGTGATTTGCCCACCTTTCAAACTTTCATGTGGCGGTTCAAAACCCCACCTTCCAAGTTTCGTGTGGCAGTTCAAAACCCTACCTTTCAAAATTTGTGTGGCGGTTCAAAAACCTCACCTTTCAAACTTTCGTGTGGCGGTTCGAAACCCCACCTTTCAAACTTTCGTGTGGCGGTTCAAAACCCCACCTTTCATATTTCTGTGGTGGTTCAAAACCCCACCTTTTAAAATTTGTGTGGCGGTTCAAAACCTCACCTTCCAAGTTTCGTGTGGCGGTTCAAAACCCCACCTTTCAAACTTTCGTGTGGCGGTTCAAAACCTCACCTTTCAAACTTTCGTGTGGCGATTCAAAACCCCACCTTTCAAAATTTGTGTGGCGGTTCAAAACCTCACCTTCCAAGTTTCGTGTGGCAATTCAAAACCCCACCTTTCAAACTTTCGTGTGGCGGTTCAAAACCCCACCTTTCAAACTTTCGTGTGGCGGTTCAAAACCCCACCTTTCAAAATTTGTGTGGCGGTTCAAAACCCCACCTTTCAAACTTTCGTGTGGCGGTTCAAAACCCCACCTTTCAAAATTTCATGTGGCGGTTCAAAACTCCACCTTTCAAGTTTTGTGTGGCGGTTCAAAACCCCACTTTTCAAAATTTCGGGGGCAACAACGCCCGAGCAAAGCTGCATCACCATTAATTTTCTGCATCAGTCAGCAACGGCCTACGAGTTCGACCCTCGACGTAGCTGAGTTTAATTTTTTGCATCAATCAGTGACGGCCTACGAGTACGACCCTCGACGTAGCTGAGTTTAATTTTCTACATCAATCAGCGACGGCCTACGAGTACGACCCTCGACGTAGCTGAGTTTACTTTTCTGCATCAATCAGCGACGGCCTACGAGTACGACCCTCGACGTAGCTGAGTTTACTTTTCTGCATCAATCAGGGACGGCCTACGAGTATGACCCTTGACGGAGCTAAAGTTTACCTTTTCTGCATCGACGTTTGAGAATTGTGGTGTCCCCGTTCAGATGTCAAGTTTCATTTCCTGCATAGAGGTTTGACAATTGCGGTGTCCCCGTTCAGATGTCAAGTTTCATTTCCTGCATAGAGGTCTGACAATTGTGGTGTCCGCGCTCGGATCTCAAGTTATATTTCTGCAATCTACCCAGGTCAAAATTCTCCAATCACCCATTTCACTTTTCAGTTATGTCACGGTGACTTGGTCTCCCATGTTGCTGTGACGACTTGGTCGTCCACTTTTTAGTTGTGTCATGGTGACTTGGTCACCCGTGTTGTTGTGACGACTTGGTCGTTCACTTTTCAGTCATATCGTGCGGTGACTTGGTCACCCACTTGCCAACATGTCTTTTCAAAGGTGTGAAAGGTCACGTCCCTCACATCATGTCTTTTTTAAGTGTTGTAAGTGGTCACGTCCCCACAACTTGTCTTTGAAAAGGTGTGATTGGTCACATCCCCACACCCTGTATGTTATGCTTATCTCTCAAGATAGTTTTTGTTTCGATGATTCGTCCCCTTCAGTAATTTTTCCCAACATATCATGCATGCATCTACTTTTCTGCACGAAGGTATGGACTGCGAGTGATACCCTCCCCCTACCTGATTTACTTTTCGGCACGAAGGTATGGATTGCGAGTGCTACCCTCGCCCTACCTGATTTACTTTTCTGCACGAAGGTATGAACTGCGAGTGCTACCCTCGCCCTACCTGATTTACTTTTCTGCACAAAGGTATGGACTGCGAGTGCTACCCTCGCCCTATCTGATTTACTTTTCTTCGCCAAGGTATGGACTACGAGTGTTACCCTCGCGCTACCTGATTTGCATGTCATCATTTACTTTTCACCACACTATCCGGGAAGTCACCATTTACTTTTTTCCTCATTATCAGAAAAGTTATCATTTACTGCAATTTGCATTTCATCCCATTATCAGGGACAAGTCATTTATGTTTCTACATCTACTTTTCATCCCATTATCAGGGGACACTGCGTTTACATTTTACATTTTTCAAACCATTGCCGGTTCGGGAGCAACCATCTTTACTGCTCATCAAAAATCTCAATTACATCGGATTTTTGATAAGACAGTAAAGAGGAGGCAACTGTTGCTACCCGATTTTGGATTTTAAATTTTTCATTTTTCGCATTTCTATCATCAATTTTCAAAAATCGCACTTCCATTTATTCTCATCAATTTGATGTTTACTTTTACATTTAATGTTGTTTAAATTTTATTTCATACTTTTTTTGCATTTTCATCACTTTTTCCGTTCGAACCCGTATCGGTTCCCGAGTCAAATTCTCGAAACCAAGGGTCGAACAATTTCGCTCATTAGCTACTTATTTTTTATTATTTTTCTAACCCGCGCCATCTCTTGGCATTTCGTTCAATTTTTATTTTAAGCATTTTTTTCTATTCGAACTTTTATCGTTTACAAATGAATTTTTATTTAATCTTAGAATGAACTTTTCGCAGCCCACTGATTATTATTTATTTCGTTTCATTTTTAATAGCTTTGGGGTTCAAGTTTTATTTATCTTTAGCTAAATTTTCTCGTACTAAAAGCTCGAGCTAAAAATAATTTGCTCGTATGCATTAATTTGCATTAATGCAACATTAATGCATTTCTGCAAATTTGGCCACCTTCTCCCCTAGTCCCTAGGGCTCTATCTCCTACATTTAGCTAGCCTGCCTCGTCACCTCATTTCCCGGAGCTTCCATTCAATCTCAGCCAAGCAAATCACCCTTTGCATCCTCGTGCGTCGTTCCAACGCGCACAGTGCCACCCTTGCCCTCCAAGTCCGGCAATGATCACGCGCAGCTCTAAGCCACGCTCCCACGCGCTCCTTTGCCTATAAATAGCAGCTCCAAGCAACAAGCAAAAGAGGGGGTAGAAGGGCCAAATGAGGAGTCCATGCACTCTATCCTCCGCTTGTGTATTTGTTTTATGTTTTCTGCATTTTTTTATGTTTCTCTCGCCGCCGCGATGTCGCTGGTCTGCTGAGGGAGAAGGTGTCGTTGCTGCCGTCGCTTTGCTACTGTTGGTAGTCGCCGCCAGAGCTGCTGTTGTCATCGCCGGAGCTGCTGTTGTCCTCGCCAGAGCTGCTGCGTTGCTGCGCTCCACTGCTGCTACTGTTTAGCGTCGGGAGAAAGACGAGCTGCTACTCTGGCCTTGCCGCTGCAGCGTTGTCGCGCCGCCGGAGAAGGGTCGCCTCGCCTCTCTTTGCCGCCGCTCGTGTTGCTCCATTGCCGTGCTCTGCTGCGCCATGGCTACCGACTTGTTGTCTTGGTTACTGGAGAAGACGCAGAGGAGGGAAAGATATGATGAATAGGAGGCTTAGCCTCATATTAATTAGTCATGGGATTGGCTTGTGCCAAAGCCCAAACGGGTGGAAAGAAAGAGTTTTAATTTGGTTGGGTCATGGGCTTGGCAGCCAAGCCCAAATGAGAAGGAGAAAGGATTGGGCAACTAGTGGGCCCACATTCTAGGCCCACTGGGCCTAGTCAAATTTTTTGTCCATCGCATTTATCTTTTGTAACATTTTTCGTATGCCTGTACTATTTATTTATTCTCGCACTTGCACTGTTTATTTAATTTTTCATATGCTTGTACTACTTATTTAATTTTCCGCATACTTGTACTGTTTATTTAATTTTCTGCAGGCTTGCACTGTTTAATTTTCCGTATGCTTGTACTGCTTATTTAATTTTCCGTATGCTTGTACTGTTTATTTAATTTCCATATGCTTGTACTGCTTAATTATTAATTTCGTATGCTTTTGCATGTTTAATTATTTTGCTTGCGTATAATCGTCAAAAAATAATTATTTCACTTGCGTGCGTACAATAATTTTGATACTTGTACTATTTAATTAATTATTTTTGCATGCTTTCGAATACTTAAATAATTATTCCGCTCGCATGTAATCACTAAAATTAATTATTTCACTCACAACAAATTATTAAATATTTATCTGTTTTTCGATTATCATTTTCCCCAAACTAATAATCTCAGCTTTGTAGGGTAAACCAATCGATACCCCTTCACAAGTACGCTTCATGACTTCGTTCAAAAAGGGTGTATCCGCCCGATACCCTCCACAAGTAAACGTTTCTTACCCTTTTTATTTATTCCACACTTTTTTTCCGCATATGCGCTTGTATGCATGAATATTAGAATTGTTTAAATTCATTTGTTGGGCATGATCATATAATTTAGGACTTTTTATTTTTCAAACGTAATTTAAAACACCTCTTCATCCGGTAACCTTTTTAGGATGAGACTCGGGTGCCTAACACGTTTCCGAGTCCATAATACGACCCCGAACCACTGTTCTCGGGTTCAGACCCATTTTGCCTTAGTTTTTATTTTTTATGCCATGATATTAGGTTCCCTAAACCTAGACAAATTAGGGTGGCGACTTCATTAGCATTATGTGAGATGAGTCTAATTTCGTCTCACATCTTGTCCAAATTTACGTCGCGCAAATAAAATCCAAAAAGTGGGTGCGACAGAGTCTCTTAGAATTGTTAAGGTGATTAGGAATTTTTAATAGAGTGTCTCTTTGGTAATTTTGAGTAGGAGGAGAGTAAGAAGTCTAGAGTGTCTCTGATTTCTATAGCCTTTCTACGAAAATCGGTTTTGAAAATGCTTGCGTCAATGGTCAATTGAATAAATCATGGTTTGATTAGAGTCTTTACCGGGAATTGCTTGTCGCTTGAGTTTAATCAATCTTCATCTATTTACTGTTTTTATTTCTTTTATTTGTTTAATTAATTGCAATACAAACAACCCCTTTATTGGTTTTTGCCACGGTTACAGAAGTTAGTCATTGAATAGGAATTAATTTAGTCGTGAAATCTTTGTGGAACGATCTCTTTTTACCACTTGCTACAGTTTAATTCAATTTGTGCATGGTGAATTGTAGTATTTATTTTTGTTGGTTTCGGCAACCTTCAAATTTTGGCGCCGTTGCCGGAGATTTCAGCGGTACTAATTTTAATTTCTTTGTTTTATGACCAGACCCTCTTGTTAGAAATTAAACAACCTAGAGATCACTAGAGGCAGAGGACAGAAAAAGAAGAAGAAAAAAAATCTAGAAAATAACTCGTCATCAGACGCAACATCAATAGCAAAGGGACTCTCTCCCAGACCTGGGAGAGAGCACATCTACACTCAGATGGCTGGTGCAATAGAGGTATGGTTAAGTTCCATAGACAATAAAATAAATAACCTACATATTCATATATCTTCTGTTGTAGATCAGGTGCAACAACTCAAATATGGAGCGCCTGGCTTCCAATCACATCCTTAGGCGGATGCCCACAACTACAATCAGGATGGGAGACCAGACCGTTGAGAAGGCGTTATACGATCTAGGCGCAGGGATAAACGTCATGTCACTAACCATTTTTAAATCTCTCAACATATGGGAATTGAAAGACACTAAAGTTGTTATTACATTAACCGATAGGTTGATTATTTATCCTGTTTAAGTTATAGAGGACGTCTTAGTTCAAGTGAATGATTTTATATTCCCTGCTGATTTTTATGTGGTTGATATGGATACTAAAGTTGTTATTACATTAGCCGATAGGTAGACTTTGTGATCTATGTGTTTTACAAAAACCTTAACTCATCCTGTTTTCAAAACATGGGCTTTGTCACATAGAAAATAAAACACACTTGATTTCATAACTCCATGTTTTATTACCAAGGTAGTTTAATTGGGTTAAGATTTCCAATACCTATAAGGTGTATCTTCCTCGCATTCTTTAAACTCTATTTATTTGTATAGTGTCATGATGCTTGGGCTTTACGATTGAATTTTGCGAGAGAAAACATGCAGAACTGGCATTCTTTACCCTACTATCTTTAACACATTAACTATCAATATAGGCATGCCCCTGAATCATTTGTGGTTTAAAAAAGAAAATAATATGCTAATGCTCTAATATTATTGCCTCATTCAAGCAAAAATACGCAGAGAACTACTGTAAAGAAAATCAACAGCTTTAAAATATATATATATTGAATGTTTCAAACTTGTCTTGGAGCCCATGCCTCATTCAAGCAAGAGTACCCAAGAAACTAAGAAAAGCTGATTGAAATTAAGTAAAGAAGGAAAGAGAAGTGATTAAAGGGCAAAGTGGAAATAAATAGGCCGAAAATCTTAAATTCAGTCAATGTGGAGGGGGTAGTAGAAGGAAATGTGAATTGTTCTGTTGTGTTTTCAATTGCATCGCTAAGCGCTCGATTATGATACTATCCAAATGAGGTGAGTTTGGGGTCTTGGTTAGCCCTTGGTAATCTAGCATGAAGTTATGAACTGAAGTGTCAGAGGATTCTATGTGATGAATTGGATGTTTTGAACTGATAACTTTTAGTTTTTTGTATTTCTGTGTTTTGTCTTGTTTTAGATAGAAATGCTTGGGGACAAGCATTGGGCTAGTGTGGGGGATTTTGATTGAATGCTTTCATGATGATATTTTTGGCATTCAATCCAGCTTATTTGCACGATTATTGCTACTGCTAGTGGTGTTCTACTCCCTTTTTGCAGATTGTGGATTAAGGAGTCTATTGAGAGAAAAGACGTAGCAATCAGTTGAAGAGAGTAAGAATTCTGTCTCTTTCCCAGGCCTGGGGAAGAACCAAGCAAAGATCACTATGTCATGGGCTGGACCAAATATTGAAGACGCGTTCCCAGCCTTAAGCTTCCAGAAGAAATGCCTTTGAAGACTTATGCTGCTGTTAGAGTTCTTGTAAAAGTTCAAAACTACCAGTTTCAAGTACGGGAGATAAAAACAATCTTTTAAAATTCCAATTGAGAGGGGATCTAGATATTTTAGGAGATAAGGATTAGGTTTATTTTAATTAGATGATTGGGTAGAATTGATGGGAGTATCTATCTCTTCTTCCACATCTCGCTTCTGTCATTGTTGACGCTGCAACTTTCTTTTCTTACACTTTAATTAATTAATTGCATTTCATGTTTAATTCTCTTGCAATTTAATTATGTCTTGTCGTAGCTAATTTATTTGATTCCATGTAAAGGCCATCAAGCCATGATTCTTCCTTTGTGAGATCAAATCTGTTCTTATTAAATTTTAATTTTCGTATTTCTACTCTTTTTGATTTACGGTCAAAACTCTTTGTGTTTATTTTAAACCTGATCAATTTAAAACCAAACATGTTTAGTTACAGTCTTTCTTGGTAACTTTAGAGTCTACATTGTTATCACGAATCAGAAGGCAACTAATTGATTTGCGAGTTAATTAGAAAAAGAGTAGAATCTTACTTATAGGAGTAGAGTGTCTCTCTCCTAGGTTTGTAAAAGGTCTCTCCCTGCGTGTTCATCAATCACTTAATTAAATTCTATAGAGTCTCTTAGAATTGTTAAGGCGATTAGGAATTTCCAATAGAGTGTCTCTTTGGTAATTTTGAGTAGTAGGAGAGTAGTAAGTCTAGAGTGTCTCTGATTTCTATAGCCTTTCTACGAAAATCGGTTTTGAAAATGCTTGCATCAATGATCAATTGAATGAATCATAGTTTGATTAGAGTCTTTACCGGGAATTGTTTGTCGCTTGAGTTTAATCAATATTCATCTATTTACTGTTTTTGTTTCTTTTATTTGTTTAATTAATTGCAATACAAACAACCCCTTTATTGGTTTTTACCACGGTTACAGAAGTTGGTCATTGAATAGGAATTAATTTAGGCGTGAAATTTCTATGGAACGATCTCTTTTTACCACTTGCTGCAGTTTAATTCAATTTGTGCATGGTGAATTGTAGTATTTATTTTTGTTGGTTTCGGCAACCATCAATTACACATGGAATTATTATTCTAAGAGATCCGGCTAATCTTTGAAAAATAAGATTAACCATAAGAGAAAGTATACCTCTTCACTTAAACGCCTAATGTGCTTCCGAAGCAGCACTGTTGAAAATAAAGCTTTAGAAATATTATGAATTGACTTGATATCTTGTGGTTGGATTGTAGAATGAAATACTACTGGAAATATGTATGAAACTCGCCTTAGAAACTTGACACATTCACTGAGGTGAGTGAGGGTCTGAGTGAGGGTAATGATGAAAAACAAATCCCCATTACTACTGGAAGTAAAATAACGAAAACGAAAACAATAACGAAAAGGGAAAATGATAGAGTGGTCCCTCAATGAAGGTAGAGAACTTATGTTATGATAAAATACAACACCAATTAATTATTACTATTATCTATTAGTAATAAATTAATAAGTGAAATTAGTCAAAAAGGGGATGGGAGCAACATTTTCCTCGGATTGGAAATTTTGGCAGCAAAGGATGACTTGAGAAAAGAGGTCGACAGCAGAGAGGCGCATGGTATTATTGCCAAATTGGCTGCACCAATTTTTCAATTTTGTGGGGCCAAGTTAGTTGTCATCTCATCACCATACTAGACTAAGAGAATTGTAATACCTATATATATTTATGTTAGGCCATAGTTGTAATGTATCTAGTGGAACAAAGCAATTAGTTCCAACCGAGAGAGAGCAAGTGAGTGTGTGTGTTCAGAATAAAATTTAGTGAGTGTGTTTGTATCCCATTTGTAGTTTCCTTACTTCCATTAAATAAAAGTTCAGCTTTAGTAGCTCGTATCTCCATTCGAGTAATTATTAGCTTTGTTAATTTTCACCACCTTTGTTCAACAATCTGGTAGCGGAGCTTGGTTGGTTATCGGACCATGGGTGACCTTCAAGTTGTTAGTGGAATTAAAAAGCTCAATAATCAAAACTACACTTCTTGGTCTACTTGCTTGATGTCTTACATGCAAGGACAAGATTTGTGGGAGATAGTAAATGGAAGTGAAGTCACACCACCAGAGACGGAGGATACAAACGGTTCTCTTCGAAAATGGAAGATCAAAGCGGGCAAAGCAATGTTCGCTTTGAAGACAACAGTTGATGAAGAGGTCCTGGAGTATATCTGCGATGCCAAAACTCCCAATGAAGCTTGGGATACGTTCGCCAAGCGATTCTCGAAGAAGAATGACACAAGACTCCAACTTTTAGAAAGTGAGTTATTGTCAATAATGCAACATGATTTGACAATTGCTCAATACTTTCATAAAGTGAAGTCGTTGTGCCGAGAAATTTCTGAATTAGATCCAGAAGCTCCAATCGGAGAAACCAGGATGAAAAGAATAATCATCCATGGTTTGAGGCCCGAGTACAGAGGGTTCGTCGCTGCAGTACAAGGATGGCCGACCCAACCATCACTTGTTGAGTTCGAAAATTTGCTAGCTAGTCAAGAAGCATTAGCTAAGCAGATTGGTGGAGTTTCGCTAAAAGGTGAAGAGGAAGCACTCTACACCAACAAAAATCGGTGAAATTTCAGGCAGCGGACAGTTGGTGGATCTAAAAGAAATGTTGATAAGGCGACGAGCAATCATGGTGAAGGAAGCGCTCGCGCAGGGGGAGCCTATGACAAAAGTAAGAGGTTCGAAGGGAAGTGCTACAATTGTGGGAAGATAGGACACAAAGCAGAATCATGTTGGTCAAAGAAAAAGACCATGGAGAGCAACGCCGCTACTTCTAACTATGAAGAAGAGTGGGATATTGAGGCGGACTTTATTGGGGAAGAAAGTGCCGCTACTTCTAACTATGAAGAAGAGTGGGATATGGAAGCAGACTTTATTGCGGAAGAAAGTGCCGCTACTTCTAAATATGAAGAAGAGTGGGATATGGAGACGAACTTTGCTGTAGAAGATGAGGAAAGTGCTTTTACAACAATAACATCCAATGGAATCGACGATTGGATTGTTGATTCGAGTTGCTCAAATCATATGACAGGAGATGAGAAAATGTGGAGCACTGTTACTTTAAATCTCTGGAGTGATGAGTTCGATGTAGTGCTTGTGAAGGAGGATTCAACTTCAGTTGAGAGCTTGGAGGTGATGGTAACCCAGCCTATCTTACAGGGCACTACAGACATAGATGTCCAAAGTGAAGATAGCAAGGAAAGCATCAAAGAGGTGAAGCATAATTCAACCGACTCATTGTTTCACAGAGAAGATGCAGCAATCGCCATCCAATCGACTTTTAGGAATTATCTGGCTACACGTAGAAGCAAAGAAGTCCTATTGAAGGACAGTAAGCCGCAACAGGATCCTCGAACGGAGAGTCTAGCTTCAGAGCATATCCTAGAAACTAAGAGCTCATGTAGAGACTCCATAGACCCATCAGTTGAGGAACAGACTGAACATTCTATAGGAGTCCTTTCTATCAGAGAAGAAGGGTCCATCCATTGCCACATGCAAAGGAAAGCTAGAGCCAAGTTAAAGAAAGGTGGAGATGGCAAATTAGTTGGCTACTGTGATGCTGACTATGCAGGTGATCATGATACCCGACGCTCAAGTATAGGGTATCTTTTTATGATTGGATCTGGAGCAGTTTCTTGGTATAGCAAAATACAACCAACGGTGTCTTTGTCGACAACAGAAGCAGAGTACCGAGCAGCAGCAATGGCAGCTCAAGAGAGTACTTGGCTGATGCAGCTACTGGAGGACTTGCATCAAGCAACAGAGTATGCAATTCCTTTATATTGCGACAATTTGTCGGCAATACGTCTAGCGGAGAATCCAGTTTTTTATGCAAGAACTAAGCACGTGGAAGTGCATTATCATTTTATCAGGGAAAAGGTTTTGCAAGAAGAAATTGGATTGGAGCATGTTAAGACAGAAGATCAAGCTGCAGATTTGTTTACAAAAAGTTTGAGTGGCAGTAAGTTTGAAAAATTCTGTCATCAACTTGGTATGGTGAAAAAGGCGAAAGTTGGTGTTGAGGGGGAGTGATAAAATACAACACCAATTAATTATTACTATTATCTATTAGTAATAAATTAATAAGTGAAATTAGTCAAAAAGGGGATGGGAGCAACATTTTCCTCGGATTGGAAATTTTGGCAGCAAAGGATGACTTGAGAAAAGAGGTCGACAGCAGAGAGGCGCATGGTATTATTGCCAAATTGGCTGC
Organism: Viola odorata; assembly: GCA_963691705.1. NCBI lineage: Eukaryota > Viridiplantae > Streptophyta > Magnoliopsida > Malpighiales > Violaceae > Viola > Viola odorata. The sequence continues at coordinate 20,196,403 of OY829542.1, forward strand.
ACCAATTTTTCAATTTTGTGGGGCCAAGTTAGTTGTCATCTCATCACCATACTAGACTAAGAGAATTGTAATACCTATATATATTTATGTTAGGCCATAGTTGTAATGTATCTAGTGGAACAAAGCAATTAGTTCCAACCGAGAGAGAGCAAGTGAGTGTGTGTGTTCAGAATAAAATTTAGTGAGTGTGTTTGTATCCCATTTGTAGTTTCCTTACTTCCATTAAATAAAAGTTCAGCTTTAGTAGCTCGTATCTCCATTCGAGTAATTATTAGCTTTGTTAATTTTCACCACCTTTGTTCAACATGTTATTCATGTGACATGAAAAGCCACCAGGCTCGTGCTTGTCGCACTAATGAACATTTTCTTAAGCTCTATAGAACTTTCCTTGAAAAGGAAGAGAACAATATGAAACTAAATTTAACCTATCCAAAAGATAGTGTTATAGTTCATGACATTGATAAATTATAGTAATGATATTTTATAATGGTATTATCAATATGACATTTAGATATAACCAATTCTAGGTACAAGTATCTTGAATTCGGGTTGAATAAGGTAACTATTATTATTATTATTCAAATTGTACAATTTTGTAAGTTACTTTTAATAACTGTTATTATGTTATGTGCTTTACAAAGGTTACTAGTAATTTCTACTAACTTATGTTATGAGTTCTTAGGTAGATTCAAATATTTCTCTCAATATATGATAGTAAAAAATAAACTTAAGAGCATGATTTTTAAATTATGTTGTTAAGAAATTATCTTGATAATAATGGCGCATTGGTAAAAGTATTGAACATTCTGAAGTTTATGTTCATACACAAAATGGTTTGATATAATCATTTATCAAAAACTAAGACCATTATGAGAATAAAACTTTTCATGGAAACATGTCATTTTGCATGCGACGACGATTTTATGCTTCAATCCAACAACTACTTTGAATTCTCCTCATTAAAATTGGATTATGGTTAATAGCCTAATATTTACCATCTAAGATTTTTTGAATATGCGGTAAATGTTTTAATTGTCCAACCACAGTGCACAAAAATGGGTCCTCAAAGGGAGGCTGGAAATAAATGCGGGTGTGAGTCTGCATCTACAAGCACCTTGAACTATTGAAAGTGGATTCATTTATGACACAATTTACCAACTATCAATTTGATGAAAATGTTTCCCCAACATTAGAGAGAAAAATAATTAGGAAAGAAAATTGCATGGTATGAATTATCATTACAAGATAATGTGAACTAGAAGTTCAAAAGATAATTCATGTGAAAAATATTATGAATCAAATGCTAGAAGCATTTACTGACACGAGACAAATTACTAAGTCTCATATACCAGCTGAAATATGCTCCAATTTATATGGTGTCCCGGAAGGACAATGAAAATGATAGTATGCCACTCCTTGTTGCTATCCGAATTTTGACACTAGTAATTTAAATCATCATTATTATATTTATCATAGCATGTCCGCATTTTTTATTTATTTATTTTCATCATTCGTTTTATTATCAACTTTCTAATTTTACATAATTATTTGTTTATTATTATTATTTATTATTGTCTTGTGTCATCTCGAGTTTCTATCGGTTTCAAACGAGATTTCTCATACCGTTGGCTCAAACCAAAACATATAAATATTGTCCCTCATACCCACATTTTTATTTTTATTCGTTCTATTATTAACCTGGTAGTATTTATTTAATACCCATCACATTTTTTTACAGTTATTTTTATTTGGTATCATCTTATTTTTTTATTTCTTTTATTTTTTTTCTTTCGAGTTTCATTTGAAATTTCTCTTATGGTTGATTCAGACCAAAAGTATAAAGACAACCCTCATCGATCCTTACCACCAGCAATTAATGCGCCCATCATCATCACCATCCCTCTCCCCTACTCCCTCTTTTTCGGCAGCCACCAGGCCATCATCATCACCATCGCCGTTCCCTCTTTCCCTCGCCTTCTCTGCCTCACCCCCCCACTGCCATCACCATCATCCTCAACCTCTATAAATACCTCTCCAATTTTTCCAAGCTGGGGGCCCCGACACATTCACAAACAGAACCTCACATTCACTCTCACTCTCACTCTCACTCTCACTCTCACGCTCTCTCCCCCTCCATTTTCACAAATTCACTTTCCCTCTTTCTCGGCAGCAACAAGCACAAAAGAAAAAAACCAAAGTAATTTCTCCTCCTTCTCTCTAAGAACTAAGCATCATCACCATCGTATTTGGTTCTCCGGTGAAGCTTTCCCCTCCCTAAATCGTGTATTGGTCATTGTACCAACGATTTAGAGAGGGGAAGCTCCTTCTTTCCTTTGTCCTTTATTTTCTGTTTGCTGTTTATGGAATTTGGTTTGATTCGTCAAGCTTTTGTGTTGTGTTGTGTTGTTTTGTTTTTTCCATTCTAGCTAGGTTCGTTTGGTGACCGGAGTTGGGTCATTTTGGTGTAGGTTTTGTGGCTGGTTTGGTTTGGGTTTTGTGGCTGTTTTGGTTTTGGTCGTGGCCGGTTGGTTTGATTGGGGTTGTGGCCGGATTCGAGTTCAGTTTTGTTTGGGTCAGATGTGGCCAGTTAAGTGTTTTCTTTGCGTCAGTTTTTGTGTGGTTTGGGTCAGGTTGAAGGAAACCGGCCATTTTAGCTGGTTTCGGAGGTGGCCGGTCGAAGTTGCAGGCGATGGCCGGAGGTGGTTGGGGTTGAGAGAAGAAGATGAAGTGGGTGTTGTTTTTTTTTTTAGGGTTCAGTTGGTTTGGCTGCTGGGTTAGGAGGTTGGCTGTTTTGTTTGTAGTTTGGGCCGGCTGAGTAGTGGTCGGCCCATCAGGAAGAGGAGGAGGGGTGCTGTTTAGTTGGGTTGGCTGGTTTGGTAGTGGACCGGCCCACTAGGAGGAAGGAACGAGAGCTGATAGGCTGATGGTTTGGCTGGGCCCATGAGAGGTTTTATTTATTTGTATTTATGTGTTTGATTAATTGTTTGCAGTAATTATTAGTCTATGCTTGTAATATTTATTTGTTTATTATTTATCACTTGTGCTACTAATTCATCGGTGATGTAGGTTAAAATTAATGAGTACTTGCCCTCAAGTAGACATTTTTTACCCATTTTATTTATTCAATGCTTCCCGTATATTCGTATGTATGATTATTTAGAATTGTTAGAATTTAAATTAATTTGTTTGCATGAGAAGTAACTTGATTTAATTACTCACTTTAATTAATGGTGTGAATGAATGTTTTTTAATTTATGATTATCTTAATGAATATGTTTCGTGTGCGGCTTCGTCCTCATTCCTCGGCTTTTCTCTTTTCAACATATTTTTCGCATTCATTTTAAAATGGTACTTTGATAGTTTATGCATGTTTAGAATCACCTAGTTAATAGAATTAATCATGCATTGCCCAATGATGATAGTATGGTCGCCACTTTAGTGAAAATTGATAAAACGGTAGTAATTCTACCAAATTAATTTTGCATGTAATCGGATTAATTTTAAACTCGACGAAATCTAATTGGAATAGGTATACAACCGACCCTTTTATTTTCTTAGAGGATTAAAATGTTTATTTTCGTCTAACAACTCGTTAAATAATTAAGATAAAATCAATCCTACCAATGTTAGAATTAAAGCAGCGATTTCCCATAAAGGTCCAATTATTTATTTTTTCAACGTGATTTTCAAACCTCTTTTTAGAATCAGTAATCTTTTTAGGATGAGACTTAAGTACCTAACACCTTCCCGAGTCCATAAATCGATCCCGAACCGTAGTTCTCAGGTTTAGACCCTTTTTTTTGTGCCTTAGTTTTTATTTTACATTCTTCCTTTTTTCGGACTTTAAGTTTCCCTAAACCTTAGAAATAATAGGGTGGCGACTTTATTGTATGTGAGATTTTTCTTCGTCCGAATCGCTTGCGAGGGTGTGACAGTTTGACGACTTCACTAGGGACATTAAGGTCGAAGCTGGAATTTTTTGTTTGAGGTGTTTGTTTTTGTTATTTATTTGTTTATTCGCTTTGATATAAATTATTTTCTCATACACATTTCACGCATAATGCTCTACAGTCGGGCCCTTCCCAAATAGGATTAGGTGGGTAGTAGTGAGGTATTGAGGGACCGTTTTTTTGGTATCATCCGGGAGCCTTTCAGTCAGTTAGAAGTAGTCGAAGTCACCTAGCATGTGCATCTTGATCGTATATCTGCTTCATTATTACCATGATTCTCTTTTTTCTTGCAATTTTTATTTTATATTCCTTTCAATTTATTTTGTCCTCATTATTGCTTTTATTAAACTCACCTTTTTACTTCTTCCATTTTCCTGTATATCATGCATCATTCATACGAAATTTAGGATTTAAGTTTCTGCAATGCACATGATTAAAACTTAGGACCGTAGGAAATGATGCGATATCATTTTTTTTCCCTCCCTAGATGTGGAGTTCAAGCTGCCTCTATAGGGATTAGATTTAAATAAAACTTTCCAAGGCACTCAGTTGCCTAACTTGAAAATATCATACACTAACCACGACTAATTGTTGAAGATAATTAATCCATCATGAATTAAAATAAATTTAGAAACAAAATAAGATAGCTAAAATATAGGTCAAACATGCATATACTTTATTTATTCAGTTTACTGAGCATGAACTTTGTCTTTCCAACATGGGGGCCCATCCTGCTTATTCACTCAATGGTGACACCCATGATGCTTTCGCTTGATACTTTTGAAGAATTAAGTTACAACGATCAGTTTATGTGAGAGGACATGTTGGAACCGAGTTTTGTTCTTGACGTCACAACCAAAGTTAAGGTGAAGATATCAAAATTTGATGTGATTGGAATCAGGAAGTTAAGGAATGAGCTGACTGAAGACGAAGAAATGCAATTTGAGTGCAATTACGGAAAACTTCTGACACTAATAGATGTGAAGGTTGATTGGGGTTGCATCCGAGTAGCTCTGAAGTTTTAGGACCCTTACTATCGATGCTTCTCTTTTGACAAAGGGGTAGATATGACTCCTACTCTACAGGAATATGCCACCATGTTGTGATTTATCTCTCTGATATCATCCATATATCATAATGTTCGCTTTGAGTCTGACAGTGTCAAGATGAGACTAGACAAGTGGTTAGGAACCGCTACTCTTTTGAGGGATGAAAAGTACATCTGGTGCTAGTCAGATATCAAGAAACAATTTCATTTGTCTTTGGAGAGAAACGCTTGAGGATTTTAGCTTTCACTGTGGTGGGACTTCTCTTATTCCCCAAAATGAAAAATAGTATCGACTTTGAGGCGGCAAATATGTTATATGAAATGGAGACAAATAAGATAAACACTGCAACAACTATTCTAGCAGATAAACACTACAATAACACATTTGCCGCCTCGAAGTCGATGCTATTTTTCATTTTGGGGAATAAGACAAGTCCCACCACAGCGAAAGCTAAAATTCTCAAACGTTTCTCCCCAAAGACAAATGAAATTGGTTCTTGATATCTGACTAGCACCAGATGTACTTTTCGTCCCTCAAAAGAGTAGCGATTCCTAACCACTTGTCTAGTCTCATCTTGATATTGTCAGACTCCAAGTGAACATTATGATATATGGATGATATCAGAGGGATAAAGCACAACAGGGTGGCATATTCCTCTAGAGTAGGAGTCAGATCTACCCCTTTGTCAAAAGAGAAACATCGTTAGTAAGGGTCCCAAAACTTCAGAGCTGCTCGGATGCAACCCCAATCAACCTTCACATCTATTAGTGTTAGAAGTTTCCCGTAATTGTATTTCTTCGTCTTCAATCAGCTCATTCCTCAACTTCCTAATTTCGATCACATCAAATTTTGTTATCTCCACCTTAACCTTGGTTGTGATGTCAAGAACAAAATTCGGTCCCAACATGTCCTCTCGCATAAACTGATCGTCGTAACTCAACTCTCCAAAAGTATCAAGCGAAAGCATCGTGGGTGTTACCATTGAGTGAATAAGCAGGATGGGTCCCCCTGTTGGAAAGACAAAGTCCATGCTCAATAAACTTAATAAAGAAAGTATATGCATGTTTGGCCTATGGTTTAGCAATCTTATTTTGTTTCTAAATTTATTTTAATTCATGATGGATTAATTATCTTCAACAATTAGTCGTGGTTACTATATGATATTTTCAAGTTGGGCAACTGAGTACCTTGGAAGGTTTTATTTAAATCTAGAGGCAGTTTGAACTCCACCTCGGGAAAAAAATGATATCGCATCATTTCCTACAGTCCTAAGTTTTAATCATATATGCATTGCAGAAACTTAAATCCTAAATTTCGTATGAATGATGCATGATATCTAGGAAAATGGAAGAAGTAAAAGGGTGAGTTTAATAAAAGCAATAATAAGGACAAAATAAATTGAAAGGAATATAAAATAAAAATTGCAAGAAAAAAGAGAATCATGGTAATAATGAAGCAGATATACGATCATGATGCACATGCTAGGTGACTTCGACTACTTCTAACTGACTGAAAGGCTCCCGGATGATACCAAAAAAATGGTCCCTCGGTACCTTACTACCACCCACCTAATCCTATTTGGGAAGGGCTCGGCTGTAGGGCATTATGCGTGAAATGTGTATGAGAAAACAACAATTTATATCAAAGCGAATAAACAAATAAATAACAAAAACAAACAACTCAAACAAAAAATTCCAGCTTCGACCCTAATGTCCCTAGTGAAGTCGCCAAACTGTCACACCTTCTCAAGTGATTCGGACGAAGAAAAATCTCACATACAATAAAGTCGCCACCCTATTATTTCTAAGGTTTAGGGAAATCTAAAATCCAAAAAAAGGAAGAATGTAAAATAAAAACTAAGGCACAAAAGAAATGGTCTAAACCCGAGAACTACGGTTTGGGATCAATTTATGGACTCGGGAAGGTGTTAGGCACCTGAGTCTCATCCTAAAAAGAGGTTTGAAAATCATGTTGAAAAAATAAATAATTGGCCCTCATGGGGAATCGTCACTTTAGTTCTTACGTTGGTAGGATTGATTTTATCCTAATTATTTACCGAGTTGTTAAACGAGAATAAATATTTTAATCCTCTAAGAAAATAAAAGGGTTGGTTGTATACCTATTCCAATTAGATTTCGTCGAGTTTAAAATTAGTCTGATTACATGCAAAATTAATTTAGTGGAATTACTACCGTTTTATCAATTTTCACTAAAGCAGCGACCCTACTATCTTCATTGGGCAATGCATGATTAATCCTATTAACTAGGTGATTCTAAACATGTAGAGACTATCAAAGTACCATTTTAAAATGAATGCAGAATTGTCGCACCCCCTTTTTCGTTGGAAACGAGTTTAAGGTTCGGGACGGATGCTAAGCATAAATGGATGCTTCGCATAATACAATGAAGTCGCCACCCTAATTTCTAAGGTTTAGGGAACATAAGCATCATGGCATAAAAATAAAAACTAAGGCTTGGTCTAAACCATTGAACAAAGGTTCGAGGTCGTATTGTGGACTTGGGAAGGTGTTAGGCACCCAAGTCACACCCTTAAAAAGGTTATCGCTAAAAAGGTGTTTGAATACAGTTTTGATATACAAAGATTTGTTTAAATGATCGAAGCATGTCAACCAATTCTTCCCACGAACTCAAGTCGCTTTCCAATCATTTACATCGGCCAATGATTGAATCACGTCAACAGAGTTCGCTTACCGAATTGGGACACTTTCCGATTATTTAAACATTTTTGACGTGATTTAGACCTCAAAGGTGACGTTACATCTTAGCATTTTCGTAGGGACATGTTGTTTCCGATCGGGACACGAAGGACGGGGTTACCGTTTGTTCGTTATGCTAGAGCGGACGTTTCCCCCCTTTATATCATTGGGCCATGCATGATTAATTGATTAATTACTAAGTGACCCTAACATGGATAATACTAACATAGTACCGTTTTCATGAATGCATATAACCGAGTGGGATTCGAAGCCACCATGCATAGCATTTAACAAAGAAGACAATTAATTTCATGGCATTTAAAAGCAAGCGTCGTAAACATGTAAACATGTGGGTTATTTTATCATGCATACGATTATAAGTTTTTTTTGGCATTTTTAAATAACATTTATACGAATAATATTTGCGAAAAGACATTGAATAAATAAAAAGAGACTTAGAGAGCTTACTTGCGTTGCGTGCTCTTGATCTTCCTTGCAAAGTGGGAATGTTAGCAACGTTTTCGGAAATAATAAATAAAGAAAAGCGCGTGCAATACTTGCTTAAATTGACGAGAAATAAATAAACACGATAAACAAGTAGCGCTTATTTTATATGAGTACATATATAATTAAAACATGGCATAATCATTATTATCATACAAATTTTAACTAACATGGCATAGCACCTCATTTGAATCATACAATTTTTTCATGTAATTTACATACCATAAAAGCATATAATTATTTTTTTCATCATTTTTGAGCAAGTTAAAAGCATACGAACCACTTATATAATTTAAAACACGTTGTATCAACATATGCTCATTTACACGATTTTGACGAAAACATTAAATGGGTCGGGCCCTACATCAAAAATTTGGGCATTAAAAAATGGGCTTGACTTTAATTTAACACTTAGAATGGCCCAAAGCCCATCACCTTTCCTCTTACCTTTCCCGCCCTTACCCTTCTTCTTCCTTACCTTTCTTCTCTTCCCAACTGGCCACCATGGCTAAACTCCCAAATTTCAATCTTTCACCATTCTTACCCCAAATGGTTGCAATAATTACACTACTAAAGCATTAAATCATGGCAACAAAAACAGCACAAAATCAAGCCCAAAACAGCCCCAATTTTACATGGAAAAAGCAAGCCAATTAATATGCATATATACCCATCAATTACTCAAAGCATCATGCCTTTAAATTGAAGCAAGGGAAGCATACATAACATGAAAACTAAGCATATTATGCAAGTTTTTACAGTTTATTCATGCATTACAACGGAAAACGAAAATTAATGAGACTAGAGAGAGAGAGGTAGCTTACCTCTCCGGGAGAGCAATTTGCCAAGAAGGTAGTGCAAGAAGTAGAGATTAAGAGGAGGATTTGGTGCCTTTTTTTTGTTGATAATTGCTTGCTATTTATAGGGAAAATATCAAGGTGGAGTCGGTTGGTTGCTTGGCCGAGAATCGCCGGGAAGAAAAATCTTGAGTGATGATGATGCACTAGGCCGGAATAGTGAGCTAGCTAGGATTTTTTGTGGCCAAGAATGATCATAGGGGACTTGGTGATGATCCAATTGAGGTGGAACCGAGTTGGAGGGTAAGAAGGCATTGAATGGCATTTATGTGGTATTTATCCTATTTTTGGGCACGAACGGAATATTTTTTGTACGAGCGAAATCGCTAAAAAATGAAAATAAATCCGAGCCGAGGGTACAACTATGTGTAGAAAAATAAGGCAAGAAAACTAGTATACAGTGAAGAAATGCGAAAGTTGATTTAACGTATTTATTTTCTCTTTCGGAAGTGTCAAAATGTTCGCGAGCAAAATAAATGTCCTTACGACAAAAATTGAACGAAACTGAACGCAGTGGCGTGAAAGAGAAAATTAGTACGTAATTATCAAACAAAGAAATAACGCGTTCGACCCTCGGTCTCGGGAAACTTACTCGGGATCGAAAGAAGTTCGCGTTAAGACAGTCGAAACTACGAAAAAACTAAAAAGACTCGAATTGACACGGAATATTAAACAAACTAGCCTAGGACCAAGAATCGACAGGAATTTGACCTAGACGAGCTATTAAATGCGATAAACATAAAAATAAGTAAATGCGTTGACGAAAACCGAAAAATACGGTTTTAGTCGAAAATACGAGAAAAATACGAAAAATTTAAAAGACATGAAATGAAATGAAACATTAAAACAAATAGTCCTTGAACAAAAATCGATTGAAATTCGACGTAAACGTGCTATTAATATGACGTGTAATGAAACGAAAAAGTTACGACGTAAGTCAAAATTCGGGTAGCAACAGTTGCCCCCTCTTTACTGTCTGATCAAAAATACAGTGTAACTACGGTTTTAGTCAAAAATACGAGAAAAATATGAAAAATTTAAAAGACATGAAATGACATGAAACATTAAAACAAATAGTCCTTGATCAAAAATCGATTGAAATTTGACGTAAACGTGCTATTAATATGACGTGTAATGAAACAAAAAAGTTGCGACGTAAGTCAAAATTCGGGTAGCAACATGAACATATGTTGAAAAGAGAAAAACCGGGGAGTGGTAATCGCGCACAACACATTCATTAAGATAATCATAAATTAAAATACATTCATCCACAACCATTAATTAAATCAAGTTACTTCTCATGCGTACGAATATACGGGAAGCATTGAATAAATAAAAGATGTATTCGAGGGCGGGTACTGATTAATTCTAACCTACATCACTGATGAATTAGTAGCACCAGTGATAAATAATAATAATAAAGAATATTACAACCATAAACACAAATAATTACTACAAACAATTAATCAAACACATGATGATGGTCTGGTGGTTGCCGAAAGAGGGATGATGATGATGATGGGCGCATTAATTGCTAATGGTAAGGGTTGATGAGGGTTTTCTTTATACTTTTGGTTCGAGAAATCTCATTTGAAACCGATAGAAACTCGAACGAGAAAAAATGAAAATAAATAAAATAAGATGATACGAAACGAAAATAATAGTAAAAAATATGATGGGTATTAAATAAAGGTGTAATTGTACAAAGGCCCCTACACTATCGCAAAAAATGGATTTACCCCCTATCCTTTCAATTTTTCGCCAGACCCCCCTCTACTAAAGGTTAGAGGAAAAATGCCCCCTACCGTTAAATAAACCAAATTTCCGTTAGTTTTGACACTTTGCAGCCGGTTTCCATTACCGGGAGTGAAAATAAACTGGAAAAAAAATTGAAAAAAACCTTTTGTTTTTTCTTCTTTTCTTTAAAAATTCAAAAAATAATATAATTAATTTAAAAAATCTAGAAAAATAATGTAATTAATTTTAAAAATCCATAAAATTAATTATATTAATTTTAAAAAATTAAAAAATTAATTTAATTACTTTTAAATTTTAGAAAAATAATATAATTAATTTGAAAAATTCAAAAACATAATTTAATTAATTATTTAGAAAAATAATGTTAAGTGTTTGTCAAACTAACAAACTTTTCTTTTATTTTTCTAAATTGGGTTTTCTTTTCTTTTTTTCAAAATCATTTCTTCCTCCCTCTCTCTTTTCATCTTCCCCAAATTCAAGAAAACCCTAAGTTTGCGTCTACAAGCCGGATCTGGGACAAAAAAACCCATAAATTAAAATCATTTCTTCCTCCTTACAAATCCAATCCCTACACCAAATTAAATCCAATTTGGCACTACCTAATTAATTCTCATCCTCTCAAAAATTCAATTTCAAAAGCCATCTTCATCTCTTTGCCGAACCCACAACCGACCTCCTCCACCAAATCAACCACCCTCCCGATCTCCTCCGCCGCAGCACCGCCGCATCACCACCACAAAATCAAACCAAACAATAAAACCCAACTACCAAAATTTGAAACCCACAGCCAAATCCACACCGTCGGCGACCAAACCTCCATCACTGCCAAACCGATCTCTCACCCGATCTCTAACCACAAACCTATAGTCGAACCACCGCCGACGACCAAACTACCGACCACCGCCAATCACCTCAAATCTGAAACCCAATCACCCTTCGATTCCCTCCACCTATCTCCACGATCTGCCAAGAAGAAGAGGAGAGGAAATAAAAACAGAGAAAGAGAGATGGGTTGGTGCCGGAGCGGAGAAAAGAAGGTTGGTGGCGAAAGCTTCTGGGTTGTGTTCCAAAGCAGCTGCCCAGTTCTCATCAATTCCTTTATGCATTTGGATTTAGCAATACTAGCTAGTCAATACGGTGGGAAAAACTAGCATCTGATCTTAAAAAGCAACCATGAGAATATCAGAAATATACCACCAAACAATCCCAGTAGTCGGTTGAAAATACAAGATCCCAATTGCCATTAAAACACTGACCAAGCGAATAACAGGTTTTTAAATTAATTACATTAATTTTTTGATATTTTAAAATTAATTATATTTATTTTTTGAATTTTTTAAATTAATTATATTATTTTTTTGGATTTTTTAAATTAATTATATTATTTTTCTAAATTTTTAAAATTAATTATATTAATTTTCTAAATTTTTAAAAGTAATTACATTATTTTTCTAGATTTTTTAAATTAATTATATTATTTTTTTTCATTTTTTTTTCCAGTTTATTTTCACTCCCGGTAATGGAAACCGGCTGTAGAGGGTCAAAACTAACGGAAATTTGGTTTATTTAACGGTAGGGGGCATTTTTCCTCTAACCTTTAGTAGAGTGGGGTCTGGCAAAGAATTGTAAGGATAGGGGGTAAATCCATTTTCGGCGATAGTACAGGGGGACCTTTGTACTATTACCCCTTAAATAAATACTACCAGGTCAATAATAGAACGAATAAAAATAAAAATGTGTGTACGAGGGACAACATTTATATTTTTTGGTTTGAGCCAACGTTACGAGAAATCTCGTTTGAAATCGATAGAAACTCGAGACGACATGAGACAATAATAATAAAATAATTATGTAAAATTAGAAAGTCAATGATAGAATGAATGATGAAAATAAATAAAAAATGCGGCCATGCTATGATAAATATAATAATGATGATTTAAATTACTCGTGTCAAAATTCGGGTAGCAACACTCCTGAAGCATGTGAGGCTAATCGATTCTAAACATATGAATCCTAGAAAAAAGAAAAGTAGTCAACAATGAAGATGGTCGTATAATGGAGGTGAGTTGTTCTGAAGAGAACCAAGACATAACTAATGATAATAAATCTCTAGAAGTGGATCAAGTACCTAAAAGAAATGAAAGTGATGAGATCTCAATAAATTATGTGAGAAAAATAAAATAGAACTGAAAATATATTATTATCGACAACGCTTTTACTTATGACATAGCAACAACTGCAGTGATTAAAGAAAATGAGGATCATGAACATAAACTTGTTTAAGAATGTAGACAAAAATGATTGGCTAAAATAAAAAGACGCAATCCAAGCAAAGTGAAATTTGCTGTCAAAATGTGATTCTTTGGACCTGTAGTCCAAACACCTATTGGTGGGGCACAAATGAGTGTTTAAGCAAAAGAAGATAAGTGCTTGGAGCGTGAATTACGTCTAATTCATATGGTTGGAGCTTGTAGCTCATAACAGATATATATATGAGAATCCCAAAAGGATCCAAAATGCCTAAACCATTTAAACTTTTCCGGGAAACATTGTTCAATAAGATTAAATAAATTTGTATGGATCAAAACAATATGGACATACGTGGTACAATCGCTTCGATGATTATTCACTAAAGAGGGAATATAGAAATGACCAAATTTATTTTTGTGTTTTTATAAAAGGGTCTAAGCTAGGATTTGTGATTATTGGATTATATGCTGATGATACAAGTATTAGTAGAATTCCTAAAGAGTTCCCAGATGTAGTGAACTGCTTAAACAAATATTCTGAGACCTTGGATAAACAAAGTTCTGTCTGGGCTAGTAGATCGATGAGTTATCCAATGGATTCTTTGTTCATCAATAAAATTTTCTTTACAAAGTCTTAAAATGATTTTATATGAATGTTTGACATGATGCATTTTGTGCGTGTTTTCTCTTCCTTTCCTAGCCCCTTTTAGATCTTGATACTACTAATTTGCCATTGTTTCCTTACTATTTGCAGGCAAGAAGACGATTTGGGAATCTACTCCAATTAAATCTAGGATTTCCCTTTTATTATCTTTAGAGTTTCCTTCTTTGTAATTTCCCTTATAAGACCTTTTTAGATTTAGGGTTTGGAGGATCCATCTTTTTTGAGACGTTTTTCCTTTTGAAACTCTGTCACCATATTTCCGCCTCCGGCATTTTCTGTCTCTATTTTAATAAATCGGAGCTTTGCTCTACTGGTAATAATAAGGGGGTTTTCCATTCCTCCTCTTCTTTTTCCTATATGCAATTTATTTATTTTATTTGTTTTACTTTTAGTATGAGTAGTTAAATCTCTTGTTCTTGGTAGGAATCATCGAAGGTTGCTAAGGGAAGCCACAAGGTCTAATTGAGTTTAAAACATCTATGGTTTGTATTTATTTGTTTAACGATTGCTTGCCAATTCACATAGAGTTGTTTACAAGCCTGATCAACTAGTAACTAGGCCTCGGCGATTAAAGTCATCTCTGTAGTAATAACTAACGTGAGGTTACAGGGTAAAATAGACAATTAGATTAGAGTCATCAGGTCGCTGGTCCAATTTGACTAGGTTAAACGAGTAACTAGGGTAGTGTCTCGCCTTAGATGTGTCTCTCCTCTTCTTAATGGGTCTTTGAGTATTACCTCCATAAACGTACCTTGAGGGACTACGAAGTGTCAAGACTATCCCATGAACGTACCTTAGGATAGTTTCTCGTACGAAAAAAAGCAAGGGGCCTAAACGTACCTGACCCTTATAGCACGTCTACCAGCCAGGGGTAAAAGATCATTGCATCAATGGCCGACTAACCATAAATGCAACCAGAGATAGATTTCTACCGAGGAATCTTTTCTCTATTGATTTCATATTCACTTTTATTCTGTTTTGTTACTGCTTCCTTAGTCATTAATCAAACAACTTTCCCAACCCCCTCATTATACTATTTCGGTTTGTTGTTCCAAGTCATACACTGCATTAAGCGTCTACCTCTAGTCTCTATGTTCGACCCTGTACCACTATACACAATTTTATTGTGCATTTGACTGCAGATTTTATATATTATATTTGACGGCCTCGACAACCGGTCAATGTTTCATATCCAATAAGCCTCCTATGGTGATAAGATCACTAAATATATATAATTTCATTTTGTCCTTGTGACGATGATGAAGTACTATTTGGTCCTGAAGTACCAAATCTCAATGTTATGAAACAATGATGTATCTTGCTTGATATCATTTGTTATAAGTTGATTGACAAGATTTAGTTCTTCTCGAAGTCAAAGGCATCATTTGCTTTGATATCATTTGCTTTGTTCTATTTTAATGTTGATTGTCTACGTAGATACATTATTTGTCAAATTCTCATAAGGCTTGATTCTAAATAGGATTGGGTGTCGAATCAGATCTCAAAGAAGCGGAAATAAATAATGACAATGCATGAGGCAAATCAAGAAAGTATTTCAAGAAGATCATTAACTTAAAAATTTAGAAAACAAATATAATTAATTAAATAAACTCAGAAAAACAATATAATTAATTTAAACAATTCAGAAAATAATGTAATTAATTTATAAAAAGCAATGTAATTAATTTAAAATTTTAGAAAAAAATTTAAAAAAACAATGTAATTCATTTAAAAATTCAGAAAAATAATATAATTAATTTTTTATTTTTTCCTTTTATTATCTAATTAATTTTTAAAAAAATCAGTTTTATTATCTAATTAATTTTAAAAATTCATAAAATAATATAATTATTTTTAAAAATTCATAAAATAATGTAATTAATTTATAAAAAGCAATGTAATTAATTTAAAATTTCAGAAAAAATATAATTAATTAAAAATTCAGAAAAATAATGTAATTAATTTAAAAAATTAGAAAAATAATATAATTAGTTTTTTCTTTTTTTCTTTTATTATCTCTTATTTCATTTATTTTCACTTCTCCTCCTTTTTTTCTTTTCTTCTTTCTATTTCTTTCTTTCTTTTATTTCTTCTTTTTTTCTTTCTTTCTTTCCCTAGTCAAATATAAATAATGTAAACAGTGTAACTAATTTTATTTCATGTCCATACACAAAAAAATAAGCCACCTTTACATGGCCACTCATCTTGCCTGCCATGCTCCACTGCCCAGATCGCCAACCAAACCAAACACCGTCGCCCTCTCTTCATCATCTCTCCTATGCTGCAAAAAGAAATCTTAATTTATGTTATTTTTTGAAATAATTAATAAAACTATTTTTGAGATGTTTTTGAAAAGAGGAGGAGAAGTGAAAATAAAGGAAATAAGAGATAATAAAATTAAAAATTAAAAAAATTAATTATATTATTTTTCTGAATTTTTAAATTAATTACATTATTTTTTATAAATTAATTACATTATTTTTTTGAGTTTATTTAATTAATTTTATTTATTTTCTGACTTTTTAAATTAATTACATTTTTTAATAAAAAATTTAAATTATTTTCTTAATTTTTTAAATTAATTATATTGTTTTTTTGAGTTTATTTAATTAATTATATTTTTTTCTGAATTTTTAAATTAATTACATTTTTTAATAAAAATTTTAAATTATTTTCTGAATTTTTTAAATTAATTATATTTTTTCTGAATTTTTTAAATTAATTATATTTTTTCTGAATTTTTTAATTAATTATATTTTTTCTGAATTTTTAAATTAATTAGATTTTTTAATAAATTTTTAAAATTATTTTCTGAATTTTTTAACTTAATAATATTTTTTTCTGAATTTTTTAATTAATTATATTTTTATTTGAATTTTTTAACTTAATTATATTTTTTCTGAATTTTTTAATTAATTAAATAATAAAACTGACACGATGTCAGAAATAATAATAAAATAATGGTACTTAACGGTAAAAAGCGTATGTTATCGTTAATTTTGACGATAGGGACTCCGGAGGGATAACTACAATTACGGATGGGACCAAATCGAACAGAAATCGAAAAGTGGGATCAACTAAAATAAAAATAATAACCATAGGGACCTCAGCGTGCCTTTTCCCATTTTATCCCACTGGTTTTATAATTTAGCAAGTTTTTAATGAGGCAACTTACATAAGTGTTCTTTTAAACATTGTGTACTTTTTTTCCACCAGTAGGTTTTTGTCTCGCAAGGTTTTCCTACTAAGGTTTTAAGGAGACACATTATTTTGTAATGAACATCAAGGGGAGTGTTATAAACGTTTTGTGTTATGATGTCCATTATAGAGGTTTCACATTTTTTCATTTATGATGTAACTTTAGTTCATTTATAATGTAAGTTACTTGCCATCAAATGTTATGTAATCGCTCTTTATAAATTGTGTTGAAATGTGAACAAACAGAATACAAAAAGAAAATAAATATAACATATTTATATATTTTTTATTTTAATCCTTATCCCTTACTTTCTTAAACTATTTCTTTAGTTGGGCTTGTTCATTCATAAACAAAGCCGATGCATATCTGATTTTTAATTATTATGAAGAGAATTGCTAATTATGTAAAAAGAGATAAATAATTAATTTGTTTCTTTAGAATTTTTTTGTCAGTAGCTAGTAGGTAATTGATTATGGAAATAATTATTTTAATTTTTACTATTGAGATATCTATAAGAGTATCAGCAACAATGGATTATTGGAGGGATTATTTGGTGCAGCAATGGATTTTTGGAGGGACTATTGTCGTGTAGGATAGAGAGGGTATCAAAATTTGGTACCGGATTTTTCTGACAGTGAGACCCGCCACCGCATTATTTCTTTTTTTTCCCCCTCATTTTTTAAATGGATTTTTTTATAATAAATACTGAAAATAATTTTATAAAAATATACCATTATTTTTAATTTTTTGAGATCTATAAATTGAGACTAGGTTTGTATTATTTGGACACTAAAACAAATCAGAGTTTTTTACATTTTTTTTTTCATTTTTTTCTTTTTTAAATGCCTTTTTTCATAATAATTACTCAAAATAATTTAAAAAAATATACCATTATTTTTATTTTTTGAGATCTATAAATAGAGCTTGTGTTTGTGTCATTTGGACACCAAAAAAAATCTGAGTTTTTTTCAATCTTCAAGCTCTTTCATAGAGCCTTCACAAAATTATAATTTTTTTTCAAATTACAACTTCCCTAACCAAGCTCAAAATTCAAATATGCGACCTCTGAACCCAAACATTCAATGCCCATAAAATCCTGAGAATACGAGGATGCAACCTAATTTTGGATCGCAGTATATGATGCCTTCAATTTTTGGCATGCAATACCCGTATAATCATCCTTATATGCCTTATAATAAATCCTGAGAATACGAGGATGCAACCTAGAAACAACTATGTTCCCGCTCCTGTGCGCTATCCAAACAGTGAACAAACTAATGAGCCAAACACACCTCGTTTCAGTAGTGGATCAAGTGATTTCCCAGAATTTTCCACACAAATATCTATAGGAAATGTTGATGGGGATACCCCTCTCAGTTTTCTTGCTCCAACCCAACAATCAGCCAAGAGATCAGGTTACGACACTTGGAGCACAGAAGAGAACAAATCTTTATTAACTGGTTATTTCCACATTAGTAATGATAGTGAATTTGGGACGAATCAAAAGGGTGATACTTTCTGGGGAAAAATTGCAGACTATGTGAATGAAAACTTCCAAGATGGAAAACAGAGGTTAGGGATACAGTGCAAAAGTCATTTTCGTATGATCAATAAAAAAATAGGTAGTTTTATTGGTTATTACAGTAGAGCATGTAGAGTGAGGTGTAGTGGTTGGTCCGATGATGACTACATAACAAAGGGTCTAGAGTTGTATCAAGAGTGCGAAGGTAATAGGTTTTCCTTGCTGGAAGAGTGGAAGTTGGTTCACGACATAGCTAGAGCAAATGAATCTACAAGTAGCGGATCGAAGAGAAAAAGTGGTGGCGAGGACGTTGATTCCTCAGCTCCTTCCATTGTACGTCCAGAAGGTAGGGATGCAACAAAGAAGAAAGCTAGAGCTTCATCGAGCAAATCATCGACATCTAGAAAATCAAAGGTTGCTATTGAGGAGGAGTTATCTAATTTAGCCCGTGCTCGTGAAAACCTTGAACAATCCAAGGCTAGTACTACATCAGCTATGTTGGAGTATGCACGTGTTAGGAAGATGGAGATGTTCCTGTCCTTGAAGACCAAAGAAGATCGTGATGCTGTAGATGAAAATATGTATAAGATGCTACTGAAGGAGTTGTTTGAGAACTAGTTTGTTATTGTATGTTTTACTTTCAAATTGTGTGTTTTATTTTCGAATTGTGTTATTTTGAATAATTTGTGTGTTGTGAAAGTGTATGTTCATTTCAATAATTTCGTTTGAATAAGAGAGTTTATTAGACATGACTCTACCCCTAGATTCTGAATAGATAAATACGTCCCCACCCCCTCTTACTACCCGATTTTGGGTTTTAAAATTTTCATTTGTCGCATTTTTATCATCAATTCTTCAAAAATCATACACCTGTTTATTTTCGTCAATCTGATGTTTATTTTTGCTCTTCATATCGTTTAAATTTTATTTCGTACTTTTTCGCATCTTTATCACTTTTTTCGTTCGAACCCGTATTGGTTCCCGAGTCAAATTCTCGAAGCCGATGGTCGATCAACTTTGGTTATTAGGTTCTTACTTTTTAGTATTTTTCTAACTCGCACTATCTCTTTGCGTTTTGTACAATTTTTATTTTAGCATTCTCTTATGCTCGAACTTTTATTACTTACAAGCGATTTTTTATCGAACTATTCGGCAAACTTTTCGTTACTCATTGTATGCTAATTGCCTTAGTTTATTTTATTCTACGTCTTAGCATTTTCTGTTCAATGCTTTAGTAAAATCTCTTGTATTATAAGCTCTAGCTAAAAATATTATGTTCGTATGGTATTAATGTGCATTAATGCACATTAATCCATTTCTGCCAACCGCCTTACTGTTCTTCTCCTCGAGCCTCACATTCTTCCTCGAGCCACGCCACTGCTCATTGTCCTCGTCATCAAGGCCACCTCATCCTCTCCTCCACCACCTGAAGCATGCCATAAATAGCATGGAGCACGTTCTCTTCAAGGGGGGCGAAGAGGAGTACACGATCGCCGACATCACCACTGCCCTCCATCCTTCACCGCCGCGGCATTACCAACCTATCATCGCCGCTATCGCTGTGTTGTTTCCCTTGGTGCTGCGACTGGCCGTTGCTGGTTCGGCTGAAATAGAAAGCTGCTGCCATGCGCTACTGCCGAGCCGTCGCTGAGCTGCTATGCTCTGCCTCGCCGAGCTGCTGTGCCGCCTTGCTGCTCGTCTCCGCCACCGTCGTACGTCGCTGAGCTTCTGTGCCTCGCCTCGCCGAGCTGCTGTGCTGTCTCGCTGCTCGTCTCTGCCACTGCTGCCGTCGTAGCCACTGTTGCCGTCGTAGCCTGCTGCTGTCGTCGCCTGCCGAGCCGTCGCCGGAGCTGCTTCTGTCACCGGAACCGAAACGCTGCCGTGCTCCTGTTGCTGCCGTGACTCCTTTGTTGTTTGGAGGGAGACGATGAATGGTGAAGGTTGTTTTATTTTTAATTTGGTTGATGGGCTTGGCTTGTGCCAAGCCCAAATTGGAATAAAAACAAGGGTGGGCTCAAGCCCAAATGGGAAAGGAAAGAAAAGGGGATGGGCTGGTCTAATGGGCCCAGCTAGTGGGCCCAATTTCTAGGCCTAGTGGGCCTAGTCCAAATTTTTCCGTACTTTTTTTCGTATGCTTGTACTGTTTATTTAATTTCCGTATGCTTGTACTGTTTATTTAATTTCCGTATGCTTGTACTGTTTATTTATTTCCGTATGCTTGAATGTTTAATTATTCTCGTATGCTCCCGTATGTTTAATTATCCTGCTTGTGCTCAATCATTAACATTAATTATTTCGCATGCATACATCATTTTGCATGCCAACTAATCGTATGCTTATACAATAATTAATTATATTTGCATGAATTATTTCGCTTACGTTTAATATGTCGTTTAATAATTTTGATATCAATTAGTCATATGCTCGATCCATGTAATTGATTACTTTTGCATACTTTTAAATATTTAAATAATTATTCTACTCGCTTTTAATCGCTAAAATTACTTATTTCACTCGCAATAAGTCATTAAATATTTATCTGTTTCAACTATCATTTTCCCGAACTAATAATCTCGATTTTGTAGGGTAAATCAACCGATACCTTTCACAAGTACGCGCTTCTTACCCTTTTATTTATTCCACGCTTCTTCCGCATATACGTATGCATGAATAGAATTGCTAGAATTATTGGAATTAATCCATTGGGCATGATCACTAAATTAGGACTTTTTCAAGCATAATTTAAACACCTCCTTCATCCGGTAACCTTTTTAGGATGTGACTCGGGTGCCTAATACCTTCCCGAGTCCATAAATCGACGCCGAACCACTGTTCTCGGGTTCAGACCCTTTTTGCCTTAGTTTTTTATTTTTTATGCCATGACTTTAAGTTCCCTAAACCTAGAAACAAAACAGAGTGGCAACTTCATTAGCATTATGTGAGATGAGTCTGATTTCGTCTCACATCTCGTCCCAAACCTGCGTCGCATTAGGATAAAATCCAAAACGGGGGTGCGACAGTTTGGCGACTCCGCTGGGGATTATTTTAGGGGTCGAAGCCGGATTTTTTTTGAGGTGTTTGCTTTTTTTACATGATTAATTGTTTTTCATGTATTTAATTCTTGTATTATCACATGATTTTTTATGCATGATTATTGTTAGTAAATTGTTCACATGATTCGTTGTTATTCGCTTTGATAAATTGTCATTGCATATACATCTCACGCATAATGCCCTATCGCCGGGCCTTTTCCAAATAAGATTAGGTGGTTAGTAGTGAGGCCCTAGGACACGCGTCCTGGGTAGTTTTCACGAACCCCAAACTCGGACTCGAACCCCTAAATGGGTGAACGCCTAGAACTTTTGACGTTCGACAGGCAATCATGTATCCATTTACAGAGGGGCCACTTTTATGGTATCGTCCGAGAGCCTTTCAGCCAGAATAGAAATAGTAGATATCAACCTAGCATGTGCATCATATTGAAATGCGTGTATTGCGACTTTGTTTCACTTTTTTTTGCTAATTTCTCAAAATTTTCACAAATAATTCCTCAAAATCTTCCCACGTTTTAAAAATGATTTTTCAAAATTTTCACATTTTTTTACAAACTGATTTCGCAACTTTTCTGCAACTTTTCCTTGTTTACAATTTTTCAGCAAATTTTCCACATTGGAAATCTTTTTCTGTAAACTTTCCACATTGGTAATTTTTTCCGCAAGATTTTCATATTGGCGAATTTTTCTGTAGATTGGTCACCTTTGTAAATTTTTCGCAAGTTCTCCATATTTGCAATTTTTTTGCAATGTCTCCATGTTTGCCAATGTTTTTCACAATTTTTCAATATCCATAAAAAATTTCGCAATCTTTCACATGTATAATTTTCCGCAATTTTTCATACTTCCAAAACTTCTCTACAATTTTTCCACGTGGGTTCAATTTTCCGCAATTTTTTTCCACTTGTGTCGAATGTTTTTGCAATTTTTCCACGCGTCATATTTCTTCACAATTTTTCTATGCTTGCAATGATTTCCACAATTTTTTCACGTTTGAAATTTTCTCCGCAATTTTTTTTCTTGTCCGCCAATATTTCTGCAATTTTTGCAATTATTTCTACATTTTTTTTCATGTTCGCGATTTTGTTATGTCTGCAAGTTTTCGATATTTACTCTTCTAATTTATTAAATCCTTATCTTCATTGTCGATCTGTTCAAAGTTTAGATACTACTAACTCATTTTTACAGAACCAAGGCAGGAAAAGGTTCTTCACCATAGTCGAGCCTACGACTATAAACAAGGGCGCTCCGAGGGAGGCAACCCACGTGTTCTTTTCAAATATTTCAATTTTTGTCAATTTTAATTTTTAATTCTGAATTTTGGGATATCCTTCCCTCCATACTTACTATTTAATTCCCCATTTATTTCAGGAACAGTGAGATTTGTAAACTGGGGGGCAAGCAATTGGAATGACGACTAGAAGAAGGCGTCAGGAAGTACCAAAGATTGAGCACATTTTTACCGGAGGGCAAGGCATATGGAGCGGTAACGCGCCACAAAAAGCTCCTTACGTCCATCCTACCCTTGCATTCAGATCAGTGCTACTCGGTAGTTCCTTTTGGCCAAGAAATGCAGCAATAATGGACATGTGAGGTCCTACTTAAATGCAGTCATGTTCGATGGTACAATGACATTTACGCCCTACACGGCTTCTGACTACAAATTCAAAATTCGGCCATGGTCAAATCTTTCATGTTTGGAGTTTGACCACCACAATCATTCTTTGCAAGATCTCTCCGAATACACGCATGACGACCATACGGTGAAGATCAGTCCTCCAATCAGTGAGCCGCAATCTGAATCTCCAACTGAACCAGGATCCTCTTCTGTCACCCAGAATGATGTTCAAGTCATGCTTCTTAAACCGGTCGTCGAATTAGTAATTGGCTATCCCCAGCATAGAAGATTCCTCATCGCTGAGAGTAGTCAGCGAACGAATCAGGAAAGGTTTTGAGATGATCCTCCACTGGCCACAATGAGTCGTCCATTTTGCAAAAAGTCAATACGTCCGCTTCGAGGTTGGATTGGAAGAACCCACGTTGGAATCTGAGTCATACCAGGATACCTATCTGAAGCCTTTCTAGAAAAGGGAGAGTCTAAAACCTATTGATTACATTGCTACCTGAATTGCCCTTCAGTCCTACCCATTGTTTCCCTTTATTTTTGCAGGAACTCGAATTACACCATGGTTACTTGCATAATGCTCACCGAGATAAAGGAATCCTCCTCTTATCAACTCTTGAATGACCATCCCATGTGCCCTTACGGCCTTGCCGCGCGTATCAGGGAAGCCCACTATGCATTCTACATTAAGGGCAACCTTTTGGAAACATTCTACTTTCATCCATTGCGGCGGCTCAATTCCCCCCACTTTCATCTATGCGGCAGGATAAAACCCTATTTTCATCCACTGCGGCGACCACGCTCTGTTGTCCATCAGTGTTCAAATTTTACGATGTCCCCACCCTGGTCTCAATCTACATGAACATTGCAGTGGGCATCAACGTCAGAATAAGGTTTACATTCATATTTCCGCAGCAGCGCCTTGCGCCGACCTCAGCACTTTTGCTGCACACATCCAGAGAAGTCCATTTACCTCTCTACCTCTTTAATTTTTGTACAATCATTCATCCCTGCATTAGGGGGCAATTATTTTTAATGAGTGGTCGTACCCTCACATTTTTGTCTATAAAATTGCTAAAACTATTAAGATTTGTTATAAACTGTAAATAAAATTCTTTGAATAAAATCCACACTACCTTCAAAATTTTCAAACCATCCTTAAATTGAGCATGTTCAACATGTTATTGCATCATGGATAACTTGTGCATCCATTGGAAATTATATGGCATGCATGATCTCGTCTGCTAGCTCTTATATCTGCAACATGCTTTAGATGTAAGTAGTCACAAGCACATCCCTGTGAGCATTTTGGGCCCTCACGCCTTATTTCTTTCATGTGTGCAAATGCCAAACTAAGTGCTTGTTAGATTTGCATAATATTCAGGGTACATGCACCATCAGACATGGGATAGCGGTAAGATGACAGGGGACTTTGCTCTTTGCTTCCACCTTTCTTTGGTCTTCTCCTTATTTTGTTTTCAAACATTTATTTTTGCTTTCTATTCAATTCATTTCTTTTCTAAACCACTTGTAAACTCTTTTATTTCCACTTAAACCCCCCTCAGCCAATGAGTAGTGGTTAACCGAGATTCTTAACCAGAGGTAAGGTGTACCTCGAATATGGTTTACAAAAAAAAAAAAACTCCCGAGGATTGCTGATAGACTGGAAACAGGCCGAGCAAAACTAGAAACGAAGGTCTCTGCCAAAATCAGAACTGGGGAAAGCCAAAATAAAAACCGTACTTGCTTTGCTTGCTGTTCGCATTTACAATTGACTAAAAAAAAAATCCAAAAAAATCAAAAAAATCAAAAAAAATAAAAAAAATAAAAAAAAATAAAAAAAAGTGTTTCAAGGAACACGAGTCAATAAAAGCGGAAGCAAGTACGGAAAATTCCGAAATCAACAAAAGATGATCTCAGGAAAGATCATCCCCAGTCAAGATCAAAGAACTTGGGCGCTTCACCCACAGAAGATGATCTCGGGATAAATCATCCTAGAGAACTTGTGCACTTTGCCCTCATCGCGGCCAATCAACAAGCATTGCTCATTAAACCCTTTTTCTTTTTGCTAAAAAGCACCTTGCTAAACTGACTTTCTCTTCCTTCTTTCAAAAACTACACACCACATTTCTTTTCTCTTGTAAAGTCCTCTTGATTATATGAATGCCCATACATGTGCATCTTCATTAGAAGTTTATTCACTCGGATTGACATTGCAAATCTGATTTTGCGCTATCTTTGTTGCATTTTTATGAGTGTAAACACGTAGCCTTGTTTCTGAGTGTGAGTGCAAACACCAATATCTGGTGAGGATTGCTTATGTCTACATGATGCGGGAAAGTCTTGTCCTTGAGGTCGTTATCTCCTGGGCAAGATGCAGATGCTTTTCTAGGCTTGTGTCAAGCATGCTTATATGATAGAAACTGGATGACATGTTCTTCAGAAATGCATAAACTTGTTGAACCTTCTCTTGATAGGGAAGATGTTTTATCAAATGCTGGGGGCATACTTTCATATACAACATACATAATTTGATTTCATTGTTCCCATTTATCAATTGCTTTCTCTTTTTTCACCTATTGCTGCTTCGTGTTTGTTTCCTCCCTATTTGCAGGATACAGATATACTTCAATGGAATTTCCACCAATAAATCCACCAAGCATACTAATGGAGCACGTTACCACTCCACCATCAATTTTGTGCAGCGGATCACGCTCCCCCACCATCCATCAATGCCCGAATGGAGTACGTTACCACTCCCCAATCAACTTCGTGCGATGGATCACATTTCTGCCAATAAATCCATCCAATAAACACCCGAATGGAGTACGTTGCCACTCCTCAATCAACTTTGTGTGGCGGTTCAAAACCCCACCTTTCAAACTTTCGTGTGGCGGTTCAAAACCTCACTTTTTAAATTTCAAGTGGCGGTTCAAAACCCCACCTTTTAAACTTTTGTGTGGCGGTCCAAAACCCCACCTTTCAAAATTTTGTGTGGCGGTCCAAAACCCCACCTTTCAAACTTTCGAGTGGCGGTTCAAAACCCCACCTTTCAAAATTTTGTGTGGCGGTCCAAAACCGCACCTTTCAAAATTTTGTGTGGCGGTTCAAAACCCCACTTTTTAAAATTTTGGGGGCAACAACGCTCGAGCAAAGCTACATCACCATTACTTTCCTGCATCATCAGCGACGGCCTACGAGTACGACCCTCGACGTAGCTGAATTTTACTTTCCTGCATCATCATCCCTCCTCACTATCAGAGTGACATCTTCCTCACTATCAGAGAAGACCATCTCACTATCCGAGATCATCATCCGTCCTCACTATCAGAGAAGACCATCTCACTATCCGAGATCATCATCCGTCCTCACTATCAGAGTGACATCTTCCTCACTATCAGAGAAGACCATCTCACTATCCGAGATCATCATCCTTCCTCACTATCAGAGTGGCATCTTCCTCACTATTAGAGAAGACCATCTCACTATCCGAGATCATCATCCGTCCTCACTATCAGAGTGACATCTTCCTCACTATCAGAGAAGACCATCTCACTATCCGAGATCATCATCCGTCCTCACTATCAGAGTGACATCTTCCTCACTATCAGAGACCCTCGCTATCAGAGACCTCCCTCACTATCAGAGACATCCTTCCTCAAAATATCCAGAAGAACAACTTCCTCATTATCCGAGAGAAGGTCATCATCAGTCCTCAATATCCGAGTGACATCTTTCTCATTATCCGAGAAGATCATTCCTCATTATCCGAGAAGAACATCTTCCTCATTATCCGAGAGAAGATCATCCGTCCTCAATATCAGAGACATCTCCTCTTCCTCATTATCAGAGAAGACCAGATCAACATTCCTCATTATCAGAGAAGAGAAGATCATCAACGTCCTATCCATGTAACTTGCATTAAAATTTATGTATTGCATCCCTTTAAAATTCTCGACATATCATTCTACATTTTCAAAATCACAAAGGTATGGACTGCGAGTGCTACCCTCGCCCTGCCTCATTTACTTTTCCGCACAAAGGTATGGACTGCGAGTGCTACCCTCGCGCTGCCTCATTTACTTTTCTGCACAAAGGTATGGACTGCGAGTGCTACCCTCGCCTTACCTGATTTACAATTCTGCAATTTGGGAAGTCATCATTTACATTTTTGCAATTTACTTTTTACCCCATTATCAGGGAAGTCGTCATTTACTTTTTTCCTCATTATCAGAGAAGTTAGTCATTTACATTTCTACATTTACTTTTCACCCCCATTATCAGGGAAGTTTGTATTTTTCAAACCATTGCTGGTTCGGGAGCAACCATCTTTACTGCTCATCAAAAATCTCGGTTACACCGGATTTTTCATAAGACAGTAAAGAGGGGGCAACTATTGCTACCCGATTTTGGGTTTAAAATTTTTCATTTGTTGCATTTTTATCATCAATTCTTCAAAAATCATACACCTGTTTATTTTCGTCAATCTGATGTTTTTTTTTGCGCTTCATATCGTTTAAATTATATTTCGTACTTTTTCACATCTTTATCACTTTTTCCTTTCGAACCCGTATCGGTTCCCGAGTCAAATTCTCGAAGCCGATGGTCGATCAACTTTGGTTATTAGGTTCTTACTTTTTAGTATTTTTCTAACTCGCACTATCTCTTTGCGTTTTGTACAATTTTTATTTTAGCATTCTCTTATGCTCGAACTTTTATTACTTACAAGCGAATTTTTATCGAACTATTCGGCAAACTTTTCGTTACTCACTGTATGCTAATTGTCTTAGTTTATTTTATTCTACGTCTTAGCATTTTTTCTTCAATGCTTTAGCAAAATCTCTTGTATTATAAGCTCGAACTAAAAATATTATGTTCGTATGGTATTAATGTGCATTAATGCACATTAATCCATTTCTGCCAACCACCTTACTGTTCTCCTCCTCGAGCCACGCCACTACTCATTGTCCTCATCATCAAGGCCACCTCATCCTCTCCTCCACCGCCTGAAGCATGCCATAAATAGCATGGAGCACGTTCTCTTCAAGGGGGGAAAGAGGAGTACACGATCGCCGACATCACCACTGCCCTCTATCCTCCACCGCCGTGGCATTACCAACCTATCATCGCCGCTGTCGATGTGCTATTTCTTTTAGAGTTGCGACTGGCTGTTGCTGGTTCGGCTGAAGGAGAAAGCTGTTGCCATGCGCTACTGCCGAGCCGTCGCTGAGCTGCTATGCTCCGCCTCGCCGAGCTGTTGTGCCGCCTCGCTGCTCGTCTCCGCCACCGCCGTACGCCGCTGAGCTTCTGTACCTCGCCTCGCCAAGCTGCTGTGCTGTCTCGCTGCTCGTCTCTGCCACTGGCGTACGCCGCCACTTCTGCCGTCGTAGCCTGCTGCTGCCGTTGCCTACCTAGTCGTCGCCGGAACCGAGATGCTGCCGTGCTCCTGTTGCTGCCGTGCTCCTGTTGCTGCCGTGACTCCTTTGCTGTTTGGAGGAAGAAGAAGACGCGGAAGAGGGAGGGAGATGATGAATAGTGAAGGTTGTTTTATTTTTAATTTGGTTGATGGGCTTGGCTTGTGCCAAGCCCAAATTGGAATAAAAAGAAGGGTGGGCTCAAACCCAAATTGGAAAGGAAAGAAAAGGGGATGGGCTGGTTTAATGGGCCTAGTCCAAATTTTCAGTCCATCGCATTTATTTTTCCGTACCTTTTTTCGTATGCTTGTACACTTACAACCGAATTTTTATCGAACTATTCGGCAAACTTTTCGTTACTCACTGTATGCTAATTGTCTTAGTTTATTTTATTCTACGTCTTAGCATTTTTTGTTCAATGCTTTAGCAAAATCTCTTGTATTATAAGCTCGAACTAAAAATATTATGTTCGTATGGTATTAATGTGCATTAATGCACATTAATCCATTTCTGCCAACCGCCTTACTGTTCTCCTCCTCGAGCCACGCCACTGCTCATTGTCCTTATCATCAAGGCCACCTCATCCTCTCCTCCACCGCCTGAAGCATGCCATAAATAGCATGGAGCACGTTCTCTTCAAGGGGGGAAAGAGGAGTACACGATCGCCGACATCACCACTGCCCTCTATCCTCCACCGCCGTGGCATTACCAACCTATCATCGCCGCTGTCGATGTGCTATTTCTTTTAGAGTTGCGACTGGCCGTTGCTGGTTCGGCTGAAGGAGAAAGCTGCTGCCATGCGCTACTGCCGAGCTGTCGTTGAGCTGCTATGCTCCGCCTCGCCGAGCTATTGTGCCGCCTCGCTGCTCGTCTCCGCCACCGCCGTACGCCGCTGAGCTTCTGTACCTCGCCTCACCAAGCTGCTGTGTTGTCTCGCTGCTCGTCTCTGCCACTAGCGTGCGCCGCCACTGTTGTCGTCGTAGCCTGCTGCTGCCGTCGCGAGCCGAGACGCTGCCGTGCTCCTGTTGCTGCCGTGACTCCTTTGCTGTTTGGAGGAAGAAGAAGACGCGGAAGAGGGAGGGAGACGATGAATAGTGAAGGTTATTTTATTTTTAATTTGGTTGATGGGCTTGGCTTGTGCCAAGCCAAAATTGGAATAAAAAGAAGGGTGGGTTCAAACCCAAATTGGAAAGGAAAGAAAAGGGGATGGGCTGGTTTAATGGGCCTAGTTAGTGGGCCCAATTTCTAGGCCCAGTGGGCCTAGTCCAAATTTTCAGTCCATCGCATTTATTTTTCCGTACCTTTTTTCGTATGCTTGTACTGTTTATTTATTTCCGTATGCTTGCATGTTTAATTATTCTCGTATGCTCCCGCATGTTTAATTATCCTGCTTGCGCTTAATCATTAACATTAATTATTTCACATGCATACATCATTTTGCGTGCCAACTAATCGTATGCTTATACAATAATTAATTATATTTGCATGAATTATTTCGCTTACGTTTAATATATCGTTTAATAATTTTGATATCAATTAGTCACATGCTCGAACCATGTAATTGATTACTTTTGCATACTTTTAAATATTTAAATAATTATTCTACTCGCTTTTAATCGCTAAAATTACTTATTTCACTCGCAATAAGTCATTAAATATTTATCTGTTTCAACTATCATTTTCCCGAACTAATAATCTCAATTTTGTAGGGTAAATCAACTGATACCCTTCACAAGTACGCGCTTCTTACCCTTTTATTTATTCCACGCTTCTTCCGCATATACGGATGCATGAATAGAATTGCTAGAATTATTGGAATTAATCCATTGGGCATGATCACTAAATTAGGACTTTTTCAAGCATAATTTAAACACCTCCTTCATCCGGTAACCTTTTTAGGATGTGACTCGGGTGCCTAACACCTTCCCGAGTCCATAAATCGACCCCGAACCACTGTTCTCGGGTTCAGACCCTTTTTGCCTTAGTTTTTTATTTTTTATAACATGACTTTAGGTTCCCTAAACCTAGAAACAAAATAGGGTGGTGACTTCATTAGCATTATCTGAGATGAGTCTGATTTCGTCTCACATCTCGTCCCAAACCCGCGTCGCATTAGGATAAAATCCAAAACGGGGGTGCGACACCCCCACTACCTTCTAATTTAATAAGGACAACATACAACACTCGAGATTCTGAAGAGATAAGAATGCCCCCACCTCCACTACCTTCTGATTTAATCATGACAAAACACAACACTCGAGATTCTGAAGATATAAGAACATCCCCACCTCCACTACCTTCTGAACAAAACACAACACTCGAGATTCTGAAGAGATAAGAACGTCCCCACCTCCACTACCTTCTGATTTAATCATGACAAAACACAACACTCGAGATTCTGAAGAGATAAGAACGTCCCCACCTCTACTACCTTCTGATTTAATCATGACAAAATACAACACTCGAGATTCTGAAGAGATAAGAACATCCTCACCTCTACTACCTTCTGAACAAAACACAGCACTCGAGATTCTGAAGAGATAAGAACGTCCCCACCTCCACTACCTTCTGATTTAACCATGACAAAATACAACACTCGAGATTCTGAAGAGATAAGAACGTCCCCACCTCCACTACCTTCTGATTTAATCATGAAAAAATACAACACTTGAGATTCTGAAGAGATAACGACGTCCCCACCCCCACTACCTTCTGAACAAAACACAACACTCGAGATTCTGAAGAGATAAGAATGTCTTTACCCCCACTATCTTCTGATTTGATCATGACAAAACACCACACGTGATTTGTCATCTTTCTATATCTTATCTTCAGATTGAATTAAATTAAATGAACTGATTGGAGTTCGAAGACCATTCATTATAAAAATGATATTGCACATCATATGAATACCACTTAAAACTTTTCAGTTCAAATCTTTTTCTTCATATCATCCAATGGATCTACCCACAGATACCTTCAATCTCGAAGAGATCCAACGACAATGGGAGTTGGAAGAATCTATACTCGATAGGCAACAAGAACTTTTGAAGAGCTGCAGAGGCGAAATAATCGATCACATAAGAGAAAATCTATAAGCAGGGATCATGCAGCTGCCCATCAAAGGCTCATGGCCGACTATTTCGACGAGTCATGCACTTACACTGAAATGCAATTTAGAAGAAGATTTCGAATGAGAAGGTCACTATTTCTCCGAATTGTAGAAGTTTTATCAAACTACGACAACTACTTCACTCAAAGGCGGAATCATGCGGGCAAGCTTGGTTTGACGCCTATCCATAAGTGTACAACTGCCATGTGTATGCTCGCATATGGAGTCACCGGGGATGCTTGTGATGAGTATGTGAAGATTGGAGAAACCACTGCACTTGAGTGCACTCGTAATTTTTGCGAAGGAATAATTGCCTTGTTTCAAGATGAATACTTAAGACGGCCAAATGTGGAAGACGTGCAAAGGTTACTCCGAGTTGGTCAGGAGCGTGGTTTCCCTGGAATGATTGGAAGTATCGATTGCATGCACTGGCAGTGGAAGAATTGTCCTAAGGCTTGGCAAGGGCAGTTTACTAGTGGACACAAGGGCACGACAACAGTTATCCTCGAGGCAGTGACGTCCTATGATTTGTGGATATGGCATGCTTTTTTTGGCTTGCCTAGAACAATGAACGACATAAATGTACTAGATAGCTCACCAGTTTTTGACGACATTGAGTCTGGTGAAGCTCCAACGGTGGACTACACTGTGAATGGTCGGCAGTACAATCTTGCATACTATCTTGCCTACGGAATCTACCCTAAATGGCCTGTCTTCATCTAGTCGATTCAATTACCCCAAGGAAACAAAGCGCAATTGTTTGCCAAACAACAAGAATCATGTAGGAAGGATGTGGAACTTGCATTCGGGGTACTCCAAGCACGCTTTTCCATTATTCGCCAACCAGCCAGGATGTGGGATATCGATGTCTTAGGTAAAATAATGAGGGCGTGCATTATTTTACATAACATGATTGTGGAGGATGAACGAGATACATATTCACGAAATTGGGAAAATATCGACTTCGATTAGTCGGATAGTCCCGGGTCTAGCTCCTTGTTCAATGTGCAAACGCAAGTGCTGCCTTAATATGAAGTGCATGTCCAAGGCCGATCCGAATCATATATTCATACTAGAGCCGAGCTACGTGATAGAGCACAATATATTCAGTTGAAAAAGGATCTCGTCGAGCACATCTGGAATAAATTTGGAACAACCCTCGATTAGATTTAAAAAAATTATTTCTCAAGTTTACCAGTTTATTTTGTGTGTATTTTCTTGTTCGTTTGCAATAATCTATATATATTTGATTTACTGAGTGATAAATAATATCGTATGTTACTCTTAAAAAATATTATATTATTTATTGTATTAAAAAAGTATAGATTTTTTGAAATCTGAAAAGAAATTATGAAATTTAATTAATTTATATTAAAAAAATATTATTTATTATTTATTATATTATAAAAAATAATTATTATAGTAATTATAAATTTAATAAGAAAAAGAAATGAAAAATGTGGTGGGGTATATGATTAAATGATGTGGAAGGGAGAGAAAGTGAATAACACCCTGAAAAATACCGTGCTGTGAAGTTAAAAGAAAAGTGGGTATTATTTGATGATTTGGTTGAGTGTTAAGCTGATGTGGCAGGAGAGAAGTGTTAAATTTAACACCCACTACTATGGATGGTCTAATGAATAATTGTTGAAAAATAAAAATAAAAATAAAAATATTATTATTATATTTCAATAAATAATAAACTTCAACAATAATCTTTCCCCGTCTCTAGAAAAAACTTCAATAATGTAATATCATTATGAATTGATAAAACAATAGGACTGAAAAAAATTAGTATATGCATTTTTATTTTTAGAATAAAAAAAAAAGAGTCTTTGCAGGAATTGTTATTGTTGCCTTTTTATTTTAGTTGGTTACGTAACATTCAGCCCAATTCTCTACAGATTGTCACACCCGTCTATAACCAACGATAAGCGAATACCGTTCCCGTCAGACCCGCCGGCTTGATTTTAAAAGAGTGAAGAAAATGGGTAAAGTTAGAGTGTGGTGCGATCCACGGTAATCGAAGTCGGCCATAGCAAAATCAAACGTTCATTTTTTTCTTCCGTCGATTATCTGTCCCCCTCCTTCAGTTCATCGTTTCAATTCACCTTTGGCTCTTCAAAAATCTCCAATTCCTTAACATCTCCCTCAGCTCCTGATTCGAAGAACTACGAGCATAAAACAGGTCGGACGAAGATGATAACCCGATCGAATCTGGCGGAGCAGTTGAGGGAGTACCAGATTCGATCCAAGCATGATTGGGCATCCGTCTCCTTCTTCTCCTCCACTTCCAATTTCACTTCCTCCAGGTATTAGCCTTCTCTCTCTGTTTTTTCATTAGATCAGGTTAATTTGCCAAACTTTTGATTGTTATCAATGTTCACTGATTGTTGATGTTCCTTTCCAAATTTTGTATATATAAACTTAGAATCTGTTGATTGGTAGGAAATTAGGGAAGTTCAAGCTGATGAATTCTGTTGAAGAAACTAGATTTTGCGTTTTATAGAGTTACATGTAATATTTCTCAGTTTTGTGCTTGTAGCATCCGTTGTTAAAGTTAAAATCAGAATGGGATCCTATTTTTAGGTAGGATGATACAGGAAGTGAGAGGAGGTGATGAAATGGTGTCTAGATGATGAATAGTGTTGTTGTTTTCTTGGAGAGGAGAAGAGAAGATTGCAAGTTTGATTACGAAGGTTGATTTTTGGATCTTTGATGTTATGTTGTAAGCTGAGGTGATAGCTGGTAAGGTTGGATTTGAGTGAGTTCATCAGATAAGCAAAGGATAACCAATAGCTGATGCTGACTTGGGTTTTAGGCCCATTATTCAGCCTAGCTTCATCGGCACATAAATGTGAGGATCATATGGGATTGGATAAAGATAGTTATGGTGACCTTGAACTAGTCAATAGACAAGGGTAATTGTTGAACATAGCAAGCTGACAATATGCTGCAGTTCTAGTTTTTAGTTGTTTCTGCAATACCCCCAATCTAAGGCAAGTTTAGTTTTATAGCTGCTTAATGCCATGGGAGCTTGTTATGGATTAGTTGGGTGATCTAGATGTCAACTACATCTAGTTGTTGGGTTGTTGTTGTTATACTTATCATCATTTAATTTTTGAGCTTAATGTTCTAGCTAGTGTTGATGTAGTGTCAATGATTTTATTTGAAATGTCTTTTTCCTGCATGGGATTGAAGAGCTTATTTGTACCTGCTGTCTAGAATGCTTGTAGAGAATTCACCTGGAATACTTCTGTTTGTTCTTTCTTTCTGATTTTGTTTTCTACTCTCTCTCTGTTTCTTTGCTGCAGGATGGATGTTGTGGTGTTTGTGATATGGGAGCTTGTTATTCTGGCTTTCCTGGTGTTTTCAGCAGTTTCGTTATATTTTAGGCACATGCGACTTGTTTTTATTTTCGTCTGCATCACATTGCTGTTGCTTTTATGCATGAAAATCACAAAGCAGGTAAGGCTGGCTAGGAAAAAGAGGCGGAGGATGCTTCTTCCTTTATCTATGTAAAGCTACACAAGTAGGATGCCTTTCCTACAGTAATACAACTTTGTTGTCAATTTTGGCAATTACTAACATCATCTTCGGTTGCTTCTCTCCCTTGGGTTATCGGAATTTGTAATGGTAGTGAGTTGATTAGGAATATGATTAAGCTAATCACTTAAACAAATACTGATTGAAGTGGAGCGTTAATGTTCAAGATAAGATGGTGGAGAAGTTTTCATTCGATGAGGTGTTGGTTGGCAATGAGATTAGGTGACCACAGGTTACAGAATCGTTTATTTCTTGATGCATATTTGCAGCTATGGATGATAAGTGAATTTAGACAAACTCTGTCGAAGCTTGGTTGCAATTGAAGTGCAATGATGAGCTTAATGTTTATTTGGTGATATATGTATGGAACACATGATTTCTTATTTTCTTGGCATGTATGACTAGTGTAAAAAGATAAAAGTAGGCCAGCTATGTATTTACTGAATAAAATGGTACGGAAAAAAATCCAAGTTTATATGAAGTATGGTCACTCCAGTCCAGTCAGAAGTTATTGCACACATAAGAACCTAGTTTGAATCCACATGTTTTGGAGATTGATTTGTACTTTGTGCACAGCTTGTCAGATTGTTTATGGTAGCATTACAGTTAACAAGAATTTAGATTTAGATGCTTCAATTAGGTGGAGAAGGGACTGGAACTCGAGCTACTGCTAGTATTTACTAGGGCCTAAAGAAGTGGATTTCTATTCCCATTGTGACTATAGTCCATATGGCTCCGGCTACCACAAGAATGCTAAGTACCATCCCTAGGGTTCCCAGCATCCAGTTAAGGAACCAGGCCGGAGTGTACTTGCTGGGTTTCTTCATCAGTATCCACATGAAACATGGATACGCGAGCGTCACCGGTAGTGCAACCCCTCCGATCAACCCTGCCAAGCTCGGCAAGAATGGTAGCGCGACGGATATGAAGAATGCCAAGCATCCAAAGAAGACCCTTAACACAGAGCGCACCCACCTTGGGCACGGTTTCTTCATTTTGCTCGTGTATCGAAGCTCTAAATTGTCGAATACCGGCATTGCGTATATCTGGAACGAGGTGAGGCTGTTAAGTACAACGAGTAGGCTTGCAAATCCAAGAATCACCTTAGAAATGTCACTCTTATGGTATTTGTACAAAGCGTTGAGCATTCCTCCATTTCCTGGAATCTGATATTCGAAACACCAATTTTTCAGTAATGAATACTAAAGATTTGCAGTTTAAAATGTGGCAAAATTGCAGAGATTGTGCTTACCAAGTTTCCATAAGCCCAATAGCCACCTATTGCAAGGGGAAACAAGCACATGGCTATGATCAAATAGGCGAATTTCACTCCTTTCCACATCGGTATACGGGAAGGTTTCTTAGCGCTCGAAGGCATCGTTCCCTTCATCGAATACAGGACATACAGTTAGTCGAGCTTACACGATGCGAACAAGATTAATTACAGTGTGTGATCTTAATTACCTGTACTTCGAGCACGAGATTGTGTCCTCTGAAAGCAAAGGCGATGATTCCGAGTGCATTCAGGATTGCACAAAGTCTGGCCGTATCTGATTTTGTCTCCGGAGGGTCGTAGGAGAGGCCCACGGGCCTGGCCTGAGTAACGGAAACTACCCATATGAGTGTGCAGTAGCTAATGGCTGTGATTGCTCCGATGAGGGAAACTCCGGCTATTGAATTCAAGTTGGGAAGCTGGGCAATAATGATGGCGACGAAAGTGAACAATAAGTACCACTCTATAGTTGTCAATTTAAGCCTAACATTGCATGTTTCTTCTCCGCAAATGTTTTGGAAAAATATTTTCATGGTCCCACCTCCGATCATGATTAGGGTCACACATGTTCCACCTGATAGATACATTGTTGGGAAAAGAGCAAGCAATTTCCCCGGCTTCTCGCCTGAAAAATCGGAAACACAGATGCCCGGTGAGAATTTAAAACTCGATCTCGTATGTTAAAATTATAATCTTTTTAGTCACTAGAGTTCCAAAAACGGTGAATTGTTCACATATGTTTAAAAAAATTAAAGAGATTAAATAAGTTGATAATAAAACTCAATTTTTCTCATATTATAACGAATTATTTAAAATTTAAACCAATTACTTTTTTACTATCGTAAGTCCAGGCATATTAATTTGTTACATTCTTTTGTAAAATCTCATACCATTTTTTTCAATCATTTAGCTAGAGTTTGATTTTTTTAACACATAAAAGTTTCAACTTTAAAAAAATTAATATGTTGTTTTTTTTACAATATAATTGTAACTCGGTCTCACCAAAAGCAGCCATTGAAAGGCGGAGGTATCTGCTGTAGCGCATCCCAGAATCCGATTCGTGTAGCTGAATCAGTAGCCACAGAGTGTATAGCTGCCACATAAAAACTAGACAAAGGCACAGAATCCCCCAAGTCCTGCATATATGCACCCAAATCATGCATCATACACACGTAGAAACAAGAGAATCACATGCAATTTAATTTCTATTTATGTATTTGTCAGGATTAATCTTGTTCGTATCTAATTCGATCATTAAATAATTATGAACTCAAGCATATATTTAAGTAAAACGAGAGATAAAATGGGACGGAGGGAGTATACACATACCATCCGAGGGTGGTGAGAGCGAGAGGAAGGAGCAGTGCTTGAACTCCAATTCCAGAGCTGAGGGTGTGAAAAGCAGAGTAATAAGCATTTCCATTTCTTGATTCAGTGATGGGAAGCCAAGATTCTTGTGGGTCAATCTTGGTGAAATGCCCAATTTCTTCCAAGTAAGATCCCATGTTTGCCATGGCTTTCCTCATGGAATTAGGAGTCAA
Source organism: Viola odorata (assembly GCA_963691705.1). NCBI lineage: Eukaryota > Viridiplantae > Streptophyta > Magnoliopsida > Malpighiales > Violaceae > Viola > Viola odorata. Next base: position 20,234,435 of record OY829542.1, read on the forward strand.
CATTAGTGTTCTTGGTGTTCTTGGGGTCGTTGCAATTGTCGTTATTGTTGAAGAATTTGATGGAGAATCCTGAAATATTTGAAGAGGAGGAACTGAGATTGGATTTGGCTTTCCCATCAGTAATTGTTCGTCTACCACAATAGATGAAAAGAAAACTATAGTAAAATTAATTTATGGGTTGATATAATATACTTCTCTAGTTATAATTAATTTGTGATAGTGCGGTAGCTTAGCGATGATGCAGCTCAAAGGTTTGGAGTATTTATAGAAGGTTTTGAGGGCGGAGAAGTAAATAGTAGCAAGAAAATTCCAAATTGAGCTACATAAAGCCACTTTGGAAAATTCATATGTTAAATCAATGTCCGAGGACTTGAAGTTCCCACCAACAAAGAAATTAAGGCAATTCAAACCTTTATCTTTTGAGTTAGTGCAATCTTTTTGTTTTGTTTTTCGTGGATATATAGGAAAATAGAAATGAGAGTATATATATTTAGCATATATTTTTAAAATGAGCCCGCTAAATTTATTTATTCACCCTACTAAAAACCTAATTTCAGTTCCTAAAAAATAAGAAAACTCGTTTAAAACAAAATGTGTATTCAAACTTTTAGAAAAACTAGTACACACAAAAACATGTTGTTTAATCTCTAGCATGAACTTCCATAACATTACAAATGTTGCGAATTTAAGATTCATATATGTTGAAAAATTATTCGACATAAGAAAACATAATGTTTATCCTTTAGTATGCATACATATATATAGAAATGGCATTTTCTATACTGGATATTAAAAAGACTCGATTACAAAATCGAATGGGAAATCACTTGTTAAATGGTATTTTGATTATATACATTGAAAAAAAGTGTATTTGATTGTGTTGACAACGAAAGTATCATGCAATGCTTTCAAAATATGAAAAAAAATATCACACACAAGTGATAGTAATGACTTGTAATAAATTCATGTATTTCTAAGACTTTCACACTTAAATTTAATTCAATCCCTTTCAATTTTATGAAATTTTATTTATTTATTTATTATACATGATATTTAATTTTGCAGAAAATAAGTTTTCAGTTGGTGCAAAATTAAATATATATGAAAAAAACTTAGTGATATATATACTTGCACGGTAAAGAAAAATAGAAGTATGAAATTATGAGTCCTAATTAAACTTCCAATAATTCATGCGCAACAGAAGTAAAACGAGATGTTATAAACAAAAACAAAATCAAATACAATTACAATTACAATGATGTGCTTGCTGAGTAGTGAGTAGGGTAAGGATCGATGGTGGAAGCTTTTTGCATTGCATGTGGGGATGCCAAAAACTTAAAGTATGTTCGTACATTGACTGACATGTTCATTCATTTATATATATATAGGTCTTATTAATAAAAAATAGAACGTTATATTATAAAAAAATTAAAATATAAAAACTTCATATTATTAAAATATATTATTAGCATAATAAGATTAAAGTTTTAAGTTTTTAGAAATATTATTAAATTTTTAATATCTTATATATATGTATGAAATATAATAAAAAGTTGCAAAATATCAAAAGGATTAAAAACTATATAAAGATTTTGATTTGATTTAGGTGCGTCTGATCCGATGATCGACGAAAGAGGGCAAACCAATTGGGTAGGGAGTAGTGAGTGGCCGATACTTTTGCACCTTGTCCCTCGTCGGCAGCCTCGTGCCGACAAGTCATTCACTATTTATTTTTTCTGTCTCGATTATTTTCTAATCCTCGAGTATTCTTTTATCATTTCTTTATAATTTAAATATATTTTTTTCTTTATCTCGAGTGTTTTCTCAGTCCCCGAGTATTCTTTCATCATTTCTTTATATAATTTAAATTTTATTCGAGTATTATCAAATTCTAAAAATAAAAATCTTAACTAATATGATTTGCTCAATTCTTAAAAACTATAATTTAAAAATTAATCTTATTTAAAGATAAGCAAATCCTTACTATCCCCTAATCTTATTTTATGTGTTTCATTTTAACATGCTTACATGAGTCACTAATTAATAAACAACTATATATAAGTGATTTGATAATAGTAATTTATTTTTTTCTAAAAAATACCTATTTAGGTAAAGCCATTAATAAGAATCCGAGCACTTATAATCAATTCACATTTGACTGGGAAAAGTTAGTGGGGGTATATCTTTGCCTTTCCTATGCATTTCCTTATTACTACTTTCGCTTTTTGTTTATTTTATTTTGGTAATATTAACTACTTTTGTCTTATTTTAAAAGAAATTATTTTATTATCTACTTTTATATCTATAAAACAATATAAAAGTGGAAGCTGTAAGTTGGTCATAGCCTGAAATGATGCCATGGAAAGAATTTAGGTGACATCACGCAGATTACTATTTTTGATTTATTTTTACTCAATTATTCTTGATCGCTTTATTAATTACGTCCAATTAATACTAATTTTAATTCCTCAATACATTAAAAATAATAAAAATAACACGTTATATTTTTTTTTAGAACAGATAGAGTATATAAATACGTCTATTTCACAAACATGTCGAGTCACTTTCATCAAACAACCTCAAAGGGCTCAAATTGAGAAAATTATGGAGAGAAGGTGTGTTCCGACTGTATATATCATGTAGGGCTCATTGGCGTCAAAATTGAAAAAGGTTGTATTGTTTTTCAAAGCATGCCCACTACCTTTCATTTCGAAGTTGAAAGCGAATTCAAGAAAATGCAACATCTTGATGACGCCAGCATGCTTAGGTAAGCTAATTGTATTAATCTTTTTTCTGGTTTCTATAATATCTTAATTAGGACGTGAGGGTATATAGTAATTAAAGCTGAAAAAGACATCCACCCACTTAAGTTTTTGGGTTAATAAAATGTAAAAATATAATTTATAACTTAAGAATCTTAATAAAATATATATAAAACCCATGTTACGACACAACAACCTAATTAAACCGATTCAATTTGTTTTTGGTTCAAAACATTAGACTAAATCCATTTGAGGTTGAAGTCACTTCTTATCAGACTAGTCAGTCTAGTTCAGTTTTGCAATTCAAAATGAGACAGAAACTACATATTTTATTCATTATCAAAATGATAGATCGCTAAGAGATAAAAAAAATTACTTATTACGATCGGATAACTAACGAGTGGTCAACTATATATAAAATCTTAACTTTTTTTTAGCACATATAAACCTTAATTAATTCCAGTTGCGCACTACCATAGTTGTTCACAGGTGCTAATTTGTTATTATATTTTTTTCCTGTAAAAAGCTATAAAAATAAGGTTAATTACATGGCAATAAAACTAGATAGCTATCTTTCTTAATTCTAACTTTTTTTTATAATAAAAAAACTAATCCCTGATAGGGTTGTTCATCGGTTAGGGATAACCGAAATTCTGAAACCTAAATTTCGCTTGTTCGGTTTCGGAATTTCAGTTTCTGTTTTGTCGGTTTCGGAACATCCGAAACCGAACTTTATTTCGGTTCGGTTTCGGATAGTGGATAAGCAAAGTTCGGTTAACCGAACTAACCGAACTTTCTTACCCACTATATAAGCATATTTTTTTACTAAATTGTCATTCCCTCATCCTCTCGCTAGATCTAAAAAACTAGAATCATCTCTCCCTCTAGTTCCTCCTCCTCCACCCACCACCCCCGCCTCCTCCACCACCACCCACCACAACCGAACTTACCCTCATCTTCTCTCCCTTTCGCTCGCTCAATCGATCTCTCCTCTCTCGCTCAGTCCGACGCTACTTCTCTTCCACCAGCCACCGCCCAACTCCTCCACTATTTTATATTGGTAAGTAACTAATCAATTTAATAAACCCACAATCTTTTCCTCCACCGGCCCCCACCTCCTCCACTATGTTCAATTGCTATGTTTAATTATGGATTGTATAATTATGTTGGATTGTTTAATTATGAATTGTATAATTATGTTGGATAAATTATGATGTTTTGATCCATTTTTTTGTTCTTTATTCATGAAAAAAAATGTTTTGAAATTTCGGAAGTTCGATTTTTATAAACTTCGGTTCGGTTTCGGATAGTGATTTCAGGAACTTTAGTTAACCGAAATTCAAAGTTCGGATTTCAGTTTCGGTTTCGGAAAACCGATGAACAACCCTAATCCCTAATCACCTTTTAAATTCTTTTTTTGAATCCTTTGAACCCTGGTTGAACCGGTAATCATTGGTAGTCACTAGTCATTAATCAATGGTGCTGCTGCCAGATAATTATAAGTTTTTTCTTTACCAAATTGCGTTTTTTTAATAAATTTTATAGGGTATAGTTTATTTTTTATATATAACGTGATGTCTCAATATTTTTTTCAAATCAAACTAGTGCACGTCTCATTGTATTAGAGTTTGAAGACTGCCCTAAGTAGTACCTCAGACGTTTTAAAACAAGTATTAGTCGAAGGCTCGAACACGAGCCTTTTTAAAGCAGCTGTTAGTCAAGAATTCGAACACGAGACCTTAAAGTGTTATTATGTACTCTTTTAATTTTAAGGTATAGTTATTATAAAAAAAATTGCTTTCGATTCAATAATTTCTTTTTCGATTGGAGATATATAATTCTTTCAATTTTGTCTGCTGGAGCACTTTATTTAATAAACGTGCACTTGAATAAATCCCAGTGCGTGTGATCAATTTGATAAACAGGAGTGCGGTTTCTAACGAAACATCTTTTAGTCTTCTGACCTTTTGACTAAAATCCAAGATATCGTTTGTGGTCAATTTGATCAAACTATATTTTTCGACAAAGCCACTCTCCTTATGCTTTATTTTATTTTATTTTTCTGGCTCAAATATAACAGCTTAATTTAAGGGTAAATGAGTCTATATAAAAACAAGAGTATTTCCTTTTGATTAGAAAGTTGTCAAAACACACAAGTTTCAAGTAGAAAGTTTAAGAAAAAAACACATTATCTAGTAATTGATCAGGAGTTGCCATATTAATGAACCAGACATCAGGCACTAACATTACAAAGCGAGAAAATAAAAAAATTCATGATGCCGATACAAAATATATATATATATTTTGATATCAATCACAACAATAAAAAAAATGAGTTTCAATTATATCACCAAATACAATGCAATTGAAAGTAACGTTTATTTTCAATTAATTTAAATCTTATAGATGTTTTTATCAACTATAATTTACATTAAAATTTTCTTTGAAATCAACAATTGCTTAGAATTATGATAAAAAAGGTTGGACACTGGAGGTGATGGGTCAGAAACGTGTCGTGTGAGTGTCCCTCTAATATGTCGGTGTCGGAAACGAGTGTGACACATGACACGGTATAAAAATAAAGTGTTTATACTTCGTAAACTTATACCTATTGATTGGATGCTTATTTTGTACTTTTTCATCATCTATTTTACCTCTTTTTAGATGATAATATTGCTAATTTAGGCGTATTCTCCTCCTTTTTGCAGAAACCAGACAGAAGAACCAAAAAAAAAAAAGGAACAAAAATGCCAAGAAAAGAGAGCAAAAAGATGACAGTGGTGATCAAAGAGTTGAATCAGAAGGAACAGGTCTCTTCCCTAGGTCTAGGAGAGCACACATTTGCACAAGACCTAGGAAGTCGTCAATAGGACCAATAGGTCAGTGAAGTGAGCTTAGGCCGCAAACCAAGGCAAAGCGTGCCAACACTCTTGCATTCGACAGAAGACTTCCAAAAGGTGTTTCAAAGTTGTAAAATATCCTAAGGGATGGGAACAATTCGTTTCTGTATTAATCTTAAATTCTAGGAAAATAAGAAAAAAGATAAACACGAAATTAATCTTTCCTAGTTTATTAGAGAGAGGGGAGTCGTATTTGTAACTATTCTATCTCTTTTTTCTCGTTCTCTCTACAACCAAACTTGAAACTCCATTGTTTTGCTCCCTTCGTCTTCTTCCTTGAAACGAGGAGATTTCTAGTTTTATGCAATTGAATTTTAATTTTTTTATTATATCTGTCTCTAACTAAGTAAATCGTTCCTGGTAAAGAGTCCAAGGGTCATGATTCTAGTATTGTGAGGCCTAAGCGCATTTAATAAACTATGAATTTCGTATTTCTCCTCTTTTTGATTTCTTATCAATTTATTCATGTTTGATTTAAGCATGATCAACTTAAGTTTTAAACCTGAATAATTACAGCTTTTACAAATAATTTTGGGTCTACATTGTTAGAAGGAATCCGTAGGCAACTAACTCGTGGCCAGTCGGGACTGCATTCTTCGTCTACTATTGTCTTCAAAGTAAACTTTGCTTTGCCCGCTTTGATCTTCCATTTTCGAAGAGCTTTGTTTGCATCCTCTGGCTCTGGTGCTGTGACTTCACTTCCACTTAGTATCTCCCAAAAATCTTGTCCTTGCATGTAAGACATCATACAAGTAGACCAAGAATTGTAGTTTTGATTATTGAGTTTTTTAATTTCACAAACAATTTGAAGGTTACGCATGATCTAGCAACCAACCAAGTTCCGCTACTAGATTGTTGAACAAATAGTGCGAATTAACAAAGCTAAAAATTACTCAAGTAGAGATACGAGCTATTGAAGCTGACTTTTATTTAATGAAAGTAAGAAAATTACAAATGGAATACAAATATTTGTTACCTTTGGATAGATATACAAACACACACTCACTTACACTCTCTCGATTGGAACTAATTACTTTATTCCACACTACTTTTACATTGGGAGAACACAAATATATATTGCCATAGAATGGCTAATAGTCAAAGAAGCTAGGTTGTATAGGATGGTGTAAGCAATTAATTTGGTTGGACAATTAGGCTGAAAATATAGACACTTCAAAGCTCCAATCTTCCAAGATTTAGGTATTGGGTAAAGTCCTCATTTTACTGTCACCCTTTTCACATTTCACCTCCTTTTTATTTTATTTAATTACTAATAAATAGTAGTAATAATTATTGGTGTTGTATTCTAACATGAAACAATATCCTTTTGGAGAGCAGTAGAAGGAGAAGCGAAAGTCCTAGCGAATACTACTCCCTCTGGTCCGGTTTAAATGTCGTTTTGGAGCGGAAAAGCAGGGCCGGAATAAATGTCGTTCTCGGCATCCAACGCTGGAGAAGACGACGATGCCCCTGCCTGCCCTAGTTGTCAATGACATCGGCTTTGGCTTGGCTCCACGGTCACGTCGTTCCCTATTGGTCTTGTTTGAAAATCAAATTTGGGGGGGGGAACGACAAAATTTTGCCTATTAATACCACCAGCAATTCGGTAAGCACCACTCTCAATTCGTTTATTTCACTTAAAATCAGAGCAAAATTAAGGTTTTCTACTTCTTTTCCAAATGGAGGGCGTTGATTACTTTGATGATTCACAGGAAGACAGTTGTTGTTGCTACCCGAATTTTGACTTACGTCACAACTTTTTTCATTTTATTGCATGTCGCATTAATAGCCCATTTACGTCAAATTTCAATCGATTTTTTATCATGGACTATTTGTTTTAATATTTCACGTCATTTCACGTCTCTTGAATTTTTCTTATTTTTCTCGTATTTTTGACTAAACCGTATTTTTCGGTTTTCGTCAACGCATTTACGTATTTTTATGTTTACTGCATTTAATAGCTCGTTTAGGTCAAATTTCTGTCGATTCTTGGTCCTAGGCTAGTTTGTTTAATATTCCGTGTCATTTCGTGCCTTCTCATTTTTTTCGTACTTTCGACTGCCTTTACGCGAACTTCTATCGGTCCCGAGTAAATTTCCCGGGACCGTGGGTAGGACGCGTAATTTCTTTAATTGATAATTACGTACTATTTTTCTCTTTCACGCCATCGAGTTTGGTTTCGTTCAATTTTTGCCGTAAGGGCATTTATTTTGCTTCCGAACCTTTTGACATTTCCGAAAGAGAAAATAAACACGTTAAATCGAATTTTGCATTTATTCACCGTATACTAGTTTTCTTGTCTTATTTTTCTGCACGTCGTGTTTCCCTCGGATCGGATTTATTTTCACTTTCGTACAAATTCGCTGGTACCAAAATATCCCGTTCGTATCAAAAAACATGCATTAATGGCAATTAATGCATTAATGCATGTTTATCTAAAATCACCTCACCTTTCTTCCTAGCTAGCCTCGCTGACTCTCCTGTGATCATCACAAACCTCCCGTCAGCAATCCTTGGCCACAAGCAACCCCTGCTAACTCACTATTTCCGGCCTAGAGCTCATCATCACCTTCCCTCTTTTCTTCCCGTCGGTTTGCAGCCACATGTGCAAACCGACTCCAATTTTTTATTTCCTCTATAAATAGCAAGCAACTAGCAAGGTATCAAGGGCACCAAATCCTCATCTTAATCTCCATTTCTTGCACTACCTTCTTGGATAAATTGCTCTCCTGGACAAGTAAGCTCCCTCTCTCTCTAGTTTTCTTTAATTTTCATTTTTGCTTGTAATGCATGAATAAATTGTTAAAACTTGCCTCACATGCTTAGTTTTCATATTAGTTAGACTTCCCTTGCCTCAATTTGGTTGCTTGCTTGTTCTAGCTAATTAATAGTAGCATATGCATGTTAAATAGTTTAATGATTCCATGCGAAATTGCTACTATTTTTGAGTTATTTTGCTTGCTGTTTTTGTTGCTTTGATCTACTGTTATGCCATGATAATTATTGGGGTTCTTTCGGGTAAGTTTCGTTGATTGATTGGAGCTTGAGTCACAGGCCATGGTGGTCAGCGACGTGAAGAAGAAGAAAGGAAGAAGAAGAAGGGAGGCGGGAAAGAAAATGAGAAAGAAAGGTGATAGGCTTCGGGCCATCTTTGTTTTAAATTAAAATATAAGCCAAACCCATTTTTTAATATCCAAAAAATCTAAAATATGGGGCCCGACCCATTTATTTTCGTCAATTTGTATAAAACGCTCATATGCTTTTTAAGACATGTTTAATTCGTATAAAATGTTCGTATGCCTCACATGTTGTTTTATTTAGTTTATGCCATGTCAATTATCATGAAATTAATTGCATGCTTCGTATGATGTATTGTTCATTTTATTTTATATGCTAATTATCATGAAATTAATTGCATGCTTCGTATGATGTATTATTTATTTTATGCCATGTATGATGTATTATTTTATGCCATGTAAATTATCGTGAAATTAATTGCATGCTTCGTATGATGTTTCATTTATTTTATGCCATGTAAATTATCGTGAATTTAGTTATATGCTCACGCGATATTTTATCTACTTTATGACCATGCTTTAAAAATAAAATACTCGTGTGCTCATATGGAATAAATTGTTTACTTGTTCGCCATGTTGATTTAATTTCTTGCTTAATAAATGTGTGCATGCGCTTTTATTATTTATTATTTTTCGAGTTATCACTAACACTCTCGCTTTGTAGGTTAAACTTTTAATCTTCGCTCAAAAAGTACGTTTCTTTCTTTCTTTTACTTATTCGATGTGTTAAAAATTATTCGTATGCATGTCATCCCAAAACTAGAAATCCCAATATGGGCCTAACCCGACCCATAAAGAGAAATTGCATGCATGATCAAACCACCGCATTATCTTCATGAATTATTATCGTTTGTATGGGATGTTTAAATTAGACGTTATTTTTAAAATTGCATGTATGAATATTTTAATTATCAACTCATTGTAATAATTAAGGAATTATCAACTCGTTGTAATAATTAAGGAATTATCAACTCGTTGTAATAATTAGTTATTTCACTTGTTGTAATATTTAGTTAGATAGTTATTCCGACCTCCAATTTGTAATAGTTAGATAAATAGTTTTTATTATGAATTGTGGTTTGTAATAATTAGTTAAGTAGTTAAAAATCATGTATGTTTGTTTATACCTACCTTATGTCAATTGTTGCTAACCACGGTTTTGAAGAGATGGATCGATCGGGGTTCGTCCAAAAGGTAAGCTTACCTTAAAATATTTCCTTGTATGTTTATTTAAATGCCAAAACCGAATCGAATGCATGACACCCTAGTAGGCGTTAGAACCTCCCCATTCGCATACATGACATATAGAATTGCTAAAACAATTAAAATCAAACTCACATGCACAACATGTTTATATCACTTGTCTTTAATACCATGAAATTAATTGTTTTCTTGCTAAATGCTATGCATGGTGGCTTCGATCCCACACGGAATATGTGCATCCATAAAATGTACTTTGTTAGTTTTGCCCTGATAGAATCACCCAGTTTAAATTAATCATGCATGGCCCAATGATAAGGGGGGAACGTCCGCTCTAGCATACGAACAAATGGTAAACCCGTCCTTCGGTCCCAATCGGAAATAACAAGTCCCGACGAAAAATGCTAAGATGTAACGTCACCTTGGAGGGCCCAAATTACATGTTTAAAATGTTTTCAAAACACCTCGCATACTGGTAACCATTTTAGGATGTGACTTGGGTGCTTAACACCTTCCCAAGTCCATAATCACGACCTCGAACCGTTGTTCTTTGGTTTAGACCTTTGTGCCTTAGCCTTTAATTTTTTATGCCATGACGATTACGTTCCCTAAACCTTAGAAAATTAGGGTGGCGACTTCATTTTGCATGATGTTGAGACAAGTTCAACGCTTGTCTTACATTGTGGCCCGTCCCGAACCTTACTCATTTTCAACGAAAAGGGGGTGCGACAGTTGTGTTCAATTTGATGGTTCGAGTGAAATGTTTGTACCAGATTCAATTGGAGTTTTAGGGTTTGAGGATAATGTCGACCCGGCGGCGGCGGCGGATCCAGTATGTGACATGGATTTCATTGTGGAAGATACCTACGACAAACAAGAAGACATCGTAGCTGAAGAAATGGCCGTTGCGTATGAGGAAGATGATACACTACGCGCCACTGTTCATGAAGTGATGAAGTACTGTGCTCTCTCGCCAGAGAAGAAGATTGGAATTTGGGTTACCATTATGGGAGACAGCTATCCAGCGTGCAAGGTGAATCCACTCCAAAAACATTTATTCTTCCTGATTTGAATCTGCCTGCAACTGGGGATGATGTGCCTGCAACAAAAGTCAATCTGGCCAAAGATTTTGACCTCAATAAGTTTCCCATTCGAGGTATGTTTGCCCCTAAGAATGACCATTCCTATGAAGAGAGTTTCATTCAAATGCTGCGAATACTTGTCCCTGGTTTCTACTGAGAATTAGGGTGTTTTTGTACATAGAATGCATAGTAATTTAGGGTGGGCAGTTTTGCAACCCATGATGTTCATCTTCTAGCTCTTGATGTATTGTTTTGAAAAGATGAATGAATTTCCTTTGGTTATCTCAGTGGTTTCTGTTTGTGGGGATTGGATTTTTTGAATGGAATGCTTGGTGTGTTGTTGACATGGATTTTGGTTGAGGGTGGATTGGTTTTTTGATATGTAAACAACCAATATAAAAACATACTGGTATTGATGTGCATTTTGGTGTCCTGTTTCTGTTTAGGTCCAGTTTTGGTGTTGAGTGTCCTGTTTCACAATATTGAAACCCATTTGGAAGTGTTTTTTCCATGATTAAAGTGAGAATTGAGGGAATATTGAACACACACTTAATGGTAATGAGGTGCATTGTGTGTCTTGTTTTTGTGCATGAACCATTCAAGGAGAACAGAACAACATTTTGGTCCAATTCCTTGTCAAATTGGGGTTGAAGTTTGATGTGTATGAACTTGAACAACATTTAAAGTGTTCTGTTTCACAAGACTGAATCTCTTTAATTTTAACAAACTACTTTCCATTAAAAAAAGAAAACATCAACCATTCAAGGAGAACAGAACCCTAAAACTAAAGACAAAACAGTTAAATTTAAAGTATGGAAATGGAAACAGAACACTAGATAACATAATGGAACTACTCATTCGTTGGAATTCCAGGAACCCTATTAGTAGTGAAGTTAAGCTCAGTCGTTGCCTCGTTGACAGCTTCCAACGCCATCCTCAGGGCTGCGACCTCATGCTCCAGTTTGGACACAACACAAGAGAGGTGAAGCATCAACTCACCGAAGGAGTCGAAGATATTCAAGGCCTGGTAGTCATCGACATTGACAACTTCCTTTCCTATGTGCATGTCGTCGAGGATCTCCTCCAGAGTCTCAATATCGTGGTCTGTCTGTATCACCTTGTGCTCAATAAGGCCAACATCATTGGTCAGGTTGGCACTGACTGCTGTCACTTGTGCAATGAGCTCTCTTTTCTTGTCGCGGTTCATGGTAACTGGGTTACAAAAGAAATCTAGGGGGGTATGAAGTGCAAAAGCAATGAATTTAGGGTTAGGAATGGTAGGATTTTTATAGTGGCAGCACCACTTACAGTGCGTTGAACCTGTTGGAAACGTATGAGAGACGTAATGGTTTGGAGTGTGGCAATGTTCATGGACAGTCGCAACCAAAGGCTACCACTGAGGCATTGCCAGCAACCAAAGGATTGACGCAACACATATCGGAAATTGAGGACAGTTTGAATACATGTCTAACTACATCATTTTATTGTGTATTGAAAGCATGCAGGTATGGTTGAAGAAAATTTAACATTGTTTTCATTAGAGGAACTCATAATTTATTGAAACATAACACACTTAACAGCAACAACTACATAATTTTCTTAACAGAAAATTAAATATTGGGCATGCCAGGCAGAGCCTGCCCAAACGAGTTAAGCTCCCTACTGGAAGCATTGACAGCCCTAAGAGCCATCTGCAGTACATCCTTCTTGTGCTTGAGATGAGCAATGTTTGCAGCCAGGTGGGTGAGGCAGTTACCAATGCAGTCAATTGCTTCAATAGCTTCCTCATCATCATCACCCACGACGAAAATCCCAGCCTTCTTCAAACGCAATGTACCTACCCTTCCCTCCAGTCGGAGGATGTCATCTTGTGTTTGCAAGACTTTGTGGTCAAGCACCACTTGGTCATCAACGAAGTGACCTGAAATCTCAGTCACAAATTGGATCATCTCTTGCTTCTCAGTAGGATTCATTGGGGAGGACACTGCACACAGGAAAGAAATATGTCAAGAAAACTATAAAGAGGTGTAGGTGAAGAGGCAGAGTATGAGGCGCAGTTGAAAGGTGTGAAGAGAGACAATGCACATTTATAGGCGATCTTTAGGGTTGTAAGGGTATGAAGCGTTGTCAGTTTGGGAAGGTGAATGGGTTACCAAACTTAGACTCCTATTGGTGTACAAATTGCGAGGGAGGAATGTGGAGTGGCAATTACCATGCCAAGATATAACTCATCAGTCCAAACATAACCTAACACCTAAGCAACCACGTGTTAGCACCTGTCTGACATGAAGGGAATCTGTATGGCTTGATGGTATGCAGGAACATAGGGAAAGGCCTCTTTGAGTGAAAAGTTGCACCAAGATGCTCAAAAAGTAGTCAACAACCGTAGGAGATTCCCAGCACAGAGAGAACTCTAGGAAGCATCAACAAATCAGAGAGAACTCTATGAAGCATCAACAAACTAGAGATAACATTGAAAACACACATCCAATTACTGAAGAAATCTGATTTAAGTTACATGATCAATACAACTTAATACTCTACCAGCAACAGAGCAATTGTTCACCTATACATTAACTACTGCCCAAAATAATGATCTGTATTGATCAATGTATATGCACTAACAAAAGTAAATCCATATATATAACAAAAAATTCAATCTTAAAGTGAACTAAATGTACTTGGTGATCCCCTCCTACAATCATGGAAGCATGAAGTGGAAAATTAATCACACAAATTCCATCAATATATAAGAATAAAAACAGAGTAATTTAGTTAGAGGACTTACAATTTATGGGAGAAGATTGGCCCTGGCTGTTTCAATGATTAGAGGGTCACATGACAGGCTTACTGGAAGCAGTCCTTGCCTTTCCAAATACTCCTTACTCATGTGAGGGATTTTATACTCGTTGGATCCCAGAATTTTAAGAATTTCTACCATACATGACTGAAGGGTGAGAAATATGTAATTACATTTCCTATAAGAAAAGTCATGAAAACACTTATCTACAGCTGCAACCAATTGGAACACAGAACTAGCGCATTCCTGCTCCTGCAGAGATTGTATTGCCCTAAGGAACCCAAGGTCTAGGACATTAAGATCAGGGGAATTAGGTGGTTGAAAAAGTAGCTTAACATCCAATCCTAATGAGCTTACTGCCAAATAAAATTCTAAATCATCAGGCAGTATGTGTGTTTTGGCATTGTCCTCTTGGATTATGATTTGATCTAATCGGTATGTTGAGGGCTGTAGATACCTCATTTGTTGTCCCCTTTAGAAGTTTCTCATTCTTATTTTTCTGCAACAACAACTCATACGCCATTACCCTTTCAGGACCAAACAACTCATTCTGAGCCTTCCTCGCAAGATGTTGGCCTATATCACACAAAATTAACTTAATTATCAAAATGAAATTACAAACCCCAATTATTCATACAAAATAAATTAAAAATTTATGTGACAGATAAAATACCTTCGTCACTACTCAGCGTCGCTGGGTCGATGTTTAAGTCTTGAATCTCGTATCGCTCTCCAGCCTGTGGATTCTGAGGCTCCAGCGACTCATCCATTATCTCCTCTACATACGCTTGGTTGTTGTGGGACTAGCTTATGTTATAGATATACTGAGGTATAGAAGGGTTGCTGGCTAGGTTAGAGAAAGGGTCAAAATCGCCGTCCTCCATTGTTGATATGGAACCGTGGCTGAAACAGGGGTTAGGGTTTGGGAGAGCAAACAGAGACAAGGATGGAAAGCGTTATACTACTACTCTTAAAAAATTGCCTGCTCATATACAATAAAAATTCATGCTTTAAATTTGGGGGGAATTGTTGAAACATTTGAATGAAAGTGTCAAAAGTATTGCCCAAAAATTTGGGGGGAAGAGGTGAAGGATTTGAGGTTGGGAAATGGCGGAAGTGAAGAATTGGAGCTGATGATTTAAATTCGTTCTTCAAATGACGTCGTTCTGTCAAGCTCGACTTGGATTCAAACCAAGCCCAGCTGATGCCATGCTTGGCCTAGTACAATAAGCCATGAGGTTCAAGCCTAAATTGGCTGGTAAGAAGCTATGGTTATTCAGAAATTAGGCTTGGATGGAAGGGGTATTGTGGTCAAAAATTGCCTCGTTTTATGTAAACCAATCATTTTTTTAATCCGCGTGCAAACACTCATAACGACGTTTATTTCGTATCGGAGGGAGTATTAATTACTACTATGATTCCTCTCACTGCCAGGTCCGCCACCAATATTGTTGTTACAAAATTGGTGAAAGAAGCATTTTTCTTCTTTCTCATCCTTATTCTCAATCTTATAGAAACATTATTAATGTTGATGGGTTTGAAGAGCTAGATTTTGGAGAAAGGTTTAAAGAAATATGGATTCAGCCTCCTCAACTATCTCGGTAACGAAATCTGGTAAGGTACATCACTTCTGCTAGAACTCCAATGGATAGCCTTGTTAATTAAACCCATCAGGATCTTCCGATCATTTTAACATAAGACTATGCACTAATTTATATAGCAATTCCGCCTTTTATGAATTGATTGAACTACATACTTTCTTATGAATCATCATATTGTTCTGTTGGTAAAGATTGCAGAAAATTAATACTATCTATCTACTTAATTTTGAAGAACTCTACTTTATATAAATCAATCTGCTTTGTGAATTAAACAGTAAAATTAAGGTCTGCTATAACATTAGCTTTAATTATTTATTGGTACCATGGATAATTGCATATGGCAACTTTATCATTTATATGCTACATACAACTAAAATGAAGCACACGAGCAATGATTTTCCCGGAATTGGATATTTTTACTTTTCTAAGTATTTGATATTGTCATTTGAACCATGTATTCTAGCAAATTCAAAAGGCTGGAGGGAAAGAAACGAAGGACGAAGAAGATGAGGTGGGAGAAATTCTAAACAATTTGAATCAATTTAAGCACTCAAGAAGAGAAGAGATGCAAAGATAAAGCAAACATGGAGGAAGATGTTGGATTTTTTATTTTATGGTTTAAAATTTTACTAGTTAAGCATTTAATTATTTAAATAAAATATAAACAACTGCCATATTAGTGGTTATGTGCTTCAAATATGATAGCATGAGATTCTATCATACTACCGTTGCTATTTATGCGTGGCAAAATATTATATTAATTATATATTAAATAAATATTAAATAGATATATTTGCTAATATATATATATATATATATAAATATAAATATAAATAAATAAGGAATGGTGGTTCTATATAAAATACACAGATTATTGTGAGTATATGGGTGTTCATATAGACTCCTAGTAGTGTGCTTTTATCATGCTACTTCTATTCTTATCTTTGTTATTTAAATTATCAATTTTATCGAATTAATTTTTTTGTGTGTTTATTATTCTATTTTCTCACATTATCAATTATGTACTTTGGTGTATATTAATTCATTATTTTATTATTTATGCATTCCAACAATATTTTCTAACAGAGATTACAAAGTCTTTAAGCGCAAAGGGTAAGAACTTCAAGAACATTAAACGAACATCAAGAACTCATTAAAATTAATGATGCGGTGGTATTCAAATTATTATTTCTATCTGGCTTTGTGTTCTTTTTTCTCGTATTATCGTTGTTCTACATCTACATCTATCTCCTCCATCTATTTTGGATCCGAATGCTACTGTTTGGGAACGACTAGAAATTCTATCTACTCCGTTTAGCATCATTGATGTGAATGACAAGGTTGTTTCGCTACACTCACGTAACGGGCATTACTCAGTCAGAAATGGATACCACAAAATATATATTTATATTTGCTTCTCAGTTCTCACACTGCTGTAACACCTCAGGGCTTCAATCTTTCAAAAAATGGTGGGAAACTTTGCGGAAGATGGAAATTATGCGAAAGCTCAAGTCATTCATGTACAAGGATTTGGATACTTTGTTTGCAAGAGAATGAATTAAGCTCTTGGCATTGATGCGTACTGGCAATGAATTGATGAGTAGAGGTGTAAACACAAAGATGTGAAGCAACTGTTGCTTAAGTCTTCTTTTTTTATATAGATGGAGAGGTGTGATTCGACTGAGCTCGAGCTTTTAACTACTAGTATATTTTACCATCAGTAGACAATCAATGAGCTTATCATTTGGCAGTTCCATCAGTTGATAATCAATGAGCTTATCATTTAGAAGTTCTCGTTAGGTCTTGAGAAACCCAATTTATTTGAAGAATTTCGAGCATATAGTCTATGAATGTGAAATCGCAGGGTAATGTGCTTTCTCTTCTTGTTCTTATCGTTTTAAATCTTAAGGAAATGATTTTTTGATAGCATATGGTGGTTACTTTCACATTTGGATTTCGGTGATTTAATCTCATCCGTAGATTCTAATTTGAATGGATAAGATTAAATCATTTTAATCCAAAAGGAAAAAGCAGATTTTAATGCTGGGGAAATCCCTTTTTTTAATTGCAAAGAATAATCAATTTTTTCAAGTTTATTACTCTATCGTAGGGTTGTTCATCGGTTTGCAACAATCGAATTTCCGAAATTCCGAAACCGAAATTTCGCTTGTTCGGTTTCAGAATTTCGGTTTCGGTTTTTGAAAAACTGAAATTTAATTCAGTTCGGTTTCGGATAGGTTTAGGCAGAAGTTCGGTTAACCGAACTAACCGAACTTATATACATGATAGCATATTTTTATGCACGATTTTCTCCCCATTTTCTCACCCATTTAAGGCATGATTCTGCTAATTTACCCTTGTTTTCACTACTATTGCAGATCTAGGCCTAAAATGGGGGTTTATGCAAAAAGATGCATTTTTGGAGCATTTTGTGCAGTTTTGAGCTTCAAGACCAGAGTCGAGGTCCCGAACCCAAAGCAACGTTCAAGGTCCCGAATCGGATTCTCCATTCGGGGCCCCGAAGGGCGAAGAATGGCATTTCCACGTGTCCTCTTGCTAGAGCTTCCATGTGCCTCCTCTGACACTGTTTTGACAGTCTGCACTGATCACAAAATACCTACCCCTCTGACCATTTCAGGCCTTGAGCCCATTCCAGACTTGCAAAAACTAGTCAAAGACCAAGAAAATCAGCTTTCAGCTTTTTCAGCTTTTTACTTTAGGGAGCATAGATCCATTTTAATAGGCTTTCTTTAAATGCATTTTGTTCCTTAGTTGGGCAGAAGATATTTTGTGATTGTATTTTCTAGTTTAAATAGAGGATGATAGGAAGAGTTTAGGGTATCTTGGATCATCCATGATCATGTAGTTTTTAGGAAGAACACTCTTAGACTTCTCTCTAGTTTATCTCTCTAGTTCTTGTTAGCTTCCTTCATCCTTGCCGCCGGGCTTCAAACGTTTTTAGTAACAAGTCTTCTTCCCTTAATCTATTTATTTACTTGTTATGCTTTCTTTAATTGTTATTTGTTCATCTTCAAGCATGAGTAGCTAAATCTTTAATTCTTAGCAAAGGGTTATTCAAAGGCTGCAGGGGCAGATTCAAGGCCTAAACATACTTAATATATTTTTGATGTCATATTCAATTGCTTATCATTTTAATTATAATTTCACTTGGGGTAATTAGAGGTTTGATCAACTGATTATTACTTTGTGTGAATGCTGTCATCTTTGTGATAAATATGAAAGGAAAGTTGCATGGAACAAGTAGGCATCTATTTAGTCTTGACTGCGCTGAAGTGGTCTCGAATAGATAGGGTCAGTAGTTGATTAGAGCGAGGTCACGAGCCTGACAAACTGAGGGACTTTTAGCTCTAGATCTGTCTTTTCTTATCTTCATGGGCGGTTTGAGTATGGCCCTCCCGCATTCGTGCCTGGAGGGATGGCAAACCGCCAAGACTACCTCATACGTGGAAACAGGGGGTAGTTTCTCTTAAGATAAAAGTAGGGGATATCCGAGGAATCTGGTCCCCATGTCATTTCTATGACGTCTTGAATAGAATATTTCTGTGCTGATGAAGATCGAGCCCCCGAATGCAACCCAAGAATTCCTTTGCTAAGATCCTTCTCTAATTGATTATTTGTGTTTGTTATCTATTTGTTTTATTAATTCTGAATTTGTTCACTGATTTGCTATATTTTTACGTTCGAGACCTCGAACGTGACATTCGAGACCCCAAACCCTGCTTTCTTAGATAAAATTGTTAGCTCCCAATCTTCCTTGGCTGACTTGTTTAGCCAAGTAAAACCCCCCCGAGTGTTACTTTTTGTGTTTTTGTTCTTCCATTCAAGACCTTGAAT
The DNA here is from genome assembly GCA_963691705.1 of Viola odorata. Classification (NCBI taxonomy): domain Eukaryota; kingdom Viridiplantae; phylum Streptophyta; class Magnoliopsida; order Malpighiales; family Violaceae; genus Viola; species Viola odorata. The sequence continues at coordinate 20,253,712 of OY829542.1, forward strand.
CCATTCAAGACCTTGAATCAGTTTCTCTCCATCCAGCCCTTGAATTCTGTTTTGTTTCTTTTATTGTTTTATTTTATAATCTGGCCTTGTCTAGTGTAAGTCTTCACCAATCTCTGTGGATCGATCCTCTTGCCACTATCTTCAATCTATTTTGTTGCATGTGATAAGTTGTAATAATTTGTTTGATCGTGCCCTCGACAAGCGCGTTATCAATACATACACTAAACGACGCCATTTTCTTTTTATTTCCTATACTCTTTCCCTTCTCCTCACCTCGCTCAAAATTGATTCTGTCAAAATTATTTCCTATACTCTTTTCCTTTCCATTAACTCTCTCAAAATCGATTCTCCTAGTCTCCCTCTCCTCACCGCCTCTTCCTCCACCACTACCACCCACCGACTCGCTCTCCTCTCTTTCCCTCTCCTTTCTTTGTTTGTTTGTTTGTTTTAATTTCAAGTTTGGCTCGGATCGAAGGAGGAGATGAGGATGTTTTCATGTAGATCGGGTCTGGTTTGGGCGGTGATGGCCGGATCTGTGGCGTTGGTGGCCGGATCTGTGACGGGTTTTCTTCTTTATTCATGATTTAATTCGGGTTTTCTTGGCCAGATTTGTGGCGGTGATGGCCAGATCTATGGCGGTGATGGCCGGATCTTGGCAGTGGTGGCCGGATCTTGGCGGTAGTGGCCGGATCTTGGCGGTAGTGGCCGAATCTATGGTGGACGGGTTTTCTTCTTTTTTCATGATTTTTTTTTATATTTCGGTTTTTGGATTGTATAATTAATCGGCATGTTAGATTGTATAATTAGTCAGTTTTTTCTTATTTTTCATGATTTTTTTATATTTCGGTTTTTTCTGATTTTGATTATGGAGATTGGATGGCTTAATTATGGATTTCTCTTCTTTTTGCATGAAATAAAAAAAAAACAGGTATGAAATTTCGATTATTTCGGAAAAACCGAACTTCCGATCGGTTAGAAATTTTGGTTTTCGGTTTCGGTTAGTAGAAGTTCGGTTCGGTTTCGGTTAGGACTTTTAGGTAGTTCGGTTAACCGAACTTCGAAGTTCGGTTTTCGGTTAACCGAACAGAAAACCAATGAACAATCCTACTCTATCGGCACACGAAAAAAAATACTTTACCATATCAATTGGAAACGTTGTCCTCCTTTAGCCCTGGATTGGGCAAAAAATAATACAGCTGGTTGTAATTAATAGGAGTATTAGCCATAAAATATGTTATATATTAAAAATGAGGAAAACAACAAGAAGTTTTGGAGGAGTGGGGGATTTCTTAGAGATTTTAGCAATAAAATTTCGTAAGTAGTATTAGTAATTACAGCGATGGAAAAGTTTTGGGGCGTTATGTCGTGTGTGTAAATGGAGCATTAACGATCCCTAGAATTTCGTAAGCAGGTAAATTTTTTTTGGTGGCTTACTAAAATCCCTAAAACTCTCTCATGATGTCATGTACTATTACTTTGATAGTTTAGAGTTTAATACGTGGCAATAAAAAAAAAACTTTTATAATTTAAAAAATATTTTACTTACTCTATTTAATTAATTTAATTAAAATATTAGTGGTGAAATTTCAAAAAATAATGTTTAAAAATTTGAAAAGTTACTCTAGCACCTAAATAAAAATCTCTCATAACTTAAAAAACTCTTTGGTTACTCTATTTAGTTAATTTAATTTCTATAATTAATTTTTTAATATAATTTAATTAAAATATTAGTGGTGGAATTAGAAAAGACAATATTTAAGAATTTGAAAAGCTACTCTAGCATGATCCTTTTTATATAAGTGTTCACAAATTTTCAATTTGTTATACATTTCTATTAGATGGTGCATACTTCATAAAAATCAAGGTTCGTCTCATACTCTCTAAAGTTTAATTTTTAATTATTTATTTTATTTTTCAAATATGTATTTAGATAAGTATAACATAGTATCTTATAGATTTTGACAAAAAAAATATATCTTATAGATTATTAAATATTTCTAAATTCAAATTATGGATAATCTATATATATATTTAAAAAATATATGGTGGCTTGTGAGGAGGTCACATAGGATTCTTAATTCTCTCTTAGAATGTCTTGTGTCTTCACTTAAATACTTTTTTAGTGCATGTACATTATGTATCTTTGACCTGACATCTATGACGGTTAATTTTAGTATATATCATATAAGTTTGTTAGTGTTGAATGATGATTTGGTAAATATCTTTGAGTACATGAAGTAACAATTGGTATAATTGCAATACTCAATATTCAAGAATGATAGCGATCAATGTTGGGTGGTATTATATGGATGGGCAAATATGCAAAGGAAAAATCGCTTATGCAAGATAGCTAATAACGAGTAATGAATAAATCATGTCTTATTATAGTGTTTAAATTAACTTTATTTAATTTTTGCTAGGTATATATAATTTATAGGGTCAAATATATTTGTTTTGAAATTAAGGATTCGAAAACAATCTTGAATCTATAATTTGTACTGCATGCTAAAAAAAGTTAAAATAAATAATCAGAAATAAATTATAATTTAGTTATGAAAAATGATAGTAACATTAAAAAAATGATCTCAGTTTTTGTTGTTTTGTAGATACAATAAACTTATATAACTAACCAACTATTTAGAAAATATTTTTTCAAGGAAAACTGTAAGCTTTACATTATAGAGACGTACTAGAAATCGGTGTTTGTGGACTTCTTATTCATTAAATTTGAATAATAATACTATTTTCTAATTTTTAATTCTCTTCAAAACACACTTCAATACTTTATTTTTATAACTAACTAATTTAATTAGGACAACAAACTTAACGTAATAAATAAATTAATATATTTATATTTTCATAAATCTAACCTATATATATAAAGAAAGAACATAATTTTAAACTATGTATAATGTAATATTATGCACTTTATAATATCAAATAAGCTTTTTTAAAAAAAAAATTGTATAAGAAGTAATCATTTTAACATGAGGTAATTAAAGAAAAAAATGTAATCAATTCACAATAAAATATATTGTTTGGGATTTTCTTTTATAAAAAGAGAACTCTTTTGCAAAAGTTAAAATAAATATTAATTCAAAATAGTTTTTCATTTAAAAGTATAGCACCTTAAGAATAAATCTCATAAAACATTAAACTCATTACTGCAAAATTTGTGAAGATATTGAAGAAACTTCCAAAGTTGGCTTCCAACCCAACCAAATACAACAACCTAATAAGCGACACAATTAACCAATTCATCAAATATGAATTATGTAGAATTTAAGTACTACACAAACACACTAAAAATCAACAACCTTCCCCGAAAATAATTCTGGTAGCTAACCATCAAACATGGATAATTCAGTTCAAAAATAAAAAGAGGCATGAACGAGAAAATGAAAGTATTTTTCAAAATACAAGAACATGGTCCAGAAAATAATATAGATATGAGCTCTAATTCTCTCCATTGTTGCCTCCATTGTTATCTTCATCTTCGAGCTTTAATTCTATCACATTTAAGCAAAGATCATCGGACACATTTTTCATTGTTGCACGATTATGTCCCAAACACGTAATTACAAATGAGTAATACGCAAACGGATGATTAACTTAAACATATTTAAACAATATTAATGAGATGTGAATATAGAAAAATATTACCTTCAGATCCATACAACCAATCCCTAGTGCAAATTAGAGCCTCAACAATTTTCAGTAAAAGCGCACTTTTATACTGATCAAGCACTCTACCACCAATGCTAAATGCACTCTCAGAAGCTACTGTTGAAATTGGAATGGTAAGAAGATTACGAGCCATCGCAGCAACTGCAGGATATTGAAATTGACTAGTCTTCCAAAACTCTAGAATATCTAACGGAGTTCTCCTCTCAATCCTTTGATCATCCAAATATTGCTCAAGCTCCGACTTTTGAGGCATATTATCACCCATTTCAATTGAATCAAATTCCTATAAAATAACAAAATTAATCAAACACATATTTGAACAAAACTAAACCAAATGAATGCATATATTTGTAATAAATTTACACATAACATACCATTAACATAGTAAAAGTATGTCTAGAAAGGACTTTCATTGCTTGAAAAATGTTTGGACTTCCACGAGACACTGAAGTGGATGATGAAGAAGGTAAATTTGACCTTTCAAAAAAAAAAAAAAAAGAAGGTACATTTGATGAGGTCGATGCACCTTGCAATGAACTTGTAGATGTAGTATACTCCATGAAAAGTAGCGTCATCTTGTCTTTTAGAGAGTTAGCCTTAGAAGATCCAATATGCTCACCATAAACCTTTTTAAAGCACCACTCAACAAAAGCAAATTTGTATCGGAGATCTACAATTACAGCAAAAGCTAAAATCTTGCTAAAATCCCCCTAATACTTATCAAATTTTCCATGCATAGGTGCTGCCATGGTCCGCATAAACTCATCATCGCTATGCATTGCTTCTGTCAAAGTCATATAGGCTGAATATACACCCGAAAAGTACAAATTTGCAGTTGAATATTTAGTTCCCGAGAAAACAATAGTCAAATCATAAAAGACGCCCAAGAACTTAGCCACCTTCTCTACAGTATCCCATTCACTTCTAGATGGACAAGATGATGTGAAGTTTGAATTAACTAATGCTAAAGTTATCAAAGCCCGACGGTAGTAAATAGCACTCTCAAGCATGAGATACGTTGAATTCCACCTAGTTGGAACATCTTGTTTCAGACCTTTTCTAGCATCAAGTGAACAATCAGCAACACATTCTAAAAAAAAATTCTTCCTAGCTTGAGATCCTTTCATATACTTGACACTTTCTCTAACTTTCTTTATACTAGGATCCACCACTTTTTCCTTCAATCCATCTTGAACAAAGAGATTAATTATATGTGCACAACATCGAATCTGAAGATAATCTTCATTAAAAAAACTCACTCCTCTATTCTTCAACTTGTCAATTAACAAATCAACACACGAGTCATTAGATGAAGCATTATCCAAAGTAAGTGTCATAACACTTTTGTCTACCCCCAAGCAGTCAAACATGATAAGAGTTTTTGAGACAAATATATACCATTGTGAAGAGGTGGCAAATAGCTAAAGTTTAAAATTCTCTTATGAATCTTCCACTCTCTATCAATAAAATGAGTTGTCAAAGTAATATATCCTTCAGTGGTAATAGAACTCCAACAGTCAGAAGTGAAGCTAATTTTACCCGGTGCTTATTGTAACATAGCTAAAACTTTACTCTTCTCTCTCTTATACATTTTAAGAATGTCAGCTCTACAAGTATTTCTACTACAAACAATCAAATCTTGCACCCGGAGATAACGTAAAAGTGCTCTTACACGCTCTCACTCAGTAAATTGAAATGGTAAATCATGATTGATAACACATTGTGCCAACAAATCTCTAAAAACAGCACTATCAAAAGGAGGTTTTATCATGTGACTCAATTGCGCATGTGGTCCTACTATTTGAGACTGACCTGATTTGGGTTGAGAAGAACCAAATTTTTGACAAGCACGATAATGCTTCATTATGTTAGTTCCATTATTTGACTTGTACTCATACTTTGTTCCACACTTTTTGCATTTGGACTATCTACGCTTGTCCTCGCTAGTAACCGGTATAAAATCAAAGAATTCCCACCATTTTGAAGTGAGAGTGATAGCACGTTTCATGACCTCGATTTTACCCTCTTTTCTAGCCCTTTCGGGGGCTAGATCTTGCTATTTGACCCTCATTTCAATCTTTATTGCAGATTAGCATGAAAAGAAGGAAAAGATCGAAAAGAAGCTATTTTGGAGCATTTCTGAGGAATTCCAGTTTCAAGGCCTAGAAGAAAGAATGTTGTCAAGACCTCGACGCGAACCAGACTAGTGCGCTGTCTCAAGGCCTCGGCAGTTCTGCATCTTCCTTAGAGCGAAGCCAAAGAAAGCATCTTCAAAGATCCTCATGGGATCCCGTGCTCTTCTAGAAGACATCAGGCGTGTCAGGAATTCCAGAATATTCCCTCTGCAAGGGCATGTGCTGTCACGCTCTCATTGCTCTTTCCTCTCCCTTAGCTGTTTTGTCTCCTAGCTAGTATTAGGCTATATAAGCATAGTGCCAGGGTTTTTGTAAGGACGACTGTCTAAGGATATTTTCTTACATCAATTTCAGCACTGATTTTCTGGGGATCCTCTCCTCTTCTTGTCATCAAGAACAACCTTTACTTCAAGTTTCTTCTTGATTATTAATTAATCTATCGGTTTTCTCTAATCCCTTCCCTCTTTACTTTATTTGTTGTTGTTGTATGATTATCACTTCCTACTATTTATATCATAGTATAAGTAGTTAAATACCCCCTTCTTAGTAAAGGGTGTTCTACGGGTTGTAGGCTTGGCTAAGAGGTCTAATGCATGCTTAATACATTCTCTTGCCACTCCATCCTACGTGATGCAATCAGCAAAACTCCATGTTGGTACTTGCTTAGATCTAAAGAAGATTACAAGGAGCTTCGTTTGGGGAGGTGGTGGTGATACGACCAAACTAACTAGGGTAGTTTGGCACAAAATCACTGCTCCTAAAGAAAATGGTGGTCTTGGTCTTCGTCAGTTAACTCAGATAAATCAAACTTTTTGCATGAAGCTCTGTTGGAATCTTGTTACTGGCCAATATAAATTTTGGGTGAGAGTGTTGTGCTCTAAGTACAAAGTGGATAGCGAGCTGCCGAACACGCTCAAAGCTATCAGCTCATGCTCTTCTATCTAGAGGTTTATGACCCGCAACTGGGAGCAAACAGTAAAGCATTGTTTCTAGTCGCTTGGAGATGGTAGGCGAGTGTTGTTTTGGGTTGATCTTTGGGTTCTCGGGCTAACTAACAACCTGTTGTCATGTGCCACTGCTGAGATTCTTGAGGGGATATGCAACTAGACAGTGTGCAAATCTGTGCACTATAACGCAAGTTGGGAGTGGTCTAAATTCTCTCCTTTTTCTGTCAGCGGCCATTCTTTGCCTCATTGACGTAATCATGCCACACGTGTGGTTTGCTTATCTAGAAATGTGTTGTTTTGTTCTTATCTAAAATGACAGTTGTAGGTTGTTCTAATCTAAGGAAAACAGTTGTTACTGCTAGTAAGTTTCTTCTTTCTTATCTAGAATAGCAATTGATACTTGTAACTGTTTGTATTTACTTTCCTATAAATAAGTGAATAAAGTATGGCAGAAGTAAGAGTTTCCCTTCATCTTTGTCTTGATGTCCTGTTAATCTAATACATAAGTAATTAGTGTTCCAACAAGTGGTAGCGGAGCCATCTGAAATGTTGGGGACTCTTGCTGTGAAGGACACAGCCAAGCAAGCATGGGATGTTGTGATGACCATGTGTATGGACTTTGTGTCCGAGTGTGTACGTAAGGCAAAAGCGCAGACGCTGCGTATGGACTTTGAGTTCTTCAAATTCAGGGACGGTGAGACGATCGATGACTTTGCTATGCGGCTCACCAGCCTCGTGAACAGTTTGAACCTTTTGGGTGACCAGATTGATGATGAGAGAGTGGTAAAAAAGTTTCTTCATGTGGTTCCCCCAAGATATAATCAAATTTCCATTTCCATCGAGACGTTAGTCGATCTCAAGACGCTTACTCTAGAGGAGCTCACGGGACGACTCAAAGTCGTTGAAGAGCGCTATGACCTTGGATGTGATACTGCCGAGGCGGGTAGTCGCCTTCTCCTCACCGAGGAGGAATGGCTCGCACGCAAAGAAAGAAGAGAATATAGCTAGAACTCTTCTGGCAGCAAGAAAAACATTGGTAGTGGCTTTGACAATTGGCGTCATGACAACCAACGTGGTCGTGGGCGCAACAATGGCGGCTACTACAGCAAGGACGTTGTAGTTACAAGAGGCAGTCGTGACATGACTAATGTTATGTGCTACAACTGCAACAACTACGGGCACTATGCCAAGAAGTGCCGAAAATCATATTGCGAGCATAATGAAGCGGTGAATTTGACGCAAGTGTAAGACGACATGCCAGCACTTCTGATGACTGAGCATTGTGAGCACATTCAGGAGGTTGTAGACACACCACAGACGGTGTTCCTCAATGAGGAGAGTGTTATCAATAGACAGTGGCAACGATGTGTGGTACCTCGACACAAAAACCAACAATCACATGAATGAAGGCAAGCTGATGTTTGCATCACTTGATGAGACAGTGAAGGGTACTGTAAAATTTGGAGATAGCTCGGAAGCAGAAATCCATGGAAAAGGTGCAATAAATGGGGTGGAGGACGGACTTGGCGCTTCTGTTTGTAGTAGTAGGACTATTACAAGGATTGGGCCCTAGGGCAGCTAAAGGAATAAGGGAAATAAAGAGTTGGGCTTCGACCTCTTCGGAATCTGACCCAAAGGAAGACTTCGTCCTCTTTGGAATCTGACCCGGAGGAAGACATTGTTCCGGTTTTAAGCAGTAGACAATCGACTAGGCCCAAGCTTGCTGGTAAGAGGAATTTGGACCTATTTGACATAGCTCGAGAGGCGGATCGAATCATCTCTTTGCACAAGAAGTAAAGACAGTGCGTCATGATTAAGGGGGTGATTGTTAGACGTAATCATACCGCACGTGTGGTTTGCTTATCTAGAAATGTGTTGTTTTGTTCTTATCTAAAATGACAGTTGTAGGTTATTCTAATCTAAGGATAACAGTTGTTTAGAATAGCAATTGATGCTTGTAACTGTATGTATTTACTTTCCTATAAATAAGTGAATAAAGTGTGGCAGAAGTAAGAGTTTCCTTCATCTTTGTCTTGATGTCCTGTTAATCTAATACATAAGTAATTAGTGTTCCAACAATTGCTACAATTGCACCGCCTTCCAAGGCGTTGGGAATTGATTCGGTTTTTGGGGCCTATCCACTTCGGGCTCTTTCAATGTCAAGTCCGCTTATTCCTCTCTTTGTGAGACAACACCTAACCACAGTACATTTTCGGGAAGCTCCTGCGGAAATGGAACGAGCCACAAAAAAATCATATGTTTCTTTGGCTTCTCCTGAATAAGGGGGTAATGACTAATGTGGAACGCCATAGAAGAACATTGGTGGACTCACTCTTCTGCCCAATCTGCGAAAATCATGAAGAAACATCGCTCCATCTATTACGGGACAGTGCTGCCGCGATGCAATTTTGGCATCTCATCTTACAAAAGTGAGGCCCTCCCTCATTTCTTTGACTCCTCTATCTCCCTATCGACCTGTTGGCTTAATAGTATCTCCCCCTCCTCCTCGCTGCTGCATGATATGGATTGGGGTGTTGTTTTGGGGGTAGGATGTTGGCAGCTGTGGAAGAGAAGAAATGTTGTCGTTTTTCAAGGTATGCATAATCCCATCCTCAAGGTGGTGCAGGAGACCTTATCATTTTCTTGTGTCAACTAAAGTTTTGATGACAAACCAGAACACTAGTGCGCCACTTGTGTTTGCTCCTGTCTTTAGGATTCGCCCTTCTACCCGTGTGGTTAAGATCAACAACTATGCATCTCTATGAATCCGTAGGTCCATTACACTGATAGTTTAATTAGGGGAATCAATGGTTTTTTTTTAAGTATCTTCGTAATTTATCTTCGTTGTAGGTGTTGAGGGAGCTTTAAACTCCACTGGAGCTAGTTTTTCCACATACAGTAGCATTAGAGTTAGGGTAGCAGTGTACTAAGTTGTATTTAAGAATGTAATTTGTTTAGATATATCTTTGATCCCTGTGTTTGCTACTGCTACATCCATGAAATGGCGACCAAGTGTGCTGATGGATACATATTTGAGACCTAGTTGAGAATCTTCTCAGCAGTGAGTGTCTGTATCGTCCGTATTGTCATTGGCTTCTCCACACCAACCCCAATTCCTTGGATTTCCTTTCCTCTGTCGGCATTCCCTTGTTTTTTCTTTTCGTTCTTTGTTTGTTTCTCTTTTATTTGACCAATTTCTACTTCTTGCTACATATGCGCAGGAACCTTCTCAGAACTTTGCTGGAAGCAGCTTCCAGGTTCCTTGTCTTACCCTTCTTTTGTCTTGTTTTTCTTTTACTATTCTGATTTCTGTTATTCTTCTATTATCCTTCCACTCCTGCTAGTTTTGATGGGTTTGGTGATTGTCTTTTATTTTTTGTTTAAGGAGGAGGAAAAGGCGTACCAGTGTATCAAGCCAAGGAAAGAAACGCCTTAAGGTCAAGTATGTTTTTTGTTTGTAGCAGTAGTGCCAGTCGTTTCTTTTGTTGACATGGTTGTGATGCTGGTAGCGTGATTTGAATTAATGGGATCTTTGTTTGGATTCAGACACTATGCTGTCCCCTCGTGCGAAAGTGAAGCACTTGTGCATCGTCCTTGCCTCTGTTACTCACAAAGCCAACCAGAAAAGTGTGACCTTGCTCCCCTCCCTACATCCCAAGATCTCCTACCCACAACCCAAGTTCTTCCTACAACCTTAGAGCCCTACAACTCCCTTTCTCCCGCTCTCCCTTTCGACTTTTTTTGAAACCTTTTCTGTTATTATATTCTCTTAATGTCAGAATTATGAAACGCATCTTCTACAGGGTTCTGATTTTGAGATCGTCATGGAGCAGCAGTACACTATGTTTTTCCCCTCCGAGTCTCCTTTGGTGGCTCACCACCACATGAATTCCATTGCTTACTCAAAAAGAACTAACAATTCTTGTATTTTTTCTCGCTGAAGTGTGGCATAAGGCAGATGTATTCACTACACATTTATTTACTATGACCTTTGTTGGTTTTCCCGCTTCTAACGATAACTGCGAGTGCCGTTCTTATGATTGTAAGAGGGTGCTGCATCCTAACTTCCTAAGGATGGTTTTCGTGGCTTAACTGGTGTCGCTACTTTGCCGAGATGGACCTTAGTATTAGCTGAAGCGCGGCATGAGCATTATGCTGAATCCTTTCACTGGTATGTATGAGCACAACAACCATCCTGATTCATTTTCATGCTTATGACCGTAAAATAATTTTTGACAACGAATCAACTACTACTTGATAACAAAAGAAAAAAAATGTGGGCACATGAAATTTTTGGATGGGACGCTTGAAAAAACAATAAAGTATTGAGGTCACTCCTTTCCGACAGTCCATCCATGATCCTTCATAGTAAACAAGATTTATTACGGAGACATGAACTGAATGCAACCACGTTTTTAGTTTTATGATTTTTCACATCACCACCTCATCCCTTGTCAATTTGTCATGTGGAAAGCTGGGTCGGATAAATAACAAAACTGGAGAACCGGACCACATCCCATACAATAATGAATAAACCCACATGCTTTCCGCATAATACATTTCTTCTTAAAAAAAGAGAACTGATAGACGCTCTATAAAAACCTCATAAATTGCAAATCGGACCTGAATTTAGTAAAACATGGAGGGCATAATAGTAGAGAGCGCGAAGAGCGGGAAGAAGAAAGGACATTTTGTAGTGTACACCAAGGAAGGGAAGAGGTTTGTTGTGCCTCTATGGTGTTTGAATCATCCAATCTTCAAAGTTCTTCTGGAGATGGCCGAAGAGGAATTCGGAACGACAGGTCACCGCCGGCTTCAAGTTCCTTGCGACCAACAATTCATGGATTCCATCCTCTCCCTCCTAAACAAACAAACAAATATATCCTACTAATTCCTAACAATGCAAGTCTTTAAAATTGCAGGGGAGCTTCAATTCCTTCCATCTTTTCCTCTTTTTTCCCTTTGGTCAGCATCTGTTTACTAGAATCGTACATCTGTATCCTTAAGGGAGTGATACTATGGAGTTGTTTTTTGATGAATTATTGCAGCAGCATCCATGTGCTTTCTTTTTTTGTGCAATGGTAACAATTAGTTCAGTCCCTTGCTATTATTATAGTAGTTCATTTCAGAGTTTAATTAGAATTGGTTTAATAAATGAATATTCTTGCGTATTAGTATTAGTATAAGAATTCAAATGAATTGAAAATCCCCACCAATTTGTGAAGAATTCTTATCTTTTATTGGACTAAACCAAACATCATGTAAGGAAATCTTGAACATGACAACATTCCTTTCTGTTAGCAACAGACTAAATCCCTCTCAATGAAAGCATAACCGTTCTTATGCACATAACATAACGACAATGGACAAAAATACTACAGTTATGGCTACCCATACTCTTGACTTCTTTTGTGGTCCATCACAGTTTGGAGGTTGCAATCTTTATTAGATCCTTCCTCAAAATCTTGCCGGACGGATTCTTGGGGATAGCTGTAATAAACTCAACTCTTCGAATCCTTTTGTACGGAGCCACCTACGCGCGTAAAAAGCTCATTAAGGAAACACCACAACGGTAAAAACTTGAATCTGATCCCAAAACATGGAAAGAAAATAGCCCTACAATTCCTAATTCGTGAACGGAAAAACAACATACCTGCCGTGCAACAAAATCCATGATGCCAGTCCCGGACAAATCACTTCCAGCCTTTCTAACCACATATGCCATGGGATACTGCCCAACATCTTTGTCAGGAAACCTGCGATAAGGTCATATCAGATGAAAGTTTAGTTTTAAGGATTGTGTTCTGCTTGCTCGATTACACATATTAGGGTCAAATTGTACAAACAGAGAGGGATTCTCTTACGGTATAACAGCAGCATCTAAAACTTCTGAATGGCTCAGCAATAAGGCTTCGAGTTCCGCAGGAGGGACCTGAAACGGGGGCAGAGAATTGAATCAAAGAATGCCCATCAGAATGATTGATTTCTTAACATCACAACTAATGTGCAGCAGAGAATGCAAAGCAATTCCACAAGAAAGGCCAGTTTAAAGAAGTAGTCAAAGATTCACCTGATATCCTTTGTACTTAATTAGATCCTTCAGCCTATCGACCACAAACACGAATCCATCGTCATCAATATAGCAGAGATCTCCTGTTTTTAACCATCCGTCTGGATCGATAGTCGATGAAGTGGCTTCCTCATTGCTGAAGTAACCTTCAACACCATCGTGCCAACAAAATCAAATTCGTACATACATCCAGTAAGTTCCTCACCAAATATGTGTGTATTTACAGATATCATAAACACTGCAGCCGCGGAGTCAGCTCAAATGAAGAAAGTCTTAGAAGCCATGACGTTTTAGAGCTTTAAGAGTCTCTGTAGCTGGTCAAGTAGGATTTAGCAACTAATGTTTTAAGGGAGGAATGAAGTTTCAAACACTGAGAGAATCCTATAATCGCTACCTATTAGCTAAGTTTTAAATAGAATCATACTTGGTCCATTGCCTATAAGATTACAGATGAATTGCCAATAATCAACACTAAACATGTAAAACAAAACAATATTTCTTTTTTCTGACTGATTTATCCATATTTCTGGTTAGGTGAAAATAAAAAAATAATAAAAATGGATGACAGCAAACAAACAGCTCTTACAGATGAGACTAACTGAAGATTTGATTGGTTTTCTTATATCTAAATGTCTTCAAGAGGTTGCCACTGGTGCGCTTCTTTTTTTAATGTTCCTGGACAATGACTGATAATAATATACTATCATGTTCTTCTGACCTTAGTCTCATTTTGTAAAGGACAGAACATGGTCAAAAACCGAAGGCAGCCAGACAGACTACTTTTCTTCCTTTTCATCCAAACATTTGGCAACATAAACATCCGCCCACCATGTCTAATAATAACAATAGCCAAATGCACTACACGTGTGCATACTAAACCATTTTTTCTCTCTCCAAACAAAAAACAATGCCACCCATCATAGTTGTGTGGCTATGTAATTTCCTAAAAGTATTCATTTTAATAATACTTCTTTAACTTTCAAAAAAATCTATATATTGATGAAATAGCATTTTCGCCTATATTCACCAGAAAAAAACCATAATGAAAATATAAAAAAATTCACTAAAAAGTAAAAACAAAACACAAATAAACATTTTAGAAGGAAAAAGAAACCTGCCATAAGAAAAATAAAAGCGAAACTATCTGCCTTCAATAACTTTGCGCACCTTTCATAATGGAGGGCCCCCTCAGCCAAAGCTCACCCGTCTGATTCACACCCAACGCCTTCCCACTCTCCGGATCCACCACTTTCGCCTCCAGCAACGGCGACAACAGCCCCGCCGTCCCATACCTCATACTCTCCTCCATCGTGTCCGTCGACGCCCCCGTCGCCGTTGACTCAGTCAACGCATACCCTTGTAGAATCTTCACCCCTGGATACTTCTCCAAAAATCCCTCTGTCACTTCCTTACTCAGTGGGGCCCCACCGGACAAAACCGTCTTCAACGAACTCAAATCGTACTTCGCCTTGATTTGATCAGCACCGTTGATCATAGCCACTAAGATCGGCGGCACCAAGGGCAGATACGTAGCGCGGTATCTCACAATCGCTGATAACATCTCCCCCATCTCGAATTTCGAGAGAACAATGATAGTGGACCCGGACGCCAGAATCCCGGTCGCGAACGCGGCTAATCCGTAAATATGAAACATCGGGACCGTACAAACGAACTTCTGCTCTCCTTCCTCTGATCGGAACCGTTCAACTATCGTCTGTACCATAACGATCAAGTTCCGGTGTGAGGAAACCACACCTTTACTCACTCCAGTTGTACCTGACGAGTAAAGAAGGGTCGCAGTATCGTCCAGCTCTACTCGCTCCCTGACTCTGCCTTCCCGAATCGGCTCCTTCTTGATCAACTCGCTTAGAGTTCCGATTATCTTGGCTTTATTGGCTGTGGTTGTTGCGGTGGTGGTGGCGTCGTCGATGAGGATGATGGGGAGGGAAGGGTTTGACTCGGTGAGTTTGGGGACGAGTTGGGGAGTGGTGAAGGCGAGTGAGGGTTTGGAATCGGCGATTTGTTTGGCGATTTCACCTGGGGTGTTGAGCGGATTAGTGGTGGTGATGATGGCGCCGAGGGACATGACGGAGAGGCAGACGATGGGGAAGGAGATGGAGTTTGGGGAAAGGAGGAGGATGACGTGGCCTTTGCGGATGCCGAAGTCGGAGGAGAGGGAAGTGGCGACGGAATCGACGGCCCGCCAGAGTTCGGGGAAGGAGAGATGGCGGCCGGTGGCTGAGTCGATGAAGGCGGTCTTGCCATGGTGGGCGCGGGAGGAGATGAAAGTGGTGATGTCGAGGGTTGGGTTTGGTGGGAGTGGGATGGGTTTGCGTTTGGTGTAGAAAATGGAATTGGATTTGGAAAATCCGCTTCTTGGGTCGATCATGGAGTTGATGTTGGTGTCTGCCATAAGAGACGAAGAGTGAAGTTTTCTTTTCGATTCTTTTCTATTTCTTGGCAACTGGGGATTTAAGATTGTCTGTGCTTTTTATGGAATTTTTATCTGGTGACTGGTTACATGGATGGACGGTCGTGACGGTGGTACTATTGGGAATGAACTTAAATATTTATTATAGACACGTTTCACGTTTGTCAAACTGTTTGATTTTCCAATATTTTTAGGGAAAACGACAGATTGGCACCCAGGAGATACTCCGGTGGACAATCGGACCACCAGATTATCGCCATGATCAATCGGACCACCAAGAAATCTCCGTTAGATAAAATTGCACCCAGCATTTCCTCCGTTAGACAGTCAAGCCACCGTGACCGTTAAGTTTGACTAACGGTGTTATATAATTGACACGTGGCCGTTATCTGCATGCCACGTCAGCATTTAAAAAAATATAAAAATTGTAAAAATAGGGAGAAAATCTTAAAAACTTTATAAAAAATCCAGAAAATATAAAAAAATTCAGAACGCTCCTACCACTACCACTTCGGAGGATCGCTTTATTGACGAATATGCATAGCGAAAAGATCACATTCCTAGGGCCTCCAATCGGCGCAGAGGCAACTCCTCAAAAGAAAAGCCTGGCAATTCCCCTACTCGGCGACAGAGAGATCCTCCCAAGGGCCGAATTTACGACCCGGACCTCCCCACCCTCATTTTACCAAGATCGGAAATATTAGCAATTGTGGAACAGCGAAATCTACCCATTCGTTACCCCGCCCCTGTCAAGCTCGGGGTAATCATGGGAGGAAGAGAAAATGCTTTTTGTAAGTTTCACAAAGCTAAGGGACACTCTACAGAAGTGTGCAGAGAATTAAAGCTGGCGATAGAACGACTGGTAGAGGAAGGGTATCTCGGAGAATTCACCACTAAGACCAATCCTACGAGTAGAGCTACTGATAACAGACCAGTACCCCCTCACGTTCCAGGAAGTAACGCGGTCCCCGTCGGAAGAGGTAGAGAAACCTTCATGATGGAGGAGGACGAGGTCCCTATCATCAACATCATAGCCGGAGGCACCCCCTACCTAGATGAACCTGCACAGTTAATGCCCGCGACGGGGGACAAGCGGAAGCGGGAGGGTGCGATAATGAAAAGCGAAGCGATAAGCGCTTTGGATAGAATGGTGTTGTCTTTCTCTGAAGAGGACGAGAAAGGCGTCATTTATCCACATAACGACGCGTTAGTGGTTACACCTGTTATTGCTAATCACGAGGTTAGAAGAACCCTCGTGGACAACGGAAGCGCCGTGAACTTATTTTCACTAGAAGCCTATAACCTTATGAAGCGCCCAGACAACGAGTTGACACCCTGTAAGAAGCCAATAATTGGAGTGGATGGGGTCCCGATCCCAGTAACCGGGGTAACCACCTTGCCCGTATACTTCAGAGAGGATACCTCCAAGCGATCGGAGGAGCTGCTATTCCTAGTCGTGGACCTAAATTTGCCCTATAACGCTATTATGGGAAGACCTTTCCTCAACCGCTTCGGAGTGGCGATATCACAAAAACATTTGAGGATGAAATATCCCTCTTGCGAGGGGGTAGTCTCAATAAAAGGTAATCAAAAATTGGCGGCCGAGTGTTACCTCCTCATGACTTAGAAGAGTTGGGATAAGTACGTCTGTGTAACGGTAGATCCGTACGAACAAAATGATGAGAAGCGCACTCAGACATTAGACAACATGGTACCCGTGCCGGTTAGCGGGATCGATGGAGCAAGCTTCCTGGTTAGTGAAAAGCTTAGCCCAATGGAAAACCTTCAACTAGCTCGGCTGTTGCACAAGTGTAAAGGAGAATTCGCATGGAAGCCCGCAGACATGCCACGTATCTCTCGGGAGGTGGCAGAGCACCGACTCAATGTTGATCCCAACGTCAAGCCAATCCAGCAAAAGTGACGCGCGTTCTCTGCGGAGAAAGCGTCAGCCGTCGAGAAGGAGGTGATCAAACTCCTAGATGCCGGTTTCATCCGAGAAGTCCAATACCCGACCTGGCTAGCCAACCCAGTTCTTGTCCCAAAGCCCAACGGAGATTGGCGCATGTGCATCGACTTCACTGACTTGAATGATGCCTGCCCCAAAGATTGCTACCCTCTTCCTAGGATTGATCAGCTGGTCGATCAGACTGCGGGGTACGCCTATCTAAGCTCTCTAGACGCCAATTCGGGATACCATCAAATCCTCACGGCCGTTGAGGATGAAGAAAAAACCGCTTTCATCACCCCGAAAGCTACTTACTGTTATACGACAATGCCGTTTGGGCTGAAGAATGCTGGAGCCACCTTTCAACGAATGGCACACAAGGTCTTTGAAAAGCAAATTGGAAGAAACGTGGAAGCATACGTTGACGATTTACTGGTTAAGAGCCGAAGTTTCCAAGGCCATCTAAATGACTTGGAAGAAGTTTTCCGCGTGATGGGAAAATATCAAATGAAGTTGAATCCCCGTAAATGCATGTTTGCGTTTCAGATAGGAAATTTTTTGGGTTACGTGGCTAGTCGGAAAGGTATCCAGCCCAACCCCTCAAAGGTCAAAGCTATCCAGGATATGATACCTCCTCGAACTGTCAAGGAGGTGCAAAGGTTGATGGGGGGCGTTACTGCCCTAGGACGATTTATCTTTAAGTAGGGCGAGAGATACTTGCCTTTTTTTAAGGTCATATGTAAAAAAGCTCCTTTCGGCTGGACAACGGAATGCGACGAGGCATTCATGGGCCTAAAAGCTTATTTATCGTCCGACCTGGTGCTGACAAGGCCAGAACCGGACGATACCCTATGCCTATACCTCGGTGTGGCAAACGAAGTGGTTAGCGCCATCCTCGTTCGAGACGACAACCATCTGCATCACCCCGTCTATTTCGTGAGTCACATTTTGAAAGATGTCGAGCTGCTATATGCTCGCATTGAAAAAATAACGTTTGCACTGGTTCAGGCCACTCAAAAAATGGACAGATACTTCCAATCCCATCCAGTCATCATGCTTACTGACCAACCATTGAAAAGGATATTTCGGAAGCCTGAGTCTTCAGGAAGGATGCTGATTTGGGCCATCGAACTTGAGCAATATGGGTTGCGGTACCAAAACTGTCCTTCTGTGAAAGCCCAGGTCCTAGCAGACTTCATAGACGAATGCACCTTCACGGAAGACCCGTTAACGGATCTACCGGAAGAAGAAAGGGAGGACTTGGACCTCCCGTTCCCTGAAACCTATACTGATTTATGGGTTATTCACGTGGATGGAGCCAAGAACCAAGAGCTGGCTGGAGCCGGGATCTTCATGATCGGACCGCACGATATGCAGATACGATACATCATCAGAATACTACAGCCGTTATCCAATAACGTAGCGGAATATGAGGCGTTACTAGCCGACCTCAAGATAGGAAGAAACTTTTCCGCCAAGGCCATACACGACACAGGAATGATGGGAGACTTGCAATTGAAAATTTGTGGAGACTCCAAACTGATAATAGACCAAGTCTTGGGACACTCTCAGGCTAGAGAGCCCATCATGGTTCAGTACCTCGCCAAAGTGAAGCGTGAACTGTTGGAAATAAAGAAAATCGGCATGCGAGTCAGCTTTGAGCACATTCCCCGAGAGGATAACGCTGAAGCGGACGGCCTAGCCAAACTCGCTGCAAATCCAGACGCGTCCATACCCAAGGGTGTGTATTACCAAGAGATATCGGTTCCCTCCTTCATGGAAGAGCAAACTTCGCTTTGCGTGGAAGAAATTGAGAATGACTAGCGAATCCCTGTGATAAAATACTTGAAACGTGAGGAATTACCTACGGATAACACCGAGAAGAAGAAGGTACTAAAACAAGCAGCAAGGTGTACATATTACGATGGAGAGCTGATCTGGAGATTCTTCTCTCACCCGGTGGCCAAGTGTATAACGGAACAAGAAGGCCTTCACACATTGCGAGAAATCCACGAAGGAATATGTGGTATGCACGCATCAGGCGACACCTTAGCCATGCAAGTCTTCAGGTCTGGATTCTACTGGCCTACCATTCGAAGAGACTGCCACAATTATGTGTGGACTTGTCAAAAGTGTCAGGAGTTCTCCAATATCCCTCGACGACCCGCTACAGAGATTTCTGAGATAGTGGCTCCTTGTCCTTTTGTGAAATGGGGGATAGATATCCTGGGCCTGTTTCCAAAAGCAAGGTCCCAACTAAAGTTCGTGGTCGTGACAGTAGACTACTTCACGAAATGGGCCGAAGCGGAAGCAGTGGCCAACATCACAACGGAAAAAAATTGGCGTTTCTTCAAACACCAGGTTATCATGCGGTTTGGTGTTCCCCGTGTACTAGTCAGCGATAACGGGATGCAGTTCACCAGCCAGTTCTTCAGAGATCAGTGCGTGGAATTACAGATCGAACAAAGGTTCTCTTCCGTGGCTCACCCGCAGACCAACGGTCAAGCAGAGGTGACGAACCGAAGCATCCTCGCTGGTATAAAGAAAAACTTGGAAGGATCTAAAAAGAAATGGGTAGACGAGCTGCCATATGTGATGTGGGCGTACCGCATGACCGTCAAAACTAGTAAGAGAGAAACACCCTTCGCATTGACTTTTGGCACTGAGGCCGTCAGACCGGTGGAAATCGGTACAATGAGCCTGCGAGTGGCATACTTCAGGGAAGAAACAAATGAGGAGAGGCTACGGGCTAACCTCGATGCGTTACCAGAACGGCAGGAGGAAGATCTTCTGAAAATGCTTCATTATAAGCAAAAGATGACGCGTTATCACAATAGGCGCGTCAAAGAACGGCTCCTGAAAGCCGGCGACTTGGTACTTAGAGACAAACGAGCCGCTGGACAGCGTATGTGGAAACTCAGCCCGAACTGGGATGGCCCATACCGCGTTACCCACGTTATCAGAAAGGGAGCATATCACCTGGAAACACTCGACGGTACTCCCTTACCTAACTCTTGGAACGTAGCTCGTTTGAAACTATACCATGCTAGAGTTTAATCCATTTTTTGCACCTTTTGTTAATCTCAGCCCTGACTTGCACTAACGCTCGAATAGAGGATATTCTTGTGTGTGTTTATGGCTGATGATGTGCAGATAATAAAGGGTGCCAGGAGTGAAAAGTCCTATCCTTGTGACGGCCGGTCCTGATCAGACGGCTCACTAAGTGAGGGCACACCCTGGCATACCTAAAAACTAGCGTTGGGAGTGAAAAGTCCTATCCTCGTGGCAGCCGCGCTAACACAGGTGGGCCACTTAGACGAGGCGCGTCACGACGCCCCGGGAGTGAAAAGTCCTATCCTTGTGGTAAATCGGGCTAACATAGACGGCCCACCAAGATGAGGCACATCCCGACATCCCTGGGAGTGAAAAGTCCTACCCTTGTGCTGACCGTTCTCGTGGAGACGGCTCACCAAGAAGAGGCACGCCCTAGAGAGATAGTAACTCCATCCTGGAAGTGAAAGTTCTCGTTGAGACGGCTTACTAAGTGAGGGCACGATTCCGGAATGCGAGGTCAACGCCTGAAAGTGAAAAACCTAGCCTTGTGACGACCTGTCCTGATCCGACGTCTCACTAAGATGAGGCACTTTCTAGGCTGATCGTTGAAAACGCGAAGAATCGCGAAATCCCAGCAAGTAACCAGATGGGAAATCCTTGGTGAAGATGGCTGGTGGAGAAAGTGATAAGAGCGACATTGGCGATAACAACCCGAGATAGAGGCAGAAAGGCTCTTACGGGTAACTGTTGTCTATTAGTACATGTCGTTTTACTAATGACTTCTAATTGAAAATGTGCAGAGATATTATTCAGACAATGCAGAGATGGATTCTCTCATTATCGTGGCTTGAGGAATGTGATTTAAGCGATACAGATACTATGTATCTTTCTGGCAATATTCCCATGGAAAAGGAGACGCCAGAACCTATCTACGAGCCATTCTAAGTCACCAGCCGAGAACATCTGCGGCAAGGCTACTATACGCCATATATTGCGGGAAACTGGAAAAAGTGGATATCGCGCTTCTTTTCTATAAGTTTGTTATCTCGGAGGTTATCTACTAGGTGATAAGTGAAATGTTCATACAAGGGTCATGCCGGGATATTTCCCGACGTGCCCATCATCACAACTTAATAAGGAAAGGAAATTGGCAGCAAATGAAATTAGGAAGCCGAATATATGGTTGTTCATAAATGCCCTAGAAGGGTTACAAAAAACAAGAGCCCAAAACTTTAAGGTTCAGGAGACAAGGACAAAAATGGACGGCTCTTGAGCAACAAACAAAGCGATAACGCTCGGCGTAGGCCGACCCTACGAACTTCCCCGACTCTTGTATCCCTTCGCCTTGGCCTGGCGGAAACCCTCGTCTGTGATATGCACAGACTTCTTCAGGAAAGCGGCAGAAAGGGCATCACCGCGGTACACCTCTTCTCCATGAATCTCTGAGAAGCAGTTGGCCATGATAGCGACAGTGCTCTCAACGTACCACATGCATTTTTCTGCTGTCTCTCCCTCCAGTGCTGTTTTCTCTGCCACCAACGCTGCCTTTTCCTCTTCCAGCGCAGCACTCCTGGTTTTCTCAGCGGACGCCTGCTCTTGCGCCTCTCTCTGTTCCTTCCGGGCCATCGCCAAGGCCAGTAGTAAATTCTGGCGTTCCTTCAACAACCTCTCTTTCTCCTATTTCTCCTTAGAGAGTCTGTCTAAAGAGACGGAAATGGTGGCGACCTTATGCGACATATGCTCCTCCCAGTAATAAAATTCAGAAAAACAAGTAAAGAGCTTGGAGCGCTCTGAACTCACCTATGCGTCCACGGGGTGAGAAAGGAAGACTTCCCGCTCTTCGGGGGACGTTAACGCATGGGCAGCCAAAAGAGAAGAAACTTCGACGGAACTGTCCCCCTAACAGCTGCGAACCCCGAGCTACGCAATTTGGTCAAGTCAACCTGATGAGTGACAGGACCAGACTCGCCCATCGAGCTCAGGTCGGCCATGAGGTGAGGCGCCCTCTTCGCAGGACGAGCTAGTATGTGGCTCAAGTTCATACTGTTTGATGGGGAGATGAGAGTGGAAGCAGTAGTGGTGTCTTACAGAAGGAAACGAAACGAGGGATAAGAGAATAAAAGAATGACATTAAAAGGAAAGGGATGAGATAACGTTTATAAAAGACACTTACCGCAACGATATCGGTAACAGGCGCTTCAGAGGAAGCTGCCGCGTCTGGGGACGGAGTGAGAGTGGCAACGCTTCTCGTCCTTTTCTTTTTCTTTCCTTTTGGTGGAGCCCTAGAGAAGGAGGCCTGAACAGGGTAGGCAGCAACAGACACGACAGGAACACCCAAAGGAATAGTAGCAGATTCCTCACCAACTGGGGAAGAAGACGCCTGAACGAGACTCGCGGTAGCGACAGACGGCACAGTCGGATTAACCGCAACTGTAGCAGCGGCAGCGGCGGCAATAACCTCTTCTTTTTCCCTCATTTGTTAAGCTCTTCTTAACCGTTTCCTAACACTCTCGGGTTTTCGGTTGGGATCGGTCGCTGCATAATCATGAGATAACGTTAGCATTAGTACAAACTGCGACAAAGAAAAAAACAATGCAACACTCACGTCTGATGCAAGTTTGGATGTCCATCCCGCATGCCAAATTGCGAGTATGAACGCTGATTTCCAGCTGGAGTAGTTTGTCCAACCAGTCTCGCTCAGGCTGGCGAAGTGCCCCCGCCGACCCCAGGCACTATCCTTGATATCTTGATTAAAATCGGATCGCCACCAAGGGTCAGGCTGATCAGGAAGGTCAATAACAAAAAAAATCCTTTTTTCAACTATCAATGGAAGACTCAAGATGAAGGAGTTTCCAGGTGAAGTTCTTAAGCGAGTCATCGTCATAACGGGGCGATATCGCAAACGCAACAATATACGTTTGCGGTTAATTGAACAGGATTCAGATCAAGAGCAGTAAGCAACTGTTTCACAAAGGAATCAACAGGAAACCAGAAACCGTAACGAAACATCTGGGCATATAGAACCCTACGATTGCCGATCAAAATGCTATTCAGGCGTAATGATTCAGGGGCAACAGAGACCGTATAACCCTCCGGAATATTAGCATGATGGTCGGCTAGATGCTCGTTAAGAGCGGTTAAAGAGGTAATACTGGTGGGGGTATTCTGAATCTTTTCCTCGTCAATAGATTTAGACTCAGAGCGACGAGTCCTAGCCATGGCAGAAATAAAGGGTAAAAGGATGAAGGAGACAACAAGAACAAATGAGAAATACCTTTCTAAGGAGAGGAACTCTGAACGCCCAGGATGATGAAAAGGAGAAGTAGAAGCCGACTCAAAAGAATATGGAAAGAGTAAAATGACAAAAATGGAAAAAAGAGACAAGTGTTAGGTTTTAAGGCCTCAGAAGTCAAGAAAAATGACTGTTGTAACAGCCGTCACGGCGTCTCAAGGAACAGGCATAGGTAATGAGTACGATTCTTGAGAAGTGAGACGACGCTTTGATCTCACCAATTTCTAGGGCATGCTAACCCTTGGCGCCCTTGCAAGTTGACACGTGTCTTTTGAATCATCATGACTCCTGCTTTGCATTAATGAGGAAATCCTGAGCATTAAATGCTCTGAAAAGAAGAATCGACTTTCAAAACAAGACAGACGCAATGGCGTGATGACGCGGCAAATAGGATAACACGATTGGGCGACAATCGAACTAGTCCGATAACGCAAAAAGGCGGAATGAAGATTATTTGTTAAGAGAAAAAATTACAAACAGTAATACAGGATGAGCGTCATTGATTATTACAGACTGAATTAAGCCAATGGTCGATAGGAGAAATACAAGAAGTGAAGTCCTCTCTGGCGCCAAGCTTATCTGATCATGGAAACGCCTCAGTTATTTTTGAGAAACCTTTGCCAGGTTCGCATCGCGAGCCGATATCTCTTCGCGAAGGAAAGAATTTCTTTTATCAGCCGCAACCAAATCAGCCTTAGCCACCGCCAACTCCGCTTCCAAAAGTTCCGCTTTGGCTTTCCCTTTTGATTTTTCTCGTGCAAGCTCGGCACGACAATCATTCAGCTCTGCCTGGGTACGACTTTGAAGCTGAGTCAACTCCATCACCTTGGTCAGGGCGGCATCTAACTGCTCCTTTAATCCGGGAGAGCCTCGAAGTTTGTCACTGTGAGCACTAAGGAAATAATGCATTTTGCAGAAGCTGGCAAGGGCGTTATTCAGAACTCGTGCACGTTGGACATCGGGGGGAAGCCGCAATAATTCCTCCTTGGCTTTGGGAGAGCCAAATATCTCACCCACCAGAGAGCCTACCGGCTAATCTTGCGATAGCGGATCCGATATCCCCAGAGCACGAAGTCCGCTAGTACCAAAGTTGGACAGATCCAGGCGGTAAGAAGAAATTCCCCCCGGGAGTGCGGAGGAGAAAGGTTGGCGACAAAAAGAGGAGAACAACTTTCGACGGAATCACCAAGGCCAGAAATGGAGGTGAAGAGTAATGGTTGAGGGCTCCTTGACGGAGGGACGGAAGGGATGCTCGAATCAAGGATCGGCACGACCACGTCAGGAATGTAAGAAGAAATGGGAGAGTCCGGGGCGTCAATCGGCGGAGACGGATCTGGCACCGAAGATCCCCTTAAATAGTCGAGGAGAAAAAGCCTTTCCATCTTCTCGCGCAACTTTTGAGAGAATTGATACGATCTAGAAACAATTTGAATCGCAGAATCAGATCCTATGATCATGCCGATTGGAGTTTATCCCTAATCGATGAACACCAAAAAACCGCCCAATCAATTGATATTGAAGAGGCGGCGCGAAATTAATGCAAAACGGTTCACGAGGATAACCGCTGCTAAAAGTCTCACCGAAGACAGACTCGTTTTCAGTTGGGCTGATATGTCAATCGACTGAAATGTCAACTGGCAAAAAGAAACGCCCACTCCAATAAAGAAAGACATTTTATTCATTTACGGCCTAACGGCCCGATCATACATTCATTCGTTAAAAGAAAAAGAAAAATATAAGGCAACGACGGCCAACGGTCAAGCCTGAGATCCGGCGTCGTAATCCTCCACCATAGTAGGGACCTCCCTGAAAGCGTCCGCTACAGAGGTCAGCTCGGTGGAAGAAAGCCTCATGCCCTTCAAGCAGCAGTTCATCAGATCCTTCCTCTGCTGTAGCATGGTGATCACCACCTCGATGCGGGGGACAGCAGCAGCCAGCTTTGACACATTCTCCAGAGGACTGAAATCCTCCAGAGAAGCCGCACCAAGCCTGGACCGAAGGGGAGTCAGCATCCCTTGAAGTTCTAGAACGTCCTTAGACGTCTTGATCACCACATTTTCCATGAATCTGAAGTCACCATCGTTGAGGTTCTTCAGGGTGTGAGTTTTGGTGATCAGAAAGTTCTTGGTGAGACTGTCCATGATGAAGATACTAGGAGGAAATACGGGAAAGATGTATAATTGGTTCGGAAAAAGTTCAAATTTATAAAGACTCGAGAAAAAGCAGTGAAAAGACGTGCTCCTCGACGACCGAGCCACCCGTTATCGTGCTAATCGGCAGGCGCAACCTAGAAGAAGGCTGAAGCGATAACCCTTGGTAAACACTCGGGCTCATTTTCAGTTGGGCTTATGATAACAATTAAGGCAACCCCAAGGGCATTATTATCCTCGTGCCAGTTTAGAGGTCGGAACCCTACCGGACTTGCCCGGGGTCAGCCGCGGAAGGTTAACGCCCCTTTTTCAGCAAGGAATCCTGGGATGGTCGACATCAGCGGAGGGGGGGTCTCATGCGTCATCTATCCGCACGCACGACGTTATCCCATCCTAGGACAGTCATGACGTCACCTGGATATATCGCCCTTGACGTCACCCAGAGATATCACTCCTAACGTCGCTAGGGATATCGCCCTGATGTCACTGGAAGCGTTATATTCCCAGATATCGCCCTCCACTTGGCCTATAAATACCCCACCATTTAAAACGCAAGGTAAGCCTAAGATCGCAACCAGAACCTCTGTTATTTTGAACAGCCATACTAACTTAAGCATCGGAGTGTCTACGCCGGAGACCCCCCCCCCCCGGCGCTTTGCAGGTATATTTGGTGGTTACTATAGTGACTCTGACCGGCCCCACCTTCACTTCCGATTCCCCAAAACTTCGAATCTTATCAGTTCCTTCTACATGGCCCAAAGCACTGCGTAAAATAAAACAGTCCACGACCTACCAGATTGGTGATCGTAAGAGAATACTTCCCCAAGTCCTCCATAATGCCGCTATATTGCGAGGTTGACACCACCTCACCCGTAACCAGTTCATGATGTAATCCCAAATCCTTCTCGATTTCTCACACTGCAAAAAGAGATGGTTGATGTCCTCCAATCTGCCACTGCATACTGGACAGACGTTCATCTCTTCAGTGATCATGTTGCGCCTAGCAAGAAAATCCCTAGTCACTATCCTCTCGCGAAGCGTTAACCACAAATAAAATTCTACCCGATACGGGACGAAACTGGTCCAACAGGAACAAAGCAAAGGGGTTGTCTCGTTCTTCAACGCTTCCTATTTCTTATACCCCGAGAGCACATTATACCACCCCAATTGGTCCAACTCCCAGCGAAGAACATCTTGATCGCCCCCTCTGCATGGCGTGGGCAACTGATCTCTTAAATTCGCCCACTCATCCACCTCCCACTCAAATAAACCACTCGGGCTGCCACTCCCATCCCGTGCCCTCCCATCTGCCAAGATCCTAGATCAGCCCTTCCTGATTCCTAGATAATTGATACAATCGCGGGTGGAGCAAGGCCAGAGGTTTCTTACCCACCTAAGGATCCCACCAAAAGCTGGTGTTTTTCCCTTCGCCGATTTTTAGAGAGATGTGATTCGTCCACACGTCAAAAAAATCACTATCCCGCCCACATACTCTCAAGATATCGCGCCATATTGGCGATAGATGACCCCATTCCTCCCGCCACAAGTCCCCGACAGAACGCAAACCGTATTCCTTCCTAATTATCTCAGCCCACACTCTCACATTGCCTGTCATCAGCTCCCAAACCCACTTGAAGAGCAACATCACATTCCGATCTAGGAGTCTCTCTACTCCCAAACCCCCATAAGACACAGATTTCGTTACTTCTTCCCACTTCACCTTAATCAGCCCCCTTCTATCCTCTTTACCACTCCATAAAAATTACCTCATCACCCCTTCGCATTGAGTCACTACCGACTTAGGTATCCTGTAGATAGACATGTTGTAGATAGGAACACTCGCAAGGGCTGATTTAATCAAGGTCACGCGCCCCCAACCGAAAGGAGGTGACCCTTCCACGTAGCCAATTTGTTCCTTAGTTTCTGGACTAAATCCTGCCAACCCGATTTCCTCCTCTGATTAAAGCCAACCAGCGACCCCAGGTACTTGAACGGGAGAGCTTCATACTTACACCCAGCACGCCTAGCTAAAATACCTCCTACATGATCACTCAAGTTTACTCCAATAAGGGTGCTCTTGTGAAAATTCACCCGAAGACCAGAATAGGCATCAAACCACCTTAAGTTCCCCTTCACTCCCTGAATTTCCTCTTCGTTGTTGTTCACAAAAACCAAGGTATCAATGGCAAACTGATGATGGCTCAAGTGTCATCCTGCCACCGGATTACCTATGCCGTGAAGAAGACCCACCTCTTTAGCTCTAACAAATAATCGATGCAACCCCTCGGCCGCGATGTTAAATAAAAACGGGGATATAGAGCATCCCTAGCACAAGCCTCTCCCCACCTCGAACTGCCCCGAAGGCGAACCATTAACTAGAACAGACACCTTATTCGTGCTAATACATTGCTGAATCCAGCCCCTCCATTTCTCTCCGAAACCCATCAACCTCAAAACATCATCAAGGTATTCCCATTCAACGGAGTCATAAGCCTTTTCAAAATCTAGTTTGAAAAGCAGACCTCGAATGTTCGATCTCTGCATGTGGTGTACCACTTCGTTCGCAGTCATGACACAATCCAGGGTGTGGTGCCCTTTAATGAATCCATGTTGGACCTCGCTGACCACAGATGTGATGACCTCACTAAGCCGCTTCGCCATAATTTTGGAGACAATCTTATAATAACTACTGACCAAGCTAATAGGCCAAAATTCGCTGAATCTCTTAGCTCTAGAGAGCTTGGGGATGAGAGTCAGGAACGAGGCATTCGCCCCCGCTGGGAACTTCCCAGTTCTAAAGAACTCTTGAACCAGCTTGCAGTAGTCGTCACCAATAATTCCCCACGCCTTTTGCAGAAAGCGAAGGGAGAAACCATCAGGCCCAGGAGATTTTTGGCCATCACAACCATTAACTGCCTCCCAAATTTCCACTTGAGTAACATCCTTTTCCAGACCAGCCGCCTCCTCTGCACTTAACTTAGAAAAAACCCAAATCCGGAACCCGAGGCCTATTCCAATTGACCGACTTAAAGTAGGCCTCAAAGTAGTGAGAAGCAGCCCTTTTAATATCCACTGGGTTCTTAAGAGTAGAGGCAGGAGTAATTATCTCTCGACTAGTGTTCCTCCTCGTTCCAGTTTTGGCCATCCTATGAAAGTACCCAGTGTTCCGATCCCTATAGACATTCCATTTCACCCTGTTCTTCTGACGCCAATAACTATCCACATGTTCCTGATGCTCCCACACCTTATTTTTAATGTCGTTGTACTCCTCCTGATCATCCTGTGTCAAAGGACGATCGTCTGCACGATGTTCTAGCTCCTCACGTCTCGTCTGAAGAACCCTCAGACTAGTTTCCACGTTACCAAAAACTTCAGTATTCCAAATCCGAATTCTCTTCTTCAGGAATTGCATCTTCTTCACCACTCGGAACTCCCCAGGAAAAGCTACCCTCGCTATCAGATCCCTGAATTCGCTATCCTCCCACTAGACAGCTAAATCATGGAAAGGTTTCAGACCCC
This sequence comes from Viola odorata, assembly GCA_963691705.1. NCBI lineage: Eukaryota > Viridiplantae > Streptophyta > Magnoliopsida > Malpighiales > Violaceae > Viola > Viola odorata. The sequence continues at coordinate 20,282,942 of OY829542.1, forward strand.
AATCTACCTTTTCACAACGAAGTATCAACAGCGCGTGATCTGATCCATTTCTGTCTAGGGACGAGAGCTCACAATCGCGAATACAGTGCAGCCAACCAGCTTGCACAAACATCCTGTCAATTTTACTTTTGCTATTAGCGTTGGACCAAGTAAATCTCCTCCCAACCAGCGGAGTGTCATGTAGACCACATCTATTCACCCACTCTTGGAACCCAATCATCCCCCGTGAGTATCCTACTCCGTTTAAGCGGTCAAAAGGATTTAAAGTTTCATTGAAATCTCCTGCTACCAACACAAGAAGTGTAGTAGTCTCAATTCTCGCTGCCAACTCCTCTCACAATTGATCTCGCAGACTTGTAACGTTAGGAGCATACACATTCAAGATTACACACTTCAGGTTGTGATCCGTAAGCTCCCCCTCAATCCATATAAACCTGCTCCCCACCTCAGAATGGACCAACCGAAAGGCCTTAGCATCCCACATCGATACTAATCCCCCCGATCTTCCTATTGCCGGAGCAAAAACCCACCGAGTATCATTGTCCCCCCCTAACCCACTGATAAGAAACTCACCCATGACTTCTCTTTTTGTCTCTTGAAGTAAACAAAACGGGACCTGATCCCCCCCGAAACAACTTCCTAACAAAACTTATTTTCCTGTTTGAAAACAACCCTCTACAATTCCACGATAAAACTTGTAACATTGTATCCCTATGAAATCTCGCGGCAGAAAAATCCTATTAACGGATATTCTCCACCTTTGCTCCAAATCTCTCCCGATCAAAAATTCGGAGAGCATCTTCATTCACCTGATCAGTAATAGTCAGTAACCTTCCAATATCCCATGAGTCGGTTTCCACCATGATTGCCTCGCGCAACCTATTCATTCCTATAATCTCGCTGTCTGCCGCCTGCCATACTTCCATTGTTGTATTCAGCGAGTTACTATCTGTCTGTAAACTACCTAATTTCGGTAGGATCCGCTTTACTTTGTTTCCTCGTCTCCTCCTCGTAACTAGGGGGTAATCCCTCAGACTATGTTCACCCGGTACCTGAGATTCCATCTCCTGAACCGGAGTTTCCTTGACGACTATTGCACTATGCTGATTACTGTCCTCTCTCGCAAAGTCTTCTTCTGCCTCAAAACCTTCTGAAGCTAACTCCTCATCTGATTCATCTTCTTCTTTTTTCACCCCTATCCTCCAATCTAGATTGGAGATCAGCCCCTGCATGGGCTCCTCATGGCAGTACACTATATACAGCGTATTATCCACCCTCACCTGGACATCGCTAGTGATATGCGACCTATCTGTCGATAAGAGGATCCTTGCCGCATCCATTCTCCTCCGCTCTAGGGTGTTATCATCTGCCACCACCAGACTGCCCCACTTCGCAGCTAACTTCTTGAAGGTCTCAATGCCCTAGCTCTGAACTGAAACTCCAGAAAATTGAACCCAACACAGCCTACCTACCGTAGAAAGGCTCTCTGCCCAAGGTACCAATTTGGAGAACCGACGACAAGATCCTTCATTGGTGGTAATGAGCGCTTCCTCCGTATCCTCCTGTTTATCAAATTCCAACTAGACCAATCCCCTTCCAAGGAATCTGGTCTCACAATTCCAGCCCATTTCAAACACTAGTTCTCTAATGTCCGGGATGTCTTCTATCCTTCGAAGAACCCCAACAACACCCCTATCTAGCCAGTCCTTATTATTAGATGGTCTCTCTAGCCCTATTACCTCCCCAAGATCTCCTGATTGTGATTCTGACTCCACATTTAGCCTAGGAAAATTGTCCATATTATTATCTAATTTCTCTGCCCTCGCCACTGGACCATGCCTGTGGTCATCTCGAATAATCACAACATCCTCAGGCCGTTTCATTCACCCTTACCAAGTTCCATAGGGTTAGGTCCCTAGACTCCTACAAGATTTCGACCTGTAGGTTTTCTACCCTTCGCCGTCGATGGATCCTCCTTGGACGCATAAGCAACGGTACCCCTCTTTCTCGAGTGCCCAAGATTGGCCCTGATAGCTGAGGCTCCAATAAATTGACGGTCTAAAGCTAGTTCCATGTCAATCTTGCTCTCTACCCAATCGAAACGAATAAATCCGAAGCGTTTCCCTCGAAAGTTTCTTCTAATCGGGATGAAAACATCTGTAACCCTACCAAACGATGGCAGTCTCTATCGTTGTGTTACCAAGTGACAGAGGGCACGCTGATCCACGTGGAGTGGAAGGTTTTCCAGATAGTACGTAATAGATGGTGCTGGGGGCCTCCTAGGTCGCGAGGGAATCTGTTTCGTCGGCATGGAGACACGAAAGGAAGAGGGAGAAGGAATATCACCCCGGCCACAGTGGGTGTACTGGTGTTTAGGGATGCTTCTGGCAGCAGTGGGCTGGCCGGAAGGCGATGGGATCAGACCCTCACATATCCTATTTTTGCGTAGCAGTTAAGTTTCTTGGAGTTACTCGCATCTGATGAATCAGAATTTTATTATCATGTGATGAGTTGAATTGTATACTTTGATACAGGAGTATGTAAAGTAAGTAGATGATCTTCTATTTTTTTGTAACTTCCTATAGTAAGAGTGTGAATACTGAAAATTTTCGGGTGTAGGCACATATTGAGGATATGGAAATGAAGATAGACTTGAAGAATTATCAAAACCTTGACTATCTTGGTTGAACGTTCCATAACCATGGTCACGGTATTGTTGTCAATACTCATAATGGACACTAGGAGCTGAGCTTGAACTATCTTCAGATATACCAAGAGATTGAAATGAGTCAAAGAATTTTTTACCGCTACACTCTTGCAAATTAGTAGTAGCATTTTTTTCCCGCTACACTCTTGCAAATTAGTAGTAGCATTTGGTAAAATCCACCAGAAGTATACATACCATGCATATCATGACCTTGTTTAACTCCTGGATTAGTCGTAGGTCTATGATAACCAAATGTATCATGTGAAAATGTAGAAGCACCACTTACACCATCAACACCAACAAATGCACCATCTCCTTCTTGTCCTCCACCACTATCATCGTCGTCATCATCACTACCAAGATCATTAAGATCATATCTTAATGGAGGATCAACACCTAAATCTGGAGGTACATTAGTTCCTCCAGGTGCATTTTGGTCCCCGAGTCATCTAACCAAACCAAATTATCTTCATTGAGTACTAGATCTTTTATTTCCTCTATCAAAGGAGATAGTGGATCATCTTTCTAAAAAATGTAGTCCAAGTTAATTGGATGAAAATTTCTCTCCATTTCCTTATGACTTTCTCTCATTGTGTGCCTCATTTTCAATCTCATGTTGCAGTGAAGATATAGGAGCGTGGTAGCTTCTTGTATTTCAACCTGTTCCTTGTTTTTGTGTGAATTAAACTGAAAGTGCTCCAATTTCTTTCGCAATTTGTTGCTGATGTAGTTTGACTCAATACTTTAACTGCAATTTTTTGAAGTTGGGGAACACACATGCCATATATCTTCCACCACTCATCTACATCAGAAAAAAAAAATTAAGTCAATTATTAGCTTATTTGAGTAATACTAATTTTGACTTTTAAAATTTTAAAATTCAAATAGTTATACTAGAATTTTACGAGGCCGCATCTCTTTAATTGCCTTTTCAGCTTGAATTGATCCAAATTCTTGCATTCTATCCAGGGGTGTTAATTCGGGTCTATGGATCTGGACCCGGCTAAACCTAAAAACAATCGGGTCGAGACCAGATCTGATCCCGACCAAAAACGGGACCAAATTCTCAGTCCCGGTCTCGGCCCAGCAAAATTTTTCGGGTCTAGTTCGTTTTTTTTTTCTCTCCTTCCTTTTCTTTTCTTCTTTTTTTCTTTCCTTTCTATTATTTTCTTTCTCTCCCTATTCTCCTCTACTCCGTTCTTTCTTTTTTCCTCTCTTTCCTTATTTATTTTCCTTTTCTTTTTCTTTCTTCTTTTTTTTCTTTTCTTTCCTTTGCAGCCCGGCCACGCCCACGATGGTTGGCGGAGACAAAGGGTTCGGTGATTGTGTGGTCGGGTCTATTGAGGAGGGAGGTCGGGGATGAAGGGGAGGGGAAGAAGAACGAAGAAAGGAAAGTGTTTTAGGGTTTTTTAGGGTTTGGCCGGGTCTGACCCGGTAAGACCCGGTCATATTCGGGTCGGGACCAAACTAGGTCCCGACCAAATTTGGGACTGAAATGTTGGTCCCGGTCCCGACCATAACCCCTTGTCCGGATCTAAAGGTTCCAGGACCAATTGACACCGCTAATTCTATCCCTATAGATAGATAACTACGTACAAAAATAAAATTTAATAAAATAAAAATTAAATAACTAAATTAATCATTTACTGTAGAAAATAAAAGTAAAAAAGAACATTATAATTTATACTTGATTTACTGCTTTTATTTGGCTCTCGACACTCGACTCCATTCTTGAAATAACTTGACGCGCACTATTTCGAATTTCAAGATCATTGGCCATTTCTCCATGTTGAGATCCATAAAAGAATTGTGGATTGAAGTAATAACCTTAACATTTAAGAATAAAATATTATAACTAGTAAATTTTGGAACCATATAGAATAAGAGAATTACATGATAAATTGACATTAAATTTCTATAAATATATTAAAAATATACCTGCTGCATGCAAATGATGGTGCAATTAAAAATTCCAACTTGTGTCAATAATGTTAAAAAATTGTTGAAAAGATCGACAATTTTTTTTATCGACATCTTTGCCCGTAGCATTGCTTCGTAAATAAAACCCACAGTCGGGTGTTGATCTCCATCCACCAGTCATAAGACGTTCAATAATGGTTCTTGAACTTTCAACATTTCATTTGCTTTTCCCTAAAAATTTCTTGCATCTTCATCGTCTTGAAGTATCAATCTTCGTGCTTCACTAGCAAGACCATCAGTCATCCTTGCATATCGCGATTCTTTCCATGTTTGTGATTCATACATATTTCTTAAATAATTTCTATGCTTCACAACACTCTCCAAGGCAAGAAAATTTGTGGCAAATCTTGTAACACCGAGTCAAAGAAGATCACGACCACCTGTGAATTGTCTCATGTAAGTAACCACCCAATTATGATTGTAAATGAACTAGGTAATTTTTCTTGTCGTACGAATCACATCCTTAAATTGGGTCTTATTTGACAAATCTTCTAACATCAAGTCCAAGCAATATGCACTACAAGCTTACCAATATAAGTTTTGGAACTCATCCATTAACCTTTTTATTGTAGCTTTCATTGCAGCCTCATTATCAATTACAATTTACACCACTTTATCTGCACCGATTTCTTCCACAACTTTCTTCATTAATCGATAGTAGTAGCTAGAATCTCTGTTTATAACATTTGATGCACCCATAGATTTATGGAAAATAGTTCCTCGAGTTGAATATACTAAAAAAATTATTATATGCAATCTTGTTGATGAAGTTTCGCACATAATAGTCACACCATTTTCACACCAACTCCTTACAAAAGATGCAATATACTTGATTGAACGCTTATTTGACATAAAATCATTATCTATTTCACTATTTTTAGATAATGATACTGCTGATATTTGGTGGTTTTCCTACCTTTTTGCAGAAACTAGTTAGAAGAACCAAGCAAGAACAAAAGGAACAGAAACACTAAGAAAATAGAGCAAAAAAAAAATAGTGGTGAAAAAGAATTCAGCTGAAGTGAAACATGCCTCTTTCCTAGGCCTAGGAAGAATCTCACAACAATTGGAGGAAACACCAATTCCCTAGGCCTAGGGCGATTTCACTAAGCTTAGGACGATTTCAGCTGGGCCGAAAATCAAGAGGTGTCGTTAGCACCTCTACTCCCAGAAAAAAGACTCATAGTGCAACTACACCTCTGCTTCTAGTAAACAATTATCCAGAAGAGTTTCAATTTTGTAAAGTTTCCCAAGGGATAAGAACAATTAGCTTTTCTATTTTATCTAGAACTCTAGGAAAGATAAAGACAATTTAGTTTTTCCAAGACTATTTAGATGACAGAAACAGTAGAGATCAATATAATCTCTTCTTTCGCTTCTGTTTTTCTCTGCAACTAGACAAAAACTCCATTGTTTTCTACTCTCCTCGTCTTCTTCCTTGAGACGAGGAGATTTTTCAATTTTATGTAATTATTTTTATTTTATTTTATTATATCTTTCTCTAGCTAAGTAAATAATTTCCGGTAAAAACTCCAAGGTTCATGATTCCAGTATCATGAGGTCTAAATGAATTTAATTAGTTACAAATTTCATATTACTTCTCTTTCTGATTTCTTGTCAATTTATTCTTATTTTATTTAAGAGTGATCAGCTTAAGTTTTAAACCTGAATAATTACAACTTTTCCTAATAACTTTGGGTCTACATTGTTAGAAGGAATCCGTAGGCAACTAGCTCGTGGCCAGTCGGGACTTAGTTAGAGATCGAGAAGAATTAGGTTTATATGGGCGAGCGGGTCTCTTCCCTAGGTCTAGCGACGATCTCTTTATTTTTATCAACCAACTAGTTAAATCCTATAAGTGAACCTTAGGATTGCTAAAGAGGTTAGGGTTCTTAATAGAGGGTCTATTTAAGAAACTTGTTTAGGAGGAGAGTAGGAAGTCAAAGTGAACCTGACTTCTATAGCCACCATATGAAATTCATTTTTAAACATCCTTGCATCAATGATCAATACATGTGAATTATAACCTTGGGTATGTCTTTACTGGGAATTTTCTCATCATCTAATTTCATTCATTACTTGTTTATTTACTGCTTTGATTGCATTCTACTTTATCAATTAGTTCTTATAAACCCCCTCTTAATTGGTTATTATTATTTTCATCTAGTCTTCATCTTGTTTTAAGCCTACCCATTCTCTGTGGATCAAACCACTTACCATTATTTGCAAATTTTTATAGTTAATGATAAGTTGAAATTATTTTTGACGGATTCGACACCCATCAATACTCTTTCATCAACTTATATTCTTGTGTAAGAAAAACCTCTGCTAATTAATAAGCTGAAGGAGGCGAAACTCTTTCTCTAGTCTCCCTAGCAGCTCGTAGTAACGGTCCCATACATGGTGATTCAACCACTCGAAAAGGGATACTATTGTGGACAAAAAAAGTCCTACTGCATTCCTCAACTTTTTCTTCAGTTTTTTTAACTAGCCAGTAGACACTTTTTGTTGCTTTAATTTGTGTTGTTTGTCTTTCTCTACCTCGACTTCATATGCTTCTAATCTTTCTTTTGGTGTTGAGGAGATGAGGAAATTACTCATTTTCGCCTTATACTACTATAAATACTTGGTTCACGCACACTTTGTGATCTTCTACTACCTCCTCTTACTGGTTGGTCAATGCTTCTATTACCCACTACTGCTACCAGCTCCCTCTTCATAAAATTGTCCCCTTGATTGCCTATATGTGTCTTGTTCAACTTGCCTTAAGATTTCTTGTCTATTTGATACGATCATGGCTAAGGATGCGACTTCACCCATGAATGTCGGACATACCGGTAACGTTCCTACACCAAGCAACGAAAACTTGACCCCGCAAGGACCAATAACCAGAAGTCGGGCCAAGAAGCTTGCACTATGGATCGAAGCGGAAATGAAGAAAGACACTCCCAACCCCAGTGCACGAACCTTAACGGTCATTGGACATTACCGGGTCCTGTTTGATTATAGAAGTCTACCGGTAACGTGGGAAGCTACCGAAAGTTCCCCGAATGAAGAATGTTGGCCCCACTATTCCCAAACCCTTTTTGCATGTATTTGGGAATCTACCGGGAAACGGGATAGCTACCAAGAACACTAACGGAAAGAAGGACACCATCCGGAAGCCTCCTAATTTTGGTGCAATCATCTTAGGCCTGGACGGCCCACTACGCTACAAGCATGGGCTTGGACGACCCAATCTGCCTATTTTGTAACTATGTGTATATAAACCAAACTTATTCATTTCTGTCATTAGTTTAGATTGAGTGAGAATTGTTGAGTGAGATCACTCCTCCCATTTTCACCCTAGACTCTCCGATTTTCTTAAGGAAGACAGTTTAAGTTGAGAATACTCCTCACTAGTTTTCTTGGGAGGGATCTGCTTGTAATCTGTGTGCTGTTTGCTCCTGCTTTTCCAAGTGAAATTATGTTCAAGTGCATTCCTATGATCTTCACCTTGTTCAAGTGTTTGTTTCATTCTTTCCATCCATCCGGTAATATTTCATGTTCTTGTGATCAATCTCTATTTACTGTTGCGCTATATTCCCATCTGATTTCTTGTTGAATGCGAGAGTTCTTTGAGTCTTTGTGTTGGTAAACTCATAAGCTAGATCCTTGGATCCATCATACTATCCGAATTGTCTTCTTTACGACCCGTGATCGTATCACTAGCATAAGCAAGTTGATCATCATCATCATCATTATTGTCATCGTCATCATCATCATCATCATCATCAATATTCACATGCCTTCTCATAAGTTCTTCTTCAACTTGACGATTTCTTTTATGTTTATCTTTTCTTTCTGATGAACTTGACTATAAAAGTTTCATCATATCTTCTCGAACCTCAGCTAAAACGCTATCACAAGAAGAAACATTTCTTATAAGGTGAGCCAAATGTTGTTTGAAAGGAGTTATTCCTCCTGAAATTTTCTTATGGCAAAACTTGCATTCTATTACTGATGTACTAGTACCAATCCTTACATCAAAATTCCATTAATAAAGATTTTTTCTTTCTTGCTGGTAGTTAAAAAACAAAAAAAAGACAAATATTCTTGCCAGTAATGGGCGAAGCTGAGCCCAATTCGATTTTCATATTCTTCAAGCCCATCTCTAAAAGTATGAATCTGGCAAGATGATGATCCAACTAATCAAATCAAATCCTTTGATAAAAACTTAAAAATCAAACAGATCTCAATGACTAGCCGAGATCATAGAGCTACAGTCCAGTCTTGGGTTCCAATCGAACATTTCCGAGTTGGGTTTTCCGTTTCATTGGTAAAAGAGGAAAGACGATGGCAGGCGGACATGGACATGGCGTCACTCACAAGGGCTTGACTTTGCATCAACCAAAATGTTACACACCAAAAGGCTTGTAATCGATTGCTCACGAAGAATGTGAAGAATTGAGCAATCTATCTTCTCTAGATCCCAATTGGATCTTAGAGAAGAGGAGTAGCGGTGAGTGTAGTTTGTTAGGGAGAGAAAAAATTTGAGAAGAGGTAATTTGTTCTAGTAATTGATTGAACACCAATCCTAATTTCCTTCTCTTTTTATATTGTTTTTGTATAAAGAATGAAGCGGGTGCAAAGTTGTTGTAACAATTCTCTAGAAACCCGCAACCAATGTGATACGATGCTAGAATGTAGGATGCGTTGATTGTTTGATCTAGTTCGAAGGATTGAATTTCAATGCGGAATGGATAGTTCTCACTAGAGAAGGAGCGTCGACAAGAGTCCACTAGCCTACGTTGAATACCTAGATGAGGTTTTCACAAGAGTCCACTTGTGAGAGGGGGTTGAATTGAGTCCACAATTCGTCACAACTTCAATTTTACTTGCTCAAGCTTGGCTTGCAAAATCGAGAAAGACACAAGGTTCAAATCCACGAACAATCAAGAGTAAGTACTCTTTCAAAGACAAAGTCTCAATATCAATTTGATTGGGTAAAAATAGCTTAAATCTTACAATGATAAGGGTGGCTCCTTTAAATAGGAAACCCTAAATCCTTACATTAAAAGTCCTACTTCCAATTGAACTTCTAATTAAATAATTAATTAAACTAATTATAAATAGGTCTAAAATGAATTTAATTAATTAAAAATAACTAATTAAAAATCGGAAGCTTGAAATCCCCTTCTTGACGCAAAATCAGCCAACCTTTCTATTTTGGGCTTGATCACGCCAAGGCTGGGCGTGATCACATCAAGGCCCAGCGTCCAGACTCACTCGCCTCTGTTTTGGGCGTGATGACGCCAAGGCTGGGTGTGATCACGCCAAAGCCTGCGTGCTAAAATGTTCATTCGAATATCTCTCAATCCACTTGTCCAATTAGGCTGAAATTTGGACACAAATGAGCTGACATCTTGAAGATTATGAAATAGGGTTGATCGTAAGCATTTGACCTCACTACGAATGAGTTGTCGCTGGTGCAAGTGCTGGTTGCATCTGTGCGAAGGACATTTGCATGCGCAAATGTAGCAATACTCCATCTTGCGTTCTACTCGCCCAAATGCCCTTAAACTTGGTAAAGACTCTCCTAAGACTCCAAAAGGTCTTGTATATGTGCTGGATCTCTAATTGGAGCCTCTCTTCCATGGGTTGGCTCGGTAGGACTTCCTTATGCGCTAGGGTTTGCACTAGCATGTGGTATGCTCAATCCTCGTCCTAAGGTTTCCATTGGCTGCGCCTTTAGCTCTGTCTCCACTCTCAGAGGTTGTCGTAACCTCCCTTGATGCTTCATGACATCCTTGGCTCGGTGTCTTGGCCGCAAGACATGTGCGCGAGTTGTGTTAAGGTGCGTGCGAGGGATCGCATCATTCTCTCTCCCTTCGAAAAGATTAGTCCTCGAATCTGTACCTAGTCTTGTAGTACAATACCTTAAGTTAGACTCATCAAAAGGCATACTTGAAGGTTTAGAATTACCTAAGACATCCAAATCGGCGGTGGTGTCTAAATGTGCGACGATGATTTGGGTAGAACCATCGTCTCTCATGGCGGCTGTCTTGTTGCGTTGGGTAGGGAACCTTGGTTGGTGTAAGAACATCCTATCCCAATCCACAACCTTGAAAAAAAACCTCAAGTTCCTATGGTATCTTTAATCCATCTGTGGGATACCTAAGCGCTCCATATGAGCTATGGCTTGCTCACGTGATATCTTTGCCATCACCGAATCCTTATTAACTCCTAAACTCACAAAGTAACTCAAAGACAAAGGGTTTAATGGTACCACAAGTATAAATCCATAACCGAATGAGTTGTAAGCAAATAAAAGTGAAAATTCATTAACAAACTCAAAATTACAAATCAATGAATACCGCATGGCTCCAAGAGCTCGTTCTTGCTTTACATCCCTCGTTGGCTGCCACAAAAAGGGAGATACACAATATTGTGATCTAGGTACTCTACGTTTCGTCTGCAATTGCTGCCCTATGTCGCTAAAGGACTTCTTTCGGCGTTTGCTCACAAAACTCACGGGTAAACGACACAAGTTCCAAATCTCTTCGAGACACATGTTAGGAACATTAATCGTACCAAAATAGTGAAACAAATCCTCACAATTAGCTCTAGGTCCAACTATCTCATCACTTGGCCTAGATAAAATGTCAAATCGTTTGCGTTTTCGCAAGTACTCCTCAAAGGCATATGACTTAGCCTTCGAGCTTTGCATACGACCATCATCAATTAAATTATTTTCAGAATCATGCAAATCAATGATGTCCACATACTTACACGAATCATACCTAAGGAAAGAAAGGCGCAATTTACCTTCTCGGCTAGAGTTAGCCAAACTAGTCACTATGGATGCGCAAGTCTTTTTCCATCCTTTTGGCTCCAATGAGTGATGCTTTCTTACTTCCAATAATTCTTTATTTCCCTTCACATGAGAACAAACAACACTAGAAGAGAAAATGAATGGTTTAGTGTTAGTAAAATCTAGGCGCCATGGCCAAAAATCAAACATTTTTTTGTGGCTTGCGCCAAAATAGTTTTTACGCACGCATAATGTGTTCCTCACTTTCTTCTCTCTAGCGTAAACACTCATCTCTCCTTTTTAATAAACGCCACTTTCTGCATGCTCTCTATTTTCATGCAAGTTTTTTCCTCTAGCATGCTCTCTATTTTCATACGTGCTATTTTTCTCACCATCTCTTTTCCCATGCTCACTCTTTTCATGGGGGCTGTTTTGAATTTTATTTCCCTCTTTCTTTTTGACACTTAATTTGTCTTCTTCTTTTTCAAACTCAGAATGTGACTCAATGAATCACCTTTGATCCTCATAGTTCACCTCAATCTTTGGTAACGCGTTTAGGGTTTGTCTACTCACAAGTGCTTGAGGTATCGCGTTAACCAAAACCTCTCCATCGTCTGAATCACTACTGCCCTCAATCTCCTCACACTTAGGCCCCTCGGGTTTGTAATTATCTTTTCTATTCAACTCGCCATTCTCCTTCAAGATCCACTTGTAAGGGTATGCAGATGCTATGTGTCCTTGTCCGTTACACTTGTAACAAACAATATTCCTCGTTGGTGCTTTAGGAGGTGTTGAAGAAGAAGGACCACTACTAACTGACTTCCCTTGAGGTGCTTGTGAATCAATTGCACGCTTAGTGTCATCGTTATTAGGTAGCACCTTCGGAACCAGATTCACACCTTTGTTCTCTTTCCCCCAAGTCAGCTCCTGATAAGATTCGGACTTCTGAAGAACCAGGGGTGGGGACCACGACCTCTCAAGGTTACTGTGTTAGCCATCTGGTGTACCTGCAAAGCACCGGAGGGGGGCTCCGGCGTAGACACTCCGATGCTTAAGTTAGTATGGTTGTTCCAAATGGCAGGGGTTCAACTAGCAATCGTAGGCTTACCTCTCACCTTGAACGGTGGGGTATTTATAGGCGCAAAAAGGCGGGCGTTACCTCTAGGGGGTGGGCATTATCTAGGAAAGATAACTCCTCGAGTGACGTCATGGTTGATCTGGGATGGGATAACGTCGTGTGTGCAGGAGGATAACGCGTGAGACCTCCCCCCTGATGTCGACCATCCCAGGGTTCCTCGCTTGGTGAAGGGCGGCATCTTCGATGAGACACGCCCGATTGGAGCTATAGTAATCCGACCTTATCACTGAGTGTACAGACGACAATGCCCCTGGAATTGCCTCTATTGTTATCACAAGTCCAACTGAAAATGAGCCCAAATGTTTACCAAGGGCTAACACTTCCTCTTATTTCCATGACATGCCTGACGGTCTTCGAGATAACCGAGTGGCTCGGTTTTTTAGGGACACATCTTCTTAACCGCTGGCCTATAAATTTGAGCTTCCATTGCTCAAATTCCACATGTTTTTAGCACTTCTTTTGGCATTCTCATCATGGATGAATTGACTAGAAACTTCTTGATCTCCAAGGCCTATACTCTAAAGAATCTTACTAAGGCTGACATTGGTTTCCTGGAGACCATGATGACCAAGACCTCCGAGGACGTCTTAGAGCTTCAGGGGATGATGACCCCTCTTCTGTCTAGGCAACTCGGGACTTCTCTAGAGGACTTCAGCCCTTTGGAGAGCGTGACAAAATTGGCCGCCGCCGTTTCCCACATCGAGGTGGTTGTCACCATGCTGCAGTACAGGAAGGACCTGCTGGTGTGCTGCTTGAAGGGGATGAGGTTTTCTCCTCTGAACTAACCTCTGTTGCCGATGCTCTGAGGGAGGTTCCCGTTGTGCCAAGGGAGGACGACGCCGGGTCCAATGTCTGACCGTTCGTCGTTGCCATCACGTCCCTTTATTTTTCTTTTTTATTTCATGGTGTATGTATGTAGGTGTACGTTTGGGCCGTTAGGCCATAAATAAATAAAGTGTCTTTTCGTTATCTTGCGTGTGACTTCTTTCCTTTCTTGATATACTTATTATCGTTTCAGTTTAGCGCCACATCAACCCAACTGAAAATGAGTCCGCCAATGGTTGGACTTCTACAGTGCTAGTTTTTCTCTGCTCAGCAGGTGGCGACGATTATTCTTGTAAACCATTCCGCATTAATTTTGCGTTGTTTCTTCAGTATCAACTAATTGGGCAATTTTTTTATGTCTCTTGATCGGTGAAAGATCCTATCAGGCGTGATCACAGAATTCGATTCTGTAATTATGACCATTCTTCTCGAAGCACATTGATTTCTCTAAGAGGTCGTGCGAAAAGGGTGGGGAGGCCTCTTCGCTTTGATTATTTAATGGGATTCTCTCTTCTTTTTCCTGCTCATCTTCTTCTTTGCATTTCTCCACTGAGATTGCTTACGATTCTATGGCTGATTCACATTCCATGGGTGTCACTGACCATAATCCTCCACCGACTCCTCCGGCTTCCCAAAATTCTGACGATCCTCCTTCGCCATGCCTGAAAAGATGACCTTCTCGACGCAAGGGTCGTAAGAGGCCAAAGAGGAAGGCCTTCGAGGCGACCAACATACCTTTTGAACTCTATGTCCCTACTATTCGAAAGGGTGATGAATTGTTTTCTCACATTAGTCATTTCATGGAAAGATGTTCCTCTAACGATATCGGTGCTGAGATGGCAACTTCCTCCACTAAGGGGGAGTCAAGTTCGTCAAAGCCTGGTCAAGAGAAAAGGGTTGACGAGCCTTTCCCTTTTGCTAACAAGAAGTGGCCGTCTTCAAATGGAGATGACTTTTACTGGTCTTCCTACTAGCTTGACGAGGATTAATCCTTATGTGTCATGCATGTTGTAGATGTCGTATGGCTTTTTTATGAATAAAACAATGCTCCCCGTTTTCATTTTCTTGTCGTTACTTTCCCGCGTTAACACTGCAAACATTGGGCAGTTAACGTTGAGCGGTTGATTATCACTCAATGTAACCATTTCTCCAACTTCCAATTGTTAACCGCCTTCCACCAAGCATATAAATGTTTAGCCATAAATAATTCTTCTGATGTCTTTCCAAGTGTCCTTTTCTCATTTCATGCGTGTCTCGTTCTCATGGGTTACTCAGTTGTTGAGTTTGACCTTTAAAAGAAAACAACTCTGCTCTTCTCACACTTTTACTCGCGCTTCAAATTTTTCCCTGCTATTCTCTTTCTCTGCTTCGGCGCCGGCGGTCTACTTATTACTTTCTTCTTCAAGGTATTTTGCTCCTCTTTAGTTCTGGTTTTTATTTTACTGGTTCGCTATGCGTCACACTAGAGCCACCAGGGGTTTTCAGAGACCTTTAGATCCAGAGATCGAAAGAACACACAGTATTTTTTCTTTCCCGGTAGTTCTGAAGGCCGAATTAGAGGGTCATGGTATCTCTTTTCCCCTGGCTATTTCCCTCTCGTTCCTGAGGACGATTTTTGGCTTCACGATCCACTGTGGGGAAAATATAGACTGGTTTACTTTAAAATGTTCCTTTATGGCTTTCGTTTTCCAGTTCATGCATCTGTAGAAAAATTATTGCGCCGATATGATCTTAATCCTGCTTAAATAACTCCCTCTTCTTGGTGTGGGATTTATGCCTTTCTTCGTGCTTGCGAGACGAAGGATATCTTTTCTCCCTCTGTCAATTTATTCTGCAAATTCTTCAGTCTAAGTTGTCACAACTGCTTGGTCGATATCGCCCCAAGGTGGAATGACGCGTTTGTGTAGTCGTTTTGGCAGAGGTTTCAGGGCTTTGAGGAGACCGTGGCTGATTGGAAGAGCGGTTTTTTCGTTCTCGAACTGCCTTCCCGTTTGTGGCGCGGGGGCTTTAATCGAGAGATTACTAGTGTTGTCTGGGTAAATCCAGTAGTGTTGTCTAGGGATGAGTTAACTCATGCTAACGCCTTGCTAGAGATAGATACGTCTTTCCGTATTCGGGAATTTACTTTGTACAGGCGCCTAGAAGAGTGCGTTATAGGTGAGTTTTTCTCTTTTCACGTTATCGTTTTGACTTGCCTGCTGTTCTGACATATTTCATTAGCAAAAAATGTTGAGGATCAATCATCCGGAGGGAATAATGCTCTTTTGAATGTGGTGCCGCTCCAAATGCTACCAGCTTCTCCACCACCCAATGGTTCCAGCCATCAAAGTACTTCACCGAAGAAGAGGAGAACTAAGACAGTCGCAGGAAGAGGGCGCGGTATTCCTGCTCGAACCTCTCATTTTCTTGACAATTGGTTACCGATTCGGGGCAGAGGGGTAACTTTGAGTCGACCCGTAACTAGGAAAACTGACAGCGATAGCGAGGATATAGATATTGAGATAGAGCTTCGCCATGCTTCCGTAACTCAACGGAAGAAACTCAGAGTTGAGAAAACTGCTCAAGCTACTGGGATCTTTTCAGAAAAGGTTGATGACGTCCCCACTATGAGTGTTGACGTTTCTACCGTGGCAAGTACTTCTCAAGTGACAAAGGTTACTGAGGCGTCAACTATCATTCCTCCAATGGTCACTGAAGTTCCATTGACGGCAGATTCGCTTCCGCCGACTAACGCCCCCGACTCTCCCATTTCCTCCTGCATTCCTGACGTGGCAGTGCCAGTTCCTAGCTCAAGCGCGCTTCCTGACCCACCGACGTGGGGTCCTCAACCGTTATTCTTTACTTCCATTTCGGGCATTGATGACTCTGCCAAAGGTTCCACTCCCTCTATTATCGCCAACCTTTCCCCTCAGGGTCCTCAAGGGGTTCCTTCTTATCGGTTGGATTTGTCAACCTTTGGCAATAGCGGGCTTCGTGTCTTAGGGGTGTCGGACCCGTTATCGTGAGATCAATCGACGGCTTTCCTGGTAGGTGAGATATTTGGTTCTCCTGAGATTAAAGAAGAGCAGCTGCAGCTTCCTCCCGATATTCAGCACGCGCATGTTCTGAATGATGCCCTGGCCGGCTTCTGCAAAGTGCATTACTTTCTTAAGGCTCATGGTGACAAGTTTCGAGGTTCGCCCGACTCAAAAGAGAAACTGGATGCCGCCTTGACTAAAGTGAGGGAGTTAACGCGACTTCAGAATCGTACCTTGGTGGAACTGAACGATTGCCGCACTGAACTTGCAAGGGAAAGGTCTAAAGGGAAAGCCAAAGTTGAGTTTCTAGAGGTGGAGTTGGTGGCGGCTGACAAGAAAAATTCTCCTTTCTGAAGAGATATCAGCCTGCAATGCGGATTTAGCAAAGGTTCCCTCAAAGATACGCTGGTGGAAGAAAAAGACGATGTGGGCCTTTACTGCCGGATTCGCAGACTACTATCGCAGTAAGACTTTTGATCCTGCTAAGATAGCTGATTATGCCTCTGAAAAAATGAATGAATAGACGGGAGCCAAGAAGGTTTTCTTTCTTCAGGAGAGGAAGAGAGAGGTGACGGCGATGATATTGAGTTGCTCCCGTAATTGGATGGCGCTGATGCCGCAGAGGACGTCAAAGACTCCATTCATCTCTGTTGATTGCTATTTCTTTTTTCACTTCAAACATTGATGCAATTTAGTTTGTAATAATTAATAACGCCTTCCTTGTAATAACGTCTTCAAATAACGATTGATCTTTGTTGCGTTATCACCTTCCTTTGCGTTATCTCGACAGCTATCAGTGGAGTTAACGCTGCGCCGTGTTATCTTGGTCTCCGCGTTATTGCGCCTGTCTTGGTTTGAAGATCGCTTCCACTTTTCAGAGCATTTAATGCTTGAGATCCCCTCATTAATGCGCGAGAGGAGTCATGATGGCTAGAAGACATGTGTCTGTTCATGGAGGCCCTAGGGATTGGTGTGCCCTAGGAATTTAGTGAGATCGAGGCGTCTTCTCACTTCCCTAGAATCATACTCATTGCTTGCGTCTTTTCTTTGTAACGCGTCATACACGCAACGACAGTTACAACAGTCATTTTGTCTAACTACTAGGGTTATAAAACCCAACACATACTTCTTTTTCTCTCTTTTGTTATTCTATTTTCTCTTCGCTTTCTCAAGCCGACTAGTGTTTCTTCTTTCCATCGTTTGGGCGTTCTGAGTTTCTCTCCCAGAAAGGTATTTCTATCCTCATCTGTCATCTTCTTTATCTTTTCTTTATTTTTCGCCATGGCTAGAACTCGTCGTTCTCAGCCCAAGTCTGTTGATAAGGAAAAAATTGAGAATACTGTTACCACCATCACCTCTACAGCCATACTTCAAGAACATTTAACCAAACACAATGCCCATATTCCTGAGGATTGTAGGGTTTCCGTTGCCTCCGAATCAATGCACCTTAATAGTGTATTATCCGGCAACAGTAGGCTTTTATATGCCAAGATGTTTGGCTATGGCTTCCAATTTCCTCTTGATTCTTTCATCGAAAGGTTGTTTGTTGCTCTGGATGTAAATCCTGTTCAGTTAACTCCCAACGTGTACTGCTGCGTTTACGCGTTTCTAGAACTCTGTAAATACAAAGGGATTGACTCTCCTTCCCTTTTATTACTTAAATCACTTTTTCAATTGTATAGTCGTAGGGGCGTGATAGCGATATCGCCCCGTTATGACGATGACTCGCTTAAACCCTTCACCTGGAAGCTCCTGCACCTTGAGTCTTCCATTAAAGATTGGAAAAATGAATTTTTTGTCATCGAATTGCCTAGCCCCCTGTGGCGGACCGATTTTAATTGCGATATCCGAGATAGCGCCTAGGGTCGACGGGGGGCTCTTTCTCAACCTGAGCAAGGTTGGTTAGACAAACTGCTCGAACTAGACATCAGCGTTCACACTCGCAACCTGGCGTGCGGGACTGATATTCGAGCCTGTGTTGAGAGTGAGTGTCGTGTCATTTCCTTTGTAATTTCAGGTAGTACTAACACTAACATTATATTGTGATTGTGCAGTTTCTGAGCCTGGTTGGAAGCCTGAAATAGTTAGGAGGCGGGAAAAAAGTGCCCTAAGAAGAAGGGAGATAGAGGAAGTTGTTGCCGCTGCCGCCGCAGCCGCTGCCGCTAATCCAGTTGTACCACCCACCGTGACTCTAAATCCCATCCAAGCACCTTCTTCTTCGGTTGGTGAGGGAACTGCCACCATTCCTGTTTCTATTCCGACTGTACCCATTGTTGTCGCTTCTGCTCAGGCGTCTTCTTCCCGAGTTCCCACAAAAAGGAAAAAGAAGATGAAGACAAGACATGTTGCCACCCTTACTCCACCTTCAAACGCAGCGGTTTCTTTGGAAGTGCCGGTTAGCGATATCATCACTGTAGGCCTTTCTTTCATGATTGCATTGCTTCTTAACGCTCTTTAGTATTTTCCTTTTGGTTTCTTACCCTTTTCAACGTTTCTTTCTGCAGGATACCGCTGTCACCTCTGTCCACTTATCGCCAACAGACAACATGGACCTGTCCCATGTGCTTCGACGTCCTGAGAAGAGGCCACGACTTGACGGGGAAAATGTGAACTTGTCAACGGGCCCTGTTACTAATGAAGGGGGAGATGCTAGTGTTTTTGTTTCGATGACGCCTTCTGGTGGTCAGTCTTCTGACCCTTTGGGGGCTGTGGGTGTTTCTGAGCCCTTTGATACTTCACCCAATTCATTTGGCTCGTCACTTCCTCCATCCTTCCCCCACCCCATGGGCTTTAATGAGGACTTAACGAGGGCCAGTTTTTCGACCTTTCAATACCCTGGTTCCTTTGGGCTTCACGGGGGCACTTACTCTAGTCAACCTCCATCTCCAACTAATATGTTTTTTGTTCCCTCCAACGCTTCGATGTATAAGACTGGTAGGGTTATCGCGCCCCATCTTAGGGACGATTTGAGTTCAATATCTGAGTCTGGTCCTGTTACTCATCAACTTGACTTGAGTAACTTGCACAGATTTAGGTTTGCGGCTGCTAGAGGCGACAGCTCTGTCGGGGTTTCTTCTTTCTTGGTCGCTCATGCGTTAACATCCCCTGAGAAGAAGGAGGCGCTTCTTTCCCAATCTACTGACGAGCAAATGAGCTTATTGCGTTCCACCTTGTTCTCTGCTTTCTCCCAGTTTCATTACTAGTCGCAGTACATATCGCACAAGGTTGGCTCTCTTACCTCTACCTCAGATAGGCTTTATGTTGCTCATCGTCAGCTTTCTGAAGAGCTTGCCAAGGAGCAAGAAGAAAAGAAGAAGCTATCGGGGAACTGCCAGAGGTTGGTGTTAACCTTGGCGATGGCTAAGAAGGATTTGAAGGATGCTAAGGAACAAGAGGTCGCTAGGGTGGCTGATCTTGACGCCACTCTGATAGCGGAGAGGGCTAAGACTGCCGCACTGGAGGAAGAGAAGGCGGCTTTGAAAGAGGAGAAAGCCGCTCTTGAGAGGGAATCAGTGGAAAAGCGCAAATGGTATATTGAGACGACCGCCGGTATAATGTCTGATTGCTTTGTGGAGATACATGGGGAGGAAGTGTACCGTGTTGACGCCCTTATCGAAGTTTTTCGGGAGAAGTCAGGGATCCTTACGGAGGATCATTTCTGCGGGGCGAAGACGGGAGGCCGCAAAGGGCAGGGGGATAGCGAGACTGCCGCGCCATAGACGTTTTTGTCGTCCTCTCTTGAATATCGGGCGGCACCCATTTTTGCTTTGTTGCTCTTGGAGGTCTTTGATTTTTGTAACCCTTCAAGGGTTTTTTGAACAATTATCACATGTATATATATTTTGCTTACTATTTCCCTTTGTGGTTGTCTTCTTTTACATTATCCCCCTTTTCTTCGAGCTCCCATGATAAGATAATGATGTCAATATTACTATGTCGATGCTGATAATAAGCCTATGTGTCGCTTAAGGTTGTTATCATAACGCATCAAGATAATAGGATTTCAGCAGAAGCAGGATAACCGTAGCATTGTCCATATAATCATAAATACCGATAACAAATATTATGCATGATATCGCGACATGACTTAATCATGCGTATTTCCATGCCGAGGTTGAGGTAGAACAATGTCGCTTAGCAGATAGCTTGAGAAATAGAACTCATAGGAGTGAATTTATCATAATCAATATTACCCACGATGCGTAGCATATAACCTGCTGCCGCGAGAGAAGAAGTCGTGGTGCTATAGCCGTATGTGTCTTCAAACTAGCAGTATCTTTCCAAAGGCGTTACAGCCTTGAACACTGCTATCGTCTCCGTTGAGGAGATAATTCAATCTATAAGATGTCATCCAGGATGAGTATCTTCATGACGATACCGCACTGACGTAAATATTCTTGATCAGTGGTGAAGAATTTCATATAGATAGATGCGGACATATCCCTTTCCGCAGGAATAACTATCAAGAAGATATAGTACATACGTTCTCTTGACAGTATTTCTCGGATCAAAACGATAAGAACGTTGGTCGTTGCTTGTCACAAGGATAGGCCACATAATACAATCGCCTGCGCGGCCGTTAACCTCCCCGTTGTTTCCACAATGTCCCTGCATATTCTCAATCGTTGTTTTAGAGTGTCAGAATAATACCATACAATAACAAACGTTAGTTTTCGCTGAGAGCCCTCGCGTATCCACGTTGGGGTGTCGCCAGCACCACTCCTATCCCTTTCTCAATCAGCCAACTTCACCAGGCATTTGCCATCTGGTTACTCACTGGGATATCGCGATCTTTTCGTATTTCCACAATCGACCTGGAACGTGCCTCATCTTAGTGAGTCGTTTGATCAAGATCGGCCGTCACAAGGTGTCGCGCCCCACGAAAAAGTAATTCGCGAGTGTGCAACGAAATTTGAGACCTTCAGATGCTCGGCGTAAAAGGACGCCTAGCAGCATGCAATGAGGTCGCCACCCTAATTTGGTTGCTAGGTTTAGGGAACCTTAATCGTCATGGCATAAGAAATATAATAAATAAAAAACTAAAGGCACAAAAAGGGGTCTGGACCCCAAACTAAGGTTCGGGGTCGTATTATGGTCTCGGGAAGGTGTTAGGCACCCGAGTCACATCCGAAAATGGTTACCGGTTGATGAGAGAGGTGTTTAAAAAGGTGTTTGATAAAATGCGTTTTGAAAAAGGGGGGCCTCAGAGGAATCATCACTTTAGTCTTTTCTATGATCGTGACCGTTAAGGGATAATTAAAAAA
This sequence comes from Viola odorata, assembly GCA_963691705.1. NCBI lineage: Eukaryota > Viridiplantae > Streptophyta > Magnoliopsida > Malpighiales > Violaceae > Viola > Viola odorata. Next base: position 20,304,666 of record OY829542.1, read on the forward strand.
TCTTTCTGACGGGGTTACCGTTTATCAAGATTGATTGATTATTCCTGACCGCAACGTGATGGGACTGAATTTTCCGTAAGACTGAATGAGCGCCCTCTTATTTCATCATCGGGTCATGCATGATTAAATTAATTACTACGTGATCCTAACATGGATTGCTAACAGAGTACAAATTTAAATGATATATTTTTGAAGTGGAAAACTGATGTGGGATCGAAAGTCCCCATGTACATGCAGTCAATACAAGCGAGAATTTAAAATCATATGAACATGGCATTTTAAGCAAGTCTTTAAACACGTTGTTCATGTGAGTTGATTTTAGTTCTAGCAATTCTATATATCATGCGTACGATTGATATTTACGAAAAGCGTTGAATAAATAAAAAGGAATTGAAAGGCGTACTTTCGAGCGAAGCTTGAACTTAAAACCTACAAAGTAAGAGTGTTAGCGATAGCTTGAGAAATAAATAGACAATTTTATGAGTGCGAAAATTTAAATGACAATTGACTGTATGCGAGAAATGATGGATTTAACGCATACGAGAATTAAATGTTGAGCTGATTGCATGCGAGAAATGCTGGATTTAACGCATACGAAAAGTAAATGCTGAGTTGATTGCGTGCAAAAAATGATGAATTTAACGCATACGAAAATTAAATGCTGAGTTGATTGTATGCAAGAAATGATGGATTTAGCGCATACGAAAATTAAATGCTGAGTTGGTTGCATGTGAAAAATGGTGGATTTAATGCATACGAAGATTAAATGCTGAGTTGGTTGCATGCGAAAAATGATGGATTTAACGCATACGAAGATTAAATGCTGAGTTGGTTGCATGCGAAAAATGATGGATTTAACACATACGAAAATTAAATGCTGTTTTGATAAGTGCAGAAAAATTAAATGTAGTTGACGATTTATAGGGAATTAAAACGGTTGACGGCTTGCAGAAAATAAAACAGGTTGATAATGCAGAAAATAAAACAGTTGATGTTGCGGAAGAATTTCCAGCAGTTTGCGAGAAATTAAGGCAGTTGATGTTGCAGAAAATAAAACAATTGATATTTGCAGAAAATAAACAGTTGATATTTGCGGAAGAATTTCCAGCAAATTGCGAAAAATTAAAGCAGTTGATATTTACGAGAATTAAAATGCGACTGACCATGTAGGCGGTAAAATGAATAACTGAATTTAAATTGCCGAAAGTAAATTGCGGAAAATTTAAAGTGCGGAAAATTAAACAGCTGATAATTTGCGGAAGGATTTCCAGCAATATGATAAGTACGAAAATTTAAAGCAGTTGGATATTTACAAAAATTAAAATACGACCGACCATGTAGGCGGTAAAATGAATAACTGAATTTAAATTGCCGAAAGTAAATTGCGGAATTTTAAAGTGCGGATAATTAAACAGTTGATAATTTGCGGAAGGATTTCCAGCAGTTTGCGAAAAATTAAAGCAGTTGAATATTTACGAAAATTAAAAGCAGTTGATAATTTGCGGAAAGTTAAATGACAACCGACCATATAGGCGGTAAGTTAAATGACTGAAATTAAATTGCTAAATATAAATGACTGAAGTTAAATAACATAAAAATAAATGTCACGACAAGAAATAAGCAATTCCGGTATATAAACAAAACAATTCAATAAACAAGTTGATGCAAGAATAAGCATACTGACGGGTGTCGAATCCGCGATCATAAATAAAAAGATTACAACTATTCACTAAGCAGCAAAAAGGATTTGTGCATAGCGGCAAGAGGATTGATCCACAAGGACTATCGGCCTAATGCTCATTCTCCTGCAAACAACCAAACCAAACTGATCAAAACGAAGGGGGAGGTAAAAACAGTGCAGAAAATAAATGACAGAAAAATAAAATAAGCAGGAGACATGGCAGCTTCATCTCAAGGCCTTGAGATGATTCTGCCATGCTCTAAATAAAAACAGTAAATGAAATACGAAAATAGTAAAGAAAAAGAAAGTGAAAGGATGAGGGAAATATTATTCCCAGTAGAGATCTCTTGAGGTAACAATTCCATGTTGTTCATTGACACAAAAAACATTTTCAAAACAATTTTCATAGAGAAGTTATAGAGATACATCCAGGGGCGATCTCCAAGCCTCCTCCTACTCAAGTCACTCAAGGAGAAGCTCCTCTCGCGACCCTAACTCCCTTAACAATCAAGGATTGCTAGCTTGTTGATATGATTAGGAAGGCCCTTCCCTAGACCTTGAGATGGACGCACTTGCAGTCCATGGACCTCAAAACTAACCCTTTTCTTCTTCTAGTTTCAAGAAGATATCATCCCATCCACTAGTTGTCTACTCGGGTTCTCTCTAGTGCAGAAACGCGGCACTAGAGTGATTCTACTGTAATCAATTGTACCGAAATCCAAGTTGGCCAAACTCAAACACAACACAATCAAATTGTCATTAAATCAAGCAAGAAAAGAGATATGAAAAACGTTTTTATTGAAGAACAACAAGTCTCACAACATACTGGAATTGTTAACCTCTCAATCCCCACCAGGAATTGGAGGAATTAATTACAACTCCAATCAAAACAGCAAGCTTGAATAAAATCCGAAAATACAAGAAAAGTGGAAAATAATGAAAAATGAGAGAACTAGCTTCTCTCTTCCGTTCCCCTCTCTTCTCCTTCTGGTCTGGTCTGGACTGGACGTTCTCCCTCTGCTCAAGCCTCTTCAATTAAATGGCAGCAAAGGGGAGCAACACAATAGAATAAAATATTCCCAAGTTGGCAAATCCATAAAACAAGCATGCTAAACATTCTCCACTATGTTTTGTTTCTTTGAGCCACGTGAGGGAGAATATAGCATGCTGGGAACACCTTGTCTCCATTTACCAAGTCCCAAGCAGACAAGAAAAGCACTCAGGAATAAATAATTGTAGCACGGAAAAATATGGTCAGTGCTGTCCAGCTGGAATCTGCCAGGTCGCTTCATCTCAAGGCCTTGAGATAGGCCGGAAATGCGCCAGGAAAATCTGCTCAACACTAATTGATCATTTGAGCTCTAATCTTCGGCCTTTTCATTCCTTTTCCTCCTTCAACATATATTAAACCTACAAAACCACAAAGGAAGGAAACAAGCTCAAAGTAGCATATTAATCATCTCAATTAATAATAAAAGAGACAATAAATCATTGTAAATAAACAATCAATCACATACGAAAAATATGAACATGGAAACGACGCATATGAGAAATTAAGCATGTAAGCATTTGAGGATTTAAATAAAAGCATGTAAGAATTTGAAAGCATACGAGAAATTAAAAGCATAGGAATGTTCAACCAAATAGCATGTGAGAAAGTAAATAAATAAAGAAAGCATACGAATATTTAAAAAAATGAACTAAACAATCCATGTATACATTGTAGGAAAAATAAACCTGTATCATGAAGAGTAATTATACGAAGCATGCGAGCCTTTTTACGCAAAAAAAATAACGAACCAAAGATTCGAAAAATATAAATGGGTTGGGCCCAGCTTAAAATTTGGAGGAATGGGCCAGGAACAATTCCTGGCCCAAGAAAATTAATTTTAACGGTGATGGGCCAAGCCCATCACCTTTCTTCTATTTTTTGCACGAATGCCATTTGGCCCAAATCAATCATCTTCAACCTCACATCGCCGACGCCACTGCCGGTGACGGAGGTGAAGAACCAGGCGTCCGATTCACCTGGTTTTTGGCCCGGAAGAAACCTCTCTCTTCCAACAACGCAAACATACGATCACAGCAAGATAAATCCCAACCAAACAGTGACGGGTTGCCTTAAAATCTTTCCTGATTCGCTCTTAAAGGTGGCCTACTACGGCAATTCAAGAGCTGCTGTGAGCGGAACTCCCTGGTTCTATCATGACGATGATGATGTGAGGCGTGAGACCTTACGTCCCTGCAAAACTTTAAGATTGATTAGTGGCGTTAGTCTAAGCGACGGGTCTTACGTCCCGAGCTACTCCTGGGGAGCCATCTATGCCATGCCTCCTTTTGTCATCTCACAAGTTTAAGAAAAATGGGACAACAAATTTTTAAAATAATAAGCATCTCTTGAAAAAACTTGTTTTATTAATTTCAGGACAAATGTTTGTGCTAGATTGTCATGATAAAACCCTATTTCCTTGGTCGGGCCGAACGCCCAGTTCGCGAGGCTTCAGGCGAAGTATAACTTGACTGCATCAGCATTTACCGGTCTCAGGAGATTGTCTCCATCCATGTCGGTTAACATTAGGGCCCCCCCTGAGAAGGCACTTTTGACCAGATACGGGCCCTCGTACCTTGGGGCCCACTTTCCTTGACTAGCCTCCTGGTGAGGAAGAATCTTCTTCAACACTAAATCCCCAGCCTCGAACTTGCGAGGTCGCACTTTCTTGTTATAAGCGTAGGCCATTCTTTGCTGATATAATTGTGCATGGCAGATAGCGGCCAAGCACTTTTCGGGAAGGAGGTTCAGCTGCTCGTACCTCACTCTTGCCCAATCTGATTCTTCTACTTCAGACTCTGCCAGGATTCTAAGAGAAGGGATTTCTACCTCGAGGGGAATTACGGCTTCCATGCCGTAAACTAATGAGTAGGGAGTTGCCCCTATGGATGTACGGGTTGCTATCCGGTAAGCATGTAGTGCGAAGGGAAGTATGTCATGCCAGTCTTTGTGAGTTATTACCATATTTTGGATGATCCTCTTCAGGTTTTTGTTTGCTGCTTCGACTGCGCCATTCATTTTTGTTCGATATGGTGACGAGTTCCGGTGCTTCACCTTCCAACGTTGGCAAAGATCGTCGACCATTTTTCCGTTGAGATTGGTGCCGTTGTCCGTGATGATGGTCTCTGGGACCCCGTGACGGCAAATGATATTTCTCTCAATGAATCGCGTGGTCATTTTCTGAGTGATGCTGGAGTAAGAGGCGGCCTCTACCCATTTGGTGAAGTAATCGATTGCTACGAGGATGAAGCGATGGCCATTAGAGGTTGTTGGATGAATTTGGCCGATGATGTCGATTCCCCACATCGCAAAAGGCCAAGGCGATGTCATGCTGAAGAGAGGGGCTGGAGGGACATGGAGATGGTCCGCGTAGATTTGACATTTGTGGCACTTCCGAAAATAGCTGATGCAATCTCGTTCGATGGTGAGCCAAAAATAACCTTGTCTCATTATCTGCCTGGCCATCATGTGCCCACTTGCGTGTGTGGAACAAACCCCCTCGTGAATTTCCATTATGATTCTTTTTGCCTCGGCCATGGTGACGCAGCGAAGCAAAGCTCCATCAGCTCTCCTTTTATATAGAACTTCGCCGTCGAGGTAGAAGTCTAGTGCTAAGTGCTGGAGGGTCTTTTTGCTAACCCGGCTTACCCCCGGTGGATACTCCCGGTTTCTGATGAATTGTACTAAGTCATGGAACCACGGCTTCCCATCGGGTTCTTCTTCTAGGACGACACAGCATGCCGGAGTTTCCTTTACTTCCACCCTCAACGGCTGAAGCATTACCCCGCACTCTAATTTGAACATCGATGCCAACATGGCTAATGCGTCTGCGAAGCGGTTCTTTTCTCTGTCGACTCGGTCGAACTCGGTTTCCTCGATTCCCCTATGAGTTGGGTGAGTAGCTTTTAATAAGGGATGAGCTTGGAATCCCGTGTCTGCCATAAATCCTGGGCTTGATAGATGACGAGTGCTGAATCGCCGAAGATTCGGAGCTTCTTTACTTTTAAGTCGATGGCTGCTGTCAGACCGCTGATGCATGCCTCATACTCGGCGACGTTATTGGTGCATGGGAAGTTCAATTTGCATGCTATGGGGAATTGACGGCCATTTGGGGCTATGACCACGGCCCCCACTCCCTTGCCCAAGAGGTTCACCGCACTGTCGAAGAACATGGTCCACCAGTCATCTTCTCGGAGATCTTCTGCGATCTCATCTTCAATCACTATGATGTCCTCATCGGGGAAGTCGAAGCTCAACGACTCATACTCGTCTGAGGCATGATCAGCCAAGTGATCGGCGAGGGCGTTTGCTTTAACCGTTTTCCGGGTTACATAGATGATCTTGTGCTCAGCTAATAAGACTTGCCATCTACAAATACGACTCGATAGGTACGGCTTTTCGAAGATGTATTTCAAGGGATCCATGCGAGAGATTAGCCAAGTCGTGTAATACAACATGTACTGCCGGAGCCTTCGGGCGCACCATGCTAGGGCGCAACAAGTTCGTTCCAACATAGAGTAACGTATCTCACATTCGTTGAATTTTTTGCTGAGGTAATAGATGGCTTGTTCACGCCTTCCGGACTCGTCATGCTGTCCCAAAACGCAACCCATGGCGCTAGCCGTGACTGTCATGTACATGAGCAAGGGACGTCCTGGCGTCGGGGGAACTAGTACTGGTGGGCTTTGCAGATATGTCTTGATTTTCTCAAAGGCTTTCTGGCAGTCTTCGTCCCATTCTGCCTCTCCATGTTTCCTTAGCATTTTGAACATCGGCTCGCAAGTAAGTGTTAACTGGCTGATAAAGTGAGCGATGTAGTTGATGCATCCTAAAAAGCTTTGTACTTCTGTTTCGGTGCTGGGAGCGGGTAGCTCTTAAATTGCTTTTATCTTAGCAGGATCCACCTCTATGCCTTTATTGCTGACGATGAATCCCAACAACTTCCCGGAAGTCACTCCGAAGGTACACTTAGCTGGGTTTAGCCGTAGCCAAAATTGCCTCAACCTTTCGAACACCTTCCTCAGGATGTCTATATGATCTTGCGTGCCGCGAGATTTGGCTATCATATCGTCGACATATATTTCCAATTCTTTATGCATCATGTCATGGAAAAGGGTGACGGCCGTATGCTGGTACTTGGCTCCGGCGTTCTTTAATCTGAAGGGCATCACTTTGTAGCAGAAGGTTCCCCAGGGCGTGATGAAGGTCGTCTTTTCACTGTCCTCAGGTGCCATCTTGATCTGGTTGTACCCCGAAAATCCGTCCATGAAAGAGAACATGTCATTTCTGGCGGCACTATCTACCAAGATGTCGATATGGGGAGGAGGGAAGTCGTCTTTAGGGCTGGCTCGATTGAGATCCCGAAAGTCCACGCACATGCGAACCTTCCCATCCTTCTTAGGCACTGGCACTATGTTGGCGATCCATTCTGGGTACTCGGCAACTCTTAAAAAACCCGCGTCTAGTTGCTTGGTAACTTCTTCTTTGATTTTCAGAAGGATGTCTGGATGCATCCTCCGAAGTTTTTGCTTGACAGGCTTAAACTCAGGTTTTAATGGAATACGATGCTCAACTATCCCGGGATTAAGACCTGGCATGTCAGCGTATGACCATGCGAATACATCGGAGTAGTCCTTGAGGAGAGAAATCAACCTTTCTCTCTGAGTCGTATCCAAGGTAGTTCCGATCTTGACCAGCTTTTGATTCTCGTTGCTTGCCCCCAAGTGTACTTTGTCCAATTCCTCCCGATGAGGGGTTATTTCCTTTTCTGAACTTTCTAGTAAACGGGCCAGTTCGTAGGAGACTTCGGCCTTGTCTTCGGTCGTAGCGATGATTTCTTCGCCAGTAAAGACATAGGTTTTATCAAGACAATCCGAACTAACACTCATCCTGAAATTAAAAGTGCGGAAAAAAGAGATGCTTAAAATGAAAGTTTGCATATATATTGATTTTTAACAAAAGGGAACATGAGTCCCTACAAAAATGTTTTCATAAGAAAATGTGCCAAAAACATATATATATTTTTCAAAAGGAGAAATTATGGAGAGACATCCGGAAGCATGGTGATGGTCCAGTTGCGCACAGACTCCCCTGACTTCTTTACGAAAATGACTGAACTACGCAACGATTCTTCTTCTCCTATAGTGCAGATACGGAGGTTTGATACCCTGATTGGATTTTTATTGATGATTTCAGCGGCGAAGGGGAACGTGGTTCTGATATGGGGGATTGGCATTTTGCCCTCTGGCGCAGAACGTCCAAATAGCTTAGCCAGCTGCTTTTCTTTCTTTTCTTGGGCAATCTTGGTGAAATCGGCCTTGCTGGGTTGGTACCCTAACCCAAATCGGTCTCCGAAGCTCTTCGGAGGTGCCCCGCCTTTTGATCCTTGTAACTTGGCCCCGAGCCGTTTTCCCAATTAGAAGCTTCCCTCTAGTATTGACTTAGTGGTTGTTTCGGCTATCCTAGATTTTGAGGCTTCGCAAACGGGGGATCCTTCCTCGATCCAATCCGCGTTGACAATTTCGAAGGCTTGGAAAGAACTCTCCAAGGTTTCGGCAGTTTCGATGTACGACATGGATGCATGCTTGGCCAAGATCAAGGCTTCCTCTGCCTTTATTGTGACGAGGGCATTGTCCTTGACGTATTTGAGGCACTGATGCAGGGAAGAGGGGACGGCTCCCGCTGAATGGATCCAAGGCTGTCCTAGAAGCATGCTGTAAGCGGGTTGGATTTCCATGATCTAGAATGTCAAGGCGAAAGTGTGGGGCCCGATGACTATATCTAACTCAATGTTCCCGATGATCTCTCGAGTGGTGTCATCGAAAGCCCTAGCCATCATTCCGCTAGGTTTCATGAGAGAGGAATCGACCGGCAGTTGTTCGAGGACATGCCTGGGCATGACATTAAGTGTGGACCCATTGTCGATTAGGGCCTTTGCTACGACGTGTCCCTTACATTCTACTTTGATGTATAGGGCCTTGTTGTGATCTCTTCCCGAGGGGTCGATCTCTCCTTCAGAGAAAGAAATGCTGCTTAAGGCTTGAATTCTTCCGACGAGGTTTTCCACCCCTTCCGTGGTGATATCCTTAGTCACGAAGGCTTGCTTCAAGACTTTTAAGAGAGCTTGGCGATGCGGCTCTAAAGTAAGGATCAACTCCATGATGGAGATGCGAGCCGGGGTTTTCCTTAGCTGTTCGATGATGCTAAACTCGCTCTGTTTTATGATCTTGAGGAACTCGGCTGTCTCGTCCTCGGTTATAGGTTTACTCGAACCTTGCGTCTCTTCTACCGTTTCTTCGCGGATCGCAGGATTTTTTCCTTTGGCCTGTCGTTGCTTTTCTACTTCCTCCGAGATGTAACATCTTCCGGTGTGGGTCATGCCCCCTATATGAGAAGCTTCACCAATAGCGAGTCCTGTTGGTGTGACGGCAGGAGGGGTGATGACCACCGTGTATCCGTAGTTGAATGGGACCGCGTGTAAGTCTTGGCTGGGAGTATTCACAGCTAATGTGAACACTACTTTGTGTGGGGTCGGGGTTGCATCCCCTGTTTGGGCCACGTATTTGAAGGAATACGGTGCTGGAGGATTATCCTCGATGGCATTGATTGCTCCTTGGGTTTTCCCTTCGGTTTGAATGATCCTGAATGTTGTGAGTTGCTTGACTTTTTGTTGAAAAAGTCTGCAATCCTGGATGTCGTGCTTGCTTTCCCCTTGGCAGAATAGGCATTGGGCCTGACTATTCCCCGGGAATGGTAGATATGCGTCGTTAGCTAATGCGAAGAACAGTCCTTCATTGGGTACTTCCTTCACTAAAATGTGAGAATCGTTGATTCCTCTGGATAGAATACCGTTCACCCCTGGATTGGGGTGTGGTGGAGGACCGGTTGTCACATCAGGACCCTTTTCTAAACCTTCGGAAGAGATTCGTCCTTGCTTGCTTAGGTGATCGACCTTCTCTCTAAAGGCGTAACAATTTTCCAGAGAATGTCCTCGGGTTCCGGTGTGATATTCGCAGCTAACCTCTGGATCATACCAGCTAGGGTAAGGAATTGATTGAGACGAGAGCGGGGATGGTGTAATCTGCCCGTCTGCCAAGAGGCTTGCGTAGATTTCTTTCAAAGGAAACGGAGGAAGTGACCATGTCGGTGAAGGGTATGACTCGGAGTCTGAGGATTCCCAAGAGGGTAGTAAGGGCACTGTGCTAGAATGGGAGGGTGGTGCCGAATACCTGACGAGGTAATCGAATTTCTCGGAAGGCTGGCCCAAGGTGTCAATCTCGCGGTCGCCCTCGTCGCGGCGCGTGGAGAACCGTTTGCACGACGAAGTCGATCTTTTTTTTTGGATGATTTGGGGTGGGGTCCCTTTGGAGTTAGTCGGGATAGGAAATCCTTCCCCGATGGTGCTAATGGATCCTTCCCCGTGGGTCACTTTCTGGGTTTGTATTACTCCGAGACTCGAGAGTTGTCTCACCTTTCCTGCAAACAACTCGCAACCTTGGATCTTGTGACCGGCACTTCCCTTGTAGTACATGCAGTGACTTGGATTGCTCTCCGAGTATGGCATATATCCCCCTTGACCTAAGGCCTGGAAAAGTTGTTCTTGTGGCCAGCTCGATGCTGAAGAGAGAAGGTCGTTGCTTTCTCCTGCCGAGATGGCATTCACCCCTCCCTTTCCTTGGGAATGATTGGGGAGAGGGTTGGTGGACGTGTTGGGTCCTTTTGCTAACCCTTCGAAAGATACCCATCCACTTTTGATCAAGTGATGGACTTTTGCCTTAAATGCGAAACAATTTTCCAGAGTGTGACCCGGGGCTCCAGCGTGGTATTCGCACCTTGCGTTGAGATCATACCACTTTGGGTAAGGAGGCAATTGAGGCTGAGCAGGAACCGGTACGATCTGTCTGGCCGCCAGGAGATGTTTGTAGATTTCTCCCGCGGGAAGAGGGAGAGGAGGCAAAGGCTCTCGGTTCCACCGACTGTTTGATGTGTTTTGGTTATTTCAGTCCTTTGGTGGGTTATATGGCTTGGGTTGCATGGGTTGCGATGTTTGTACTGGAGGTGGTGGGAAATGTGTAGTATTTTGAGGCGCGATATTAGCAATTGGTGGTGAAGTAAAAGGAAATGAGGTGGATTGATATAGTGATGGCGGATGATAAGGCGGTGGTGGTGGAAATGATTGCCCGTGATTAGCTTGGGGAGTGACAAATCCAACATCCCTTTTCACGATGGATGTTTTCTTTGGCGCAGACTCTGGTGCCGAAGGCATGATTCGTCCAGACTTAATCCCTTGCTCGACTCTTTTGGCAATTAGGACCATGTCGGAGAAACTGTTTGAGGGATTAGAGATCAGGTAGGTGTAGTAGGGGGCTTTGAAGGTGTGCAAGAAAATCGACAATAGTTCCTTGTCGCTTAAAGGAGGAGAGATTCTGGAAGCCAACTCTCTCCATCTCTGAGCATAGGTCTTCACGGACTCGCCGATTTTCTTTTCCAGATTTTGCAGGTCGGCGCGGTCGGGAGCCACCTCCATGTTGAGTTTATATTGTCTGTAGAAGGCATCGGACAGGTCTCTCCACGTCCTGATCCTGACTCTGTCTAGACCCATGTACCAAGTTAGGGCGTGCTTGGTTAAGCTTTCTCGGAATAGATGGATCAACAACGGTTCGTTGTGGATCATCTCTGCCATCTTGTTACAATATGCTCTAAGGTGGGTCTTTGGGCACTCTACCCCAGTATACTTTTCAAAGTCGAGGATCTTGTACTTCGGAGGTATGACGATCCCGGGGACCATGCACATATCGGCGGGACCAGTGGGATCAAATGGATCGGCCCCTTTGATTGCTCTGAGTCTTTCCTCGAGAAGATTCAGTCTGTCACTTTTTGGTCTCTCGGCCCCGATGGGGTTAGAACCGAAGGGTAGCATAGGTTCTGATGAGAACTGAGGTTGTGCTGGGTTGAAAGTAAAAGGCTGAGTTCCCATAGGTCCGGGTACTGTGCTCGGAGGAATAGGAGGGAGATACAGGTTCTCTAGGTGGGCCTGGCTCTTGCTGGGGTCCACGGCAGGGTTGATTGAAAGGTGTTGAAGCGACGGGGCGATATCTCCATCCGCCTTAACTGTAGTATTTGCAGGGGTGGGTGTAGTGAAGGGACTAACCCATTTCCATCGGCCCTCGGGGCCAGAAAGTGGCGGGAGTACTGAAGGTCCTACGTTGGTGAGCGAAGGGGGATCGAAACCCGGTGGGAACTTAGTGACAGCTTCGTCTCTTTCCTTTTCGGCCCTGGCGGCCTTTTCTGTACTGATCCTAACTTGCTCCTCTAACTCGGCTATTCTAGCCGTTAGTGCTTCATCGGTCTTAGCCGGTTCAGTCATTTTTCACTTTTGAAGTCTGGTTAAAGGGAGCCTGTGCGGAGTAGCTTGCTTCCGAGGAGCTATCGTGAACCTGAAAAAGGGAAAAACACAGAAAAGAGTAAATACAAGTGAGGATATACAAGTGATGTGCAATCCCGAGGCCTCCACGTTGCTCATTCATTTTCCGGCCACACTTTCACTTGATATTTTCAGGGCGTGATCTCCTGGTTGTGGATGATATGCGAAGGAAACCTCTATTCATTCCAACAATATGGAGCAATCTGAGATGCTATCTACGAAATCCAAATCAACAGGGGCAACCAATGCCGCCATGCTAGGAAGATCTCTTTTACACTAAGCTTTCGACGATGCAAGGCCTGATGCCTGGTGAACTCAACCAAGGGGAGAGACGATAATCTTTTTATGAACTTGGAGTTTTTTGTGATAAACTAGGAAGACATGGCCTTGAGTGAGCAATACTCGGATTTTTCGACTGTTTGGTATGATTTTTTTGGTTTTGTTTTCTTGGTTTTTTTGGTGAAACGACTGTGTTTATCTCTTTCCTTTCGTGATGGTCTTTTGAGTTGCTTTGGATGGATAATTGATATGGAAAAGTTGAGGCGATTTAATAAATATCCGAAAGAGTACGACTTCATTAAAAAGTGTTTACAAAATATGGTAAACTTGCCAACTTCCTAAATTCATCAAAAATGGCTAAGATAGATGAAATTAGGGGTCCTAGTTACATGAAAAAGAAAAAAGGTTGCCGATATTCGAGCCTTCCTATGAAGGTATCAATCCTGGACGTTAGAGTCTTGCTGCCAAAGGTACTTCATCGAAGTCAACTCCCCTTTCTTCATCTCTAACTCAGCCTCTAAGGCGGTAATTCGGCTTTGCAGTGCCTAGCTTTTCCTATCTCCTAAGTCTGCGCGAGTAGTCAAAACCCTTATCGTCGAATCTTTGTCTTCAATTATGGCACTAGAGGCTTCTTTCTTGCAGATTTCGCTGTTCAGGCGTTCCTCGAAGTCCCTAAGGGCCACTTTCTGTTTTACTGCTTGTATGTGGAGAATGTCCTTACTATGCATTTTTAACTCATTCATCTGGACCTCTAAGCCACATTGACGAGCTTCGGCCATATCCCTTTCCTCTATCATCAGATCTCGTTCTTCTTGTGCTGCTCGCATCTGTTCTACCACTTGAGCGTAAGCCATGACATCCATTCCTTCGCTCACTTGAGATTCCCCTTCTTCTTCCCTCGGTCTTTAATTTTTCAGGCGAGGTAAGACATTGCCATTAACTCGTCTCGACCTCCATTGTGGATATTCCGGTATTGTGGTTGCAGGGATGCCGTGTCCTTTGAGACAAAAAGGGTGGGCCCAGTCTTGGGCGTACAACTGAATGTTCTGATTTTCTCCGGTGTGTGGCAAGTCTGATCTTGTCATGCCGAATGTCACGGGAATTATTTGCGTGATGCAGAACTGTCTAAGGACGAGGGCAGGGCAATAGTGAGTGCATCCCCATGCTCCGATCAAAGGAACCCAAGGTAAGTGCCCACAGCAGACGATGGGATTGGAAGTCTGCAGCCATTTGGCGTGCCAATTGAAGTCTTCTTCTGAGAGGTTTATGAATTGGTCGATCCAGACATCCTTATTTTCCATCTCCCATCTATCCGTGGTCATTGCGCTGATAACCCTGAGTAGAGGGCATGACCTTATGTAACTTGCGAAGAAAATGGTCTGATCAGGAACCTATTTGAAGTGGCTGACCAACCACACTGTCAACAACTGGGTGCAACATGTAAGTCTCCCTTTCCCTTTTCTTCGACAAGAGTCCAATGAGCGAAAGGTCTCTGCCAAAATGGCTGTTGTAGGATTGATGGCATTTGTCTCCATTTCGTAAAAGATGTTGGCTGCTGCAAAGTCGAGGGCAAATCCTACAATGGCGAAAGCTAGAATCCTTAAGCGTTTCTTTCCGTTGGATAATCGAAAACGTGCCTCAATATCTGACCAGCACCAGAAGTAGTCACCCTCTCTGACACGAGTAGTGATTCCTAACAACTTATCGAGCCTTATTTTGACACTCGAGGAGTCGAGTCGAACATTCTGGTATATGGCCGATATAGGAGAGGTGAAGCACATCAGAGCTGAGTACTCCTCTAGCGTAGGAGTCAAGTCTACCTCTTTATCGAAAGAGAAGCACCGATAATAGGGATCCCAGAATTTTAGGGCTGCCCGGATGCAACCCCAATCAGTCTTTACGTCAACTAGGGTCAGTAGCTTTCCATAACTACCCTCAAACTGTGTCTCCTCGTCTTCAGTCAACTCATTTCTCAACATCCGAATCCTAGTTAAGTCGAAGTCTACGACTTCTACTTTGATCTTAGTGGTGATGTCAGGGGTGAACCCACGTTCCAACAGATCTCCTCGTGCGGCCTGATCGTCGAAACTTCATCCCCCGAAAATATTAAATGAAAGTAGTGTAGGTGCCGACATGTCGAATGAGCAAGATGGGTCCTATGGGACAAAAATAAAATTTAAAATGCAAAGTAACCTGCACGTGTAAGAAATCCGCAGTTCATATAACAGAAAAAATCACGTCAATATGCCAAAAAGACAAATAGAGCCACGACAAACAGGTATAATCATGATGCACGTGCTGGGGCTCTGATTCCGACACCTCTAACTGGCTTGAACGGTTCCCGGATGATACCATGAAAAGGTCCCTAAAGTGTCGTCCAGTGTCCCAATTTCTTGCGAAATCGTGTAACCTTTAGACTGGCTTTAGGGGTTCATCCGAGTTGTGTCCTAGGACGTCACTACTACCCTCCTATTTTGGTAATTGTCCCCTGGGTGTAGGGCGCTATGAAATGCATATGACAATTGATAAAGCAAATAAATGAACAGACCAACAATTGATCAAAGCAAATAAATAAATAAACAAACAAAACACCTCTCTAAAAAGATAAAACCGACTCCGACCCTAAAGTCCCCAGTGAAGTCGCCAAACTGTCGCGCCCCACGAAAAAGTAATTCGCGAGTGTGCAACGAAATTTGAGACCTTCAGATGCTCGGCGTAAAAGGACGCCTAGCAGCATGTAATGAGGTCGCCACCCTAATTTGGTTGCTAGGTTTAGGAAACCTTAATCGTCATGGCATAAGAAATATAATTAATAAAAAACTAAAGGCACAAAAAGGGGTCTGGACCCCAGACTAAGGTTCGGGGTCGTATTATGGTCTCGGGAAGGTGTTAGGCACCCGAGTCACATCCGAAAATGGTTAACGGTTGATGAGAGAGGTGTTTAAAAAGGTGTTTGATAAAATGCGTTTTGAAAAAGGGGGCCCTCAGAGGAATCGTCACTTTAGTCTTTTCTATGATCGTGACCGTTCAGGGATAATTAAAAAATCTTTCTGACGGGGTTACCATTTATCGAGATTGATTGATTATTCCTAACCGCAACGTGATGGGACTGAATTTTCCGTAAGACTGAATGAGCGCCCTCTTATTTCATCATCGGGCCATGCATGATTAAATTAATTACTACGTGATCCTAACATGGATTGCTAACAGAGTACAAATTTAAATGATAGATTTTTGAAGTGGAAAACTGATGTGGGATCGAAAGTCCCCATGTACATGCAGTCAATACAAGCGAGAATTTAAAATCATATGAACATGGCATTTTAAGCAAGTCTTTAAACACGTTGTTCATGTGAGTTGATTTTAGTTCTAGCAATTCTATATATCATGCGTACGATTGATATTTACGAAAAGCGTTGAATAAATAAAAAGGAATTGAAAGGCGTACTTTTGAGCGAAGCTTGAACTTAAAACCTACAAAGTAAGAGTGTTAGCGATAGCTTGAGAAATAAATAGGCAATTTTATGAGTGCGAAAATTTAAATGACAATTGACTGTATGCGAGAAATGATGGATTTAACGCATACGAGAATTAAATGTTGAGCTGATTGCATGCGAGAAATGCTGGATTTAATGCATACGAAAAGTAAATGCTGAGTTGATTGCGTGCGAAAAATGATGGATTTAACGCATACGAAAATTAAATACTGAGTTGATTGTATGCAAGAAATGATGGATTTAACGCATACGAAAATTAAATGCTAAGTTGGTTGCATGCAAAAAATGGTGGATTTAACGCATACGAAGATTAAATGCTGAGTTGGTTGCATGCGAAAAATGATGGATTTAACGCATACGAAGATTAAATGCTGAGTTGGTTGCATGCGAAAAATGATGGATTTAACGCATACAAAAATTAAATGTTGTTTTGATAAGTGCAGAAAAATTAAATGTAGTTGACGATTTATAGGGAATTAAAACGGTTGACGGCTTGCAGAAAATAAAACAGTTGATGTTGCGGAAGAATTTCCAGCAGTTTGCGAGAAATTAAAGCAGTTGATGTTGCGAAAAATAAAACAATTGATATTTGCAGAAAATAAACAGTTGATATTTGCGGAAGAATTTCCAGCAGTTTGCGGAAAATTAAAGCAGTTGATATTTACGAGAATTAAAATGCGACCGACCATTTAGGCGGTAAAATGAATAACTGAATTTAAATTGCCGAAAGTAAATTACGAAAAATTTAAAGTGCGGAAAATTAAACAGTTGATAATTTGCGGAAGGATTTCCAGCAATATGATAAGTGCGAAAATTTAAAGCAGTTGGATATTTACGAAAATTAAAATACGAACGACCATGTAGGCGGTAAAATGAATAACTGAATTTAAATTACCGAAAGTAAATTGCAGAATTTTAAAGTGCGGATAATTAAATAGTTGATAATTTGCGAAAGGATTTCCAGCAGTTTGTGAAAAATTAAAGCAGTTGAATATTTACGAAAATTAAAAGCAGTTGATAATTTGCGGAAAGTTAAATGACAACCGACCATATAGGCGGTAAGTTAAATGACTGAAATTAAATTGCTAAATATAAATGACTGAAGTTAAATAACAGAAAAATAAATGTCACGACAAGAAATAAGCAATTCCGGTATATAAACAAAACAATTCAATAAACAAGTTGATGCAAGAATAAGCATATGAAAAATATGAACATGGAAACGACGCATATGAGAAATTAAGCATGTAAGCATTTGAGGATTTAAATAAAAGCATGTAAGAATTTGAAAGCATACGAGAAATTAAAAGCATAGGAATGTTCAACCAAATAGCATGTGAGAAAGTAAATAAATAAAGAAAGCATACGAATATTTTAAAAAATGAACTAAACAATCCATGTATACAATGTAGGAAAAATAAACCTGTATCATGAAGAATAATTATACGAAGCATGCGACCCTTTCTATGCGGAAAAAATAACGAACCAAAGATTCTAAAAATATAAATGGGCTGGGCCCAGCTTAAAATTTGGAGGAATGGGCCAGGAACAATTCCTGGCCCAAGAAAATTAATTTTAACGGTGATGGGCCAAGCCCATCACCTTTCTTCTATTTTTTGCACGAAGGCCATTTGGCCCAAATCAATCATCTTCAACCTCATATCGCCAGCGCCACTGCCGGCGACGGAGGTGACGAACCAGGCGTCCGATTCGCCTGGTTCTTGGCCCGAAAGAAACCTCTCCCTTCCAACAACGCAAACATACGATCACAGCAAGATAAATCCCAACCAAACAGTGACAATTGCAACGGTAACAATAATGCGCATTAACCCGTTTAATTAGTAAATAAATACTTCAAACATTCGAACAGTTTAATCAATGCTAGTGTGGTGAAATTAACTTAAAACTCAAGCGATTGGAACAAACTTGAGCAATTAACTAATTATCTAAAGCAAGAGCGAAAATTAAAGAAAGAAACAACAAGTGAGAGAGAGAGAGGAAATGCTTACAGTGCTTGCCGAGAGAGGAGGGGATCGAGCGCAAGGAATGGGGTTCAGCAGTACGTGGATTGGCAAGGAAAATGGAGAGGGGCAGTGGCCTTCTCATGCAAAATTTTCGGACCCCTTTTTACGAAGGAGGGGGCTCGGTATTTATAGCCTGAAATTGCGTGGGTTGGAAGACGGGGGAGCTGCACGTGGTGGCTAGGGGAGGCGTGATGATGGCTGAACGGGGTAGGGGGCTATGGGCTCGAGCTAGGAAGCGATGGGAGCAGGTAATCCCGGTGGTCTGCTCCGCTGCACGTCCATGCCCACTGTGCATATGCACCATGCTAGGTAATTCAAGGGTCGTTGATCTGGTTGACTTTCCTTGGTTGACCAGATCAACGGCTATGATTAAATGGCTCTTCATCTGATTTAAATGGCCTCAAGCCGGTTCCTACGAACAAACGTTCCGACTTTTCGAGCCGAAGGTACCGTCGCGTAGAGAAAAATACGACGGGTTTAACCGTCTACAGCGAATAATGAAATTTTCCGTTTAACGTGTTTATTTTCTCGTTCAAAAATGTGAAACGTTCGGACGGAAAAATAATGACATTACGCCGAAAATTACACTAAACGCTGTAGACCATTGCGAACGGAAAAAAAGCTAGCAACTAGTTGATGGAAAACATTTCAAAGTCAAGCTATTGTCCGAGCGAACTTACTCGGGTCCAATAAAAGCTCGAACGAAAATAATAATAAAATAATAAAAATACTAAAAAATGTGCTAAAAAACTAAAAGTCCTAAAATTCATGTGATGACCTAAAATGAAGAAAAAACTAGCGAACGACTGCCGGATAATTAAAAATGTGATTTTTAAGGCTAAAAATAATAATGATAATAATAATGAAAATACATGATGAAAAAATAAAAAATGCGATTTCGAAAGCTGACGATGCTAACGATGATGCTAAAATGCAACGAAACACCTAAAAATGCTAGCGACAGTAAATCAACTGAAAATGACTGTAAATTAACTAAATAACAGAAATGCTAAAATTAATTAAAAATGGCGTCAAAATTCGAGTATCAACACAAGGGTAGGATTTTCACTTCTAGGCGTTGATACCTCGCATCCTAGAATCGTGCCTAGTCTTAGTGAGCTGTCTGTATTAGCCCGGTTATCACAAGGATAGGATTTTCACTTCCAGGATGGAGTTACTATCTCTCTAGGGCGTGCCTCACCTTAGTGAACCATATATGTTAGCCCGGTTATCCCAAGGATAGGATTTTCACTCCCAGGGACGCTGGGACGTGCCTTGTCTTAGTGGGCCGCCTATGTTAGCACGGTTGCCACAAGGATAGGACTTTTCACTACCGGGGGTGTCGGGGCGTGCCTCGTCTTAGTGGGTCGCATGCGTTAGCACGGTTACCACAAGGATAGGACTTTTCACTCCCGTCACTAATAGGTTGCCAGGGCGTGCCTCGTCTTAGTGAGCCATCTAATCAGGACCGGCCATCACAAGGATAAGACTTTTTACTCCTGGCACCCTTTATCATCTGTACACAATCAGCCACAAAACACACAAGAATATTCTCTATTCAAGTGTTAACACAAGTTAGGACTGGCATTAGCAGAACGTGCAGAAATGTATCAAATTCTAGCATGGTATAATTTCAAACGAGCTATGTTCCAAGAGTTGGGTAAGGGAGTACCGTCAAGTGTTTCCAGGTGATATGCTCCCTTTCCAATAACACGGGTGACGCGGTATGGGCCGTCCCAGTTCGGACTGAGTTTCCCCACACGTTGTCCAGCTGCTCGTTTGTCTCTGAGTACCAAGTCTCCTGCTTTCAGCAATCGCTCCTTGACGCGCCGGTTGTGATAACGCGTCATTTTTTGTTTATAATGTAGCATTTTCAGGAGGGTTTCCTCATGTAGTTCTGGTAACACGTCGAGGTTCGCTCACAACCTTTCCTCGTTTAGCTCTTCTCTGAAATATGCTACTCGCAGGCTCAGGGTACCTATTTCTACCGGTGTAACGGCCTCAGTGCCGAAAGCCAACGCAAAAGGTATTTCTTCAGTACTAGTCTTAACGGTCATGCGGTATGCCCATATCACATAAGGCAGCTCGTCTGCTCATTTCTTTTTGGACCCTTCTAGGTTTTTCTTAATACCGCTGAGGATGCTTCGATTGGTCACCTCCGCTTGACCGTTAGTCTGCGGATGAGCCACGGAAGAGAATCTTTGTTCAATTTGGAATTTCACGCATTGACCTTTAAAAAATTGGCTGGTGAATTGTGTCCCGTTATCGCTGACTAGCACACGGGGTACACCGAACCGCATAATGACTTGGTGTTTAAAGAAATGCCAAATTTTTTCTGTTGTGATGTTGGCCACCACTTCCGCTTCTACCCATTTCGTGAAGTAGTCCATCGCTACAACCACTAATTTTAACTGAGACCTTGCCTTTGGGAACGGGCCTAGGATATCGATCCCCCATTTTGCAAAAGGATAGGGAGCCATAATTTCAGAGATTTCCGTGGTGGGTTGTTGAGGAATCTTAGGGAACTCCTGACATTTCTGACAAGTTCGTACGTAATTGTGGCAATCCCTACAAATAGTAGGCCAATAAAATCCTGACCTGAAAACTTGCGCGGCCAAGGTACCGCCTGACGAATGCATGCCACATATTCCTTTATGCATTTCTCGTAAGGTATGAAGACCCTCTTGTTCCGTTATATACTTGGCTGCTGGGTGAGAGAAACATCTCCTAACCAGTTCCCCGTCATAATACGTACATCGTGCCGCTTGTTTTAGCACTTTTTTCCTCTCGGCGTTATCCGCAGGTAATTCCTCATGTTTCAAGTATTTTATTATAGAGATTCGTCAGTCATTTTCAATTTCTTCAACGCAAAGCGACGCTTGCTCCTCTATGAAGGAAGGTACGACTATTTCTCGATAGTACACACCTTTAGGTATGCATGCTTCCGGGTTCGCTGCAAGTCTGGTAAGGTTGTCTGCCTCAGCGTTATCCTCTCGAGGGATATGCTGAAAGCTAACCTGCATACCACTTTTCTTTATTTCCAGCAGCTCGCGTTTCACTTTAGTAAGATATTGAGCCATGATGGGCTCTCTAGCCTGAAAGTGTCCCAAGACTTGATCTATTATCAACTTGGAGTCTCCACAGATCTTTAATCGCAAGTCTCCCATCATTCTCGTGTCGTGTATGGCTTTGGTGGAGAAGCTTCTTCCTATTCTAAGTCCAGCCAGTAACGCCTCATACTCCGCCGCTTTATTGGATAACGGCTGCAGGATTCTGATGGTGTATTGTATCTGTATATCATGTGGCCCGATTATGAAGATTCCAGCTCCGACTAGTTCTTGATTCTTGGCTCCATCCACATGGATGACCCACAAGTCAGTATAGGTTTCAGGGAACGGGAGGTCCAAGTCATCTTTTTCTTCTTCAGGCAGGTCCGTCAATGGATCTTGCGTAAAGGTGCACTCAGCTATGAAATCTGCTAGGACTTGAGCTTTTATAGATAGTTGGGCTTTATACTGCAACCCATATTGCTCGAGCTCGATGGCCCAAATCAGCATTCTTCCTAAAGACTCAGGTTTCTGAAATATCCTTTTCAAAGGTTGATCTGTCAGTACGATGACGGGGTGGGCCTGGAAATACCTGTCCATTTTCTGCGTGGCCTGTATTAACGCAAATGCTATTTTCTCAATGCGGGCTTATCGTAGCTCGACATCTTTCAAATCATGGCTCACGAAGTACATAGGGTAGTGTGCGTGGTTGTCGTCTCGTACAAGGACAACACTAACCACTTCATCGGCAACCCCAAGATATAAGTACAGGGTGTCGCCCAGTTCTGGTCTTGTTAACACTAAGTCAGACGATAAATAGACTTTTAGGCCCACAAATGCTTCTTCACATTCTGCTCTGCACCCAAAATGAGCTTTTTTACGTATGACCTTGAAAAAGGGCAGGTATCTTTCGCCTTGCTTAGAAATAAACCGTCCTATAGCTATAACGCGCCCTGTTAGTTTTTGTACCTCCTTGACTGTTCGAGGAGATATCATATCTTGAATAGCTTTGATTTTCGAGGGGTTGGGCTGGATACCCTTCTGACCGACCACGTATCCCAAATATTTGCCCGTTTGGAACGCGAACATGCATTTACGGGGGTTCACCTTCATTTTGTATTCCCTCATTACATCAAAAACTTCTTTCAACTCAGCTAAGTGGTTCTCGAAGCTTCGGCTTTTGACTAGTATATCATCAATGTAGGATTCCACGTTCTTTCCAATTTTCTTTTCAAACACTTTGTTCGTCATGCGCTGGAAGGTTGCCCCAGCATTTTTCAACCCAAACGGCATCACTGTGTAGCAGTAAGTGGCCTTTGGAGTAATGAAGGTGGTTTTTTCTTCGTCTTCAACAACCATATGGATTTGATGATATTCGGAGTTGGTATCTAATGAGCTTAGATAGGCGTACCCGGCAGTCTGATCGACTAGCTGGTCGATTCGAGGAAGCGGGTAGCAATCCTTATGGCAAGCATCATTCAGGTCAGTGAAGTCAATGCACATGTGCTAGTCTCCATTGGGCTTCGAAACGAGAATTTGATTAGCTAACCAGGTTGGATACTGGACCTCTCGGATGAAACCTGCGTCCAAGAGTTTTGACACCTCCTTGTCAATGGCTAAAGTTTTCTCCATAGAAAACGCTGGTCGTTTTTGTTGGATTGGCTTGACGCAAGGGTCAATATTAAGTCGATGTTCCGCTACCTCTCGCAAGATACCAGGCATATCCGTAGGCTTCCATGCGAACTCTCCTTTGCATTTGTTCAATAATCAAGCTAGTTAAAGGTTTTCCTCTGGGCTTAGCTTCTTGCTAACCAGGAAATTCACTTCGCTGATCCCGTTAACTGGTACAGGTACCATTTTGTCCACAGGCTGAGTGCATTTCTCATCATTCGGCCCATAAGGATCTACCGTGACACACACGTATCTATCACAACTCTTCTGAGTCATGAGTAGGTAACACTCAGCCGTCAATTTCTGATCGCCTTTGATTGAGACTACTCTATGCCAAGAGGGATCCTTTTGGGCCGTGACAATACCCTGCTCTTCAAAACTCCTTGCCCTCAAGTAAGAGTGAGGATAAGCAACCTTTAAATGATCAACCCATTCTCCAAGTAGGATCCAATCCAACAACAGTAGTCCAAGAAACTTACAGTTGAGTAGCAGTCATGCCTTGACGTTTTCTCATTTGAGAACTAAGAACAACAGGTTCAATGAGAAAAAGGGAAGCAACTTTTTTCCAAGGACTGATGAAAAGGTTTACGCTGACTGATGTGGATAACATCATAAACAAGACTGAAAGGTGGAAGCTCCAGTTTGTCGGCCACATTGCCAATGCAATCAAGGACTTTAAAAGGGCCGAAATACTTGGGAGAAAGCTTGTGATTACTTCGCTGAGCAGTAAATAACTACCGATAAGGTTAAATTTTCAGCAAGATGAAATCACCAACCGCAAAAGATCTATCGGGTTTCTTCTTGTCTGCATAAAACTTCATTCTTTCCCTAGCAAACTGCAAGTGAGTTTTGAGCTGTGAAATCATGACTTCTCTCTCAACAAGTGTCTTATTGACCTCAACATCATTAGAGTCATGTGGAACATAAGGAATGCTCAATACCAAAAAGAGCATGATAAGGAGAAGTATGTAAAGACTCATGGTAAGAGGAGTTGTGCAAGTACTGAGCTAAGAGAAGATAAGTCTTCCATTTGTGAGGCTGTGTAGAACAGAAACACCTCAAATATTGTTCAAGACATTGGTTTACCCGCTCACTTTGACCATCAGATTGAGGGTAATAAGAACCAGTATGCTTGAGCTCAATTCCTTATAAGTTGAACAAGTCCATCCAAATTTTACTGAGGAAAATTTGATCTCTGTTAGATATGATGGATTGAGGAGGACCATGAATGCTGAGAACTTGTTCAAAGAAGAGTTTTGCCACAGATTGAGCAGTGTAAGGATGTTTGAGGGGCATAAAGTGACTGAACTTGGTCAATCTGTCTATCACCACCAAGATTACTGAACTTCCTTCTGACTTAGGAAGTCCTTCGATAAAATCCATTGTGAGGTTAGTGAAAACACCCTCGGGGAGAGGCAATGGTTAAGGAGACCAGCTTTGTGCACATATTCAGGCTTGTATTTTTGACAAACCTCACAACTTCTGACATATTGTTTCACCATTTTTCTCAATCCATGCCACAAGAAGAGAGCTAAAATCTTCTTTGAAGTGTCTTGCATTCCTGAGTGACCACTCGTAGGAGTATCATGAAATAGTTTTATTATTTTCAACTGCAACACAGTATCATGACCAAATGCTTGTGAGATTTAGGCTGAGAAGCAAGGTTAGATATGATTTACTGAATAACACTATCAGCGGACCAAGATGCCTAGATTTCAGTAAGGAGAGTAGGGTCTATAGTGGAGAAGAGCATAAAATGCAACTCAGCAGCAAGCATTCTAGATAAGGCATCAACAACCTCATTTTACTCCCCAGGCTTGTAGCAGACTTCATAGTCATACTGTTGCAGCTTGACAAGCTAGGAAAATTGAACCTCTTTGGAAATTCTTTGGTTCAACAAGTATTTAAGGCTATGATAGTCTGTATGAATGATGAAGCGCTTATCTCCCAAGTAGTAGTGCCAATATTTTATAGCAAATAAGACAACATATATCTCTCTTTCATGTACAGACTTGACCTGGTGTCTTGGAGCTAAGGACTTTCTGATATAAGCAATAAGATGTTTTTCTTGTATCAAAACTGCTCATATACCGTCACCAGAAGCATCTATCTCAATAATAAATTTCTTTGAAAAATCAGGCAAAGCCAAAAATGGAGAAGATATCAAAGCTTGCTTGAGCCTCTAAAATGCGATGGTTGTAATATTTGTCCAAAGAAAATTCTCTTTCTTTAGTAGCTCCATTAGAGGCTTGGCGATTGAAGCATAACTTTTGATAAACCTCCTGTAGTACCCAGTGAGACCAAGAAAACCCCTCACATGTTTCACAATTGTAGGTGTTGGCCATGCTTCTACAACTTTGATCTTGTCAGGTTCTATTCTTACACCATGGCCAGAAATGATATGCCCTAGATAAGCAATGCTGGCAGTAGTAAAAGAACACTTAGATTTCTTGATAAAGAGGTCATTTCTCTTAAGTTGCTCAAAAGTCACTTGCAAGTGTTTCAAATGCTCCTCACTTACTTACTATATATCAATATATCATCAAAGAACACCAGAATATATTTCCTCTTTTGATTAGCAAACATATGATTTATTAAGGCTTGAAAAGTATATGGAGCATTACCTAAACCAAAGGTGCGTTACCTTATATTGGTAGTGTCCATGATGAGTTTTGAACACTATTTTGTAAGCATCATCAGGATTAAGTAGTACTTGATGATAATCAGCTCGCAAATCTAATTTAAAGAAGATTTTAGAACCACCCAATTCATCCAATAACTCCTGAATGGCAGGAATAGGGAACCTGTTCTTGACTGTCTGTTGGTTGAGTGCTCTATAATCTACACACATACGCCATCCTCCATCCTTCTTTTTAACTAAGAGAATGGATTTTGCATAAGGGCTCTGGCTCTCCTCTATAAGACAATGTGTAGTAGATCTGCTACCTGCTTTTCAACCTCATCCTTCATCAATTTGGACTGCTTGTAAGGTTTAAGATTGATTGGTTGGGACCCTAGGATCAATGGAATACTATGATCATAAGGCCTTGAGGGAGATAGCTTTGTAGGTTCCTCAAATAAGCCTTTGTAGAAATACAACAACTCATCTAATCCACTTGGTACAGCTGAATTAGCAGGAAATTCCATCATCTAACATACTTGAGCAGTAGCTACTTTTCTGGGTTAAGATAATAATTTAGACATCGATTCCTCATTCACCCACTTTATTGACAGTTTAGTACCTCCTTTAAGCACAATTTTCTTATCATTCCTGTAAAAAGTCGTGGTCATCAACTTGAAATCCCACAGTACATGACCAAGTGTTTCCAACCAATTCATTCCTAAAATCACATCATAGTGAATTAAAGGAAGAATGATAGTTGTAGTCTCAAACCACTCTCCTCGTATACTCCATTTTAAGCACAAACAAGCTTCAAAAGTTTCCAGGTGTTCTCCATTAGCAACTGTTATCCTCACAGGATCAATGGTGGATACAAGACAGCCTAAAGCTTGGGCTGCTTCTCTAGTAATCAAATTATGAGAGCATTTAGTATCTACTGGGATGTGAATAGTTTTCTTATGAACCTTCAAAACCATTCTCATAGCCTTAAGTTTCCCGTTTCCCTTTTTTAACATCATAGATTGCATACAGAGATGTCGTAGGTTCCCCCTCATGAACATTCTCTTCCTGATTTCCCTCATCCTCATGATATTCCTCCTCATCTACTTCCTCATCATCTCCCCCAACTATGGTCAAGAAAAATTGCTTAGATGAACATCTATGGCCTCTTTAATACTTCTCACAACAATACTTACACAATCCAGCAGCCATTCTCTCTCTCTTTGTTTTCTCATCAAGAGTTTGGAAAGGAAGTTTTGGTGATTTAAATTTGTTTTGCTGGGGTGGAGTAGGAAGCAAACCTGCTTGTGTTGTTCTATTGTTCAACAAAGGCTGATAATGTAGAGGTTTAAAATGATTTGGACTTGATTTTGCAGGAATGCTAGATCTGTTAGGGTTATGGTGGTGATAATTTCCAGATCTAGAGAATTGTGGTTGTTTTGGTGGGAGAAAAGGCATGGTCATAACATGTATAGTATGTACAACAGCCTCAGTAGAAAATGCAATTTCGACAGCATCTTTATATGTTTAAGGCTCCAAATGAGCTAATTTTGGCTTCAATCCTCCTAAGAAAAGACTCTTACTATAGGAATCACATATGTCTACCCTGTCATATAAGGCATTAAACTAATTCACAAAGGATTCAACATCATGTGTTTGCTTCAAATTTGAAAGATCAGCCATAGGATCATCAGCTTTCTTAGGTGAAAATCTAGTAACCACACCTCACAAAATCAGTCCAAGTCCATACATCATCCTCTCTATTCTTAAGCTTAACTTTGTACCACTTTAAAGCATTTTCATAGAGATGATGAGAAGCAGCTTCTACCTTAATATGTGGAGGAGTGCGCATCGTCTAGAAGAAATTGTTTGCCTGAAAAACCCAATCATTCAAACCAGGGAAATTCAATCACTGTTGGTCTCAGATTCAACTGGAACGCATGCTCCTCAAGTGGTGCTCCGTCGCCGTGACCTCGAGGAAGAGGATTGAGAGGTCGTTGCTGCAAAGCGATAAGCTCTTGAAGAGAGCGTTGCATCTCAAGCACGGCTTGTTCAACAGCTCCGATTCTGGTTTTGATTGGAGGAACGCTGCCACCACTATCGGACGGTCCACTGCTAGCATTGGGATGATGATTTCGTGCCATCTCTGATCTTAGGTAAGCAGAAAGGGGCTCAGGAAAGAGTTCCACTACCAGTTGTTACAAGTCAAGAGGCTTGTAATTGATTGCTCACGAAGAAGGGGAAAAATTGAGCAATCTATCTTCTCTAGATCCCAATTGGATCTTAGAGGAGGAGTAGCAATGAGTGTAGTTTGTTAGGGAGAGAGAAGAAATTTGAGAAGAGGCAATTTGTTCCAGTAATTGGTTGAACACCATTTATGATTTCCTTCTCCTTTATATTGTTTTTGTGTAAAGAAGGAAGCGGTTGCAAAGTTGTTGTAACAATTCTCTGGAAACCCGCAACCAATGGCACTCAAGCACGTAAGCTAATCTAAACCCATACAACTAACGCACACAAGCGCAGCAGCAAACGACATGCATGCTAATAATTGAACGACATCCCGTTCGATCCTAATTACTGAGTACTAAACTATCTATTACATTTTCTGTAAATAAAGAAAATAAACAGAAATACCTCTCAATTCACCCTTGAATCCTTTTGGGCCGTGACAATGAGCCCACGGCCCCATACCTACAATTCGATTTTCATGTTCTTCGAGCCCCATCTCTGAAAATACGAACCGGGCAAGACGACGATCCAACTAATCAAATCAAATCAAATCCTTTTGATAAAAACTCGAAAATCGAACGGCTCTCAGCGACCAACTGAGATCACAGAGCTACAGTTCTTGGGTTCCAATCGAACATTTCCGGTTGGGTTTTCCGTTTCATTGGTAAGAGAGGAAAGGCGATGGCAGGCGGACATGGACATGGCGTCACTCACAAGGGCTTGACTTTGCATCAACCAAAGCGCTGGCACACCGTCACCGGAAAGGGCTTGTGTGCCGTAATGTGGTGAGCAACTCGATTTTAACGATAACCTAGTTTTTAGACTCATCTGCTTTTGTTCTATTAGATGCTCTGTTGAAATAAATATGAACGGTGTTTGTGTTAATCTGCAGGAATGAAATTAGTTGGATGTTTTAGTGGTTCAAAACATGTTCTTGCATTTGATAGTGGAGTTTGTTGTATTTTGTTGTTTCAGGTTTTGGATTTTGTACAGAGCTAAGCAAGATGGTCCTGTAGTGCTGGTAAGAGTTGATTATGTTTTGAGGCTGTTTATTATTGAATGGTTTGCTCTCTAGACATCAATTCATTTTCCTGGTATGTTGTTTTAGGGTTGGAGACACCCTTGGGAGGGCCACGGCCACGGCGACCACGGCCACAGTGACCATGGCCATGAGCATGACCACTAGGTACTTGCTGCTTCTATTGTATGAATTCCATAATAAGTTACTGTAGCCTTTTCTGTTGCATGTGATTGTGATGTTTGTTTATAGATGATGATGATGATGATATTTGGATGAATGGGGTAACAATAGTGTATGCAGATAACCAGTTTTCTCACTGTTTACTGAAGGATTAGTGTTTAGATTCTCACAGGGATATCGGGGGATTTTTCTTGTTCAAATGTGGTTATACAATTAAATCTCTAGGATTTTTCTCCACTCTTTTGTATTGTTAAGTTCTGATTGGGTAAATAAGAATACTCATTTTGTTATGAGCTTGAATTTGGTGCTACTGAAGAAGAAAATTCACCAATGTGTGTTGCAAGATAAACTTGTGGTTATTAGTGCTATTCTGTTAGTTTAGCATTGATTTTTCATTCAGCTCTTTTGATGTTGAAGTGTGGCAAAAGTCATTCTAATGGAGTTCTGAAAATGCCTTCATCATCTGGCTCTTTATCTTATTTCATGCATGACTTGGATGTTTCATGAAACTGAAGAGGAACTCATTGGTTAAATAAGAGTTATCCATTGCTTCTTTCAGTCTCTTTACTTTCTACGCTTGAAACCGATCCACAACTATTTGTAATGCAACATAGGTTGAGTATTTCTGCTATTAAAACCGATGTAATCATAAAAAGCTAATTTTTCAGGAATTTTAGACCAAGCTTCGGATAAACTTTGAGTTATCTGTCATCATGGTAGATGGTATAATCTGCTTTAGAGGAATGGATTAGTGCACTGGGCAATGTGCATTCTGTTGTCATTATTTGTAGTCCATACTCCATAGATAGGAGTGTGTATGCATCACCCATTCTTAAGAATTTGTGAAAGAAAAAGGTGTGCAGCAAAGATGGAATCAAAGAGATAAAAAGAACCATAATTGCAATATATTGTTATCCCAAGATTCAGCAGCATGCTGTTGCTATTTAATTTTTTTTGGTTTAAACATGAGCTCAAGCACTTCGCCACCTAGATTAAATGTCACCCAATAGGTTAGTTGGTCAGTAGTTGCCATAAACCTTTCTTGCTGTTGTCATACTGGCTTGATACTGAGTTTGTCATAATTTCTTCTCCATCATCCTCTTATCCTTTTGGGCAGCAGTTTTTTTTAGTCTTATAAGAATAAGAATGTAATGCTTTTGTCTTAATGATGACCATTACAGGAATCCTTTGGAGTGCCAACAAGATGGCATATAAGTCTGCTGGTTGGCCCTGTCTGAGTGGTGCACAAAACAGCTTGGTTAGTTTCTCTTATTTCAATAAAGTGGTTGTTAAAAAAGAGATTGCCATGGCCATAATGGGTTGATTGTTAGAATCCTTCTGGGCGTTTTATTTTGTGTGCATGAAATTGACTTTTCAATTCGAAGGTATTTCCCTGTATTTCCTTTTGCAATATCACTATGGTTCTGAAGTAAACCGATTGGCTCATCTTCATCTGTTATCTCCTGTTCTGTTCCTCTGTGCTTATAATATCAGTATCGAGGCATGGGTGACATTAAAAAGGCATGAAGATAGTATGGTGAAATTTGTACTCATTTTGGGTGGCATTCAAATAATCTATATGGCATTCTTTACCTTTTTCCTTTCTTTGGTTCAATGGCATTCTCTACCTTGTTTAGCCACCCAAATTATTTGATTAGGGACGTGACTGTTATTTGCTGTCTGCAACGGGTTCATTTTTTTAATTTCAAATTCGTTTGGTGATGAGTAATTTTCAGTTTATGGAAATGCATGGCTTTGTTGCATCCTTCATACCGTTCTTCCTGTGCACGGCAAGAAACATGTAGAATCATCATCCTTGTCCATATCGTAGATCGTTAGGACTTAGAAATGCAACTTTTAATGGATGATTTTGTTGAAGAGTCTCCTCTTCACTAGGGTTTGGCATGCTTAGTACATTTTGTTATTGAAGCAAAGGTTTTAATCTCAACTCTGAGGGCTGATAAGGTCGTGCTGGGTTGTGATGAGTTTTACATGCATGTTTTCTCGAGAAACTGGCTATTAGAATGTCTAATGTAGAAGGCAAAACTGCTAACGCCAATGAATTAGACGAGAGTTCGCTTTTTTTATATTATTTTATATGTTGATGTCTTAGTGAAGAGTACGTGTCGCTAGTAATTCCTCTCAAGGAAAACGGCCAAAAATTGTCACGGTGTCCAATTTCGTCTTCCATGCTTTCAGAAGAGGGCAACGAATAAGTTTGACAGTTAAATGCTGTTGGTTTCTTCAAAAGAGAGGAGAAATGATAATGGGCTGGAACCTGTGCATTGTGCATTGTGCATTGCTTACTTTTGGGCCATGACCTTGTTACTGTTTGCCACCAACCCATAAAAATAAATGAAAAATGCACCCGACCCAAGTTCGACCTTAATACTAAACTTAGTTATGAAATTCAATAAATTTAATTTAATAATATTAAAATAACTTTAAGTTTATATATCATTATTTATTATTAAGAAACCCGTAAAATAATGTTTTGTTTTTCTCTACAGCTGGCAAGCGATTAATAATTAAAATAGCCCAATTGGGAAGCACAATTTGCTAGAATATTATGAATAAAGTTAAACTAGTTAATCACATTTGGTCCCTAGTTGGTGAGTAAGTTAAGAAGTGCAACCCTAGTCTGGATCAAACGCCTAAACATGCACTCTAATTCCATTTCAAGATCTTCAATGGCAATCTCCACCGCCTCCAATCTTTTATTCGCGCTATCAAATGCTGTTTCATCGCAAAAATCGTACGACGTCTTCTGACAATTCGAGCGTAAAATCTTTGACCTAATCATAGACCGTTTCCACGTAGATTGTTGATCATCAAGCCATGGAATGGAAATGAGAGACAACAAAGACTCAACAATTGAGATGGTCATCACTCTCACTTCTTTTAGTACTTCGACAACAACCAAGAGATTAATGTTATTTGTCCCCGCCGAAGCTGGATCATCAGCTTTGCTCTTCTTCTTCAGCGATGTTACACATTTTAAAGTTTCTTTCCTCAGCTTCTTCCTGTAGTGGTTGTAAGCTTCAATCTTGTTACAAATCACGTTAGGCTCGCTCGCCTTTACTACTCTTCGCAACGTTAGTTGCAAGTCGAGGAGGTGTTCTTTTACGAGTAAAAGAACATCTTTTGAGATGCTGCACACCTCCAACATTTTAAGAGACGATTCTGCGACTTTAAGAATCCATTTTTCTTGCTTTTGCTGAACAATAACTTGTTGGATTTCTGGCGAGTGGAGGAGATCATTGGCAGAGTTATGCAATTCTCTAAGGGCACTAAAATTTGGAAGTGACATTTTGATCAGGAGAACGAAAGGAGATTTCTTTTTTGCAAGTTTTCTTAAGATTGTGTGCGGAAGATGGTTTTAGGGTATTATTTTAGGTAATCTGGGACATGGTTTTTATAGTAGAACTTAGAGACAAGTTTATCTTAAACTAGATCTGAGATCCATAAAAAAAAGTATCCTTAATTTTGTACGGAAATAGGACAAATTGGAGACAGCTTAGGTGACCCAACTTTGTCCCAAGGAAGCTTCTTGAGATCAGGAAACGGTGTAATGATAAAGTAGTACGGTGATGGATCATTCCAACTCAAACTGTTTAGATGCTTACACGTGAGATTTCATGTTATATTAGAGGAATTAAACTAAAATTTATCTATTAAATGTGGTAAGTTCTAGAGACACCGACAAAAAAAATTAGGAATAATGTGTAGTTTTTAATTGATAAGAGTTCAGGTGGTTAGTGATTTAAACTAAAATGTGGAAGTGTTGCATGAATGAGAGGGAGGTGCCAGGCTGCATTTGTTTGTCACGAAACCAGACAAAATGTCATGAATTAAAACAATAAATTAAATAAATAGATATATGTTGATTAATGTTGTTATTATTTTAATAAATGTACGTGTGATCACTTAGCTAATTTAACAACTGTAGATGTTATTGTTCTCTGGTAACACAACATGGAATCAGAGATGAAGATCCGTAGTTGTTTAATTAAGCAAAGCAACTTCCAAGAAATTGGTCGTGATGGTTCAAGGATACTGCATTTTTTTTTTATCTTTAGATTATCTTGATTCATTTTTGTTACTGTGATCCGAAATAAATAAATAAATGTATTGATTATTTTAATTAACGTCAATTTTAAAAATAATTAGAATTTTCTACTTTTGTATTTTTGTTATTGTTATTATATAATCAGAATTATTAATAAAATTTAATTTGGACAAAAAATAGGATATGATAAAATATTTTATTAAGAAGATCAATATTAAAATACAAAATTGTGTCGTGTATATTTGAAAATTACACTTTTTTTTAGTTAACAAATAGTTTAACCCATAACTTTTACTTGTTCAAATAACAACAAGTAAAAATTATGTCTTCGTCCTCTCTTTTTTTGCCGCCGTCAATCCCGATGGATACAAACAAATCCCTAACCCTAACCCTTCGTCGTTAGACAACTCTAATAACTAAGTTATATTTTAATTATGATATATTTTTTAAATGTTTTAATATAAATTAACAAATGCACCCATAAGATTGGGTCCTAGCTCCGCCACTGGATAGTGTAAGGAGAAGAGTATGCAATGCATGTTGCGCGTAGAAGTTTAATTTTGGCTTAACCACCATTTTTGTCTCTCTATTTGTTATTTTTTCCTCAAATAAGTTCGTACATGAAATATTTTCTACGTTAAATTCTCTAGGAACGAAATCATCTGATTTAGTCTTTACGGTTTTCTACCTTTTTTTTATTTTAATCATAACGTTAAATTTTGAGTGGTTTTTCGTTAACAATTAATGGTTTTTCATATATAAAAAAAGTGACATTTCCTCACAAAATGAAAAAAATAATTAGAGAAAAAAAGTGGTATTTTGTTACCCTCTCCCTAAACATAAATAAAAACAATAATTAAATTTTAAAAATATTTTTTTATTATTTTTTTTCTAAATTTTAACATAATTATCACAGTACTAAATCTAAAAATGAAAAAATATTTGAGATTATATCAAATGGTTTTGTACTTAAAAAACCTAACGAAAAAAATATGACAACCTAAATCAAATTTGTCTCAATTAGGTCCGTACCTAATTTTGTTCGAGAAATTCTTATTTTCTAATCCTAAGAAAATATAGTAGTATCAGTCATGACATTTTTATTTACACATGGATAATAAATAAATTTTATTCAATGTACATATGGACTCATGAATGCACATTATCAATAACTCAACACGTGGACCATAAAAATTAGAACATCAGCACCTAGCCCTTTAAGAAGTTTTCTCATGATACCACGTCACCTTTTAAGAGCTCTATATGTATTTTTAATAGGAAAAAGCAATAGAATCACTCTCACGTTTATACCAAATATTAAAAAATATCACATATTTATAATTAAGTCAAATAAAAATCTATATTTGTCAATTTTAACAAATCACATCCTATTTTGAACATTGTTTTAAAATTTATTTAACTATTCTAAAAAATTATTTTAAAATTGATTTATTAAAAAAATAACATGAAATATTTTTCATCTCTTTCTTTACACCAGATAGACGCTGACGTAGTATAACCTAGTAAAAATTTTAAAAAATAAAATAAAATATGCCTCCTCCCCAAATTAAAAAAATAATTTTACATTTAATTTCAATTTTTTATATAGTTTTTTAATTAGATTATGGCGTGTCAGTGTCTATCTGGTGTAAGGATAGAGATGAAAAAAAATTCATGTCCTTTTTTTTAGTAAATAAATTTTCACATTAATTAAATCTAAAAATAATTTTTAGAAAAATCAAACAAATCTTGAGATAATTTTTAAAATAAATTCATGTCTCTTTTTGACTCAATTACAAATATAAAGTTATTTTATTATTTTTTCCTTTTCAATATTATATGTCAAATTAAAGAAGACAATTGAATTAAATACGAAAAGAATTATATCTTTGTAAAACATCTTCTTATCTTTCCTTACATTTAAATTTTTGTGATGGAGTACGCATTAAACCCTTACATTTAGTTATTATCAGAGCTATTAGTATTATTTTGTATTTATATCACTGATTTGCAAAACAAAATGTAAGCAACTCACACTACCTATGATGATTTTTAAAATCCAAATAAAACTTTAGATTAGAGAGGATTAGTTTCCTCTATAAAAATATACTTTCCATTTTTTTTTAAGTTAATATTTACGAGTAGTGTTAGAGATATCAACACTTTTATTAAATTTTATACTAAAAATACACATGTCAGCTTCACAACCACTTGATAGTTATTAATTTAAATAAAATAATAATATAAGCTAATCAAGAAGGGATAAAACTCAATCATATTTTTTTTTTAAAGAAAAACCCAATCATATTTTGACATAACCATTAGTACAATTTTGTTAATAAAATAATTAGTATCCAAAACATTATTCAATTATTAATGAGACTAAAACGCCTAAAAAGACTTATAAGTTATAACAACAGAGTTCAAATTCTATTAGATATGGGACTCCTGATATACAAAACAAAACCAAACAAAATTATAACCAGGCAACAAACTCTTAGGGTCTGTTTGGCAGTCCAGTTCTGTGGGGAAATGGTCAGTGGGGAAATGTTCAGTTGGAGAACAACATCTGGGAAACGGAGGGTGCTGTTTGGTAAAATAATTGTAAAAATTCAGTGGGGAAACGAAATCTGGGAAACGGAGGGTGCTGTTTGGTAGTCCAGTTTACCAAAACTATGGTTTGGATGTAAAATGACCATAAAGGGCATAATTCATTTTAAGTGTTTAATTTTTTTTATTTTTTTATCTTTATATATATTTTTAATCAATTTATTTATAATCTAACATCTACCAAATATTTATCTAATATCATAAATAAATTAAACTTATTTAAATCATAAATAAATTAAAATTTATTAATACCATAAAAAAATTGAGTTTTTAATACCAGAAATAAATAAAAGATATTTATCTAATATAATAGAAAAATAAAACATATTTGGAATTACATGAATAACTTACATATTTCATTTTGTTTAAAAAGTAATCAAAACAATTGTTAGATTATAATTATTATATAATTATTAATTAAACTACTCTTAATGATTATCAACCAATCGTTCTTAATTTTAATTAAGTATGACAAAATTATAAATTTGATTTCCACCGCAATATCGATGATTAACAAACAGGCAAAAAAGAAAGAAAAAAGGACCAGAAAAGCAAAATTGTACACTAAACTTTGTGATTTATATTATGAATCAACTTTACAAGAAGATAATCTAGATTTTCTATCAAAGTCCAACAAAAGTATGGAGGTATTATCCTTAGTACGCAGTGTTCTAGCCTCGCTCAACAAAAAAATAGCTATCTTCTCAGTTGAATTCTCGCCGTCTGTAGAGTATTTATCATTCCCCTGTGTCAAACACCAACGTTAATATTGCAATGTCGTGGAGCATGCACATACGAAAAATCTCAATCGAACCTTTACTGGTGGTCTATAAAAAGCTTACCTCAAGGATAAGCTGAAAGGCTTTTTTAACACCAATGACATCCCAAAAGCCATCACTGCAAGTTTTACACAAAGCTATATTCATGTATCCAAAATATTTAGCTATAAAAAGAAACTATGAACTTTACGTAACAGTCGTCCAAGAAAAAGAGACCAGTATTCCAACGGTCGGGTTCAAGTAGTATCAAATGCAGATAAAGAATCATGAGTTATTGACGAACTTGAGATAGGACAGCATAAATACCAGACACTATGATGATTTATGACCAAAAATTAAGAAATAGATGATAAGAATGTCACCTTGCCAATAATGTGAAGGCACTGTTTGCTTGATCAATATGCACTGCTTGACTTATGTAAGGCTCAGAGCTGAAGCGAGCATCCTACTGTTTCAGAAATTTGTCCCCAAGCATTCGAGCAAGGTTCAAGCCTGGAAAGAGGGGCGTGGTTAAATAAGGAAGAATATATCAAGTGGAAGATCCTTAGCGTGATTACGGTAAGAGCTTACCGTGATTACGCTAAGAGAAAAATGCTTAGCGTGATCACACTAAGCCCTTACCGTGATTCACGGTAAGCACTGATTTAAATTCCATACGTTTTTCAAAATACATTTTTTCAAAACTTGTCTTTGTATAAAACCTTTTGACACTATTTCTTGAGGTAATTAAACATTAAACAAGTGTTAGTTTCACATGGAACATGACAAATGAAAATAAATTGCTCCCAATTAGCCATTTCAAATGCTACCAATTAATGACCAGCCAAACGAGCTCGAAAATCAGCCACAATCAAGCATGAAAATAGCCATAAATAAGCATGAAAACGCAGCCACAAAAAGCATGAAAAACCCAGCCATTCAAGCCTATTTTGGAACAACATTTCAGCAGCAAATACACCTCAATTTGACAGCATTTCGGCGACATAAATTAGCAACGAAACAAGCTACAATTGGACACTAAAAGGGGTGCATTTGGACAGCTAAAAGAGCTACAAAATGGACAGCAAAACATGCGTGAATTGGCAGCAAAATGGGCATCAAATTGACAGCTAGAATAAGCTTAATATTGACAGCAAAACATGCATAATTTGGCAGCAAAACGGACACTATTTCGTCATCAAAACGAACTCCCAATTGACCGCAAAAATAGCATGAAAAAGGAAGCAATTATCAGTGCAAAATTGACAGCAAAATGAGCAAAGATTGACAGCAAAGTGGCGTGGTTTTGGCAGCAGCACAAGCACCCATTTCGACAACAAAATCAACAGCCTTTCGGCAACAAAAACGGACACTAAATGAGCAACGATTCGTCAACGAATTGACAGCATTATAAACACCAAATTGGCAGCACTTAAACACACATTTTGACAGCTAGAATGAGCTGAATTCAACACTTAAATGGGCATTATTTCGGCAACAAAAGGCAAGCTCGCATTCTTCAACCAAAACAGCCCTAATTGAACACAAAAATTGCCCACAAATTAGCTACGAAACAGTTCTAACATTAGCTATAAACAAAGAACCAAATCATGCAAACTAAATTCCAAATCATGGTAACTAATTTGACAGCAAACAGACAACATTTTGACAACAAATAGAGCACTATTATGACAGCAAAGTAAGCATACATTTGACAGCGAAAATGGTGATTATTTTGGTAACAAAGTGAGCTAACATTCAGCAACAAAACGAACTATAATTGAATACAAAATTAGATTGTCTTCGAGCTGAGTTTAACTCAATAGCAAATCAACGATAACTAAAAATAAGAAATAAATAAATAAAATTTCTCACTCTTCTAAAACAATTACAACAATAAATGTCACAGGCATCAGTATCAGCCGGAGGAAAATAGAAGTAAGGATTACCCGCGGCCAAAGCTTCAAAATCGGGTTCCATGGAGGAAGAAGAAGCGACATCACTTTTCCGACTCTTTGAAGACGGTTTCTTTGGTGTATTAGTCCTAGCACGCTTAGAAGAGGATCCTTTGGCCATATTGAGTGGAGATAAAGAGGATTTTGGAGTGAAAAATGAATTTTGGGAGTTAGGGTTCCAAAATGGGAATTTTATGGGTTATGGAGATTGAGCGATTAATCCCTAAAATTGACACATGATTTTTGTTTAGGATTAAATGAGGAGTGTTTAGCTAAATTTTGGCTGGATTTCGTCATGATTTGAGCAAGAAATCGAAGAAGTCGAATTTTGGAGAAGGAGAGGGAAAATGGTCGGGCTAGAGGAGAGAGCTGGAAAGTGAGGAAGAAGACGTGAACAGTATTTTTTTATTTTATATACTTGGTAGCATCGTAATTAAACAAGAATAGAAAGGTTATTTTTGTCCAAATAAATGAGCCCCTCCATCCCGCAAATGGCCCTTTTCCTCATCTTGCCAATCAACCAAATTCAGCCAATTCCCTCACCTTGTATTTTCCTGGGTTGGCCACCCAATTTTAAAATTTTCATTGGTTGAATGGTGTTTACCAAACACCATTCAACCCATTTCAGTTTGGGAATGCTGGGTTGGGTACCCAACCCAGACTCCCAAACAGGCACTTAATCTCTTCTGCTTCCTTCCTTAGCGAGCTAATCGGGAACGCATTTTCCTTCCCTGAGAATATGGACGATTTTTACTTCACGAATAATCTTCTTAGGGATTTTCGGTTCCTCTAAGTAAAACATGGTCTACCTCTCACCTTGTTTTTTTTTTATAAGCTTAAGATATTATTGAAAGAGAAACTAATCTGATAGGTTATCGAGATCGTAAAAAATAAATACAACTTAACATTTGCTATAAAAGATTGAGAATAATGGTAAGAGATTCGATTCACATAGAATGAGTAGACTTATAACAATGTAAGGACCATATTTTAACATTGATTGAGCCTTAATTGTAGTGGTTTTACCACTTTATCTCTCGCAATTTTTAATGATATGCTATTGATTCCGGTACGAATCATTCGAATATTGCAGGAAACAACCTAAGAGAGGTGGCAAACAGAAAATGGAGTAGAATTGGGCATAATTTTAGCGGAACTAGAGCAGGCTGGTTGATGGCAGCTTTTTTGGCCTAGACAAGAGCAGAATCTCTCAAGACCAAGACAGACTCGCTTAGCTGCGCCCCACTTGGAGATATCTTCAGAGCAAACAACGGATCAAATCCCCGATGATTGGAGCGTTGATTTTGGAGTAATTGAGGATGCGCCATGCTGATCTTGATCTGATAATATTTCCATGTGAGGATGAGAGCAATCAAAATACAATTTGAAGTTAATTAGGATTTTAAATTCCTTTATTTCCGCCTATTTTTTAGAAAGAGAGAACTTTATATACTCTTCCTAGGGTTTTGAGAAGGGGACGACTCCCTCTCTGATTTTGAATCCTCCATCACATTCTAGATACATTTTCTCTCCTTTGGAAACAAAGAAGTTTTCACCATTTCTAATACATTGTTATTTGCTTTTCAATTATGCGTATGAATAGCTAAGCACCCTTTTCTTAGTAGAGGCAATAAGGCATGATCATGAATATGCATGAGACTTAATCGTTCTTATTAGTCTTTATATATGCATTTAATTAATCTCGTGATTATTCTTATCGTATTTTCTGCTTGGTTTTAGAAGTAGCTAATCTAGAATTGAACAGATCATGCAACAATCATTCTTCATAGTGTCTCGGCCGTAAGCCCAAGAGGATCGAAGTAGACTCCTACGCGTTACTGGGTGTATTCAGGAAACGGTAGGGGGAAAGGTTAATCAGATCCAGTCCCGACTGACACCCGAGGATACTAGTCTGGAGTTGTCTTCCGCTAATCGATCATATACCAACTCGGTGAACTCTTCAACCAGCAAGGTGCTGATTGGTAAGGCATCATCTCTAAGCGTACCTGAGGTGGTGTTGATGCAGGAGGAAAGCAGGGGTCATAAGCGTACCTCGA
Source organism: Viola odorata (assembly GCA_963691705.1). Classification (NCBI taxonomy): domain Eukaryota; kingdom Viridiplantae; phylum Streptophyta; class Magnoliopsida; order Malpighiales; family Violaceae; genus Viola; species Viola odorata. The sequence goes on from OY829542.1 coordinate 20,344,836, forward strand.
TTCTATAGCAACTCTGTGGATTAAAGATGAATATTTCCGCGTCGATGATTGTGTATCTTATCTCATAGCCGCTAGCCTCTAATAGGAATCCTTCTCATATCAGACATCTATTCTCGAATCTGCTCTCTTGACCAAGATTATTATTCTTGGCCAAGACAGTTATACATTACATTTCCTTTTCAGTTTTAGTTCTATCACAAACACCCACATTTCACCTAAGTGTTATTTGGTCATCATAATTTCGCACAAAGAATTGTACCACTGCTCCCTGTGGATCGATCCTCTTACTGCTATCTACAAGCAATTTGTTCTTAGTAGTGAGTTAATGGGTTTATGAATGTGATTGATTTTTAATATGAGAACACACTTTTTGACTAAGACGCCTCGTTTCTCAAGCAAGGCTCATTCAAGTTACTCACTCTCCCTAGTCTCAAGGGGTTAATTTTAAACTGAGATTGATCTAGTTGTCTACTGAATCCTTTTAGCCTTGTATATTATTTCTAGCAGCCTTTAGAATTGACAATGACTATTCAAATCAAAATCTAAATTGACCAAATTTAAGTATGAAATGAATAATGATGACAAACAAATAAAGAGTTTGTAAATGCAAATGCAGGAATTATATACTAAGATCAATTAGATCTCACAAACACATAGAATCATACACCTTTCGATCTTTACTAGGAATATAAAAACTTAGCTAGACTTACAGAATAAAATTAAAAGCATAAAAATAAATTGTATAAATTAAAACTCTTTGTTACCAAGGAAGAAAATGAAAGAGGTTGAGAGAAAATAAAACTAAAATTAAATCCCAGATAAGAAGTTAAAATTGTAGATAATACAAGGAATAATGATTGTGTGGTGATTTTGATGAATATCTCTATCTAATTGTGTGTTTTTGGATAAAGATACTACTGATTGTGTGCCATTTTCTTCTTTTTTTTGCAGAATCAATGATCTAAAGAAGATAGAGAAGAAAGATGCTGAAAACCACTAGAATTGCAGGAAGATGCTGACTCTTGCCCTAGAAGGAGTTCTGAAGCGGATTGTCTAAGTCTAGACTTAGAATGACGTAGAGTAATAGAGAATTACAAAGGGGGCAAAACGTAGAGTTTCGAGGCTAATCAAGAAAGGCGCATTTTGAACCTTTTCAAACCAACTCGATACGATCAAATGTAGATTTGAGAAATTTCCCAAGTGGTCTGGATCAGATACAATTTTTGATTTTGAATTTTAGGAGATAGTTAAGATAATATTTAATATTTTCCTTAATTCTGAGAGAAACAACTTTTGATTTTAGTTTTATGTGTTTTAGATTTTGAACCTGGCTCTCATCATCTTCTTCCATAGAATGCGAGATTCCTTTTATGCATTCTCTTAATTTCCAGTTTTCGTTAATTATGTTTCTGTCTGGATAAAGTTTCCATTCGTAGTGAAGGCAATAAATATTTTTTATTCAGTTTAATTGTGAGATCTAATTGTTTCATCTAATTTCGACATTTTTGTTTATTCATTCATTGATTTAATGCCAATATTGATCATGTTAGATTTAAGCTTGATCATCTTAATCTATAATATAAATAATTAAAGTAATTCCCAAAGGCTGAGGATTTCAAAGCCAAGAGGATAAGCAAACAACTAGATCGATCTCAGTCAGAGGCTCTTTGAGACTAGAGTGAATGAGTAATTAGATTTAAAGGCTATAAGTGTACCTTAGTTTTGGCCTAGAGTTAGTATTTCCATGAATTTATCAATTGTCTAGTTAAATCTTATAAGTGTACCTTAAGGTTGCTACATAATTAGGGTCTCTTAATAATTATACCTTTAAGTGACTTGTTGCAAGTAGAAATGATGTAATCTAAGTGTACCCGATCGCTATATAGCTACTCCAAGAATGAGAAATGAATATCTTTAAATCAATGATCAATTATACTTGAATCATAACCTTGATATTGTCTTTGCTAGGATCTTTTATTATATTTGTTCAACAAATCAACTCTGAACTTGTTTCACTTTCAATTACATTGTCTACTTATTACTTTGTCAATTATTCCTCAATTGAAAACAACCCTCATTTATAGTCTAGTTATTATTTCATTGGTCATCATAAAAATCTAAAATTTATTCCTTTGTCTTAGTGGAATGAACTTTTTATCATCGCGCACAATTCATTTTTGTCTGCCAGTATTAATTCGCAATCTTAATTATTATTTGACAAATTCGGCAGTTGATCAAATGATTAAATAACCTTTTTCTTTCTAGATTATCTCTAAAATATCCAAAATCCAAAATTCAAAAAATAAATAATGTATCTAATCCCATAGGATTTAGAACTGAAAATCAGATAAGATCCTTCTTTGAATTTGAACTATCCAAAGGTGCCCAACTGCTCTTAAGTTTCGTCAATTGCTTCACAAGTCTAGAATTTGGTTCAGAAAATGTTTTTGGTCAAAAATTGTCTTGACTTGGAATTGAGAAATCTTCATCAAATTATGATTGTTTTGCTCCCTTTCTTCAAAGCTATTTCTAGAAGTAATTATCTGCAAAAATGAAAGATTGTGCCTCTAATCAGTAGTATTACTATCCAAATTGTAAGCAACTAAATATAAAATAAGATCAAAATTAACACGCATCAGAGACACGCAAGACGTGTGCTCTTAGAAATGACACTAAGGTCGACCCTGAGGGGCAAACCCTAGGAGACTACAAGTCAGTCTCTAGCTAAACTATAAGCCTCGAAAAGAATTTAGTTCAACTAGAGTCGCAAGCCCTCAAATGAAGCCATAATATCATACAAAGAATAGGGAAATCTATGATAAAAAGCTTTAATCCATACAACTAACCTAGTAAAAATTAAGTTAAGCACATGATTGCGATAAAAATCCTTACCTTGGAACAACACTTGATTTTGTTCAAACTAAATACTCCCTGCGATTATGTAGAACAACATTCTCTAGCTTGTTAATCCAATTTGCAGCAATTAAGGAGTCTGTTTCAAAGACAATGAAAATTCCTCCCATCACTGTGATGGGTGTCGAATCCGTCAAAAATAATTATAAAATACAACTTATTATTAAGAAAAAGTTTAATTGTAGATAGCAAGTAAGAGGTTCGATCCATAGGGAGTACTGGTGTGATTTTCGTGTGTGCTCGTGAAAACCAGTGATAGCACATAGGTGAGATTGGAGGAAGGGGGGGAGGGGGCTGTTTCAAACTAAAGAGAATGCGATTCTTGGTCAAGAGACAGATCAAGAAGAAACAATCAGATTATAGGTGTCGCACCCCCTTTTTGGATTCTATCCTAATGCGACGAAGGTTTGGGACTGGATGTGAGATGAAATCGGACTCATCTCACATGATGTAATGAAGTCACCACCCTAATTTGTTTCTAGGTTTAGGGAACCTAATTGTCATGCATAAAAATAAAAAGCTAAGGCGAAAAGGGTCTAAACTCGAGAACGGTGGTTCGGGGTCGTGTTATGGATTCGGGAAGGTGTTAGGCACCCGAGTCACATCCTAAAAAGGTTACCGGAGAAAGAGGTGTTTTATTATGCTTGAAAAATAAAAGGTCCTAATCTAATAATCATGCCCAATGAATTAATTCTAATAATCCTAAATATTCATGCATACGATTATATATGCGAAAAAACGTAAAATAAATAAAAGGGAAGAAACGTTTACTTGTGGAGGAGTACGGGCGATTTACCCCTTTTTTACCGGAATTTTTGGCACGAGGAGAGAATTGCGTTTAAATATTTGGCGATTTCTGTACGCGGGCGAAAAAAAGATTAATTTGGATAAACAGAAAATATTATCTAAAGCGTGCGAAAATAAACAACATACAAGCATACGAGAAATAAATAAACGGTACGAGTGCAGAAATAAATAAACAGTACAAGTGCGGAAAAGTAAATAAACAGTGCGAGTGCCGAAAATAAATAAACAGTACAAGTGCGGAAATTAAATATGCAAGTGCGAAAATAAATAAATAGTACAGGCATACGAAAAATAAATGCAGTGGATCGAAATTTGGACTAGGCCCATTGGGCCTAGAAATTGGGCCCACTAGCTAGGCCCAGTAGCTGAAGAGCCTTTTCCTTGTATTTGGGCTTGGCCATTTCCCTTTCTTCTTTCCCGTTTGCCAAGCCTATTTTCCTTTCTTTCTTTCCCGTTTGGGCTTGGCAAAGCCAAGCCCATAGCCAATTAAAAGGAGGCTTTGGCCTCCTGTTCATCGTCTCCTTCCCTCGTTCGCGTCTTCTTCCTTTCTTCATCAGCCAAGGACAGCAACGCCGCAAGGCCTAGCAACGGAGGGCGGCTGCAGCTCACTCGGCGGCAGCAATCATCGCCAGCGGCAGTATGACACAACAGCGACGGCGCGGCGCGGCAGCAGTCCGTCTTCATCCTTCAGCGTCGGCGAGGTGGGACAACAACAAACCACTGGGCAGCAACAACAACGACCCTTCTCCGGTGACAGCAACTCCGGCGGCACAGCAACGGCAAAGCAACAGCAACAGCGGGGCTAAGGCACGGCAGCGATGGAGGGCAGCACAGCAGCGGCGAGGCAAGACGACGCAGTAGTCATCGGCAGCGGCGGCGAGGTACGGTAGTGGCGAGCTGCTTGGCAGCTCGGTAGCGGACAGTGGTAGTGCAGCGGCGGTGGAGGGCAGTGGTGATGATGGCTCCATTTTTCTCTCCCCCTCTCTCTCTCTCTCTCTCTGTCTCTCTCTCTGCGTCTGCTTCCCCCTTTTGCTTGTGGCTCCGAGCTTCCATTTAATGAAGCTTGAGGCGGTGGAGAGGTGAGGTAACCGAGGATGACAAGACCAATGAGCAGCGGCGTGGCTCGAGGAAGAACGTGATGCTCGAGGAGGAGAACAGTAAGGCGGTTGGTTCATGCACGCCTACGTGGAAAATAGGATGGCCATTGATCTTAGTTGACTTCAAAAGTCAACTAGATCAATGGTAGAGATGAAAAACTTGATATATTAATTAACTATTCAGTTCAAGGCAATGGTACGAGTAATTTTGCGAGAAAATAAATATAAACTTGAACCGAAAATGTTAAAACGTAGAATAAAATAAACTAAGATAAATAGCATACAGTAAGCGATGAAAAGTTTGCTATATTGCTCGATAAAAAATATTCGCTTGTAAGTAATAAGCGAGCTGCTTGGCAGCTCGGTAGCGGACAGTGGTAGTGCAGCGGTGGTGGAGGGCAGTGGTGATGATGGCTCCGTTTTTCTCTCTCTCTCTCTCTCTCTCTCTCTCTCTCTCTCTCTCTCTCTCTCTCTCTCTCTCTCTCTCTCTCTCTCTCTCTCTCTCTCTCTCTCTCTCTCTCTCTGCGTCTGCTTCCCCCTTTTGCTTGTGGCTCCGAGCTTCCATTTAATGAAGCTTGAGGCGGTGGAGAGGTGAGGTAACCGAGGATGACAAGACCAATGAGCAGCGGCGTGGCTCGAGGAAGAACGTGATGCTCGAGGAGGAGAACAGTAAGGCGGTTGGTTCATGCACGCCTACGTGGAAAATAGGATGGCCATTGATCTTAGTTGACTTCAAAAGTCAACTAGATCAATGGTAGAGATGAAAAACTTGATATATTAATTAACTATTCAGTTCAAGGCAATGGTACGAGTAATTTTGCGAGAAAATAAATATAAACTTGAACCGAAAATGTTAAAACGTAGAATAAAATAAACTAAGATAAATAGCATACAGTAAGCGATGAAAAGTTTGCTATATTGCTCGATAAAAAATATTCGCTTGTAAGTAATAAAAATTCGAGCGTAACAAAATGCTAAAATAAAAATTGAACAAAACACAAAGAGATAGCACGAGATAGAAAAACAATAAAAATAAGTAACTAATGAGCGAAATTGTTCGACCCTTGGTTTTGAGAATTTGACTCGGGAACCGATACGGGTTCAAACGAAAAAAAGTGATAAAAATGCGAAAAAGGTATGGAATAAAATTTAAATGATATTAAGCGTAAAAATAAACATCAGATTGACATAGATAAATGGAAGTACGATTTTAGAAAATTGATGACAGAAATGCAACAAAATTAAAAATTAAAAGTCAAAAATCGGGTAGCAACAGTTGCCCCCTCTTTACTGTCTTATCAAAAATTCGGTGCAACTGAGATTTTTGATGAGCAGTAAAGATGGTTGCTCCCGAGCCAGCAATGGTTTGAAAACGTGCAATGTAAATGCAGATTTCCCTGATAATGGGATAAAAAGTGGATGAGGAAATGTAAATGACGTCTCCCTGATACTGGGATGAAAAGTAAATTGGCGGAAATGTAAATGATGACTTCCCTGATAGTGGGGTGAAAAGTAAATTGGCGGAAATATAAATGATGATATCCGAACGGGGACACCGCAATTGTCGGACATCGATGCAGAAAACGTAAACTTGAGATCCGAACGGGGACACCGCAATTCTCGGACGTCGATGCAGTAAAATGAAACTTGACATCCGAACGGGGACACCGCAAGTCTCGAAAGTCGATGCAGAAAACGTAAACTTGATATCCGAATGGGGACACCGCGAGTCTCGAACCTCTGTGCAGGAAATGAAATTTGACATTTGAACGGGGACACCGTAAGACTCAAACGTCGATGCAGTAAAAGTAAACTTGAGATCCGAACGGGGACACCGCGAGTCTCGAACCTCTGTGCAGGAAATGAAATTGACATCTGAATGGGGACACCACAAGACTCAGACGTCGATGCAGTAAAAGTAAACTTGAGATCCGAACGGGGACACCGCGAGTCTCGAACCTCTGTGCAGGAAATGAAATTTGACATCTGAACGGGGACACCGCAATTGTCGGACGTCGAAGCAGAAAATAAAAGGTATCCGGGCGAGGCTATCGCAGTCACGGACGTTGATGCAGAAAATGTAAAGACATTCGGGCGAGGCTATCGCAGTCACGGACGCTGATGCAGAAAATGTAAAGACATCCGGGCGAGGCTATCGCATACACGGACGTTGATGCAGAAAATGTAAAGACATGCGGGCGAGGCTATCGCAGTCACGGACGCTGATGCAGAAAATGTAAAGACATCCGGGCGAGGCTATCGCAGACACGGACGCTGATGCAGAAAATGTAAAGACATCCGGGAGAGGCTATCGCAGACACAGACGCTGATGAAGAAAATGTAAAGACATCCGGGCGAGGCTATCGCAGACACGGACGCTGATGAAGAAAATGTAAAGACATCCGGGCGAGGCTATCGCAGACACGGACGATGATGAAGAAAATATAAAGACATCCGGGCGAGGCTATCGCAGACAGGGACGCTGATGAAGAAAATGTAAAGACATCCGGGCGAGGCTATCGCAGACACGGACGCTGATGCAGAAAATGTAAAGACATCCGGGCGAGGCTATCGCAGACACGGATGCTGAAAATGTAAAGACATCCGTGCGAGGCTATCGCAGACACGGACGCTGATGCAGAAAATGTAAATGCAGAGTGATATGCTTTGCTCTGATGTTGGGAAATGTTGGTTGTTCGGATACTTTGAGCTGATAGCGAAGGAAGTTTCGGATGTGGGCGACCACGTCGCCATACGTCACGACTGAGAGTGGGCGACTACGTCGCCACCAACATGAGTGACCAAGTCACCGCAACACAACAAATGAGAAATGGGTGACCAAGTCACCGCGACACAACTGAAAAATGGACGACCAAGTCGTCACAGCAACACGGGTGACCAAGTCACCGCAACACAACTGAAAAGTGGACGACCAAGTCGTCACAGCAACACGGGTGACCAAGTCACCACGACACAACTGAAAAGTGGACGACCAAGTCGTCACAGCAACACGAGTGACCAAGTCACCGCAACACAACTGAAAAGTGGACGACCAAGTCGTCACAGCAACACGGGTGACCAAGTCACCACGACACAACAAATGAGAAATGGGTGACCAAGTCACCGCGACACAACTGAAAAGTGGACGACCAAGTCGTCACAGCAACACGAGTGACCAAGTCACCACGACACAACTAAAAAGTGGACGACCAAGTCGTCACAGCAACGTGGGTAACGAAGTTACCGCACGACAAGACCAAAAAGTTTAGAAGGTGGGGTTTTGAAATTTTAAAAGGTAGGGTTTTGAACCGCCACACGAAGTTTGAAGAGTAGGGCTTCGAACCGCCACACGAAAGTTTGAAAGGTGGTAACGTATTTCATTCGAGTGTTCATTGGACGGTGGGGAAAATGGGATCCGCCGCACGAAAATGATTGTGGAGTGGTAACGCACTCCATTTAGTTGCTTTGATCACAGTGTGAGATTCCACTGACGCAGATCTGTATCCTGCAAATAGGGAGGAAACAAACACGGAGCAGCAGTGGATGGAAAAGAGAAAGCAATTGATAAATGAGAAAATAATGAGATCAAATCATGTATGTCGTATATGAAAGTATTTCCACACTTCCCTAAAGTTTGCCCCCAGCATTTTATCAAGTTGAAAACAACTTCCCTATCAAGAGAAGGTTCAACAAGTTTATGCATTTCTGGAGAACATGTCATCCAATTTTCTATCATATATGCATGCTTGATACGAGCCTAGAAAAGCATTTGCATCTTGCCCAGGAGATAACGACCTCAAGGAAAAGACTTTCCCACAACATGTAGACGTAAGTAATCCTCACTGGATATTGGTGTTTGCGCTCACACTCAGAAACAGGGCTACGTGTTTACACTCATAAAAATGCAATAAACATAGCACAAAGTTTGATTTGCAATGTCAATCCGAGTGAATAAACTTCATATGAAGATGCACATGCATGGGCATTCATATAATCGAAAGGACTTTGCAAGAGAATAAAAATATGTAGTGGATAGACAGAAAGAAGAAGAAGGAATCCGTTTTAGGAAGAAAGTGCTTTTTGGCAGAAGAAAGGGTTTTTAATGAGCAATGCTCAACTGAGGTTACTAACCGGAGGTAAGGTACCCCGAGCGCTGTTTGCGAGAGTTTGGTGAAACTCTGAAGCTTTCGTTTGAAATGTCAGTCTTTTTCTCCGCAAATTGTTGTTTGAATACAACCTGGGACCCCTTCTTCGAAATACCCAACTGGGTTTTCGAATCTTCACAAGAAATGATCTCTTTTACTTTTGAAATCATCATTTGTCGTTGATAAAGTGCACCAATTTTTGAATCTTCATTGAAAATGATCTCTCTTTTGTTTTGAGATCATCTTTTGACTTGCTTGTGTTCACCCATTTTTCTGTTTTTTCTTCTTCTTTTTTTCTCTTTATTTTTTTCAAGCAAAGCAAGTACAATTTCGTCTTGTATTTGGCTGGGGCCTTCAAGTCTTGATTTTTTGCTTCTTTCGGCGTTGACCATCAGCAATCTTCAGAGATTTTGGAATCCCTCTTATGCAACCCAAGTTCGATGTGCACCTTATCTTCAATTAACAACCTCAGTTGGGCACTGCTCATTATTTAGGGAGTTCAAGTGGATGCAAAAGATTTTACAAGCGGCTTAGAAATGAATCGAATAGAAAGCAAAGGCAAGTGTTTGAAGACAAAAGAACGAGAAGACCAAAGAAAGGTGGAAGCAAAGAGTAAAGTCCCCTGTCATTTTACTGCTATCCCATGTCTAATGGCGCATGTACCCTGGATATTATGTAAATCCACCTAGCACTTAGTCAGGCATTTGCACTCATGAAGGAAATAAGGCGTGGAGGCCCAAAATGCTCACAGGGATGTGTTTATGACTGCTTACGTCTAAACATGCTGCAGATATAAGAGCTAGCAGGCAAGATCACGCATGTCATATAATTTCAAATGGATGCACAAGTTATCCATGATGCAGTAACATGTTGAACATGCTCAATTTAAGGAAGGTTTGAAAAATTTGTGGGTAGTGTGGATTTTATTCAAAGAATTCCACGCACAGTTTGTAACAAATCTTAACAATTTTAGCAATTTCATAGACAAAAATGTGAGGGTATGACCACTCACGAAAGTTTATGAATAATTTAAAAGAATTGCCCCCAATGCGGGAATGAATGCGGAATGATTGTACGAAATTTAAATAGGCAGAGAAGTAAGTGAACTTCTCTGGATGTGTGCAGCAAAAAGTGCTGAGGTCGGCGCAAAGCGCTGTTGCAGAACTATGAATGTAAACCTCACTTTGATGTTGATGTACACTGCAGTGTTTATATAGGAATGTAGATTGAGGCCAGGGCGAGAACCCCGTAGAGTTCGAATGCTGATGTAAAGAGGACAACAGGGTGTGGTCGCCGCAAAGAATGAAAATAGGGGGAACTGAGCCGTCGCAATGGATGGGAGTGAGGAATTTCCAAAAGGTTGCCCCCCGGTGTAGAATGCATAATGAACTTCCCGATGCCCGCGGCAGGGCAGTAAAGGCACACAAGATGGTCATTCAAGACTTGAAAAGAGGAGGATTCCTTTATCTCGCTGAACATTATGCAAGTGACCATAGTATGATTCGAGTTCCTGCAAAAATAAGAGAGAAACAATGGGTAGAATTGAAGAACAATTTAGGAAAATGGACAACGTAATCAATAGGTTTTAGACTCTCCCTTTTTCTGGTGAGGCTTTATGCAGGGACTCCCAATATGATTCGGATTCTTGGACGTCAAGGCTCCCTGACGCTTCGTTGATTGTCATTCTAACTGCTTGCCCCCAGTTTACGTGGGTTGCATCCCACAGAGCGCCCTTGTTTAAGTCTCATGTGCGAAGCTTCCTTTCTCGCCTTGGTTCTGTAAAAATGAGTTAGTAGCATCTAAACTTTGAACAGATCGACAATTAAGATAAGGATTTAATAAATAAGAAGAGTAAAATATGGAAAAATTGCAGACATGACAAAATCGCGAACATAAAAAAAAACATGCGGAACTACTTGCGAACATGGGAGAATTGCGGAGAAAATTGCAACCATGGAAAAATTGTGGAAATCATTGCAAGTAGAAAAATTGTGGAAAAATTGCGAAAACACTTGACACACGTGGAAAAAATTCGACCCACGTGGAAAAATTGTAGAGAAGTTTTGGAAGCATGAAATATTGCGGAAAATTGTACATGTGAAAGATTGCGAAAAAATTTATGGATATTGAAAAATTGTGAAAAATATTGGCAAACATGGAGACATTGCAAAAAAATTGCAAACATGGAGAAATTGCGAAAAATTTACAAATGTGACCAATCTATAGAAAAATTTGGCAATATGAAGATTTTGCGAAAAATTGCTAGTGTGGAAAGTTTACAGAAAAAGATTTCCAATGTGGAAAATTTGCTGAAAAGTTGTAAACAAGGAAAATTTGCAGAACAATTTATAATTGTGGAGAAATTGCGAAATCAGTTTGTAAAAAAGTGAAAATTTTGAGAAATGATTTGTAAAACGTGGGAAGATTTTGAGGAGTTATTTGTGAAAATTTTGAGAAATTAGTGAAACAAAGTCGCAATACACGCATCTCAATATGATGCATATGCTGGGTTGACACCAACTATTTCTATTCTGGCTGGAAGGCTCCCGGACGATACCATAGAAGTGGTCCCTCAGTAAATGGATACGAGAGCGTTTACGAAATCATAAAAGGAATCGAGGCGCTCAATCCATTTAGGGGTTCGAGTCCGAGTGAGGGTTCGTGAAAGCTTACCGAGGCGTGGGCCCCAGGACTTCACTACTACCGACCTAATCCTATTTGGTGATGCCCGGTGATAGGGATTATGCATGGATATGTATATGCAATGACAATTTATCAAAGCGAGTAACACATCACAAGAAATCATGTATAAACAATTTATCAAAGCGAATACAAGCAATTAATCATGCATAAAAAATCAAGTGATAATACAACAATTCATCATACATGAAAAATAATTAATCATGTACAAAAAATCATAAGAAAAAAACACCTCAAAATGAATTCGGGCTTCGACACTAGAGATCCCCAGTGAAGTCGCCAAACTGTCGCACCCCCTTTTTGGATTCTATCCTAATGCGACGAAGGTTTGGGACTGGATGCGAGATGAAATCGGACTCATCTCACATGATGTAATGAAGTCGCCACCCTAATTTGTTTCTAGGTTTAGGGAACCTAATTGTCATGCATAAAAATAAAAAGCTAAGGCGAAAAGGGTCTAAACTCGAGAACGGTGGTTCGGGGTCGTGTTATGGATTCGGGAAGGTGTTAGGCACCCGAGTCACATCCTAAAAAGGTTACCGGAGAAAGAGGTGTTTTATTATGCTTGAAAAATAAAAGGTCCTAATCTAATAATCATGCCCAATGAATTAATTCTAATAATCCTAAATATTCATGCATACGATTATATATGCGAAAAAACGTAAAATAAATAAAAGGGAAGAAACGTTTACTTGTGGAGGAGTACGGGCGATTTACCCCTTTTTTACCGGAATTTTTGGCGAGAAAATAAATATAAACTTGAACCGAAAATGTTAAAACGTAGAATAAAATAAACTAAGATAAATAACATACAGTAAGCGATGAAAAGTTTGCTATATTGCTCGATAAAAAATATTCGCTTGTAAGTAATAAAAATTCGAGCGTAACAAAATGCTAAAATAAAAATTGAACAAAACACAAAGGGATAGCGCGAGATAGGAAAACAATAAAAATAAGTAACTAATGAGCGAAATTGTTCGACCCTTGGTTTTGAGAATTTGACTCGGGAACCGATACGGGTTCGAACGAAAAAAAGTGATAAAAATGCGAAAAAGGTATGAAATAAAATTTAAATGATATTAAGCGTAAAAATAAACATCAGATTGACATAGATAAATGGAAGTACGATTTTAGAAAATTGATAACAGAAATGCAACAAAATTAAAATTAAAAGTCAAAAATCGGGTAGCAACAATAGGGATTCCGAGTAAAAGCTTAGCAAGTGATGAAACAAGAGAAACAATCATTGATGCAAGGGTATTCATCTTTAAACTACAGAGTTGCAATAAGATCAAGGTACACTTATGACTCCTGCTTCCCTCCTGTATCAAAACCACCTCAGGTACACTTAGAGATGATTCCTAACCAACTAGCACCTTGCTGGTTAAAGGGTTTACTAAATTGACTGATGATTAATTAGGGGAAGACAACTCCAAACCTAGTATCCTCAGTTGTCAATCGGGACTAAATTAGGTTAACTTTTCACCATAGCGGTACTCTGGGCTAGTTTGTTATAGATCCATCAGCGCTAGGTGTCTACTTCGATATTTTTGTCATGTAAAGTGCCCCAAGATGGGTTACCGTGGTCAAGAAGAATGACAATTATGATAATCAACTTAATCCTAGATTGGCCAGATCTAAAATCAAAAGGAAAACACAATACAATTATTATAAGATTAGTTTAATGCAGATTTAAAGATTAATATAAAGCAATTAGGTCTCATGCATACTCATACTCATACTTTAAATGCTTCTACTAGAAATAGTTATTTAGCTACTCATACTTATGCTGAAAGTAAACAAAATATATATTGAAATACTAAGAATCCTTCGTTTTCGAAGGAGCAAAGTTGAAATCGGCAACAAGGATGAAAACCGAGAGAGATCTCCAAGTTCTGGGAAAGGTCGAGTGTGACCCTTCTCTAAAACCTAGGCAGAGTATATATAGAATCATCTTCCAATAATATCTCTAATAAAAATAAAATAAGAATAAGATAAATCCTACTTAAAATTTAATTATATCTAATTCACTCATCCTCTCAAATTAAAAGTCTTCGGTGCTAAGGTAAATAAGTTTGGATGCCACTCCAACTCTTCTTTGGGTAGAAACAACAATCATAATCGCTATAGAACTTTTCCGCAAGTATCGCTCGGAATCTTCTGCCAGCCCAGACGACTCCTCTTGGCCAAAAGAGTGGTCAAGAAAGGGGTTTGTTACATTCTGCCTAGAAATGACTCTTTTCTGTCTCTTTTTCTCCATTTGCTTTTCAGGACTGTTTTCTGCAAAAAGCATAGAAACCATACTGAAACCAATAGAATTACCATTAAAGATGCATGAAAACAGGTGGTAAAACTACCGCAAATTAAGCTCAATCAAATCCCCCACACTTAAGCTAATGCTTGTCCCCAAGCATTCAAAACAACAAAACATGCAAAATAGAAATAAAACCAGCAACCCATGCTCGACTAAAAAAAATCACCTCAACATGGAAAATACATAGACACTTGACTCTTCAAATCCATCCTAGATTAACAAGGCCTATTCAATACTCATAACATCTCATTCATTACAACATTATTACGATATTTAGCTTTGCACTTAAGAGAATAGTTGGAGGAACAAAACATTTGATTACATTTTATTTATCTTAGCCATTAGTCCAGAAATATACAGAGTTATTGACACAAGCAAATGCACACATATTAGACAGAAAATTAAACATATAAACACAGTTTGTTGCCAAGTCATGTCTGCATTGAGATGTTTTCTTTGCCCACTTTGGAGTCTTTATTGCACTATTTCTTTCTTTTTCTTTTAGGGTAATAGTTTTTATCTCCCCTGTACTATCGTCGAAAAGCAAGAACCTCCCATGTACTTCATTTTTTGCAGTCTGCCTCCCCTGAATTACATTTTCCAAGCAAATTGCTCCCTTCCGTTAAATTAAGCTGTTAAATCTAACAGATTACCTGCTACAATAGGTTTTTTTATTTTAACCTCTTATAGTAGGTAATTATATTTTAAATAATATAATTAATTTAAAAATTCCAAAAAATAATTAAAAATGTAAAAATTCCAAAAATAATTTAATTAATCTAAAAATCTAGAAAAAATGTAAAAATTCCAAAAAACATTTACAAATTCCAAAAAAAAATGAAAAATTCCCAAAAAATGTTAAAATTCCAAAAGAAAATTAATCTAAAAATTCAAAAAAATTGTACAAATTCCTAAAAAATGTAATAATTCCAAGAAAAATGTACAAATTCCAAAAAAAATGTAAGAATTCGAAAAGAAAAAAACTAATCTTAAAATTCGAAAAAAAAGTACAAATTATTAAAAAATTGTAAATATTACAAAAATCATTTAATTAATCTAAAAATTCAGATTCTTGGTCAAGAGACAGATCAAGAAGAAACAATCAGATTATAGGGATTCCGAGTAGAAGCTTAGCAAGTGATGAGACAAGAGCAACAATCATTGATGCAAGGGTATTCATCTTTAAACTACAGAGTTGCTATAGGATCAAGGTACACTTATGACCCCTATTTTCCTCCTGTATCAAAACCACCTCAGGTACACTTAGAGATGATTCCTAACCAACTAGCACCTTGCTGGTTAAAGGGTTTACTAAATTGGCTGATGATTAATTAGGGGAAGACAACTCCAAACCTAGTATCCTCAATTGTCAATCGGGACTAAATCAGGTTAACCTTTCACCATAGCGGTACTTCGGGCTAGTTTGTTATAGATCCATCAGCGCTAGGTGTCTACTTCGATATTTTTGTCACGTAAAGTGCCCCAAGATGGGTTACCGTGGTCAAGAAGAATGACAATTGTGATAATCAACTTAATCCTAGAATGGTCAGATCTAAAAGCAAAAGGAAAACACAATACAATTATTATGAGATTAGTTAAATGCTTTAAACGCTTCTACTATAAATAATTATTTAGCTACTCATACTCATACTGAAAGTAAACAAAATATATATTGAAATACTAAGAATCCTTCATTTCCGAAGGAGCAAAGTTGAAATCGGCAACAAGGATGAAAACCGAGAGAGATCTCCAAGTTCTGGTCAAGGTCGAGTGTGTCCCCTCTCTAAAACCTAGGCAGAGTATATATAAAATCCTCTGCCAATAATATCTCTAATAAAAATAAAATAAGAATAAGATAAAATCATACTTAAACTTTAATTGTATCTAATTCAGTCATCCTCTCAAATTAAAAGTCTTCATTGTTGAGGTAAAGAAGTTTGGATGCCACTCCAGCTATTCTTTGGGTGGAAACAACAATCGTAATCGTTGTAGAACTTTTCCGCAAGTATCGCTCGGAATTTTCTGCCAGCCCAGATGACTCCTTTTGCCCAGAAATGACTTTCTTGCTCATTTTTCTCTATTTGCTCTTTAGGACTATTTTCTACAAAAAGCATGGAAACAGTCGCACCCCCCTTTTTGAATATCCTAATGCGCGACGCGGGTTTGGGACGAGATGTGAGACGAAATCAGACTCATCTCACATAATGCAATGAAGTCGCCACCCTAATTTATTTCTAGGTTTAGGGAACCTATCGTATGAGAACATGGCAGAAAACAAAATAAAAAGCTAAGGCGAAAAGGGTCTGAACCCGAGAACAGTGGTTCGGGGTCGTATTATGGACTCAGGAAGGTGTTAGGCACCCGAGTCACATCCTAAAAAAGTTACCGGAGAAAGAGGTGTTTAAGAATAAAAAGTCCTATATTAGTGATCATGCCCAACAGATGAATTTAAAATTTAAACATCATGCCCACTGATTGACGCTAAATTCCATGTGTTTCTACCGCTTTAAACTACCTTGTTTGTGGTATAAACAATCTTTTCTCATGTCAATTTGGTTTCTTTTGGAGGAATCTTGGGCAAGACTGGTTTTGGAAGAAATGGGTGCTTGAGCGACAGATTGGCAATCTTAGCCGCATGTCTTAGCTAAGGTTGCAGGATAGAGGCGTGCTGAACTGGGACTCAAGGAAGGCGGATCAGATCAGGAAGCCAGCTGGCTGTTACATCCGTTTGAAGAAATCTCGGATGTATTTTTATTTGAACAGAAACACTTTGTTATTATCCTTTTATTATTATCGCTTTAGAATTTAAACAATTGGGATTTTATCCCTATCTTTTAGTTAATTTGAAGTGAGGAGTTTGGAAAGGAACGTGATTGGTGGGGACACTAACCTTGTTAAAAGGTTAGGGAAGGCTGTCAATTACGGGATCATCCATCTTCCTCTCTTTTGTTCTTGTAAACACTTTTGCTGTGATAATTCCTTTTGGAATATCGCATTTAATTTAATTCATGTTCTTCAATTATTCTTCTTATTTCCTTAATCATTATGTCTAGTAGCTAAACACCTAGTTCTTGGTAAGGGTTGAGTGAGCATACTTGTGAATTGTGAGACTGATCGTGCTTAATTATCCTCTCGTTTGTATTCGATTCAAGTTCTGTTTTAACAAACCAGTTCCCGTCTAGGCTAAGACTTGATCGATCTTAGGCAAGACGACAAATTTGCAGTCAGTCACTAAGGGGACGAGCGAAACTGAAGTGACGAAGTAGACTGCTAACCTCGTGGGGGTTAGTGAGTTTGAATAGATATAGGCCTAACCAAATTGACAACCTAGGGCTCCGAGTTGGGAGTAGCTTGGCCTAGACTCTGTCTTTCCCTACGCCATTGAGAAAACCCATATGCCTCAAGCCAGCAGCCAATTAGATAAACCCTTTAACCAGCAAGGTGTCCACTGGCCAGGATCACTAGGAAAGGGGGTACCCTCCAAGTGATTTGAATAGGAGGAAAGTAGGATTGGAAAGGGGTTCCTCCCAATCTATAGCAGAGTTATGAGAGAAAAGGAGAAAATCTATAGTCAATGATCGATTGAACAAGTAAAGTTCTCACGAATTTGCCCTTGCTAGGAATTTACCTCACGAAAGTTCCAACCAATCTCAACCAACAATCTTAGCTAAGATTCATTTCTGCCTAAGATTGCTTCCTTTAATTTTATTTTTGCTTTTCCCTTTTTATACTTTGTTTATCTTAACTGCAGGTACAAAACCCCCTCAACTCTAGTGACGAGGAAGTCGAGTCAAGACTACAGTACACCAACAAGATCTCTGTGGACGAACCTCTTATCGCAATCTACGAGTCCCTTGTGGACGAGTGATAAGTTGTATTCCTACCCCATTTTCTATATCTTTTTACAACTAAATTTGATGCCCTCGACACGCAATCAAATTTTGGCGCCATTGTCGGGGATCTTTTGACGGTGTATTTTGTAGTTTTGTTTTTATTTTTGTCTTTCGCAGTTGATGACCAGGTCCTCAAAGGAAGAACTACTACCTTTGAATACAGAACTCACAAAGACCGAAACCCAAATCAGAAAGAAAGCTAAGAGGAAATTCGTTGGTAAATTTTCGGAAACACAATCAGAAACTGATTCCAGCAGCAGTCTAGGCCAAGATTCAGGCCCAGCTGAGAATCCACTACCAAACATGGAAGAAAACCAAGAAGAACAGACGATGAGGGAACGAAACAGAGGAGCAGAAAGAGTAGCCTACTCCTGTATTAATCTAGCTCCTTTGGCTAATGATTGGTCTATCAAGACGATCATCATAGCCAACTTAACCAAGTTTCATGGCCACTCAAACGAGAATCCGTATAACCATTTGAGGAACCTTCACCTCCAATGTGATACCCTAAAACCATTGGGAGTATCAATTGAGAGGGCCAAACTGAAAGCATTTCCATGGTCCCTTGAAGACTCAGCTAAGAATTGGTTCTATAGCTTACCCCATAACACTATCACAACATGGGGAGATATGTCTGTTGCCTTCCTAAATAAGTATTGGAACGCAACTAAGGTAGGGTTAGCCAGAAAGAACTTAGTATCCATTCAGCAAAGAGGAGGAGAAAGCTTAAGCGAATACCATCAGAGGTTTAGAGATCTTCAAGACATTTGCCCTACCCATGGAGTTGCTGACCATCTCCTAATCCAATATTTCTATGATGGAATGTGTGTGAAGGATAAGGAGAGAGTAGATGCAGCCGCTGGAGGAGCACTTCAAGATCTTACACCAACAAGAGCCAAACTACTTCTCCAAACGATGGCTGATAATTGTCAAAACAATGCCGCCTCAGAGAGAAATTCTACACCTTCTTCTTTGAATGCTATAAATGTTGAAAATAAACTTGATAAGATCACTAACATTGTGATGAATCTTTCTATAGGTACCACATCTCAGGTACAAACTACAGTAGCAGCAGCGAATCCTATACCCTCAATTTGCGGGATTTGCCAACAATTAGATGATCCCACCCATAGCTGTTACATGGTGGAACAGCCGGGAGACCCAGATCTAGTCTCAGTCAATGCGGCATATGGTTACAACCAAAGGCAACCTAGATTCCCTCATGAAAGTAACCAATACTCTAGGAGACAGCATCCCAATCTAAGATGGAGACAAGATCCGCCTCAGCCTAGCCAACCAAATCAACAACAACAATACCACCAACAGCCACAACAACCTCTCATAAATTTCCAACACTTTGTACCCAGACCATCTAGAGCAAATCAATCAAATGTCTCAATGTTACCTCCTGCGCTCAACAGCTTAAGATTATCGGAGTACCTATCGAAGAGACGTTGCAAAAATTCATGCTTGCAACCCAATCTAATTTTGTTGAGATGCAGAAACAGAATGTTGAAATGCAAAAACAAATCAGCCAATTTACCCAACAGAATCAGCAACCTGAATCAGGTGGCAAACTACCTTCCACCACTGAAAATAATCCCAGGCACAATGTAAGTGCCATCCATTTGAGGAGTGGAAGTGTCCTACCTGAGAGGAAGGGAGCCAAGTCAGATCAAGAGGTTCACAACCAGTCATTTGGGGATGAGGATGTGGATGTGGATGAACAAATACAAGTAGAAACTCAGCCAGAGCCAATCTTGGCTAAGACTGATTTTCCAGTGCAAGCAGAACAACCGATCTGAGCTAAGCCAGTGGCTAAGACTGATGAGCAGAGTCTGAAACCCCTGGAGATAGTAGAGATTCCACCCCCCTATCCTCCCAAGTTTTCTAAACAGAAGAAATTGGACGAGGCTAAAGAATTCATGAACATTTTTGGCAAAGTGGCAGTGAATATTCCTATGCTAGATTTAATTTCTAAAGTACCTTCTTATGCAAGATTTTTGAAAGAACTTTGTACTAACAAAAGGAAACTTGCAGGTGTTGAGAGAGTGAGTCTTATGCAGAATGTTTCTTCAGTACTTCAGAGTACCGGAGAAATGTGGAGATCAAGGAACCTTCACCATCCCTTGTAAAATTGGGAACAAAATGGTGGAAAAGGCTCTTTGCGATTTAGGAGCTGGAATCAACGTAATGTCCTTAAGGGAATACGAAGCATTGCAAATGGGACCCATGAAGGAGACGCAGGTGGTGAGTCAACTAGCTGACCGAACCGTGATACATCCTAAGGGTTTGGTAGAGGACGTTCTCGTCCAAGTCAATAACTTTATATACCCTGTGGACTTTTATATTGTTGAGATGGATTCTGATTTACCTTCTTGTACCACTGATGTGCTCTTAGGTAGACCTTTCCTTAGGTCTGCTAGGGCAAAGATAGACGTTTATGAAGGTAGTATTATTTTGGAATTCTTTGGGAGCACGATTAAGTTCTACATGAAGGAGGGATTAAAATATCAAAATGAGACACATATTGTTAATTTTATTGATATCTTATACCCTATTGAAGAAGAGACTGCAGATTTAAATATTACTGACCCGCTTGATTTTGTCTTAAGCAGAAGTGTCTCAGCTAAGACTCTGGAAGAATTGGAAGACCGAGTGGGAGACCGAGAAGATCTTAGGGAGATCTTAACGGATCTTCATGAGACTGAACCAGTGAAGGAATCATTGCCTTGCCCACTGTTTAGCATGTCTGACTCTAAGATTTTACCATCTATTGTGCAGGCGCTCGAGCTTGATCTTAAAGAGTTGCCAGAACACCTTAAGTATGCCTATCTAGGCCAAGACAAAACTCTCCCAGTAATAATCTCAGCTAAGCTTTCCAGCGAAGAAGAGGCAAGATTGACAAGCGTGTTGAAGGAACATAAAGAGGCTATTGGATGGACTTTAGCAGACATCAACGGCATATCCTCAACCATTTGCACCCACAAAATTCATATGGAAGAGGATAAGAAAACGATTAGACAACCCCAAAGGAGGTTGAACCCTCCGATGATGGAAGTTGTCAAGAAAGAAATCATTAAATTGCTTGATGCTGGAATAATTTACCCAATCTCTGATAGTTCATGGGTTTCCCCTGTGCAGGTTGTGCCTAAAAAGACAGGAATTACCGTGACTGAAGGAGAAGATGGAGTAAAGAGGACCACAAGAATTCAGAATGGATGGAGAGTCTGTATAGTCTACTGCAGACTTAACCAAGTCATGTGGAAAGATCACTTCCCATTACCATTCATTGACCAAATGGTGGAAAGATTGACTGGAAAGTCACATTACTGTTTCTTGGATGGTTATTCAGGATTTCATCAAATCCCAGTAGCATTAGAAGACCAAGAGAAGACGACATTCACATGTCCCTTTGGAACCTTTGCGTATAGGAGGATGTCATTCGGATTGTGCAATGCGCCGACCACCTTTCAAAGGTGTATGGTTAGTATCTGATAACCATTAAGGCAATCCTAAGGGCATTTCTGTAATTATGACTCCTGCCGAAGACGGAGTCCTACAAGCCTTATCGGACATCTAAGCTATCGCTACCAGACCTTGAGGCGTTTACTAGGATGGTCGACATCAGCGGGGGGGAGGTCTCACGCGTCTCTAAACGCACGACATTATCCCATCCTAGGGACCTATAGAGTTATCGCCCCCGACATCATCGTAGGTATCGCCCCCGGCACCCTCCTCAGAGGCATCGCCCATGACGTTACCTCAGGTATCGCTGATGACGTCATCCTCAGGTATCGCCCGTGACGTCATCGGGAGCGTCGTCTCATCTGGATATCGCTCTTTCGCCCATATATCGCCTCCAGCGGCCTACAAATACCCCTTAATGTAAAACATCAAGTAAGCTAAAATTTATCTACTATGACCTCTGCTATTTTTGAACCGCTTACTGACTTAAGCATCGGAGTGTCTACGCCGGAGCCCCCCCTCCGGCGCTTTGCAGGTGAGATCGACGTCAACTACAGCAACTCCGACCAACAGAAGCCATCATCCCGATCATCTCAGAAATTAAATCCTATCAAATTGGTGCTTTCGTTGAGAGCCTTGGTGCATTAAGTGAGCATCCTTAATAGCCAAGCCCTGTTCTACCCAGAGATCGGAACAATCATGACTTCTGAATCGTGTCGCGCCCCCACGAAAATCTAAAAGGTTCGCGAGTGTGCAACGAAATTTGGGACCTTACAATGCTCAGCGTAAACAGATGCCTCGCAACATGCAATGAAGTCGCCACCCTAATTTGGTTGCTAGGTTTTAGGGAATCTTAATCGTCATGGCATAGGAAATATAATAAGTAAAAAAACTAAAGGCACAAAAAAAAGGGTCTGGACCCCAGATAAAGGTTCGGGGTCATATTATGGTCTCGGGAAGGTGTTAGGCACCCGAGTCACATCCGAAAATGGTTACCGGTTGATGAGAGAGGTGTTTTTTAAAAAGGTGTTTGATGAAAATGCATTTTGTTTTGAAAAGGGGGACCCTCAGAGGAATCGTCACTTTAGTCTTTTTTTATGATTGTGACGTTCAGGAATAATAAAAAGATCTTTCGGACGGGGTTACCATTTATCAAGATCGATCGATTATTCCTGACCGTAACGTGATGGGACTGAATTTTCTGCAAGACTGAATGAGCGCCCTCTATGTCATCATCGGGCCATGCATGATTAGATTGATTGCTATGTGAACCTATCATGGATTGCTAACAGAGTACAATATTTAAATGATAGATTTTGAAGTGGAAAAACTGATGTGGGATCGAAAGTCCCCATGTGCATGCAGTCAATATATGCGAGAATTTAAAATCACATGAGCATGGCATTTTAAGCAACTCTTTAAACACGTTGTTCATGTGGGTTGATTTTAATTCTAGCAGTTCTATATATCATGCGTACGATTGATATTTACGAAAAACGTTGAATAAATAAAAAGGAATCGAAAGGCATACTTTCGAGCGAAGCTTGAAATTAAAACCTACAAAATGAGAGTGTTAGCGATAACTTGAGAAATAACTAAGAAATTTTATGAGCGCGAAAAATTTAAACGACAGTGGATTGCATACGTAAAATGATGGATTCTACGCATACGAGAATTAAATGCTGAGTTGATGGCGTGCGTAAAATGATTAATTTTACGCATACGAGAGTTTAGATGCTGAGTTGATTGCATGCGAAAAAATGATTAATTTTACGCATACGACAATTTAAATGCGGACATGATTGCATGCGAAAAATGATAGATTTTACGCATACGAGAATTTAAATGCTGACATGATTGCATGCGAAAAATGATTGATTTTACGCATATGACAATTTAAATGCTGAATTGATTGCATGCGAAAAATGATGGATTTTACGCATACAAGAATTAAATGCTATGTTGATTACATGCGAAAAATGATTGATTTTACGCATACGAGAATTTAAATGCTGACGTGATTGCATGCGAAAAGTGATTGATTTTACGCTTACGAGAATTTAAATGATGATATGATTGCAGAGAAATTGAATGCAGTTGACGATTCACAGGGGATTTAAAACAGTTGGATAATTTGCATAAAGTAAACAGTTGATATTTGCGGAAAAAAAATAAAACAATTGATATTGCCGAAAATAAAACAGTTGATATTTGCGGAAGAATTTCCAGCAGTATGATAAGTGCGGAATTTTAAAACAATTGATATTTTGCAGAAAATAAAACAATTGATATTGCGGAAGAATTTCCAGCAGTTTGCGAAAAATTAAAGCAGTTGATATTTGCAGAAGAATAAAGCCATTGATATTTGCAGAAAATTAAAGCAGTTGATATTTACAGAAAATTAAACAGTTGATTTTGCGGAAGAATTTCCAGCAGTTTGCGAAAAATTAAAGCAGTTGATATTTACGAAAATTAAAATGCGACCGACCATGTAGGCGGTAAAATGAATGACTGAATATTAAATTGCCGAAAGTAAATTGCGGAAATTTAAAGTGCGAATAATTTAAACAGTTGATAAGTACAGAAAATTAAACAGTTGATATTGCGAAAAATAATCATACGAAGCATACGAATTATTTTTACGAAAAAGCGTGATTCGAAATCTCGAAAAAATTGAATATGGGCTGGGCCCAATTTAAAAAAGAAAAGAAACTGAAATGGGCCAGGAATGGTTCCTGGCCCAAGGAAATGAATTGAACGGTGATGGGCCGAGCCCATCACCCATGCATACGTGAACAGTGCCGAGACATGGCACTGTTCGACTCCTTCCGGCGCTACTGTCGGCGAACAAGCTCCGGCTTCCCCTACTTGTTTCATGCGATCTTCATACCGAGACGCTCGTCTCCTCGACGGTGTCTCGACCGTATGAAGCTCGGGTTTTAATTCAAAACACACTGAGTTTAATTTCAAAAAAACGACAAAACCGTTAATTATCGAAAACTAATTAATTCGCACAAACTAGCTAACGATTTTTAAAATTGAAGGTATGTATTTAATCTACATCATGTATGTGAATTAATAGCATAAAAGAAAACAATTTATTTGCTCAAGATCGAGCCAAACGAATTTAAAGAAAAACTTGCACAAAAAACTGAAAATGAGCTAGAGAGAGAAAGCTCACGTTTCAAACTTTGAACTGGGCGGCTGTCGCTCTAAATGAGTAAGCTGATCAAGAGGGAGAGAGAGCAAGGTTTTCTTGCAAAGTTGGTGTCGTTTGAACGTTGAGAGGGAGGGTCCTTTTATAGGCCGAAGATCGCGTGACGAGGGAGATGCGGGGCTGCGCGTGGTGGTCGTTCCTCGTGCGCTGGCGGGTCTAGGCCGTGAGGTGGCTGGTCTACGGTAGCTGTGATGATGAACGATGGGACGGGAAACGGCCGAGGGGACAGGAGCGAGCAGCTCGGTAGCTCGCTCCACTGTTTGCTCGTCTCCACCCTGTTCACGTGTGCCATGCACACTAAATAATCAACCGTTGATCTGGTTGACTATTTCTAGTTGACCAGATCAACGGTTGTGATCAACATGTCCTTTATTTTATTTAAATGGCCTCGAGCCGAGTCCTACATGCAATCGTTCAGACTTTTTGAACCGACGGTACCTGCACGTAGAGAAAAATATGACGAGTCTAACCATCTACAGCGAATAACGAGAATTTTTTGTTTAGAGCGTTTATTTTCTCGTTCAAAAGCGTGAAACGCGCGAACGGAAAAATAAAAATGTTACGTCGAAAATTACCCGAAACGCTGTAGACCGTTATGAGCAGAAAAAAATCTAGCAACTAGTTGATGGAAAACATTTCAAAGTCAAGCTATTGTCCGAGCGAACTTACTCGGGTCCAATAAAAGCTCGAACGAAAATAATAATAAAATAATAAAAATACTAAAAAATGCGCTGAAATATTAAAAATCCTAAAATTCATGTGATGGCCTAAAAGGAAGAAAAAACTAGCAAACGACTGCCGGATAGTCAAAAATGTAGTTTTTAAGGCTAAAAATAATAATGATAATAATAATGAAAATACGTGCCGAAAAATTATAAATACGATTTCGAAAGCTGACGATACTAACGATGATGCTAAAATGCAATGAAACACCTAAAAATGCTAGCGACAGTAAATCAACTAAAAATGACAATAAATTAACTAAATAACAGAAATGCAAAAATTAATTAAAAATGGCGTCAAAATTCGGGTACCAATAGTTGCCCCCTCTTTACTGTCTTATCAAAGTATTTGATAAGCAGTAAAGACGGTTGCCCCTACATATCTGAATTTTGGTGACACAACCGGTCTTACCTCAAGCTTACAGTGATGATGTCGCTCTAGGAGGAGATGAATTGCTGTCATTCTTGGAGGAGGTAGATTCGTTGTTGTCACTCTGGGAGGAGGTAGTTTGTTGAACGTCACTCTGGGAGGGGGTAAGTCGATGTCACTCTAGGAGGAGATATGCTTTTGATGGCATTATTTGGTGATGAGGAAATGGATGCTGTCACTCGGGATTAAAAAGGTGTCTACAAAATTGATGATGTTGTTCGTAGGTGTCACTCTGGGAGGAGGTATGCTTTAAATTCTAGCCTGGGCGAGCTATCGCATTACTTAGATGCTGGTATGAAAAATGAGGTTGCATGTCCGTGTGAGGTTATCGCTCTTCGGACGCTGATGTGGAAATGAGAAGGAAGGTCCGTGCGAGGCTATCGCTCTCTGGATGTCGGCGTGGCAATGTGAAGAAGGTCTGTGCGAGGCTATCGCTCTCCGGATGTCGGCGCGGCAATGTAGATGAAGGTCCGTGCGAGGCTATCGCTCTCCGGATGTTGATGTGGCAATGTGGATGAAGGTCCGTGTGAGGCTATCGCTCTCCGGATGTCGGCGTGGCAATGTGGATGAAGGTCCGTGCGAGGCTATCGCTCTCCGGATGTTGACATGGCAATGTGAATGAAGGTCCGTGCGTGGCTATCGCTCTCCGGATGTTGTCATGGAAATATGGAGGAAGGTTCGTGCGAGGCTATCGCTCTCCGGATGTTGACACTGCAATGTGGATAAAGGTCCGTGCGAGGCTATCGCTCTCCGGATGTTGACGTGGTAATGTGGATGAAGGTCCATGCGAGGCTATCGCTCTCCGGATGTTGACGTGGTAATGTGGATGAATATCCGTGCGAGGCTATCGCTCTCCGGATGTCGGCGTGGCAATGTGGATGAAGATCCTTGCGAGGCTATCGCTCTCCGGATGTTGACGTGGTAATGTGGATGAAGGTCCATGCGAGGCTATCGCTCTCTGGATGTTGACGTGGTAATGTGGAGGTCCGTGCGAGGCTATGCTCTCCGGATGTCGGTGTGGCAATGTGGATGAAGGTCCGTGCGAGGCTATCGCTCTCCGGATGTTGACGTGGTAATGTGGATGAAGGTTCGTGCGAGGCTATCGCTCTCCGGATGTTGACGTGGTAATGTGGATGAAGGTCTGTGCGAGGCTATCGCTCTCCGGATGTTGATGCTGAAAATGTAGTTACACGACCGTGCGAGGCTATCGCTCTCCGGACGCTGGTGCTGAAAACGTAACTACACGACCGTGCGAGGCTATCGCTCTCCGGACGCTGGTGCTGAAAATGTAGTTACACGACCATGCGAGGCTATCGCTCTCCGGACGTTGGTGCTGAAAATGTAACTACACGACCGTGCGAGGCTATCGCTCTCCGGACGCTGGTGCTGAAAATGTAGTTACACGACCGTGCGAGGCTATTGCTCTCCGGGCGCTGGTGCTGAAAATGTAGTTACACGACCGTGCGGGGCTATCGCTCTGCGGACACTGGTGTTGAAAATGTAGTTACACGACCGTGGGAGGCTATCGCTCTCCGGACGTTGGTGCTGAAAATGTAACTACACGACCGTGCGAGGCTATTGCTCTCCGGACGCTGGTGCTGAAAATGTAACCACACGACCGTGCGAGGCTATCGCTCTCCGGATGCGGTGCTTCGCTTGGATATTGTTTGACGGTAACATACCTTTGCTCTGATGTTGATTTGATGAGTGTTTATGAATTTTCAAGATAAGGTGTGGGGACGCGACCGTATGAATCCATTGGATTTTGATGAAAATCCAAGATGGCGAGGGCTTTACAACGATGTTGCCATCGAAGACCCAATTGAGGAGTGGTGACGTTCTCCATTCGATGCTTGATTGGATTTTGATGAAAATCCAAGGTGAGGGCTTTACAACGATGTTGTCATCGAAGACCCATGGTTGAGGTTTCACTGGAGCATATCTGTGTCTGCGAATTGAAAGGAAGCAAACACAAAGCAGCAACAGATAGAAAAATGAGAGCAATTGACCTATGTGAGAAATATCAAATATTCCTACATTTAACCCATGGCTTGCCCCCAAGTTTTTTTTGTTTGGAACGAAAATGATTTCTTTGTTTAAGAAAATAAATTCAAGCCTTTTTTTCTCTTTTTTGGATAAAATGTTCGTTCATTTTTCGTTATATGAACATGATTGATTCAAGTCTAGATAACGTCTACGTCTTGTTCAAGAAATAACGACCTCAAGGACAAGACTTTCCCACAATTTGCAGCCGTAAGCAATCCTCATCTGATAATAGTGTTTGCACTCACGCTCTGAAACAAGGTTAAGTGTTTTACGCTCATAAAGATGCAACTAACATGATACATAATTTTCAATTCGCAATGTCAATCCGAGTGAATAGACTTCAAATGAAGATGCACATGCATGGGCGTTCTAATAATCGATGGGACTTTCACGAAAAATAATGAAAGGACATAAAATATCCGGAAGGAAGCCGGTTTTGGAAAAGATGTGCTTGATTTTTGATGAGTTGGAAGGTTTTCTGATGAGTGACGCTTTGTTGATTGGCCCTGATGAGGGCGAGGTGCGCGAGTTCTTTCGCCTTTTGCTGGGGATGCTTTCTTGACACAGTGTATGAGCTCTTGGATCCTTGCTGTGGCTACTTTCCGGTCGGCCAAGGGCCCTTTTCTCGAGTCTTTACTGGGGAGTGTCGTTGTCGTTCTTTTTGCGACTTACTACTTGAGTTGGCCTTGGGCCCCTTTTCTTCTCGTGTCCTTACTAGGGTTGCTTGCTTTGAGATTTCTCGAGTTGGCCTTGGGCCCCTTTTTCTCGAGTCTTTGCTGGGGAATGTTTTCTTCGAGTTTTCTTGAGTTTAGTTGTCCCCGGGTTGTGCTTGCTTCGGCTCTTCGATTGTTTGTATTCTTCGAATGTCTCTGAGCATTTCTCTCTTTCTTTTCTTTTCCCTTTTTCCCTCTCTTTTTTTTCTTTTCTTTTTTCCCTTTTTTTTTTTTCTTCTATTCCTCCCCTTTTTGATTTGATTTGAAATGCAATAGAGCAGAGCAAGCACAACCTTTGTCTTGATCTCTTCTCGTTTTGGCTTAAAGCCTCGACCTTCATCTTCGGGTATTTGGTCTTTCTTCTGTGATGGCTCTCAGCGATCTTTCGGTGACCTTTTCCGTCTGCTTCGTCGTGAACTTGAACTTGGCGTGCTTTTATTTCCAGCTGACAATCTTAGCTGAGACTGCTCCTTGGCTCCCGGGGTATGAGTGATAGTGAAGGTTTTGGTAAGAGTGATGGCATATGTGGTGGGAAGAGGGAAGAAACGAAAAAAATGGAGAAGATTGTAAAAGTCCCACGTCATTTTATTGCTATCCCATGTCTAATTGCACATGTACCCTGGATATTATGCGAATTCAACTAGTACCTAGTCAGGCACTTACACTCATGAAAGGATCAGGCGCGATGGCTCGATAATGCTTACCGGGATTTGTCTGTGACTGCTTACGTCGGAGCAAACCGTGGATATAAGAGCTAACAGACAAGATCATGTATGTTTCATATAATTTCTAATGAACGCACAAGTCATCCGTGTCATGATAAAGTGATGAATATGCTAGAAAAAAAGTTCAAAACGTGGGATTTTTGTTTTCCCCTTTTCTTCCTTTTCTTTTTTTTTTTTTTTTTTTTTAGCCCAAGTTGCACATGTATAAAGAGAAACATTTTGCGAAAACTAAGGATTTTAGCCAACATGACGCACGCAATCTTGCAATAATGTAAATAGTGGAAAAAATTGTGAATACATAAATTACAGAAACGGAAATTGCAAAAATGTAAAAGGACAACTTCCCTGAAAAATGAGCTCTGACATTTTTTGACACCTTCTTTTGGTCGTCACTTCATTTGCTTGCCCCCAAGTTTACAAGTCTCGTTGCACCTGAAATGCAAAACTACGAAAATGTAAATTGCGAGACCATAATTTACAGACGTAATTTACGAAAGGGAAAATTGTAAACATAAAGGACAACTTCCTTGAAAAATGAGCTTTGACATTTTTCAACGCCTTCCTTTGGTTGTCACTTCATTCGCTTGCCCCCAAGTTTACAAATCTCTTTGCATCTAAAATGACAAGGGAATTAAATATTAAATTCACTGGAAAAGGATATCCTAAAATGTTGGAATTTTATTAACAAAAACCAGAAATATTAAAAGGAACACATGGGTTGCCTCCCACGAAGTGCCCTTGTTTATAGTCGTAGGCTCGACTATTATACAAAAAGTATTGTAGGTATCGCCATTAGATGAGTAAGCAGGATGGGTCCCTTATAGGAGAATGATCATTCAAAGGTTGGCAGGAGGAGGGTAGACGGTCGTGTTAGGTCCTTTGGCTAACCCTTCAAAAGAGATCCATCCATTCTTGATCAAGTGGTGAACCTTTCCTCTTAGGGCGAAGCAGTTTTCTATTGTGTGACCCTGAGCTCCAGCATGGTACTCGCATCTAGCGTTATGATCGTACCACTTCGGGTATGGAGGTTGCAGAGGTGTCATTGGGGTGGGCGCAATTTGTCCAGCCGCCAAGAGATGTTTATAAATTTCCCCCAGAGGAGCAGGAAGAGTTGGCAGTGGCCCCCGGTTCCAACGGTTACTTGGGTTGTTTGGCGAGTTATATGGAGATGGTGGAAATGGTGTAGGGTTTTGAGGAGGTGGCGAGGAAGGTGGCTCGTAGCTAGGCTGGTGAGAGGTAAAGTTGACATCTTTCTTTATGATGGGCTCTTTCTTAGGTGTTACCTCTGGTGTGGAAACATCGATTCTCCCCGACTTGATCCCTTGTTCGACTCTTTCAGCCACCATGAC
Organism: Viola odorata; assembly: GCA_963691705.1. Taxonomy (NCBI): domain Eukaryota; kingdom Viridiplantae; phylum Streptophyta; class Magnoliopsida; order Malpighiales; family Violaceae; genus Viola; species Viola odorata. Next base: position 20,375,375 of record OY829542.1, read on the forward strand.
CATGTTAGAAAAGTTATTTGATGGATTGGATATAAGATGAGTGTAGTAGGGAGCCTTGAAGGTATCCACGAAAATGGATATGAGTTCTTTGTCATTCAAAGGAGGTGAAATCCTGGAAGCTAGTTCTCTCCATCTCTGAGCATAAGGTTTCACCGATTCTTCAGTTTTTTTCTCAAGATTTCGGAGATCAGAACGGTCTGGCGCTACCTCCAAATTGAACTTGTATTGCTTGAAGAAAGCATCTGATAAATCTCTCCAAGTTTTGATCTTAACCCCATCCAAACTCATGTACCAGGTCAATGCATGCTTGGTCAAACTCTCTCTGAACAGATGGATTAACATGGGCTCATTGTGTATCATATCAGCCATTTTGTTGCAATAGGCCTTGAGGTGAGTTTTTGGGCACTCGATCCCAGTGTACTTCTCAAAATCTGGAATCTTGTATTTTGGAGGCATTATGATCCCCGGGACCATGCACATGGCGACGGGACCTGTAGGGTCGAAGGGGTTTGTTCCTTCGATGGTCGTGGATTGCATACGTAAAATGATGGATTCTACGCATACGAGAATTAAATGCTGAGTTTATGGCGTGCGTAAAATGATTGATTTTACGCATACAAGAGTTTAGATGCTGAGTTGATTGCATGCGAAAAAATGATTAATTTTACGCATACGACAATTTAAATGCTGACATGATTGCATGCGAAAAATAATGGATTTTACGCATACGAGAATTTAAATGCTGACATGATTGCATGCGAAAAATGATTGATTTTACGCATACGACAATTTAAATGCTGAATTGATTGCATGCGAAAAATGATGGATTTTACGCATACGAGAATTAAATGCTATGTTGATTACATGCGAAAAATGATTGATTTTACGCATACGAGAATTTAAATGCTGACGTGATTGCATGCGAAAAGTGATTGATTTTATGCTTACGAGAATTTAAATGATGATATGATTGCAGAAAAATTGAATGCAGTTGACGATTCACAGGGGATTTAAAACAGTTGGATAATTTGCAGAAAGTAAACAGTTGATATTTGCGGAAAAAAATAAAACAATTGATATTGCCGAAAATAAAACAGTTGATATTTGCGGAAGAATTTCCAGCAGTATGATAAGTGCGGAATTTTAAAACAATTGATATTTTGCAGAAAATAAAACAATTGATATTGCGGAAGAATTTCCAGCAGTTTGCGAAAAATTAAAGCAGTTGATATTTGCAGAAGAATAAAGCCATTGATATTTGCAGAAAATTAAAGCAGTTGATATTTACAGAAAATTAAACAGTTGATTTTGCGGAAGAATTTCCAGCAGTTTGCGAAAAATTAAAGAGTTGATATTTACGAAAATTAAAATGCGACCGACCATGTAGGCGGTAAAATGAATGACTGAATATTAAATTGCGGAAAGTAAATTGCGGAAATTTAAAGTGCGAATAATTTAAATAGTTGATAAGTACAGAAAATTAAACAGTTGATATTGCAAAAAATAATCATACGAAGCATACGAATTATTTTTACGAAAAAGCGTGATTCGAAATCTCAAAAAAATTGAATATGGGTTGGGCCCAATTTAAAAAAGAAAAGAAACTGAAATGGGCCAGGAATGGTTCCTGGCCCAAGGAAATGAATTGAACGGTGATGGGCCGAGCCCATCACCCATGCATACGTGAACAGTGCCGAGACATGGCACTGTTCGACTTCTTCCGGCGCTACTGCCGGCGGCCAAGCTCCGGCTTCCCTTGCTTGTTTCTTGCGATCTTCATACCGAGACACTCGTCTCCTCGACGGCGTCTCGACCGTACGAAGCTCGGGTTTTAATTCAAAACACACTGAGTTTAATTTCGAAAAAATGACAAAACCGTTAATTATTGAAAACTAATTAATTCGCACAAACTAGCTAACGATTTTTAAAATTGAAGGTATGTATTTAATCTACATCATGTATGTGAATTAATAGCATAAAAGAAAACAATTTATTTGCTCAAGATCGAGCCAAACGAATTTAAAGAAAACTTGCACAAAAAACCGAAAATGAGCTAGAGAGAGAAAGCTCACGTTTCAAACTTTGAACTAGGCGATTGTCGCTCTAAATGAGCAAGCTGATCAAGAGGGAGAGAGAGCAAGGTTTTCTTGCAAAGTTGGTGCCGTTTGAACGTTGAGAGGGAGGGTCCTTTTATAGGCCGAAGATCGCATGAAGAGGGAGACGCGGGGCTGCGCGTGGTGGGCGTTCCTCGTGCGCTGGCGGGTCTAGGCCGTGAGGTGGCTGGTCTACGGTGGCTGTGATGATGAACGATTGGACGGGAAACGACCGAGGGGACGGGAGCGAGCAGCTCGGTGGCTCGCTCCACTGTTTGCTCGTCTCCACCCTGTTCACGTGTGCCATGCACACTAAATAATCAACTGTTGATCTGGTTGACTATTCCTAGTTGACCAGATCAACGGTTGTCATCAACATGTCCTTTATTTTATTTAAATGGCCTCGAGCCGAGTCCTGCGAGCAATCGTTCAGACTTTTTGAACCGACGGTACCTGCGCGTAGAGAAAAATACGACGAGTCTAACCGTCTACAGAGAATAAAGAGAATTTTTCGTTTAGCGCGTTTATTTTCTCGTTCAAAAGCGTGAAACGCGCGAACGGAAAAATAAAAATGTTACGTCGAAAATTACCCGAAACGTCATAGACCGTTGTGAGCTGAAAAAAATCTAGCAACTAGTTGATGGAAAACATTTCAAAGTCAAGCTATTGTCCGAGCGAACTTACTCGGGTCCAATAAAAGCTCGAACGAAAATAATAATAAAATAATAAAAATACTAAAAAATGCGCTGAAATATTAAAAATCCTAAAATTCATGTGATGGCCTAAAACGAAGAAAAAACTAGCAAACGACTGCCGGATAGTCAAAAATGTAGTTTTTAAGGCTAAAAATAATAATGATAATAATAATGAAAATACGTGCCGAAAAATTATAAATACGATTTCGAAAGCTGACGATACTAACGATGATGCTAAAATGCAACGAAACACCTAAAAATGCTAGCGACAGTAAATCAACTAAAACTGACAATAAATTAACTAAATAACAGAAATGCAAAAATTAATTAAAAATGGCGTCAAAATTCCGGTACCAATAGTTGCCCCCTCTTTACTATCTTATCGAAGTATTTGATAAGCAGTAAATATGGTTGCCCCTACATATCTGAATTTTGGTGACACAGCCGGTCTTACCTCAAGCTTACAGTGATGATGTCGCTCTGGGAGGAGATGAACTGTTGTCATTCTTGGAGGAGGTAGATTCGTTGTTGTCACTCTGGGAGGAGGTAGTTTGTTGAACGTCACTCTGGGAGGAGGTAAGTTGATGTCACTCTGGGAGGAGATATGTTTTTGATGGCGTTATTTGGTGATGAGGAAATGGATGCTGTCACTCGGGATTAAAAAGGTGTCTACAAAATTGATGATGTTGTTCGTAGGTGTCACTCTAGGAGGAGGTATGCTTTAAATTCTAGTCTAGGCGAGCTATCGCATTACTTAGATGCTGGTATGAAAAATGAGGTTGCATGTCCGTGTGAGGTTATCGCTCTTCGGACGCTGATGTGGAAATGAGAAGGAAGGTCCGTGCGAAGCTATCGCTCTCCAGATGTCGGCGTGGCAATGTGAAGAAGATCCGTTCGAGGCTATCGCTCTCCGGATGTCGGCGCGGCAATGTGGATGAAGGTCCGTGCGAGGCTATCGCTCTCCGGATGTTGACGTGGCAATGTGGATGAAGGTCCGTGTGAGGCTATCGCTCTCCGGATGTCGGCGTGGCAATGTGGATGAAGGTCCGTGCGAGGCTATAGCTCTCCGGATGTTGACATGGGAATGTGAATGAAGGTCCGTGCGTGGTTATCGCTCTCCGGATGTTGTCATGGAAATATGGAGGAAGGTCCGTGCGAGGCTATCGCTCTCCAGATGTTGACACTGCAATGTGGATGAAGGTCCGTGCGAGGCTATCGCTCTCCGGATGTTGACATGGCAATGTGGATGAAGGCCCGTGCGAGGTTATAGCTCTCCGGATGTTGACGTGGTAATGTGAAGAAATATCAGTGCGAGGCTATCGCTCTCTGGATGTCGGCGTGGCAATGTGGATGAAGGTCCGTGTGAGGTTATCGCTCTCCGGATGTTGACGTGGTAATGTGGATGAAGGTCCGTGCGAGGCTATCGCTCTTCGGATGTTGACGTGGTAATGTGGATGAAGGTCCGTGCGAGGCTATCGCTCTCCGGATGTCGGCGTGGCAATGTGGATGAAGGTCCGTGCGAGGCTATCGCTCTCCGGATCAACGGTTGTGATCAACATGTCCTTTATTTTATTTAAATGGCCTCGAGCCGAGTCCTACGAGCAATCGTTCAGACTTTTCGAACCGACGGTACCTGCGCGTAGAGAAAAATACGACGAGTCTAACCGTCTACAGTGAATAACGAGAATTTTTCATTTAGCGCATTTATTTTCTCGTTCAAAAGCGTGAAACGCGCGAACGGAAATATAAAAATGTTACGTCAAAAATTACCCGAAACTTTGTAGACCGTTGTGAGCAGAAAAAAATCTAGCAACTAGTTGATGGAAAATATTTCAAAGTCAAGCTATTGTCTGAGCGAACTTACTCGGGTCCAATAAAAGCTCGAACGAAAATAATAATAAAATAATAAAAATACTAAAAAATGCGCTGAAATATTAAAAATCCTAAAATTCATGTGATGGCCTAAAACGAAGAAAAACTAGCAAATGACTGCCGGATAATCAAAAATGTGGTTTTTAAGGCTAAAAATAATAATGATAATAATAATGAAAATACGTGCCGAAAAATTAAAAATACGATTTTGAAAGCTGACGATGCTAACGATGATGCTAAATTGCAACGAAAGACCTAAAAATGCTAGCGACAGTAAATTAACTAAATAACATAAATGCAAAAATTAATTAAAAATGGCGTCAAAATTCGGGTACCAACAAATCGGAGCAGACGCGACCCTCATCCTCTAATGTTCCTTTTTCCATTCGTAGTAGCTATTCCCTTTTGCTACTGCTGATCTTTCTGTGACAGCGCAACAAATCAGTTCAGAATCTCCGGATCTTTTGACCAGGTCTGCAGGAGAAGCCCTTTCCTCGCAGGCGACTATTTCGTTGTCCCAAATGGCGGGATCCGACTTCTCTACTCCTGCTCCGAGGGGATTTGTGTTAAACAGTACAGAACACCCTTTTGCGAGTGAAATAGCGGCCCTTCGTTCTCGGTTGGACTATTTAACTGAAATGGCTGCCAGAATGACACCTGAAATCTCTGGGTCGAGTGTCCCTCCCCGTGTCATGTTCACGCCATCTATTGTCACCGAACGACCCTTGTCACCGTCATTACAGGGAAATCTCCGGTCAACTTTACCTATAGTTGATCCCCCGATTAATTTTGTGCAGCTCACTCATGGACAAGTGGAGCCTTATGTACCGCAAGTGCCCCAAGGTCCTATCCCTCTGGAGGATCGGTACCTCGAGGAGGCCAGAAACCGTTGGGACGGTCGAAGAGAAGGAATGAATAGGGATTTATCTCCTGAGCGCAGTGAAAGATCCAGCAGTAGGAGATATCGAACTCGTTCGCCCAGGAGCCACAGTCTGTCTCCGAGGCGACATCCCACGCCCGATCCGCGGAATCGGAGGCGTCATGCGGAAATATCTCCCCCACGCCATGAGCGTGAAATCCTTGATGACACATCAGATCATCCATTTAGCCGTCGTATAAGGCGCCATAAGGTCAGTCGACATGTGAAGCTTCCCATTTCATTTCATACATCAATAAGGTGAAGGATTTCGTGCAATTTTAGACGCACAGTGATGCGGCGTTATGCCAAATATTTGTTATGACATTATCAGGAGTCGCGCGCCTCTGGTTCGAGGGCCTTCCCGGTGGATCTATTAGCAATTTCGCACAATTGGAATCCAAGTTCCGAAGCAGATTCAGTACAGCGATTCCAATCAGGAAATCTGCCGCCGCGTTATTTGACCTGCGCCGAAGGCCTCAGGAAACTCTGAAGAAATTTCTTAGTCGATTTGATCTGGAAATGTCACTAACGTCGGCCGTTACCATTGATTTTGCTATAGAAGCCTTAAAGAGGAACTGCCGTTATAGTAAATTAAGAGATGCACTGATGGTGGATCCTCCAGTGACTCTAGATGCATTAAGACTTAAAGCCCACAATTACGCGAAAATGGAAGAAGAGGAAAACAGAGATAGAATCTATAACATGCCGCCCGAGGTACCTCTGATTCCAAGCGCTCCTGCAAATACCCTTCCTGATGACCGCCTCACTGACGAGTATGCCCGGCAGAAAGATCATATTCCCAAAACCTCCAGTGGGCGGAAAGGTAACGCTTCAAAGGGAAAGCCTGGCAGTTCCCCATCTCAGTGCCAAGGAGATTCTTCTAAAGGTCGGGCATACGACCTTGACTTCCCTTCCCTTAATCTACCAAGGGCAGAGATTTTAGCGATCGTGGAATAGCGAAACCTTCCCATCCGTTACCCTGCGCCTGTAAAGCCCGGAGTACTTCTAGGGAGAAGAGAAAATGCTTATTGCAAGTTCTACAAAGCCAGGGGGCATTCTACGGAAGTATGCAGGGACTTAAAATCAGCAATAGAACGTTTGGTGGAAGAGGGTTACTTGGGAGAATTCGCAGCCAAAGTAAGAGAGGACGCCAGAAATAATCCCACGAAAAGGGTCGCAGACGACCGACAAGTACCCCCTCGCATCCCACAAAAGGATAATGCTCCCGGAGGAAGAGGTGAGGAAACTTTCGCGGTAGACGACGAAGACTTCCCTATGATTAACATCATAACGGGAGGGACTCCTTACATAGATGAACCAGAACCGCCGATGACTGCGTTAGGTGAAAAACGCAAGCGAGATGGCGCGATAAAGAAAGGTGAAACAATAAGCGTCTTAGATCGCATGGTATTAGCCTTCTCAGAAGAGGACGAGAAAGGCGTTTTCTATCCGCATAATGATGCATTGGTGGTTACGCCCATCATTGCCAGTCACGGAGTCAGAAGAACTCTCATAGATAACGGAAGTGCAGTGAACCTCTTCTCGTTAGAGGCCTACAATCTTATGAAACGGCCCGACAACGAATTAATACCTTGCAAGAAACCCATAATTGGGGTGGACGGAGTCCCAATCCCTGTCACATGGATAACTACTTTGCTCGTATACTTTAGAGAAGACACCTCCAAGCGGTCAGAGGATCTGTTATTCCTTGTCGTGGACTTAAACCTGCCCTACAATGTCATACTCGAACGACCTTTTCTCAACCGCTTTGGAGCGGTAATATCTCAGAAGCATCTAAAGATGAAATACCCCTCATGGGACGGACTGGTAGCGATAAAGGGCAATCAAAAACTGGCAGCCGAATGTTACCTGCTCATGACGAACAAGGTGATGAGAAGCGCGCTCAAACCCTTGATAAAATGGTGCCCGTACCAGTAATCAGCATAGAAGAAGTAGACTTCCTAGTCAGCGAAAGACTCAGCCCAGAGGAAAACCTTCAATTGGCTCGGTTATTGAACAAGTGTCGAGGAGAATTTGCATGGAAACCCGCAGACATGCCGGGTATATCACGCGAAATAGCAGAACACCAGCTCAATGTTGACCCTAGCGTCAAACCAGTCCAACAAAAACGACGCCCGTTTTCTACGGAAAAAGTTTTAGCCGTCGATAAAGAAGTAGCAAAGCTCCTTGATGCGGGGTTCATCCGTGAAGTTCAATATCCTACCTGGTTAGCCAACCCGGTTCTCGTTCCTAAGCCCAACGGAGATTGGCGCATGTGTATTGACTTTACTGATCTGAACGACACTTGCCCTAAGGATTGCTACCCGCTTCCCCGTATTGACCAATTAGTCGATCAGACTGCCGGGTACGCATATTTGAGTTCACTTGACGCTAACTCCGGATATCACCAAATTCCCATGGCTGTGGAAGATGAAGAAAAGACTGCCTTCATCACTCCTAAGGCCACCTACTGTTATACGGCAATGCCGTTTGGGCTGAAGAACGCAGGGGCGACATTCCAACGTACGGCAAACAGAATATTCGAAGAACAGATAGGAAGGAATGTGGAAGCATACGTTGACGATATATTGGTAAAGAGCACAAACTTTCAAGATCACCTGCGGGATCTAAAGGAAGTTTTTGATGTGATGAAAAGGCATCGCATGAAACTTAACCCCCGAAAATGCATGTTCGCGTTTCAGACGGGAAAGTTCCTAGGATACATAGTCAGCCGAAAAGGAATCTAGCCCAATCCCTCAAAGATTAAAGCCATACAAGACATGATATCTCCAAGAACCGTTAAAGAGGTACAAAGGCTAATGGGGCGCGTTATCGCCTTAGGGCGATTTATTTCCAAACAGGGCGAGAAGTGCCTCCCTTTCTTCAAAGTCATACGCAAGAAAGCACCGTTTGGATGGACTCCAGAATGTGAGGAGGCATTCGTTAGCCTAAAAAATTACCTATCGTCCGACCTACTGCTAACAAGGCCGGAGCTGGGTGACACTTTATATTTATACCTCGGCGCTGCCGATGAAGTGGTTAGTGTCGTCCTCGTTCACGACGATAGCCACGCGCACCGCCCCGTGTATTTTGTAAGTCATGTTCTGAAAGATGCGGAGTTGTGATACGCCCGAATTGAGAAAATAGCGTTCGCACTGATACAAGCCACTCAAAAAATGGGCCGATACTTCTAGTCCTACCCCGTTATCGTGCTAACAGACCAACCTCTAAAGAGGATATTTCGAAAGCCTGAATCCTCAGGAAGAATGCTAATCTGGGCTCTACGAGCAATACGGGCTGAGGTATCAGTCTCGGCCGTCTGTGAAGGCTCAAATCTTGGCGGATTTTATAGTGGAATGCACCTTTACAGAAGATCCGTTAACAGATGTGCCCGAAGAGGAATGGGGTGATGTGGATCTCCCGTTTCCAGAAACTTATACGGACCTCTGGATCATTCATGTAGATGGGGCTAAAAACCAAGAATTGGCTGGAGTAGGAATCTTTATAAACGGGTCGCACGATATGCGAATACAATACGCTATCCGAATCTTGCAGCCATTATCCAATAATGCGGCAGAATATGAGGCGTTACTAGCCGGACTCCGGATAGGGAGAAGACTTTCTTCCAAAGGTAGGCACGATACTGGAAGGACAGGAAACCTGCGTCTAAAAATTTATGGTGACTCCAAACTAGTAATCGACCAGGTCTTGGGACGCTCTCAAGCTCGGGAGCCCATCATGGTCCAGTATCTCACCAAAGTTATGCGGGAGCTGTTGGAAATAAAGAAAGAAGGCATGCAGGTCAGCTTTGAGCACATTCCCCGAGAGGACAACGCCGAAGCTGACAATCTCGCCAAGCTGGCTGCAAACCCGGAAGCGTCCATACCCAAAGGCGTGTATTACCGAGAATTACCCATTCCCTCCTTCATGGAAGAGCAAGCGTCTCTGTGTGTGGAGGAACTCGAGAATGACTGGCGGATCCCCGTAATCAAGTACTTGAAACACGAAGAACTGCCTGAGAATATCGCTGAAAAGAAAAGAGTGCTGAGACAAGCAGCTCATTGTACGTACTAGACGGGGACATGGTTCGGAGATGCTTTTCGCACCCAGCCGCCAAATGTATAACAGAGCAAGAGGGTCTTCACACCTTGCGCAAAATTCATGAAGGGATATGCGGTATGCACGTGTCGGGCGGTACCTTGACCGCACAAGTCTTCAGATCTGGATTCTACTGGCCCACAATCCGGAGAGATTGCCACAACTATGTGCAAACTTGCCCAAAATGTCAGGAGTTCTCTAAAATTCCTCGACGTCCTGCCACTGAAATATCTGAGATTATCGCTCCTTGTCCTTTCGCCAAATGGGGGATCGATATCCTGGGCCCGTTTCCAAAGGCAAGGTCCCAACTGAAATTTGTAATAGTGGCAGTAGACTACTTTACAAAGTGGGCGGAGGCTAAAGCGGTCGCCAACATCACGGCGGAAAAAACCTGGCGTTTCTTCAAACACCAAATTATCATGAGGTTCGGCATACCCCGTATCCTAGTCAGCAACAATGGAACACAGTTCACTAGCCAATTCTTCAAAGACCAATACTCAAAATTCAGGATAGAGCAACGATTCTCTTCCGTGGCTCACCCGCAAACCAATGGACAGGCGGAAGTGACCAATCAGAGCATCCTCAGCGGCATTAAGAAAAACCTTGAGGGGTCTAAAAAGAAATGGGCTGAAGAGCTACCATACGTGATGTGGGCGTACTGCATGACCGTTAAAACCAGTACTAGGGAAACACCTTTCGCATTGGCCTTCGGAACTGAGGTTGTTACGCCGGTAGAAATCGGTACCATGAGCCTGCGAGTGGCTCACTTTCGGGAGGAGCTGAATGAGGAAAGGTTACGAGCTAACCTTGACGCGTTACCGTAGGTCCGAGCAGAAACCCTCCTGAAAATGCAACACTATAAACGAAAGATGGCCCGTTATCATAACAGGCGCGTCAAAGAACGATTGCTAAAGGCAGGCGATCTGGTGCTTAGAGACAAACGAGCGGCTGGTCAACGTGTGGGAAAGCTTAGTCCAAACTGGGATGGGCCATATCGCGTTACAAGAGTTATCGGAACAGGAGCCTATCATCTAGAGACACTCGATGGTACTCCCTTATCTAACTCTTGGAATATTGCTCGTTTGAAATTATATTATCCTAGAACTTGATTTATCTGCACCTTTGACTAATGCCAACCCTAACCTTAGCTAACGCTATGTGAGAGAGCTTTCTTGGGTATGTGCGGTTTCTTTTGTGCAGATAAAAAAGGGGTGATCCTGGGAGTGAAAAGTCCTATCCTTGTGAATGCTGGTCCTGATCAGATGGCTCACTAAGTGAAGGCACAACCCGGAATCCTTGGGAGTGAAAAGTCATTTTCTTGTACTGACTATTCTCGTGGAGACGGCTCATCAAGACAAGGCACGCCCCAAGGAAATAGTAATTCCATTCTAGAAATGAAAAGTCCTATCTTAGTGACCGGACTTGTGTAGTCGGTCCATCAAGTGAGGGCACGATTCTAGACGCGAGGACAACGCCTGAAAGTGAAAAGTCTTATCCTTGTGATAGCCTGTCCCGATCCGACGGCTCACTAAGATGAGGCACTTTCCAGGCCGATCGTGGAAAAATGGAAACGCAAAGAATCGCGAAATTCCAACTAGTAACTAAACGTGTAATCCCTAGTGAAGTAGAGCTGACGGAAAAAGCGATTCACACGGCTTCCATACTAACGCCCTATGACGGTAGCGGAAAAGGCTCCTACAGGTAATTACTATCTCTTGTAACCCGTTATGCTACTGATGGTTTACAATTGAGAATGTGCATAATACTTTTCGAGCAGCGGAAAGATTGACGATTGCCCAAGTAGCGATATTATGAGGCTCGCCGGGAAAGCTAACCCAATACTGACCTCAGCGATATCTGTTGCTGAAACACTACGAGTCTGCTCCAAAAAGTAAACCCATTATGTTATCAGGGCGATAACGGTGCTAAGGGAGCTTTCGAAAGTGAAAACTAAAGGAAAGACAGTGATAAGATTATGAACTATTTAAACATATAAAAATGCCCTCGAAGGGTCGCAAGTCCCAAGGCCAAAACAATAGCGCCGCGGAGGCAAAAAACAAAAAAGCCTGTTAATTCCCAATAAGTGCAGAAGAGGCGGCAAGGTTCTAGGATACGTCAGCCCTCGGGGTTCCTCCGTTCCCAGCCCTCTGCCTTGGCTTGGCGATAACCTGCTTCATTGAGATCGGCGGACTTCAGTTTGAAAGCCCTCGTAACCTCCTCACCCTTATACCCGGTCATTCCGTGGACCTCCTCGAAGCAATCAACCAAAATAGTAGCAGTCCGCTCTACGTACCACAGATATTTATCGGCTGACTCCTCTTCCAGAGCGTTCTTCCTCTCCTCCAGGGCAGTTTTCTCCCTTGTTAAGGATGACCTCTCTTCCTCTAGGGCAGCATTCTTGGCTTTTTTCGCTGTCAAGGCAGCGTCAAGGGTAGCCGTTTGCCCCTTTAACTCTTGCTGGGTCAGCAGTAATTGTGTGTGTTCCTCCAGCAACTTCTCCTTTTCATTTCGCTCTCGCGAAAATTCAGACAAGGAGGTGGTAAGAGAGGCAGCCTGACGCCGCACGTGCTCGGTCCAATAATGGAACTTCACAAAGTTGGCAAAGAGGCTAGAGCGCATCAAATTCACCTTGTCATCATCAGCCTTGGAGAGGAAAGCTTCTCGTTCAGCCGCGGAGGATAATATCTGAGCAGCCAATAAAGCGGAAACCTCGTCCGAGCCATCACCCCCAAGAGCCGCTAAACCTGTATTGCGAAAATAATACAAGCCAACCTGGTGAGTCACAGCGCCGGACTCACCCATCGGGCTTAGATATGCGGCAAAATTGAAGGCGGTGCCCCCTTCCCCGGAACGCTGCGACAAGGGAACGCTTGAAGGGACAAACGCCAAGGGAACAGGAGGATGAACCTGTGTAGAAGGACCCCCTTGGACGAGGTAGGTACCGTGAGGATGATAGCCCGAAAAGTCCTGCAAACCCTCTTAATAGTCCAAGTTAGGACCGTACGAGTGAACAGGCCCGCCGAAAGAATTGGGCGAAGCCCCGAAAGACTCCGTCGTACCCATATTAAATTGAAACTCAGACGGGTTATTCTGAGGAGCATCCATAGAAACAAAGGCCCTATCAGGCCTGACTTCCGTGCCAGCGATGGTAGAAGATAAGTTTCCACCCTCACCCTCCGGCCGAGATCTCTTCCAGGAACCATCCAGTATATAACCCATGTCCATCTCGCCTATGAGAGATGCGGAAGTAGAAACAGTAACAGTGTCCTGCAAAGAACCCAGTACAAAACACAGATAAGAAAAACAAATGAAATGGCAACAAACGTCAATACACAGCATATTGCAACCAAAAAGCACACTCACAACAGCGGTGTTAAGAGGAGGTGCTTCCGAAGAACCTGCCGCGTCCGGAGAAGGAGTGAGAGCGGCAACACTTCTCGTTCTTTTCTTCTTTTTTCCTTTAGAAAGGGCCTTAGGAACTTTAGAAGAAGACGGCTGGGCAGGAGCGGCAGCGACGGTCACGAGGGGGATACCTGAAGGAATGTCGGTATTTCCCTCACCAGCCGAGGAAGAGGATACTTGAGCAAGGCTCACGGAAGCAGTAGGTAGTACAGTAGGGTTATCAGTAACTCCCGCGGAGGCTGCCTTCTCTTTTTCTTCTCTCTCCTGGGCTCTTTTCAGTCGTCTCCTAACGCTTTCAGGCTTGTAATCGGGATCCGTCACTGCATGGCCACAAAATAACATTAGCATTAGTATCAGCGGTAATAAGAAAAGAAGTGACATGACACTCACGTCTAACGCAGTCCTTGATATCAACCCCGCATGCTACATAGCGGATGTGAACGCTGATTTCCAGTTGAAGCAATTTGTCTAGCCAGCCTTGTTCCTGCTGAGGAAGGTTTTCCGGCCAGCCCCAGACGTTATCCTTGACGTCTTGGAAACCCAGATCGCCGCCAGGGACCAGGAGCTTTAGGAAGATTTATCACAAAGAATTCCTTTTTCCAAGCATCGACGGAAGACTCAATGTGAAGAAGTTTCCAAGTAAAGGACTTGAGCGAGTCATCGTCGAAACGGGGCGATATCGTTATCACGCCTCGACACTTCATCAGCTTAAAACCCGATTTAAGCAACAAAAGAGAAGGAGAAGCAATCCCCTTATATTTACAAAGTTCCAGAAAGGCACAAACGCAGCAATAGGCATTTGGGGATAATTGGACAGGGTTCAAATCGCAGGCGACAAGCAATTGTTTTATAAAAGGATCGATGGGAAGCCGGAAACCATAACGGAACATTTGTGCATACAGAACCCTACATTTGCCCGTCAAACGCTGTTCAAGCGTAACGACTCAGGGGCAACAGTGACCCTATAACCATCAGGGATAATCGCATTATGAGCGGCTAAGTGCTCATTGAGAGCAATTTCAGAGGTGATACTACTAACCGTAATATCTATCTTTTTCTCATCAACGGACTTCGACTCAGGGCGGCGAGTCTTGGCCATGGTAGAAAATAAAAAATTAAAGACGAAGAAGACGATGGGAGAAAAAAGGAGATACCTTTAGAGTAAGAGCACTTCGAGAGCCTTGAAAGGTGGGAAGAAAACAAGACGGCTAGAGAAAGTATGAAGAAAGCAGAATGACAAAAGTAAGAAAAAGAAATAAGTATTGGGTTTTATAACCCTAGTGGTCAAAGGAAACGACGGACGCTGCAGTCGTTGCGTGAGAACATCACAGGGAAAAGACTCAAGCAATGAGTACAATTCTAGAGAAGTACAACAACGCTTCGATTTTGCTAAAATTCTGAAGCACGCTAGCCCTAGGTGTCCTAAAAAGTGGACACGTGTGCCTGAGTCATCACGGATTTTCTCTCGCATTAATGAGAGGATCGCGAGCATTAAATGCTCCGAAAAGCAGAAAAGATTTTCTGGAATAAGACAAGAGCGATATTGCAATAATGGAAACAATGCGGGAAAATGAAACAAGGATCTGTTATTGTCTAAGAATGAAGTACAGATATCGTTGCGCGATAAGGCGTTATTACAAGACAAAAAAAGCAAGTAAAAAGGAGAACCCTTCGAAAGGTCAGCCTTGATTAACCATGGCCCGACGCGGATATCGCAGCGGCCACTTCCTCATCCCTCCCCGAAAGAAAGAAAATCTTCCCCGCCTTCGCCTAAGTCCTTTAGCTTTTTGGAGGCGTAATCTGCCAGCTTAGATGAATCAGCAGTCCCCTGGCGGAGGAGATCTGTAAATCTGGCGATACAGACCTCCATGGTCTTGTTTTTCCACCAAGCTATCTTTGAAGGAACTTTGGCTAGATCCGCGTCACGGGACGATATCTCTTCGCGAAGGAAAGAGTTTCTTTTGTCAGCCGCCACCAATTCCGCCTCCAGCAATTCTACTTTAGCCTTCCCTTTTGATTTTTCTCGCGCAAGCTCGGCGAGACACTCGTTCAGCTCTGCCTGGGTTCGATCTTGAAGCTTGGATAGCTTTGTTACCTTCGCCAAATCGGCATCTAGTTGTTCCCTTGAATCGGGAGAGCGCCGAACCTTGTCGCTCTGATCCTCGAGAAAATAGTGCAGCTCATGGAAGCTGGCCAACATGTCGTTCAAAAGGCGTGAATGCTGGACCTCAGGGGGATGTCGTAGAAACTCTTCCTTGTCCTTCGAAGAACTGAACATTTGACCCACTATAGAGCCCACTGGCTCATCTCGCGATAGCGGATCTGATATCCCTAAAGCGCGAAGCCCAGTAGTCCCAAAGGATGACAGATCCAGCTGATATGCGGCGTTTCCTTGAGGACTTTGAGGGGAAAGATTGGCGATATAGGGAGGAGAACAACTTTTTGCAGAATTACCAATGCCCGAAATTGAAGAAAGGAATAAGGGCTGAGGCTTCCTCGGGGAAGAGACAGGAGGAACAATGGGGTTCGAAACTGGCACGGTCACATCCAAAATACAGGAAGAGATCGGAGAATCAGGGCCACTAGGCGGGAAGGGTGGGTCCACCGCCATTGAAACCTCGTTAATTTTGGAAGGAATGGCCAGAGACACCTTGGCGACCTCCGCTGCTTGCGAGGTACTCGCGACATGAGAAGTGTCAACCTTCATGGTAGGGACTGCGTTAACTTCCCTCAAGGGAGGGATTGGCGGACTGGTCTCCTCTTTCTAAATTTTCTTTTGGAGACGCTCCGTTTCAGCAGCTATCTCTTCGCTATCATCATCGGTCGACTCCGCCACGGAATTGTTTTTTCTCGCCCTAAGCTTCATTCGTTGGGCAAGAGTGGCTTGACGTAGCTCGGGACCCGTATCCATGCTCTCGCTATCGCTGTCGACTATTCTAGTCTCAGAACGACTCGGAGTCACTCCCCTACCCCGAGGCGGCAACCAATTCTCAACAAAGCGAGAAGGTCGAGCGGAAGCACTGCGCGTTACGACGGTCTTAGTTCTCCTTCCCCTCGGCCGAATAGTCGAACGGCTGGAGCTCTCAGGTGGCGGAGAAGGGGGTAATGTTTGAAGCGGCACTACGTTCAGAGGGATGTTGTTTCCTCCGAAAGAACGACCCTCAGCGCTACCTGTCAGTGAAACATATTAATATAGCAAGCAAATTGAAGAGATAACGTGGCAAAAGAAAAACTCACCAACGGCACACTCTTTCAAGGGCCTGAACCGAGCAAATTCCCGAATGCGGAAAGGCCCTTCTATCTCTAACAAGGCGTTAACATGGGATACGTCGATACTAGACAGCACTTCTGGTTTCTTCCAAGCGGCACTGGTAATCTCTCGGTTAAAACCCCCGCGCCACCAGCGAGACGGCAGGCATAGGGTGAAGAAGCCATTTTTCCAGTTGCCCACATTGTCCTCAAAACCTTGAAAGTTCCGCTAGAAAAACTGCACGATGGCGCCATTCCATCTTGGGGTGATATCCACCAAGCAGTCGCGGCAGCTCAGGCTGAAAAACGTGCGGAACAGATCGAGGGAGGGAGTGAAAATATGCTTCATCTCACACGCCCGAAGAAAGGCATAAATCCCACTCCAGGAAGACGGAGTTATTTGAACGGGATTGAGATCGTAGTGATTCAGCAGCTTCATCAGAGAAGTATGGAGGGAAAGATGAAATCCGTAGAGGAACATCTTGAAATAAACCACCCGGAACGTTCCCCACATGGCGTCATGAAACCGAATATCCTTCGTAGGGATATGAGGGCGGCAGCCTAAGGGAAAGGTGATACCGTTCTCCTCTAACTTCGCCCTCAAAACTTCATTACAATCAAAAATACTACGAGCTCTCCTAGCCTCAAGATCTATGGAATTTTCAGTACCCACAGCGGCTCTAATATGAGACATAAGGGACTGGGAAATTAAACTACGACGAGAAGGGAACAAAATACCTGGAACAAAAAGCCCGTAAATAGGCCGTCGCCACCGGCGAGCAGTTGCAGAAACTCCTCTTGAGCAAGAAGAAGCGCAGAAGGAAGAGAAAGTGCCAAAAATTTCAAAATATTGGCAAAAATAATGAAAGAGAGCAGCAGTTCCCTTATAAAGATCAAACTTGTAGAAGAAACAGCCTGTAAAAGTGAGACACGTGCGAACCAGAAAGTGACGCGTGGACGGTCATTTATGTCTTTGGGAAAAGACAGTTACTGGCTGAATACCAAAAGACGGTTGCACCCAGCAATAACTGTCCCCCTGCGGCAACCCTTGACGCTTGAAGAAATAACGTGAGAAGGCGATAGGGGCACCAAAGAAAAATGAAGCGTTATCTTATTCATTTTGAATAGCCATACGGCATCTACAAAGACGCAAGACAAACTAAACTAATCACCATCAGACCAAGTGATACCATAGCAATAAACTACATCGTCATCTGAAAATGATAGCTCCCTACTAATGGGAGGGAAAGGCTCATCAATCCTTTTTCCTATGCGTATCATTGATCGACCTGACTCCTCCTCAGCGGCTGACTCCACCATCTCCTCGCCCCCGCTGGCAAGAAGAGCCCCCTTTGACGAAGGGTGAGAAAGAAGAGATGGTTCTTTCCCCTTTTGAACAGAAGGGGCGGAAGAAGTAGAAAGCGTTTCAGGCACCTTCAAAGCATTTTTCCTCAGCCTTTTGCGACCCCGCCTGCAGACGAACGGTCTCCATGGGGGAGACGGAGGAGGATTGTCAGAATCTGGCGAAGTCGGAGGAGTTGGCGGAGAATACCGCGCGGCAGTGTCCAAAAAATGAGAATCAGACATGAAATCACAGGCAGCCTGTCAAGAAAAAAGCAAACAAGAAGATGAATGGAAATATGGGAAAAAAGAATCCCCTTAAATAGCCAGAGGAGGGGGAAAAGTTTTAATTATCCGACGCGACTCTTGAGAATGGACACATGTACCACCTGGAGTGCCAATCTAGATTTGCAGTCGCGTCTGTTGAAATCTCCCACAGATCGAGAAAAACTGAAAATTAGCCCAATCAGTTGACACTGAAGCGGCGGCGTGGAATTAATGCAGAACGGTTAGCGAGGAAACCGTCATGAAAAATTACCCAATAACTGACTCGTTTTCGGTTGGGCTTGAGAAGCCTCCAGCCGAAAAAAAAGACAAATGGCACATTGAAGAAGAAGAATAGCGACAAGCGGCATAATAAAGACAGTTTATTTATTATGACCTAGACGGCCGAAAAGTACAGTTGCTTAAGTAGAAAAGGAGAAAAGGTACAAAGGGAGCCGCCAACATTAGGCGTCAGAGCCAGCATCCTCGGGTACCTCGGGAATGTATCTCAGGGAATCCATGACCAGAGTGAGGTCAGCAGAAGTGACCCTCATTCCCTTCAAGCAGCACCCCAGCATGTCCTTGCGCTACTGCAGCATGGCGATCGCCACTTGAATCCGAGCAATGGAGGTGGCCAGCTTCGACATGCTCACTAAAGGATTGAATTCCTCCAGAGATGTAGCTCCCAGCCTGGAATGGAGGGGGGTCAGCATCCCTTGTAACTCCAAGATGTCCTCGGAGGTCTTGATCAGCATGTTCTCCAAGAACCCGACGTCACCATCATTCAGGTTCTTGAGAGTGTGGCCCTTGGAAAGAAGAAAATTTTTAGTCAGATGATCCATGATGCAAATTGCGAAAGAAAAAGATGAGAAGAGCGTGGGTGGAGAAAGCCCTCAGATTTATAGGCTCCGAGAAAAGGGTCTTTGGGAAAAAAGAGGTCCTCAAAAGACGAGCCATCCCGTTAACCTCGAAGACTGATGGACCTGAAATGGAAACGAAGGTCGACGTTCATGTATTACTAATGACGCGGATATTCGAAAGGAGTACGAGACAGAATCCTGGAAAATGCCAAGGAGCACGATATTACGGGTGGCCATGACGTAAAAGCCGTACGGTTGTTGGTATCCACAGTGTAAGGCCGTGTCGATATCGTAGGTAGCTCCTAGCAGTGTAAAGCCTCACTGATATCGCAGGTATCTAGTGGTATAAAGCCGCGCAAATCGCAGGCAGCTGATGGCATAAAATTGCGTCAATATCGCTGTTTCTATAAGCGGAAAGGAAAGAAAGAGCCCACGTGTTCCCGAAATCCCTGTAAGTACAAAGTTTGCTAACGTCTCCATAAATACCTATCTCCTTTATGTGTTTGCAGTTCACCCAAAAGGCTGATGGACCCGGAACGTATGCAAGCCTACCTCAACGGTATGACCTGGTCGCAATCCGCGGCAGTGTCGAAAGTGGTCCGTCAGTAGCTCTCCTACGGCACGAACGAATTTGCAACCTTCTAAATCCTACCGATGGACCAGGCAGGATAATATCGCTAGGCGAAAGCAACGGCCTAACGGCTACCGGCGGGATAGCGGCGTCTCTCGCTAATTCCTTAATACCTCATGAGGGCAGGACCCTCACCTAAGATTCCAGACATGGACAGGGAATGACAACCCTTGGTAAACACTCGGGCTCATTTTCGGTTGGGCTTATGATAACCATTAAGGCAATCCTAAGGGCATTTCTGTAATTATGACCCCTGCCGAAGACGGAGTCCTACAAGCCTTATCGGACATCTAAGCTATCGCTACCAGACCTTGAGGCGTTTACTGGGATGGTCGACATCAGCCGGGGGGGGGGGGAAGGTCTCACGCGTCTCTAAACGCACGGCATCATCCCATCTTAGGGACCTATAGAGTTATCGCCCCCGACATCATCGTAGGTATCGCCCCCGACACCCTCCTCAGAGGCATCGCCCATGACGTTACCTCAGGTATCACTGATGACGTCATCCTCAGGTATCGCCCGTGACGTCATCAGGAGCGTCGTCTCATCTGGATATCGCTCTTTCGCCCATATATCGCCTCCAGCGGCCTACAAATACCCCTTAATGTAAAACATCAAGTAAGCCAAAATTTACCTACTAGGACCTCTGCTATTTTTGAACCGCTTACTGACTTAAGCATCGGAGTGTCTACGCCGGAGCCCCCCCTCCGGCGCTTTGCAAGTGGGATCGACGTCAACTGCAGCAACTCCGACCAACAGAAGCCATCATCCCGATCATCTCAGAAATTAAATCCTATCAGTATCTTTTCAGACTATGTAGAAAAAGGTATTGAAGTGTTCATGGATGACTTCACCGTCTATGGTGATAATTTTGATAAATGCTTAACGACATTGAAACATATTTTGAAAAGATGTGTGACCACTAATCTTGTCCTTAACTATGAAAAATGTCATTTCATGGTTGAACAAGGTATTGTCCTAGGTCATGTAGTTTCTAAGAAAGGCATAGAAGTTGACCAGGCTAAGATTAATGTTATCAAAACCTTGCCTTACCCCTCATGCGTGCGTGAGGTTAGAAGTTTTCTTGGCCATGCAGGATTTTATCGCAGGTTTATCAAAGACTTCTCAAAGATTGTGGAGCCGATGTGCAAATTGTTACAAAAAGAAGTGGACTTCAATTTTGACGAATCTTGCCAAGAAGCGTTTGACAAGATCAAAGAGAAACTCACATCATCCCCAATCATCCAAGCACTAGATTGGAACCTTCCATTCGAATTAATGTGTGATGCTAGTAACTCAGCTGTTGGTGCGGTTCTAGGGCAGAAAATTGGTAGAGATCCACACGTGATCTACTATGCCTCTAAGATACTCGACGATGCACAAAAGAACTATACCACAACCGAGAAGGAATTGTTCGCAATAATCTTTGCATTGGACAAATTCAGATCATATTTGTTGGGAACAAAAGTCATAGTCTTTTCAGACCATGCGGCCTTGAGGTATCTTTTGACAAAAGCAGAATCTAAGCCAAGACTGATCCGCTGGGTTTTACTTTTGCAGGAATATAACTTGGAAATCAAGGACAAAGCAGGAAAGAAAAACTTAGTCACCGACCACCTAAGCAGGTGCGTTGTGAAGGCGGATTCAGAACCAATCAAAGATGATTTTCCAGAAAAACATCTATTTGTCGTCCAGATAATTAGGCCATGGTTTGCCGACCTAGTCAATTTCTTAGCCACGGGTAAACACCATGGAGACCTAACTGCTCAAGAAAAGGTTAAGATTAAGCATGACAACAGGTATTTCGTTTGGGACGACCCTTATCTTTGGAAAATTGGATCTGATCAGTTGATCAGAAGATGCATTCCTGAAACTGAAATCCCATCTGTTTTGAGATTTTGTCACTCTTATGCATGCGGTGGACATTTTGGAGCTAAGAGGACAGCCTTAAAAGTCCTAGAGTCAGGATTTTATTGGCCTACTCTATTTCATGATAGCTATTTATTTTGTAAGACATGCCCTGAATGCCAAAAGATAGGAAACATAAGCGCTAGAAATCAAATGCCCATGAATGTTATATTAAATTGTGAGATTTTTTATCTATGGGGCATTGATTTCATGGGACCATTTCCTATGTCAAATGGAAAATAATATATATTGCTTGCTGTGGATTACGTGTCTAAATGGATAGAAGCTAAGGTAACTAGGACCAATGATGCTAGGACTGTTGTTTCATTTTTGAAAACTAACATTTTGAACAGATTTGGCGTGCCTAGGGGGATCATTAGCGACCGAGGCACACATTTTTGCAATAGTATTATTGTTTCTCTTTTCAGGAAGTATGGTGTAACCCACAAAGTCTCCACTGCATACCACCCTCATTCAATTAGCCAAGCGGAGGTATCAAACAGAGAAGTCAAGTCGATCTTAGCTAAGACAGTTGGCTTAGATCGGCGAGATTGGAGCCAAATGCTGGATGATGCGCTATGGGCATATAAGACTGCTTACAAATCTCCCATAGGAATGACTCCTTATAAATTGGTGTATGGGAAAGCATGTCACCTGCCAGTAGGTATGCAATATAGAGCTTATTGGGCAATTCGGAAATGCAATCTAAGGTACGACCAAGCAGGTGAGGAAAGGAAACTCCAAATCCACGAAATAGAAGAATTGAGGAATCAAGCATATGACAACCAGCTCTTAGCTAAGATCAGGATGAAGACCTACCATGACAGAAAGATTGTTGAGAAGAATCTCCAACTTGGGGGAAAAGGTTCTTCTATACAATTCCAGATTTAAGCTCTTCCCAGGTAAGCTTAAGACCAAATGGGAAGGTCCATATGTAATCAATAATATTTACCCTCATGGTGCAGTGGATATTAAGAATGAAAAGACAAGGATTGTGTTCAAGGTCAATGGACAACGACTTAAACCATTCCTAGAAGGATTCCCAACGTTTTAGGAAACTCAGGCGATTGAAGCCACACCTGAGATTCATTAAAAGAACAACAAAGGCATGCCTAGGACTATAACTAGGGCGCTACATGCGAGGCAACCCATGCTTTTTGATTTTATTTCTATATTTTTTAGAATAAATTTATTGTTCAAATATTCTCTTGAGTCACTGATTAATTTTGTCTTTCTGAAATTTTCAGGAATTTTGTGGAAATTTTCTGGAGTGATTTTAAGGAATTAAGTGTGGTGAGGAGTCTTGGCTAAGTCTATTTGATCTTAGCCAGAATTTATTCAGCCTTTGATTGGGTGACACGCGGAGAAAAAGGAAGAAAAGAGAAGGTAGCGTGTTTTGATGGAGGAGAAAAAGAAGGGATAACGGTTATATTTTTGAAATTATTAATCATGATTTGGAAATTAATTCTTCCAAATTTTAATTAGTGTTTATCTTTGAAGAATCAATCTCCTTACCTCCCACAAACACCAAATCCCTAAAATCTCGCCCTCTTCCTCTTATCTCTCAAATCACCTCAGCTACACATCCTCCACTTCTCCTACTTTCACTCCACGATTCAATTAGCATTTAACATGGGAAAATCCAAGAGATCATCTGCAAAGAAAGTGAAATCCACTCCGATCAAGAAAGAATCTCATATTCCCTCGTCATCTCCCTCTCTCTCGAATCCAGAGGAGGATCTGCCGCAAAACCTCAACGAGGCACTCGATATCGCTAGGACAATCATGTCCATAGACGCAACCACCTCTGATTCTCTGAAGCAAAATCTTTCCACTCCTCCAACAGTCGCTGCCTCTGAATCCCTCCAAATCTCCCTGCCAACCAAAAGAAAGATTGACCTTGCTGTAGAGCCCAAAACCCAATCTAGGGTTAGCCAACCTGGCGGCTCTGAGGTAGAAGAAATTTCGGATACTGATTCCGAGGAGAAGGTCAAGCAAGTGACGCGCAAGAAGGGAGCAAGTGTCGAGCCTAGATGCGAAGATGGTTCGGCCAAATCAAAGAAGTCAGGGAAGAGAAAGGCAGAGTTGAGTAATATATCTGCCCCAGCCAAAAGGACGCGATCTGCGGCTGCCAAGGGCAAGAAGAAAGTAGATGAGGCTGATCTTGGCAAAGACTCTGATGCTGATGTGGTTGCAGTCTTGGCCAAGCCTGCGACAAAGACTACCAAGGTAACCCTTCCGCCCTTAAACTCTTTGAAAGGCTATTTGAGGCCTGATACTCTTGATTTTAGAGCTAGATTAAATGAAAAACATGCCTGTGAGATAACTCAATTTGCTATCCTTGATTTTTCATTTCTTGATGATTTGGGGGTTGGTAGTAGAGTTAGGCAGTTTATTTCCAATCTTGGGTGGGATTGCTTTCTATACCTTGATATGCCCACTTATGCTGAACTGTGTTTAGAGTTTCATGCATCTTTTTGGTTAGATCAGGAGAGATTGTATGCTAATGGTAGGGCTTTTCCTAATCTTAGTGCTACTGATGTTATGCACTTTCGTTTGCTTGATAAATGGTGTCACTTTTCAATTGATGACTTTAACCTTTTGCTTGGATTTGTGACTAAGGATGGCCTCAAGTCTGATGAGTATGTGAATGCCCTGACTGATTATCCCCCTGATTGGGATAAGGCAGTGGCCTATAGGGAATTGATTGGTGACCCTACTGTTATTGCTAGGGGTATAGATTTATCTGTTTTGAATTTATATAAATCCTGTGCCGTTAAGATCATGGATCTTAGGGCGTTTGACCAAATGGGTCATTTCCACGAGGAAAAAGGCTATCTCTGTTTTAATACAGGATTTACCCCAGTAGCAGACCACCTCAATGGGAAGAGGATCAACGGAAACTTCAAGATCAAGTCAATCCAGATTGACGGTGCAGCAGAAGAGCCCAATCTTGGGCAAGATGCCAAGAGACCTCAGCAAACCAAGTTAGGCTTCGATCCAGACCACCCTCTGCTTCCAGAATGGGCCGATAGATTCCTGGACCTCATGCAGACGCAGCTCCAAGCTTTCACGACAAATCAGAAGCTTTTTCATGAGTTTCAAGACTCCTCTCAAAAATAGATGCAGCAGATTGCGGACCAGCACCATCTATACAAGACCCGAAGCAACCACCTCCACCTTCCACATCGCAATAAATGCCCTAGGTCGTGTCTTTCTTTCCTTCTTTTTCATTTTTTTGTGTCTTTTTCTTTTAGTTTTTCCTCTCATTTACACATTGAGGACAATGTGTTCTCTAAGTGTGGTGAGGGGTGTTTTTAGGTTCTTTATCTGTATATACATGTTCTAATGTGTTTTTATGTGATTTTCTTTGATCGCATGAATTTTTTTGTGAATCTAGGCTAAGATAGTTGGCCTAGATTGTCTTTTCCATGTCTGATGCATGTTTTTCTTAATTTTTATGTGTTTTAGGCATGCATGTTTTCTGTTTTGATTGTGTGTCGGTGAAATTTCTGGACTATGCCTAAGGCCTGTCTTCTTGAGTATCTTAGCCTAGACCTTTAGGCAAACTTTCACCAAAAATACTTAATAACCCCTTAAGGAAAACTGCTAAGTGGACAATGGAGTTTAGATGCCTTGTAATTATGCTGAATTGCTCTAATGAAGAGAACTACTGCTATGCCTAGTAAATTGCAGCTCTAGAAAAAAAGATATGAATGCAAACGTCTTGATATTTCTGCCTCACTAAGCAGAAATAATCAAGAAACTTTTAGAAGAGCAATTCAAAAAAAAATGCATTTGTCTTGATGTTTCTGCCTCACTAAGCAAAAATAATCAAGAAACTTTTTAGCTTTACTGGCATAGGAAAATAAAACTTCAGGCAAGGTAGCTAAATGATGATATTGAGCAGTTGAATTAGGGGGGGAAATCCAAGTCGGTGGATGTTTTGTCTCGTTGAGTCTGTTATGGAATGCAAAGATGCGATGGTTATGTGGAATTCGGATGTCTAGGGTGCTGATTAGGATGTGTTCATAAGGATTGGGATCCATTGAGAAGTATGCTAACTGTCATAGGGCGAAGGTGTTAAAGGAAATTGGCTAAGGGTAGTCTGTCTAGAAAATTTTGCTACTGTTTGTTTGCTCTGTTTTGAGTCTGTCTGTTTTGAGTCTTTCTTTTTGTCTTAGTTAAGAGTCTTGTATGCTTGGGGGCAAGCATTGTTTAAGTGTGGTGAGGTTTGATTGACGCTAAATTCCATGTGTTTCTACCGCTTTAAACTACCTTGTTTGTGGTATAAACAATCTTTTCTCACGTCAATTTGGTTTCTTTTGGAGGAATCTTGGGCAAGACTGGTTTTGGAAGAAACGGGTGCTTGAGCGACAGATTGGCAATCTTAGCCGCATGTCTTAGCTAAGATTACAGGATAGAGGCGTGCTGAACTGGGACTCAAGGAAGGCGGATCAGATCAGGAAGCCAGCTAGCTGTTACATCCGTTTGAAGAAATCTCGGATGTATTTTTATTTGAACAAAAACACTTTGTTATTATCCTTTTATTATTATCGCTTTAGAATTTAAACAATTGGGATTTTATCCCTATCTTTTAGTTAATTTGAAGTGAAGAGTTTGGAAAGGAACGTGATTGGTGGCGACTCTAACCTTGTTAAAAGGTTAGGGAAGGCTATCAATTACGGGATCATCCATCTTCCTCTCTTTTGTTCTTGTAAACACTTTTGCTATGATAATTCCTTTTGGAATATCGCATTTAATTTAATTCATGTTCTTCAATTATTCTTCTTATTTCCTTAATCATTATGTCTAGTAGCTAAACACCTAGTTCTTGGTAAGGGTTGAGTGAGCATACTTATAAATCGTGAGATTGATCGTGCTTAATTATCCTCTCGTTTGTATTCGATTCAAGTTCTGTTTTAACAAACTGGTTCCCATCTAGGCTAAGACTTGATCAATCTTAGGCAAGACGACGAATTTGCAGTCAGTCACTAAGGGGACGAGCGAAACTGAAGTGACGAAGTAGACAGCTAACCTCGCGGGGTTAGTGAGTTTAAATAGATATAAGCCTAACTAGATTGACAACCTAGGGCTCCGAGTTGGGAGTAGCTTGGCCTAGACTCTGTCTTTCCCTACGCCATTGAGAAAACGCATGTGCCTCAAGCCAGCAGCCAATTGGATAAACCCTTTAACCAGCAAGGTGTCCACTGGCCAGGATCACTAGGAAAGGGGGTACCCTCTAAGTGATTTGAATAGGAGGAAAGTAGGATTGGAAAGGGGTTCCTCCCAATCTATAGCAGATTTATGAGAGAGAAGGAGAAAATCTATAGTCAATGATCGATTGAATAAGTAAAGTGCTCACGAATTCGCCCTTGCCAGAAATTTACCTCACGAAAGTTCCAACCAATCTCAAACAACAATCTTAGCTAAGATTCATTTCTGCCTAAGATTGCTTCCTTTAATTTTATTTTTGCTTGTCCCTTTGTATGCTTTGTTTATCTTAACTGCAAGAACAAAACCCCCTCAACTCCAGTGACGAGGAAGTCGAGTCAAGACTACAGTACACCAACAAGATCTCTGTGGACGAACCTCTTATCGCAATCTACGAGTCCCTTGTGGACGAGTGATAAGTTGCATTCCTACCCCATTTTCTATATCTTTTTACAACTAAATTTGATGCCCTCGACACGCAATCACCCACGAATATATATGCGAAAAGCGCGCAATAAATAAAAGGGTAAGAAACGTTTACTTGTGAAGGGTATCGGTCATTTAACCCCTTATTTTATTGAGTTTATTTTGGCACGAAGAGAGGATAACGTTGAACGATTAAATATTTGTCAATTGCTGCACGCGAACGAAAATAATTAATTTGGATGAACAATTATCTAAGCATGCATAACGGGCGAAAATAAACGAGCATACAAGCATACGAAAAATAAATAAACAGTACAAGTGCGGAAATAAATAAACAGTACAAGCATACGAAAGATCGGTACGAAAAATAAATGTGATGGGCTGAAAAATTGGACTAGGCCCACTAGGCCTAGAAATTGGTCATTAGCAGCCCAACCCTTTTTCTTTGCATTTGGGCTTGGCACAAGCCAAGCCCATGATCAATTAAATGAAAAATGGTACAGCCCAAGCCCGCTTCTCCTTCATCTTCCTTGCTTCATCTCCTTCCTTGAGCCAAACAAGAACCAGCGGCGTAGCAGAGCGATGGAGCCACGTTAGCGGACCAGCAGCAGCGGCAGCAGCTCATCTTCATCCTCCAGTGCCAGCGAGGCAGCAGCAACTCCGGCGTATAGCAGCGGTGAGGCAGCTTCTCGGCAGCAGCGTCGCGCTTCCTTGGCCGCGAGAAAACATAGAGAAAATGCAGAAAAATAAATAGAGAAAGGAAAAATGGAGGATAGAGTTCATGAGCTCTTCACTTGGCTCCTCTATCCCCCTAAATCAATGGTATGAGATGGGTATTTATAGGGAATTTGAGTCGGTTGAGGGCGAGGATGACGTCGGCGTTGATGACGTCGGATTGATGAGCTGGTTCGGTTGTGTGGCTGAGGATTGTTGGCGAGGCTCGAGGAGATTTGCGGAGGGAGGATGGATGAGTAGAGAGGAAGTAGGCTTTTTGAAAAATGGAGAGGGAGAGGTTGAGTGATCATGTCTGGTTGTCTCCGTTCATGAACCAAATGAAGAAATGCATGCTTACGTGGTAATTACCTCAGCCACTTGATCTTGTTTGATTTTCAAAGTCAACTAGATCAATGGTGGAGATGAATGGCTTGATTTATTATTTAATTATTCAGTTTAAGTAGATGGTACGAGCAAATTTGCTTGAAAATGAATATAAACTCGAACTGATAATGTTAAAACGTAGAACAAAATAAACTAATATAAATTGCATACAGTGAGTGATGAAAAGTTCGCTGAATAGTTTGATAAAAAATCGCATGTAAGTAATAAACGTTCGAGCGTATGAAAATGCTAAAAATATAAATTGGGTGAAATGCAATAAAATGGTGCGAGTTAAAATAATAATAAAAGCTAAGTAGCTAATGAGTGAAATTGTCCGACCCTCGGTTTCGAGAATTTGACTCAGAACCGATACGGGTTCGAACAAAAAAAGTGATAAAAAATGCGAAAAAGTACGAAATAAAATTTAAACGATATGAAGCGCAAAAATAAACATCAGATTGACGAAAATAAACAGGTGTATGATTTTTTGAAAAATTGATGATAAAAATGCGACAAATGAAAAATTTTAAATCCAAAATCGGGTAGCAACAGAAACCATACTGAAACCAATAGAATTATCATTCAAGATGCATGAAAATAGGTGGTAAAACTACCACAAATTAAGCTCAATCAAATCTCCCATACTTAAGCTAATGCTTGTCCCCAAGCATTCAAAACAACAAAACATGCAAAACAGAAATAAAACCAGCAACCAATGCTCGACTCAAAAAAATCACCTCAACATAGAAAATACATAGACACTTGACTCTTTAAATCCATCCTAGATTAGCAAGGCCTATTCAATACTTAGAACATCTCATTCATCACAACAATATTACGATAGTTAGCTTTGCACTTAAGAGAACAGTTGAAGGAACAAAACATTTGATTACATTTTATTTGTCTTAGAAATTAGTCCAAAAATACACAGTTGTTGACACAAGCAAATGCACACACTTTAGACAAAATTAAATATGTAAACACAGTTTGTTGCCAAGTCATGTCTGCATTGAGATTTTCTTTGCCCACTTTGGAGTCTTTATTACACTATTTCTTTCTTTTTCTTTTTCTATTTTTTTTGGGCAGTGCGTTCTTTGAATCTTTTGCAGCAATTAAGGAGTCTGTTTCAAAGACAATGGAACTTCCTTCCATCACTGTGATGGGTGTCGAATCCGTCAAAAATAATTATAAAATACAACTTACTACTAAGAGCAAGTTTAATTGTAAATAACAAGTAAGAGGTTCGATCCACAGGGAGTAATCGTAATCGTAATCTTCAAACACTGAGGTAAAAAAGTTGGACGCCACTTCAGCTCTTTTTTAGGTGAAAACAACAATCGTAATCGCTGTAGAACTTTTCCGCAAGTATCGCTCGGAATCTTTTGCCAACCTAGACGGCTCCTCTTGGCCAAGAGTGGTCAAGAAAGGAGTTTGTTCCATTCTGCGCAAAACTGACTCTTTTCTGCTCTTTTTTCTCCATTTGTTTTTTATGACTATTTTCGGCAAAAAAACATGAAAATCATACTGAAACCAATATAATTACCATTCAAAATGCATGAAAACATGTGGTAAAACTATCATAAATTAACCTCAATCATGTTGGATTGGATGAAGTTAATTATATAACCTTTCTAATTGCTGCAACTTCTGCAAAATTTGAGTCTGCCTCTCTAATATAGCTCGAGAACACGCAGATAATCAAACCGTCCTGGCCTCTCAATACTCCACCGATTCCTGCTGGACTAGGCTTTCCAAAAGCCGAACATCTGTATGTATTCCATTTCAGCCAACCTATGCCAGGGGCTGACCAAAAAGTTTGAGGACGAGAAGAGGTGTTGTTAGACCATCAAATCACACCTTAAGCTGATTGCAGAAGATCCGAGGCCGAGTACGGGAAGTCTTCAAAAACTGCTTTTGTCCGGTGAGTGAGCTTGGTGATTGTTAGATCAAAGAGTGACAGAGGAGTCCAAGGCTTTGTTGTTGAAGATAACATTGTTCCTGTAATCCACAAGGACCACAATACAGTGAAGAAAAGCATCAACCAGATCTTGTTCTGCTTCTTTCCGGCTATCGGAAGAGATCAGGTACAATTTTAGGAGTAACAAATTGCAGAAATTAAAAGATTAACTCAGTACTATCCCACCACTTCAATGTAATTAAGATTTTATAAATATTTTATTTGATAATTATAGAGAATTTAATAGTGATTAATAAGTTTTTCCTTAAGACAAGTTGTTATTTGAACAGATAGGAGCCAATTTATTAATCAATTTTTTTTACTAAAACATTACTAAGGTATGTTTGAAAAATAGAGAAAGTATTAGCTGAGTGTAAATTTTATATTTTTTTTTAAACTTCATATTTTCTTAAACTGTCTAAAGTTAAACAAGAGAAACATTTTAGAACATAGAGAATATAGTAAATAAGATTAATAAGTAAACGGAGTATATGTGAGGAAAACACACTTATGTTGATATTTAATAAAATCAATAACAAACTCCTACATGGTAGAAATTTCTAAACCCATAAAACCCATAACCATAATCATAATCCTAATACTATAGGTAGTTGGAGTAACCATCATATCATAACAAACTAGCACAAATATACAATTTTGATGAGGAAAATTATACAGTGCACTGGATATTCTAATTAGATGTGCATTCAAATCAATAAATGATTACACGTGGATGAGTCAATTTGGGAATTATTTTATCACTGCCTCGGTTTATAGTATTTTTAAAATTCAAAATTTAAAACCGTCTAATCTGTAACTACTAACTTTAATATGTAGTTTTTTTATTGGCTAATGTAAATGAGTACACGAAATAACATGATACACTCCTGTAAGAAGCTATAAATTGAAAGTGCTAAGAGTTTAATACAAGTCCTTCAGCTTGATTTAAAATTACAGTAAATAAAACACAATTGCTACTCTTTCAACAAAAGGTGAAATATTAATAGAAGAAAAAAAATCAATTTTCACCAAGTTGGAATGCCTTTTAGACGTAGCTTTAGAAAAATGATGAATTTGCAATTTGTAGCATAAAATTAGGATTTAAGTTGTAGTAGTGTATTGTATGTCTGGGTAAGATGTAGTAGCAGTGTATTGTATGTCTGGATATTGCACACGTAGTGGCACCCGAGCAACAGCAAATTCATGGCCTTCGTTTAACCAAAACTTTTGTTAAAAACATCAATTAAAGTTGGTAAACCATAACACGCACGGAAAAGATAGAAAACGGTCATCCTAAAATCTCATCCCCAATTCCCATCCTCTATAACCAAGAACTTCCCAGTGATAACATCATCTTACCCAAAAAACAATCTAACTCCCGCCACACCACCACCGCCATGCCGTCATCCGCCGCCCACCTTCTACTCTCTTCCCCCTTCCTATTCTCCCCTCCAACTCCCAAAACCACCGCTAAATCATCCCTACGTTATCTCCACCTACCAATCTTCCCTCCCAAAAGAAAACTCTCTCAAGTAACCCAATCTCTCAACAATAACAACGATCAATTGCCTTCCGACCAATCACATCGCGCCACGTTAGCTGCTGCTGCTGCTCTGCTCCTCTCTTCTTCGCTCGCTCCTCAAGCTTTTGCCCTAGATTCTGCTCCTACTCCTCCTCCCGCCACGTCAGCGCCGGTGCTCGAAGCCCAGCCCGCTCAACCCTCAAATTCCACCCCTTTCGCCCAAAACATCGTCTTGACGGCGCCAAAACCGCAGGCTTCCTCAACCTCTGACCTTCCAGAAGGCACCCAATGGCGGTACAGCGAGTTCCTCAACGCCGTCAAGAAGGGCAAGGTCGAGCGTGTTCGTTTCAGTAAAGACGGGTCTGCGCTTCAACTCACCGCCGTCGACGGCCGTCGCGCTGGCGTCATTGTCCCCAATGACCCTGACCTCATCGACATCCTCGCCATGAACGGTGTCGATATCTCCGTCTCTGAAGGAGAGTCCGGCAACGGCCTCTTCAACTTCATTGGCAATCTCATTTTCCCATTGCTCGCATTTGGCGGTCTGTTTCTCCTCTTCCGCCGCGCGCAAGGCGGTCCCGGAGGACCGGGAGGATTGGGCGGGCCTATGGATTTCGGGAGGTCTAAGTCAAAATTCCAAGAAGTTCCAGAAACAGGAGTGACATTTGCTGACGTTGCCGGAGCAGACCAAGCAAAATTGGAATTGCAAGAGGTAGTCGATTTTTTGAAGAACCCAGATAAGTACACTGCATTAGGAGCCAAAATTCCGAAAGGATGCTTGTTGGTTGGTCCACCAGGTACCGGAAAAACGCTGTTGGCTAGAGCGGTGGCCGGAGAGGCTGGGACGCCCTTTTTCTCATGTGCAGCCTCAGAGTTTGTCGAGTTGTTTGTAGGGGTGGGGGCGTCAAGGGTGAGGGATTTGTTTGAGAAGGCGAAATCGAAGGCGCCTTGCATTGTGTTTATTGATGAAATTGATGCGGTGGGGAGACAGAGAGGGGCTGGGATGGGAGGTGGAAATGATGAGAGGGAGCAGACTATCAATCAGTTGTTGACTGAAATGGATGGGTTCTCAGGCAATTCAGGAGTGATTGTGTTGGCTGCTACTAATAGACCGGATGTTCTTGATTCTGCTTTGTTGAGACCTGGGAGGTTCGACAGGCAAGTCACTGTGGACAGACCTGATGTTGCTGGTAGAGTGAAGATACTTCAGGTTAGCTCTATACCTAGATGGTGTTGGTATAGAAGATAATATTAATGTTTGAATTTAGGATAATGTATATATGCGCACACTGTAGTTATTACTTTGTTTCATTTGGCATCTTTGTGTTTGTAGAAATTGGCTTAGTGTTCTGTGTTGATTGGTTTAAGTTCTTTTGTGGTACCTTTCTATTTGTTTAGGTAGAGTTTGGGATTGATTGAGGTTTACTTTGTCAATTCCTTTGTTTATGAATAATAGGTGCACTCCAGAGGAAAGGCACTTGGCAAGGATGTGGACTTTGAAAAGATTGCGCGGAGAACTCCAGGGTTTACTGGGGCTGATTTGCAGAACCTGATGAATGAAGCAGCTATTCTTGCAGCCAGGCGTGAACTTAAGGAGATCAGCAAAGATGAGATATCTGATGCTCTGGAGAGGATCATTGCTGGACCAGAGAAGAAAAATGCTGTTGTCTCAGATGACAAGAAAAAACTTGTTGCCTATCATGGTAGGGAATAATTGTCTCTAGTTTCTCGATACCATTCAGGATGTAACCTGGGAGGCTAATTATGATTGTTGCAAACCATTTGCAGAGGCTGGGCATGCTTTAGTTGGTGCACTTATGCCCGAGTATGATCCTGTAGCCAAGATATCCATCATTCCCCGTGGCCAAGCTGGTGGTCTTACATTTTTTGCTCCAAGTGAGGAGAGGCTCGAGTCTGGACTGTACAGCAGAAGCTACTTGGAGAATCAGATGGCTGTTGCACTTGGTGGAAGGTTAGTTACTGATGTACTTACCTTGCCTAATACCTATGGAAGTATTCTGACTTGAGTATCTTTGTTGTTCTTAGAGCTTGTAGAGTCCTGTAAAACTATTTTTTAAGTGTGCATGGGTCCTACGCACAATACCGAAGAGAACATGCGAAAATTTCTTTTAACCTTTATATTCTACAATCTTTGATTTGAAAACTTCTTATTGTACATGCAGGGTTGCCGAAGAGGTGATATTTGGTACGGAGAATGTTACAACCGGAGCATCAAATGACTTCATGCAAGTTTCCCGTGTGGCAAGGCAGATGGTTGAAAGATTTGGCTTCAGCAAAAAGATTGGACAAATTGCTATTGGAGGACCTGGTGGAAACCCCTTCTTGGGTCAACAGGTAGGTTACACTTGCATTAATTATATGACTCATGTTATTCATCATCTCGTTTAAGCAAAGCACTGAAGTTGTACATTTTTTAATGGCAGATGTCATCACAGAAAGACTACTCCATGGCGACTGCAGATATCGTGGACGCGGAGGTAAGGGGGTTGGTGGAGAAGGCCTATGCCAGAGCAACGGAGATCATCAACACTCACATCGACATACTCCACAAGCTTGCGCAACTCCTAATTGAGAAGGAAACTGTCGACGGGGAGGAGTTCATGAGTCTTTTTATCGACGGAAAAGCTGAACTATATGTTGCCTGATGTGATTCTGAGTATCAAGGAATGTTTGTATCATAAGTATATTGTTGATTTAAGTTCCATATACAGACGAATAGGCAACAAGCCGATGATTTCTCTCCTATGAGTTGAAGAAGTTGTGTACAGTCAAAACAGAAGCTTTTACTCTTCCACTGATGTTATGACGTGAAAGGGAAGTTATACCTTTGTCCAAATGCTCCAATGTCTCTCTTGTAGGTAAGGGCATTAAGCAGGGCTATTAAGTATTAACACAATTAAATAATTATTGACTATATTAAGTAATTCCATAAAATTATGGAGAAAAAGTGAAACGAGAAGACTTGTTCGCTTCCACATCCATCATTCCCCAACCTATGCTACATTTTGGATGGACAACTAACAATTCCAATCCCATCCAACTTGAACCCCCACATTACATTTTTGTTACAACAACAACAATACAACAAAATGAAGCAGATATTACGAAAGAAGATTACAATATTAAATCTCTGTCACGATCATCTCCCGCGTTTCTTTTCCAGAATAGCAGCCTCATTCAACATGTCAGCTGCATCATTCTGCATGTCCAATTTCGAAAGAGCAGCTGCTTGCATGTAAAACGCTGTCGCCCATTCAGGATGAACGCATTGCGCTTGCATTGCATCACGAAGGGCAGCATCTGGTTGATCACAAAGGAGATAGCAAAGACTACGCCGCGCGTACACTGTTGGGGAAATCATTGTGCCAACATCTATGAACTGCGAGAGAGAAAAATGAAATGATCACTTGGACGGGTGGACCATCAAATTCATAGCAAGAACCAGAAACCATATAGCAAAGTCTTAACTACCTTATTTCACCTACAACTGGAAGCTGTTTTATCCAAATGGATGGTAGTAATTTAAGATACGAGATTTAGTCGATATAAATAGGGTCTTTTCCTACTTAAACATCTAAATCTAAGATCTGCATAGATAACAACTTAAAGCTTTACAACCTAGGGCGAAGTATCTCACATGCTAACTTCTATAGCACAATAACACAGTAAATGTATAATCTCTGGATAGGTATAAATGCACACCTGAGAATAGCATTCTATAGCAGTTTTAAGATCTTTATCGCGAAATGCTACATCACCATGCTTTCTGGCATCCAACATATCTCGCATTTGCTGGGTCCACTCTTGAAAAGATAACTGCACAAGTCAAATTGGAAAAAGAAAAAGAAAAGTCTCAGCACGGTCATTAGGCACCGGTCAATGGAACTTTATGGAATACTAACCTCATTGGATCCTTCATCATCTTTGTAGTGTGTCATCACTAGAATTTGATGGATAGCTGTGAGATCCATGCGTGAACATGCATCACCCATCGGAGAAAGCGGCTGTGGTGGGGTTGGAGGTGCTTCCTCATGCTTTGGGATCCCTAGCATCACACGAGATGACACCTGCAAGACGAGAGTTAGGATTCCAGAATTGTACACGACTAAATTGATTTAAAAGGTACCTTAAATTAAGTCCAGATAAAATAAAACTGACATTTTCGTCTTTCCTTCCCCATGAAAAAGGAGTCTAGTTGAATAGGTGATGAATATTTTTGGATTACAAGTATTTGAACCCTTGACCTTTAAAATGTGTCCCTAGCCTCTCACCATTGCCCAACCCTAATGGCTTCAATAGGTGATAGATAAAAGTGGCACTAACATTACCAGTACAAGATCATATACTATAATGGAAGGATGCGGCAGAGATGGCTTACATCAGCCTTATTTTGCAGTGGGGCTAGAGTGGCAACAAGATCCTTGGTATTTGGCCTTTCCCTTGGTTCATACTGCAAACACTGTGATGCGAGATCAAACACCACAGTTGCCTCTTCAGTTGAAAAGTTTCCCTCTAAATGTGAATCCATTAAGAGAAGGATGTTTTTACCCTTTATCATATCTAGAGCCTGCATGCTCAAACAAATCACTTTTCCATCAGTGTTGTCTTAAAAAGATCAACATGCTGCTAGTATGAACATTTTCAAATAGAAAGGTCGACAAAATCTCTGTAAGAAGCATCACTCACTACCCTTTACCCTACAATTCAATAAAGTTTTGCAAAATACCATTTGGATGACATAGATTAACTAGAAAATCAGAACCCACAAGTGAAGAGGAGCATGATTTTCTTCTTGAAATAGAAATATATTAGCTCATCTATATTCATCACTCGCTGCATTCAAATGCAAAATAGAAGTACTCACTAGACAATCATGAAAAAAAGAGGAAATGAGAATAAAAAGCAATAAATAGTGGCTAGGGGCAATAGATACAGGAAAAAACATGCAAATCCAAAAAGATACAGTCCTTCCACATTTCAAGATCAGAATGATAGACTTCAAGTCATGCTGGAGAGCGAAATTATGGAAGTTAAACATATCAAGACATCATCAAATGATTGCAACAGTTTTTGGGCACCGCAGAGAAAAATACAGTACCTAATTAACTAAACATATAAGAACCTTGAGATTAAGAGGACTATCACAAAAGAATCCCCATAACAAAAGCTACATTAAACTTAACTGCCCATAAAAAAATACTGAACCACTGGATATGGCTTATAAGTTCACAAAAGATAAATGGAGAATGGAAGTGAAATCTTACATGACTAGGAGGGATATGCTTTCCACTGAGAAGATCCAAAAGGACAGTTCCAAAGCTGAAGATGACACTTTTCTGAGTGACCCTTCCTACAAAAGACATTTAAGATTTATCTACAACTCGAATGTAACTAATCAAACAGATCTTGCTCTTCATAGGAGCAGGACACTGGAACTGAGTGAAAATAAGTAAACCATAGTGTAACATAGAATTATTGACAGTAACTGATAGCAAAATTCAAATTCACACTGAAGAAACCACATTGTCAACAATTATTTTGGTACAGCATCAAGCAGTTACCATTTTTTAGGTACTCAGGTGGTGTATAAGCAAGATTTGTGCTATAACTTTTCCCATCGCTACTATTTTTCATCAAGCCAAAACATGAAAGTCGAGGGTCTCCATTCTGCCAAAACCATTGACTAAATTACCATTTCACTCATATAATCACCCGGACAGCAATATCTTACAAAATGGAAGATGTTTGACTAATCAAACAAAATGGAACATGAATGATTCTTTAGGCTGATTATATACAATACCTCATCAAAAAGAACCCTATAAGCATTCATGTCGTGGTATAACGGATGACCTTCAGCACTACAATAATCTAAAGCTTCAGCAATATACAGAGCAACTCTTAAACGCATGGCCCACTCTATGGTCTGATTCTCCCCTGCAGCAGAGAAGAAAGGGAAATTGTATTTGCAGGTACAAAATCAAACTGCAAATATCTTATATTTGCAGGCACAATGGTGAGTATATCTTATTGAATAAGTATCCAACCAGACATTAGAGGTACTCATAAAACTTAAGCATCAAATGTGCAGAATAATACTAGAAATTAGTATAGACTGGTGTACAGCATAAAAACTATCTCTGCAAAGAGAACACATTAGGTTTGAGAAGCTAGATGAATCGTAATATTCAAGAATGAAACTACATTTTACAATCTACCGTAGTGCTACATTTTCTCAGATTTCCCTAATCTACCATAATTTTCCATTAAACGTCCTCATTGAATGCACATTATTCTTATGCAGGGATCAGTAACTCCACCAAACATTCAGAATATCAAGAGCTACGTGATTTCCTCAAATATAACCATTGAGCTCATCTACAATGGATATTCACCTAATCTTATCTGAAGATACAACAAAGTAAAACATAACTGAAACCTCTAACACAGATTCATCACCCAAATTCAACATATTCACAACCATGGTGATTGACCCCATATACACATTGGAAATACAGGGAACTGAGAATCACATCCCATTGCTACGATAAGTTATTTGTAAAAGCTTCCGACTTTTTAAACTACATTCTTTTACTCACCTCAATCCAGAAAAGGAAAAGAGAGAGTAAGGAACTCATTTATTCAACGTTAATGTCTAATTTTGTAAGTTGACATTTCAAATAATTGGCTAAACATCAGAATAAATCAAAATCAAGGTAGATACGAAACATACAATGGAATAGATGTTTTGCAAGTGTATCATTGGGCATGTATTCCGCAACAAGCAGCCTTTCGTCCCCATCACAGCAATACCCAATCAAATTGGCCAACCTCTTGTGCCTTAACTTCCCAACACCTCGCGCTTCATCCTTCAAAAACGCACAAAATCATTCTAAGACCAACTCAAACAATTTAATTTAATTTAATTTAATTTTCCCCAAATATGGAAAAAAATGTATAATAATAATAATAGTAATGGCGTGGGATTACAGCGAACTGCTTGGGTTCAGGCCAGGCTAATCTGGTAAATTTCTTGACGGCGATCCAACTCCGATAATTATCATTGCTGCCATTTCTATTCTGCAACCGTCCTTTGTAAACCACATTAAGCGCTTTCGTGCCGCTCTCAGAAACGATGAATTCGGTGCTGAAGTTGTTGGTGGCGGCTTTCAGGTCGGCGAATGAGAACTCCTTAAAACCAGGAACGCCACCAACGGGTTGGGTTCCGTTCGTCGGTGGAGGAGCGTGATTAATTAGCGGTTGATGATGATGGGTTTTGTTAGCATTGAGTTGTTTTTTATTGCTCTTCTCGTCCGACACCGGCGGATTAAGGAACAACGAGTGGCAGCAACCCATAACGAGCTAACTGACTGACTCGGCCCGAGTCGACTCAGTCCAGAAACCAATCATGGAGAGAAAAAGAAGAGAAGAGGAGATCTTTTTCTTCTTTTCTTTTCTTTTAATTGATTTATGCACTCGTGCGTGCAGTGCAGCTTTTCGTTTTCTTTCTGCTGCACTGACAAAAACTTGTCTCTTCTCCCTCTCCCTCTTCCTTTCTCCTACTGTTGAATTTTCCTCTTTATCACATGAATGGGCAATTTTGTCTTTTACATTGCATTAACTTCTTCTCTCCTTGTCATCAATTTGTCTTAACTTCCGCATTTAATCTAAAGGATAAACTTATAAAAATATATATAAAATGTACTTATTTATTCAACTATACTTTAAAAACTAGCAATATAAATTCTATAATATTTCAAAAGTTACAATTTAAATATTTTTAATTATTAAAGAAATAAAAAATAGTAATAATTATAAAATCTAGATAAAAATGTACCATAAAGTATAAGACTTAAGACAATAAAAAAATAGTTTAAATTGTATTTACAATTTAATTTTACACATTATTTTTTTAGGTATTTCTAAAACTATTTCTCATTAGATTTTTTTTTTGCTTTTATAAAGTGGACTCTCATATTTATCACATTTTTTTCTCAAATTTGTATAATTTTTGAAATTTTTTTGTTGTATAGTTTTTACACCACTGCAAGCTAAAAAGTTAATAAAATCAGAAAATGTTTTAGAGAATTATTAAGCTTAAGAGTAGCTTTGAGAATAAATTACTTAAAGA
Organism: Viola odorata; assembly: GCA_963691705.1. NCBI lineage: Eukaryota > Viridiplantae > Streptophyta > Magnoliopsida > Malpighiales > Violaceae > Viola > Viola odorata. The sequence continues at coordinate 20,415,076 of OY829542.1, forward strand.
CTTTAAGGGTTCTTCAATATTTTTTTTATAAGTAATATAAGAGATATCATCGGAAGTTAGGAAACCACAACTGATGAAATTTTATATATTTATCTCATGAAAAATATTTATCAGGCCTATAAATAATTATGTACTCCTTCTGGTCTTTATTTTATGTCGTTTAGAGACCGAGTATGACATTTTAGGCAATCATTGGAAGGCTTGTTTCATTGACAACCTTGACTTTTTTTATCCCTAAAGATTCCTCCTATTTACAAGTTGGTCCGGTCCCAAGTTATTATTTAAAACGCTTGAAAAAATTGGGGCAAACTTGGGATTTTAAATTGCCGCCAAAGCTGGGCCATTTTTGCCCCGATTTGGAATTTTTCCTCAAATGATTTTTAACTGTTTACACTACCCCTGTTTTTAAACTCACCTTTGATGGAATGCATAGATTAGGCCCACTATACACGGAAAACTTCACCCACTGCACCAAAACCGCTTGCACACCATACTGCCTGTTAGCTCTTATGACTGCATCTTGCCCTAGCTGCTTGCAATAATTGAATTTTTCTCCCGTGAGTGTTTGAACTCTCATGCCGTACTTTATTTCTGAGTGGATGCAATGATTTGTGTGCTGGCCGAATTTGCATGAGACCCCTGGGTATAGGCACGATTAGACGTGGGAAAGTGATGATGTGATTAGGAACTTTGCACCCTTCTTTGTTATCTTTTTTCTTGCTTTTTATCTTCTCGCCCTTGCTGCTCAACTCTTTATTTTACCACCCTTCTGACTATTTGAGACATTCCTTTCCTTTCTTAGCAGGTGAGAGATGTCCTCCGGTAGTGGTAAGGTGGGGCAGAGAGAAATAACATCTTTGACGTGGGGGTATCGAGCTATTAGACCGAGAAGCAGAAAGCAGACCAAGAAACTGAAAATAGAAGCAGATGCAGAAAATAGAACGATAAACATCCAACTGCTAGATCAAGGTGCTGAAAGCAGTAGTATAGCAAGCAATTACAAAACGCAAAGAGAAACAAAAACTCTAGTGTGGGGATACCGAACTACTCGGCCTAGATACTCAAATCAAGTATTCCAAAACAAGCAACATGGAAATCAACTGCTTGGCCGAAATGTTGACATCAATCATTTACTGAAGATCAAACGTCCGAGGAAAATTTTGTACGCTCCCTTTTGCTCAAAATCAAAAAAAGAAAAAAAGAAAAAAAATTTGAATAAAATGTTTGAGCAAGAGAGGGAGTACAGATCAGAATTGGAGCAAAGCACTACAAAGATCAGAAGACCGACAGCACTTTCTAACAGAAGATGATGCCCCCACTCTCCTTCAGCGCTCTCTGTCTTGCCCGCACCACTGCCATCAGGGGGTCTTTCTCACCAACTTGCCTTCTTCCAGCTAAGAAACTTCTATCCTTCATTCTCTCTGCTTTGACCCCCCCCTCTTCTTCAACATCTCATTTTGCTTTACCCTGGCGAAGTCTCTATGATCATATGATTGCCCATGCATGTGTTCTTTGTACTCGGATCGTTATTGCAAATTTGGTTTTGTACATGATCATTAGCATTGATGAGTGATATACACCTAACTCTGTTTTTTAGCGTGAGCGACAAACACCATTTCTTGTGAGGATTGCTTGCAGCAGGCTGATGTAGGAAAGCTACTCTTCTGGTTTCGTTATTCCTTTAGAGTAGTGCAGAGTTCATCTAGGCTGGAGGGTGGCGTATTGCTTGGTCGAGGCGTAAGTGGTGGCGGAAGTAACTCTGTGTGTTGTGGATTGAGGTTGTGTGTTTCTGATGAGGTGATGCTTTCTGATTTTAATGCTCGAGGGCGAGCATCAGGGTAGTGTGGGGATGTTTGATAGAGTGTTTTATGTCCACATTCTTCCCTCTTTTGTATGCCTGTTTAGACCATGATGCTACTTATGTTGCTGTGTTTATTCACTTTTTACAGATCTGGGCTAATTAAGAGGAAACTACAAAGAGAAGCACTTTCTATCATTTTCTGGAAGTATTTGAGCAGCTAGGCCAAGCAGCTGGACGTTCGCGGAAGGCAGCAGTGTCCGAGCGAGAAAAGGAAACAAGCACATTAAAGGAAAATATCGGATCTGCTCAATTAATGCTCCAGAAGTCCCAATCGCAGTAGAAGTCCTATGGGCAGTTAAATTCCAATCGGATTAGGAGTTTTATTTGTAATAATTCTATAAATACTTTTAGTAATTAGGGTTTGAGAGGAGGCTCTCTCTTCCGCCTCTTTCTCTCTTCTCTCTCTTCCGCCTCTCTTCTTCATCTCCATCTCTTTTATTTAATTATGCAATTTATTTATTTATTTGTTTTTACTTTTAATATGAGCGGCTAAGTCTTCTTGTTCTTAGTAAAAGTCGATTGAAGGTTTCAAGGGAAGCCGTGAGGTCAAATTGTACTTCATAAATTCTGTGTTGGTATCTTTATTGTTCGATGATTAATTGTCAATTTACCTAGGGTGATTACTAGCTTGATCAACTCGTAATTGAACTAGAGTATTACAATCGTCCTTGTAGTTATACCTAACGCGAAGCTGCAGGGTAAAGCAGATAACCATACTGGTCCTGACTGGAAACCTGGTATCCCTCAGTTGGATTGAACAAGTTGTTAGGGTAGAACCTCGAGCGTACTGAGTGTCTCGCCCTAGACGCATCTTACCTCTTCTTTATGGGCATCCGAGTGTTGCCTTCATAAGCGTACCTTGGAGGACGGCGGACTGTCAAGGTTAACCCATAAGCGTACCTTGGGATAGCTTCTATTACGAAGGTACGCAGGGGACCTAAGCGTACCTGGTCCCTATAGTGCGTCTATCAGCTCGGGGTAGACGATGCTTGCGCCAATGATCGACTAACCATAATTGCAACCGGATATGGACTCTTACTGGGAACTCTCTTCTCTACTGGTTTCTTATTACCTCTATTACTCTTTGCTACTAGTTGTTATTACTTTCTTAGTTTATAATTAGATTAATCAACACTCTCAAAACCCCCCTATTTGTTACTGTTTCGGTCTGTTTGCCCTAGTAACACACGAAAGTCAGTGTCTACCCTTAGTCCCTATGTTCGACCCTGCTGCCGCTATATACAATTTATTGTGCATTTGATAGCAGGTTTTTATTATTATTTTTGTATGTGCCTCGACAACTGTCGCAGCCCTTTTTTGTATTCTATTTGCGCGTCGCAAATTTGGGACGAGATGTGAGACGAAATCAGACTCATCTCACATGATGCTAATGAAGTCGCCACCCTAATTTGTTCCTAGGTTTAGGGAACCTAAAGTCATGGCATAAAAATAAAAACTAAGGCGAAATGGGTCTGAACCCGAGAACAGTGGTTCGGGGTCGAGTTATGGACTCGGGAAGGTGTTAGGCACCCAAGTCACATCCTAAAAAGGTTACCGGATGAAAAGGTGTCTAAACATGCTTGGGAAAAATATAAAAGTCCTAATTTATGTGATCATGCCCAATGGCTAGATAATGCATACGAATATTTATGCGAAAAGCGTGAAATAAATAAAAGGGTAAGAAACGTTTACTTGTGGAGGGTATCGGGCGGATATACCCATTTTGAACGAAGTTAGGAGGCGTGCATGCAAAGGGCGTCGATTGATTTGCCCTACAAAGTCGAGATCATTAATTTGGGGAAAATAATGATAGTCGAAAAATAGATAAATATTTAACAACTTATCGTACGCAAGTGAAATAATTAATTTAGCAATTAAACGCGAGCAGAATAATTATTTAGGCATTTGAGAGCGTTCAAAAATTAGTTAAATAATACAAGCACTCGAATAATCGGCATCAAAATTATTGTACGCAAGTGGACTAATTTTTTTGGACGATTGTATGCAAGTAGAATAATTAACCATGCAAAAGCATACGAAAATAACAACTTGAACATGCAAGCATACAAAAATTAAACTAAACATGCAAGTGCGAAAATTAAATAAACAGTACAAGCATACGAAAATAACAATTTGAACATGCAAGCATACAAAAATTAAACTAAACATGCAAGTGCGAAAATTAAATAAACAGTACAAGCATACGAAAAACATTACGAAAAATAAATGCATTGAATCGAAATAAATTAGACTAGGCCCACTGGGCCTAGAAATTGGGCCCACTAGCTAGGGCCATCAGCTGCATTTCTCCTTTGCATTTGGGCTTGGCTGATCAATAAAGTCAACCAGCCCAATTTCTCCTTCCTCTTCCCGTTTGGGCTTGGCATTGTGCTAAGCCCGTAATTAATTAAATGAGGCTAAGCCTCTTATTCCCTCTGCTCGGGCTTTGAACAAAATTAAATGGCCCATCACAACAAATTAAACGAATGAACCCAGCCTTTGTTCTCCTTCAATGTCATTTTCTTCCTCTCTTCGTCAAACCAAAAGCAGCGGCGCAGCAGAGCACGACGAACAGAAGCATAGCGGCGGTCAGGCGAGACGAGGTGAGGTGGGGCACGGCAGAGCAGCAGCGTCCCGGCGAGGCCGCGGCGGTGGAGGGCAGTGGTGATGGAGGATGGCTGCATCTCTGCCCCTCTGCTCTCGGTTCTTCTCTTCTCTTTATCTCTCTTTTCCTTTTTCTTTTTTTTGATTTGGGTTGGTGGCCGAGGTGCGGCTGGGTGTGGCAGATTGGGGGATGGCCGATTGAGGCGGTTTGGGTGTAGCTGATGTGCGGGATGGCCGATTGAGGCGGCTGCTTGTGGTGGATCGGATTAGGACTGATCGCGGCGGTGGGATTGATTGGGGTGGCCGATTGGCGGTGGAGGCCGTGGCCCTGTGGTGCGGCGTGGTTGTGGTGTTGATGTCGCCGGCTGAGTTTTTTTTATTGGTTCGGCGATGAGGCGGAGGAGAGTAGATTGAATTAATTGAATTTGCTAGAGGATTCAATTAATTCGGGGATGATGGGATTTAATTTTGCAGGAATTGATTTTTCTTGTAGGGAGGATTTGAATTTGATTTTGCAGTGGCTGGTTTGAAAATCACAGGGGATTGCTCTTGGGATTTAAATTAGGAGAGGATAGATTGGTTTTTTATTTATTTGCAGATGATTAATTTGCAGGAGGGGGATCATGAATTGGCGTTTCTATGTGTGTTCCTCCCCCTCCGTTCTCTCCCCCCTCTGATTGAGAAAATTTCCTTCTATTTATGGAGATTGAGCGCCGAATGAGGGAGTAGAGATGATGATGATGATGGTTAGATAGTAGGCTTGGAAAATAGAGAGGGTGAGGCTCGAGGAGGAGAACAGTAAGGCGGTTGGCAGAAATGGGTTAATGTGCACATTAATACCATACGAATATAATATTTTTAGTTCGAGCTTATAATACAAGAAATTTTGCTAAAACATTGAACAGAAAATACTAAGACGTAGAACAAAATAAACTAAGACAATTAGCCAAAAGTTTGCCGAATACTTTGATAAAAATTCACTTGTAAGTAATAAAAGTTCGAGTATAAGAAAATGCTAAAATAAAAATGGTACAAAACGCAAAAAGATAGTGCGAGTTTGAAAAATACTAAAAAGTAAGTAGCTAATAACCAAAGTTGTTCGACCAACGGTTTCGAGAATTTTACTCGGAACCGATATGAGTTCGAACGGGAAAAGTAGCAAAAATGCGAAAAAAGTATGAGATAAAATTTGAATGACTTTACGCATAAAAATACACATCAGATTGAGGAAAATAAATGTAAGTACGATTTTAGGAAATTAATCAAAAAAAAGCGACAAATGAAAAATTAAAAATCCAAAATCGGGTAGCAACAGTTGCCCCCTCTTTACTGTCTCATAAAAAATTCGATGTAATCGAGATTTTTGATGAGCAGTAAAGATGGTTGCTACCGAACTAGCAGTGGTTTGAAAAATGTAAAATGTAAATGTAGACTTTCGTGAAAAAGGGGTGAAATGAGATGATGAAATGTAGGGATGAAAAGTAAATTGACAGAATTGTAGATGATGATTTCCCTGATAGTGGGGTGAAAAGTAAATTGCAGAAACGTAAATGATGACTTCCCTGGTAGTGGGGTGAAAAATAAATTGCAGAAACGTAAATGATGTCCCTGATAGTGGGGTGAAAAGTAGATGATGACTTCCCTGATAATGCGGAAAAATGTAGATGATGACTTCCCTTTGTGCAGAAATGGAAATCAGGCAGGGCGAGGGTAGCACTCGCAGTCCGTACCTTTGTGCATAGATGGAAATGAGGTAGGGCGAGGGTAGTACTCGCAGTCCATACCTTCGTGCAGAAAAGTAAATGAGGTAGGGCGAGGGTAGTACTCGCAGTCCATACCTTCGTGCAGAAAAGTAAATGAGGTAGGGCGAGGGTAGTACTCGCAGTCCATACCTTTGTGCAGAAAAGTAAATGAGGTAGGGCGAGGGTAGTACTCGCAGTCCATACCTTTGTGCAGAAAAGTAAATGAGGTAGGGCGAGGGTAGTACTCGCAGTCTATACCTTTGTGCAGAAAAGTAAAGTGCGAAAAATGTAAAGACGCGTGTTGTGGGACTGAGCTGCACCAACAGTCAAACAGACGCATGTGGCGGGACTGAGCCGTCAACATCCAAACAGGTGCATGTTGCGGGACTGAGCCGCGTCAACATTCAAACAAACGCATGTTGCGGGACTGAGCCGCGTCAACATTCGAACAAAAGCATGTTGCGGGACTGAGTCGCGTCAACATTCGAACAAAAGCATAACAGACGCATGTTGCGGGACTGAGCCGCGTCAACATTCAATGCAGGAAAGTAAAACAGACGCATGTTGTGGGGCTGAACCGCGTCAACATTTAGTGCAGGAAAGTAAAACAGACGCATGTTGCGGGACTGAACCGTGTCAACATTTAGTGCAGGAAAGTAAATTGCGGGAAAGTAAATTGCGAGAAAGTAAATTGCAGAAAGGTAAATTGCAGGAAAGTAGATGCGAACTTCACTTGGGCGTTGTTGCCCCCAGATTGGTGCGAAGAATGAAATGAAAACTCCACTTGGATGCTGCTGCCTACTGGGAGATTGGTGCGAGATCCTTTCGGCCGCTGCTGCCTGCCGGATGACGGCTTAACTCCTTCTTCGGACGCTGCTGCCCATCGGAGATTGGTGCGAGATCCTTCCGGACGCTGCTGCCCGTGGGATGTCGGCTTAATTCCTTTATTGATTGAAAGGTGGGGATTTGAACCGCCACACAAATGTTGAAAGGTGGGATATTGAACCGCCACACGAAATTTTGAGAGGTGGGGTTTTGAACCACCACACTAACTTTCGAAAGGTGGGGTTTTGAACCACCACACTAAGTTTTAAAAGGTGGGGTTTTGAACAGCCACACAAAAGTTTGAACGGTGGGCTTTTGAACCGCCACACAAAATTTTGAAAGGTGGGGTATTGAACCGCCACACAAAATTTTGAGAGGTGGGGTTTTGAACCTCCACACAAAAGTTTGAAAGGTGGGGTTTTGAACCGCCACACAAATGTTGAAAAGTGGGGTTTGAACTGCCACACAAAAGATTGAGATGTGGGGTTTTGAACCTCCCCACGAAAGTTTGAAAGGTGGGGTTTTGAACCGCAACACGAAAGTTTGAAAAGTGAGGTTTGAACCGCCACACAAATTTTTGAAATGTGGGGTTTTGAACCTCCACACGAAAGTTTGAAAAGTGGGGTTTGAACCGCCACACAAAATTTTGAAATGTGGGGTTTTGAACCTCCACACAAAAGTTTGAAAGGTGGGGTTTTGAACCGCCACACAAATGTTGAAAAGTGGGGTTTGAACCGCCACACAAAAGATTGAGATGTGGGGTGGGTTTTGAACCTCCCCACGAAAGTTTGAAAGGTGGGGTTTTGAACCGCCACACGAAAGTTTGAAAAGTGAGGTTTGAACCGCCACACAAATTTTTGAAATGTGGGGTTTTGAACCGCCACACAAAAGATTGAGATGTGGGGTTTTGAACCTCTACACAAATTTTTAAAATGTGGGGTTTTGAACCACCACACAAAAGTTTGAAAGGTGGACGAAAGTTTGAAAGGTGGGGTTTTGAACCGCTACACGAAGTTGGAAAGTGGGGTTTTAAACCGCCACACAAAGTTGATTGAGGAGTGGTAACGTACTCCATTTGGATGTCGATGATGGTGGGGAAGATGGGCCGCCACACAAAGTTGATTGTGGAATGGTAACGTGCTCCATTCGAATGCTCATTGGATGGTGGGGAGGATGGGCCGGCACACGAAATTGATTGAGGAGTGGTAACATACTCCATTCGAATGTTGGATGGATTTGTTAGCGGAGATTGATCATAGTGTGAGATTTCACTAACGCATATTTGTATCCTGCAAATAGGGAGGAAACAAACACGAAGCAGCAGTGGATGGAAAAAAAGGAGAGCAAATGATAAATGGGAAAATAACGAGAACGAATCATGTATATTGTATATGAAAGTATTTCCACACTACTTGAAAGTTTGCCCCCAGCGTTTTATCAAGGTGAAAACAACTTCCCTATCAAGAGAAGGTTCAACAAGTTTATGCATTTCTGGAGAACATGTCATCCAGTTTCTATCATATAAGCATGCTTGATACAAGCCTAGAAAAACATCTGCATCTTGCCCAGGAGATAACGACCTCCAGGACAAGACTTTCCCCAACATGTAGGTGTAACCAATCCTCACCGGATATTGGTGTTTGCGCTCACACTCAGAAACAGGGCTACGTGTTTACACTCATAAAAATGCAACAAACATAGCACAAAGTCAGATTTGGAATGTCGATCCGAGTGAATAAACTTCATACGAAGATGCACATGCATAGGCATTCAAATAATCAAAAGGACTTTGCAAGAGAAAAGAAATAAAGTGTATAGACAAAAGGAAGTCTGTTTAGAAAAGAGAATGTTGTTTAGCAAAAAGAAATAGGGTTTTAATGAGCAGCGTACGACTGAGGTTGCTGCGAGGGCCAAACACACATCTTCTTCAACCTTTGCTGGAGGTGGTCTCTTTTCCCTTTTGAGATCATTGTTTGTTGTCGGCGAAGCGTATTCGTCCTTGAATCTCCATGGGGACGCTCCTTCTTATTTGTCTAGGGGATACTGTGCCCCATTTTGTAATTTTTATTGAGGTTGATCTCTTTTCCTTTTTGAGACCCTTTTTTAGGGCCAAGTGCCTAAGTTTTTTTTTATCTTTGCTGGGGATGATCTTTTGATCCTCGTGAGGGCACTGTGCCCAAGTTCTTGGATCTTTCACGAGGGCGATTTTTCGATGGAGTTTTTTAGAGCTGACCCTGGGGCCCCTTTTGCACTTGCTTTTGCTTTTGTTTTGTGGTGTTCTTTAAACACTTTTGTTGTTTTTTTTCTTTTTGATTTTTTCGGTTTTTTTTGATTTCTTTTCTTGATTTTTTTCGAACACAAAACACATCAGCAAGCAAAGCAAGTACAATTTTCGTGCTGACTTTCTTCAGTTCTGGTTTAAGGTCGAGGCCTTCGTCTCTTGTTTTTGTTCGGCCTTCTTCCAGCGCTGGCCATCAATAATCCTTAGAACTTTTGCATCCCTGATTGCGCAAACCGAGTTCGTTGTGCACCCTTCCTCGAGTTAGCCGTCTCAGTCAAGCACTGCTCATTGTCTTATTAAAAAATGAAAATGGAAGAAAGAGCAAAGTCCAATGTCATTTTACTGTTATCCCATGTCTAATGGTGCATGTACCCTGGATATTATGCAAATCCAACTAGCACTTAGTTTGGCATTTTCACACATGAAAGAAATAAGGCGTGGAGGCCCAAAATGCTTACAGGGATGCGTTTGTGATTGCTTACATCTAAGTATGCTGCAGACATAAGAGCTAGCAGGCGAGATCAAGCATGTCATACAATTTCAACTGGATGCACCAGTTATCCATGATGCAATAACATGTTGAACATGCTAAATTTAAGGAAGGATTGAAAATTTTGGGGGTAGTGTGGATTTTATTCAAAGAATTTTATTCACAGTTTATAAAATCGAAAGACTCTAAACTGTGAGGGCATTACCACTCATGAAAATTTATGAATAATTAAAGAGAATTGCCCCCCAATGCGGGAATGAATGATTTGTACCAAAATTAAAGAGGTAGAGGGGTAAGGAGACTTCTCTGGATGTGCGTAGGGGCCGCAAGGTCGGAGCAAGGGTGTCGCTGCAGAAAAGTGAATGTAGACTCCACTCAGGTGTTGATGCCCATTGCAATGTTCATGTAGATTGAGACCAGGGCGGAGCGCCGCAACGGATGAGAATAGGGGAAACTGAACCGCCGCAATGGATGAAAATGGGGCGTTTCCAAAAGGTTGCCCCCGGTGTAGAATGCATGGTGGACTTCCCTGATACATGCGGCAGGTTAGTAAGGGCACACCGAATGATCATTTAAGAGTTGATAAGAGGAAGATTCCTTTATCTCGTTGAGCCTTATGCAAGTAACCATGGTATGATTCAAGTTCCTGCAAAAGTAAAGAAGGAGTACTGAGTAGCGCCGAAAGGCGAGAAACAGAAAAGGAGCTATATAATGGATAGGTTTTAGACTCTCCCTTGTATAGCGAGGCTTATCAGCAAGCATGTTCGGATTCTGATCGGATGTCGAGACCCATTTACGCTTTGCGAAATTATGTTTGGATGTTGCCGACCATTGAGATTTTGATGGGGAACAAAAACGAAAGTTCCTTTTAGGTGTTGATATTCACAGGAAGGTTGATGCGGAAATAGAAATCCACTCAGGCATAGCTGCCTGTTGGGATTTTGATGCTGAAATCTTCATATCCGTACGAGAGTAGCGCTCGCAACCCTAGGTAAGACAGGCCGAAGGACATTGATGGCCTTAGTCGGACACCTTGCCGAAATGCCTACTGGTATGCCCAATCTTTTCCTAGCTGATTTAATTGCGTGGGTTGCTTCTGAGAATGCACCGGCTCAGGCCCGACTTTTAATGTTGTACTCGGGGAAAACATTGCTTTACCTTTCTAAGGGATGGGAAACTCCGACTGTTGTGGTGGATCCAGAAAACGGAGTCCATGCACCACATTTCAGAGAATGCTCTTTTGAAGATTTGGCGCTCGAGTTGAGCCTTTGCGTGGATCAACGTCACAATGACAGACTTTGAATGATACCCCTTGAGCGCGTGCCATGATCAAGGTGTGAGGTGGATAAATGAGATGGCTTCCCCGCAGACTCCCTCATCCGATTTGCTTACCCCAGGTATAGAGGATTGAAAATGTGATGCAGTGTCAACGACTTACGGCTTTCTGATTCTGCACATGATGATTTTTGATACCCACATTCTTGTTTGGCTCTAAAGCTTCAACTTATTGGCACCTTCTTAGGTGATGATCCTAACGAGATCAAACATGTTATCTTGAGGCTTCTGCTCGTTTGGACTTTTGCTGGACATTTCTTCTTAAAATCGTGATGGCTGAGGAGATGACAACCCTTTTGAACCACCAGGCTGGTGCGCTTAACTGAGATACAAAGGGAAGCATTTATTCATTCCCCAAAGTGATGATGAAGAGAAAGTCATTCAATCATGGGTGATAGTCATGCCTGAGAAGCTACCCTCTCCTGAAAGGATTAATACCCATTCGATCATAGTCAACTGCTTGGGAAGAGAGACGCCAGTGATTGCTTCGGAACAAGATCAAATTCGATACATGAAAGATTTGACCATGACTGGATTTGAATCCGTGGTTTGGAACATGGCGGGGAATGAATGTCCTTACGCCACAGAGCAACATTGATTTAAGCATGTTGATCGGGACCCTATGAGGAACACATATTCGTCATGTTTCTGTAAGGTCAGGGGTCCTGTTTGCAAAAGGCGCCTGACGACGGTAGTGTCTTAATGATAGAATTTCCCTAGGAGACAGATAGAGAGAAAATCTTCGGCAACTTACACCCCCGAACAGGCTTGTTAGCACGGGATTGCGGATAAAATAAGTGAATGCAATCCCATCGATTTCGGTGCCCGTTGGTCCACAAAGTAGAGGGTCGTTCTTCCCCGTGTGTTGCGAGGACATCTTGTTGAGGATGACTGTGATGGCCAAATTCAAAGCACGAAATTTTTTGATCGTGGTTGAATTTTTGAAGTTGCAGTTGAGGGCCATGTAGGGCGTAAATATCATCGTAGCACAGAGTCGGAATGCATTAAGTATGTGGATTGGGGTCCCTGAAGAACACACATCTATCATTGTTATGTTTCTTCCCCAAGATGAGAAACTGTTGGAAAAGAGCATTTCATGACAACAAATTTCTTATGAAGATCTTTCCAGTGCTGGTAGGAAGATGTCTCCTCCATTTCGCTGAGTAGCGATGATCTGAACGCAACAGGAGGATGGATGTAATGAGCTCTTTATGGCAAATTACCTCTCCCTATGCCTTGCCCCCTGGTAAAAATGCACTCAACCTTTGATGCTTCCTGACTCCTTCTCCCGGTCGTCATTCCAACTGCTTGCCCCCAGTTCACCTGAAAGGGAAATTAAATAGTAAGTCTGGAGGGAAGGATATCCCCAAAATTCTGAATTAAAAACTGACAAAAACATTTGAAAAGAACACGTGGGTTGCCTCCCACGGAGCGCCTTGATTTATAGTCATAGGCTCGACTAATGTGCAAAAACATTGTAGGGGTTGCCACTGAGAAATTGAGCAGAATAGGTCCACCGTGGGCCTGGAAAGCATTCATTCAAAAGTTGGTGGTCTGGTAGAGTCCCTCCGCTAACCCTTCTAAAGAGATCTTTTTGTGCTTGACCATGCGAAGAGCTTTTTCTAGAGGCGGAACAGTTTCTAAAGTGTGACCCAGAGCTCGCACACGTAACACCAAGATTGAATTCCCTTTGGGCAAGAGTTTGGAGAGGTTGGACTGGGGTTGATATGATTTATCCCGGTTGCTACAAGATGTTCGTAAATTTCCCTTACTGGGGCTGGAAGAGGTACCCATGGTTCCTAGTTTTAGCTGCTTTGTGGGCTTGTACGATCCAGATTGTGTGGGTTGTGGTATTTTTTTTTTTTTTTACGGAGGCGATGGAAAAGATTGCCCATAACTGGGCTGGTGGGAGACGAAGTTGACGTCTTCCTTTATAATAGGGGCCATCTTGAGTGTTTCTTTCGGCAACGATCTTTCCCAATTTGATTCCTTGTTCCACCCTCTCCGCCACTAGGACCATGTCAGGGAAATTGCTGGACGGATTGGAGATGAGATGAGTGTTGTAAGGAGCCTGGAAGGCGCTTGCAGAAAATGAATTCTTTGTCGCTCAAAGGAGGAGAGATTCTAGCGGCTAATTCTTTCCATTTCGGAGCATAAGCCATCACCGATTCATCGGATCTCTTCTCCAGGTTCTGATCTTGACCTTATCCAACCCCATGTACCCAGTCAAGGTGTGCTTGGCCAGACTCTTTCTGAATAAATGGATCAATAAAGGTTCATCATGCATCACCTCTAACATCTTACTACAGCAGTTGTTGAGGCAAGTCTAGGGGCACTCAATCCCGGTGTACTTTTCAAGTTCTGGAATCTTAGATTTCTGAGGCATCGTAATTCCCTGTACCATGCCCTGGATCGAAGAGATCCGATGAATCATGTAGGTCCTGTAGGATCGAAGAGATCAGTCCCTTCGATGACCCTCATTCTTTCTTCCAATAGGCTCAACCTGCCAATGCTCAGCCCTTCTACTTTACCAGTAGTTGACGGATATCCAAAAGAGACTCGTGGCTGTATCTGATTGCCCTAGAGGGTTGAGTTCCCGAAGGTCCAGGAATTGTGAATTAAGTGGAATGACCCTGTTGGAAGTGCTGGGACTCTGGATGGATCATGGGACGGCTCTGAGGCGGGAGGAAAAACTGAAATTCGGGGTGGATCTCCTTTTTGCCGAGATCAAGAATGGGCCTAGTCAGAAGAGGATCAAGAGTTGTACCACCTTGTCCGAAAGTGATAGCAATAGTGTTCGGAATAACCGATGCGATGTGCTGAGGATTGAGATTAGGGAAAAAAGGCTGCCATGAACCAGATGATCATGGGGCACGGAAGTACTAACAACCACAGATGAAGCGGTTGGCCCCATTGTTTGACAAGGCAGAAAATCAATTGTTGCCTCGTCTCTTGTTCAGCCATTTCCATAGCGGCCCGAATCTATTCTTCTGATTCGACTATCTTTGCTTTCAATGTCTCCTCCGTCTTACCATGCTCTATCATCTTGCACATTTGCAGTCCAGTCGCATGAATCTTGCGAGGAATAGTTTGCTTTTGATGATCAATGTTTTCCTTGAAAAATAAACAAGTGAAATAATTACAAGTTTAAGCAATGATTTAATTATGTATGCAAAAGGTCATCCCGAGGTCTCCACACTGCAAGAGAAAAAAGAGAGGGGTAAATACAATAATAGCAATAATGTAGGCACCATAAAGAAAATCGCAAGCATGGAGAATTACGAAAATAATTGAGACAAAATTACAAACATGGAAAAATCGCGAAAGAATTTGCATGTGAAAAATTGAGGAAAATTTTGCATACATGGAAAAATTGCGGAAGAATTTACACATGGATAAATTTTTGGAAATTTTTGTCAATGTGAAAAATTGCGTGAAAAGTTGTACCCGAGGAGCAATTTATGGAGAAATTGCGGAAAAAGATTTAGCACACGTGGAAAATTTGCGGAAAAATTCGTCACATGTGGAAAAATTGTGTAAAAAATTTAGATATGCAAAAGTTGTGGAAAAATTTACAAATACAGAAAAATTTGTGACCATGGAAAAAATCGCGGAAAAATTTGGATATGGAAAAGTTTTGGAAAAATTTGTAACCATGGAAAAATTACCACCATGGAAAAAATTGTGAAAACAGTTGTAAATGTGGAATTTTTTGAGAAATCATGCGGAAAATGTGAAATTTTTTGAGAAATCAGTTATGAAATGTGGAAAATTTAAGAAATCGGTTGCAAATATGGGAAATTTGAGAAATCAGTTGTAAAATGAAACACAGTCACAATATACGCATTTTAATATGATGCATATGCTGGGGTGACACCAACGATTTCTAACTAGCTGGAAGGTTCCCGGACGATACCATAGAAGTGGTCCCTCAGTAAATGGATATGTGATTGCTTACCGAAACATCAAAGAATCGGGGCGCTCACCCATTTAGGGGTTCAAGTCCGAGTGTGGGTTCGTGAAAGCTTACCAGGGCGTGGGCCCCAGGACTTCACTACTACCGACCTAATCCTATTTGGTGATGCCCGGCGATAGGGATTATGCGTGGATATGCATATGCTATGACAGTTTATCAAAGCGAGTAACACTAAATCATGTGAGCAATTTATTCACAAATAAAAACAATAATCATGCATAAAAAGTCATGTAATAATACAACAATTTATCATATCAATTAAATACATGAAAAATAATAAATCATGTACAAAAATTATAAAAAATAAACACCTCAAAAAAATCCGGCTTCGACCCTATTATGTCCCTAGTGAAGTCGCCAAACTGTCGCACCCCTTTTTTAGATTCTATTTGCGCGACGCAAATTTGGGACGAGATGTGAGACGAAATCAGACTCATCTCACATGATGCTAATGAAGTCGCCACCCTAATTTGTTCCTAGGTTTAGGGAACCTAAAGTCATGGCATAAAAATAAAAACTAAGGCGAAATGGGTCTGAACCCGAGAATAGTGGTTCGGGGTCGAGTTATGGACTCGGGAAGGTGTTAGGCACCCAAGTCACATCCTAAAAAGGTTACCGGATGAAGAGGTGTCTAAACATGCTTGGGAAAAATATAAAAGTCCTAATTTATGTGATCATGCCCAATGGCTAGATAATGCATACGAATATTTATGCGAAAAGCGTGAAATAAATAAAAGGGTAAGAAACGCTTACTTGTGGAGGGTATCGGGCGGATATACCCATTTTGAACGAAGTTAGGAGGCGTGCTTGCAAAGGGCGTCGATTGATTTGCCCTACAAAGTCGAGATCATTAATTTGGGGAAAATAATGATAGTCGAAAAATAGATAAATATTTAACAACTTATCGTACGCAAGTGAAATAATTAATTTAGCAATTAAACGCGAGCAGAATAATTATTTAGGCATTCGAGAGATGTGCTCCGGTAGTGGTAAGGTGGGGCAGAGAGAAATAACATCTTTGACGTGGGGGTATCGAGCTATTAGACCGAGAAGCAGAAAGCAGACCAAGAAACTGAAAATAGAAGCAGATGCAGAAAATAGAACTATAAACATCCAACTGCTAGATCAAGATGCTGAAAGCAGTAGTATGGCAAGCAATTACAGAACGCAAAGAGAAACCAAAACTCTAGTGTGGGGATACCGAACTACTCGACCTAGATACTCAAATCAAGTATTCCAAAACAAGCAACATGGAAATCAACTGCTTGGCCGAGATGTTGACATCAATCATTTACTGAAGATCAGGCGTCCGAGGAAAATTTTTGTACGCTCCCTTTTGTTCAAAATCAAAAAAAAAAAAAAAAAAAATTTGAATAAAATGTTTGAGCAAGAGAGGGAGTACAGATCAGAATTGGAGCAAAGCACTACAAAGATCAGAAGACCGACAACACTTTCTAATAGAAGATGATGCCCCCACTCTTCTTCAGCGCTCTCTGTCTTGCCCGCACCACTGCCATCAGGGGGTCTTTCTCACCAACTTGCCTTCTTCCAGCTAAGAAACTTCTATCCTTCATTCTCTCTGCTTTGACCCCCCCTCTTCTTCAACATCTCATTTTGCTTTAGCCTGGCGAAGTCTCTATGATCATATGATTGCCCATGCGTGTGTTCTTTGTACTCGGATCGTTATTGCAAATTTGGTTTTGTGCATGATCATTAGCATTGATGAGTGATATACACCTAACTCTGTTTTTTAGCGTGAGCGACAAACACCATTTCTTATGAGGATTGCTTGCAGCAGGCTGATGTAGGAAAGCTACTCTTCTGGTTTCGTTATTCCTTTAGAGTAGTGCAGAGTTCATCTAGGAAACCTTCGTGCTGCTTCTATAGAAAAACAGCTCGCCACCATCACTGGTATGATTCAGGTTTTAGCCGCAAGACAACCTTTCCAGGGCAAGACGCACGGATTTCATAACTTTACCAACCATCCGACTAACGCATACCCATATACCCTTAATGAATTCCAAGTTAATACGGTTGGTAATTATAACGGAGCTCATTGGCAGTTTGATCCTTATACCAACAATTATGACCAAGGACAACATCATCCTAACCAAAGTTGGTACAACAATCCGCCACCGTCTTGGCCTAGTCATTCATTGCAGCAGTACCAGTACCCAGACCAGGAGCAGTACCCTAGTCAGCCACCGCTCAACCATCAGTACTTTCAACATCAAGTTCCTCAAGAACCAGCGCCTCCGGCACCACTAATAAATCTTATATTTGATGTACAAAAACAATTGATTGTTTTGACTGCAGAGATGAAGGAGATACAGAACCAAAGATGTCTGCCACCTCAACCAAAACTCAACCCACTGCATACTGTCTGTGCCATGACACTTCGAAGTGGTACAGAAATACTATCCCGCGAGCTGCCTGCCCTAGACGCTGAGTTACCTGACCGCGAGCCACTTGCCCGAGAAGCTGAACTCCCTGACTCCACACCTGTGGTTGAAGATGTCGAGGTCACGACCGAAAAGGAAAAGAAGATATACCTCCAGAAAGCCAGGTACACCTATAAAGGTTGACGAGAACTCTAAAATCTCTGAAGACTACATCATTAAGGTACTTGAACCTCCGTTTCCACACAGGTTAGTCAAAAAGAAAAAGGATGGGGAGGATCGTGAAATTTTTGACATGTTTAGTAAAGTCCAAGTCAATATTTCTTTGCTGCAGGCTATTAAAAACATTCCTCGCTATGCTAAATTTTTGAAAAATTGGTGTGCTAACAAATGTAACATGGTAGGTGTGAAACAGATTAGCATAGGTGGGAACGCTTCAGCCACGATCCAACGAAAGCTTCCACCCAAGTGCAAGGACAAAGGTATGTTCTCCCTTCCATGTAAAATCGGTACTACTAACATTGGTAGACCTATGTGTGATTCTGGTGCAGGTATCAACGTCTTGCCCTTGACGATATACAACAGTCTTGACCTTGGACCTCTCAGCCCCACCAAGACCACGATCCAACTAGCGGACCGATCTGTTATCCTACCCGAGGGTGTTCTTGAGGACGTCTTGGTGCAGGTTGGGGACTTCATCTACCCAGCCGACTTCTACGTGATTGACATGGAGGATGGGCATTCTACCAAGGCCTCCGATATGCTGCTCGGACGACCCTTTCTCCAGACCGTAAAAGCAAAGATTGATGTCCACGACGCCTCTATCACTATTGAATTTGACAGCGAAACTATCAAGTTCAATATGCCTGATGATATGAGACACCCCACCGATTTCTCTAGCGTAAACTTGGTTGACATTGTTGCCCCTGTTGCTACTAATGTTTCTGAACTCGCTACTGATGATTCTTTGCAGCTTGTCGTAGACAGGAGTATCCCACCCGCAGCGCTGGACCCCTTGGCCTTGACGCTTGAGACTCCATTTGAGTTGCATGAAGTCGTCACTGATTTGGAAGAGCATTCTGTCATCCCTCCTCCTTCTATTATTTCTCCTCTTCTCATTGATCACACTAAACTCTCATCTCTTTTGCAGGATCCAAAGTCAGAGTTGAACTTCTTGCCCTCGCACCTCAAGTACGTCTACCTTGGTGAGCATGATACACTCTCGGTGATCATCTCTAGGGAGCTCGATCCTGCTGTAGAGCGCGAACTGGTGTCCACACTCAAAAGACACCGCGAGGCCCTTGGGTGGACAGGCGTCGACGTCAAGCAGCTTGCCCCAGCCCTTTGCATTCCGCAATCAGCTCCAATAGCTTTCGTACCCACTCCCGCTGTCTCCGACACCATGGTAGTAACTCCAATCGTCACCACGACTGCTCTCATCGCCACGATGGCCCCTGCCTCTGCTGCCACCACTACCGCGACCAGCAAGGGCAAGACGCGGAATGCTCACCTAGCTTTGTGGACTGCCAAAGACACCGCCAACACAGTAGCTCATCACGATAAGTTGCTCTCTCCTAAGACCTTTGATACTGGACAGAAAGTTTTACTTTACAATTCTCGTCTTAGGCTCTCTTCCAGCAAATCGCAGTCTCGGTGAACCGGCCCTTACCTTGTCACGCAGATGTATGATCCTGGTATAGTTGCAATTCGGAGTATGGACACAGGCCTCATTTTTCACGTACATGACCACAGACTGGAGCTGTTCCATGATGGTTTCCATCCCCCCATGGCTGACCCACCTGACCCGAACTGATCGGTGCAGCCAACGTCTAGGCCTAGACGTTAACTGAGGCGCTTTGTGGGAGGCAACCCACGTTTCTTCCTTTTCCTTTTTTCTCTTTCCCTTGAACTCCGTCTGTTTGATTCCTTTCTCCACACCGAGGACAGTGTTTTGCTTTAGTGTGGGGATGGGTTTCATACTTTTAGGATTTATTTTGTGTGCATTTTTAGTATTTTTGCATGACTGTTTCATTATTATCGTATTGCATGACTGT
The DNA here is from genome assembly GCA_963691705.1 of Viola odorata. NCBI lineage: Eukaryota > Viridiplantae > Streptophyta > Magnoliopsida > Malpighiales > Violaceae > Viola > Viola odorata. The sequence continues at coordinate 20,434,643 of OY829542.1, forward strand.
TTGCCTTTCACTTACATGTTTTTGCCCCGATTTGGAATTTTTCCTCCAATGATTTTTAACTGTTTACACTACCCCTGTTTTTAAACTCACCTTTGATGGAATGCACAGATTAGGCCCACTATACACGGAAAACTTCACCCACTGCACCAAAACCGCTTGCACACCATACTGCCTGTTAGCTCTTATGACTGCATCTTGCCCTAGCTGCTTGCAATCATTGAATTTTTCTCCCGTGAGTGTTTGAACTCTCATGCCGTACTTTATTTCTGAGTGGATGAAATGATTTGTGTGCTGGCCGAATTTGCATGAGACCCTTGGGTATAGGCACAATTAGACGTGGGAAAGTGATGATGTGATTAGGAACTTTGCACCCTTCTTTGTTATCTTTTTTCTTGCTTTTTATCTTCTCGCCCTTGTTGCTCAACTCTTTATTTTACCACCCTTCTGACTATTTGAGACATTCCTTTCCTTTCTTAGCAGGTGAGAGATGTCCTCCGGTAGTGGTAAGGTGGGGCAGAGAGAAATAACGTCTTTGACGTGGGGGTATCGAGCTATTAGACCGAGAAGCAGAAAGAAGACCAAGAAACTTAAAACAGAAGCAGAAAGTAGACCAAGAAACTGAAAATAGAAGCAGAAGCAGATGCAGAAAACAGAACTATAAACATCCAACTGCTAGATCAAGATGCTGAAAGCAGTAGTATGGCAAGCAATTACAGAACGCAAAGAGAAACAAAAACTCTAGTGTGGGGATACCGAACTACTCGGCCTAGATACTCAAATCAAGTATTCCAAAACAAGCAACATGGAAATCAACTGCTTGGCCGAGACGTTGACATCAATCATTTACTGAAGATCAGACGCCCGAGGAAAATTTTACTGCTCCAGTTCAACAATCCAGAATTTCATGTACGCTCCCTTTTGCTCAAAATCAAAATAAAAAAAAGAAAGAAAAAAAGAAAAAAAATTTGAATAAAATGTTTGAGCAAGAGAGGGAGTACAGATCAGAATTGGAGCAAAGCACTACAAAGATCAGAAGACCGACAACACTTTCTAACAGAAGATGATGCCCCCACTCTCCTTCAGCGCTCTCTGTCTTGCCCGCGCCACTACCATCAGGGGGTCTTTCTCACCAACTTGCCTTCTTCCAGCTAAGAAACTTCTATCCTTCATTCTCTCTGCTTTGACCCCCCCTCTTCTTCAACATCTCATTTTGCTTTACCCTGGCGAAGTCTCTATGATCATATGATTGCCCATGCGCGTGTTCTTTGTACTCGGATCGTTATTGCAAATTTGGTTTTGTACATGATCATTAGCATTGATGAGTGATATACACCTAATTCTGTTTCTGAGCGTGAGCGACAAACACCATTTCTTGTGAGGATTGCTTGCAGCAGGCTGATGTAGGAAAGCTACTCTTCTGGTTTCGTTATTCCTTTAGAGTAGTGCAGAGTTCATCTAGGCTGGAGGGTGGCGTATTGCTTGGTCGAGGCGTAAGTGGTGGCGGAAGTAACTCTGTGTGTTGTGGATTGAGGCTGTGTGTTCCTGATGAGGTGATGCTTTCTGATTTTAATGCTCGAGGGCGAGCATCAGGGTAGTGTGGGGATTTTTGATAGAGTGTTTTATGTCCACAATTCTTCCCTCTTTTGTATGCCTGTTTAGACCATGATGCTACTTATGTTGCTGTGTTTATTCACTTTTTACAGATCTGGGCTAATTAAGAGGAAACTACAAAGAGAAGCACTTTCTATCATTTTTTGGAAGTATTTGAGTAGTTAGGCCAAGCAGCTGGACGTTCCCGGAAGGCAGCAGTGTCCTAGCGAGAAAAGGAAACAAGCACATTAAAGGAAAATATCGGATCTGCTCAATTAATGCTCCAGAAGTCCCAATCGCAGTAGAAGTCCTATGGGGAGTTGAATTCCAATCGGATTAGGAATTTTATTTGTAATAATTCTATAAATACTTTTAGTAATTAGGGTTTGAGAGGAGGCTCTCTCTTCCGCCTCTTTCTCTCTTCTCTCTCTTCCGCCTCTCTTCTTCATCTCCATCTCTTTTATTTAATTATGCAATTTATTTATTTATTTATTTTTACTTTTAATATGAGCGGCTAAGTCTTCTTGTTCTTGGTAAGAGTCAATTGAAGGTTGCAAGGGAAGCCGTTTGGTCAAATTGTGCTTCATAAATTCTGTGTTGGTATCTTTCTTGTTCAATGATTAATTGTCAATTTACCTAGGGTGATTACTAGCTTGATCAACTCGTAATTGAACTAGAGTATTACAATCGTCCTTGTAGTTATACCTAACGCGAAGCTGCAGGGTAAAGCAGATAACCATAATGGTCCTGACTGGAAACCTGGTATCCCCAGTTGGATTGAACAAGTCGTTAGGGTAGAGCCTCGAGCGTACTTGCTTGTGCACTGGGTGTTTCGAAGACTTACCTTATTTCCAAGTTGAGAAGTGGCGAACTGAGGCGGCACAGTAATGCCATTCGTCCTTCCTTGACAGATGGGAATCGTTTGCGAAGAATTGAACATTGTTTGTCAAAGATCGACCTAGCAACTAGTCTAGCCGAGCACTCATTTAACCACATGGATAATGTGGTCCACATCGACGAAAAATGGTTCCAAATGACGGATAAAGATGAACCTGTAAGAACATGTAAAAGCACTATTTTTATTCCTAAAATAATATTTTTAGCAGTTGTAGCTACGCCCAGATACGACTCTCATGGTAATTGTACCTTTCATGGTAACATAAGAGTCTTTCCTTTAGTTAATGAAGTTGCTGCAATTACGTCTAGTGCAAATAGGGTTGTTGGAACATTAGAGCTAAAGCCAATTGATAAAATAGATAGGAAAGTAATTAGGAAGTTTATGATTGAACAGATTTTACCTACTATTAAGGAGAACTGGCCTAGGGGTAGATTAGGGTTGTGATAGTTGTTCAAACCTGCTACATTCTCAATAGCATCATGGATCCAATTCTAATCCAATAGGACAATGCAAAGACTCATATCCATGAGGATGACATTGATTTCTTAAATGCAGCTGAGAATGTAGGATTAAATATTAAACTAATTAGTCAACCCCCTAATTCTCTTAACCTAAATGTATTGGATCTCGGGTTCTTTAGAGCTATTTAATCCTTGTAGGATAAAGAGTGTGCAAGGTCAGTAGAACAATTGGTGATAGTTGTTCAAACTTCTTTCTTTGAATTATCTAATTATAAGTCAAAACAATATTTTCCTCACCTTGATGTCCTGCATGATTGAGGTTCTGAAAAAACTTGGATCCAACACATACCGAATTCCCCACATGAAAAAAAAAACTTAATAAGGCTTAACATTCTTCCAGCTACATTGTCATGTGATCCACTTATAATTGCAACAGTTGTTGCTCATCTTCCCAATTACCTGTAAGTAATAATCCCTTTACTTCTTCCTTCAATTTTGGATGTTATAGCAATATATATGTTGATTTTTACTACTACTACTATTATTGTTGACATTAGTATAATTTTTCAAATTTTAGGTCATGGAAAAAACTGAGGATGCTAGTTTGTGTATAGACACATAGTTTTTGTTTAATTTTAGATGCTATAGAAATCTATATTTAGTAGCAAGTCTAGATTATTTTGTTGATAGAGAATGATAGGCTTTTGTCTAGTGAATGGAAAATGATATGATTATGTTTTGTGAATGGAAAGGGATAGGCTTCTGTTTTGTGCATGGACAAAGATAAGACTTTCATTTGTGTATGGAAAAAGATATGGTTTTTTTTTTTGTAAATGGGTAAAGTATAGGCTTCTCTATCTTGTGAATGGAGAAGGATAGACTTTCATTTTGTGAATGGAGAAGGATAGGTTATTGTTTTGTACTATATTAAGAGCATCATGTTGGAGTCTTTTGTTTGTTGGATGTTGATTTCTTTAGCTTGTGTGTTTTCATTTGTTGAATGTTGTTGATTTAGTGAGAGATTATCTGAGTCTTTGCAAACTCTGTGTACCTTCTGTGTTTCATTCAAATCATATGGTTCACTTGTGTCTTTATTCATCTGTTATGTATTGTCATTCGAGTCCACAATTTTGCATGCTGCTAGACATTAGTTCATGTCTTGTAATTTACCTATCTCTTCTTTACATGGAAGAATTATTCGTGTTTGAATGTAGTAGGAGAATGCAAATTTCCTTGGCAATAAAGACACATAAAAGAGTCCTACTCGTATTCAAGTTGGCCAAGCGTTTTATTATCACAAAATAAGTATGTTACAAAGCAGTCCTCTTTTCCAAACGCTTGTTGGAAAGAGGTGCACAACTCTATCACATCCAACTCTAAAAATCCTCTATAAATTCACTATATTTTCTCCTCAACTATCACAACCCTAATCTGTTGCATACCCTTGTTCTTCCTTGCTTCCCTATTGCCCTCATCTTCTTGTTTTTCTTCTTCTACTATGTAGGTTTTTAACATGGATCCCATGGAAAAAAGAGCAGTCCTTGAAGCTGCTAAAACGGTGGTGGCTCATCTTCAAGAGGACACAACTCAACTAGAACACAAAGTCCTCCAGACAACAAATGACATACATCAAATGCAGGGTACAGTGGAGTCACTGATTGAGAGGAAGCAGGATATCAATACTGATGATGGGGATGATGCTCTTGAGGCGGTTGATGCCCTTGGTCATTGCATATCATTCTGAATGTTGTAATTGCTCGGATGGAGCAGGAAAGAAATATTTTGCAGCTGACCCTAGTGATTGTTCGTGCTACAATTGATGAGATGAATAGGTTTGCCAATTGCATTCCAGGCATTCCAAACTTGGATGATTAAAGTTTATTTGTGTTTTAGTATGGGGTTGTTTAATTATGTGTTTTAATATGAACTGTATTTTTTTAATTAAATGTTTTTTTCAGTTATGAATGAGAAATATTCTATTTGTTATTGGGTTGTCTTTAAGCTAAGCCAATATTAAACATAGGAAAACTAATTCTGCCTAAAATATCTCTCCAAAATAATTTTACCAAGATTAAACCCAGATTGAACAAAGATTTTACAAGAAAAAATGATGTTAGAGGTCTCCCAAAATTGGACAAGAACTTAGGGGCAAAACAAACAAATGGCATAGACAATAAGAGTTTCAATATCCAAAACAAAACCAAAAACTAGAAACAAATTTCATATTCTTAAGAAACTAGGTTTACTGTTGCTACCCGAATTTTGACTTACGCCAAAACTTTTTTCGTTTATTACATGTCGTATTAATAGCCCGTTTACGTCAAATTTCAATCGATTTTTGGTCAACAACTATTTGTTTTAATATTTCACGTCATTTCATGTCTTTTAAATTTGTCATATTTTTCTCGTATTTTCGACTAAAATCGTATTTTTCAGTTTTCGTCAACAAGTTTACGTATTTTTATGTTTACCGCATTTAATAGATCGTCTAGGTCAGATTCCCATCGATTCTTGGTCCTAGGTTAGTTTGTTTAAAATTCCGTGTCATTTCGTGTCTTTTTAGTTTCTCGTATTTTTAACTGTCTTCACTCGAACGTTTCTCGGTCTCGAGTAAGTTTTCTCAGGCCGAGGCTCGAACGCACTATTTCTTTGTTTGATAATTACGTGCTAATTTTCTCTTTCACACCACCGCGTTCAATTTCGTTCATTTTTTGTCGTAAGGACATTTATTTTACGCGCGAACGTTTTGACACTTCCGAACGAGAAAATAAATACGTTAAATCAACTTTCGCATTTCTTCACTGTATATTAGTTTTCTTGCCTTATTTTTCTACACATAGTTGTACCCTCAGCTCGGATTTATTTTCACTTTTGTACGATTTCGCTCCTACCAAAATAGCCCGTTCGTGCCAAAAAATGGGATAAATACCACATAAATGCATGTAAATCCTCCACCTCTTCGTTCTCACCCTCCAGCTCGGTTCCACCTCAATTGGATCAGCCCAACCTCCCATCTGATCATTCTTGACCACAAGAAACTCCCCCTAGCTTACTATTCCGGCTAGAACATCATCATCACCTTGGATATTTTCTCCCGGATGATTTTCGGCCAAGCAAACCAACCGACTCCACCTTGATTTTTTCTCTATAAATAGAGAGCTTCAAGCAACAAGAAAAGGGCACCAAATCCTCCTCTTAATCTCTATTTCTTGCACTACCTTCTTGGATAAATTGCTCTCCCGGACAAGTAAGTTCCCTCTCTCTCTAGCTTTCTTTAAATTTCATTTTTCCTTTTAATGCATGATTTAAATGCTTAAACATGCTTAGAATGCTTTGATATCATGTTAAGTTCACTTCCCTTGCATCAATTTAATTGTATAATGCTTTAGCTAATTAATAGCCATATATGCATATTAAATAACTCAATCTTTCCATGTGAAATTGCTACTGTTTTTGAGTGTTTTGCTTGCTGTTTTTATTTCTTTGATTTACTGTTTTGATAGAGTAATTATGGGAGCCATTTTGGGTAAGAATGGTAGAAGTGTAGAACTTGATTCTTAGCCATGGTGGTTGGCGGTTTGGGGAAGAAGAAGAGGTGGCGGGAAAGAAAAAATGCAAAGGTGATGGGCTTGATTTAATCACAAGCCCATTTTGGTTTTAAATGAAAGTTGGGCTTGATTTAATCTCAAGCCCAGCCACTGTTTTGACCAAGGAAGTGGGCCAGGCCCATTTGAAATTCGTATGCGTACGGTTAATTTTTCGTAAAACTTTCGTGTTTAATTTCTCGTAATTTTTGCATGCGTATAAATTGTTTATTTATTTAAGTATTGATATCGCATGAATTGTTCACATGTTCGTATGCTTTCAATGCCATATTTTATTTAATAAATTGCTTACATGTTTTAAATAATTTGTCTATTAACAATGCCATATTTTACTTAATTAAGTTGCGTACTTGTTATAAATTAAAATTTGGGCTTGGCTTGTGCCAAACCCATTTTTTAATGTCCAAAAATCCCTTGTGGGGCCCACTTATTTTCGTATATGCCATGTATAATTTTCGTATGCCATGTATAATTTGTTTCGTACGCCATGTATAATTTTTGTATATGCCATGAACAATTTTCATACTAATATGTCATGAATAATTCGTATACTTGTATACATGATTTAAATAATGTGTTTATACCATGTTTTATTTAATTAAATGCTTGCATGATTTAAATAATTTGTTTATGCCATGTTTTATTTAATTAAATACTTACATGATTTAAATAATTCGTTTATGCCATGTTTTATTTAATTAAATGCTTACATGATTTAAATAATTTGTTTATGTCATGTTTTATTTAATTAAATGCTTGCATGACTTAAATAATTTGTTTATGCCATGTTTTATTTAATTAAATACTTACATGATTTAAATAATTTGTTTATGCTATGTTTTATTTAATTAAATGCTTGCATGATTTAAATAATTTGTTTATGCCATGTTCTATTTAATTAAATGCTTGCACGTTTTAAATGATTTGTTTACTTGCTATGCCATATTTTATTTAATTAATTGCTTACTTTTCGTAAATTAATTAAATGTTTGCATGCGTTTTTCTTATTTATTTATTTTTGAAAACATCGCTAATGCTTTCAATTTGCAAGGAAGATCAAGAGCACACAATGCAAGTACGCTTTCTAGCCTCTTTTATTTATTCGATGTCTTTTTGCAAATGTTATTTGTGTACATGTTATTTTAAAATGCTAAAAAACCTATAATTGCTTGCATGATAAAATCAACTCACATGCTTACATGTTTAAATCACTCGCTTTGTTTATACCATGAAATTAATTGCTATATATTGATATGTGAGCATGGTGGCTTCGAATCCCACACGGTTATTTGCATTCACGAAAACGTACGATGTTAGTATTATCCATGTTAGGATCACTTAGTAATTAATTAATTAATCACGCATGGCCCAATGATATAAAGGGGGGAAACGTCCGCTCTAGCATAACGAACAAACGGTAACCCCGTCCTTCGTGTCCCGATCAGAAACAACATGTCCCTACGAAAATGCTAAGATGCAACGTCACCTTTGAGGGCTAAATCACGTCAAAAATGTTTAAATAATCGAAAAGTGTCCCAATTCGGTAAGCGAACTCTGTTGACGTGATTCAATCATTGGCCAATGTAAACGACTGGAAAGGGACTTGAGTTCGTGGGAAGAATTGGTTGACATGCTTCGATCATTTAAACAAATCTTTGTATATCAAAATTGTATTCAAACACCTTTTTACCGGTAACCTTTTTAAGGGTGTGACTTGGGTGCCTAACACCTTCCCAAGTCCACAATACGACCTCGAACCTTTGTTCAATGGTTTAGACCAAGCCTTAGTTTTTGTTTTTATGCCATGACGCTTAGGTTCCCTAAACCTTAGAAATTAGGGTGGCGACTTCATTGTATTATGCGAAGCATCCATTTATGCTTAGCATCCGTCCCAAACCTTAAACTCATTTTTCAACGAAAAAGGGGGTGCGACATTTACACATCCATTTGATTTAATAACATTGACATTTTTGGTGCAATTTGCCTTATCACACATTCACATCCACAAAACAGCACAACAATTTTCATTTGTCAATACAAAACACACAAAAACCAATCTAAGAGACGCAATATCTCAATGAATGATTTTTCTCGAATAGGATCATTGGCACTGAATATACATGTGATAGGTAGCTTATTGAGGTCAAAGTCTTTATCCCTTCTGAACACGGTTGCCTTTAGTTGGGCTTCAATAGAAAGTTCATTTAGGTCGAAATCAAGAATGGGTCTTCGATTCATACCTCTTCCTTCAATTATCTTAGTACATTCACAGGCTGGATTCATCACTTTGTCTTCAATATCCAACACACCGGAAGCAATTTCACCAGATAACACGGCTTCCATAGATGTTGATTCACTCGACAAAATTCTTCATCCTTATCGTAGGTATCCTCCACGATGCAATCCATCACTTCGTCATCTTTCTCTCCAGAATCGTCATCCACCAAAATCTCGAAGTCGTCTTCAATCCTAATTGAATCCTTCACAAATTCGTTCATGGAGGTGTCGAATTCGACGACAATGTCGTATTGAGAGTCATCCCAATAGTCAATACTCTCCATGGTGGTAGTTGGAAAAAATTAACAAACCTTAATTGCATAAACAAGTGGAGAGGAAGTTGTGGATGCCAAGAAGTAGAAAGGAAACTCTGGTTTGAGGGAAGAGAGAGGAACATAGCAATTTGGTCGAATTTTAACTATTAAAATTTTTGTTTCCCACCTAAATCAAATTTCAAATACAACCAAATTCTCCCAAATTGAGTGCAGTTTCGTTCGAGGAAAACAAATGGGAAAGGGATACAGTTTCTCTCACTTTAGTTGTTCAGGAGGAAGGGTAGTAATGGAAGAAGGCAATATCTGCTACTTTGGAAATACCGGGACGATATTCAATTTGAAAAAAGGAAGTCAATTTCAAACGACATACAATAAAGACTAGAGCGAGTATAGATGACTTAAACTATGTCATCCAATTAAAAAGTGATGGTCGTGGCTCGGTTTATATACAAGCGACCACTCCCCTCCTTTTTTTTATCTTTTTTTTTTTTTTTGTAAAAGATCAAGTGTGTACTTAGTATAAAAGGTTGTAAATATAATTCTAGCAAAACATTAAATTGATATACATTTTAGCCTCCTTTAAAAGTATTAAAATTGTTTTAAGAAAATTTAAGAAAATAATATTTTTTTGAAAAACTATTTTTTGAGCGTGTTTGTGTGCGCATTGTGCCATGGGGGACAAAGCTACATGGCCACCCCGGTGGCATGGTCACCTTCTTTCCCACAGGAAAGGCTTTTAAGTCTTTTAAAATCTCCTATCATATCGCGAGATTTTGCTCTCGCGAGATATTGAATTTTTTCCCTTGTGAAATAATAAAATGTCTCGATACCTAAATAAATGTTCGCATAAGCACAAATGAAAAACTAAAGTAGGCTTTATTATCAGGACAAATACAATGAATTACTATTTTCGTTCTCAATTACGTGTCGTTTAAAATTATACACACAAACCAATTTTAATCATTAAACCTAATAAATAAAAGTATTTTTTTGTAAAATTATCATTGTATTCCTCTTAAAATTACATGTACGTTGGGAATTTCTCAACCTCTCAAAAGTGACATGAAATTTCGAACAATATTATGTATTGTAGTATGTTTGCTTCAAATTATATTCGATGCATGATGTTAGAGATGCCGATTTTGTTTGACAAAAAAAAGATGTTGTTTGTATAAAATGCATAGCAATGTTACTTCACGAAATTATTCTACTGGAATATATAACATTTTTTTGGATAATATTTCAAGTGGTACAGGTTAAATCAAGCAATATACCCACTTTGATGAGTAGCCCTCAAAGGATTTAATGAACACAGAATTGATGAATAGAAAGGCTTAATATTACTGAGTACAGGCGACCACTATTTATACGCACAAGAGTTACAGTTGTAGTGTATTACAGAGTGTACATGAGATGAGAGTTGTCATTAGAGTAGGATGATGTCGTGCCTATAAACTCTGAGCAGCTGGTATGTGATTCGGACTGCAATTGCTCGCTACTGTCTTGCGAGGCAAGGAGGGCAGATGGGCCACTACAGTGGGCATCAATTGGGTAAATTACGTAAAACAAAATCTAGAGTTTATAAAATATTCCATTTAATGTCTTATAGTCTAAAAAAATTGCAAAATAAACCCATAGTTATTTAAAAGTTACAATTTTAACCATTTTTATGATTAAAAAAATAAAAAAAATGGTAAAATATTTCAAAAAATTATGCAAATTTGAGAAAAATATGTAATAAATATGAGAGAGTTCACTCCAATAAAAAAAAATTTATAAAATAATAAATTAAAAAAATTGTAAAAAATTATTTTATTTTTTCATTGTATTAAGTTCTACTAGTTACATTTTTTTCTCCATATCTCATAATTTTTTGCAATTTTTTACTTTTTATTTTTGAACTTTTTAAGTAATTAAAATGTTAAAATTGCAACTTTCAACGAATTATAAAGTTTGTTATACACGCTTACAAACTATAAGGGTTTGTATAAGGGGTTAAGTGAAATATTTTATAAACTATAAGATTTTTTATGTAGTTTACCCTAATAATTACTCATTCTAATATTTTTTATATAAGTGAATGATGTGTAAAGCTTTGTGCTTATAATTGAACTTGCCTCTATTATTATATTTTTTGAGATTCGCTTCTTTTTAATCTCTAAAAAAATTACTTCATAATTAATTTCTTTTGGTCCAATTTTCTCGTTGCTTATAAAAATAAGGAGTTGTTTTTACAAGTTAAACACAAAATATGATCATCATCCTTCAAAAGTTTAATAACTCCATCACATTAAATTGTAAATAGATAGGAACAAGAATCGTGGTGCGGTCATATATTCATTAACTGGATTGCGATTCTTGCAACGTTGCGAATTTGTGAACACTGAACATAAAAGGGGACAATGAAACTGGAACTTAAATTTTAGTGATTGTGTTATTTAGTTTACTAGCTTAGGACCAATCCTCCTCGCACCGGGTTGGTCTAGAGGTAAAATTTTCACCGCAAGTAATTTTTTCATATACAAAAATTCGAACATATAATATTTTATTTAAAAAATGAGAGTGTCAAACTACTTGTATCAGACGTTTTTTTAATTGAGAGAAAATAAAAAATAAAACTAAATTGGTAATTTTAATTTTGACCATTAACTAAGCACAGACACTTACATAAATACTGAATACGATCAGTGGCGGATCTAGAAATTATTTTCAGGAGGGGTTTGGGGGCAGCGCCCCCGATTTTTTGTTGTTGAGTATTTTAAAGGGAAGACAAACGAGCTGAACGAAAAATTGAAAAAATGCTTAAGAGTATTTGTATCCGTGATTAAATAACAAATATTTAGATAAACTTAAGAAAAAGATAAATAAGAAAACAATATGGAAAAAAAGCAATTATACATTAGAACTCATACAATATACAAATTCTTATAATTTAAATTTTATTTCATAATTTTTTCGCATTTTTATCGCTTTACTCGTTCGAACTGATATCGGTTCCGAGTAAAATTCTCGAAACCAATGGTCAAACAATTTCGATCTCTAGCTACTTATTTTTTATTATTTTTCTAACTCGCGCTATCTCGTTGCGTTTCGTTCAATTTTTTTATTTTAGCATTTTTCTGATCGAACTTTTGTCACATTATAAGCGAATTTTTATCGAGCTATGTTGCGAACTTTTCGTCGCTCACTGTATGCTAATTATTTCAGCTTATTTTATTCTATGTTTTACCATTTTTGGTTCGAATTTTTGGGCGAAAATACTCGTACCACAGACTCGAGCTAAAAAAATATTAAAGGGAGAGTCAACTTCATAGTTTGTCTTCCCTTTACATGTTCAGAAGGGCATTTTGAATGGAATGTTCTTTCTTTTGGATTAAAAAATGCACCAGCAGTTTTCCAAAGATTCATGGACTCAATATTCTTAAAATATGAGTTCTGTTTAGTTTACATAGACGATATCTTAGTAGCAAGTAATTCTCTTAAAGAACATGAAGAACATTTGAAACAGATTTTTCAGGAAATAGAAAAACATGGTATAGTAGTAAGTAAAAGAAAGATGGAATTATATAAAAGAAAGATATCCTTTTTAGGATTAGAAATAGGAGATGGAAAGATAGAATTACAGCCGCATATAGCTGAAAAAATATTAAATTCTCCAGATAAGTTAGAAGGATTAAAACAAATACAAGCCTTTTTAGGAATACTAAATTATGCCAGAAAATTTATTCCTAACTTAAGTAAATTAGTAGGGCCATTATACAGTAAAACAACAAAAAATGGTCAAAGAAACTTTAACAAAGAAGACTTAGAATTAGTAAAGAAGATAAAAGAACAAGTCAGAAAAATTAAGCCATTAGAACTACCGTTAACAACAGATTATATCATTATAGAATGTGATGGTAGCAAAGAGGGATGGGGAGCAGTCATGATCTGCAAACCCAACAAATATTCAGATAAAGATACAGAAAGAATTGTTGCTTACGCAAGTGGCAATTTCAGAACAGGACAAAATTGGTCTAGTTTAGATTTTGAAATACAAGCATTAATAAATGCATTAGATAAATTCAAGATATATCTACAGAATGAGTTTACAGTAAGAACAGATTGTGAAGCAATAGTAAAATTTCTAAAAAATGAGAACAGCAAAAAGATAAACAGAACCCGATGGGTTAACTTACAGAATTTAATACAGGGAAATGGATATAAAATTTTCTTTGAACATATAAAAGGAAAAAATAACAGCTTAGCAGATTTATTATCCAGAAACATTGAAAAGTTTTTTAAATGATACAGGCAGAAATGAAGAAAAGGGTTTTATAATCCTTCTAACTTATCTGGAAAATTTAATATTTTTTCAGCTATATGCGGCTGTAATTCTATCTTTCCATCTCCTATTTCTAATCCTAAAAAGGATATCTTTCTTTTATATAATTCCATCTTTCTTTTACTTACTACTATACCATGTTTTTCTATTTCCTGAAAAATCTGTTTCAAATGTTCTTCATGTTCTTTAAGAGAATTACTTGCTACTAAGATATCGTCTATGTAAACTAAACAGAACTCATATTTTAAGAATATTGAGTCCATGAATCTTTGGAAAACTGCTGGTGCATTTTTTAATCCAAAAGAAAGAACATTCCATTCAAAATGTCCTTCTGAACATGTAAATGCAGTCCACTGTTTGAAACATTCTTCTAATTTTAACTGATTATATCCTGACTTTAGGTCAAATTTACTAAAGATCTTTTTATTCTGTATTAATCCTATTAAACTGTCTTTATTAGGGATATTATATGCATCATCTATAGTGTTATCATTTAATCTTTTGTAATTATAAACTATTCTTGCTTTTCCTCTTTTAATTTCACTATGATTTCTAACTATAAATGTTGCTGATCTATGTGGACTAATTGATCTTTTAATTAATCCCTGATTTATCATTTCAGGAATTTGTTTTCTAAATTCTTCTTTATCTAAAGGGCTATAATCTATATTTGTTGTTACTATTCTTATATCAGGATTTTTAATCTGCATTTTAACTTCATAGTTTACTTTACTCTTAGTAATATCTTCACCTATTAATCCTATTTTTTCTAATTTTTGTATAATGGGATAATTTTTACTCTTTTGGATATCTGGTCCTTTTTCTAATTCTAAAGCTAATTCTTTTCCTAGCATAGTATATGTTTCATTTTCTATATATTCTGTTCTTTTTATATCTGGTTTTAAAAATTCTAAGGTGGGTTGTCCACCACGCTGTTTTGCCAACTCTGCTGTTTGTATATATTTATTTGTTGGAAATGTATAGACATTTTTGCTAACTGTTATGCTATTTCTAGCTATAGTAATACTACCATTTAGACTACATATAAAATTTAACCCTAATAAAAAATCATTACTCTTTGTTTGTTCAGGTGCTATGTTAATCTGTGGAATATCATATTTAACACTATAGTTTTTTGCAAAATCTATAAACTGTATTCCTAAAGCTTCTACATGATGTGTTATAACCATTGTTCTTTGTTCTGCTGTTTTTGTGATAACCTTGTATTTTAATTATTTATGATATTTTATTGGTATTAAACTGTGTCCTACCATGCTTTTTGAACTCGCAGTATCTAAAATAGCATTTAGTTCTACAAAGGTATTAGTATCTAACCATAGTCTACATTTTAGGGTTATTAGACTTGCTATACATTTACTAATTGTAAAGGCTGACTCTTCTTGAATTTGTTCTGTGAGATAACTAGTTTCTACTTGTTTTTTTTTTCTCATTTTGGTCTTCCAGTTCTTTTATCCTATGTTTCAAGAGTTCTATTTCTACATCATGTCTTTTAATTTGTTCTCTAAGTGTTTCGTCTATTATATCTTTACGATTATTTTCTATGGCTTTTCCTGATATGTCTGTTTCTATTTGGAATAATTTTCTAATACACATAAAACATATTTCTTTAAAACAATTGTTACATTGGTAAACACGTACATGTTCTGTTTCTAGGTTTTTTAACATTTTTATTTTTATTTTTCCATGGTTTGTCTTTTCTATAGGATGTACTTTTTCTAAGGAATTTTTTCTTCTTATCATAATATCCATATGCTTGTGGTGTGTTTTATGTGTATTAGAAAATTATTCCAAATAGAAACAGACATATCAGGAAAAGCCATAGAAAATAATCGTAAAGATATAATAGACGAAACACTGGCTTAATCTTTCATAGGGAACTAAAGCTATAAAACATATATATATATATATATATATATATATATATATATATATATATATATATATATTATTTATTTATTTATATGTGTAGATATAGTACATTAATTAATGTTCCAATATGATATCTTTCACATAATTACTTCTTATATTTTTACTACAGGAAATTTCCTGTGCATTTTGTCTAGCAATCTAAAGAAAAAACATGGAAAAAAAGAGAATCAACGAGAATACTGCAAATCCAAAAGAAGGAGAAAGGTATTTTCTAAGGTTATTATTGAATCATGTTAGAGGGCCAAAATGTTTTGAAGATTTATTGACAGTAAATGAAGTTATATACAAAACATTCAAACAATCAGCACAAAAGAGAGGACTTCTTGAATCTGACGAGAGTATATCAACGTGTCTAAGTGAAGCAGTTATGTTTAAAATGCCATTGGAGTTACGCAGACTATTCGCTACTATTTTGGTGTATTGTCAGGTAATTTTCAAATTAAGTCACTAAAAAACTAAATTTAGTAGAATTTACTATCCTCACTTTTACATCTTTTAAATCCATTTTTTTCGTATAACCTATATTTTGTCAAATGCCTTTTTAATTTATAAATATTAAGATTAAGATGCAGCAAGAGTTCTAAACCAACTATGTTGTTCCCCGAATATTTTTGTATATGTTTATATTAATTTAAGCCATTTTTTATTAACATTTACATTTTTTTATTTAATTTATTATCAACCTGAAGATGTAAGGAAGTTATGGGATCTCTATTGTGATGCATTATCCGAAGACTATAAAAGAACCCATCGAAATTCAAGTGTAGAGGAGGTATTAGCATTAACACTAAGAGTATTAATTTTTATTTAGAAAGTATGGGGAAAAGTGTTAAGGACTATGATTTACCTACATTAAAGGAGATAAGTTTGGAACATGATTCGACATTGCCAAAGGAGATTGCAGATGAATTGTCCATTAAAGTCACATTGGAAGATATAGAGACACAATCAAAGTTAAATCCAGAACAAGAAGAGACCTTTAAGGCAATTATAGAAAAAGTTGATTCAAATTTCAGTGGGGTATTTTTTGTCGATGGACCAGGAGGAACAGGAAAAACATATTTATACAAAGCATTGATTGCTAATGTTCGATCACGTGGGATGATTGGACTTGCAACTGCGACATGTGGGGTTGCTGCTGCAATCATGTCAGGAGGTTGTACTGCTCATTCATGATTTGGTATCCCTATAGATGTTCATGAATCAAGTGAAAGCAACTATTCAAAACAAGAACCCAAGGCTCAATTAATAAAAAGGGCAAGACTTATTCTGTGGGATGAAGCTCCAATGGCAAAACGATGTGCAATAGAGATGGTTGATCGATTCTTAAGGGATATAATGAACAACAATGAACTATTTGGTGGTAAAGTTGTGGTTTTTAGAGGTGATTTCAGGCAAGTACTACCTGTAGTACCACGAGGGACAAGATCAGAAACTGTGGGAGCAAGTTTGGTAAGATCATACTTATGGCACCATATGAGAAGACTAAAATTATCTAGAAATATGAGGGCTAGCTTAGATTTAGAATTCAGCAAACTTTTACTCAGAATAGGAAATGGAGAAGAGCCAACAATAGATGATGACATGATATCTTTACCAGAAGAGATGATAATTAAGTATGACAACTGTGAATCTTCCATTAACTGTTTGATTGACAATGTCTACCCCTCACTTCGAGAAAATGCAACATTACCTGAGTACGTAACAAATCGTGCTATACTGGCTACCAAGAATGAATATGTTGATGAGTTGAATAATAGAATGATATCATTGTTCCCCGGAAATGGCACAATATTTAAGAGCTTTGATATCGCATCTGATGATGAAAACAATTGTTACTAAGAAGAATTCCTAAATACATTGATGCCAAATGGATTGCCACCACATATACTAGAACTCAAGAAGAATTGCCCTATAATGTTGCTGCGGAATCTAGATCCACCAATTTCAGGTACATGCTGAGATTACAAGTTAATGATGGTGAGAATGAAACAACAATTGTTCTTTTTTATGAGACAGAAACACTAATAGGTTGTGACATCAAGAAGAAATACAAAGAATCAGTTGACGACAAGGTAATTTTTTTAGAATAGTGATAGTAAATTAATTTTATTACATTAAAAATACTAATATTATTCTCAACGTAACAGGAAAAAGAGAAGTCGCCACACTATAGAAAAATGATATCTTGCAAGGACAAGGAATTTGATTCCTTAGTCAAGGTCAACGAAAAAAATGAGAGCAAACGACAGAGAAATATATTTATCACTGAAGAGGTTCATGCAACTAAAAAGAGGACAACAACTGAAGGACAAAATAATGGAGATGAGGAGTCATTGGCGGTAGTTTGGAAAATGAGCCAGAAAAATAAATTTCAGTTGAATACTGCAACAGAAAAAAAAGATGAACAATACGACAAGGATGAAAGCAAGAATAACAAGATGAAAAAAAAAAGGAGGCTAATCAAGAAGATCAAAGAAGAAGATGATCAACAACAAGCTAAAAAATCAGCCAAGCCGAAAAAGAAAAGACACAAAAAACAAGATGAGAAAGTAATTATTTTGCCCACACCGATACTCATTGACGAAGAAGTTGAAGGCAAAAAAGAGATAAGGAAGGGAACAAGACTCAAGAACAAGAAATTTGATGAATTATATGAGTATGAGCCCATAATCAAAAAGATCAAGTAAGAAAAATTGTAAAAATGCTTTATAATTAATAATTATTATTAGTGTGCTTAACAATTTATATGGTTGGTTATAATACTTTAGAACAATATTTAAATACTATTAAGCTATATCTTCTATTAATACTTATTATTAGTATGTTTAGTAATTTATATGTTCGATTATATGACCTTAGAACAATATTTAAATACTATTAAGCTATATCTTCTATTAATACTTATTATTAATATGCTTAATAATTTATATGTTCGATTATATAACTTTAGAACAATATTTAAATAGTGGCTTTATATATTTCAAATGACCAAAATTAATTTATAAATATTTTATATATTAAATAATTTAATTTTATATAAAAAATTGCCGCACGTGCGTTGCATGCCCTAACTACCTAGTTGAGATAAATGCATTAAATGCGGAATGCAATGCGAGATTTATTGAACGCAGGGTAATGTTTGAGAAATTTTACCAGAATCAAAAGATTTATTAAGCCAAATTTTAATATTAAACGAGTACCGATGAAAAAAAAAAAACTCAACTCCAAAGAGATCCTAACATAACACTATTTCAAGCTTATCTGCTTTGAACCTTCAATGTGCCCATGTAGCTCCTCATAAACTTGCATAGAGTTGATAGAGAAGCTCTCTATTGCCAAGAAAATCTGTTTCAGACCCAAATAAAGACTACCATTATTCGTCAACTCATTCCCAGCAGTGAAAAACCTCTTCTTCTTAGGACCCAACATCATTTTTTCCAAGCTTCTAACTTTCCTCTCCACATCCTTGTCTGCATTTAGCCTTTGTTGGAGGTAAACACAATGTCTTTCCAAGTGCACATTCACACTTACACAAAGCCCATTGATGGCATCGATTGCTTCCAACTCCGAGACTTTGTCCACCGCGTTCGACCAATGCCTACAAAGCGCGAAGACCAGAGGCTCTCTCATCTTCGTGAGTGATAATCGCGGTGAAACAACATCATCCATCATTGCTTGAGGTCGGGATGGAAGATACCTCTGAAGCCAACCGTTCAAGGCCTTAACGTACCCTCTTTGCGCGCCGATCCAATCTGAAAAACTCAGCTTCCACGTTTGCAGGGCAATCTTGAGTTGCATTGCAGCTATAAGATGATCATCACTAAAATGGCGATTGGATGAAATGTTGTTATCTAAACTCTTGGCTTCCGCAATTGCTTGGGACTGGCATTTGTGGCATTCTACCATAGATTTCCACATCCCAAATAACCTACATAACCAACAATTCTAAAAGGTCATTTCTATCGGACAACAGTGAGAGATTAGGGGATCTTTTAAGACGTCGACCTTTTTGATAAATAGAAAAGAATCTTACTTTTTGATAAGATCAATCATCTGTGGCCACAACTCTTCATCCCTCAATTTGTTTATTCTTTTTGACATCTTTTGAATAACATGAATTGCAACTTTTATTTTAGCAGAGAGTGTGATCATCAGATTTTGAGCCAGTTCAATTTTGTTGTTGTCCATGCGTTTCTCCTTCAAACTTCTCATCTGCCTATAGTTCTTGGCATAAACAATGCGCAATTTCTCCTCTGTCTACAAAAATAGCATAAACAAATTCATTGATCTATAAACAAAATGCAAATGAGTATCTTCATATTCAATAAACTCATATTAAACTAATCACTTGAATTAACATCAAGAAACTAGAAATTCAAATTCAGTTTTTTTTTTTTTAAATCCGAACAATAAGTATCCTTAAGTTTACTGGGTGATGATTAATTATGTTCGTATCGAGTTAGTCCACTAAAGAATAAAGTACTCATAACAGATAATTATACAATAAACAAAAATCGAACATTAAATTTTACTTAAGAAGTGAAAGTGTAAAACTAGTCATAACAATCATCAATTAATAAATTCAAATTGTTCAAGAAAGTAGATATGATAAAAGGAAAAAGTATAAAGGAGCAATTTGAATGGTAACAAAGTGAAATGTGACTTTAATTCTCAAAATTTGCTAACCAATTGCTTTTATTGTAGTGGACTAGGATGCATTGTATAAAGAAAATGAGGAGAAAGGAGCATGAGATTAAAAAAAAAAAAAAGTGAGTCTCATGTCAAAGCTTCTTGGAACAGAGTAAAGCTTACCTTGACCTCATCGTAAAGTTTCCTCTCCCACAGGCACAATTTCTTGAGAGTAGAAGATAAATTTACAGAATCCATACTCAATTCTTCATTCAACCCAACATGAACAGATGCTTTCTTCTCCGGCGAATCGAAAAATAATGGATTGATTGTTCGCAACATCTTGGTAGAAGAAACTCCTGCACCAAGAAAACACAATCAAATTAGATTCTTGATAGAATACACAACAAGATTGAAAATTAAAGACCCAATTTTAATTTTAATTTTCAAGAAAAAGAAATCAAGTATTAGTAGTGAAAACCTTGATATACAGATTTTTTATGATAATATCGGAATCTTCCTGTGTCAAGAATCTTCAAAACTTCGTTCCCTGACTCTGCAGCCTTCTCAAACATAACCTCTACTTCTTTCATAACCTCTTCTGCCACAAAACATTGATTCCTTGCCTCAGCTGAATCTTTCTTTTCTTTTGTCTTCCCATTCTCAAAAATCCTATCTTTCTTCTCTGCATCATCACTCTTTGCAGCCACTTTCTTCCTCCCCTGTTTTTTCCCCCCTGTTTTCCCCCATTTTTCATTCCCCAATTGGGTTTTACCATCATCTTCTTTATTCCTAATAATAGGCATTTCATATCTGTCATATGAATCAAAGAAATTCAAGAAATCCCACGGAGAACTACTTGGAGCGGGAGGCGGTGGGGTTTTCCAATCTGAGTTTTCACTGTTGTTCGCGTAAAAGGAAAATGATTCAGAGGGAACAACAGTTAGTGCCTGTTGGTTGAAATGATTGGAATGGATAATGGGAATTAAATCAGAATCTTTCTCTTCTTTTCCTTCATTTTCTTCTTCAGAATCAGACCGGAAGTCAATGTGCGAATCTGAACTTGAATCAGCGGAGTTAGAAGATGAAGTTTCAGGATTGATGTTGGTGTTGGTGGTGATTTGATTTTGATTTTGGTTTTGATGGAAGAAGCGGTGGAGGGCGTGGCCGAGGGACTTGAGGGAATGCATGTAAGAGAGATGGGCATCGGCGAGAGCATAGCTTTGTTGCAGAGCTTCTTCAAGAAACTTGCAGCGGTCGTGGCAGAGTGTAACCGCCGGAAGTTGGTCAATTCTTGAAGTGGAGCAACCCATGACGGAGGAGGAGGAGGAGGAAGATGAAGAGGCAGAGGCAGAGGCAGAGCCGAAGAGGGTGTTTGTAATTATAACTTGTGACGCTATTAGGAATTGGAGATTTGAATTAGTAAAATGTAGCAGTAGAAGAAATAAAAGGCGGTGAGAGAGTGAAATTAGTGTACTTTCTCCTACATTTAAGATTTCTGCATAAATTAAGGAGAATAATTAAAAGGGTTGAGAGTGAAATTAGTGTACTGCTACTGGTAGCTGCTATTCTAGAGAGCTTTTTCATGGGCTTGTAGAGGAAAAAGAGGTGTGGCGGGATGCGCATAACGTCTCTTTCGTATTTTTGCCGGTTTTTATTTTTATAGGTAGAAGTAAAATTCGAACATGAATTCGAAATCCTTACTAGTATTTTACCACCAACCAATGAGCTACGTGCAGATTTATTTAGCCAAAATAGAGACCTAGAAATTTTATTTCTCATACTTCATGGATCGAACACATATAACCTATTTTATAAATAATTGATTTGAAAAAAAAAATTATTTTAAAAAGTTGTCCAATTATATTTTTCAACACAACGGTTGGAAATTTGGAGTAATTATCCATCAATACCTATTTTTTTATTGGTTTATATGAAGAGTACTAATGGAGTAATTAATTTTTTTTCATTTTTCAAGACAACAATTAACCTAAATTTCTTTAATATGTGTATCTTCTGTTAATTTGACAATTATAAAATAACGGAAGAACTTACACTTATTGTCTGTGCTTTAATGTTTTTATTCTTAATATTACTCCTTCTATTATTTTATAAATATCAAATTAACAGAAAATTCACGTACCAAAGAAACTGTAATAAAAAGTTGACGATTATCTTTAAAAATGACAAAAATTCTAATTACTCTTTATTTTAACCAAGGAAAAAATAAGGATCGATGAGTAATTATTTCAAATTTCTAACTATTATCTTGATAAATTTAATTAAACAACCTTTCAAAAACAAATTTTTTTTTTTAAAAAAATTAATCATCCATGAAATAACAAAGGGAATAATATTTTGTTTTGTCTTGTGTAATCTTGATAATTTCTTTATTCTCCCAACAAATTTATAATTCCTATCCCTTTCCATCTTTGTTCTCTTGGATATTGATCCTCTCTTTTGCTTTAAAAAAGAGGATACTGATTTCCTTTTCTTGTCCCTACATCTACAATCCTGTTCGTGTGTTATGCTTGGTCTTAAGTCTCCGGTGTAAATATAAGAAAGCAAATATATATTCAAGTCAAATGTCAATTAATAGTAGTAAAATTTTAAGTTAAAGGCTTGCCAGTAAAAAGTTAGAACGATATCAAATATCAAACCGTTTGAGTTTTTGGGTCAATAGATTAACACGATTTTAATAATTGAGGTGTTATCTCCATTCTAAAAAATTAGATTTCTTTTTTTGGGGTTTCTTGTGTTCACAGCTAACCATTGTTTGTTGCTTCATGATCATAATTAATCACCATCATTACCCGTTATAGAATAGCGATGAGGAAGTTTTTAGGTGGATAGGTTAGGAGGCGCACCAATTGCCAACAACATAATAATGGTGTAAAAAGATAAAGCTAATTATATCTATATCATGGTGTATTTGACAAGTTAAAAAAGGATGATATTACTTTAAAGTTCAAACCAACGAATAATTCGGGTTATAATTATTTTCAAAAAAGAAAAGAAATCGGGTTATAATTTGATACTTCTAATGTTTGTTTACATATGAAGAAATTGAATGATCAAAGAAAATATTCAACTCTTTAGTTATAAGCCAGTGAGAAGCTATAATTACCTCTGTAGGGAAAAAAACGTCTAGACTTATTTGTGGTTGTTGCCTCGTTGGCTCCATGGTGGGGATACATCACATTCAATTCTTTCCTAATTTAGACTAGTTATTTTTTATTTATTTTATTATTATTATTATTATTATTATTATTATTATTATTATTATTATTATTATTATAATTTTGACATTTTTAACCGTTTAAACAATAAAAAATACACGAAAAAAATTGCAAAAAAATTGCAATGGTCATGCATCTCATTGAGTTATTTTTGTTAGTGGCAAAGGTACCAGTAGGACCTCAGATTCAGATTCGAATCTCATTTCCACCTATAAAAAAACTCGGAAGAAAAATGTAACAGATATAATAGGGCATGTGACAATGAAAATTTGGTCTAACTTTTTTTCAATATTTATTGAAGTTTTTCCTTTTTCTAACATTTTTTTAATTTCTCTTTATTTCTTCTTATTAATGTTAACCCTATTGTATTTGTTACATTTTCTTCTCAAAATTTGAAAAAAAAAATCACTTATTTTTTTAATTTTTTTACACCAAAGGTCAAAAGTACAACTTTAAAGAAATTATAAAGTTTATATTATAGATTTTAAAAGCATTAGAGTTCAAGTGAAAGGTTTTTGGAATCTTTAGGCTTTATACATATTCTTTGTCACACATAAAAGAAGAGTCAGAGGTTCATATGGTGATAACCTAATAATCCATGAACCAAGCCTCGAATTTATATTTGTGAAAAACAAAATGAATCATAACTTTTATATAAAAAAACATTTCATTTTGCTCAAAAATGAGAATGTAAATTTAAATATTCAAACTCGAAATTTTACGTTTGTTTTTATAATTAATATTATTGAAGAATCTGATTGTCTAGTGGGTCTAGATTCCACAATAAACTAAGAGAGCAGAAGTTGCAATAATTTTTCCCGACTGGATAGATATAAAAGGAGTATAGACCTAATTTCAAAAAGTAGTGAGCCGGTTATCCAAATCAAGAGTTGGATTCTCTCCGGTGGGTAAATGGTCACGTTCATGATGGGAATTTTGAATCCGATGGCATCTTAAAAAGAAGGTTTTCATGAGTGGAATTACAACTCAAGAAAACTTGTCTCCATTGGCCTCAGCTTTTTGGCTTGTCTTTTCAATTTAATAGGCAAAGCAAATAACTTCTTGTTTTGGCACACATGTACATGTACATGTACATAGTTTAGGTGTTCCTGCTCCATCTTGGATTCTTCATGCACTCCCCGCATTTCTAACTAATCCAAGTTTAAACTCATTATTTTTAGCATAGCTTATGTGTATCATTAAGTCCGTTACTATGAGTTAAAAGTGAATTTAACAAATAATATTTTATACAAAAAAAATAAGTGTAATGTTAAATCAACCACGTTACTGATATAGTTAAATTTATATTTATTAGAACAAACCGAATATATGAGACAAGATTTTCTTCAACTCTTCAGTTTTTGACTGATATACAATAATAAAAAATAACTTAGTTGCTAAAATAGAAGTTTAAAACTTAAACTCAAATGTCTACGGTAAATCAGATCACCAAACAGAAACAACATCTGCAATAATAAGTATGGTGAAAGTGTTTGCCTTACTCAATCCTCAATTCCTAACACTAATAATGCATGTTGCGAATCAAAGAGAATTATTATTATTACTACTATTTTTATTTTTCTTCCTTACATCGTCGTAGTTATGTCAAGTAAAATACAAAATTCCAACACATCCTTAAAAAGAAATAATAGTTTATTTAATCAAGTTCATCAGTAACAAAAATAAAAAAAAACGTTCTCCAAAATAATAAGTATCGACCAACCGAGCTAATTAATGACTAATGTCACACCCTCCCTTAACAAAAATAACTATTGATTCCCTCGCAGTCGCTAGGAGATCCACCACAAATCTTGAGACGTACATGTTCCAAATCAAGGCAGAGATCGAACGACAGTCATACAACACCGGGAACACATGTTTATAAAATCAAAGACCAAATCTTCCCAGCTGGTAATTTTCTCAAAAATTCCTTGTTGAATGAAAATGGCCATTGTTATGTAGCAACACGACATGCCGAGTATGTAATTCTCATATTTCATTAACAGATGTTCATAAGCTAAGGGATCCTTTAATTGATTGGCACCATTTATGTCCCATACATTTGAAACACGCAACAATCTTTTATGTTCACAAGCTAAGGGATCCTTTGGAGTTACAAGAACTTTTTAGCTCTAGAACCTCGACGACATAAAAGACAACAATCTTTTCTCATTTCCTCATTGCAGCATCTGAGGCTTTCAAAAAAACGTCTTATTTCGTGTAATTTCCCACGTGAACTTGTGCGAATAGGATTTCATACTATTTTCACGTGTGTGGGCGACATTTACACGTTTCTTTTGGAGTAATTAAACTGAGCTCGTTCTAAAAGAATATAGTTTTGAAGCATTCCTCAGTCAATTTCACACTCCAAAACAATTTGCTACAAGAAAACATTGTGGGAAACACTTGGAAATACATTGTTATAAACTTTATAAGTGTAGATATATACTTTCTCAGATATAAAGTTTGTGGTGAATGTAGGATTATATATGTACTCAAATTTTGGAGCTGAAAAAATAAAACTTTAACCCAAGATCTTTTTCCTTGACGTTAATCTCTTTTTTTCATATTCATTGAAATGCCAGCAAGCAAGTTATGCCCACCGACCACACAAAAAAAGTAGTGTCCTATTTTAATTCGGTTCAGAATTGTTCATTTGTTTTGTTTGTCTTTGCATTCCCCTTTTTGTGTACCCTGGTAGGAAATTTCTTAATTTTTTTCCTTATTTTTGGAAAACAGAGGTTCTAGTATCCAAACTACCCCTCAAGAACATTTTTACCACCCGACTATATGTATTAATTACAAAATTTGCCACACATGCTATTACAATGTTACCCAAATTTCCGCCACCCGGCTATATGTATTACCAAAGAACTCTTATCTCTTTCAATAGCAGTCTTATAATCTACTAGATAATGAATAAACTCCAATACTGTGTATCTGAATAATGTTACGTACGTATCATTTTTCACCCACTCAAATGTTCACTTTAACTCCCACTACAAACAATATGCCAATTTGCAACGGAATTTTCCATTGCAAAATAGTCATTTTCCGTTGCAAATGGTGATTTACGACAGAATTGCAACAGGAAATTTTCGTTGCAAAATGCTTCATAGAAACTATCATATTAAACAGAAAAAATTATTGTAAAATATTTTCAATGAAAATTCAACAAAAAATAGGTCAAAATTACTCTGTCGCAAAATACATAAACTTTGCAACGAAAATTTGTTATGGAGAATTCCGCAAAAAGCCTTCGCAACAACAATTTGTCACCCTCAAGTAGGAGTGAGATCGGATTGGTGGATTCGACCCATCCGACCCGATTTGATCCGAGCTCACCCATCCGACCCGATCCGACATGATGTCGGATAAAGTTTCGGTGAAGGTCGTCGGAATCAGAACATTTTCAGAAATCATGACCCAACCCAATTAATTTCAACCAAACCCGCTTGCTGCTCCCTCTCCACCAATTCGGCCTTCCCACTCCAAACAAACAAACATAAACGCCACTGCTTTCCCTCACCGCCATCACCGTCGCTCTGATTCGGCCTCACCACCAAACCACCCATTCCCGACCAAAAAAATACCCAATCGCCATCGTCATCATCTCCGATCCATCCCCGACCAAACAAACACCCGATTTCCATCTCAATCGCCAAATCTAATCACCAAAACCAACAAATCCCAGCCCAACCCAGTAATTCCGTTACTGATCCATCCACCACCCAATCGCCCAATCCCCATCTTCAATTTTTCAACCCATCATTAAATCGCCAACCTAGACCATCTGATTTTCGTCTCCTCCAATTATTGGTGTTGTGTTTGTGCATTTGTTGCAAAAATAATGAAAGAAAAGAGAAGCAGAGAAGAGAGTAGAGCGAACAAAAAAAAGGAAAGAAAATAAAAGAGAGCAGAGAAGAGAATAGGAAAAGATAAACAAAAGAAATAAGAGATGGGTTGCGGCCCAACAAAAAGAAAAGAGGGTTAGGCACGTGGCATCAAGTCTTTATTCCAACAATATTTTTGTGGCACGTACATAAAAAATAAATTATACTTTAAATTTTCTTTCTGATAAATCCGAAAAAAATCCGAAAATCTGAAAAAATTCGATTTGAACTTGGTTGAGGCGGAATCAGAGGTGAAGCACAACGACTTTGCCATCTCTGGTGCTCAACATCTTTGATTCTCTTCTTCTTCTTCTCTTTTATTATCATTTCTTTTCTTTCCTTTTCAAAGTTTATTTTTTTAAGTTAAACTGTTTTCTAGTTCTTAACTTAAAAATAATTTTAATTTATTGAATATTATTTTTACTTAAAAAATATTTCATATATTTGTAAAAAGAGTAAGCAGTATCATACATAGTAAATACTTTTTGTAACTCAAATAAAAATGGTTCATTAAATATGTGTTATAATAATTAGATATTAAGAGATAATTTCTGAAATGAAATTATATATTGTTACTTAACATAAATAATTTGTCCAACCCATTAATTTTTATTTTATACTAATAATCTTAGTTAACAATTAATATTTTTTAAACTATATTTGTAAAGAGATCGAGTAAGCAGAATATTCTATCATAATTTATTCATACATAGCATAAATTGTAGAACTCAAATCAGTTTAACTTATTAAACATTTGTTCTAGAAATTAGATATTAACAATAAAATATTAAGATCAACTAATCCCTTAAACTCCAATCTTAATTTATACACTAAGCCTCAAACTTTACACAGTCAGCCCTTAAATCTCGAACATGAACCCCAAACTCAAATGCAATACTAATATTGATTATATTCTAATTACAAAATGACACTACTAGAAAATGAGGCATTAGAGACACTGCAAACAATTTCTGATTTGTCACTATAGTGAATGAGTCACTAAAATTATTGTTACTAAGTTTTGTCTCTAAAATGGGCTTTCTTGATTTTTAGTGACTAAATTTCTCTGTCATTATCACTTGTGACAAAATTTAACCGGCCGTCACTATTATGGTTATTAAACTATACCAAAATGAAGTGCTATCATGGTCTCTATTTGGTCGCTATCTTATCAATAATATTAGTCACTAATAGCTAAAAACGTCACTAGTTATTGACCGAAATTCCAACGGATCAATTCGTTTATAAATTATTTTTATATAAAAAATAATTCTTTCATAATTATAATCATACCACGTAATGCAACAAACAGTCACTATAAAAAAATTGTCTGATTCTGACAGCCAAAGTCTGTCGAAACACACTAACTTATCGTCGGAAATCAAACATTTCAACCGTTTTTTCGACGGCTCCATGTCGTCGCTGAATGACTCATCGAACACCCTACGTTTCTTCGACGGCTCTATTTCAACCGTTCAAAGTTTTTTTAAGCATTTTTACGCAATTGTTTTCAAAAAATCTTTTGTTCGTGTTTTGAGGAAAACCTTGGCTGTTTTGTTTTCAAATAAACTCTAGTTCATCTTTAAATTAATTATGCTTCTTTTCTTCTCCGAATTGCTAGCTAATTCGGGTGAATTTTAAGCTTTTTGTTTAATTAAATTTAATTCATTTTTTATTTAATTGAGCACTATTTTCCTGAAATTAAATTTCTGTTTTTACATGATTAAATTGCTAGAACTTAATTAATCTATTGGGCATGATCACGTAAATTAGAATTTTTACAAGCATATGATTTTAAACACCTCTTTCATCCGGTAACCTTTTTAGGATGTGACTCGGTTGCCTAACACCATCCCGAGTCCATAATACGACCTCGAACTGCTGTTCTCGGGTTTAGACCCTTTTTACCTTAACTTTTTATTTTGTTTTCTGCTATGTTCTAAAACGATAGGTTCCCTAAACCTAGAAATAAAATAGGGTGGCGACTTCATTGCATTATGTGAGATGAGTCCAATTTCGTCTCACATCTCGTCCCAAACCCGCGTCGCGCATTAGAAAAATCCAAAAAAAAGGGTGCGACACCTAGCCAGTTTTGCTTACAGGGGACTGAGGAGTGACTGGGAATTCGTTGAGGTCCAGTGGTGAAGAATCCATTTTGCATACCCAAAAGAAAGAGGTTGAGGAGAAGAGGGATACTGAAATTTGAAACCCATACTCCATTTCATTCAAATTGAGGTTATTTGGGAAGGAGGGAAATGATTTCAAAATGAGTTTTTGCCCAAATTTTGTCAAAAAATTGTGCGGGCTAGGTTTGCATTGGAATTAAAATTTGAATGAATTTCGTTGGGTTATGAGGATTTGGCGAAGAAAGCGAGGAGAGGAGTGAAGGAGAAGGAGAAGGTTGGGTTTCATTGCAGACTTCGGTTTGGGCCAAAAATATTACCGTTGGACCAAAGAAGAAAAGACAGAAAGCTAGGCTGAGTTAGTGACTATTATTTTAGCCTTAATCCACGCGATTAAACCCAAAACGTCATTTAAATTATACCGAAGGGAGTATATTTTAGGAGATATTTCGGGTGTTTCTTTTCCGAGGGTTGGTTATTATGATATGGTAGTTTAGCTCTTGTTTTCTTTCTTATGCAAAAAATGATACTCCCTAAAACTCTACAGACGAGTAGGCGATTATTATTGTGGAACAAAACATTAGAATAAAAACGACTATTATTTTAAAACGAAGTTTCACTCACATGTATATTTCAAATCCAGGAAACAGGTGTCTGTGTCTCATTCATTTGGGCTTTTCCAACTCTTATTGCTGAGTTGTCAGTCACGTTTGCACAATAATTTCTAAAATGTAATGTGTATAAATTCTGATCATATCTACTCATTCTGGTTAACCAGAGGTTCAGCTCCTGCAAATTTGGATTGAATTTAATCGCATATGGTACATTTTTTTATAGATGCTCTTGGGATTTGCTACACAATTATGGATCTATATATATGTAATGAGCCTCTCAATCATCTCTTAATCTGCATGTAATTTAATTGTAACTTCGATCTGGATCTTGAGAGATCGTGTGAATGCAAATTTACTAAATTATTGAAAATTCTTTGGGTTCATCAAATTTGTATCTTTTTATTTTCCAGTTGATCCTTCATATTTTATCCTCTCAATAAAAGTCAGTAAGAAATTCTTTCTAGATGCGCCGCCTATAAATACACTGTTAGCCCAAGGGCAACTTACTCTTGTTTTGATGATTTTAGACACACAAACTAATTAATAATACTAATGCAATTTGAAGTTAAAATGTGTGTAGTTTGCGATGGAATAAATAAGAGGCAACAAATCAAGATATCGCAAGCTAGAAGATCAAGTGTACATTAGGACTTTAAACGTGTAAGTATGATTCTAAGGAGAGTGTCAAAAGATTTTTTACACGAAAAATAAATTTTGGAAAAAGAGTTTTTGATTTCACTGTAGCAACGGAGAGTTTCACTGTAGCAACGGATGAACTCACTGTAGCAACGGGAAGTCTACTGTAGCAATGGGAACGAATAGTTTCACCGTAGCAACGGATAGACTTACTGTAGCAACGGATAGGTTCACTGTAGCAACGGATAGTTTTTCACTGTAGCAATGAATAGTTTTTCACTGTAGCAAACGGATAGTTTTTGGCTCCAACGGCTATAAACGGTCACAAATATTTTGACACTATAAATACTCATCTAAGATGAGTTATATGAAAACAAGAAAGCATTTTACAAGTTTCATATACACAAATCACATTTACAAACTCCTTTAATCAAAGTTTTATAACGCAAGCTTCATTTATCGGTTTTCAACCATTCTTGCGTCTTTCAATTCGAGTTTGGATCGCTTTCTTCTTGAGGTAATATTGTTCATTTATTGGTGTTAATTATTAAATCATACATAGTTTATTTGTACACCAATTTGTGTTGCCATTTCACAATTCTCTTGTCAAGTTTATTGATTGTGATAGGTTGTGATTGAGCCCAGAAAAATCACTTGTAAGGTTTATTGGTTGAGCCCGCAAAAACCAAGGTGTAAGGTTTATTGGTTGAGCCCGCAAAAACCAAGGTGTAAGGTTTATTGGTTGAGCCCGCAAAAACCAAGGAGTAAGGTTTGAGTTGAACCCGTAAAAACTCAAGGTAAATAACGAAGTGTTCGTTGTTAGAAAATCCTAAGAGGAGGACTCTTAGGTAGTGGAGTACAATTCATTGAGGAATTGGAACCACTATATGTCCTTGTGTTTTTACATTCTATTTCCGCACTCATAATCCTTACATTTTGTGTTAGAATTTTATTTGCCTATTCACCCCCCCCCCCCCTCTAGGCCGTTTATCAATTGGTAGCGGAGCAAGGTACTTATTTTGTAGGTTTAATCACCTCAAGTGAAAGATCAAATGGCTCAAGAGGGATTATATTGTGCACTCAACCGCGCACCATTTCTTGATGGAAACAACTACTTACAATGGAAGACAAAAATGATAGCCTTCCTAGGTGGACAAGATCAAATCATGCTAGATTGTGTATTACATGGATTTGCCACTCCCATGGAATCTCCGGCTGAAGATGGATCAACAAAACCTCTTCCCTTCGATAAGTGGCCAGCTGGTTCAGTCGCAAGAAAACAAAGTGAAGACAAGGCAAGGTATGCTTTATTTTGTTCTATTTCCCAAAATGAATTTAACCGTGTTAGTGCTTGCAAATTGTCCAAAGATGTTTGGGAAACCTTGGAGACAGCACATGAAGGTACTCCTCAAGTGAGAACCATTAGACTCAATACACTCAAACGTGAGTATGAACTACTAGGTATGAAGAGTGGTGAGACGATCTATGATTTGAGTACTAGAATTCAAAATATTTGCAATACTATGGGAACTCTTGGTTGGACTCCTAGTGATGAGGAGATGGTAAGAAAACTTCTTAGTATTTTACCTAACTCGTGGAATGCCAAGACTTCTATTTTTGATGAACTAGAAAAGAAACCCACATTCTCTCAACTTGTTGGCTCTCTTACGGCATTTGAGTACAAACTCAAAATGGGTGAACCGGAAGTGCAAAAAGTCAAGAGCAACAATGTAGCTTTTGTTAGCAAGGCTCAAGGAGATGGAGAAGACATTGAGTCCTTAGCTCTCTTTGCTAGAAAATTCAAGAAATTTTGGCAAAACGATGACAAGAAGCAAAGGTATCAAGGTGAGCACCCTAACACTTCTAAATCCAAGTTTAAAAATGATAGTGTTGTTTGTTTTGGATGTGAAAAGCCAGGGCATGTCAAGAGTGAATGTCCTAACCTTGAGAAGAAGAAAAAGTTTGAGAAAAGAGGTTCTAAGGATGGGAAGAATTCACGTAGATATCCTAAGAAGGCTCTAAAAGCCATAACTTGGGATGATGATGAGAGTGAAGAAGAAAGCAATGAATCCCAATCGGAAGAAGAAGAAGAGATATCCAACATATGCTTCTTTGCAAATGAATGTGACTCTTCCGATGAAGAAACCGAATTCTCCCTCATGGCTAAGGAAGATAGCGACAATGATTCGGTTAGTGAAAGTACCTACTCTTTTGATGAATTGCAAAATGCTTTTAATGATTTAGGTACACAATTTCAAGACGTGTAGGAAAAATGCAAAACTTGTTAAAGAACTAGATAGCCTCAAAAATGATATTAGTGAGCTAGAAGAGCTAAACAAAGGGTTAACTAGTGAAAACAAATTACTTGAAGATGCATGCAATAAACTCAAAAATGAAAATGCTATTTG
The DNA here is from genome assembly GCA_963691705.1 of Viola odorata. Classification (NCBI taxonomy): domain Eukaryota; kingdom Viridiplantae; phylum Streptophyta; class Magnoliopsida; order Malpighiales; family Violaceae; genus Viola; species Viola odorata. The sequence goes on from OY829542.1 coordinate 20,467,568, forward strand.
TAAAATGTGTGCAAATTCTAGTAAAGAAGTAGCTTTTTTAAATGAAAAGATTAAAGTTCTTGAAGCTACTTTAGCTAAAATCATTCAAAGTGCTAAAAGTCAAAAAGATTGCTTAAATGATCAAAAGACTAGTGGTGATAGAAGAGGTATTGGATTTAATAATTCTACTAGCATGAGTAATTCTAAAACTACGTTTGTTAAAGCTAAGAATTATAACAATGCTAGTTCCTCTAATCACTCACATGATAGACCTTTATACAAATGTAGCTATTGCAAGAGAAATGGTCATTTGGCATATTTTTGTTATATTCGTAAAGATGATGTTTATGCAAAACAAATGTGGGCACAAAGAAGTGCATTTGCTAAGAAAGGACCCAAACAAGTTTGGGTTCCTAGAACTAACTAATTTGTTTTGTAGATGTGCCGAAAACCCCATGCAAATAAATGGTACTTGGATAGCGGGTGTTCGAGGCACATGACGGGTGACAAGTCAAAATTCACCCATTTGAAGGAAGAAGATAGAGGAAATGTTCGATTTGGAGATAACCTTAAACGTAAAGTTTCGGGCATCGGTAAAGTTGGTCATTCTCCTTCTATTGAACATGTTTTATTTGTGCATGGTTTAAAATTTAATTTATTGAGCATTAGTCAATTGTGTGATAAAGATTTAATTGTCATTTTTACTTCTACTCATTGTGAAGTAAGAAATGTTTTCACACGCGAGTTAATTTTCATGGGTAATCGAGTTGGAAACATTTATATGATTGATTTAAATGATATTCCTAATGATGATCATACATGCTTAAGTGCTTTAGTTGATAATTCATCTATTTGGCATAGAAGACTTGTGCATGTAGGTATGGAAAACATTGCAAAGCTTTCTAGGAAAGAGCTTGTGAGAGGCTTACCTAAGTTGAAGTTTGAGAAGGAAGGTTTGTGTAATGCATGTCAATATGGGAAGCAAATTAAGAGCTCCTTCAAACCTATCAAATCCGTTTCAACTTCAAGGCCACTACAACTCCTACACCTTGACTTATTTGGTCCTATGAGAACGGTAAGTGTGGGAGGTAAGAGTTATGTTTTTGTTATTGTGGATGATTTTTCTAGATTTACTTGGGTTATCTTCTTGGCTCATAAGAATGATGCATGTGAAACATTCAAACAACTTTGCAAACGTATTCAAAATGAACAAGGTTCCAAAATTTTGAGAATTAGAAGTGATCATGGTGGTGAATTTGAAAATGGCATGTTTCAAGATTTTTGCAATGAAAATGGTATTTTTCATAATTTTTCATGTCCTCGCACTCCTCAACAAAATGGGGTAGTTGAGAGGAAAAATAGAACATTGCAAGAAACGGCTAGAACTCTTTTAAATGAGCATAATACACCAAAACGTTTTTGGGCCGAAGCCGTTGCAACCGCATGTCATGTTTTAAATCGTGTTCTAATTCGACCTTTACTTAATAAAACTCCTTTCGAATTATGGCATGATAAGAAACCCACCATTGCATACTTTAGAGTCTTTGGATGTAAATGTTTTATTCTTAACATCAAAGATAAATTTGGGCAAATTTGATGCAAAGTCGGATGAAGGTATTTTTCTTGGTTATTCTACTACTAGCAAAGCATATAGAGTTTATAATAAAAGAACTCTAGTTGTAGAAGAATCCATGCATATTGCTTTTGATGAATCTAATCCTTTTGAAAGTGTGAAAGAGATAGATAGTGATGTAGAAGAAGATTTTGGAAGCCCTCAAGTCAATCCTCCTTCACTAGATACTCTAGAAATTCAAGAGGAGAAAGAGCTGGAGGAAGAGGTGCTTGAGAATACAAATGATGTAGAAAATCAAAATGATCAAGGCCCCTCAAGTTCCAAACCTTGGAAAATCATGGAAGCACATCCACAAGAGCAAATCATAGGTAATATCCATAGCAAAGGTATTACTACTCGCTCTTCTCTTAGAAATTTGAATGATCATCATGCATTTGTTTCTCAATTTGAACCAAAGAAATTTGATGATGCCTCACATGATGAATATTGGATGATTGCCATGCAAGAGGAACTAAATCAATTTGAGCGTAATTGTGTTTGGAAATTAGTTCCTAGGCCTAGCAACCATACTATCATTGGCACCAAGTGGGTTTTTCGAAACAAACTTGATGAATCGGGAAATGTTATTAGGAATAAAGCTAGATTGGTAGCCCAAGGGTATAACCAACAAGAAGGTATTGATTTTGATGAAACATTTGCCCCCGTTGCTAGACTTGAATCCATTCGCATGTTATTAGCATTTGCATGTTTTAAAAACATTAGCTTTTTTCAAATGGATGTTAAAAGTGCATTTTTGAATGGTTATATCATGGAAGAAGTGTATGTCAAACAACCTCCCGGTTTTGAAGATCCTAAATTTCCTAACCATGTTTTTAAATTGGAAAAGGCCTTATATGGTCTTAAACAAGCTCCTAGAGCTTGGTATGATCGTTTGAGTCAATTTTTATTGAAAAATGGTTTTACAATGGGAAAAATTGATTCTACACTCTTTACTAAACATGATGGTAATCATATGTTAATTGTGCAAATTTACGTTGATGATATCATTTTTGGTGCTACTAACGATTCTTTGTGCAAGGAATTTGAGAAATGTATGCATAGTGAGTTCGAAATGAGTATGATGGGAGAATTGACATTCTTCCTTGGACTTCAAATTCGACAATCTAAAGAAGGTATCTTTCTCAATCAAGCTAAATACATCAAGGATCTCCTAAGCAAATATAGATACAAAGATGTCAAGGAGAGTCCTATTCCCCTTAGTCCAACCGTCAACCTCGACAAAGATGAAGATGGTAAAGATGTAGATATTACTCTATATCGAGGTATGATTGGAAGTCTCTTATATTTAACGGCAAGTAGACCGGATATAATGTTTAGTGTTTGTCTATTTGCTCGTTTTCAATCTTGTCCTAAAGAATCTCACTTGCTTGCTTTGAAAAGAATTTTCAAATATTTGAAAGGTACTTCTAAATTAGGTCTTTGGTACCCTAAAGGGTCTAGCATTGATTTAATTGGCTATACCGATTCAGATTTTGCTGGTTCTAAAACCGATAGGAAAAGCACTAGTGGTTCATGTCAATTTTTAGGACAATGCATGGTCTCTTGGTCAAGTAAGAAACAAAATTCAGTAGCTATTTCTACCACGGAAGCTGAATATATTGCTGCCGGATCTTGTGTTTCTCAAATTTTATGGATGAAACAAACCTTAGAAGATTTTGATCTTAAGTTTTGTAAAATTCCTATCTTCTGTGATAATCTAAGTGCTATTCAATTGACCAAGAATCCTATTTGCCACTCACGAACCAAGCATATTGATATAAAACATCATTTTATTCGTGATCATTTGGCTAAAGGGGACATTATGCTTGAATTTGTTGGTACTAACAAACAGCTTGCAGACATTTTCACCAAAGCTCTTGCCAAAGAACGTTTTGTGGAACTAAGACATGAAATTGGTATTTGCAATCCATTTGAGTAAGAATTCGAAATTTCTTGAACTCTTATTTATATGCCTATATTAAATTGATGAATATCTATGTTTTTACATGATTATTATTAGTAAATAATATTTATAATCATATGTGCTATAAATTGCTGTAAATTGTTTTGTTTGTTTGTGCATATACGTGTTTAATGAGAATCATTTTGTCTATGCATGTATGATTTTGTTCATATGATTGATCATTGAGGAAATCAAATTGATGTAATATATTTGATTCTTCGTACACATGCGTTGGGCACAAAAGTCAGCGACATTTCATATCCTCGAGTTGTAATTCTTAGACCTTAAGTTGTCATTTTTGTGTTTAAATAGCCTAAGATTACACCTCTCTAGATATCCAAAACGGAAAGCTTTACCTTCAATTCCTTCGAATCTTCAAAATGCTTTCGTTTGAGATGAGGATGATATTGGCCATTTTGACATTGATGATTTCTTTCATTGCTTTTCCCCTTCTCATGCTCAAAAATTGTCCAAGAAATGTCGACTTGTTCATGTGTCCCAAGTGTCATTGCCCTCCATGTGATTGTCCTTCACCTCAATGCCATCTTTGATCACATCTTTGTATCGTGTATTTTATATTTTAAATGTATTTGTTCTTATACTTTGTAATGGTCTTTTAGGTTGAATAAGAGTTGTAATATTCCATTATGAAGGAATTTTAATTAGGTTTGGTTCTTGAGTATTTTCAATGTTCTAAATGTTCTCTACGTTTCGTGTAACGTGACATGCTTGTTGAATAAAAATTCTGTTTTAATTATGCATTTTTAGATTATCCATCTTTATAATCTTACTATTCATATTTGTATTTTGACTTTTGGATTGGATAATTGTTTGATCTTAATACTTGTTAAAGTATTTTTGGATTTGATCTTTGCTTGCTCCTTTATTACTCCTCATATGATCTTAATTGACTTTTCTTATTTTATTAACCCTTTTTGCTAATGACAAAGGGGGAGAATAAGTTAAGGGGGAGATTGATTGGTAACGAAGCTTATAGAATGGGGAGAAAGGTAAGATTAAGGGGGAGCAAATCTTTGAAATCTTTGCTATGCTCTATGTGCACTAATGGTTTATGTAGGGGGAGCATTTATTTGGCAAAGATAGGAGATGTAAGTTTTCTCCATTTAATTTCAATTTCAATTGCTAGTTTAAAAATGTTTTGGTATTAGTTTGTGGTTGTCATCATCAAAAAGGGGGAGATTGTTAGCCCAAGGGCAACTTACTCTTGTTTTGATGATTTTAGACACACAAACTAATTAATAATACTAATGCAATTTGAAGTTAAAATGTGTGTAGTTTGCGATGGAATAAATAAGAGGCAACAAATCAAGATATCGCAAGCTAGAAGATCAAGTGTACATTAGGACTTTAAACGTGTAAGTATGATTCTAAGGAGAGTGTCAAAAGATTTTTTACACGAAAAATAAATTTTGGAAAAAGAGTTTTTGATTTCACTGTAGCAACGGAGAGTTTCACTGTAGCAACGGATGAACTCACTGTAGCAACGGGAAGTCTACTGTAGCAATGGGAACGAATAGTTTCACCGTAGCAACGGATAGACTTACTGTAGCAACGGATAGGTTCACTGTAGCAACGGATAGTTTTTCACTGTAGCAATGAATAGTTTTCACTGTAGCAAACGGATAGTTTTTGGCTCCAACGGCTATAAACGGTCACAAATATTTTGACACTATAAATACTCATCTAAGATGAGTTATATGAAAACAAGAAAGCATTTTACAAGTTTCATATACACAAATCACATTTACAAACTCCTTTAATCAAAGTTTTATAACGCAAGCTTCATTTATCGGTTTTCAACCATTCTTGCGTCTTTCAATTCGAGTTTGGATCGCTTTCTTCTTGAGGTAATATTGTTCATTTATTGGTGTTAATTATTAAATCATACATAGTTTATTTGTACACCAATTTGTGTTGCCATTTCACAATTCTCTTGTCAAGTTTATTGATTGTGATAGGTTGTGATTGAGCCCAGAAAAATCACTTGTAAGGTTTATTGGTTGAGCCCGCAAAAACCAAGGTGTAAGGTTTATTGGTTGAGCCCGCAAAAACCAAGGTGTAAGGTTTGAGTTGAACCCGTAAAAACTCAAGGTAAATAACGAAGTGTTCGTTGTTAGAAAATCCTAAGAGGAGGACTCTTAGGTAGTGGAGTACAATTCATTGAGGAATTGGAACCACTATATATCCTTGTGTTTTTACATTCTATTTCCGCACTCATAATCTTAACATTTTGTGTTAGAATTTTATTTGCCTATTCACCCCCCTCTAGGCCGTTTATCATACACTAGTAATGAAAATTCTTTTTCAATCTTTCTGGGTATCATTTTGCCACTTTCAAAAATAAAAAATTATTCTAATTAGAGCATGTCGGACTTTAAAAGTATAATTCTCTTGGCTCAACATAAATTTTTCCACTGTGAACCTGAAACATGGATTAAGGGGTGAACAAATAGATATAAACCCAATTAAGTATATAATTTCTATTCAAATCTAAACACTAGTTTTCATTTTCATTTTTTTTTTCCAGTAATGCAGAGGAAAACGAACAAGTGAAAACTGATTAAATTACATGTCTATTTAACTAGTTTGGAAATAGATAAAAAAAGAGTCATCTACTGTGTAAGACTATTGAGCAGTAAAACTCTAGTATTAATCAAACATCTAAAAACTCTCTCCCCGCCTCCTTCAATCCCAGAAATACAAGTTTCCAAATCTTGCATGTTTTTCAACACCATCTTCACTTCTTCAACTCCTTTCTTTCCCAATCCCCACAACCTCTCCTCCCCAACTTCTTGGAATTCTTGAATCCCTTCTTTTTTCTCCACCTTTACTCTCTTGGAATTCTTGGTTGGAAATCTTAGTCCCAACCAGGAGTATCCTTTTCTTGATCCAAAAGAAACCCAGATCCCATCGAAAACCGCAGCCGAAACAGCCACCGTAGCCTCAACAACCTCTCCAACCGCGCAAGCAACCTCCGCATCATCGACGGTGGTGATCATCCTCATGGGATTCGAGCATTTTTGACCGATGGATTTAACCGTCGAGACGAGTTTATACATTTCTTTTGCTAGTTTCTTGCGAGATTTTATATACAAGAAAATCTTGGATTCGTCTTTCTTTCTCACCGCGACGAGAGCTGAGAGTTGGAGCTCTTTGAGCTGCAAGATTAGTTGTTGGAAGATTCCGTACACGTCAACGAATCGGAGGAAATCTTCAAGAAGATGCTCCGCCCATTTGGGGTGGCGGCGGAGGGATTCTTGGGTTTGTGGAAGGTGGAGGATATCAATGAGAGAGTCATGAATGTATTTAAGACGGGCCAAGGCGTCGCAAAGAGAGGCGGAGGAGGTTAGATAATGGTTGTTATTAATATTGAGGGAATTGATTTCGATTTTGAGTTGGGAAATCAAAGGGTGTGATCTGTTGCATGGAAGACTGATGGATCGGTTGTGGTAAGAAATATTTGGGTGTTTGGTGTTGGAATTGGATGATGAGCGGTGGCGGATTTTGTCCGGAAAAGAGAGGGAGCGCATGAAAACGCCGACCATGGTTGTAATGTAAGATTAGTAATTTGAAATGTAATTTAGAAATGAGGTAGCACAAGAATGGATGGAGAGAAGCGAAGAAGAGGTGTATATAAAGGGGCGGACGGATGGAGCTTATAAGGGACATAATTAACACACTTATGGTGCACGAGGGGGTGTCAACCTGTAATATATTTATAATTTATTAACTTTCTTGAACAACATATATTTATAAATTAATATAGTTTTTTAATTGAGTTTTTGATTTGTTTCAACCGGACACAAATGATCAAATTAATTTAGACATTGTACTTATTTTTATCTTCATGAAATTGAATATCAAATTATCCGCCCGATAGGTCAGCGTGCCACGTTAGATTATGATAACGTAGTCTAATACGTGTCACAAAACACGCCAGCATGACCCACCCGTAAAAAAACCCGCCTTCACCGAATCAAGTCTTCTTTTCCTACTCTTACCCACATCTGGTAACATAGATTCAAGCTTGTTATCTTTACTCATATCACGATCTGACATGGCATGTTGACAATTATTGCTTAGTAACTTAATAATAGTAATTAGTAGTATGCTCTCCCTCTCCTCTCCCTCACACATCGGATCCTATATGTGAGAAGTGAGTTCCATGCATTTTGGCTCACACTTAGTTACTAGATTAGAAATATGGAATGGATGTACAACACTAATAGCTAGTGGATCACCGCTAGCAAGCTACTTGTACCCTTCACGAAAATAGAAAAAATTATGTTAATTGTATTATTATAATATAAACTAGTTAATATAAATGATTTGATATTCTAACAAATCTCACTCATATATTAAATAAGAAATTGTTGATCCATTTTTTATTTCAACTCGGTTGTAGTCGAGTAATAAAAATTTTATTTATCTGTAACTTATGTATTAGTATTAAATTGTAATACTAATTAATATAAAGCAAATAAATTATTAGAAATAATTCTAATTAAATTAAATAATTTAAATGGTGTCTTTTGAAAAAAGTGAAAAGTCACATGATTATTTAATGTTAAAATACATGTTATTTCATAAAAACTTATTGTTTCATTTAAAATAACATATCTATTGATGTTGTGTCTATCGATAATTATAATTCGTCATCCAATAATGAAAGAAATTGTGCGATAATTAATTAAGAAGATACAAATCAACATTCACTTCTCTTAATATATTCACATAAAGATATCGATCCTACATGTCTCAAAATGTCGTAAATAATTATTTATATTCGCCTTAAATTGAACCACACAATAATAAGTGCATAGTTAAAGGTAAAAGGAGAAAAAAAGGAAAATATAAAATTTGCGTAGTTCGGCAGAAAGAGATGGCGAATATTTTTTCCTCTTTAAATTTATTACGAAAAATAAAAATTATTATGAAAGAGTCGTAAATAGAAAAAATTTATAATAATATATAACTTGTATGGATATTACATGTATTAATTATGTATAGAAGGTCCATAAATTAATTTGTGAATGTAAATTAAAAGAAGAAGAAAAAGATCCTCCGCGTATATGTGCAAGATTCAAATGATGACTTTACAAGTAAACGATAGAGTACAAAGACTGGACTGGATCCGCGAATAAATCCAGCTGTAACACGCGATTATAGCTAATTAACCCAAGTGGCTTATAACTTATAACTAACTAACTAGCTTAGCTTAGCCTAGGGGTTTGCATAAAGAGGCAGAGACAGCAGGACAGCTGGCGACTTATCGATTTGGTTTTTATGGGTTTCCGCATTAACTGCTCAGGAGACACACGTGGTCCTTACACGCTGGCTTCCTATTCTCAGCAGACACCACGCTGGCTTCCCTCTCTTTGCCTGCACCACACCACCCTCCACTCCATCTAGAAGCTCATCGCGCGTCATTCTCGTATGTTCTCTTCATATCCTAGAATTAGATCACATATCTAATACTCCTTCCATTTCTAATTAATTGTCGTTTTTTACACTACAATTAATTAGAAGTGGAAGGAGTATTTAACAATTTTATTATTTATATAATAAAATATTTTAATAAAATAATTAAGAGAGTAAGATTTATGCCGGATGTGAGTCGATATATGGAGAGTGAGTTTGAATTCTTCCTCCACCCATCAATGTAAGAATTTAATATTTAAAGATTTTACTATATAGTAGGGTATTTTAATAAAAAAGTTACGAGTAAGATATACGCAGGATGAAAGTCGGCATGTCCGGAGTGAGTTAGAATTTTTTGCTTCACCCATTAATGTATCATTTGCTCAAATTTTGACCTCTATGTTTGCTCGAAAACCGTAGTTTAACGCTTACAAAGGAATTTGATTCATGCTACCAATTTAACCCCTATATTTTATTTTGAGTGAAACTAAAGAGAAATAAAAATAAAAATAAAAAATCAGAAAATACTATAACTACACACACGTGGAGTAAAAAGAACGTAGTAAAATGGGTAAATGTATGCATTAGAAATTACAACACGTGTAATTACAATGGACTAAAATTATAATTAACTCCACTTTTTACGAGTTAATTAAATAAAAATATACTCCTTCCTAGTTTTATTAACTGTCGTTTTGATTTTGGGTACATATATTAAAGAGGCCGGATAATTCACTGTTTGAGATAATTTTGCTCTTTATTTTTTCTCGAACGTACGAGCATCCTTAATGTATGTTCGAGAAAAAGTAAGAGGTAAAATTGTCTCAAACAATGAATCATCTAATTTTTTTAATATGCATGCTTAAAGTGAAAGCGACGTTTAGTTAAACTAAAAAGAAGTATATATATTATATATATTCAGCAATGTTACGTACGTGCAACATGATGTACACGTCCGCCAGGTATCTCCAGTCCACTAATAAATAAGTTCCTAGCTGGTTATGGGCCTGGCTATTACTTGCATTAATTTCCTCCCACGCGTATAGGAAATCCTAGTTATTTTTTTACTTAAATTTAAATGTCATTCTTATATTTATTTAAATAAAATGACAAATATGACCTAATAATAAAATGATAAATCTCAATTATTTTTCAACTGCTAAATGTGTTCGTATGGAAGAGTTAATATTTCTAACTTTATGTTTTGTTTTAACAAAAATAGAATTTTATTCATGATAAATAAAAGACTGCTCACAGTGGACAAACGAAAAATTATTAGGTCGTCCTTTGACTATCTAATATGATGTACTTACTCATTGTGATTGGAGTAAGTTTAAATTTATGAACTTATATTTAATTTTTAAAAGATAAATTAATAGTGAGTCTCGTATTTTTTGTGAGTGGGTACACCATTAGTTAGATGGTCCAAGGACTATTTAACAATTCATCCGAAGCCTATAAAATCAATTCAAAATAAAATAGTAATAAAAGAGAGATTCTTAGTCAAGGTACCAAATATTACTACTTCATCCCTCACTAACAAAATAACTTCCTAGCTAAAAAAAATGTGATCACTATTAAAATTTCATTTTTTTATATTTTCAATGCATAAAGTTAATTAATAGTATTCATTTGTAATAAGTGATTAGCATTTATTGACTTATTTTAAAAGCTATTACTTAGATTAATAGAATTAAAATATAATTAATTGTTAAAATATTAAAAAAAAACAAATAATAATGGTTTTGATCTCTACGATTTAAAAGAGAATACAAAAGAAATAATCTTCTTTTTTTATCATTGCGCTGCATCTTCATTTTCATTGTCATAATAGCATTGTTACGTGTGACATCACATCTCTTGTAAACTTTTTACATATAAAATCACAAAGTAACACGAAAAATAAATAGAATAAGTCTCACGATAATAAAAGAATTAAGTCTCACGAAATTAACAATAATCGAATATATAATTCTGAATCTAGATCCACAAACTATTTTATTAAAATAAAAGAATACATAAACAATAAAATTAAGTGTAGGAGGGGTTACGGTGGATAGAGATTTTTCCTCAAGAAAAGAAAAATAGTAAAAGATACCTCCATATTTTCATGTATCTCTAATTTTATACCCCTCCCGTTTTCAATAACTGTCATTTTCTTATTGAAAATGTGGTCCAAATTAACTATCGTTTTGAGTCATAATTACGACTTTTGTCATTTATTTTAATTTCTTTACCCAACCAATTAATTTTGTACAACTATATTATTATAATTATACTATAAAAAATGGGTAAATTGAAAATTACAGTCAAGAAAATATAGTTTAAAAATCATTATTTTAAATTTATTTACTATTTCAGAAAGTGGAGAAAGTATTACCAAACAAACACTGCCTGTAAAATAATTCTATTAATAACAGGAAAACAAAATTAATTCCTTATAATCGATAAGATCGTCATCCAAGAAGATTTGTTCAACCACAACAACGGCTATCTCATAAAACTAATTTTGATTTATTTTTGAAAAAGAAAAGGAAAAATCGGTCGAGAATTTAAAATAAGCAATTCAAAATTCCCCACTTTTCCAAGTGAAAGTGATAAGGTGGATCTTTAATTTCATTAATTACCATCAAAATTCGAGTAGCTTTACCAGATTTATTCTCTAATGCATCTTCATGAGAAAACACCAACCACCAAATACGAATCTCACTTTTTTGTTAAAAAGAAGAAGTTACATATATAACAAGGCCAGCGTTGGACTTGGAGAAACGCGTCACTGCAATTAATTAATTTGCTTATTAATTATATGTAATGAAAAAATCCGGAAGTGGATCATTTAAAATGCAAATCTTTTTTGCCGATTAATACAAGTCTCGAACCGAAGCATATATTTGTTGGGAAGTTCAAACAAATTTCATGGCCAGCAGCGACTCCTCATACATCTCTGTGCCACGCTGAACGCGGGATTTTAATCAGAACAGTACAGGCCGTTAGCTTAAAAAAGAGAAGTTCAGATCACTGGTTTTACATACCCCTGTACCTTGAAAAATTCTTGGGTGTTCCAGGGATGCCAACTCAAAAGTGAAAGTTGGCATACCCATCTAATAATTAATAGACACGTGTCTATTTTTTTTCCACCTCAGATAAAAGTTAAAACTAATTAATAAACCTTTTAATTATTTGTGACATTAACCATTCGACCAAAAGTGTTAACCCTAACCTCCTTCCTCCAGTAACTCCCTTGTATGACCTAGCCGCCGCCGCACACCGCAGCTCCTCCTCATCATTCTCCTGCTGCCTCCCGCTCCGGTGGCTGGCGAACACATCCGACTCACCCGCCGGCCCTCCTACCGTCCAAACCTCCCGGAAACTCGCGGACGCCCAACTCCGGGCACTCCGGTTCCCCGACGCCCAACTCCTCCGACTACTAGTCGATCACTTCAAATCATCCCCACCTAACGTCGTCGATGCGGACGTCATTCCATTTTCCGCTTATTAATTTACCAGCCCAAAAGAAAAAACTCCTCTTCCTGCTACTTAAACTATTCTTCACGCCAACTATGTACTCTTAAAAAACAAACACAGCTGTGGATGTTGTGGATGAATACATTCCTGGCCCTGTGCGTCAACTTGACAAGCCTTTCCTGATGCCAGTAGAAGATGTTTTCTCAATTCAGGTAGACATAATGTTCATTTTCGTAGCTTGTGTTGTGTTGTGTGTTCCTTCAAAAGAATGAAAGTATAGTTTTTTTTCTTCTATAGAATTGGTTTCTTTTTTCACTTATGCAGATGCTACTTACCAATTATATTGTAAATGCTTTCGACCTGAGTTTCAGTTCTTTACTAAGGTTGTATTTTCTATTTTTCCTTTTAAAGGGTCGTGGAACTGTTGCTACTGGCGGAGTTGAACAAGGAACCATCAAAGTCAGGGAAGAAGTTGAGATTTTGGGGTTAAGAGGTGACTTTCAGTAGTAGTTTATGTTTCAGCTCCATTGCTTGCGAAGCATCCTTATATCATCAAATATCTTTCTAGTTCCTTAGGCTGAAAATTTGCATCTCATTCTTGCAAAACAGAGAATGTGGGTCTTCTGGGTTTAAGCTACATCTAGATTTTCTGCGCTGTTTTCTGTAAGTTATTGAACAGGATTTGTATGTTTTATCAGGCTGGTGACAACAATGTGGGACTTCTCCTTCGGGGTCTGAAACGTGAAGATATCGAACGAGGAAAGGGTGAGTAAAATGATCATTGAGAAATTGCTGAATAATTTATCAACATGATTGCTCTAACACTAGATTGCTTTTGCTCTTATGTTTTTTTTTTCTTTAAAATTTTAACGCATGTGATCTTTTATTATATCATTTACAAGGATTTGAACCCCTGGTCTTTCAAGGTCTCCCCTAACCTCTCACTGCTGGGCTATCCCTGGTGGCTAATGTGTGCTTTGATTTTCACCAATATGCTAAATATTCCATTTGACAAAGTACCGGCAAAGAAATTCCAAACTTTGTGTACTGCTGCATGGATCACACGTAATAATTTAAGAATTCTTTGCCAAAGGATTTCTTGGTATTTGGATGGTATTCTGAAAAAAAGAAATAATAAGGGCCAAAGATTTAAACTTATAACTTGTTTCTGCAGAGATTGTGTCAGTGCACGAGAGAAAGTTACAAGCGTGTTCCTTTAAACTTATAACTTGTTTCTTGCATTAACAGGACAAAGATTTGCCATCAGAGGGTGGAAGAACAGTTGGAGCTGGCATAGTCTCAAAAGTGGTTAGCTGAGTTGTTGCGATGCCAATATGCATTTGTCTGCTTGATCAGTAGTAAAAGGGAAGGGTAAGAAGACACCTGGTTGCTATTTCTTGAGGAGAAGACCTAAAATGTGCATTTTCTTACTCTATGCAACGTTTGTTCTAGGCATCATCAAAGATGCAATTAGTGACACAAGATTCAAGTTTTAATTAGGAAGGATGATGGTTGTCTTCTAATCTCTTCCTTGTCTACAACACACAATTGATCAACATTGCTTTGATAACTATTATTTTTAAATAATATTCATGTCGAATATTTATAAACTTATTCTGATGCAGCAACACCTTGAATTCTGAAACTGTTATGGTTCACCGCCTATGTGAGTCCATGCTAAGTGATTGATGGAATTCATTAGTTTTTCGTCAAATCTGAACTGGACTAGTTATGTGACCTGTTCGAGCCAGCTACTCCAGTTCTAATAAATACAGATCACACTAGGCTACCAGCATTGTTTTTTGTCAATTGAACAAGCATATCTAAACGATCGTTACTGGCCGTTTAATAAATAGATTAGTAGAGTTGTCCATTTTTTTGGTTATCAAAAGTTATAGTAACAAGGAATGCGTTAATTCCATGAGCAAAATTGTAGTAATGTGCACAGTTTAATTTCCCTCGGTTCATTTACAACACAATTATACAAAAGATTTCATCGTTAATTCGCCACTCGCCATGGGACCAACCCTCTTATCAGTTGTGCCAAGATCCAAGTTCCAAACTTCTCATTTCTCTAGTTCACCTGATCCTGACACGAGGAATCTCAAGATTTGTGAATTTTGTAAAGCAGATAATACCATAATAGATGATTAAAATATGTTTAATCAGCATACATCCACTCAAGAAATCCCTACAATAATGAAGTTGGCGGAGCAGGTGAGTCAGATGTGTTCGCCAGCCACCGGAGCGGGAGGCAGCAGGAGAATGAGGAGGAGGAGCTGCGGTGGGCGGCGGCGGCTAGGTCATACAAGGGAGTTACTGGAGGAAGGAGGTTAGGGTTAACACTTTTGGTCGAATGGTTAATGTCACAAATAATTAAAAGTTTTATTAATTAGTTTTAACTTTTATATGAGGTGTAAAAAAATAGACACATGTCTATTAATTATTGGATGAGTATGCCAATTTTCACTTTTGAGTTGGCATTCCTGGAACACAAAAAATTGTATTATGTTCGAATGGTAAATAATTTGCTTATATTTAACAAAAAATTTAGAAAACATGGGTAATGATATTTTACACTCTGTACTCAACCGAAATTGACATTTTACACCTCTACGAAAAAAGAACCATAATAAACTCTCTATTCATCAAAATTGATATTTTACACCCTCCGTTAATACGTGGCAGTTAAATACTAACGTGAACTTTATTTTTGAATTTTTTTCCTTTCATTAAATATGTGTCATCGAGTAAGCATTTCCAACTAAGAAAATAATTATAAAATATAAAATATATAAAAAAATAAAATAAAATAATTAATTTAAAAATTCAAAAAAAATATAATTAATTTTAAAAATCCAGAAAAAATAATATAATTAATCTAGAAAAATGATATAATTCATTTAAAAATTCAGAAAAATAGTGTAATTAATTTAATACAGAAACATAATGCAATTAAATAAAAATAATAATTTAAAATTCCAAAAAAAATGTAATTCATTTAAAAAATCCTGAAAAATAATATAATTAATTTAATATAAAATATCCAAAAAAAATAATGTAATTAATTTAATGTAACAAATACAGAAAAATAATACAATTAATTTAATTAATCCATAAAAATAATTTAATTAAATAATAAAAATAATGTAGTTAATTTAAAATTTTAGAAAAATAGTGTAATTAATTTTAAAAATTCATAAAAACAATGTAATTAATCTATAAAAATGATTTAAATAATTTAAAAATACAGAAAAATAATGTAATTAATTTAATGTAAAATATCCAAAAAAAAGTAATTAATTTAATGTAAAAAATTCAGAAAAATAATGTAATTAATTTAATATAAAATATCCAGAAAAAATCAAAATAATTTAAGGTAAAAATTACATAAAAATAATACAATTAATTTAATTAATCCAGAAAAAAATAATGTAATTAAATAAGAAAAATAATGTAATTAATTTAAAATTTTAGAAAAATAGTGTAATTAATTTTAAAAATCGATAAAAATAATGTAATTAATCTAGGAAAAATTATTTAATTAATTTAAAATTCTAGAAAAATAATGTAATTAATTTAATGTAAAATATCCAAAGAAAAATGTAATTAATTTAATGTAAAAAGTTGAGAAAAGTAATGTAATTAATTTAATGTAAAATATCCTGAAATTTTTAATTAATTTGATGTAAAAATTACAGGAAAATAATACAATTAATTTAATTAATCCAGATAAAATAATTTAATTAAATAAGAATAATTAATTAATTAATTTAAAAATCCAATAAATTATATAATTAATTTATAAAATCCAAAAAATTATAATATAAAAAATTATGTAAATAAATAAAATAAAAAATGAATGGTGTTGCTCATTCATTCAGGCTCAACACCATTAAAAATCAGTTGATATATTACACTGGTGGCTACAAAAATATAAAACAGTCTTGAATCTCACTTTAATACTAAAGAAACCTAATATATCTAACAGTCACTTGGGCATCAACAAAACAACTATTTCATTACAATTGACAAAAAAAGTTCGAGTAAAATACTAATTAGGGGATCCAAGGCTTTTTAAACAGGTGAGATTGATTGCCCTGCTGTAGATTCTTGGATACCAATGGCCACGTGTCCTTTTTTTACTGTGTGATTGCGCAGAAAGTGGCATGAGAGTGTAATCTGCTGCATTTGGTGGCCTTGGAGTAGAAACCGATGCAATAGGTGGCTTTGGTGTAGGGTGTCTTGGAGATGGCGGTGTTGCTCCTACAGTTTGTTGCTTCTTAGGCCTCCCTACTGTTTTCCTTTCCGAAACATGGAGGATTTTATGAAATGTTGTTCCTGTCTGCAAATCAACATAACTTATCTTGTTATCTCATAGAAACATAAATAAAAATAAGAACATGCCATATAAATAATGAACATCAACTTACATTTATTTCTACAAATCCATTTGTAGCAGAAGATAAGGGTGGTATGGTACAAATGTTTGCCAATTCGCGAGCATTTCATTTTGCACAGTTTGAGTTGAATGGTTGCCCACTGCTACATTTTCAAAATGGTTTCCCAGGAGCATCTAATATTACTGTACTACCCTCATTCGTGTTTCTAATGGCATGACAATAATTTTCTAACCTAGAGAACTCTTACATTGGCTCACCAAGGTAATAGTTGTTCAGCACCCTTCTGGCACACCTACACTGTCTCATAATAATATCCAAACATAATTTACTTTTGACATGCTTCCTCATATCATCATTATTCATTTTCAACGAAAGTCTCCCTACATCATTCTTCAAATACTCAGCAATGACCTTGTATTTGAATAATGATACATTAAGTTGTTGCTCACAAGTGTGTATACCCCAAAATATTTTCACAACCCACCTCTTAGTAGCGCCATCTATACTGCACAAAATTTTCCATGCACAATTTGGGTCTCTATAAACAGCCCTGCATCTATGTTTTTCATCTTTCTGAAACCTAACATCTTTACAACATGCTTAACAACTGCCTTTTTAATTTATTTATTATTCAGAAATATCATGTGCAAGTCAAAGTGCGATTCTATAGTATTTGGATCATACCTCTTTCTTTCAGGATTGGTTCCCCTTTTCACATTATCCTCATCCTTGCTATCAGTCGCAAACTCTTCATCATCACTAGAAAATAGAAACTCTTTACCTTCATCTAAACATGTTCCACAAATTCCAATGTTGTTCGGCATATTACCTTCCCCCCAAAATTCAAGTTTTCCTCCCCCATGAGAGCATTCTACATTTTCAGGACCATCACCCAAGTCACTAGGGTCAGACCCATTAGTTGGCCTACTGTTAAATTCACCTCTCTTATTTTTATTTATTTCCCTAACTACCTCTCTTATCCTTTGTAATTCATCATCATCATTGTCACTAGCCCCTTCCACATGAACCCAGTAGTCAAGCCCCACTTCATCATCTTCTTCATGCTCCTCATCCCCATCATTACCAGTTTCAGATTCACCTGCTACTCCCTCACCATTAACTATCCCACCAATTTCACCATATACTACTGCCTCATCCTCATCATTATCAGTTTCAGACTCAACAACTACTCCCTCACCATAACCTACCCCATTGATTCCACTGTCAGTTTCAGGCCTTACTACTGTTATTTGAGTAAAATACTCTCTCTTTCTATTTACTTAATACATATTACAATATATACCTAATACAATATAACGTATATACATACGTATACTAATACACATATTAATACTAATACGTATATCTAACACTCCCCCTCAAGCTGGAGCATAGATATTTATCACGCCCAGCTTGTTACAAAGATAATCCACTCGAGGACCTGGAAGGGCTTTAGTGAAGAGATCACCCAGTTGTTCTCCTGTCTTCACATAGTGAGTGGAGATGAGATTTTCCTGAATCTTCTCACGAATGAAGTGACAGTCTACTTCAATATGCTTAGTCCTCTCATGGTAAACAGGATTTGCAGCAATGTGGAGAGCAGCTTGATTATCACACTAGAGTTTTGAAGGTGAGGAGTGTTCTATACCAATTTCAGTCAGAAGTTGCCGCATCCATATAATCTCACAGGAGGATTGTGCCATAGCTCTGTATTTTGACTCTGCACTGGATCGAGACACCACGTTTTACTTCTTGCTCCTCCAAGAGATCAGATTCCCACCAACAAAGACACAATGGCCGGTTATTGATCTTCTATCAATCTTCGACCCAACCCAATCTGCATCAGTAAAACATTCAATCTGATTGTGACCGTGGTTACTATACAGGATCCCGAGGCCAGGTGCCCCTTTCAGATAGCACAAGATATGCTCCAGAGTTTCCCAATGCTTATTTGTTGGAGCAGACATGAACTGGATGACAACACTAACCGTGAAGGTGATGTCAGGTCGTGTCACACAGAGATAGTTTAGTTTCCCAACTAATCTCCTATACTTCTCAGGATCATCAAAAGGGTCACCGTCATCTTTGGTGAGATTGACATTAGAGGCCATTGGGGAGCTACAGGGCTTAGCTCCCAACTTTCCTGTTTCTGCAAGGAGATCAAGAACATACTTTCTTTGAGATAAGAAGATACCTTTGTTACTCCTGGATACTTCTATCCCTAGAAAGTATTTCAGTTGATCCAAGTCTTTTGTACTAAACTTGGTATGCAGGAAAGATTTGAGCGAAGAGATCCTAACACTATCATCTCCTGTAATGATAATGTCATCCACATACACAACAAGCAAAATAATACCAACAGCAGATTGTCTATAAAAGACTGAATGATCACACTGACTCTTTTGCATGCCAAATTCTAAAACTACCTCACTGAACTTGCCAAACCAGGCACGAGGACTCTGTTTTAGACCATACAAAGCTTTCTTCAAACGACAAACTTTCCCATACTCCCCCTGAGCAATAAACCCAGGTGGTTGCTCCATATAGACTTCCTCTTGTAGGTCACCATGAAGGAAGGCATTCTTGATGTCCAATTGATGTAGGGGCCAGTTGCTGGAAGCGGCCAAAGAGATGAATAACCTCACAGAAGATAATTTGGCCATAGGAGAAAAAGTGTCAGAGTAATCCACCCCATATATTTGAGCATATCCTTTGGCAACAAGTCGAGCCTTGAGGTGGGCCACAGAACCATCTGAATTGACTTTGACTGCAAACACCCACTTACACCCCACAACTTTCTTCTCCTTTGGTAAATTCACCAAATCCCAAGTCTGATTATCATCCAAAGCTGTAATCTCCTCAAGCATTGCATTCGTCCAACCAGGATGACTCAATGCTTCCTTTACTATTTTAGGAACAACAACAGAGTCTAGAGAAGAAATCAAAGCACATGTCGAACCAGACAAGCCATCATAAGAGACAAAGTTGGCAATTGAGTAAACAGATTTGCATTGTCATTTACCTTTGCGAAGACTGATGGGTAAATCCAGATCAGTAGAAGGAGCAGGTACCGAGGGCTCTGATGGAGGTGCAGGGACTAGAGGATCACTACAAGGTGGGTCTCCCATAACTGAGAGATCAGGAGACTGAATTATAACAGTATCTGCAGGTGGGTGCTCAAAGGTACTTGAAGAAGTCGCTTGATCCCGAGCAGTATCTCTAGAAGACTGATCAATAGTACCAGGAGAAGGACCCAATGAAGTAGCCTGGTGCAGGATAGTATCACTAGCAGATTGCTTAGAAACATCCAAAGGAGTGGAGGAATAGACCAACCAATCATCATCATGATCATCCTGTCGAGTGGGAGTAGGATGAGATGAGAAGAATGGTACCTGTTCAGAAAAGACAACATCAGTGGACACAAGGTACTTTTGGAGGTCGGGAGAGTAGCATCGATACCCCTTCTGAAGTCTAGCATACCCCAAGAAGACACACTTTAAAGCCTTAGGATCCAACTTTGTGATGTGAGGACGAACATCACGAACATAGCAGGTGCTACCAAAAATCTTAAGCTCAATGGGGAATAATGGTTTACCAGGAGCAAGTACAGTAATTGGAATACCATCATCAAGAACCGCAGAAGGCATACGATTAATCAAGAAGCAAGCTGTAGAAACAGCATCAACCCAAAATTGCTTAGGAACCTTATTCTGAAATAATAGAGCACGAGCAGTCTCTAAGAGGTGTCTATTCTTCCTTTCAGCCACACCGTTTTGAGCTGGTGTGTCAACACAAGAAGATTGATGCAAGATACCATGCTGAGTCATATACCGATGAAAAGATTCAGACATATATTCCTTAGCATTATCACTTCGCAGTATATGAACAGACACATCAAACTGAGTTTTTATTTCAGTACAAAATGCACAAAAATGAGAAAACACCTCAGAACGACTTTTCATGAAATATATCCAAGTCATTCTAGAGTAATCATCCACAAAGGTGATAAAGTATCTAAAATTTGGTTTGAAAGTCACAGAACATGGACCCCACACATTCGAATGAACTAATACAAAAGCAGAATCCACACGTTTACTGGTACGAGGGCCCAAAGAGGTGCGATGATGTTTAGCAAAGTGACAAGACTCGCAATCCAGAGAAGTAGCAGACTTGAATTATGGACACAATTTCCTTAGATATTGTAGACACGGATGTCCCAAACGGCAATGAGTTTCAAAAAAGGAAGTACTGCTGAGACAAGCTATTGGCTTTGGTACCCATGGATCAAGAACATAAAGACCACCATACACATGCCCTCTACCAAGTATCTGCTTCGTCACTAGATCTTGAATAAGACAATGATCAGGGAAAAAGGAGATGAAGCAGTTGAGGTCTTTCGTTAGCTTACTGACTGACATCAGGTTAAAAGCCAATTCAAGTAGACTAAATACAGATGGCATAGTAATAGCAGAAGTTGGTTTAGCTGTACCAGAACCCTCAACATTACAGGCGGTGCCATCAGCAAGAGTGATAGGAGAAGATGTTGTGAGCTTCTTAAAGCTTGTCAATAGATTAGGATTACCTGTCATGTGCTCATTAGCACCAGAGTCGATTGTCCATTTGTTAGAAGAGGAAACAAGACAGGTTTTACCTGACTCAACTAATCCAGTACTTGAGTTTGCTTTCACCCATTCTAAATACTGAGATAACTTAGCATACTCATCTGCAGAGATGGTTACAGTCTTTCTAGAGAAGGAATTAGGTAACCCGACAAAATTAATAGAGTTCATCTTGAGAAGGAATTAGGTAACCTGACAATTCCAGCAATGAATACGGAGCAAATACGGATTGACTACACACAAGTCAGCCAACCAAGCAGACAGACCCCAACGAGTCCAGCAAATTTGAAGCAAAAAAGTACCCGTAAACAGTACTCAAACCAAGCAAATACGCAGCAATAGATTCAGACTACAAAACCGAGCAAGATACAATAGCAATACAAAGCGGGCAAAGGTACGAGCTTCAAACCAGTCAACCCAAGCAGTAAACCAGCCAATCCGAGAAGCAAACCAGCCAACCTGAGCAGCAAACCACAGCAAACCAGCTGACCCAGTAGCAAACCACAGTGAACCAGCCCACCCAAGCAGCAAACCAGTCAACCCAATAGAGAACCGACCCGTGAACAGTGACCCGAGAATGGCAGATTCGTAATTTAGCAAAACCGAGCATCAAACATCGCCAAAATTGAAAACCAAGTACGGGTACCTGCCGATCTCGATGAGGCGAGCAAAACCCCGGTCACGGATACCGGAAAGGACGCCGGACGCGCCCTCACTCGCCGGCGAGTGGGCTTGGCCGGAAAACGCTCCGGCTGCGACTGGCGGCGCGTGGCAGCTCTGATGGCGGCGATTCCACCTGTCGCCAACTCGTCTCGGCCGTGCGCTCTTTCCTATGTGGACGGTGAGAGTAGCAGATGGCCGGAAATCGATTCCGACGAGAGGATAGCAAAACAGCAGAGGGAGCTTCCTTTTAATGCTCCGCTACCATGTTATTTGAGTAAAATACTCTCTCTTTCTATTTACTCAATACATATTACAATATATACCTAATACAATATAACGTATATATATATATATATATATATATATATATATATATATATATATATATATATATACGTATATTAATACACATACTAATACTAATACGTATATCTAACAACTACCAACACCATTTTATTTCCCTAGACATCGAGACCAAATTGGAAAAAAACAAACACAGAGAAACGAACACCCAATAATAACCCGAACACCCAACCCGTTACCTTCTTCCTCCTCGCCTCGCCTGAAGAATCACCGCCGCTTTGTCCTCCTCGCCTAAAGAAATTTGCCGCTTTGTCCTCCTCGCCTCGCCTGAAAGAGTAGCCGCAGCTTGGTTCTCCTAATGTCAATGCAAGATGGAGAAGGGAAAGGGTTGGTGGTTGGATGAGGAAGAAGAGGTATAAGAGAGGAGGAGGAGTTACGAGAGGATAAGGAAGATGAAAGTAAAAAGAAAATATTTTTTTTATTTTTTTATATATTTTTTAAGATGATACATATTTAATGAAAGAAAAAAAAATCAAAAATAAAGTCCACGTCAGCATTTAACTGACACGTATTAACGGAGGGTGTAAAATGTCAATTTTAGCGAATAGAGAGTTTATTATTGCTCTTTTTTCCGTTAGAGGTGTACAATAACAATTTCGGTCGAATACAGGGTGTAAAATATCATTACTCCTAGAAAAAACATGTTTGAAAAGTTCTCTCTCTTTACAGCCTAACAGTACGATCAACCGAAACAATTAATCTTTCTGGGTATAGAGGACGCCTAGGGGTGTACACGGTCCGGTTCGGATCGGTTTTAGGCCTAGAACCGATCCGAACCGTAATTTACGGTTTTCATTTTTATGGAACCGGACCGCACCGGATCAATACGGTCCGGACCGGATCGGTTCCATTTTTCCCGGTTCGGATCGGTGCGGTTCCGGTTCCAATCCGGATTTTTTTTTTGTTTGGCCAAATTCATTATTTTCCAATGGGCCGGCCCATTAACCATTCCGCCAAGCCCACCAGCCCTTCCACTTTGCAAAATGATATCTGCCTAGGAAGGGATTCGAACTCCTTCCCCTTTGCAAGTTTAGCCAATGCCTTGCCACTGGAGCAAAGTGTCTTATAGATATCTTTTGCAGATAAATATATTTATATATATATTTCCGGTTTTAAATTTCTTTTGCCACTTGAACAATTTCAAACTTTTAGTCATCTATAATATATTTATAAATGTAAGTTAATTGAATCATTTGTTTTGTTTTATTATCATCTTAAATACTAGAAAGAGTAACTTTGAATTCTTCTTTTTAATTGTAAAACAATTTCAAACTTTTAGTCATCTATAATATATTTATAAATGTAAGTTAATTGAATCATTTGTTTTGTTTTATTATCATCTTAAATACTAGAAAGAGTAACTTTGAATTCTTCTTTTTAATTGTAAAACAATTTCAAACTTTTATTCATCTATACTCTATTTATAAATGTAAGTTAATTGAATCATTTGTTTTGTTTTATTATCATCTTAAATACTAGAAAGAGTAACTTTGAATTCTTCTTTTTAATTGTAAAACAATTTCAAACTTTTAGTCATCTATAATATATTTATAAATGTAAGTTAATTGAATCATTTGTTTTGTTTTATTATCATCTTAAATACTAGAAAGAGTAACTTTGAATTCTTCTTTTTAATTGTAAAACAATTTCAAACTTTTAGTCATCTATAATATATTTATAAATGTAAGTTAATTGAATCATTTGTTTTGTTTTATTATCATCTTAAATACTAGAAAGAGTAACTTTGAATTCTTCTTTTTAATTGTAAAACAATTTCAAACTTTTATTCATCTATACTCTATTTATAAATGTAAGTTAATTGAATCATTTGTTTTGTTTTATTATCATCTTAAATACTAGAAAGAGTAACTTTGAATTCTTCTTTTTAATTGTAAAACAATTTCAAACTTTTATGCATCTATACTCTATTTATAAATGTAAGTTAATTGAATCATTTGTTTTGTTTTATTATCATCTAATTTTAAAAACTATAAATTCAGTAATTATAGCTAAAAATTAAAATTTACATTTCTACAAATTAAACATATTAATTAATAATAGCCCTCCAAGCCCACCAGCCCGCCAAGCACCAGCCCTTCCACTTTGCAAAATAAAATCTGCCTAGGAAGGGATTCGAACTTCTTCCCCTTTGCAAGTTTAGCCAATGCCTTGCCACTGGAGCAAAGTGTCTTATTGATATGTTTTGCAGATATATGTATTTTTATGTATAAATATATATATATATTTCCGGTTCTAACGGTTCTACGGTTCGGATCGGATTTTTTAGAGCCGAAGAACCGGACCGAACCGGAACAATACGGTTCGGACCGGTTCGGTTTTTTTTTTAAAAAAAAAAAAAAACCGCCGGATCGGTCCAATTCGGGCCGGTTCTTGTACACCCCTAAGGACGCCTGGAAAAGAAAAACATAATACAGCATATTACTCTTAAACCTTATAGCTTGCCGGTGCATGAAGAATCCATGATATTACATTATCAGTTATGTTGACATTCGATTTAAAGTAGAATCCCTTGGAGATTTGGAAATGATATAATCCTTTTAGTTTAATACAGAGGACTTAAATTCTTTCTCAACAAACCAGCTTGGACGTGGAGCCATTTTAATGAGTCTCTACTTTAATAAAATTGGACCACAGAAATTCCTATGTTTGTGGAGGTAAGGTAAATAGGTCGTTTCGTTTAATATATCTAAATTTTCAACCATTAGAAATTATAGAAAATAATTTCCAATATGTGCATGACATAAGTTAAAAATTAAAAAGAACAAACCATCGTGTTACTACTTACGTGGACCTAAAAAACCAAAAAGAAAATTCTTAATTCAAGTGGGTTCCATTTTGCCACGTTAGCGAGTGGGGCCCACTTATTGACTCATCATAATTCTCATCCCAATTCATCATCTTTATATGAAAGTGTCCATCTAAAACTCAATGAAAGTGTATGTTATCTTATAAATTAAGTCATGAATTCAATCCATAGTAGGTGGAGAAATCAAATATATAAGTCATCTTTGTAAAAAAAAAAATTGTAATAATACAATGAAAGTATGAAACCTTATAAAAGAAAAAGAAAAAACAAAAGTATAAACCTTACTTTTTCTTGGGTGAGGCACATGTAACGCTATAAATTTTTTTTTTAAAAATCGAGGTCCCTATACTTTTAAAGTTGTAATATATAGTAATGTAAAATATAAAGTAGACATGAATAAGCAAAAGTTGCTGGTATGATTAATAAAATTCCATGATTCCGTTTGAAGAACTTAAAACAGCCACATAAAGCTGGGAAAGTTGCCACAAAATTCCATGATTCCATGTTGACAACGTTGACATAAGCAATCAAGTCAAAATTACACTTAATTATTTTAACAATTATACATTTGGGAAGTAGCTAAACTAATTAAACTCCTCATTTTTGAAGTACGTGTTTGGAGACAAGAATCGAGATGAAAATGGAAGGCCGACATGACAGAGAGATGAAACTCTGGAATTGGTTTTTGGGTTTTGGAACTTGTTTTTGATTAATTAGTCGTTGCATTTTATGGTGTTAGAGATAAGATCTCAGACAATTTGTCACGAGAGATTCTTTGGCGTCGAAATGGCGGTAGGGTGTATATGCATGAAATGAATTGAATTGGAATTGAAACTCCACCTTTATGGAATTCACGTTTGTATTTTTGCCACTTGAGAGAGTATTTAGTATTATCACATGCATTGGCTTCCAGTCATCCCATGTGAAATCAGAGATTAATGATTGGAAGGAATCTCATTCCATTTCTAACCCAAAACGTGTGTTTTCCCTTCTTATTCCATGTTCCATTACTCTAGACATCAGTTCGATTCGAACAGATTTAATTCAATTTTTATATATATCTTTAAAATAAAAATCAAATTATTTCAGTTATTCATATTTGTAATTCAAATTAAATTTTGGTTCACTATTTGAGTATTTTAATTATCTAAAATTTAATTGAATTGTTTTTTTCCAAAACTCAAGTACAATAACTGATTGAATGCTAATATTGTGATTAGTCATCATCCATTTTGACTGTTTTAGATGATGATACTGCTGATAGTGGGCATTTTCTATTTCTTTTTACAGGAATCATATAAAAGAACCAAGAAAAGGAACTAAAAAGCCCTATTTAGAGCATAAAGATAGTGAAAGATGAAAAGAACGAGCCAACCTCTTTCCCAGGCCTGGGGAAGAGTCATCCAGACTTGCTTCACCAGGCCAAAGATAGTTCAGAATGGTCAAAAATAAAGAGATGGGCTTTGGCCCAACAAGGAAGGACTCGTTTTTGCACTTTTGTTTCTAGAATGACACTTAGCCAACAGTGTTTCGAGTTTTGTAAACTCTAGAGGATAATTACAATTTAAATTAGGATTTTATTTAGATTTCTATTAGATTAAAACAGTTGGAATTATCTAGATAAAAGAGGATAAGAGGGAGAGGAGAACCAGGCTGGTTTTACACTTCATCTTCTTCCTTTGTTTCTCTGCATATTTTTTTGCAATTTATTTATTCATCTTTTTCACTGCATGATTATTTTTCTTTATATAATTTAATTATGTTGTGTTCTAGCTAAATCATTTATTTTTGGTAAAGACTCTAGGGCCATGATTCAACTGTTGTGAGATCAAATCGAGCTTTATAAATTCCAAATTAATATTTTTACTTTTTTTGGTTTAATGTCAATTTATTCATGTTTTGATTAAGAATAACTAACTTGATTTTAAATATGAATGATTACATTTTTTCCTTAAAATATTGGAGTCTACATTGTTAAGGGGAATACGAAGGCGACTAACTGATCGACGGGTTAGATTAGAAAAAGGTTATAATCGAGTTTATAAGTGTAGACACGTCTCTCTCCCAAACATGGGATAGGTCTCCCCCTATATTTTATCAATCACTTAATTAAATCCTATAGAGTGTCTCTTAGGGTTGTTAAGGAGATTAGGGGTTCTTAATAGAGTGTCTCTTTTGGAATCTTGCGTAGGAGGAGAGTAGGAGATCTAGGTGACCAACCTGGTTTCTATGGCCTTCCTATGAATTTTGGTTTTCAATACAATTGCATCAATGATCAACTTGCATGAATCATGGTCCGAATTGAGTCTTTACTGGGAATTCTTTATCACTGAGTTCATCAATCACTTGTTATTTACTATTTTTGTTTTCTCTTTGTTTAGTTATTAATTGCAACAAACCACCCCCTATTATTGGTATTTACCATTGTTACAAAATCGATCATTTTAAGAAATTAGAATTGTCCTGAAATCTCTGTGGAACGATCCTTTTGCCACTAGCTACAGTTTTAATTAATTGTTGTATGGTGAATTGTAATATTTTATTTTTGACGGTTTCGGCAACCATTAAATTTTGGCGCCATTGTCGGGGATTTCATCGATACTAATTTTAATTTTTTTATATGACCAGGTCCTCTTGTTAGCAATTAAACAACCTAGAGATTGCCAGAGACAGAGGAGAGAGTTCGTTTGCTGAAAAAGGGAAAAAGCACATCTGCAGTCAGATGGCTAGTGTAATAGAGGTTTGGATAAGTTCCATAGTAGATAATATTGATAAATTATCTTCTGTTGTCTCCTCTCTTGTTGTAAATCGGATGCAACAATTTACAGTTATAGCACCCTTCACCCAATCACACCCTTGGGCGAATACCCACAACTATAATCAAGGATGGTGGAATCCCCCACACTTCAATTAGGCTCCACCACCACAACAACAACAACATGAGTACCACCTACAAGATCCCGTGCTCATACCTCCTGTCCAGCAGTAGCTATTTTAACCAACTCAACAAACAACCGACAACTCTTTTCTGGAAAAAATCAATCAATTTGCTCAAACAAACCAATTGCGTTTGGTAAACCTTCATAGGCTGCTAGGAGAACTGGAAGCTGGAATAAAAGAAAATACCAATCCAGAAGGATCGTCCTTTCAACCGAATGTATCAACCATGACATTAAGGAGTGGAGCTGAGATTTTAGGCAAACTTGACTCTTTCCCAGACCTGGGAAAGAGGCCAGAAGCAGTTCCACTGCCAGCAAAATTTGAGCCTGAAGCAGTAGTGGTATTTGAAAAATCAGCCCAGATCGATCCTATTCTAAAACTACTGGTACAGAAGGAACAGGTAACCCTATGCCCTTTCCTCAAAGGTCTGAAAAGGCCAAAAAGGAAAAGGAAGAGAGGGAGATTTGGAATTTTTTTCGCAAAGTAGCTATTAATATTCCTTTGATTGATGTGATAACTCAAATACCGAAGTATGCTAAATTTCTTAAGGAACTGTCCACTAATAAAAAGAAGCTTGCAGGTATAGATAAGATCAATCTAAATGGGAACGTTTCAGCTGTTTTTCAGAAAAAGTTACCTAACAAGTGCAAGGATGGAGGAACTTTTGTCATTCCTTGTAAAATTGGAGACCAGAGCATAGAGAAAGCGTTGTGTGATCTTGGCGCTAGGATTAATGTTTTTTCATTGACTATTTTTAAGACTCTGAATATTGGTGAATTAAAAGAAACAAAGGTTATAATTCAATTAGCTGATAGATCAATTATATACCCTGTTGGTGTCATTGAGGATATGTTAGTGCAGGTTAATTACTTTATTTTTCTAACTGACTTTTATGTGGTTGATATGGATAATAAGCATTCATCCAAGTCTACTGAAATATTGCTAAGTAGACCATTTTTAGGACTGCTAGGGCTAAGATAGATGTGTTTGGAGGGTGCTTGACGTTGGAATTCAGTGGCGAGATTATTACTTTTAATATGTATGATGCCATGCAATTTCCTGATGTATGATGCCATGCAATTTCCTGATGACATGCATAGTGTTAGTTGTATAGATATTATTGATCTTGATGCTGATAATATTCAAGAATTAATTGCTACTGACCCCTTGGATTGTGTTCTTAGCAGAGACATTGACAAGCCAAAAATGCTTGAGATGGAGGAAAGTTTTGAAATCAGAGAAGAAATTGAAGAAACTATTTTTGAGCTTGATCATTCTAATTTTCTTTCTGATATCAACATTCCTAAGATTCTAGATTTGCCAACCACTAATAACACACTTCTCCCTTCAGTTTTGTAGAACACAAACTTGGAGCTGAAAAAATTGCCAGATCACTTGAAGTACTCTTTCCCAGGTATAGGAAAGAGTCTGCTAGTGACGAATTCCAGCAAGCTATCAAAATTGGAGGAAGAAGAGCATGTGAGAATAATGAAGGAGCACAAGGAGGCCATTGAATGGAGGATAGCTAACACCAGTGATGCAATCCACAACCTACCTACTGGAGACTGAACAAGAACAATGTATAGTCCAAGACTATAAAAAAAAGGACACTTCATGGGAGGCAACCCATGTGTTTTCGATTTCTAGTTAATGATTTTCAATAAGACTGTTATTTTTCTGGAGCAAAACTCATGGATGATTTGATTTCTTTTGATAAGAGTGAAGAGGAGAAAATAGAGGGAAAGGTCTAGTATGGAGAATGGAAGAAAATCAAGTGAAAGCAAAATTTTGAAAAAAAACATTATTTCTCCCAGAATTGCAGCAGCTTTCCAGCGGGTTACCTATTTCTATTAGGAAATCTATTTCAATGATTATCCTAATAGAAAGAAAAAAAATCAACTTCTTGTTTACCACTCCTATTTAATTACTTATCCTTTTCCCACTCAAAATACAACTCTTATCCTCCATAATTCCAAAAAAATGCAACAACCCCACTTCCGACTACAGCAATCAGTCCCAACCACCACCCACTGTCTGAACCATGCCCAGGTTCCATGTTTCTTTTTTTGTTTTTGTTTTTTTTTGTTTTTTCAATTTTAGTATTTTCCTTTCTTTATTTTTATGAAACTCACACATTAGGGACAATGTGTCATCTAAGTGTGGGGGAGGAATTTTAGGATTTAAGTGCTTGATTGATTTGTGTGTTTTACAGTGTTAATTTTTCAATTTTTGCTTTCAATTTTTATTTTATTAGAATTTTCTACATGATTTTTCTTTCTTCTTTTTCTGTGTGTTTCTAGGTACACAATGTGTCTTGTTTTGTAAATCAACCCCCAGATTTCAAATTCAGTCATGTAGTTCACCACTAGAAATACAATTTGACACTTGTCTAACCAAAACCATGCTCTAGTATCAAGAGAGTGAATGAGCATAACATGATCAATGCTTAAAAGGCATATAACCTAATGCTATTAGAACATTACTTATCCTCATGGTCTCATGTACATCTGGCTTAGAGTCTGAAATGTAATTGAGGAGACAAAAATAGCTATTTTGCCTTGAATATTTGCTTGGTTTCCATTTGCTGTTTGTGCAACCGTATGTGCTAAAACTGTCATGAAAGTAGAGCACAATAGAGCAAAAGTGAAAGTTCTGGGAGTTGGTGAGCCCAAAAAGAACAAACACTGCATTAAAAATGGAAATGAAATCTTCCTACAAAAGAAAAGAAAAGAAAAGACATGAAATTGGCAGTGGCCAAAGGTCAATGAAAAAATGAAAATATTCTACCATGAATAAGAAATGACAATAGAAAGCACAACTGTTTTGAATGCACATTTATTTAGAACTAGCACTGATATATGTTCAAGCCTGCAGTGATGTTTTGTCCTTCAATTATTGCTTAGAATGCATTGCTAGATGTTTTGAAACCATTTGGATGGGATATGTTAAGGGTCTTGATCGGTCCTTGATAGTCTAGCATTGATTTGGTGATTGAAGTGTCTAGGTAATTTTAATGGTAGGGTACATGATTGAATAAAAGAAACTCTAGGTCTGCTGATTTTTGTTTTTGTGTGTCTATTTGTTTTGTGATGGAAATGCTTGAGGGTAGGCATTAGGGTAGTGTGGGGGATTTCATTGAATGCTAATATTGTGATTATTCATCATCCATTTTGACTATTTTAGATGATGATACTGCTGATAGTGGGCATTTTCTCTTCCTTTTTACAGGAATCAGGTAAAAGAGCTAGAAAGAAGAAAAGGAACTAAAAAGTCCTATTTACAGCATAAAGATAGTGAAAGATGATAAGAGCGAGCCAGCCTCTTTCCTAGGCCTAGGGAAGAGTCATCCAGACTTGTTTCACCAGGCCGAAGACAGTTCAAAATGGTCAAAAATAAAGAGATGGGCTTGGGCCCAACAAAGAAGGACGCGTTTTTGCACTTTTGTTTCTAGAAGGACACTCAGCCAACAATGTTTCGAATTTTATAAACTCTAGAGGATAATTACAATTTAATTTAGATTTTTATTAGATAAAAGTAGTTGGATTTATCTAGATAAAATCAGTTGGATTTATCTAGATAAAAGAGGACAGGAGGGAGAGGAGAACCAGGCTGGTTTTACACTTCATCTTCTTCCTCTGTTTCTCTACATATTTTTTTGCAATTTATTTATTCATCTTTTTCACTGCATGATTATTTTTCTTTATAGAATTTAATTATGTTGTGTTCTAGCTAAATCATTTATTCTTGGTAAAGACTCTAGGGTCATGATTCAACTGTTGTGAGATAAAATCGAGCTTTATAAATTTCAAATTCATATTTTTACTCTTTTTGATTTAATGTCAATTTATTCATGTTTTGATTAAGAGTTGCTAACTTGATTTTAAATATGAATGATTACTGTATTTCCTTAAAACATTGGAGTTTACATAGTTTAAGGGAATACGAAGGCGACTAATTTATCGACGGGTTAGATTAGAAAAAAGGTAGAATCAAGTTTATAGGAGTAGACACGTCTCTCTCCCAGACCTGGGATATGTCTCTCCCTGCATTTTATCAATCACTTAATTAAATCCTATAGAGTGTCTCTTAGAGTTGTTAAGGAGATTAGGGGTTCTTAATAGAGTCTCTTTAGGAATCTTGCGTAAGAGGAGAGTAGGAGATCTAGGTGACCAACCTGGTTTCTATAGCCTTCCTATGAATTTTGGTTTTGAATACAATTGCATAAATGATCAACTTGCATGAATCATGGCCCGAATTGAGTCTTTACTGGGAATTCCATATCACTGAGTTCATCAATCACTTGTTATTTACTATTTTTTTTCTCTTTGTTTAGTTATTAATTGCAACAAACCACCCCCTATTGTTAGTATTTACCATTGTTACAAAATCGGTCATTTTAAAAAATTAGAATTGTCCTGAAATCTCTGTGGAACGATCCTTTTGCCACTAGGTACAGTTTTAATTAATTGTTGTATGGTAAATGTTGATACCCGAATTTTGACGATTAACTTAAATTGTTCATTTTTTTGCTCAATTTTGATCTTATTTTTATTATTATTATTTCCGTTTATTTACCATTCATTATCTTGTTTTATTTTGTTTCATGTCATTTTATTTTATTTTGTATGTATTTTTCATTCGAACTTTTATCGATTCCAAATAAAATTTCTCGTATCATTAGATCGAATCACAAAAACTAATCATACCCATTTTTCACTTTCGCTTTACTTTACATTACTTTACTCATTTTTTCCTCTCCACCATCCGAACATCATCATCTCTTCCCTTTCAATTTATAAAGAAACACCATCACCACCTTGTCTCCATTTTTCTTTCAAAAAGTACCCAACGGATCCAATTTCAATGGGATCCCATTATAAACAGATCACCCAATTTCAATCGGGGAGGGGGGCAATCACAAATCCAAATCCATCCCTCTGCCAAAATTAATTCCCAAATCCGAATCCTCTTGCAATTAGTTCCAATCAACCCACTGCAAAAAAACCAATTCTAATCCTAAATCACTCGCCCGAAACCAAATCCACCCCGTCCGAAATCAAATCAAACTCAACCTCTCAACGACCTTCGTCCCCTCTCCTCATCACAACCGCGCCAAACACCCCAATCACCACCATCAAACCCGCCGCAAGCCACCAGACCACAATCATCGCCGCCACATTGAACCAAACCCAGCCGCGCCAAACACCTAATCACCACCATCAAACCCACAACCAAATCAAACCCCAATCAACCCAAACCACCCAAGCCCATCCGGCCAAACAGCCCCCAAACTCACCAAACCAGCCCAGCCACCGCCTCACCCCGCCGTCACCACCTAAATCCAACCAAATCAAACCCAATCAACCCAAACCCAGCCGCGCCAAACACCCAATCATCCAACAACCACCCTATCCCAAAAATCCAGCCACCGCATCTCCTCTCCCTCTCAACTCCCCGAGCAGCCATCAACCCATCCTCTCAAACACCCAAATCAAGACCAATCCCTAAACGCAAACCAAATCAACAACCTAAAACCGCAAGCCAACCATCCCACCAAACCAAACCCGACCTGACCACGCCACTGCCGCATCACCACGCCGGCGTCACTGCCTCGCTACTGCCCCGTCTCCGACGACCACCCGTTGCCACCGCGTGCCTCCACCGTCACTGATCTCACTGCTTGCCCGGTCGAGGAAGCAAAAGAAGAAAACAGAATAGAGAAGAGAGAAGAAGTAAAGAAAAAAAGAAAGAAAAGAATGAGGTAGCCGGCGGCGGCATAAGAAGAAGAAGAAGGCTGGTAGCCGCCGGCGGCATGTAAGAAGGAGGGATAGGATTAATTAGGTTGTTTAGGATTGGGTTAGGTTTTTGTTTATTAGGTTTGGGCTTGAGGTTGGCCCATTAGAAAGAAAAGAGGAGAAGAAAAGGGAGATGGGCTTCGGCCCATCAGAAGAGAAAGAGAAGGGAGTTTGTTTTAATTAACGAGCTCGAACATTCAGACCAATATACGAATTTTAATGGGTAAGGTGATTTCATTTTATTAATATTTGATTATTTGGAATTTACGTGTTTATTTGTCTATTTTGTTCGTATGTTTTATTTGCACGCTCGTCGTGATGATGCCCCAATGAGCTTGTTGGAGCTCGACGAGGAGTTCGATGCGTCATTGCCAATTGCGAAGCTCGAATGGAGAATTTAATTGTTGTATTTATTTATTTGGGAATTTGTAATTAATTTGTAATATTTATTTGCAGTATTTATCTATTTTATTATTAATTATTGCCACTAATCCTTGATCTGCAGGTAAAGCTCTCCAGGTATGTTTTTCTTTTTCCCTTCTTTATTTTGGATAAACGTATTTTAATGCGTGATTGTTAGAATTCGAATTAATCAGTTTGCATGATGCTTATACCATTGAATGTGCTTTATTTTATGCTTGTTTCGTGTGCGGCTTTGTCCCCACGAATTTACACTTTATTTTGATGAATGTGTTTCGTGTGCGGCTTCGACCCCACAAATATTTTTCAATTTATGCTATATTGACGAATGTGTTATGTGCGCGGCTTCGACCCCACTTCCCGGTTTTTCTCTTTTCAACGTGTTTTTCGCATTCACTCAAAACGGTACTTTGTTAGTCTATGCGTGCTTAGAATCACCTAGTAAATAGGATTTAATCACGTGCATTGGCCCGATGATGATAGTGATCCATCGTTGTTCACTAAGGTCGTCGCTTTGGTAAAGATTAATAAAACGGTAGTAATCCCACCTAATTTGGCATGTAATCGGACTAATTTTGAACTCGGCTAAATATAACCGGAATAGGTGTGAAACCAACCTTTTTATCTTTTAGAGGATAAAAAATGTTATTTTCTATTAAACAACTCGACAACAATTAGGATAAAATCAATCTCACAAATTTAAGAACTAAAGTGACGATCCCCTTGAGGGCCCAAATTACTTGTTTTCAACATGATTTTTAAACACCTCTTTTTTAGAACCGGTAACCTTTTTAAGGATGAGACTCGGGTGCCTAACACCTTCCCAAGTCCATAATACGACCCCGAACCATCGTTCTTGGGTTTAGACCCTTTTCATTTGTGCCTTAGTTTTATTTTATTTTCTTCCTTTTTTGGACATTATAGGTTTCCCTAAACCTTAGAAAAATAGGGTGGCGACTTCATTGTATGTGTTTTCTTGCGTCCCGAATTTCGCTCGCGACGGTGCGACAGTTTGGCGACTTCACTGGGGATTAGGGTCGAAGCCGGAATTATTTGCTTGAGGTGTTTATTGTTGTTATTTTATTTGTTTATTCGCTTTGATATCAATTGTTGACTTCTCATTCGCATCACGCATAATGCCCTATTGCCGGGCCTGTTCCAAATAGGATTAGGAGGTTAGTAGTGAGGCCCTGGGGCACGTGTCCTGGGTAGTTTTCACCAACGCCAAACTCGGATTCGAACCCCTAAATGGATGAGCGCTACGAACTTTTGATGGTTCGGTCGGCAATCATGTATCCGTTTATTGAGGGACCACTTTTTGGTATCGTCCGGGAGCCTTTCAGCCAGTTAGAAATAGTTAAAATTACCCGACATATGCATCATGATCGTATGTATATTTCAAACGTGCCTCATCATTGCCATTATTCTCCATTTTTTTACCATGATGCCATGATAATTCTTGTTGCGATGCGATGATTCACTATTTTTCTCGCGATGCTATGATTCTATTTTTTCTTGTGGTACCATGATTCTTTTTTCCTATGATTTTACTTTCGTCTTATTGAATTTCATCCGTATTGTTATTG
Organism: Viola odorata; assembly: GCA_963691705.1. Classification (NCBI taxonomy): domain Eukaryota; kingdom Viridiplantae; phylum Streptophyta; class Magnoliopsida; order Malpighiales; family Violaceae; genus Viola; species Viola odorata. The sequence goes on from OY829542.1 coordinate 20,503,645, forward strand.
TTATTATATCCTATTTTTATTCATTATTACTCACCTTTATATACATTCTCTGTTCAGATACTACTGATTAGCGTTCATTTTTCTACATACTTGCAGAATAGAAGGACAAAAGGGAGTTCGGTGGAATTGCTTTCCTCTCACATATCTACTCATCAAGGAGCATTAATTACATATCTAGTTTAATATGTTTTTTTGTAGCTAGTGATAAGTTGTAATTATTTTTTACACCGTTGTCGGAGAATTATTTATCAAAACGAAATCCATATTTTTTTTTTTATTATTATTACTGTATGATTTATATTATACTTATTTACACTTTTTGTTTATAACCAGGCCTGAAGAAGACAAACTAGATTTTCGGGGTCCAAAAGAAAAACTTTCCCGTGATTAGTCATAATTTGTCTTGCCCAAGACACAAACTGTCAGAAAAGATGAAATTAAGACGTGTCCAACTACTTCGCTTTGCTCAGATCACCCTAACACTCCAGCATCCCGACACCATACGCAATGGATGTTTCTCATACCATATCAATATCGTTAATCCTTTAGCACATGCATGAATTTGATGCTACTAATGGATTGTATTTTGTATCTTGACAGGTGATGATCCATGGGTGATTGAGAAGGAGATAATTAGGATTTGATTCCAATATAGTCATGAACCCGAGTCAGAATTTGAATCATTCCGCGGTTATCTGCATAACGCCTTGCTAGAAAAGGGAGATTCCATAACTTATTAATTATATTGATCATTTTTTCTTTGAATCACCCTTCATTCTAACCATTTCTTCTTTATTTTTCAGGAACCCAGGTCAGAATTTGAAGCATGTCGTGATTATCTGCATAACGCCTTGCCAGAAAAGCGACCGTGTTAGGGTTTGAATCAGCCCGTGGTTACCTGCATAATGCCTCGCTAGAAATGGAACTCATCCTGTCATGGTTACCTGCATAAAAATTTGCTAGAAGACCATTCATTTCATGTGATAACTCACATCAAACTACGTGCACGAAAGGAGCACATCAATCATTAGCTTGGGCAAGCAACAAAATGACGACCAGAAGAATTCCATCACTACCCAGCGGGACAAAGGAATCCTCTTCCTACCAACTCTTGAATAATTGTCATTTCTACCCTTGCTGCTTCTGCTTCGCATACCCCGGGGGGGCAAACATACAGAATGATAGCTCGCAACAATGAGCTCGTTGCGTCCATTTTACCTTGGCTTTAGCCCAACGCTACTCAGTGAGTGTAGAGGAATCCTCCTACCAGCTCTTGAATGAGCATCCCTCCATGCTTTGGGAATGAATGAAAGCTCCCCTCATATCTTCAGCAATTTCACCAGAGGCTATGGTTTTTGACAATTTTTGGGCATTGGCCAGAGTGATCACGCTAACGTCTGACAATGTGAGCATGTTGGTCCGTTTTGGGTGAGGGAAGAGTTAGGCCATGTAGGGGTGTACAAAAATTAGAATAACCCACGGTTAACTAGTACATAACCGACCCGTTATAGTTGGGTTGGGACGGATAGCTGGTCGGATTGTTAAAACCCGCCTATAACCGACCTGACCCATGTACACTTCTGGCCATCTGGGAGGTCTCTTTTTGGCAATGTATGGATCCATGCTCGTATCGTTGATAGTCTGATGATTCCAGGATTTAAGAATGTTTCTTCCCCGCTATGTAATCTGCATCAGCGTCTGAATTTTGCGGTATCCCGTTCGGATCTCATCTCTTCATCAACATTCAAATTTTGCAGTGGCCCCGCCCAGATCGCAATCTACAGTTCCCTATCGTCATCCTAGTGGGCAGCAACATCCGAATGTATCCACGTCTGATTCCTGCAAAAGCGTCGTGAAGCTTCGACATCCAAATGGAAGAACCCAGGATAGAATTCGAATCACACCAGGCATATTGGCATAAAGCTGTGCTAGAATAGGGAGAGTCTAAAAACTTATTGATTTCATTACTGTCTTTCCTGAGTCGCCCTTCGGTTCTCCCCATTGCTTCTCCCTTATTTTTGCAGGAACTCGAATCATACCATGATTATTTGCATAATGCTCAGTGAGATGAAAGAATCCTCCTCTTATCAACTCTTGAATGATCCTCCTGTGAGCCTTCTTTGCCCTGCCGCGCTTATCAGAGAGTCCGTTATGCATTCTACATTGGGGGCAACCATTTGGAAACATTCCACTTTCATCCATTGCGGCGGCTCAATTCCCCCCATCTTCATCTATGTTATACGACAGAATAAAACCCTATTTTCATCCACTACGTGGGCATCAACGTCAGAGTGAGGTCCACACTTACCTTTCTGTGGTAACATCCTTGCTACGACCTCGCGGCCCCGCCGCACACATCCAGAGAAGTCCATTCATCTCTCTACCTCTTAAATTTTTGTGCAATAATTCATTCCTGCATTGGGGGCAATTCTTTTTATTTATTCATAGATTTTCTGAGTGGTCATACCCTCACATTTTTGTAAAAATTGCTAAAACTATTAAGATTTGCTACAAAATGTGCATAAGATTCTTTGAATAAAATCCACACTACCCCCAAAATTGTCAAACCTTCCCTAAATTGAGCATGTTCAACATGTTTCTGCATCATGGATAACTTGTGCATCCATTTGAAATTATGTGACATACATGATCTTGCCTGCTAGCTCTTATATCCGCGGCATGTTTAGACGTAAGCAGTCACAAATACATCCTTGTGAGTATTTTGGGCCTTTATGTCATACTTCATTCATGAGTGCAAATGCTAAACTAAAGTGCTAGTTAGATTTGCATAATATCCAGGGTACATGCACCATTAGCCATGGGATAGCAGTAAAATGACATTGGACTTTGCTATTTCTTCCATTTTCTTTTTTTTTTTTTTTTTTTAATATATAAGACAATGAACAGTGCCAGACTGAGATTGCTAACCGGGGGCAAGGTGCACAGCGAGTGAGGTTTGCAAAAGAAGAAAGAAGAAATCCTTGAATATTGATGGTCGGCACTGGAAGGACGCCGAGAAGAGCAAGAAATGAAGGCCTCTGCCTTAAACCAAGACCAAGGAAAGCCAACACGAAAATGGTACTTGCTCTGCTTGCTGATGTATTTTTGTGTTACAATAAAAAGAGAAAAAGAAACAAAAAGGAAAAAAAGAATAAAAAGAGAAAAAGAAACAAAAAAAAAAAAAAAGAAGAAAAAAAAAGGAAAAAGAAAGAAAAAAAAAGAAAAAAAGAAAAAAAAAAAAGGAAAGAAAAGCATAAGCAAGTACGAAAAATTGGCTCCAGGTCAATCTTCCAAAAGGAGAAAAGTGAAGGTTATTTCCCCATAACAACCAAGGCAGGGATGGTACACAACAGTGGCAATTAGTCCGACCAGTCTCAGACCCATGAAAAACCTCATCGTCTAGGGTTCACCGAGATTCAAAGACTTAGAACCCAGTTGTATTCAAACAATAAATTGTGGACCTCTCAAGGGAAAGTTTTAGGGCTTCACCAAAGTAATCAAAGAGCGTTCCCGGCAAAGATCAAAGAACCTGGGCGCTTTGCCCTCAAAATGACCAAGGAGGAGCATATCCAACATCTAAGCACTGCGCCCTCAAAGTGATAGTGGGAAGAAGCATCCCCAGCAAGACGGAAGGACTTGTGCACTTTGCCCTTACTGTGGCCAATCAGCAGGCCCTGTTCATTAAAGAAGAATATATTCACTTCTTCTCCCCGCAAAGTCCTTTCGATTACTAGAATGCCCATGCATGTGCATCTTTATCTGAAGTTTATTCACTCGGATTGACATTGCAAATCTGACTGTGTGCTATGTTGCTGCATTTCTAAGAGTGTAAACACATAGCCTTATTCCTGAGTGTGAGCGCAAACACTAATATCTGGTGAGGACTGCTTACGCCTACATGTTGTGGGAAAGTTTTGTCCTTGAGGTCGTTATCTCCTGGGCAAGATGCGGATGCTTTTCTAGACTTGTATCAAGCATGCTTATATGATAGAAAATGGATGACATGTTCTCCAGAAATGCATAAACTTGTTGAATCATCTCTTGATAGGGAAGTTGCTTTTATAAAATACTGGGGGCAAACCTTTAGGTAGTGTGGGAATACTTTCATATACAACATACATGATTTGATTGTTTCCATTTATCATTTGCTCTATATTTTTTCCATCCACTGCTGCTTCCTGTTTGTTTCCTCCTTATCTGCAGGATACAGATATGTTTCGATGGAATCTCACATTATGATCAATTTCCGCCAACAAATCCATCCAATAAATGTCTGAATGGAGCACGTTACCACTCCACCATTCAAAAAAAATCATGTGGCGGTTCAAACCCCACCTTTCAAAAATCGTGTGGCGGTTCAAACCCCACCATTCAAAAAAAAAATCATGTGGAGGTTCAGAAACCCCACCTTTCAAAAATCGTGTGGCGGTTCAAAAACCCCACCTCTCAAAAAAATAGTGTGGCGGTTCAAACCCCACATTTTAAAAAAAAATCGTGTGGCGGTTCAAACCCCACCTTCCAAAAATCATGTGGCGGTTCAAACCCCACCTTCCAAAAATCGTGTGGCGGTTCAAACCCCACATTTCAAAAAAAATCCATGTGGCGGTTCAAAAACCCCACCTTCCAAAATTGTGTGGCGGTTTAAACCCCACATTGCAAAAAATCATGTGGCGGCTCAAGCCCCACCTTTCAAAAAATCATGTGGCGGTTCAAACCCCACATTTCAAACATTGCGTGGCGGTTCAAGCCCCACCTTGCAAAAATCGTGTGGCGGTTCAAAAACCCCACCTCTCAAAAAATCATGTGGTGGTTCAAACCCCACATTTCAAAGATTGCGTGGCGGTTCAAGCCCCACCTTCCAAAATCGTGTGGCGGTTCAAAAACCCCATCTTCCAAAATCGTGTGGCGGTTCAAACCCCACATTTCAAAAATCGTGTGGCGGTTCAAGCCCCACATTTCAAAAATCGTGTGGCGGTTCAAACCCCACAATTTAAGAAATCGTGTGGCGGCTCAAACCCCACATTTTAAGAAAAATTGTGTGGCGGTTCAAACCCCACATTTTAAGAAAAATCATGTGGCGGTTCAAACCCCACATTTCAAGAAAAATCATGTGGCGGTTCAAACCCCACATTTCAAAAAAAATCCATGTGGCGGTTCAAAAACCCCACCTTCCAAAATTGTGTGGCGGTTTAAACCCCACATTGCAAAAAATCATGTGGCGGCTCAAGCCCCACCTTTCAAAAAATCATGTGGCGGTTCAAACCCCACATTTCAAACATTGCGTGGCGGTTCAAGCCCCACCTTGCAAAAATCGTGTGGCGGTTCAAAAACCCCACCTCTCAAAAAATCATGTGGCGGTTCAAACCCCACATTTCAAAGATTGCGTGGCGGTTCAAGCCCCACCTTCCGAAAATCGTGTGGCGATTCAAACCCCACCTTTCAAAAAATCATGTGACGGTTCAAACCCCACCTTTAAAAAAAAAAAAATCAAAAATCGTGTGGCAGTTCAAACCCCACTTTTCAGAAATCGTGTGGCGGTTCAAACCCCACGTTTAAAAAAAAAAAAAAAAATCAAAAAAATCGTGTGGCGGTTCAAACCCCACCTTTCAAGTAATCGTGTGGTGGTTCAAACCCCACCTTGCAAAAATCATGTGGCGGTTCAAACCCCGCCTTTCAAAAAAATCGTGTGGAGGTTCAAAAACCCCACCTTGCAAAAATCGTGTGGCGGTTCAAACCCCATCTTTCAAGAAGTCATGTGGCGGTTCAAACCCCACCTTTCAAGTAATCGTGTGGTGGTTCAAACCCCACCTTGCAAAAATCATGTGGCGGTTCAAACCCCGCCTTTCAAAAAAATCGTGTGGAGGTTCAAAAACCCCACCTTGCAAAAATCGTGTGGCGGTTCAAACCCCATCTTTCAAGAAGTCATGTGGCGGTTCAAACCCCACCTTCCAAAAACCATTTAACGTTTGTTTTGCAGAATCAGTCATGATTATCAGCATCCGAGTGGAGCTGAATTTATCAAGGTCCGAGTGGAGTTGTAGGCATCTGAGTAGAGCCGTTATTGATCAGCGTCTGAGTAGAGCTGAATTTACATTTTCTGCATCGCGACATTCGAGGGGAGACGTCCGAGTGAAGTCGCATTTTACATTTCTGTAAGGTATCCGAGTGGAACCATCAGCGTCCGAGTGGAGCTGAATTTATCAACGTCCGAGTGGAGTTGTTGGCATCTGAGTAGAGCCATTAGTGATCAGCGTCCGAGTGGAGCTGAATTTATATTTTTCAAGACATCCGAGTGGAGTCATCAGTGTCCGAGTGGAACTGAATTTGCAAGGTATCCGAGTGGAGCCATCAGCGTCTGAGTAGAGCTGAATTTATATTTATGCATCACGGAATTCGAGTGGAGACGTCCGAGTGTAGCCGCAATTTATATTTTTCTGCAAGGTATCCGAGTGGAGCCATCAGCGTCCGAGTGGAGCTGAATTTCCTTTTCTGCAACATATCCCAGTGGGCATCAGTGTCCGAGCGGAGTTTAGTTTCCTTTTCAACAATTTAAATTCCCGCATCAGAGTCCAAGAGGAGTTGAATTTACATTTTTCTACAACATATCCCGAGTATCATATTGGGCATGAGTGTCCGTTTTCGTTTCTGCTATATAAATTTCTGCCACAGCATCCAAGTGGTGCTGAATTTATATTTCTGCAAAGTATCCCGCATCCTAAGGACATCAACGTTGAGGAGGTTTGCCCAAAGGCAAGTTGGAAGAATTAAAGGAGGAGTTCACGGTCTCATCAGAAATTCATGACCTAATCAATGAGTTGGATGTACTTCTGACCCCCTCAGGTCTCTCAGGAGCCTTGGATTTCTCGGATCAAATTACTGAACTCCAACCTTCAATTTTGCAGGCACTAGACTTAAAGCTCAAAACGCTGCCTGATCACTGGAAGTCATCTGAATCCTAAGGACATAAGTGTCTGAGTAAAGCTACAATCCTGTTCTCGTGAGCGGCTTAGTCCACACATCCTGTTCTCGTGAGCGGCTTAGTCCCCACAACCTTGTACTTGTGAGCGGCTTTGTCCCCCACAATCCTATATCATGTCCAAATGGAGCCATCAACATCAAATAAATATTCGAATGGAACCATCAGCGTCCGAGTGGAGCTGAATTTACCAACGTCCGAGTGGATTTCTCGGCATCTGAGTAGAGTCGTTGTCCATCAGCATCCTAGTGGAACTGAATTTATTTTCTTACAATTTAAGCAATTTAAATTTTCGCATCAACGTCAGAGCGGAGGTAAGCTCACATTTCTACAATTTGCATATCTGCATCATGGTGTCCGAGTGGAACCATTTTCTTTTTCCACTTATAAGATTTATGCCTTTCAAATGTCATTTTGCATTTTGAACATTCGTGATACTGGGGCAACCGTCTTTACTGCTCATCAAAAATTTCAGTTACACTTTATTTTCGATAAGACAGTAAAGAGGGGGCAACTGTTGATACCCGAATTTTGACGATTAACTTAAATTGTTCATTTTTTTGCTCAATTTTGATCTTATTTTTATTATTATTATTTCCGTTTATTTACCATTCATTATCTTGTTTTATTTTGTTTCATGTCATTTTATTTTATTTTGTATGTATTTTTCATTCGAACTTTTATCGATTCCAAATAAAATTTCTCGTATCATTAGATCGAATCACAAAAACTAATCATACCCATTTTTCACTTTCGCTTTACTTTACATTACTTTACTCATTTTTTCCTCTCCACCATCCGAACATCATCATCTCTTCCCTTTCAATTTATAAAGAAACACCATCACCACCTTGTCTCCATTTTTCTTTCAAAAAGTACCCAACGGATCCAATTTCAATGGGATCCCATTATAAACAGATCACCCAATTTCAATCGGGGAGGGGGGCAATCACAAATCCAAATCCATCCCTCTGCCAAAATTAATTCCCAAATCCGAATCCTCTTGCAATTAGTTCCAATCAACCCACTGCAAAAAAACCAATTCTAATCCTAAATCACTCGCCCGAAACCAAATCCACCCCGTCCGAAATCAAATCAAACTCAACCTCTCAACGACCTTCGTCCCCTCTCCTCATCACAACCGCGCCAAACACCCCAATCACCACCATCAAACCCGCCGCAAGCCACCAGACCACAATCATCGCCGCCACATTGAACCAAACCCAGCCGCGCCAAACACCTAATCACCACCATCAAACCCACAACCAAATCAAACCCCAATCAACCCAAACCACCCAAGCCCATCCGGCCAAACAGCCCCCAAACTCACCAAACCAGCCCAGCCACCGCCTCACCCCGCCGTCACCACCTAAATCCAACCAAATCAAACCCAATCAACCCAAACCCAGCCGCGCCAAACACCCAATCATCCAACAACCACCCTATCCCAAAAATCCAGCCACCGCATCTCCTCTCCCTCTCAACTCCCCGAGCAGCCATCAACCCATCCTCTCAAACACCCAAATCAAGACCAATCCCTAAACGCAAACCAAATCAACAACCTAAAACCGCAAGCCAACCATCCCACCAAACCAAACCCGACCTGACCACGCCACTGCCGCATCACCACGCCGGCGTCACTGCCTCGCTACTGCCCCGTCTCCGACGACCACCCGTTGCCACCGCGTGCCTCCACCGTCACTGATCTCACTGCTTGCCCGGTCGAGGAAGCAAAAGAAGAAAACAGAATAGAGAAGAGAGAAGAAGTAAAGAAAAAAAGAAAGAAAAGAATGAGGTAGCCGGCGGCGGCATAAGAAGAAGAAGAAGGCTGGTAGCCGCCGGCGGCATGTAAGAAGGAGGGATAGGATTAATTAGGTTGTTTAGGATTGGGTTAGGTTTTTGTTTATTAGGTTTGGGCTTGAGGTTGGCCCATTAGAAAGAAAAGAGGAGAAGAAAAGGGAGATGGGCTTCGACCCATCAGAAGAGAAAGAGAAGGGAGTTTGTTTTAATTAACGAGCTCGAACATTCAGACCAATATACGAATTTTAATGGGTAAGGTGATTTCATTTTATTAATATTTGATTATTTGGAATTTACGTGTTTATTTGTCTATTTTGTTCGTATGTTTTATTTGCACGCTCGTCGTGATGATGCCCCAATGAGCTTGTTGGAGCTCGACGAGGAGTTCGATGCGTCATTGCCAATTGCGAAGCTCGAATGGAGAATTTAATTGTTGTATTTATTTATTTGGGAATTTGTAATTAATTTGTAATATTTATTTGCAGTATTTATCTATTTTATTATTAATTATTGCCACTAATCCTTGATCTGCAGGTAAAGCTCTCCAGGTATGTTTTTCTTTTTCCCTTCTTTATTTTGGATAAACGTATTTTAATGCGTGATTGTTAGAATTCGAATTAATCAGTTTGCATGATGCTTATACCATTGAATGTGCTTTATTTTATGCTTGTTTCGTGTGCGGCTTTGTCCCCACGAATTTACACTTTATTTTGATGAATGTGTTTCGTGTGCGGCTTCGACCCCACAAATATTTTTCAATTTATGCTATATTGACGAATGTGTTATGTGCGCGGCTTCGACCCCACTTCCCGGTTTTTCTCTTTTCAACGTGTTTTTCGCATTCACTCAAAACGGTACTTTGTTAGTCTATGCGTGCTTAGAATCACCTAGTAAATAGGATTTAATCACGTGCATTGGCCCGATGATGATAGTGATCCATCGTTGTTCACTAAGGTCGTCGCTTTGGTAAAGATTAATAAAACGGTAGTAATCCCACCTAATTTGGCATGTAATCGGACTAATTTTGAACTCGGCTAAATATAACCGGAATAGGTGTGAAACCAACCTTTTTATCTTTTAGAGGATAAAAAATGTTATTTTCTATTAAACAACTCGACAACAATTAGGATAAAATCAATCTCACAAATTTAAGAACTAAAGTGACGATCCCCTTGAGGGCCCAAATTACTTGTTTTCAACATGATTTTTAAACACCTCTTTTTTAGAACCGGTAACCTTTTTAAGGATGAGACTCGGGTGCCTAACACCTTCCCAAGTCCATAATACGACCCCGAACCATCGTTCTTGGGTTTAGACCCTTTTCATTTGTGCCTTAGTTTTATTTTATTTTCTTCCTTTTTTGGACATTATAGGTTTCCCTAAACCTTAGAAAAATAGGGTGGCGACTTCATTGTATGTGTTTTCTTGCGTCCCGAATTTCGCTCGCGACGGTGCGACAGTAAATTGTAATATTTTATTTTTGACGGTTTCAGCAACCATCAATAACCAATTACCAAAAAAAAAGTTGTTTGGCGTTTCTCATATTATTAAACTCTATGTTAATGATGCTGACTATGGAGAGATTTATAATACTTGTGTGTCTAAGTCTGAGGCCAAATATTCCAAGCATGAGGGATATTTATTTAAGCGCAAGCGCTAGTGTATGCCACATTGTTCCTTGCGTGAATTGTTTGTGCATGAGTCACACAGTGGCGGTTTGGTGGGCCACTTTGGTGTGAATAAAACTTTGGATGTATTGAAAGATCATTTTTATTAGCCCCATATGAAGCGCTATGTTGGCCGCATTGTAGATCATTGTATTGTGTGCCGAAAGGTAAAATCTAAGGTTTCTAATCATAGTGAACACATGCCATTGTCCTTCCCACCCTTGGATCGATTTGTCTATAGACGTTGTTATTGGTTTGCCAAACTCTAAGAGGGGAAAGGATTCAATCTTTGTTGTAGTCGATCAATTTTCTAAGTTGACACATTTTATTGCTTGTGGTAATACTAATGATGAGACTAAAATTGCTAATTTATTCTTTAAAGATGTAGTGTGTTTGCATGGTGTTCCTTTAAGCATAGTTAGTAATAGAGATGGTAAGTTCCTTAGCTACTTTTGGAAGGTTTTGTGGAGAAATTTGGGTACGAAATTTTTATTTTCTACATCTTGTCACCTACAAACCGACGGACAAACGGAAGTGGTTAATAGGACTCTTGGTTCCTTATTGCGTACTTTGGTTCAAAAGCATATGTCTACTTGGGAAGAATGTCTTCCATTTATTAAGTTTGCTTATAATCGTTCCATTCATTCTACTACGCATTATTCTCCTTTTGAGATTGTGTATGGCTTTAATCCTATGACTCCATTAGATTTGATCCATTTGCCTTTGAGTGAGTTATCTAGCATAGATGGCAATAAGAAGGCTGAGATGGTGAAAAGGATCAATGAACAAACCAAGCGCAACATTGAAAGGATGAATGTTAAGCTCGCACTTAAGAGAAATCAAGGAAGGACACTTATGTCCTTCAATGTAGGGGATTGGGTTTAGTTGCATCTACACCGGGGCCAACACCGAGGAAAGATAGCGCCGCGAGGTAATGGTCCTTTCCAAATCATTGCCAAGATCAACGACAATGCCCACAAGCTAGACTTGCCGAGTGAGTATTGTTCAGTTAGTGCCACTTTTAATGTTACTGACTTAACTTTGTTTGATATAGATGAGGATGATGATTCGAGGGCGAATCCTTTCGAAGGGGGAGGGAATGATGAGAATCTAGGTTTATCGCATGCGCACACCATGCCATTACCATCGTTGGGCCCGATGACTCAAGCCAAAGGCAAGGAGATCCAAGGGAAGCTCTCTCACCTTCTTTACAAGGAACTTGAGCGAGAGACTAATTGAAGAAGCTGTCTTGAGAGAGAAGGCTCCGAGGCTAGTGGTCGTGCTTTTAGCCTCACTACGCGAAGCCAGCCGCACCAACTCGAACCATTGAGGTTCATAGTAGGGAGCATTGTATCACCTCGGGCCTTTTGCAACATTTTCCCAAGCCAAACCGAGTTTCAGCCTATTCGCACGAGTGGATCCCGAGATGGTCTATGTCGACCTTATCGCATGTGTTGGGCGCGCACCCGCATTGCACATGCGGCCTGGCCATGCGATGGACTCCTACTTGATTAAGAACTTGTTTATTTTAATTATTATTTATTTTGTTTGATAGTTAAAGATATTGTTCGAGTACAATTTCTAATTCTATTCCTATAAGGCTTTAGGCTTTTCTATTTATAGGGCCGCTTTGGCTCATTGTAAGGGACGACGAATTATGATTATTTAAGACTGTCTTGAGAGAGATTTATCTTTGTTTGTTCATTCGTGAACCTTGTTTCTTCTTAAGTCCTGAAAGCTTGAGATTAGTGCAAGTAAAACTCGAAGTTTCGTCCACCAATTGTTTCCACTAGGTTTAATTCGCAAAGTCGAATTTAGGTCTAGAACTCAATTGAGAACCTCACTTGAAAATCGACTAGGTTAAGCAATCTAATATTGCTTGGTTTAGGCTCGTGCTTGCTGAGCTAAGTCTTCCGCACCAAAATCCTTCCTTTGAGCAACGATCGTGTGGTTAAATCGAACCTAGGTAACTAGGATCGTATCACCTTGTACGTCTTGCCCTATATGTGTCATTCCTACACTTCATGGACTATTCGGTTAAATCCCTCTAAGTGCCTTCTCCGAGTTATTTAATAGTTAAGGTTTGTTCTTAAGTGTACCTGGTCTCTATAGCACACCTATGAGTTATGAATAAAATACATTTGAACCGATGATCAATTAGCCCAAATCGTAACCGACGATAGATCTTTACTAGGAAAACTTCTCTCTTTGAGTTAATATTCTGTTTACTTTGCTTAATTTATTTATTTTTTGATTAATTGATAGTTTTAAAAACATAACTTTAAATCCCCCCTTGTTCACGGTTACTTATTTCGTTTTGTCATTACCTGATTGTTATTGGAAGAATATGTCTTGGTCAGTTTCTGAGGATCGACCCTATTAGCACTATACGCAGTTTAATTTATGCATATTGGATATAGCTTTTATTATTATTTTTCACTACTTCGACAATCGATAACTAACTTAAACTAAAGTAAGAGAAAATGTTCACATCAAAATATATGACGCTACCAAAAATGTCATATTATTGTGAAATTTCTAGCCAACGCAAGAAGTCATATAAATCTATTATGTATATAAACGATACAAAATTAAAATTAATGCAGTGTTGACACATGTCATTTTAGTAGTTAATATAAAATTAACACATAATATTTGAAATTAATAACTATAACTAAAAAAAGTATTAATAAGTTAATTTAATCAACCAATTAATTAAATTATTTAAATGTTATTTTCATCATTATTCAATATTTATTCTATCTAATTTCACTTTTATAATCTTAAATTAATTATTTTAATAAAATAAATATTAATAAAAAATTAATTATTTTAATTAATTAACAAATAAAACCAAATAGATTATTACAATAATATATAACAATTAATGGATATAACTCAAGTTGTATTCATTAAACGATTTTATTCATCTTAGACGATCTTATTAGTCATTTAATCTTACTATCATTGTAATTTATTATTTTTTAATTGAGATTATATTACATACATATACTAACAAAAAATTGACACTACACTAAAATTTAATATATTAAAATAAACTATATAAAAATTCAAAACTTTTTAATATATTTTGATCTTTTAATTATTAATTTGACTTTTAATCTTTTATTGATAAATAATAATATGCACGATGCGCGGCAGGAGACTAGTTAGTATAATTACTCTTTAAAATCATGACTAGTGAGCATCCTTAATTGCATTTGTTATTTGTCTCTAATTAGTGGCTCTAGCTTCTACGTTATGTGATCGTGTTGAGTTGGTGAGTGGAATGATACAGGAGAGATTTAGAAAATTTTGTAACACACGTTATTATTTCCAACGATATATCATATTGGTAAGTTGCATGGTATGTAAAAAGCAATATTATTAGAGATACTATTGTCAATAGATAATCAAAGTTTATCTCTTATTTATTATTTAGATAGATAACTAGAAAGAGAATATACAAATAACATATGTATATTAAAATAAAAAAGCTAATAAAAGTATTTTTGGAAAAAAAATTGATACTATTAATTAGGTTAAATGCTCATTTTAGTCCTTATGTTTGTCTTTGACTGAAATTGATCCCCATGTTTGTATAATTGACTAAAATCAATCCAATTAATTTAATTTAATTAATTTTTATTTTTCAAAAATGCCAAAAAAATATTATTCGTTAATAAGAAAGATAAAAAAAATTATTTTATTATTATTATTTTGACCATGTTATCATATTATGTAGGATATTAGTAAAAAAAATTCTAGAATTTTTTGAAAATAAAAATTAATTTAATTTAATTAATTGGAATGATTTCAGTCAATCATACAAATATGAGGATCAATTTCTATCTAAGACAGACATGAAAACTAATTCTAGATTTTTAGATAAACGTAGGGACTAAAATAGACATTTAGCCTATTAATTATTATTAAAATAGCATGGATCAAACTCGTTGAAATTGATCCATGCTAATATCTATTTTAGTCACAAAGAAGACATGCACTAACCAGAGCTATAATCTATATTCATAATATATCTACGGCCACAATCATAGTATTAATTAATGGTAACGGCTAACGTAATAAAAATTGGTAACGGTCTCGATAGCGCGGTATATAACAGTAGAACATAATAGTTGCATTTGTCATGGCTACTATTGTATTGTAAATCTTTAAAAAAAATACTCTAATTTGTATTATTTCAACCTTATAAATATATATTATAATACATTTATAAGTAAATATTAATACATACATGATATACTTAAATTTAAAATTGGTTCTTCAAATCACAATTCCAATTTTACATACATAAGTTAGACAATTAATAATGTGCATTGCTTGTGGAATTTTATAATTCACTTCACATGAGAAGGTTCGAAACAAAAACATTTGTATGTACATGAAAAAAGTTATATAAATATAAAGGTTAAATAATGGTCATCACGATATATAATGATGTTACATAATATATGGTAATCATCGTTACGCTGTATAACGACTTTTGGAACCTATATATCAGAAATATCATAGTAACTGCTTAACCACCTTTAATGAATAGGCATTTACGTTTAACACTAATGGCCACAATACCTCTCATCAAACTACTAGCAGTCTAGCAAGAAAAGGTAGCCCGTTTTCTACCGTCTTCAAAGCCCAAACGAGGTATTGGGGCCGAACTGTTGTGCTTAGTTTTGGTTGAGTGAAGCCTATCATATCAGCAACATTCAATGTCGCTTCAATTTATTACTGGATAAGAATTTTGCGCAAAGATTTATCTACGCGGTAAATAACTAGATTGCTCTTTAATTTGCTAAATCAGCAAAATACTCCGGAACCAAGGAAAACATAATCGTGGCAGAAAAGGGTCTTGGACACGTGATCAAATTGAGATGTGTCATCGTCCTTTTCGACACGTGGTAATCTCTGAATTTAAAAATAAAGGAACAAAAAACATGAAATGGTGTAGCTAGGTTGTATAAAAATGATAATGGAAAATTGATTTGGATAAACAATCAACGAAGAGTGAAGAATGGAGAGGGACGGTGAGAAGCAGGAGGAGGCACAGACACAGCAAATGACGCCAATGACGGCGGTGACGCAGGATGCTTACGGCGGAGGGATGTATGGTAAGGAGGAGGAGGGGAAGCAGGAAAAAGAATCCAAGACGGGCTAGCGATACCCAATCAGCTGATGGGCCTGTGGAGAAGCCCGCAGTTGAGCCCAAACACCAACCGCCACCTTCAACCGGTGATCGGGACCTTGCATCACTGGCCAATCTTACATCCAGTAGCTAATAATTGTTTTCCTTTTCCCTTTTTGAATTGAATTATGTTCTTTTACCTTTTTTTTGTTTTTTGTTTTAGTAGTGTGTAGTAGGTTTTTTATGGGATGCAAAGAGTCTAAAAACAATAGTATAAGATTTTGACTGGAAGTAATTTAATTTAATTTCGGTTCGACCTAACCGAAAAAAATTAGAAATCTAAAATTCACGCCATTGAACCAAATTAAAGCTACAAAATAAATAATTGTAAACCAAACCTGAAATTAATATAGGAAAAGGGTAAAATACACCCCTACATTTGTATCATAGGTTAAGATAAGCCACTACATTTGTAATTGAGTCAAATAAGCCACTGCATTTGTATCACATGTCAGGATAAGCCACTACATTTGTAATTGAGTCAAATAAGCCACTGTATTTGTCAATTTGATCTACATTAGCCACTCATCCCTAAAAATAGTTATACCTTGTTTGGATATATCATAAGCATGGTATTCTTTTTTAAATGACATGATATAAAAACCATGACCAACACTCATTTTTACAATTGACCCTAAAAATAGTTATACCTTGTTTGGATATATCATAAGCATGGTATTCTTTTTTAAATGACATGATATAAAAACCATTACCAACACTCATTTTTACAATTGAAAAATAAAAAGTTGGATCTCAAAAATAAATAAAATTGAGTGCACAAAAATAGTGGTTTATTATTTTGATCTTACTCGATGTTTTATCGCTAAAAAAACGAATATTATTTTGATCTCGCTCGATTTTTTATTTTTGAATATTTTGATTCAACGTTTTATTTTTCTATTGCAAAAATGAATGTTGAGCATGATTTTTATGCCATGTCATTTTAAAAAAAAATACTATGTAATCATAGTCTTATGATGTATCCAAACAAGGTATAAGGGATGAGTGGTTAATATAGATCAAATAGATAAATGCAGTGGCTTATTTGGCTCAATTACAAATGTAGTGGCTTATCTTGACATATGATACAAATATAGTGGCTTATCCTGACATGTGATACAAATACAGTGGCTTATTTGACTCAATTACAAATGTAGTGGCTTATCTTGACCTATGATACAAATGCAAGGGTGTATCTTACCCTTTTTCCATTAATATAAGATCAAATCTTAACAATATAATGATTTAATAACAATTTCAATACTTTCTATTCAGTAGTAATTGCGATATGTTTTAGGAGACTTTTTTATAAGAGTTTAAATATTAATCAGTAATTGCCTATAAAAAAAGGTTTAAGTATTATCACAGTTTTAATAAATTTATCACCAAAAAAAGTTACTAAGAAAAAAGTTATTATATAATATTAGCACCATTTTTTAAAGACTAAATGCCTATTATATAATATTAGCACCATTTTTTAAAGATTAAATGCCTATTTTAATCCCATTTAAAATTTTAAAATTAGTCTTCATTTTTTTTTATAAATTAATTCTTATATTTATATAATTAATTGAAATAAGTTTAATTGATTTTATTTTATTTTTCAAAATTTCAAAAAATATGTTTCTGGATAACATGATCAAAATAATAAAAAATAAATTTTTTTCTAATTTTTATTATTAAATCAATGTACAATTTTAATAAAAAATAACATTTTTTTAAAATTTTGAATAATAATAATTAATTAAATTAAATTAATTGAACTGATTTTAACCAATTGTATAAATATAAGGATCATTTTCAGTCAGTTATATAAACATGAGGATCAATTTTAGTTAAAAATAAAAATAAAAATTAATTTTAAAATTTTAGATAAATGTAGGTACTAAAATGAGTATTTAACTTTTTTTAAATAAAAAAATATTTAATTATAATTATAATAGCAAAGATCGAATATATAATTTTACATTTTTAAAATAGCATAAATTAAATAATTTTACATTTTAAAAATATAGTTAGCTTACAATCTCGTGCGTATAGCACAAGTTTAATTATAGAAGCCTGAGAGGAACACGATAGTTTGTCAGCTTTTCCCAACTGTAACCCATCAATTATCTGGTTGTGAGCTTATTTGGAAATAGCGAGATGGACATACTGGTCAAGACGGGCCTGTATTGGGAGGTGCATGTTTGGGCTCAATGTTGGCCCAAAATAAATCCGTTTTGTTCCTAATAGATACGGAAATTCATGAATCATGAGTGTCAAATAGTCTTTTTATAAATTATTCTACTTAACATTTTTATTTTTAATAGTTACTAATTTTTATGTTTATTTATATTTTAAATTTAATTAATAATATGTAAATAAAATTATTATATTAACACACAGTGCCGGCTAGTGGATGTTTTCTTTACAAATGTATCACGGGTTCGATTTTTATTCTATAATAATAATTAATAATAATACTAATTTTTGAAGGGAAAAAATGTAGAAACTAGGTAAAATTCGTACTTTGGTCCCATTTGCTTACTAAGTTGCATAATTTTCTACCCACTTAAGTTTCAGTTAAATTATAATTTAATGCATACCTAATAATGTGGGTCAAATTATAATCGCTGTATTATATACTCTCTTCGGATATTTTTAGTTGTCCAATTTAAGAAAAAAAAAAGATTTTATAAATGGTTAATTAATTTTTTACATATTTTACATTTTCAATAATTATTTTAAAACTTTCACCCAAAAGCTATATACCTCTTTTATATTTCTAAATATTGTTATTATTATTTCCATCAATTCCACTAATTTTAACCTGAAATAATCATCACCTTGGTACTAAGTTGCTATCAACGTGGAAAAAGAAAAGGAAAAGCAAGCTTGGCGTGCCAGCAGCAAAGTTGGAAATGTGGCAGGTGAATTAATTGAATTAATTCATGTGAACAATGAAAAGTGAATTGAAAGAGTGGGCTTTTGATGTGTTGACCTTTGAAAGGTTGGTTGGTGTATGTAATGTGAATAATGGAAAGGAAAAAGTGGAAGGAAGAAGCCACGTTGATTGAAAGGAAATCCAAGTTGGATTTCACATGGTCAAATGATCACATGGTGTGTGATCATGTTGTTTTTCCTTTTCATTTGTTGACATTGCCTATATTTAGGCATGCGTAGGAATGAGATCAAGAGTATCAATTGAGAGCAATTGCAGCAGACAGAGCAATTGAGAGAATTGAGAGAGGGATCACGGTTGAGTATCCCGTGAGAGAAAAATAGAGAGTATTTTTCTTGTGTGATTGAGAGAAAAATAAATCAGTGAGGGCATTTATTTTTCTTAATTGTAAACCTAATAATTTATTATTAGTGAAAGATTGTTCGGAGTTGGCCCGTGATTTTTCCTCGTTGGAGGTTTTCCACGTAAATTCTGTGTGTTGTTTATTTTTGCTGTTCTGTATTTTTGTTTGTTCGATCCTGAGCGGGAGATTTTTCCCAACACTGTGTTGTGAAAGACTAAGTGAAGCCATGGTGGATCTCTCTGGTTTTGATGGGTTCCATGAATTAATATAATAACAAAAAAGAGAGGAACGAGGAAAACAGATTGAGGCGGGTTAGGGTTGTTGGAATTTGTTTTTTTTTTAATAAAAAAATTGATTTTGTTATTGGATAATAAGATTTTGTTTTTCGAAAATTGGTTGATGTTCTTGGCTGAAAGACGGAAGCCTTTTGCGTTGCGTTTTGCGAGATAACTACACCCATTTCTGGGTTGGGCGGTTGTTGCTGTAGTTGTAGTAGGGGCATTTTAGGGATTTTACGTGCTTGCTTTATTAAGAAGTTAGCATCATTTCCAATTTTTCCAAATAAAAACTTGCTAGCAAAATCTCACCTACCATTTCTAGTAACTAGTAACTAGTCTGAAAATCTAATAACTAGCCTATGCACGCGGATTTACAAAGTTTTCTGCTCTTGTTTTAATACCATTTTTGGCAATTAGAAGAAAACTATATTTGCAAATAATTCAAGTCATTTTTTCCTTAAAACGTATGGAAATAAACATAGAAGAGATCAAATCGTTGTGTAAAAATATTTGGATAGGAAAGAAGTCGGTTTAAATAATAATAAAAATAAATGAAAAATATGTTTGCATCATTTTAGTTTCTAACTCGGTCCATACTAGTCATATCAATCAATTATTTATCGATATGGACGGTAGGTTATCTCAAATACTAAAAATAGTATCTTGAATGTTTATAAATTTATATGTATGAATATAACAAAAATAGAATATCGAAATGCCATTTTAACCGGAATGATACATTCTATACCAATGCAAAACCGAAAGGCTCACTGGGATTGACAATCTTGTCTATTAGCCTTGTTTTAGGAGTACGAGTATTGGGCTCCCACAAGGACAAGTTCAGCCGTTTTTTTAAGAAACTTTACCTTATACTTGTAGACATTAGACTTTTGGGCCGTATGAATTCCCTAAAGCCCATGAAGCCGAAGATTATATATATTTGACGAGGCCCGAAGATGGTTCATGGCTGTTGATCTAATGGGTCCAAACCCATCAACATTCTTCATTTATTAATTTAATTTTTTTTAATAGGTGGAGGTAAGAATAAAACCTAGATTCGATCTCTTAATAATACATTTATTATCAGCGAGACAATCAATAAAACTTCATTTGATAAATTAAATTAAAAAATAAATAAATTTTAAACAAATTTTAAATTAAACCAAACCAAAAAAAAAAAAAAAATTCTAAATCTTTATCTTACCATATGATATTGGTGAGACTTACATATGAAAATGATCACACCACTAAAAAAGCCTACTAAAACCGACCAAATTATATTTGGACAAAAATATCATCAGTATTTATTTTATTTGCAAGAGAGAATTTCAAAGTTTCGACAGGTTTTTAGAGACTTTTTGGCGGATCTGTTGAAAAATACTTGGTAGAAAAAAAACTTCAGCCATTGAAATTCCTGTTTTCACGTGCGAAGTATATATGTATAATGTAGGCAACTTCCACCGATACAAGTTTACGATAGGAAATAGTACGTCTCAAACAGACCTGGGCGTGGCTCTAGTCGGACTTTATGGTTCTTTGATCAGGGCTAAGTAATAAATCTCTAAACCCGATCTGCTCCGGACTAGACCCGTATGGACTCGCAGGCTTTCAGGCCAACAAACCCATGGGCTTAATTTTATAAAATTTTCAACTGCAATAATATTTGCAATTTGAAGCAAAAACTTGGCAATACGCATACCGTAATTGAACCGGCAAAAGGAGAAC
Organism: Viola odorata; assembly: GCA_963691705.1. NCBI lineage: Eukaryota > Viridiplantae > Streptophyta > Magnoliopsida > Malpighiales > Violaceae > Viola > Viola odorata. The sequence continues at coordinate 20,524,584 of OY829542.1, forward strand.
AAGTGTAAAAACCGCAAGTGATGGGCCCAAAATGGATGCATTAATCATCCAAAGAATGAATAAATAGAAAAAACAAAGTTCTGAGCAATGCTTGGATTCAGATACTAAACCACCTAAACAAAAACAATAGTGCCTGGAAAGTAGCTCTTCACTGTAATGTAGGCGGAGGCGAGCCTGGTGGTGCGTCCAAGCCCCAGTCAGGAATGGGTGGAGATGACCCAAAATCAAAATTTGGGAAGACACCAGGCGGTCTTTCCTGTGGTTTAATCGATAGCAATTGGCTCGAATCGCCCACGATGTCAGCCCATCCATAATGAGGTTCAGCCCTTCATCAAATGCGCAAATCCAACATAAAGTTAACCCAAATGTAGTCTCTTTGAAAGTAAGTTCAAACTAGCCTAACAAGTAAAAAAAGAGAGGCACTTTCTTACTCGTAATAGGTTTCCTCGTCTACGACGATATCCCAGCTTTCACCTGTTGTACTCTTTCCATATTTGTGTACTTTCCTGCCATTAATCATCAAGGAGTGTATTAGTTGTCAACACAACACACAAAATAAGCTCACGTGAGGTCAAAGCACATTCTTTTCTGGATGCATGAGATTAGTTCCATCATTTAAGAAGCTTTTTGCAATCAATGAAGTGATCTAGGAGGTCCATACCCGTTTCCGAAGTGTTCCTCTCCCCATGTCCTTGACCAACCTAGACATGAAAGAAATTAGTGAAAAGTACCGCACTTTACATATTTCATTTATAACCGAACATGAAAACTTCAATGTGGCCAACTCATTGTTATTCAAACAAGAAACAACTCAGCAAACCAGCTAAGAAATTCATCCTTAATGCCTCTAAGGTAGCACATATCCATGAGATCAGTTACAAATCAATTTGAAGCAGTACTTACGAGATATTCTGCAACGTAGAATGAGCAATAAAGGCCCTACATGATAACAACGCTGACTACTTAAATTAAGAGTTGTTTATATGAATGAGCCTCAGAAGTGCAAGAAAACTATGACGTGGATAAACTGTCACCCTGGATTGAGCAGACACAGCAAAAGTACATTCCTTCAAACATAGGTAACTCAAGATTATGTCGTGTTAACAAATAGGTTCCGTATCAAAATGGTTTACGCATGCATGTAGAAAGATGAGTTCTCAAAAGAATCAACTTGAAATAAGATCCACTATGAAAAAACAGGTTTCCAAAGTTCTAACTAAAATAGCAGGTGCATATATTCAATGCACCAAGTTCATATAACTTCAAAATATATGTAGGAAATTAGACATTAAACTGATGGTGAAACATACGTTCAGCACTTGGAGACACATGCCACGTCTCCCCCTGGCGTGAACCTATACCAGCAAAGAACTTTTCTTCCCACTTGTCTCCCCATTTAGTTCCCAATTCAGTCTCAGCCCATTTATCCGTCCTGAGGAGTAGAAAAATAAATTCAAAATAGAATGTTTTCGCACAGACAGCAAGGAGAATCAAAATTTGGATTTTTAAATAAAAGTCTTGGAGAACACTAATAAGTCATCTCATATTTCAAGTTGTGCACATTTCTAATTCCAGAAAGTATAAGCATACCAGCACCGAGAACAGAAAAAGGCAGCACAAAATTATAATGAAATCAACAAAAGGAAATCATGGACAGTTAGAGAAAACCATTTAAGAACAGATCCTCTTCCATCATAATTCTCTCCCCACTTCTCCCACCATGATTGTTCGTTCAGTCTACCATACTTATGCGCCCCTTTCTCAGTCCCACCTTTAGCATCATATTTCTCCCACCTAGGACCAAAATTTTAAAATGTTGTTTAATTCAACTGTCTACAAAATACAATTTGGAAAGTCACCTTATTTGCTTATTACTATAATAGCTCACCATTTCTCGTACCACCCAGCATTCTCAGTGCCTGATTTCGCTTGCTTCTGTGCACTCCTCTCTATCCTTGCTAAATTACTGCAACAATATAAGGCGGTCCAGGTGGTGAATTACTGAAAATCTAGACATTGATTTTGAGGAAATATCCAATTTAATTAGAAGAGACAATTCCTACTAAGATCATTACCTCCACTCATCTTGATGAAGCACCTCTAGCCATGTTTCCCACCACGAATCCCCTTCAGCATTCCTTCCGGATTTCTCCACTCCTAAGAAATAGCAAGTCAAGTAAGTATAACCTTACACGGTTATACTGAATATGGACTAAACTTGAAACATGGACATGCCATGCAAAAGTGCAAATGATAAAGCAAGTGACATACCTAGCTCTTTGTATCCGGTCCAATCACTTTTCTCCCACCACTGTCAATGATATCAACAAATCCAATTAAACGCATCCTCCTGGGATGATACTTAATAGAGTCATAAAAACAATGCCAGCTTAAAAGCTTGACAAAATGCCATGACACCAGAAAGAGTTATACCGTTTCTTTCCACTCCGAGGAACCATCATGAGATTTGCCGCCCATCCTGGTCCATCTACATCTATACCCATTATAACGCAAATCCTCTCCACTCTCTCGATACCAAGTACTTCCACCTTCATTGGTGCCTGACTCATAAACATTTTCATTCAACAAACTGATCCCCCAATCTTTCTCATTCGCGATTCCCGTGTCTACATTGAGAAAGCAGCGCAATCAATTACCCGCAATGTGACTGCATTTTGAACAAAAACTGACATAAACTAAGAGGAAAACAGATCAGTTACCTCTCTTTGGCGGAGTATCTCGCGACTGGGGGGCTGAATTTCTAGGAGTAGTACAACGAGGATAAAACTTATCATGTTTCTTAACAAAACGAGACCTGAATGAATTGAAGTAGTACTAATCAGTAACAATGAGAATCAATCCTAACAAAAAAAAAACAGATAAAGTTTAAAGATCAGAGGCGCAGCTTACTGAGAAGAAGGGAATGACAATGGTGAAGTGGCTTGCGCTCGGACCCGATGAGGGCTTTTCTCTCTGGGTTTCTCAACAATCTTACCCGACCCGCAACTCCTCCGGGGGTCAGAGCAGCAGCAGCTACTGATCCTACCCACTCGAGTTTTGCTACTTCCGAGGCGGGAGAACCTCAATCCCCATTGTTTCTTCTTGCTGAGCTGGAACGGGACATTAAGTGGAAGTTGAGGCGGAGGGGACGGCGAAATGGCGAGTCGATGGGGGTTGAAATCGAGGTGAGTCGCGAAACCTCTGGAAGTGGCCGCCATAAGTTAGGAGAATGCCATAGGGAAGAAGTAGCGGTGGTTATAGGGCGGGGGAGGCGGTGGTTTTTGAAGAGGAGAAGAGATGGTAAGGGGAGAGAGAAATGCGGAGTTTTTAAAAATTAAAAATTAAAAATTGAAAAATGGGGTTAAGATTGCATGGATTAAGCAGACAATGGGTTGACATTAATCGACTTTTTAAAAATTAAAAGTTAAAAATTGAAAAATAGGATTAAGATTAAGCAAGGATTAAGTAGACAATGGGTTGACATTAAGCGAATTTTTAAAAATTAAAAATTAAAAATTGAAAAATAGGGTTAAGATTAACATTAAGTAAAGATTAAGCGGATTGACATTAAGTGACTTTTTAAAAATTGAAAAATGGGGTTAAGATTAACATTAAGCAAGGATTAAACAGACAATGAATTGACATTAAGCGACTTTTTTAAAAATTAAAAATTAAAAATTGAAAAATAGGGTTAAGATTAACATTAAGCAAAGATTAAGCAGACAATGGATTAACATTAAATGATTTTTTTAAAAATTGAAAAATGGGGTTAAGATTAACATTAAGTAAGGATTAAGCAAACAAATGGGTTGACATTAAGCGACTTTTAAAAATTAAAAATTAAAAATTGAAAAATGGGGTTAAGATTAACGTTAAGTAAGGATTAAGCAAACAAATGGGTTGACATTAAGCGACTTTTTAAAAATTGAAAAATGGGTTAAGATTAACATTAAGCAAGGATTAAGCAGGATTGACATTAAGCGACTTTTTAAAAATTAAAAATTAAAAATTGAAAAATGGAGTTAAGATTAACATTAAGCAAGGATTAAGTAGACAATGGATTGACATTAAGCGACTTTTTAAAAATTATAAAAATTGAAAAATGGGGTTAAGATTAACATTAAGCAAAGATTAAGCAGACAATGGATTGACATTAAGCGACTTTTTAAAAATTAAAAATTAAAAATTGAAAAATGGGGTTAAGATTAACATTAAGGAAGGATTAAGCGGACAGTGGATTGACATTAAACGACTTTTAAAAATTGAAAATTGAAAATTAAAAAATGGAGTTAAGATTAACATTAAGGAAGGATTAAGCAGACAATTTTTTAAAAATTAAAAAATGCGGTTAAGATTAACATTAAGTAAGAATTAAACAGACAATGGGTTGACATTAAGTGACTTGTGTTGAGGTAGTGTTTTGTTTTATTTGTATATTTTAGCTAAATAATTAATAATTTGTATGAATTTGGAAATTGAAAAACAGACGAGAGGCGAAAGATGCTGTGGTCGAATGGATTGCGCTGAGAGAGATGATTCAGATCGGCCATGGCTGCGAATCCCGGATTCTATTATACACGTGAGCATCCTGGTCCCACCTTTTGTACTTTGCATCTCTCTTCCCTCTCTCCCTCTGCCACGTGTTCTTCCTGTAGCCGTTAATTGACAGTTAAGACTAATTAGACTAATCTTATTAGAATAATGACAGGCTCTTCCAATAAAAAATTTAAAACTCGAATTGAAATTTTACTTTTAATAAACAATTTTGATTAATATTTTTTACTTAAAACTATCAATAAAATGGAGCCTTAATAATTTTACTTAATTATCAATAAATATTCTAACAAAAAAATCAATCTCTAGTTTTTTGAATTTTCCATAAAATTTTGAAATCCTTTATATATAGTTTACAAATTCTTTAATTTTTTATATTTTCTGTAATTGTATGATTTTTTATAATAATTTCTCCTGTCTTTTTTATAATTCGTTGCATTCTCCTATTTTTCTTAATTTTTTAATTATTAAAAATATTATTAGAAAAATGTAATCTTCATTTTATGATTTATTTTTATCTTTTAATAATCTTTGAATATAAAAAATAAAAAATTTAACATTTTGAAAACTAGAAATTGCTTATCCCAACACAAGCCTAAATTGAAGGAATGGGAAGGTGGTCGGTCTGTTTTTCGGGGTTTGTGGGAGGAAATACTTGTGGCTGCTGTAGGAGTCGGCAGAAAAAATGAATAAAAACTCTAATAAAAAGAATAATGGAAGTGAAATCCCAAATCCAAATCCTGGATTCATAGACTTTTTTCACAAGAAATCTTTGTTGATGGCTACTGGTTGGAAAATCCAAAACACTGATCTTATCCAAACATCAGAATTTGCAAATTGCAACTTAAAACACCAGGCAACCATACGAGCAAGTACGTGTTTTTTCACACATTCCCCAGCACGTTGACGTTGATGACAATTGTTGACCAGGAGCTGAAAGATTGCAACTTGCAGCAGATAAGCTGAAATTCAAAAAACGTGGGAGCTTGCGTGTCCAGATAGATACACGTGGCGTTTGTAGTTTGCTTGCTTGGTGACTGAGAACCCCACCTGTCAATCAGCAAAGAGAATATTAGAAATCTGAGGCTTTTGTGGTTCTGCCAATGAACGAGGAAACCATGTATCGTACTCGTCGTCATCCCGACCCCATTTGGATAAGCTTCACGTCACTTCCAGATTCGCAACGGATCTCTGCTGCCAATAATTAATTAATGACAGCCATGTGTCTCGCAACTTTTTCTGCCATTTCAGTCTTTTACCTCATCATTCCTCACGTCCACCACACCATCCATAGTGCCATACATACTGATACAACAATGGAAAAAAAGAGCACCTAATTAAGTTTTTTACTTGAAATTTGATACAAAAAATAATTATTTTTGAATTAATTCAAGTATTGTATACATTGGTATCTGGTGTAAAAAAACAAATGTCTTTTACTAGCAAAGAATGAATTATAAGTTTTTGCAGTATCAAATATGCACTAAATATGTAAATAAAAATTGCAGCATGCATAGAAATTTGTAGAACAAAAGTTTCATAAAAAAAGAAGTAACAAATGTTGGAGTATAGATTTAGTATACTTCCAAAATCGGTGTAGACCACACCAGTAAAAGCCCTTGAGTAGAAGATGATGAATAACTCCTTGTTGAATTTAAGTGAAACCATGTGTAGAAGAAAATACAACATCAATGGAGGAGCCTTGACGATATCCAAACATACAATGCACTGCAGTTATACTGTGGTGGTATACATGGGAAGAGAAATGAATTTTTACTATGCAGGAAAAAAAATCGTCGGCGTTTCCCCGATACAGAAAGTGCGCACGGATGCTGTATTAACACGTTTTACTTCACTTTCCCTTACAGAAAGTGCGCACGGATGCTGTATTAACACGTTTTACTTCACTTTCCCCAGTCAGCCATTGTATTCGAATACCCAGTTTTCGGAATCCTCTTTGGCATTGGTATGGTGGAAACAACCAGAGCATGAACAGTTTATGACGAACATCATCTTTTGGAGAGAAACGGCTTCACAGATTCTACGACTACCTGAAACATGTCAGAAGAAAACAAATCATTTCATGAGACGCTGAACCTACATGATACGATATCATTTGACCAAGGAAACGTTTCCAAATAATGTTGACTAAATCCATCATCAGATCAAAAAATGCAGATCAAAAAACAAAAACAAGTCCAACAGTTTTTGAAGTGAAATGAAACTTTGTGCGGTATGCTTTCCAGGAACATTATAGCTATTTGCACATTCATTCCCAACTCAAGCACCCAACAATATTATGGAAAAACTTATGTTAAGAAACATGCAGCAGGACAATGATAAGCAGAGCTCCACAACCTAGATATGTAATTAACTACCGGTTCTGGCCAAATAGGTTTAGCACCGACAAATTCAGGCTAGGGTTCTTCTCAATTTAAATTTCAAAATTTCCTATTGTTCCTCCATATGATAAATGACAATGCTTACCCTTCCATCATAAGATAAAGAAGCAAAAATCCAAGGTTCACGAGAACTCCAAGCAAGGCCTGTAACCCAAAGATAAGACTAATTAGGTGGGTCAAGTTTAACAATGAGAGCATTTAAGATATCAGTACGAAATACCGAAATACTACTACCATAAACACTGTCTTCATAGTCACTGTATGAATTGAGCAATGGATCAACTCGCCGTCTTGGTGATTCAACCAGACTGCTAGAAACAAAAGTATTGATGGGATTACCTGAATCAATAAAACCATGAACTGAAAAAAAGAATCATAATAATGCTTCTAATGCATAAATAAGAAAATGACCTCTCGGACGTCAACTCATCACGAATTGATGTAGAAGCCGACCATAAGTTAACAGTTGAATCTGTACCACCACTCTGCAAAGTACGTAACATAAAGTTGATAAATAACATATCCAGAAAACCAATGCAATGCTTTGTTTCTAGCTATTCATCTTCATCCAAAATAGTAAGAATGATGATGATAGAAGCGCATGCTGGAAAGGGCAAAAAATGCATTCAGATTTCATAACTTTACTGTTTATCAACTACCTACTATGTCCTCAACGTTCAAGTATGAGCAAAGGCTCTCTTCGACAAATAACCCCATGCAGAGGTCATTATGAAGCATATAACAACTTTTGTTTTCCACCTAAGTTTAGCAATGAAATAGCGGGTAACATCCCAGAAGGGAAACAGAAACTATCCCAAGAAATAATCATATACCGCACATCAGCTTGTGCATGTGTGTTTGTGTGTGTAAGAAGGATAGAAAGCGAACCAAAATAAGCCCATCATACTCAGGGTTACAAGTGACTGCCCATGTCCTGCCAACATTTGTAAACACAAAAGTAAGAAACATAACTTCCGGAACATGAGAAGTTTTTGAAACTGTGGAAGTGCCAGTTTAAGACATCAAAGTTATGTAAAGATGAGACACGTGGAACTGGAAGTATATTAACAGAATGTCAACAGGTCAAGAGGGGTCAAAAGTGTACCAGTGTGAATGTCCAGGAAGCTCTTTTATAGGAACCTTAGGCATTCTAAGATCCCATATGTGTAACCCAGATTCATCCTCTGCTGTGACCTGTAATAATTGGTTTCATAATGCGAAGAGGTATCAAAATCAGTAGTTTTACTGCTGGAAAACAAAACAAGCTGTCTAACAGGTTACTTTCATGAATTGGAGCTTTATAAATTTCACAAGAACGGTTCATAATATGAAAGCAAGAGACTATAATGTTGTTCAAGATATAACATACCCACTTCTAACACTTAAGTCTCCTAAAACAATGTTTGTACTAGTTTTCCTTTTAATTTTGGTTGAAGCAAACAACCCTTAAAAGGATTCCATGTTGATTCTGAAAATAATTGGGACACGATAGAGAATAGAGGGATTATGGCATAAGTATAGAGCTCCAAAATTAATGGCAAATGATCCCAAAGCAAGAGGCTGCCAATCCATGTGTAATCATAAGAATAATATCCTTAACAGCTAAAATTTGTAATTAAAAGGTAATGAGACAGTCTGTAGGAAGATAAACTTGTGGCTACAAACAGCTACACTCTTACAAGTATATGTTTCTTCTTTGTGTCATAGTCAATATTTTGGACATGTGCACACTCAAGTGAATTTGTTTTCCTGTAAAAAAGATAATCACTTTGTTACACATGACGATCAAAATACAAATCACCAAACAGAAAATAAATAAATAATAACAAACAATTAGCAGTTTCAAAATCGTCCCAAAACTTGATTGAGCCCACATACATAGATTTGTTTATACAATGGCACCTAGCTAGCAACAAGATGCTTTTTCCCAAGAAAACAATTGTGAGAAAAAAATTATAATTTTTTTTCAAAAGAAAGAAAAAAATCGTGAATGCATTTCATTACAATATACAATAATTTTCTAAATCAAGAATAAGAACTCTATTCAAACTTCTAACACAAACTCATCCATAAGCCAGTGATTTTCAAATGTTGGCTATGATCAAATGGATATGCAGACATCATACTTCATTGTCCGTAGATCCCAGAATTGGATTGAAGATTCACTAGTTGCTGCAACAGAATTCACATCATGTGGATCCCAAGCTCCGCCAGACAATGAATGCATACCAGCTGACTCCTTAGATTGTACCTAGAATATTTTAGTAAGACCTGAATAAGTGTTGGCTCAAGAGTGACTCACTATGACTGGGTTTTACTATCATGATCCAGAAATTTTATATGGACAGTACCTGGGCATCTTTCCTTGAGCAATCTAAACTCCACACAAAAAGACTTTCCTCATCAATGCTGATCAACTTATCATTCCTTCCAGATGGCCACCACAGAATGCTGTTGAGTAGAAAAATATTCAGCAGATGAGCCAAACGCAAATAAGTATGCAAGAAGCAAACAGTCATACAACTTGAGTATGTGCCATGCATAATTCATTCAGCTAAAAATAAGTCACTAGTCATTAAAGGGTTTGCAAAAATCAAGATTGTCATATTGTCTAGTGTGAAAACTCCAAAATTAAGTACTTGAGATCTATCTAAACTGTTGAAAGCAAGACCTCAAACCTTCAAAACAAGTATAATTATGGATTTATGATTGCATTCTCCTAAATAGTCACCCAACTCTAACAATACATTCCAAACCTATAAAATTGATAAATCAAAAACCGCATGCATTAGAGCACGGACTAGTTAAGTTAAGCATTAATAAGCTCACCAATTGATCTTCCCAACATGAGTATCAAGGGAGGCAATTCTTTCCAACTGTGGAGAATTCAACTGCCCGTACAACTCCGGGATCTGCCATACAGCTGCTCCGTATGATTCACCTGCAACAACACCCAGATACATCAAATCACGCTCCCCACTAAAGCCACTACTCAACTTAAACACAAGACTAGCATTGTAGAATGAACTAATTAAATCATACAGTAGTTGACACATGATAACACTAACTAATGTCAAAACTGAAAACACTAACAGAGAATGGTGAAACTTACCAGTGGAGAAGACAGTAGAGAAGATTCGCTGATCAAAGGGACACGAAGCAAGGTCCCAGATCTCATTAGGATGAGAAAACAAACCCTCACAGAGAAGCTCAGTTCCATCAGAAGATAACCGAATCAAATGCACCTAGTGATACACTTCATTAGATCTAAAGCGAAACAAATTAACGAAAAACAAAAGAAAGAGTGAATTCACGCAAATACCTCATTTTCTTCTCGGAGACTGAGAGTGCCAGTAATGAAGCTGGTATGATCGGTGTCTGCTTTGACATCTGATATGCATCTAGCCTGAGGATTATCATGAAATGAAGAAATTGATTATTGAGTCAAAATGATTCGGGATCATGAAATGCATAAGATTGATTTAGGGGTTTAAGAAATGATTGACCTGATACTTGAGACCATAGCCAACACCTGTAGATCCTCCCTGCATTGTTTTCTTTCACCACCTGATGCAGAAAATCCTCGTCTCTGCGCCGTCAATTCAACTGTTCAACGGTACTTAACGCCTTTCTTTCTTCATTCATGATTTTTCGATTACTTTTCTAAGTTTTCTGATCAGTGCTTCTTTGATGGATAAGTTGGTGCCAACAGAGAGTTCTTTTTCTTCTTCTTAAGGCCCATATAGAAATTATTATCTGTTCAAAGCTCAAGCTCAAGTTAAAGCCCAAGCCTAACGATAAAGGACAGGTCCAAAACTCCAAATTTAAAACAGATCAGTTTTCACATAAAAATTAAACCTTCCGATAAAGAGAGGTGGTTTGACTTTTAACGTAAAAAATTCTCTTGAAAATTTATGATAAATCATCATCTTTATTTGTGTGAAAAGTAATGAAATTTAATAATTTCTATTAACACTTTGTAAGAATTACGTTAACTGTTTTCTTTGTATTACCCGTTAATAAGAAATTTGGAAGAAAATAATTTAAATTCTCAAATCTTAATAAAAAATTATTTTCAAGTCCTTTTTTATTCAAGATTGATAAATTAATAAAGTAGATAGTAACTAATTACTCAACAATAATTTAAAAAATGATGCACGTAGTAAAGAAAAATACGCAAATTCACTAGGATAGATTCGAGGTCTGACAATATTCAAATAAAATTAATTTCCATTTAAAAAAAGGTCAAAAAGGACCCACAAAGGAGGGAAAAAAAAACTTGAAACATTTTTCACCAACATTTTCCAACCATCAATATCCTCCATTAGAATTTAGAACTCACGTATCAATCACTAGACTGCATGTACTCCTACATATTGATCGATTTCCCTGAGATACATTGCCACAAAGAATAAATAAACTATTAACAACTAACGAATCATGTTATTCCTCTAGATCTCTCCCCTTTCCCCCCTAAATCCTCATTGGTATTGTTTTCTTCAGCGTATCAGTAATGGCAAAACTTTCGAAAACAGAAGGAAATTTTCCAAATCTCTTTTCTCACCGACATTTATAACTATGCGAAGAAATTCACCGTCAAACTCTGAAGCTACATGAAAAAACTCATCTTCAACCGGAAACTCTAGGAGACGGTAGGTGCTTGCAATGGATGCATCTCTTTTTTATTTCTTCCTTTTTCCTTTTCGAGGGGGGCATCGGCATCCTAGCCATTATATACAGTAGCTTGCGCCGCATAGTTAGAAGGTTTGTCACACCCATGCAGAGTGGGTAGTGGGTTAGGGTTTAAACCAGGCAGAGAAAACCCAATACGAAGCCTGCTCAATCAGAAAGAATTTCTTCCAACTCAGGTTCCTCACTGGCGATTCCATCATAATCTAGATTTGTAGAATTGAGTAGACTATTCTCTTGAAAGATCTCTTGAAAGCCTTCCTCCACATCATCATCACGATCAGTTAATTCTTGATCGTCATCAACAGCCTGATCATCACTCGGTACATCATCCACGGGTGTTTCATCATCGTTATTGAACTTAAGGGATGCTGAATCTTTCTTTGCCTTTGCCTTTGCCTCTGCCTCAGAATCTTCACAAATGCAGGTATGTGGGTTCTCATGAAACTCTCCTCTACCAGGCCTCACTTCCTTTGGTGCACCCATAAAACCCCTCTGGTAAGTACGAATGTTAGAGGCAAATTCCTCCCAAGTCATGTTATCTCGGTTCAAGAACAACCGGTAGAGTTTCTTGGCATTTGGACGAATGGTTGGTTTGTGACCAAAATATCCCCTGCCAATACAGATTCCTAAAATTAGTAGCTGGCGGTAGTAAATAAGCAAACCCTGAAAACAAAATGATTAAAAAAACAATTACCTCCGTCCAGCTATTATTTTAGCCATATTTCCATTATTATTGGTGACAAACACATCACTTTCATCACAAACAATAAAGTCTAGAGCAGCCATTCTTGAAGAAAATGAAGAAAACGGATTCAATTCCTCCTTGCTTGCTATACTCTCTTTTGTATAGAAATTTGGGAAGAGTGCTTTTAGGGGTGCCAAAGTCTCTTCCCCTCCATATATTACCCCAGATGCCACATACATATGAACATCACTGCCATAGCCCAACGCTCTCAGCATCATACCAATTTCATGAGGAGTGAGCGGGCATCTTCCTTGCCTTCTCACCTTGTCAGGGTTTTTCATCTGCAAATAATATATCATGCATGTTCTATGATACCAAAGTTTGACGAGCAACGAAAGACAAATCAAAATTCACTTAACTGAAAATCACTTAGTTTTACACCCAATGCAATTAAAGCTCATTTTTATTATAGTATGCTTCTATAATACTAGATCCTTACAGACGTTTAAAGATCATGAATTACATTAAGCAAACTAACTCTCAGCAATGATATAAAATTAAAGGAGAATCCCTAGTACATTGAAATGAAAATGTAGCAATCAACAAGCATGTTTGCAAACCTTCAGGTTCAGTATTTTCCAACAGAGAAAATATTATAGTTATTATTCTGAAGAAACTTATAGCAAGAAAACATCCTTGACACTTACATGTAAAGTTTTCCACCTCTTCCGTAAAGCACCAAGTTCTTTCCTTTCCTTATCACCTCCTCCATAATAGCATCCTGAGAATGCCAACATATCAGGTTCAAACCTGCATCAAGAAACATTTGGTTTGCATCTATAAACCGCGTTAGGGCGATCTCACAGAAATTCAGATCCCTTAAGCATAGACATTATTGGCTAATATTTACAATGCAATTATAACTAGCACTTGAACGCATCTTTTGTGTGTGCTTTTGTTCTAGGACAGCAACTGTGCCTTCGGTGCACAATGAGAGTAGCCCTCTCTATCACTGAATTCCATACATGCAATCATATATTTGTTTTATGCCAGTAAATACACACCAAAACATACAGGTGGGTAACAGAGTAAGCACAAAAAGGTATCTTTCTAACTAGAGATATAACACACATCAATGCAAAATCAATCAATTACCTAAGGTGCAAGGCAATGTATCGCTTGCTTTTCATCCTCACTCGGTGGACCAGTTTCTCACCCATTTCTCGAATAGGATCAGTAAACTTTAAAGCATTGTAGTTAACTCTACATCTCAACTTCTGTAGTTGTGTATCCAACCTATTTGAAAGTCTATAGTCAAACTTTGAGAGCTGAATTGCCTGTCAAAATATGAGCCTAGTTAGTCACAAAATAATCAACCAAGATTTCCAAGAAAGAGACCAAATATAGAAACCAAATAGTTTGTCAAATGATGAGCCGTGTTAGTCACAAAATAACCAGCCAAGCTTTCCAGGAAAGAAACCAAATACAGAATTTGAACTCCAGCAGATTGATCATGTAAAATTCTTAATCCATGGTTTGAATTTCAGGTAGTAATGCCAAATTCTGCAGTAGAGATAGAATGCAACAGTTCAAGCCAAATAAAAGTGAAAAGGCAGAAAAGATGCATCTTGAAAGTTACAAGGTTTCTTGCAATTTGGAATGCATGATAAATATACTACATTGCTAACATTTTTCACAGAATGTTAGTCTAAAATGTTGGCGAAAGGTTGAGACTATTAATGGCCAAAATAACTATAAAAGGGACCCACGAACTACCAAGATATTGACATCCAGGTCCCTCAGAAGTAAGTTTTGGGTTGTTGTTGTTGTTTGCTGGTGTTGCACGCGATGCTGGTGGGTGTGTGTTACCGGCCTCGAACCTGTGGCCCGTGGTTAGGCAATCTAGTGCCTTAACACTCAGAAGTAAGTTAAATAGGGAAAACGGGAATAAAACAAAACCCCTAATTAAATGTCAACAAATCTGTAAAGATGCAAGTAGCAAACTAATCGTGGTAAAACTTGTAACTAATGTACTGTTGACCTCCTCCTACAATGTCCAACCAGTTCCCACCATGTTAAATATTCAATGGTTCACTTAAATCACCCATGATATAAAAATTCAAATCACCATTTGAGCATTTCTCTGATTCTTTTTCTTCTCAAACTTGGTTTTCTATACCTAACACAGACTCATACTACATACACAAAACTAATGATTGAACAAATATTAAATGTTTTACAATTAATAAACTTGATTAGGCAACTAAGATGATATTCCCAAATAGTCTGGAGAAAAGCAAATGCAATAGAAGAATCAACACCATAACGTCTGTTCAAGCCCAAGAGTGGGCCAGCAGTAAGATGCAAAAAATAAACAAGCAAGACTCCTAACATTTGATCTGGGAAGTAGAACAAGTTATCATGGGTAGGTAATCAAGAGAAGAAAAAAAATTAGAACTGGAACTTACATGCCTTTTCAAAAGAACAGGTAATACGCGAGTCAGGTAACATCTCTCATTACACTTCCGCGGAACGCGCATGGAACGTATAGTCCAAGTTTTCCCTGCCTTTAGTGGCAGAGATTTAATGATTTTGACATCATTTGACAGAGAAGATATAAACCAATCGACATCAAAAATCTCTGAAAAATTACTGCAAAATACAAAGTAAAAAGTGGTTATTTGTTTTTTGATCCAAAAAAAAAAAGTGGTTATTGGTTGCTGTATAATACTTATATCCTGGAACATTAAAAACATAGTCTACCAATTGACTTTGATAAAATCAATTCAAAATACATCAGCTATAGATTCATTTTTATTTTCTCTTTTCATAAACTGAAATTGCATATGAAGTTGTCAACTGTGCATACTAAATGACTAACCTTGCATCCTTCCAAAAAGATTTCTGGTCCAACTTTGGAACGACCAGAGTGGCATTTAAAATTCGGGCAGCAACAACAGCATCTGTAATCTTCAAAAGTGCACATTGGAGTCTTAATACCAGATAATAACCCAAGTACTCTAATATTAAGTAGGATAACCACAAACAACATATTTGGTAGAAGGTCATAAACATCTGAAACAGTATACAGACAGTAACAGCTCAGTCAAATTCTTTAGTCTAGCAGCAAGAAGATGAGATAAAACTGTAGGAGGCTTTCTGAATTGGCAAGCCTTTTTTTTTATCAACAGATTGGCAAGCCTTAAGCAGTACATTGTACGTTTGTTTTCTGAATACATAAAGGAAGAGCTTTGCTCTTCTAGTTTTGCAGAAGCATATTGACAAGTATGTAAACAATATAAATTAGCACTTTTAGTAAATATCTTAAATGATATGGAGATTGAAGTCATGCCTGAACAGATGAAAGAACCAAAAGTATAACAAACAATTCAACCAATTGAAGTCCAGGATCATTATGCTACATTGTGGAGGCCCACCATTACCTACATGCTTATTTCCAACATTCATACATACAAACAAATGATACCATGATAAACCCAAGAATGAATCATAAACCGAGCCATTGGAACAAAGCCACTATAACTTATGTCAATGTCTTATACTTTGCAAAATCAGCAGGAAAGGCAAAAGGCACAACTATAACCATAATATATGAGAACAGGAATTACCCCAGTCCTTTGCTGATTCAGTCCTCCACTAGCAGCAATCACCAGGTACCGGTTGGGTTCTGTAACAGCAAGTGCATCTGCAATATTATCAACCAAAAAATCACCACATTAATGAAGAAAAAGAAGGTTATTTATAAAAAATGCACAGGCAATTAAAAGAAAAGTTTACTTCTTCATTCTACTATATACATACTTGCAAAATGCTTGCCGGCATCACTACACCCGTAGAAGTATTTGGAATTCTTGAAGCTCCAAACGTCACGATCCGATCTCTTCCCTTTTTCCTAATAAAAGGTCGCCCAAAGAAGAAAATTAGATCACACAACACTATTTCAAAAAGAGAAATAGACCAGTCAATCGAAGAAGAGAAAGCCCTCACCGGTATACTGAAAACTGGCAGCCCAACCGCACCGTCAACAGCAACATCACTATAACTAACGCGAGACTGAACCAGAAAACAAACTGAGTGAATAAACAAAATAAACAATAAAAAGGAATACATAGCTATCATTTTTAAAACGAGGAACCAAAAAAATAAAAAGAGAGAGCTCGAAACAGGATTGGAAAGGAATGCGAGTGTACCGTTACCCCATCGCCGCGTGGTTTGTGGGAGTCAAGAGGAAGAGGAGCGAAGAAGGAGATGATGCCAAACAGGACAAGGATAGCTAGGGAAACAGCGGAGATGCGAGGGAGGAGAGAGCGGAGGCGGTTGTAAAAGGAGTGGTTGTTGTGGTTATGGTGGTGGCGGCGGCGGTGAACAGCCATAGTTGAAGAAGGTGGTGGAGGGAGGAGTGGAGCATTTTACTTTTATTATCTCTCTTTTGTATCTGATTCCTTCCTTCCACGTATAGGCCAGGTTGGATTTTTTTTCCCAGAAAAAGGTCAGTGTGGTCCTTGTCAATTATCCCAAAAAAGGACAATTTTAAGTCTCTTCTTGGGAAAAAAGTTGTACTAATAATTTTGTAGTAACTGTTTATGGTAATTTCGAGTAAAAACAAGAAAAACAAAAAACTGACTAGCTCCTCTGTTAGTTAAAAATATGTGTTTTATTAATCACAGAAAGAAAAAGAAAAAGAAAAGACTAGTTCCTCTGTTAGTTAACCATCCACACTGCTACCGTGGAACTCATCTTCAATCTCTCTCTCAATTCTCTGTCACTACCCCCCACTCGCTCCCTCCCTCTACATTCCCTTTTCCTGGTTAACGACCCCAATTTTTTTTTAAATATTCACTGATAAACCCTAGAAAACAGAAGCTCAATGAATTCACTCTCAGTAAAACCTTCATTCTTTCTACCTAAATTCCCTTCTTCTTCCTCTCCTTCGTCATCGTCTTCGAGCAGCTCCGCGATCCTTGTATCCAGCCGGCTTCGATTTTCTTCTTCGGCAACTTTTCCCAAAACGACGTTGAATTGCACCAAAACAAGGATAAACTTAAGACTCGTTAAAGCTTACGATTCTTCCAACCCCAACAACTCCACAAATAACTCCGGTGGTGCTGATTCCAAGCCTACCAATGGCACTCTGGTAAATTTTCCATCTTGTTCTCTTTATCCGCCGGCAATCTAGATGTTTATGTGCTTCAGTTTGATTTTGCACTTGAAATCAACAGCCAAAGAGTAGGAGAGATATCCTGTTGGAGTATGTCAAGAGTGTGCAACCAGAATTTATGGAGATGTTCGTGAAAAGAGCACCCCAACAGGTTTTTGCATTTTTGCTTTGTTTGTGACGTTATTTGAGTAGCTCTCTTTTACTGCTCTTTTTAGTGATAATTGTAGGTGGTTTTTGTTTAGGTGGTTGATGCAATGCGACAAACGGTGACTAACATGATTGGGACTCTTCCTCCCCAATTCTTTGCTGTGACAGTTACTACTGTAAGTAGTTTCTTGGTTTTTGTATTGGCATTTGAGATTATCAGCAGTATCAATCTGATTTTTCTGTTTTATTAGGTTGCGGAAAATCTTGCACAGCTCATGTATAGTATTATGATGACTGGTTATATGTTTAAGAATGCGCAATACCGTGTGGAATTGCAACAGAGTTTGGAGCAGGTTGCCCTTCCTGATGTGAAGGAAGAGGTGATTTTCCCTTGATTTTAGCTCATGTATGCTGGTTTAAGTTAATCAGTTTGACAGTTTAATGCCTTTTTCTATTACTTTCATCATCTCAGTGTATGACTGGTGGTGTGATTGCTACAGGACAAACCAGATTATGCACCTGGCACGCAGAAGAATGTGTCTGGTGAAGTTATTAGGTGGAATAATGTTTCCGGTGTTGAGAGAGTAGATGCTAAAAAGTATATAGAGTTACTTGAAGCGGAGATTGAGGAATTAAACAGTCAAGTTGGTAGAAAGTCTGCCAACGGACAAAATGAATTATTGGAATACCTCAAGTCTCTTGAGCCCCAAAATTTGAAGGTAAAAGACAATCATAACTTATTTCTCTCAATTTTTTCCCACTCTATGCGATTAATAACTCAGATTAGTGGAAGATTAGATTAGTATATGATAGCTTTATCAGTTATTTTAATTGGCATTCAGAATGCTACATGGTTTATACATCTATCATTTTATGGCCATTTTCTAGATACCATCTGTTTTCTTTTAAATCATTTTCTGAAGCACCTAACTTAGTTCAATGTCATAGGATACGTCTTGTGAAAAAGCAACCGAGCTTTACTTTCAATGACCTATTCATTATCATCTTCACATGTTGAGTGGAGTAACCATGGCTAATTACTGGATTATGATTTTCAAGTTACAATTTTATGGTCATGTAGGACTTAACAAATAGTGCTGGAGAGGATGCTGTGCTTGCAATGAACACATTCATTAAGCGTCTATTGGCGGTCTCAGATTCTGACCAAATGAAGGTTTGGCATTCTACTGAAAACATTTGCTATACATTTTATTCGAGGCAGTGTTTCGGCAACTAAAACATCACCTTGACCAAATTTGTGCTTTGTTTCACACATATGATTTGCATTATTATGATTGTGGATTCGGATTCAGAAAAGATGAACATTTGGTAAATAGGAAATAATAATGTGTTTGGAGGAATGAACTTGTCAATGGAATGAACAGTTTAGGAAAATAGCCTAGAATTATTTTGGTCTTACTGAATAGTTTGATCGAACAAAGAGGTTTCATGTATGGTCCTAAGTGACTCCTTACATTTTGTTGATGCTTTAACATTAGAAAAATAGCTAGAAATAGATTTTGCATATTTGTCACTATAAACCTATAAACCTATAAACCTTAGGGCAAAGAAGATGGGCTTCTAAATGCATAGCACAGTGGCCTATTGCCATCAGGATTCTGTTTAGGTCTTTTATTTGACAAGGTGTGGACTTAAACGTAGCGTCTGGTTGCAGGCAAGTATTACAGAAACTAGTGCTCCAGAACTTGCGAAGCTACTTTATTGGTTGATGGTCGTTGGGTACAGCATTCGCAACATTGAAGTGCGGTTTGATATGGAAAGAGTACTTGGGACTTCTCCAAAGCTTGCTGAGTTGCCTCCTGGAGAAAATCTGTAGTTATCTGCTAGTGATGCTATGGCAAGTTACGCTTTACAATCTCTTATTGCCTGCTCTACAATGCTGCGAGCTAGCACAACTATCTACATTGCATGAAGCAAGTCGAGTCACTGAAGGCTGAATACAAGGATGAGCAGGAAAGATAGGTTTTGGGTGCTACTTGTGAGTGGCTTTGCAATTGATTGAAAGATGTCGTTAATGAAATACTGATTAGAAAGATTCTCATTCCAAAACGTTGCCAAGTTATTCACATCTTGATTTATGGTTACTCGGGGAGGTTTGGAACCGATAACTGTATCATGTTCGAATCTGGAAGAGCGATAATTACATGAGAAGACTGAAGTGTTTCTGCGAAACACGAGGCTCTCCAATTTGTATCCAAATATGTAACTATGCCAACTAGCTTGTAGTGACTAATTTGCCATACACATTATTAGAAAGAAAAATCTGACAAGCAGGTAGGTAGGAGACCGGGAGCATCCACTTAGGATGGGTACAGCTTCTACGATTGAGTAGTAACGCAAGTTACGCAACCAACAAATCTGCCCCATTTCTAGTTGGGTTGGACAAATTTACTCTTTAAAGAAACTGGACAAGAAATAAACTGATAAGTTCGATAGAATTTAAAACTTTAATTAAAAGTAGATAAATTTTTTATTACTCAACTACAATTAATATTGATTTTTATTTTGTTGTTTTATATACTTGGTGACTATTTCAGTATTCATAATTCTCATTTACTATTTTAGTGTGATTTTATTGTTCCACTAATGTTTTATCCTTTAAAGGACGAAGTAAGGTTAAAAATAATTTCTGTGTTCATTTTGAAAACGAGAAAAATCTGAGCTCAGTAAAGCTTTTCAAATTTGAGAAAATGATTTTACATTTACTACTGATTCAAATTTGGGTTGAACTCGAGGCTTTTTTTAGTTGGACTCTAACTTAAAAAAATGTACTAATAATTTAACTGTTTTATTATTATAATGATAATTAATAGCATAATTATTTTTTTATAAAAATATATATACAGTTAAACCTCGATAAATGAATGCTCTTGGGACCAGCAAAAAATATTCGTTTAGTGAGTTTATTTACTTATCGATAAATGAATATATTATTCATTTATCGATAAATGAATTTTTATTCATTTAGATAGTATTTTTACATTTTTATTTTTTCGTATGATTATTTATTTTACATTTAATGTACAAATACGTATATAGACTATGTACATGCATCATGTACTTATAAGATTCTATGTATGGAATACTTAGAGTCTAAATACATGCAACATGTACTAATAATAATATTCTATGTATGGAATACTTAGAGACTAAGACAATGTACCTAACCTACCTACAAACTACTATATATATTTTTCTAGAGTCTTGTTGATTGGAAGAAATATTTATGTTTTTAGGATATATATATATATATATATATCTTATGAATTTTAATGATTATTCATTTATATTTACATGGGGTCTTTAAGGATTCAAAAAAAATTATTCGTTAATGCATTTAGCGAGGTTATTCATTTAGCCCATTTGTCCAAGTCGGGACAGGAGAAAATTATTCATTTGGCGAGGTTATTCGTTTATCGGACATTCATTTATCGAGGTTTAACTGTAAGTGGATGGTCTGGTGAGTAGATTGTTTAACGAAAACGTGGATGGTAATTTTAAGCAAGGTTAAAAATTAGTGAAAAAATTGTCCAATAACTTTATATTTTAATTTTTTTAACTATACCTAACGTATAAGTCATATGAAACAAATATAATTGGAACTTATTTATGACATAAAAAATACTTTATTTTAAAATGTATAGAGTATAGTTTGAGTTGCGATATGTTGCACAACATAACACAAATGAAAGAAGCAACATATTTCGAAGCGACATGAAGATAAACAAAAGGGGCATAGATTATAAAATTAGTGTTATAGAAAAGTGAATCATTGGTTGTAAAATTGGCTAGCCAGTGTGTAGGTGACTAATAAACATAACCCTAAAATTTATTGCCAGAAAACTTCACATAATTCAAATAATATATGAAACCCAAAGGTGTGGATATTATCTTTGGCTAAATTTAATAAACATAACCCTGTAATTTATTGATATACGCCTTCATCTCTTCCTTTAAAATGTTTTTTTTAATGTATTGTAATAGTATATTTCTCATTCCTATAAATATTAAACACCTTAATACATGTAGTTTTTCTCTCCCTTGTATGAAAAAAAAACCCTAGCCTCATCTTTAGTTTGGGGTTATCGAAGGTCTCTTTTGGTCTTTGGCTACTCCTTCCCTAATTCGTTAGACTATTTTCTAGATTCTCAATAATTAGTTTCAATTGTAGTTGTCATTTTTAATAAATGTCATATTTTTTTATTAAAGGTTTTTGTGTCATTTGAATAAAAGTATTTGTTTGTTTCATATGAGGTGCTTTTTAGATCTATCTTCGAAGTTATGTATTGATGCATCTTTCTCATTAATGGAGCCAATTTGTATATCGTTGATAAATGATGGTATATGGTTTATCAATGGACGTGATTCGATTAAAATATCACAAAACGAGAAGTTTGACAATTTACATGTTTCGTTTTTATATGCCTTAGTAATAGTAAATAAGGAGGAACTAGTCATCGTTTGAAACTATATCAATTAGTGTTTTTTCCGTTAATGGTGGAGTAAAAAAGTATATTAAAACTATTATTATGTTCTCTATGTTATTGTTTTTTATGTTTTGATTTTATAACCTTTTTTTTATCAATGTTCTTAGGTGTCACTGGTTATGTAGCCACTGTATTTCCATCTTGAAATTAAATTAATCGATTAACTTGCAATTGATTCATGTTTACTAAGAAGCTAACATAGTTGCTCACAGTATGGCCTAGTCAATCTAGATTTCAACATGGGTTATCATTAAGCTTCAAACCTCCTGGAAATGGAACGAACGCCTAAATCCGTATAATTGATGTTTTAGGCCCTGCCTCTCTTTGATATAAAAAATAAAATGAAGCTTTTCTTTTTCTATATTCATCAACAATTGATTATATAAATAAACTAATCTTAATTACTGACATAATCACCAATTTACCAGGCACGTGATAAAAGGTTAGTTTGAGCAATGAGGCAAGAATATCTCATCTATCACAATCTGAAACTGAACTACATTCCCTGATTTTTCCTTCATCCCATGACTTTGAATGCTGGTTAAAAAGACTGTTTATTGACAGATAAATTTAAAAAAGTAGTCAGGGATAAAAATTCCAAGAATTTACTTGCAGCGGTAATACTCCCTTAACAAAAGTTACCGAACAATGCAAAGCCAAAATGACAAAGCTTGCTTGCGGAGGTAATACTCAAAACCCAAACACAAAGTTACTGTGCAAATCGAAAATGACAAGCTTGCTTTTCCTCTTCCCTATTTTTCTAATCATCTTTTCTACCTAGAAGCTTCTCAACCATCATAATATCAAAATAAATACATATTATATATATTAATAAAGTAAGGGCAGAGAAATTACTATGGGAAGGCACAATGAATCCATGGGACCCAACCGACAAGCTTCCCAAGACACAAAATTGGAATTGAGAATCTGAACCTAAGCTTCATTCCCGCAACCGTTGGTGACTCACGTCTTCCACAATCAGAGTACAATACTGAGTACCAGCCAACGTGCGAATCAGGAATCAAGGATTGGAAACCGATGTTCTGGCCACTTGGGATACACGCGTTTATACAAGCTCATGCAGACTGTGTCATTCTGCTGGAGGGCTCCATTGAGAATGCATTTCATTGCGCCTGAAAGGAAAAAGGTGAGATCTCTACTACAGTAACAGCTGCTATTCTGCTTCTAATGACTAGTCAGTAGTCACGAGTAAAATAACATCATTTGAACTTCATGTATTATGCACCATGTTCCTTAAATAAACAAGGACTGGCGAGGATTCACCAGGCCACATGCATCGGGATAAAACTAACAGAATAAAAATAGGATGTAGGTCTCTTCTGTTGAACCACACTTTTTTTAGTATAATTAACTATTTTTAAAAATGGATTTACTTTATAACTTGTTCCATTGTAGTCACAGGTTTCGAGCAACTGTAAATTTTAATAATACACTAACAATTAACTCTGAAGTTCCATTGACAATTATAAACAAAAATGGTGCACCCAAAAAATAAAAGTTAATACTGGAATCATAAATCAGAGACCCAATAGACCCAAGTCCTTATAAGACTAATCAAGTAAGAACAGGAAAGTGTCATACCATGTGTACCAACAGGTTCCTTAATACGGCCACGGCGACCAAGTTTTGTCCATACTTCCACAGGCTACAAATGCCAAAGAATTTCAATAATGGTTAGTAATAGAAATAAATTTTTGACAGGCCATACTATAGTAGAGATGTATATCAACTAGCAGGTGGAGAAATTCACTAACCTTGAACCATTTTACATCCTCTGGATTGTGAAACATGTATCTTACAGAAGCTTTCAACTTTGAAACACGTTGGGGGTAACTGAAATGGAACATGCAGGTATTCCAATAAGAGCATCTAACAACAACTTGAATCCAAGTATTTACAAGACAATGTCACACCAACAGAATTCTAGAATGACTCATACCCGGTTAATATAATCTTCTTCAAAATTATCCTATCAGGGTCAATGTTTCTCAAGGAACCAACAGCTGCAACTACAGGGCTATAGCTTGCTTCCACTTTCTTTAGGACTATCAAAGGAAGAGAAGGATAAGAAATCGGAGCATAAATTGAGGCCATTGAGAAACGCCCAGCGTGAAGGAACCTCTCCATCTTGTGCTTATCTGAATTCATACTGTCTGTGGAAAATATAGGCCTGGAAAAGAGCACAGAACGTTATCCCAAAATTTTCAGGAAAACTCAGAAGGCCATATTTAAGACACTCTTTATTCATAGAATTACCTGGCAACGAATTGCCGAAAGCCAACATGAAATAGTAATTCTTCCTTGGTCTTGATAGGAGCCTCATATGTGTCATGCTTTTTAATGCTGCAGATATCAAGTGCCTAATCGTTAGACACAATGAAGTGAAGTATATGGGCACTTGACAACAGAAAAGAGCAAAGAAGCAGAGGAGAACACAATCTTTCATTCTACAAACCTAAAATGCAGAACAGACATCTTGGACTCGTGCCGCAAAAGGCCACATGCTATTATAGGCGTTGTCTTTGAAAGTAGACACAACTTTGAAGCAACAGGGATAGGTACTTCCTTAACATGGAGCCTTGCGTATTGACCTACTGGTACACAGTCATCCTGGTTCTCTTGCTCCATCTCCAACGCTTTTGCAAAAACATGTTTTTGTGTTCTTGCAAAATTATCAAAAGCAAAAATTCTTGCATATTCTGAAGGCAGAGACTCCTGAAGTTCATAAACAACATATGATGTTTGAAATGTCTAAAGATAGTAGAAAAAAAAATACACCTCAGGACCTTTTTATATCACCTTAGGGTCCCATGAAGAGGTCCTAAAAGACTTAAGACCTCTATATTTCGCAAAACGCTTTTTAGCAGGAATATCCACTGGAGTATCCACTTCATCAGGACATTCTGAAACACACAAGACAAGCAACATATCATTTTAGAACAGTATAGAGTACTTAACAATTTGATCTCTAGTCAAGAGTTTGCTTCAAATATTCAGAAGAATTAAGGGAAAGACGGAGTACAATAGAAAGAGGTCCAAAACAAAGATGACAAGTTAATCCACTCCAGTGAAAGAATGCTGAATTCAAGTCCGTGCTATATTCAAATTTATGATAACTTTTCGTTCTAGAATAAAATAGATACCTTCATCTTCGGCATGTGCTGCTTTAATTTTTTTGATCTCATCCTCTATTTGTTCCCTTGTCAAAATTTCACCATCCTGCAAGTAAAATGAAAGAACTTAGACTCTGAGAACAGATACAAGTCATCAAAAGGATCTGTGGAAACTTGGCTCACCATCATCATGGACTCATTTTCAGTTTCTTCATCATAGTCCCTTAGGTTAAGAGAAGCTTCATCATCATCAAACGCAGAGTTATCAGTTCCTTTGGGGCAACTATCCATTCCATCCAATACCATTCCGTCATCACCATCACTGCCGCTATATGAATCCTCCTCGTCAGTATCATCCAAAATCCAAGCCGCCTGCAAAAAAATTAGGCCTCATATTTTAATTAATCAAATAAGGACCCAAGCATGCTCAAACCAACAACTCAACCAAGCATAAACGCAAAGCTAGTCAGATTGAAAGAGTAAAGCACAGCAACACATTGCAAATATACAAAAATAATATGGATTTTTGACTTAATGAAATAATTGACAAAAATATTTACAGACCTGGTACTCTGAAGTACCTCGAGGAAAATTCCTCTTTTTAAGCCTTTTCTCTTTCTGATCTCTATCAGCCTCAGCCATCTCTGCCTCTGTTGGCCATGTCTGATAAGGAAGAAAAGTATTCTATTTAGCAACCATTCTATATGCAAATCAATGATTCACACATAAAATTAATAAGATCAACAATTGTGATACATTACACCGCAAAACTGTGAAAGCTAACATTAAAGGAAAAAAAACAAGTAAATTCAGTTTGGGCAAATGAGGGCAAAGATTTTCATCTAATATAAGAATACTTAGGTGGGACAAGGCAAGATTTATTTAATAAATAAACTAAACAGTTTATATGTTTCAGTCCTGTATGTCAATGGCCTTATTAGATAAGAGAAACTTCCCATCAAGCCAAATGTGATTATATAAAAATGCTCATCCATGCAGTCCAGGAACAAAAAGAACTAGCCCGCAATATTCGACACTACCATGCATGTTCTATTAACAAAACCAAATACAGAAAGAACAATGAAGCAGTTAATAAGAGGAAACATGAATAATCGCTAGCGTGGTAGTAGTAAGGAGTAAAAATGAAGTATTAACAAAAAAAATTCCATTGGCCTATTGAATCCATCGCAGTTAAGCAAATCTTAAGATAGATAAAACACGGTACTAGGTTATGATGCTTGTTCAAGTTACCTGCTCTCCTGCAAGAAGATCTGGACTATTCTCAACAACCAAGGGCTCTTGTAACAAAGAATCAAAATTGATGGAGCGCAGGACCTAGAAATTACAAACAAAAACAAACAAAAAAGTAGGAAATCAGTTACAGTACAAACAGTCAAAGAAATATTTATAGACGACTACTATCAAAAAAGAAAAGAAAAAAGTTCTTTAAAACCATCAATGCAAAAGTAGTTGCCAAAATTAATTCAGTGGTCACATTTTGTGGACGAAGAAATTAGAGAATCACAATACGAAGACTGCATAACTGGCCTCTATCCCAAAGTGATGCCAAATAGCCAAACACATAAAAATAAAAAATCTAATACCATTTAACAGGAAAGAGATTTTAGTATACAAGAGTCAGGGAAATTAAGCCATGATCCCTTTTGCTATTCATGTTCTTCTACTTATGATTAAAGAGTAAGTACCTCCACATCAAGCACATCATCAGCGTCCATTGCATCTGGCTCTCTCCTTGAATTCAGGGGACATGGGTCCTTCAGAATTTCAATTTTCTGCAGCTGGAAATCCCCTGCGCCAGAAACATGAATCTGATATTGAAGAAAAGAAATCAGACACAGCAATAAATCCGCATGAAAGAAAGCAATTTCAGTAAATAACAGAAGAAAAAGCAAACACTGTATTTAGTACCAGCTGATTCACAGAAAGACTATGGGCACGCATATAACCAGTAAGGACAAGGGTACAGCTTCCTGCATTGCAATCATTTACCGCCATATCAACCTGCCAAGAACAGATTGAGTATCAAGACAAACAGTTACTAGTGAATGGATCGTGTCTGAACAACTGCATTAAACAAAACATTGGAATGACTTTCTCATGTTCTTAGGAACTAATTTTGGCTGGTGATGTTAATAAGATGAGCACAGCAAAAATGTTACGCACTCACACCAATTTGGTTATGACATTAGGATAGAGGAATGGAGGAACTAGTTTGTCAGCTTTTGGTAAGTGGAGTTGTGTTTGCAGGCTTCCACTAAAAACCAAGTACACATAAAAATAAGCACCTTTTGGGACATGAGATAAGGCCGTTGACTTCTCCAGTGCGGCACTGTGAGCTTTTGCTCCTTAAATAGCCAAAGGAACTGCAATCAAAATTGAAACAAATGCAGATTTGCGCGCTGTCACAAAAGTATACAGAAGAGTGCCATTATAGATGTTACACCAACATTGATGACTAGCATGAAACAAATAGTGATACCTTGTCCAAGTCTTCTTTTGTATCTGCAAGATAGAACTTGCAATCCTCAGGAAGCTCACTAGCAAGGCTAGAAGAACACATCTTCTTTGACTCATTTCGCTTTTTTAGCTCTATAGGTAGATCCTACAACAAGGAATAATAACAGTAGTAATAATAATATCAGGACCTGTTTGTTGTAAAGAGATTGGTCTAATTCCTGTCACTGGAATCTCCATGATGCACAGGAATAACGAAAACCACTTAAGTAAGAACTTACACGAATGAATACAACAGTGCTTGGCAGGCCTAGTGACCTGAACACTGATAAACATTGGCTTCCAAAGGAATCCATATGCTCAAAGCCATCTTCACATGATGGCTCTGCTGATGCCACAAAAGCAATAAGATCAGCAACCTAAGAATCCACACCATACAAAAAAAAGTTAGAAGTAAAAAATCATTGCAGCAAACTGGAGGCACCATTACCCAATGTTGCAGAAGGAAAAGAAACAGATACTACGAGAACTTATGTACCTTAGCCATTTCAATACAAGATGCTAAATCTCCATGAGGCGCTTTCAGTACCTGAATTAGGAGAACACAAACTTCTCAATCTAAGCATCAACTGGATACTAACTACTTTCTCTTAAAGAAATCAACTGCCACACCAATTGTGTATGGGAGGTTGTTTTAGCTATTCCTAAGTTTCCAATCTGCTAATAATTATTCGGGCAGTGACTTCTTTTATTCTTTTCCAAGTGTAAGCTGCATAAAGAGAAATGCAGTTATGTACAGATAACATACCGTCGCCCTAAGTTTGTACTGGGAGGACGCAACTGTGGAAGGCAGAGCTCTGGCATCTCCGTTAGATAACAACTCCAAAAGTTGTTCTTCCAGTGAATCTAGGTTCACAGCGGCAGAAAGGCCAAAAAGAACCTAAAATATGCATTAGTATATATTGTTTTGTTTTGTTCATGAAAGGAAAAAAAGGAAAAAACTCACAATTATTCGAGGTGGGCTTAATGATGGATTTGAAGCACGTTTCTCCTTCAAAACAGTAGCACGTTTCTGCTCCCGCAGCTGTAAAAAAATATGGGAACATTTTAGATTACAGAAGAAAAAATGGGAATGAAAAGATTACAAATTTAGTCACTCTAAGCAACTTACTATCTTGTTTCGATTGAGACGAGCATCTCGAGCTCTTGCAGGCAAGGTCTTAGCAGCTTGCTTCTGGTTTCCATTCTTATTTCCACCTAATTCCATACTGAAAGAGTTAAAATTTGAACGTAACAGACAAGGTAAACGACATGAAAGAGAGGAAAGGTACCTTTTTTAGCTTTTTTCTGAATTGCGAGAGAGGAAGAAGCAGTTTTGTGAAGGTTGCGAGATGATTTGGAGGAGAAACGAGTCTTGTGAGCTTTGTTGAGTTGAGCTCGAGAACCTCCCATGGTTACTGTCAATTTCCTTCAACCCAGCGGAGAAGAAAGAAGGAAAGAAAAGTGTGCCAAATACCCTAATGGCTATTAGCCCCTGTTATGTTAGGAGCCTGAAGTTGTATAATTTAGTGGGCCGTTTATAATTGTTTGGGTCCAATATATACTTAGCGGTTCACTAAATATTAAGTAAGCCCAAGAGGCCCAAGTGTATGGCAGTGGCTTTTTTGGAGGGTTGCAACAAATAGGGTAAATGTAGGTAGAACCTGATATTGTTTTATTTTTAACTATTCATTTATTAGGGTAAGGTATGAATATAAATATTTAATTACTTTGTTTTTTAGGGTAAAGTACGAGCACCAATCTTAAAAACTTGTTATTACCTTGATCTTATTTATGCTTATATATTTAATACTACAATTTTATAAATATTATATATACACATGTTTCATAATATCTTTTTAGAGTTCGGTTTATTCTTTATAGTCTCTTTAGGATTTGAATCCTCCACCATTTAGATACATCTAAACTCATGTAGTATGAACTAAAAAAGTGAATGACATTTTTTAAATGTTAATTTAAATTTAAGAATATTTTCTTATAAAATATGCATCTATAATTTTTTTAGTATGTTTACTATTTTATTTGATGAATTTATTTAATGTTATAATCATACTATGTAAAATGATTTTTTTACGCGTAGTAAAACTGTTGACTATTGTGTACCGTAGCATTGCATGCATAAGGCATGCAGTAAAGTCTCCAAGCTCCAAATCTTCAATGGCTGCACCGAACTCTTCACCAAGTCCAAGGTCTTCATTGTCTGCACATTAAATCCTCATTGTCTTCACAATAATTATAGTAGGTGAATGTTAGGTGAAAACATTAGTGTATAAATAGATAGTAGCTTTGTATCCTAACTTAAGCAAGCAAATCAAAACAATAAGAATTCTCTCCCTCTTTCGTTTCCTTCACTTGCTTCAACTATTCATGCATGTTTACTATTCATTGAATACCAACTAATATTTTCTACTTGGTAGCGGAGCCAATAAAAAAAAATCATCATGAGCAAATCTGAAGTTGAAAGCTCTGGTGTAAAATCTGCTTCGATTATTTTGCAATCCGAAACCTCTTCCTTCAACCCCGGGATCATCCTTGATGAAACAAACTACGATGTTTGGTCCCAGATGGTCGAGATGTTAATTGCTGAAAAGGAGAAACTTTCCTTCATCCGTGGCAATACTACGTTACCTACTGAGAAGGATGATGGATATGAAAAGTGGTATGCAGAAAATCAAAAGGTCAAGAGATGGTTGTTGATGTCAATGTCCCCAACTATCATGAAGTGGTACATCCGTCTATCTACTGCCCGGGATATCTGGAAAGCTCTGTCTACAGCCTTCTATGATGGAGCAGACGAATTACAAGTGTATACCCTCAACCAACGAGCTTTTTCGGCCAAACAAAATCGTCGAGAACTCTCTATTTTTTATGGCGAGCTGGTTGAGATCTTCAGTGAACTTGATCACCGTGATAAGGTGATTATGGAAAGTGCAAAAGATGTTGAGTTGTACCATAAATCAATTCAACGGTTGAGGGTACATATATTTCTAGAAGGTTTGGATGGTGGATTCGAACAAGTGCGTGGCGATATCTTAAGAAAGGATCCAGTTCCTGATTTAGAGGAATGTTACTCCTTGATCTGTCGTGAGGCCGCTCGAAGGACAACGATGAATGGAGAACTCGAGAAAGGTGAAGCTTCCGCTCTTATCAGTCGCAATCCTCACACCAAGGTTCAAGGAAGGTCCAACAAACCCGTTTACAAATGTACACACTGCAACCAGATAGGCCATTCGAAGGAACGTTGCTATCATCTGGTGGCATACCCTGAATGGTGGGATCATAGCCGTGATCCACGAAAGAAGAAGGAAAATCACGCATCCACCACTACAACAGTTACAACGCCAGATGAAGTTGCCTCAGGTGATGCTGCATCCGCACTTGTAACCATGACAGGTAATAGTGGTAATCATGGTAAGGCTTTAAATATCCACAACATTGTTTCGAATGATACATGGATAATTGATTCTGGTGCCTCCGATCATATGACAACTGATTCTAGCCATGTTAAATCCATAAAACAGTCCTCACAAAAATCGGTATCTACTGCTGATGGTAACTTAGCCCCAGTTGTTGGGGAAGAGCCCATATCTCTTACTAAAACCTTGAATCTAGACTCAGTTCTAGTCGTACCATCCTTAAATTATAATCTCTTATCTGTGTCTCAAATAACTGCTGCTTTATACTGTGTGGTAATTTTTTGGCCTAACTCTTGTGTATTAAGGACATCAAAACAAGGCAGACGATTGGTTGTGGTGTTAGGAGAAGGAAGTTGTACTACCTCAACTTGAAGTCACAGAGCTCTGATCAGTTGCATAAAACTTTTGCTGTGAATGGTTTGAGCAAAAATAAGCTGAAGGATATATGGTTGTGGCATCGGCGTCTTGGGCATACATCCTTTGGGTACTTGAAGAAATTATTTCCTGAATCATTCTCAAATTGTGAAATTTCTAATCTCCGGTGTGATGTCTGTGAACTAGCCAAGAGCCATCGTACGTCATTTCCATCGCGTATGAATAAAAGTGTAGTCCCTTTTATGATTATTCATTCTGACGTTTGGGGACCTTTCAAAATACCCACTTTAGGTGGTGCTCGCTGGTTTGTAAGTTTTATTGATGATTGTACCAGAATGACTTGGATACAATTAATGAATTCTAAAAGTGAGGTTACAAACTTGTTCCAACGTTTCTATAAAATTGTGTGTACTCAGTATAATGCCATAGTGAAGGTCCTCCGTAGTGATAATGGAGGTGAATATTTACACTCTGAGCTCCAACAATTTCTAACAGCACAAGGAATCATCCATCAAACCACTTGCCCAGATACACCCCAACAAAATGGTGTCGCTGAGAGAAAAAATCGTCATTTGCTGGAGGTTGTCTGTTCCTTGTTAATTGATGCTCACACACCATTGAATTATTAGGGAGAAGCCATTTGTACTGCAGCTCACCTAATCAATGGGGTCCCATCTAGCACGATTGGGTTCAAAACTCCATTTCAGGCCCTATCTGATGTTGTTGTCTCTCCCACTGTGGCAGATTTATCAACCCATGTTTTTGGATGTGTAGTGTTTGTTCACATCCATAAATGTCAACGGAACAAGTTAGAACCTCGAGCATTACGTTGTGTCTTCCTCGGATATGCTGCACATCAGAAAGGATATCGATGTTACCACCCACCAACACAAAGAATGTACGTGTCCTTAGATGTGGTGTTTCATGAAGAAGAGATGTATTTCAGCTGCAGAACTTCAAGGGGAGCAACATCAATTGGAAGTTCTGAACTTAAAATATGATGATGAGTATGATGACACTCATATATTGGTGCGAAACCAAGTTGAAGATGGTCATAATGAAAACTCAGAGGGTTATAATGATAATGAAGAAGGAAGTTACAATGATAGTACTGATCAGATCGCAGATAATGACATTGCTGGTCCATCATCAACTACTGATGCATCTTCTCCTACACCACACCACTCACCTGCTGAAGTTGTCCATGAACATGAGTTACGACAGTTACCACCACGACACACTAGAGGTATTCCTAAACCCACATATGAACCTGAACTCTCTAGTAAAGCTAGATACCCTATGAGCCATTATGTGTCTAACCATCGGTTGTCTGAGGCAAATATGTCATTTGTGAATCAATTATCTTCTATATCTATTCCTAACAGTGTACAGGAAGCCTTAGGGGATCCGAGATAGAAGGCAACCATGAATGAGGAAATGAAATCCTTGCAGAAAAATGACACTTGGGATCTTGTTGATTGTCCACCTAGAAAAAGGACAGTTGGATGTAGATGGGTTTACTCTGTGAAGTACAAAGTTGATGGAACCATCGAACGATTTAAGGCTAGGTTGGTGGCAAAAGGGTATACTCAAACGTATGGAATTGATTATACTGATACATTTGCACCAGTGGCAAAGATCAATACTGTTCAAGTTTTATTAACTCTAGTCACAAACCTAGAATGACCCTTGCAACAATTTGATGTAAAGAATGCATTTCTTCATGGTGAACTGACAGAAGAAGTGTATATGGATCTTCCACTAGGCTGTGTGGTATCTGAACATCAACAACAAAAGTGATAACAATTGATAAAACACCAAGGGTAAATCTGTCTTCTCACACCAAGTCAAAGCCAGGACCCTGTAGACCTTGACTGGCGTCAACGCCCTGGCTGCCGCCCGCGTTAGGCCGAGGAATCCTGGGATGGTCGACATCAGCGGGTGGGGGGGGGGGGGGTACCCACATGGCGTTATCCTATCCCAGGCCGCCCCGACAACCTCTAACAGGCGATATCTCACCAGCGATACCCTATCATGCTGACGCGTGCTAACGTCATCCCGGGCGTTATCTCCCCGCGATAACACCCACCCCTAGGGATAACGACCTTCCTTGGCTATAAATACCACTCATTTCTAGATCAAAGGTACGATCAAATTCTCTACCAAATTCTCTGCCAAATTGCACAACCATACTAACTTAAGCATCGGAGTGTCTACACCGGAGCCCCCCCTCCGGCGATTTGCAGGTACGACGGACTGCCACAACAGTGATCCCAGACAGCCGTAATCTCTACCCCGCTCCCACAGTAGATTAAATCTTATCAAATTGGTGCTTTCATTGAGAGCTTTGGTTCTAATTAAGTGAGCATCCTTAATAGCCGAGCTCTGTTCTTCTGGGAATTGGAAGATTATGGCTTCTGATTCAGATCCGCCATTGACTCAGTCCTCTAGCCTTCCATTTGATACCCGCAGGTGACTTTTTGCTTTCGCCACTTCTAATGCTCCCACCTCGGTGCAAGAAATTCCTCCAGGAATGTCAGATCTTTCCTCTGATCAAGCAGCAGGAACGTTTGTGTCCCACCCACATACTCCTTTATCCCAAATAGTGGGGTCCAGTCATTTTATTCCTCAGTCAAGGGGGTCCGTGATAGACAACGCGAATAACCCTTTCGCGAGCTCGATTTCAGCCCTTCGTACCCAGTTGGACCATTTAACAGAATTGGCTGCTAGATTCACGCCTAATGCTTCTGGATCAGGCGTCCCATCCCAGTTTGTTTTTACTCCATCTATCGTCGCGGAACGACCGTTGTCGTCCCCGTTGCAGGCGAGCGCCCCTCCGACATTGCCTGCGTTGAATGCGCCAGGCAACCTTGTACAATTTGCTCACAGGACAGTGGAGCCATATGTACCACAAGTGCCCTTACTTCCTATTCCCCGAGAGGAACGACAATGGCATGACGAGGACAGAGGTCGTTGGGACGGTAGAAGAAATAAAAATGATAGGGATATGTCCCCTGGGGGGAGTGAAAGATCCAACAGCAAGAGACATCGAACTCGCTCGCCAAAGAGTCGCAGTCCGACTCTCAGGCGACATCATATTAGAGATCCGCGAGATCGTAGGCATCACTTGGAGGTATCCCCACCTCGGCATGCACGTGAAATTCTTGATGATACTTCTGGCCACCCCTTTAGCCTGCGCATAAGGCGTCACAGAGTCAGTAGACATGTGAAGCTCCCCTCAGAATCCTATGACGGTACCAGAGATCCCATTTCCCACCTTAACAAAGTGAAGGACTTTGTGCAGTTTCAGACCCATAATGACGTTGCTTTGTGTCAGATATTTGTAATGACCCTGTCAGGGGTCGCGCGCTTATGGTTTGAAGGTCTTCCGGGTGGGTCTATTGACAACTTCTCGCAGTTAGAATCTAATTCAGGAGTCGATTCAACACCGCAGTCCCTATCAGGAAGTCTGCTGCTGCCTTGTTCGACCTACATAGAAAACCTCAGGAATCCTTGAGGAGCCTCCTCCATTATTTCGACACCTAGATGTTGCTAACGCCAGGTGTAACGGTTGATTTCGCCATAGAAGCCTTAAAGCGAAACTGTTGTTATGGAAAGCTTAGAGATGCTTTAATGGTTGACCCGCTAGCAACCTTAGATGCGTTAAGGCTGAAAGCCCACAACTACGCGAGTATGGAAGAGGAAGAGAATAGGGACATGATTCGGAACATGCCGCCAGCTATGCCTCCAGTCCATAATGCTCCCGTTCCTGCTACTTCTAAAGATCGGTTCATCGACGATTACGCTTAACGAAAGGATCACATTCCCAAGACCTCTAACCGGAGAAGAGGTAACTCCTCAAAGGGAAAGTCTGGTGATTCCTCAATGCAGCGACAGGGAGATCCCCCTAAGGGACGAGTACATGACTCAGACCCTCCTTCTTTCATCTTACCCAGGGCAGAGATACTAGTGATAGTGGAACAGCGGAATCTACCCATCCGTTATCCAACCCCTGTAAGGCCGGGGGTAACCCTGGGAGAAGAGAAAACGCCTATTGCAAATTTCACAAAGCTAAAGGGCATTCTACCGAGGCATGTAGAGAACTCAAATCGGCAATAGAGCACCTGGTGGAGGAAGGCTATCTGGGAGAATTCGTTGTGAAAACACGAGAAGAAGCCAAGAGTAACCTAACAAGCAGAGTAGCCGATGGCAGAGCGACACCTTCCCGCCCCCCAGGCCATGACACTGGTCCTACGGGAGGAGTCCGGGAAATGCTCACAATTGATGATGAGGATGTCCCCATCATTAACATCATCGCTGGAGGCACACCTTATATGGATGAGTCCGCACAGCTATCGCCCACGTTAGGGGATAAGCGGAAACGAGCAAGCATGTTGATCAAGAGTGAGGCGATAAGTGCCTTGGATCGTATGATATTATCCTTCTCCGAAGAAGATGAGAAAGGCGTGGTATATCCGCATAATGATGCGTTAGTAGTTACACCCATTATCGCTAGCTATGGAGTTATAAGGACTCTGGTTGACAACGGAAGCGCCGTAAATTTGTTTTCACTAGAAGCTTACAATCTCCTAAAGCGTCCGGATAATGAGCTTACGCCCTGTAAAAAACCCATTATTGGGGTAGGCGGAGTCCCCATCCCAGTAACTGGAGTAACTACCTTGCCGGTATATTTCAAGGAAGATACCTCCATACGGTCAGAGGAGCTTTTATTCTTAGTGGTGGATCTAAATCTGCCTTATAACGCCATATTGGGGCGGCCATTCCTCAACCGTTTCGGAGCAGCGATATCGCAAAAGCACCTGAAGTTGAAGTATCCATCCTGGGACGGAGTGGTCTCAATCCGGGGTAATCAGAAGTTAGCGGTTGAATGCTACCTGCTCATGACTCAGAGGAGTTGCGATAGGTATGTATGCGTGACAGTTGATCCATATGAATAAAATGATGAGAAACACACTCAGCTTGTAGACAAAGTGACTCACGTCCCAGTTAATGGGGTAGACGGGGCCGTATTTCTGGTTAGCGATAACCTCAGCCCAGAGGAAAACTTTCAGTTAGCCCAACTGTTGAACAAATGCAAAGGAGAGTTTGCATGGAAACCATCTGACATGCCTGGTATCTTGTGAGAGGTGGCGGAACATCGACTCAATGTCAACCCTGACGCAAGACCGGTCCAGCAGAAACGACGTGCTTTCTCTGCCGAAAAAGCAATGGCGGTCGAAAGGGAAGTTGCAAAACTTCTCGACGCTGGCTTTATTCGAGAAGTGCGATATCCCACTTGGTTGGCTAACCCTGTTCTAGTTCCCAAGCCCAGCGGAGATTGGCGCGTGTGCATTGACTTCACAGATTTGAATGACGCTTGCCCCAAAGACTATTACCCACTCCCTCGGATCGATCAGCTAGTTGATCAGGCTGCCGGGTACGCATACTTGAGCTCGTTAGATGCCAACTCGGGGTACCATCAAATCCCCATGGCCCGTGAGGATGAAGAGAAAATGACCTTCATCACTCCAAAGGCCACCTATTGCTACACGGTGATGCCTTTTGGGTTGAAAAATGCTGGAGCTACCTTCCAGCGAATGGCGAATCAAGTCTTTGAAAAACAGATAGGGCGAAACGTAGAGGCGTATGTCGACGACATGCTGATCAAAAGTCGAAGCTTCAATGATCACTTGTCTGATCTGGCGGAAGTCTTCGAAGTGATGAAGCGATATCAGATGAAGCTGAACCCTCGGAAGTGCATGTTTGCCTTTCAAACGGGCAAATTTTTGGGTTACGTGGTCAGTCAAAAGGGCATTCAACCCAACCCGTCAAAGATCAAAGCCATCCAAGACATGATATCCCCTCAAACAGTGAAGGAGATACAAAAGCTAACTGGGCGTGTTATCGCTCTGGGATGGTTTATCTCTATCTAAGCAAGGCGAGAGGTGCCTCCCCTTTTTCAAGGTTATACGCAAAAAAGCCTTCTTTGGATGGACAACAGAATGCGAAGAAGCGTTCGCGGGCCTAAAGGCCTATTTATCTTCTGACTTGGTGTTGACAAGACCCGAGCCTGGTGACATCTTGTACTTATACCTTGGGGTTGTTGACGAAGTGGTCAGTGCGGTCCTTGTGCGAGATGACAATCACACGCACCGCCCTGTATACTTTGTGAGTCACATCTTGAAGGATGCCGAGCTGAGATATGCCCGTATTGAGAAAATAGCATTCGTATTGATACAAGCCATGCGGAAAATGAGTCGATATTTTCAAGCTCATACCGTCATCGTGCTGACGGACCAACCTTTAAAAAGGATATTTCGGAAACCCGAATCCTCGGGGAGAATGCTGATTTGAGCCATTGAGCTTGAACAATATGGGTTGCATTATCGATCCCGACCGTCTGTGAAGGCTCAAATTTTAGCGGACTTTATCGCGGAATGCACCTTCACGCCGGATCCACTAACAGAGCTGACAGAAAAGAAAAAAGAGGAGTTGGATCTCCCCTTCCCTGAAACCTACACCGACCTGTGGGTCATCCACATGGATGGAGCCAAGAATCAAGAGCTTGCCGGGGCCGGAATCTTCATGAGTGGGCCTCATGGCATCCATGTGCGATATGCCATCCGAATCCTACAGCCGTTGTCCAATAACGCCACAGAATACAAAGCGCTATTAGCCGGGCTCAGGATAGGAAAGAGCATCTCCATAAAAGGAATACATGACTCAGGGAGGTTGGGAGACTTGCGGCTGAAAGTCTGTGGAGACTCCAAGCTGATAATAGACCAAGTGCTGGGACACTCTCAGGCTAGGGAGCCCATCATGATACAATACCTTGCTAAGGTAAAACGCGAGTTGATAGAAATAAAGAAACACGACATACAAGTCAGTTTCGAGCACATTCCTCAAGAGGATAACGCTGAGGCGGACAACCTCGCCAAACTCGCAGCAAATCCGGAAGCGTCCATGCCGAAAGGGGTGTACTATCGAGAGATACCCGTACCTTCCTTTATGGAAGAACAGGCGACTCTCTGTGTGGAAGAAAGTGAAAATGACTGGAGAATTCCCGTCATAAAATATTTGAAACATGACGAGCTGCCAGCGGATAACGCTGAGAGGAAGAAAGTGCTAAAGCAAGCGGCACGGTGCACATACTTTAACAGGGAACTAATGCGGAGGTGTTTCTCTCATCTGGTTGCCAGATGCATAACGGAACAAGAAGGCCTTCATACCCTCCGCGAAATCCACGAAGGAATTTGCGGCATGCATGCATCCCGCGGAACCCTGGCTGCGCAGGTCTTTAGATCGGGGTTCTACTGGCCCACTATCCGGAAAGACTGCCATGATTACGTACGAACCTGCCGGAAGTGTCAGCAATTCTCCAAGATTCCTCGACAACCCGCCACAAAAATTTATGACCTCATTGCTCCTTGTCCTTTCACGAAATGGGGAATTGACATCCTTGGACCATTTCCAAAGGCGAGGTCTCAGTTAAAATTTGTGGTCGTGGCGGTAGACTATTTTACCAAATGGGCGGAAGCTGAGGCGGTTGCCAACATCACGATAGAAAAAATCTGACGTTTCTTCAAACACCAAGTTATCATGCGCTTCGGAGTTCCCCGCGTGCTAGTCAGCGATAACGGAACGCAATTCACCAGCCAATTCTTTAGAGACTAATGTGTGGAGTTCGAAATCGAGCAAAGATTCTCTTCCGTGGCTCATCTGCAGACCAATGGTCAGGCTGAGGTAACAAACCGAGCCATCCTTAACGGTGTTAAGAAGAACCTGGAAGGATCCAAAAAGAAGTGGGCAGATGAGCTGCCGTATGTGATGTGGGCATATCGCATGATCGCGAAAACTAGCACAGGAGAGATGCCCTTCGCATTGACTTTCGGTACTGAGGCCGTCACGCCCATGGAGATTGGTACCATGAGCCTACGAGTGGCCTATTTTAGAGAAGAGCTGAATGAGGAAAGGCTGCGTGCGAATCTTGACGCGCTGCCCGAATTGCAAGAGAAAGCTCTTCTGAAAATGATGCACTATAAGCAAAAGATGGCGCGTTATCACAATAGGCGCATCAGAGAACGCCTTTTGAAAGAAGGTGACCTGGCACTCAGGGATCAACGAGCGACCGGTCAACGCCGGGGGAAGCTCAGTCCTAATTGGGAAGGGCCGTACTGCCTTACCCGTATTGTCGGGAGAGGAGCGTACCATCTGGAGACACTCGACGGTACCCCCTTACCTAACTCCTGGAATATCGCTCGTTTGAAATTATATCATGCTAGACTTTGATTTATCTCTATACCTTTTACTAACGCCAACCCTAACCTATGCTAACGCTCGAATAATGAGCTTTCTTGTGTTTCGCGGCTGTGTGTGTGTGCAGGCGATGAGAAAAATGGAAAAGATGTTGCTAGGAGTGAAAAGTCCTATCCTTGTGATAGTCGGTCCTGATCCACCGGCTCACTAAGTGAGGGCATGCCCTAGCGCACCAAATATTTAGCGTCGGGAGTGAAAAGTCCTATCCTTGTGGTAGCCGTGTGTGGGGCCATAAGATGAGGCACATCCCGACACCCCTGGGAGTGAAATTTCCTATCCTTGTGATGGTCGGTCCTGATCCACCGACTCACTAAGTGAGGGTACGCCCCAGGATTCCTGAAGGTGAAAAAGTCCCATCCTTATGACAACCGTTCTCGTGGAGACGACTCGTTAAGGAGAGGTACACCTTAGGGAGATACTAACTCCATTTGGGAAGTGAAAATCCTATCCTTGTAACCGAGCTAATATAGACGGTTCACTAAGTAAGGGCACGATTCCGGGATGTGAGGATAATGCCGAAAGTGAAAAATCCTAACCTTGTGATGGTCTGTCCTGATCAGATGGCTCACTAGGAAGAGGCATTTTCCGGTCGATCGTGAAAATGCAAAAAATCACGAAATCCCAGCGAGTAACCAGATGCGGAATC
The DNA here is from genome assembly GCA_963691705.1 of Viola odorata. Taxonomy (NCBI): domain Eukaryota; kingdom Viridiplantae; phylum Streptophyta; class Magnoliopsida; order Malpighiales; family Violaceae; genus Viola; species Viola odorata. Next base: position 20,565,173 of record OY829542.1, read on the forward strand.
CCTGGTGAAGTGAGCTGGTTGAGAAAGTGATAATGAGTGACACTTGTACCCTAGAATGGCGGCGGAAGGGCTCCTACGGGAAACTTGTGTCTATTATCACATATCTCTTACTAACAGATATTAATTGAGAGTGTGCAGGATATCTCTGATTGACGGAGATCGTGACACTCAAGGCGATAAAAGGATTGTACAACTCGTCAATAAAATAGACGTGAAGACAATCGCGCTGATTTTAACATGGCTTGAAGAATAGGGCCTAAAGACCCTATTCGTTATCTCTTTTAATCAAGAGATGAAGGAAGAATGCTTCTTTTTCTGGGAGTGCCCTCCCTGATAGGGCCGAGCAGTGGTTAAGTCAAACCTGACAAAGCCCGTTAATATGATCAGGATGATAAGGGCGCGACGACCGTGCTGCGAAAAATTTGAAGAAAAAGAAATACAGGAAAGGAAAATGACACCAACGAAAGCTAATATCATGGAAGTGTCATTGTCCAAATACCCATGAAGGGTCACAAAATACACAAAAGATGAACAAAAAGGGTAACACTCAATCCTCACAAAAAGAAGGGGGCGATAATACCCTACCTACTGCTGGTCTTCTGAAATCCCTTGCTCTGGGTAGCCTTTCGATCTAGCTAAGCGGAAGCCCTCGTCGTTAAGGTCGGAAGAATTCTTCAAAAAGGCGTCAGAAACAACGTCACCATCGTAAAATTCTTCCCCGTGAATCTCCACAAAATAGTTAGCCATGATAGAAGCGGTCTTTTCAACATACCACCGACACTTGATTACTGTCTCCGCCTCAAGTGCCGTTTTCTCTTCTATCAAAGTTGCTTTCTCTTTCGCTAAGGCTGCTTTCTCTCCCTCGAGAGTAGTACTCTTTGATTGTTCAGCTGTCAGGGCAGCGTTAGAAGTGGCCAACTGTTCCTTCGCCTCTCTTGCTTCCTCTTTGGCTGCCTCCAGGGCCCTTACGCACCTGTCTTGCTCTTCCCACATCCTCTGCTTCTCCTCTTGTTCCTGTGAAAGCTTGGCTACGAAAGCGGCAAGGTCAGCCGCCTTTTGTGACACGCGCTCGGCATAGTGATGAAACCGAAGGAAACCAGTGAAAAGGTTAGAGCGCAGCAAGTCAACTTGCTCTCCATCTCCCTCCGCAGCAAAAATGCTCTGTTCTTCAGGAGACGTTAGCATATGGGCTGCCAAGAATGAAGCAGTGACAACTGAGTTATCACCCCACATGGCCGCGATTCCTGCACTGCGCAGTGTTGGCAAATCCACTTGATGAGTGATAGGCCCAGTGGCATTATATAAGCTTACGTCTGCCAGAAGATTGGACACTATCGTCCCCTCACCAAAGCGCTTAAGCGCGGAAGCATTGGAAGGAACAAAGACTACGGCGGGAGGAGAGGGAGGTTGGTTAGAAGCAGAACCTCCCTAGGGCCTGGATGTTCCATGAGGCTGATAGGAAGAGAAACCCGATAGCTCGTCAGTGTAAACCACATTAGAGGAAAAGTGAGGCATTTCCGAACCAAACGAAGGCGGAGAAGTCTCAAAAGGCCCAAGCATGGTCACGTTCTAAAAAATGCTAGCGGACTGGCCCAGAGGAGGCGCGGAAGAGTAAAGGATGATTTGAGGTCTCTCCCCGACATCAGCTTGACTCGAGGACCGACTCGTGCCTGCTCCATTGGACCTCTGCCTCTTCCTTGGTTGAGTCAAGATACGCCTCAAGTCCATATTGCCTCGTTACAGTGAAGAATTAGAGGCACCAGAAGTATCCTATGAAGAAAAACAATCAAAAACAAAAGAAAATGCAGAAAGGCATTGAAAAATAGTGCAAGAGGTATCGGGCAACAGTTGCACTTACCGTCGCAGCGGAATGTGCTTCCGAAGAATCGGCTGTGTCCGAAGAAGGCGGAATTGGTGTCAGGAGGGTGGCAACGTTCCTTGTCTTCTTTTTCTTCTTCCCTTTTGCGAAAGCCTTGCGAGCAACTGATTGAACAGGAAGGGCATCGATTGATATGACAGGGATACCGACCGGAATGGTGTCAGTTTCCTCGTCAACTGGGGCTGAGGGTGTTTGAGGAGGAATCGACGCGGTAGCAGAAGGAGCAACTGAAGTGGTGGCGATATTGACAGCCGCGGCCGCTTCTCTATTTCGAAGCCTACTTAAGCGCCTCCTAACGCTTTCGGGAATGTACTTGGGATCAATTGCTGCAAAAGCACAAGACAGGGTTAGCGTTAGTACTAATGGTGAAAATCGGAAAAAATGACGCGACACTCACGTCTAATGCAGGCTTGGATATCGGTTCCGCAGGCCAAAAGGGGAGTGTGAACGCTGATTTCCAGTTTGAGTAACTTATCAAACCAGCCTTGTTCTGTCTCGTCAAGAGCCTCCCGGTGCCAAGCACTGTCCTTGATACCCTGGTTGAAACCAGACCGCCACCACGGATCCAGAATCTCGGGAGTCTCAATAACAAAAAATTGCTCTTTCCATTTATCGATGGAAGACTCTAAATGAAGAAGCTTCCAAGTGAAGTTTTGGAGCGAATCGTCATCAAAACGGGGCGATATCGCTATCACACCCCGACGGTTATACATCTTAAACAAAGACTTGAGTAATGCAAGAGAAGGAGAGGTAATTCCTTTGTACTTGCACAGTTCTAGAAATGTATAAATGCCACAGTAGGCATTTGGAGCCAGTTGAACGGGTTTCAGATCCAGAGAAGTAAGCAACTCTTGGATAAATGGGTCAACTGGAAACCGAAAACCATAACGGAACATCTGGGCGTACAGGATTCTGCGTTTGCCGGTCAGAACTCTGTTCAGGCGTAAAGACTCAGGGGCGACAGAAGCCTTGAAGCCCTCAGGGAGGGTGGCACCGTGATCGGACAGATGTTTATCGAGAATGGTAGAAGATGTAATAGTGCTAGTTATGGTCTCTATTTTTTCTTCATCAATTGATTTAGACCCAGAAGCACGACTTTTTCTTTTTGCCATGGTGAAAAAAGATAATAAAAGGATGAAGAAGATAGCAAGGGGAAGAAAGGAGTACCTTTTTTGAGAAGAAAATCGAAGTACCAGAAACGCAAGATGATTCGAGAAGAAGATGCAGAGAAATAGATTATCGAAAGTGGAAAAAAGAAATGAAGTGTTGGGTTTTATAACCCTAAGAGGCTAAGAGAAATGACTGCTGGAACAGTCGCAGCGCGCGTGACAGGCATAAGCAATGAGTACAACCCTAGAAAGGAGAGAAGACGCTTTGATCCTATCAAATCACGCTAGCCCTAGCGTCCTGATGAGCAGACACGTGTCTCTAAACCATCCTGATCCCTCGCTCACATTAATGAGGGGATCCTGAGCATTAAATGCTCCGAAAAAGTAGAATTACTTTATCAAAAAGAGGTCAAGAGTAATGACGTAATCAATAAGATAACGTCGAGGGGCAAATTAATTGTTATCCGGAAGCGGAATGACAATCGTTATTATGCAAGCGTTATCAGTTATTACAAGCCAAATGAAATCAATGTTTGAAGAAAAATAAAATACTCTCAAGCGCTGCCTTACGCCAATCACGGAAGAACTCCTTTGTTGCCCCCGACATTTATATCCTTCAAGCTCTCGAAGGCGTAGTCAGCTATCTTGGCAGGATCGAAAGCCTCGCTGCGGTAATAATCTGGGAATCCAGCGGCAAAGGCCTGTATCGCCTTATCTTTCTAGCGCGATATCTCATTGGGCACCTTCGCTAGTGATAAGAATTTGTTTACAGCCGAAGGGTGGAAGGTGGAAGGGGCTCCTCGGATTCAGCATCCACGGTGGTCCGGTATACCTGCAAGACGCCGGAGGGGGTCTCCGGCGTAAACACTCCGATGCTTAAGTTAGTACGAGTGGTAAGAATGGCAGAATTTGGGCCAACTAATTCAGCTTACCTTCCTCCTTCGTGGTGGAGGTATTTATAGGCAAAAATGGAGCATTTCTGAGTGATCTTGGTCACAAGGTGCTAATGTTCCCGTCAAAGGGGGTTAGGGTTCCCCGTCAATGGAGGGCGCTATCGTTGCGTTAGATATGGGCAGGGGGGTAGGCGTTGCCTTACCTAGGTAACGCCTACGCTTCTCACAGAATGCCTGGTTGGGCCTGGGATGGGATAACGCCCTGTGTCATGACGAAGTGACGTGTGGGACCCCCTCGTTGATGTCGACCATCCAAGCGTCAGCCACATAGAGAGAGGCGATAGCCTCGATGCTGTCGTAGCGGAAGGAACAACAGCTTCCCCCCATCGCGGGGCACAAGACGAAAATGCCCTTGTCGTTAGATGTATTGTTATCATAAGCCCAACTGAAAATGAGCCCGAGTGTTTACCAAGGGCTAATGCTCGCTCTTTGGTTTATCAGTTTTTTATATGCTGGAGTGACTTTTTGTTAGGAAATGGCCCTGCCCTGACCGCCGTTCTTCTGAGTCTATAAATTGAAGCTTTCCTCCGTGTAAATTTCTCATCTCTTCTTTGCTTTTTCCTCTTATTTTTACGCCATGGATGAGCTGACCAGGAATTTCCTGATCTCCAAAGCTTTGGCCCTGAAGAACCTTACTGAAGGTGACATTGGATTCCTAGAGAGGATGATCATCAAGACCTCGGAGGATGTCCTGGAACTGCAAGGAATGTCAACCCCCATTATGTCTAGGCAGTTGGGAATGTCTCTGGAGGATTTCAGTCCTTTAGAGAGCTTGGTGAAGTTGGCCGCCACCACTTCCCGCATCGAGGTGGTTGCCTCTATGCTGCAGCAGAGGAAGGACTTACTGGCCTGCTGCCTGAAGGGTATGAGGGCCTGTTCTGCCGAACTGACCTCCGTTGCTGATGTCTTAAGGGAGGTTCCCGTTGTGCCAGGGGAGGATGATGCTGGGTCCAACGCTTGACCGCTGTCTTTGCTTCCTCCCGTTTCTTTTTCTTATGCTTTCTTGTATATGCGTCTAAGCGCTAAGGTCGTTCAGGCCATAAATAAATAAATGGTTGTTTCTATCACCATCAAGTCTTCTTGTTCCTTGCTTGACTTTTTGTTATGTTAGTTGGAGGCATTCGTTGTAAGCCCAACCGAAAATGAGTCTTACTCGGGACACAGTACTGCAGTGGCTATGTCCTGGGAATCGATAATGAATGTTCTGCTCCAACTGTTCTCTGGGCCGCCTTCCTAGGGGTAGGTGGTTGGGCGGTTTTTTGGTGTCCTCTGATTGGCGCAATTAATGAGCGGGTACGCTTGTGCCGGATCGGATTCTGCAATTATGGCTACTTTTCCCAAGCGCCTTAATTGTTGTTTCAGGGGCACGCGAGAGGATCGGAGCGCCTCCTTGGCTATTTAAGGGAGTTACTTTCCCTTTTTCTGCTCATCTTCATCTTCTTCTTTCTATTTTACTCATTTGTGAATTGTGAATTGAATGACAGATTTCTACTTTTTGGGTACAGCGGATCGCGACTCCCTGCCAACCCCTCCGACTTCGCCGGATTCAGATCATCCTCCCCCGTCGCCACCATGGAGGCCGCCAGCCCGTCGAAAGGACCGCAAAAGGCGGAGGGAGAAAACCTCCCAGGTGTCCATCGTGCCTTTCAATTCTTCTGGCTCTGCTGCCCGGGAGGGTAGCAAACGCTTTCCTTTGCCTGATTGTTCATTGGAGAAAACTTCCTCCATCGATGCTGGTGCTGGATCGGTAGCATCATTTACCAAGGAAAGGTCAGGCCCGTCAGGGCTCGGCCTGGAGGGGAGAGTGGATGAGCCCTTTTCACCCGCTAACGAGAAGATGCCATTTCTGGATGACGACGGGGTTTATCACTATGGCATCTATTGGCCCGATGAGGATTAGTGCCCTTATGTTAGGCAGACTGTATATGCCTTTTGGTATTTTATGAATAAAGTGATGCTTTCTATCTCTTCTCTTTATCATTATCTTTCCGTTAGTACGTTGGTCTTGTTGGTAGCTAACGTGAGGGGTAACCGTTTCGCGGTTATTTGACTAGGTCAACTGTGTCACCATTTGGGGAGTCACGATAAATAACTTCGGATTCCTTTAATATGATTCCACGTGGCCAACTTATTTTTACACGCGTCTCCACATGATTGGTAGTTCAATTAATGCGGTGGCATTTAACCCTTCAAGAAGGGACCATTTTCTCTTTCCACCCTTTTTTTCCTTTCCTTCAAATTTTCTCTTTCGTCTTTTTCTCAGAAGAACTTCCTAGTCGGCCACCGTCGGCCGCCGAGTCACCCGTAAATCTTCCCTTTTAAGGTACCACTTCGACCCTTTCAGATTTCCTATTTGCTGGTTTATTATGGTTAGGAATAGGCCCCGCCAGGTTATCTGGAGACCCGTGGATCTAGAGGTCGCACAATCACCCAGTATTTTTACATGTGATGTGGTTCTAAGGGCCGAATTGGAGGAAAACGGTATTACCTTTCCCCCCGGATATGAACCCTTTGTTCCTGAAAGTTACATGCGGCTTCATAATACGACGTAGGGTTTCTGTAGGCTACTTTACTTTAAGATGTTCCTCTATGGTTTTCGCTTTCCCGTCCATGATTAACGCTTGATAATAATTTGTCTTCTACCGAAGGATGTATGGCGGAGCAGCTCCTCTCAGGTCAGTGTGCGCGACGGTTCACAGTACCTGCAATGCGCCGAAGGGGGTCTCCGGCGGAAACACTCCGATGCTTAAGTCAGTATGTGTACTGAAATTGGCAGAGTTTAGGCTAGTCAAGTCCGCTTACCTGCCTCCTTTGTGGGGGAGGTATTTATAGAAGAAAGGGGGCGTTCCCGCCCGAGTAAACGGGTACGGAGCTATCGCTCGCGTTAGTGTCTGTGGTTCGCCCTTATCATGATACGCTACCTTGGCGGTAGGTGTGTAGGTAGATATTGCCACGGTAGGATAATGGCCGGAGCGTTAATCCTGACGCGTGGTTTCCTCTGGGGTGAGATAACTCCTTGAGCCATCCATGAGGTCCTTGAGAGGAGCCGGTAGGGCCCCATTAGCCTTTGTAGCGCTTAGCCTTTGGGGAAGGTAGCAATCTTGTCCCTACCGTGGTGGTGCGAAATAGTAGCTATGCCTCTTCCCACCGGGTGATAGACGAAAATACCCTTTCTTTTAGGTGAATTGTTATCATAAGCCCAACTGAAAATGAGCCCGAGTGTTTACCAAGGGCTAACGTTCCTTCTCTTACGGAGAGTCCCTCTAAGTACCGGGGCGGTTTTGTCTCAGAAGATGGTCCCGACGGCTTTTTTGTCAGAATCTATAAATCAGAGGTTTCTCTGTGCCAGTTTCTTCGTATTTTCACGTTCTTTCTTTTCATATTTCGTCATGGATGAACTGACTCGCAATTTCCTGATCTCTAAAACTCTGACCCTGAAGAATCTTACTGAGGGTGACATCGACTTCCTGGAGAGGATGATCACCAAGACCTCCGAGGATGTCCTGGAGTTGCAGGGGGTGCTAACCCCTATTCTGTCTAGACAACTGGGAATAACTCTGGAGGATTTTAATCCCCTAGAGAGTTTGGCGAAACTGGCCACTGTCAGTGCCCACCTTGATGTGGTGACCTCGATGCAGCAGCAGAGGAAAGATCTGCTGGCCTGCTGCCTAAAGGGCATGAGAGCTTGCTCTTCCGAACTAACCTCCGTCGCTGACGCTTTAAGGGAGGTTCCCGTTGTGCCAGGGGAAGATGATGCGGGGTCCAATATCTGACCGCTGGCTTCGCTTCTTCTCGTTGTTTTTCTTATGTTTCTTGTACATATTTGAACGCTAAGGCCACCTGGCCCTAAATAAATAACTGTGTCTGCTTTTTCTCAAGTCTTCTCTTTTTCTTGCTTGGTTGCTTGCTTTATTGGTTGGAAATATTTGCCATGAGCCCAACTGAAAATGGGTCTTCCTCGGGACATTGTATTGCAGTGGTCGTGTTCCGAGAATTAGCAATGAATGCTCTGTCTTGACTGTTACAGGGCCGTCTTTTCAGTGGCAGGTGGTTGGGCGGTTCTTTGGTGCCCTTTGATTGGTGCGTTCAACGAGCAGATGCGTCTGTGACGGATCGGATTCTGCAATTGCAGTTATTTTTCCCAAGCGTCTTAATTGATTTTTCAGGGATCGAAGTGCTTACTCGGCTATATAAGGGAGTTTGGTTTCCCTTTCCTGTTCATCTTCATCCTTTTCCTTCTTTTTTGCTTTTGCAGGTGACATGGCAGATTTTTATTTCTTAAGTTCCATGGATCGCGACTCCTTGCCGACTCCCCCGACTTCGCCGGACTCAGATCATCCCCCTCCTTCACCACCATGGAGGCCTCCGGTCCGCCGAAAGGGTCGTAAGAGACAGGGGAAAAGGACTTCCAAGACGCCCTTCGCGACTTTGGCTTCTTCTGGTTCTGCTGTCCAAGAGGGAGGCAAACGCTTTCCTTCCCCTGATTGTTCGCTGAATGAGGCTTTTCCCACCCATGCTGGTGCGGGGTTGGTAGATTCGAGTGCCAAAGGAAAATCATTCCCGTCAGGGTCCTGTCCAGAAAGGGAGGCAGACCAGCCGGTCCCGAATGCTGACGGGAAGATGCCATTCCTTGATGATGACGGGGTTTATCACCATGGCATTTACTGGCCTGATGAGGATTAGCCGTTTTGCATTGTACCCGCCTATTGGCGTTTTATGAATAAAATGATGCTTTCTGCCTTTCCTTTTTTGTCGTTATTTCCGTTAGCCTGCGGGTTCTTGGTGATAGCTAACGCAAGCGGTTGGCCTGACTGGGGCAATCGCTTCGCGGTTACTCTGACTGGGTCAATACTGTCGCCCTTTTGGGGAGTCTCGACGAACAACTTCTCTCTTTTTTCAAATTTCTTTAATGCGCTTCCACGTGGCCAACTTCTTTTACACGCGTCTTCGCCCGATTGGTGACTCAATTAATGCGGTGGCATTTTTATCCTTTAAGAAGGGCCATTCTCCAATTTCTCAAAACTTTTGCCCTCACTTCGAATTTTCCTTTTTGTCTTCCTTTGTCTTCTTATCCGAATACCTTTTCGGCCGCTCGTCACTGTCCGCCGATTTCTCTGCGATTCTTCTCCTTTAAGGTATCAATTCGTCCCTTCTCAGATTTCCTTTTTGTTGGTTTGCTATGGCTAGGAATAGACCTCGCCAGATTATCTCTAGGCCCATGGATCCCGAGGTCACCCAATCACCGAGTATTTTTACCTGCGATGTGGTTCTGAAAGCCGAATTGGAGGAACATGGTATTACCTTTCCTCCTGGGCATGAGCCTTCTATTCCCGGAAGTGATATGCGGCTTCATAATCCAGGGTGGGGCCACAGTAGGCTTCTTTAATTTAAAATGTTCCTTTATGGTTTCCGCTTTCCCGTTCATGAGTCGATACTAACTCTACTGCGGGAGTATAGCCTTAATCCTGCCCAGATAAGTCCTTCCTCTTGGTGTGCGGTTTATGCTTTTCTTCGCGCTTGCGAGTTGAAGAACATTTTTACCCCATCTATCAATTTGTTTCGCAAATTCTTTAGCATGATTTGCTACAATTGTTTAATCGAGATTACTCCCCGGTGGGATGATGCGCTCGTGCAGTCATTTTGGCAACGTTTTCACGGCTTCAAGAAGGGTGTAGCTGATTGGAAGAGCAGCTTCTTTGTTCTGGAGCTACCGTCACATTTGTGGCGTATCAATTTCAATCAGGAACTGATAGGTCCCGTTTGGACGAATCCCGCGATTTTGTCCAGAACTGAGTTGGACCAGGTTAACGCTTTGTTAGACGAGAATACCCACTACCGTATTCGTACCTTTGCTCTGTTCAAACCTCTAGAAGAGTGCGTTATGGGTGAGCCTATTTCTTTCCCTATTTTCTTTACTTTGGTCCTCGCACCCTTTGTTTGCTATAAGAAGCTAACGGTTGATTCCCAGGTGACGCTGGTACTCCTCTGAACGTAACACCGCTTCAAACTTTACCGGCCTCGCCTTCGGCCGAGGGCTCAAGTCGGGGTGGCGTTCCTCCTTCGAGGAAGAGAACTAAGACGGTTGCCCGGGGAGGGCGAAGGCCCGTTAGCTCTGTGCGAACTTCTCGTTTTGTGGAAAATTGGCTACCGGAGCGTCGCAAGGGGACGGACTCCAAGCCTGTCGCAACGACGGTAATTACTAGCGATGATGAAGATGCGGATGCTAAGTCAGACCTTTGCCACGCTTCTTCCCTTGCTGCTTCCCAGCGTCGGAAAAAACTTCGAGTGGCCACTAACGGACAGGCTACCGGGACATCTCCTGTGGATGTGGCAACTGTTTCTACGCCTGCTGTTTTGTCTGAGGCGGGCGCCTCTCAGCCAACGGGAGCCGCTGAAGCGTTGGAAAAAACTTGTTCTTCTGAGGGAGAGGGCCTACCTATGGAGTGTCCTCCTCCCATATCTGACGCTTCCGATTCTCCGATTGCTCATTGTATTCCTGACGTAGTGGTCACACCTCTTGTGGCGGATTCAACTGCTGAGCTACCGCCTATGGTTACTCCACAACTGTTTTTTACTCCTTTCAAGAGTACTTTTTCTCAGGGCTCTTCTCCACCTCCCTCGATCAATCTTGCCTGTGGCGGTCCTGACGGGGTCCCGGCCTATCGTATGAATCTTGCAGGGTTCTGCTTTGATGCCCTTCGCGCTGTCGGGGTTCCCCAACCTTTTTCTCGAGATGAGTTTACTGCACCCTTGATAGGAGAGATGCTGAGTTCAAAAAAGGAGAAAGAGGAATTTCTTTAACTCCCTCCCTTGGCACGCTTTCGCCATGTTCTGAATGATTCTCTGGACTTCTTCCGCCATCTGAATTATCAATTCGAAATTCACGATCGCGAGTCACGTAATTTTTCCAGCACATTGTGTGTTGCAAGGGTGCAGCTTGAGAAGGCGGTGGAGCACTCTAGGTTGCTGACGCGTCTTTGTGAATCGTCCCAAACAGAATTGGACAGAGAAAAATCTATCGGGAAAGCCAAGATAGAAGTTCTGGAGGCGGAATTGGCGCTAGAAAAGAAGAAAAATCTCTTTCTCCGCGAAGAGATACTTGCTCGAGATGAGGGGTCTGCTAGGGCGTCATTAAAGGAAGAGTTATGGAGGAAGAGGGTTCTGGAGGCCTTCATTTCTGGATTTGCGGCCCGCTTCAAAAGTAACCCTTCGGATCCGGCCCAGGTAGTTGATTACATATCTATCGTGATGGGTGAGATTAGCAAAGGTGGCAACGGTTCTTCTGACCCTTCGAGGGAGAAAGCCTAACGCTGGCGATGATGCCTGGGCCTTTCCTTGTTTTTCTTGTTGTTGTCTCTTCTTTTGTTATTTCTTGAAAACCATTCGAACATTGTTTCTCTTGTAATAATGCTAACGCTTTGTATCCTTTGTCGTACTGTATGATATTACCGTTTATTCCTTCTTTATCTTCTTTGTATCATCGCACCGTTTGGCAAGGCCAGCGCTGCTTTTTATGTTTTTTAATCAATCCCTCTGTCCCTCATTTGATGCGACTTGAAGGGTAATGATGAAAGAAGACACGTGTCCTTCCACAGAGAGGCGTTTGGAGCAGGCGTCTCCTAGGGAGTTGTGAATGCAGCAGCGTTTCGTTCTTATTTCAAATTTGCACCTTCTGGCGCGTGCCTTAGTTTATGACGCGCTACTTCGCCACGTGTCTGCTGCTGACTGGTCGCCCTTTCAGGGTTATATCTATTGTTTCTTCTACCCCCTTTTTCTTTTTCCATCTTTCCCTTAAACGCTATTGCGTCTTTGGATAAATACTTTGCGTCGCTCTCTTTTTCTGGTTCAAGACTCCTCGCATTCTCTTTCACGAAGGTATAAGGTACACGTCCTTTTTCTTTTCTCTTTGTTTCTTCCTTGTTAGCCATGGCTAGAACTAAAAAATCCTCTGAAGAAGGAGACCCTCAAAGGTCCTCCGGGGAAGAAGTAATTGATACTACTCCCACTTCTCTGTACACGCTGCCCTTAATTAACCGTAGACTTGCTGGATTTTCTGCGCGATTTCCCAAGGAATATCCCGTGCATCCTGCTTCTGAGTCGCTTCGACTGAACAATATTTTGCCCGGAAATAGTAGAATGCTGTATGCTAAGCTCTTCGATCATGGGTTTCGTCTCCCTCTTGACCCGCTTGTAAAATTATTGTTGGTTGATTCTGATTTGGCTCTGGCTCAGTTGAGTCCTAACGCAATTTGCGTTGTTAGTGCCTTTGCCGCACTGTGCCGTTTCAAGGGAATAGAATCTCCCACCTTAGCGTTGCTTCATGAAATTTTCCAATTGTATTCCCGTAAAGGGGTGATATCGATATCGCCTCGCTACGAAGACGGTTCTTTGAAGCCCTTTACCTGGAAACTTATGGGCATTGAGTCTTCTATTCCTCACTGGAAAGAGGAATTTTTTATTGTTGATCTGCCTGAGCCGTTGTGGAGGGCTGGCTTCAACGAAACAATTAAAGATGGGGCTTGGGGTCATCGGAAACCCCTTTCCGACCCGGAGGATGGCTGGTTGAAGACGCTGCTTCAATTTGATTTTAGTGTTGATGCCCGAAAAGTGGCCAACGGGTTACCCGTGGAACAGTGCAAGAAGGGTGAGCGTTTAACCTTTTTCCTTTGCGTTGTCAAGAAGTACTAACGCTAACGTTTTGTGACTGTGCAGTGCCTCCGCCTGGTTGGGAGCCCGAGTATTTCCGGAGGAGAAGGAAACAGGAGGCGAAAAAGAAAGCTGCCGCTGAAGCTAGGGCTGCTGCTGCTGCTGCTAACGCCGAGGAAGGGGAGGCCATTGCTACCGCTAACGTTACGGGCACTCGGGTTGTAAGACAGAAATGGCCTAGGAAAGCACGTGCTGCCCCATCCGTTTTGTCCCAGACCGTTGTCTCTTCAGAGGCTACGGTTGATCCGATTCCTGTTGGGATTCCTCTTGTGTCCTCCACCACTCAGGTGAGCATTTTTCTTATTTTTTTAAAACTTTTGTCTTTCTTTTTGCACGGTTTCCTTATCACATTCTGCGTTATTTAGGAAGTCGTTGCTGCTTCTGCCCTCTCTACCTCCCAGGGAGATATGGGTATCGTGGATGTTCTTCGCGAGCGTCAGAAGAAGGCTCGCTATGATCTTCAGAATAGCCCTTCTTCCTCGGCTGCCAACCGTAGTTCGAGTGTTCTTGGGGGCGAGGGTGCGTCTGCTGATCAATCTGAACCTGTTGATTTTGGCGGCCAACCCCATATGCCTCCTGGTTCTCCGATTCATTCTGCGCACACCCCAACGGGCTATGATTCTGATGCCCTTAATCCTGAGGTGCCCGGAGGTAATGAGGTCTCAATGCCTAACGCGGAAGGCTCCACTAGCCGGCCAGCTTCTCCTGGTGCGTTGTTCTTTATTCCAATGCCTCATCCAACTATTGCGAGGGGTGGCCCCGCCCCTGCCTTAATGGCTGGTATCTCTCCATACGAGCCTCCTCTCCTGCCGACTCATCACGTTAGCTTACGCTCCTTTAGGGACAGTATTCTGCAGTTTCCTGCCGATGCTGATCATGAGACCGTGATTTCCTCTACCGCTTATCTAGTGGCAGAGATTTTGTCTCTTCCAAGGGAGAGGGATACCTTTGTGGCTCGGGGCGAGCAGGGGCGCATCAACTTCCTTCGCTCTCAGGTGTTTTCTATGTTTTGCCATCTTCACTATATGGATGAGGAGAATGCCAGAGCTGCAGCTAACGGGCAAGGAGAGATAAACAGGCTGCTGGAAGAGCGACAACGTCTTGAAAATGCCCTTGCTGCTGCCAACGAAGGTATGGAGACTGCTCGGGGAGAGGCTACTGCTGTTAAGCAAGAACTGGAGGCCGCTAAGTTGGCTTTGGAGGAGGAGAAGCGACAACGTGCTGATCTGGCCATACGCCTCTCTCAGGAGGAGAATAGCCTGCGTCTGGAGAGACAGAGAAACGCTGAGCTATCTGCCGATTCCTCCCTTAACGCTGAGAAGAACCATTGGTACTTGGAGCAGGGTGGGGGAATCATGTCGGAAGCCGTGATGCATCATTATGGAGTCGAGGAGCTCCGTATTGACGATCTCTCTGCGTATTTTGACAAGAGAGCCTCGACCATTACTGATAGCGGTTTCTACCAGTGGAAGGCTGCTCAGCAAGGAGGGGTCAACGCGCCGCCCAATCTTTAGACTTTTTGTTGTTTAGATGCTTTACATTTTTGTGGCTGACGGGCCCATCCTTATTTTGTACTTTAAATGATGTCGGCCTTGACTTGGCTAATCCACTCTTTTTGGATAGAAGTTGTTTATCTGCTTTTCTTCATAATGCCGTTTGATCACTTGTCCGCATGGGACGTTTGGCGTTAGGTTTCCATAGTTTCGCTTTGTATCCCGTTTACTTTTCATCAGCTGCATTCGAGTAGCATTAGCATTATATCCTCCGATAGCATTTCTGAGAGTAAATCAGCGTTGCTTCCGCATCTATTGCGCTCATATTCCTGCCGTCCGTTGTTGTCAGAGGGGGCTTTATGTCTGTCTCGACGTTGTTGTTGCAGTACGGTCATCTCACCGTCATCGTTTCACCGGGTATCAACCGCGCGGCTACTAGTTAGGATTTCTTTTGTTTCTTTTCGCCACAGATTGGCTCCAACATCACTTCACCGGGTATCAACTGCGCGGCTACTAGTTAGGATTTCTTTGTTTCCTCTCGCCACAGATAGGCTCCAACATCGCTTCGCCGGGTATCAACCGCGCGGCTACTAGTTGGGATGTCTTTGTTTCCTTTCGCCACAGATAGGCTCCAACATCGCTTCGCCGGGTATCAACCGCGCGGCTACTAGTTGGGATGTCTTTGTTTCCTTTCGCCACAGATAGGCTCTAACATCGCTTCGCCGGGTATCAACCGCGCGGCTACTAGTTAGGATTTCTTTGTTTCCTTTCGCCACAGATAGGCTCCAACATCGCTTCGCCGGGTATCAACCGCGCGGCTACTAGTTGGGATGTCTTTGTTTCCTTTCGCCACAGATAGGCTTTGGGGAGTGCCTCGTCTTAGTGAGCTGTCTGATCAGGACCAGCCATCACAAGGATAAGACTTTTCACCCCAAGCGTTGTACCTCACGTCCGTGGAATCGTGCCTCGTCTCAATGGGCCGTCTATGTGAGCACGGTTACCACAAGGATAGGATTTTCACTTCCAGGACGGAGTTAGTCTCTCCTTGGGGCGTGCCTCTCCTTATGGGGTTACCATAAGAATAGGATTTTCACTCCCAAGGATTCCGGGGCGTGCCTCATCTTAACGGGCCGTCTATGTGAGCACGGTTGCCGCAAGGATAGGATTTTCACTCCGGGAAGCCGTTTGGGGTCGTGCCTCGTCTTAATGGGTCGTCTATGTGAGCACGGTTACCACAAGGATAGGATTTTCACCCCCAAACGCCTTGTTATGCCAAGGCGTGCCTCGTCTTAATGAGCTGTCTGATCAAGACCAGCCATCACAAGGATAGGATTTTCACCCCTGGCATTCTTCGCTACCTGCATATTACCAGTAGCAAACGCACGGTGAATATCTCAATATTCATTTATTAGAATAACTTTGATGTTACCCGATTAGCTCCTGGCGTGGTATAGCCTCAACCGAGCGATGTTCCAAGAGTTCTGCAGGGGCGTTCCCTCGAGCTTTTCCAGGTGGTATGCTCCTTTTCCCACAATGCGGGTGACACGATACGGTCCATCCCAGTTTGGATTGAGTTTTCCCATACGCTGTCCTGCCGCCCGCTTGTCTCTGAGCACTAAATCTCCAGTTTTGAGCAATCGCTCCCTCACTTGCCGGTTGTGATATTGTGCCATTTTCCTTTTGTAGTGCAGGGTTTTCAGGAGGGTTTCCTCATGTGTTTCTGGTAGAGTATCGAGGTTAGCTCGTAACCTTTCTTCATTGTTTTCTTCTTTGAAGTGAGCCACCCGGAGGCTCATCATGCCAATCTCGACTGGTGTGACAGCTTCGGTTCCGGATGCTAACGCGAACGGGGTCTCTCCCGTGCTGGCCTTGACAGTCATGCGGTAGGCCCATAGTACATATGGCAATTCGTCTGGCCATTTGGACCCTTCCAAGTTTCTTTTGATGCCACTAAGGATGCTGCGGTTAGTTACTTCCGCCTGGCCGTTGGTTTGGGGATGTGCCACAGAGGAGAATCTTTGCTCTATCTGGAACTCTGCACATTGATCTCTGAAGAACTGGCTTGTAAATTGTGTCCTGTTGTCGCTAACTAGCACGCGTGGTACTCCAAATCGCATGATGACTTGGTGTTTGAAGAAACGCCAAATTTTTCGGTGGTGATGGTAGCTAACGCCTCAGCTTCGGCCCACTTTGTGAAGTAGTCTACCGCTACGACCACAAATTTTAACTGAGATCTGGCCTTTGGAAACGGGCCCAGGATGTCAATCCCCCATTTTGCAAACGGGCACGGTGCGACTATTTCTGAATTGGCACAGCAGGTTTTCGAGGAATCTTAGCATATTCCTGGCATTTCTGACAGGTTTTCACGAAGTTATGACAATCTCGTCGAATGGTGGGCCAGTAAAATCCCGACCGAAAGACATGGGCTGCCAGAGTACCGCTAGCAATGTGCATGCCACATATCCATTCGTGAATTTCACGTAACACATGTAAGCCTTCTTGCTCCGTTATGCATTTAGCGGCCGGATGGGAGAAACATCTTCGTATTAACTCTCCGTTATAATATGTGCATCGTGCTGCCTATTTTAGGACTTTCTTTTTCTCTGTCTGGTCTCCTGGTAGTTTATCATGTTTCAGATATTCTATCACTGGGATCCTCCAATCATTTTCCATTTCTTCCACACAGAGCGATGCCTGCTCTTCCATGAAAGAAGGTGTAGGCAGTTCTCCATAGCGCACGTCACTGGGTATTGAGGCTTCCGGATTGGCTTCCATCTTGGCGAGGCTATCGGCCTCTTCATTGTTTTCTCTAGGAATGTGCTCAAAGGTGATCAGGGTGCCTTTTTCCTGTATCTTTGACAGCTCATGCTTCACTTTGGCTAAGTATTGGGCCATGATGGGTTCTCTGGCTTGGGAGTTCCCCAGAACCTGATCCATTATTAGCTTGGAATCTCCTCGGATCTTTAAACGTGTTCTGTCTTCCTTCTCCACACGAGGGGTGGCTCCGATGGAGAAACTGTTTCCAATTCTGAGTCCTGCTAGCAGCGCTTCGTATTCAGCCGCATTGTTGGACAATGGCTGCAGGATTCTGATGGCGTATCGCATCTCCAGGCCGTTTGGTCTAACTAAGAAAACTCCTGCGCCAGCTGATTCTTGATTTTTTGCTCCATCTACGTGGATGACCCACGTATCTGTATATGTCTCCGGAGACGGTAGGCATGGACTTTCTGCTTCTTCCTCCAACAGATCTATCTTTGTGTCCCTTGTGAATGTGCACTCAGCTATGAAGTCAGCTAACGCTTGAGCTTTAACGGCCGGTCTAGCTTTGTATTGCAGCCCGTATTGTTCGAGCTCGATAGCCCAAATTAGCATTCTTCCTGAAGATTCAGGTTTTCTGAAGATTCTTCTCAACGGCTGATCCGTGAGTACAATGACGGGGTGGGCTTGGAAGTATCGATCCATCTTTCTCGTGGCTTGCACTAGAGCGAGTGCTATCTTCCCGATAGGAGCGTATCGCAGTTCGGCATCTTTCAATATGTGACTCACGAAGAATACAGGACGATGCACATACCCTTCACTTCGCACAAGGACGACACTGACTACCTCGTCAGCTATTCCCAAATATAGATATAGTTCGTCGCCGGGCTCGGGCCTCGTCAGCACTAAATCTGATGATAGGTAAGCTTTTAGTCCTGCAAACGCTTTCTCACATTCCTCTGTCCATCCGAAAGGAGCCTTGTTTCGGATGACTTTGAAGAAAGGCAAACATCTCTCGCCTTGCTTAGATATGAATCGCCCCAACGCAATGATACGCCCGGTTAACTTCTGTATCTCTTTGACAGTCCGCGGGGATATCATATCCTGGATGGCTTTTATCTTTGACGGGTTGGGTTGGATGCCCTTCCGGCTGACCACATAGCCCAAGAATTTTCCCGTTTGAAATGCAAACATGCACTTCCGCGGGTTTAGCTTCATCTTGTGCTTTCTCATCACATTGAAAACTTCTTCCAAGTCAGCGAGGTGTTCTCTGAAACTCCGACTTTTGATCAGGATGTCATCTACGTAGGCCTCTACATTTCTCCTGATTTGATTTTCAAAAACTTTGTTTGCCATACGCTGAAATGTTGCATCGACATTCTTTAGCCCAAACGGCATTGCGGTATAGCAGTATGTAGCCCTGGGAGTGATGAAGGCAGTTTTTTCTTCGTCCTTTACGGCCATAGGGATTTGGTGATATCCGGAATTCGCATCTAGGGAGCTTAGATAAGCATACCCAGCGGTTTGATCGACTAACTGATCTATTCGCGGAAGGGGATAGCAGTCCTTGGGACAAGCATTATTTAGGTCAGTAAAGTCGATGCACATGCGCCAGTCCCCGTTAGGCTTTGGGACTAACACAGGATTAGCTAGCCAGGTCGGGTACTGGACTTCTCGAATGAACCCCGCCTCTATGAGCTTTAGCAACTCCTTTTCGATGGCTGCTATCTTTTCCGATGAAAAAGCACGTCGCCTTTGTTGAACAGGCTTGGCGTCAGGACTAACGTTCAGCCGGTGTTCTGCGACCTCCCGAGAGATTCCGGGCATGTCTGCTGGTTTCCACGCAAACTCTCCCTTGCATTTCCTCAACAGCCGGATTAATTGCGCGTTCTCTTCAAGGCTTAATTTCGCACTGGCTAAGAGATTCGTTTCACTATCCTTACCGATAGGGATTGATACCATCTGATCTAGCGGCTGAGTGCG
This sequence comes from Viola odorata, assembly GCA_963691705.1. NCBI lineage: Eukaryota > Viridiplantae > Streptophyta > Magnoliopsida > Malpighiales > Violaceae > Viola > Viola odorata. Next base: position 20,584,053 of record OY829542.1, read on the forward strand.
CTTTTCTTCTTTATCATCGAAAGGGTCGTCTGCCATGCAAACGTAGCGGTCACAACTCCTTTGAGTCATAAGTAAGTAGCATTCGGCTGCCAGCTTTTGGTCCCCTTTGATTGAGACCACGCCGTCCCATGAAGGATATTTCATCCGCAGGTGTTTTTGAGATATGGCCACTCCAAAACGATTAAGGAATGGTCGCCCCAAAATGGCATTATACGGTAACGTTAGGTCTACGACCAGAAATAGTAGCTCTTCGGAGCGTTTGGATGTGTCTTCTCGGAAGTACACCGGCAGGGATGTTATTCCAGCTACCGGAATCGATACTCCATCAATCCCAATAATTGGCCTCGTGCAAGACGATAACTCACCGTCAGGTCATTTCATCAAGTTGTACGCTTCCAATGAGAATAGATTCACTGCACTCCCGTTATCGACAAGGGTCCTTCTTACCCCATGACTTCCAATGACGGGCGTTACAACCATCTCGTCATTATGCGGGAAGACGATGCCTTTTTCGTCCTCCTCTGAGAAAGACAATATCATTCTGTCTAAGGCACTTATCGCCTCGATTTTCATTTGCGCGCTCTCCTGTTTGCGCTTTTCTCCAGGGTTGGGCATTTGCGGCATAATTTCCTCGCAATAGGGTGCTCCCCCCGCAATGATATTTATCATGGGCATTTGGTCACTATTGATAGCGAGCGCTTCTCTATTTGGCCCGAGGGGTACCGCGTTAGCCCCTGTAGCGTGCGAGGGCGCTTGCCTCTGCTCAGTTGTATTTCCAGTTGGGTTGTTTCTGGCTTCCTCCCTTGCCTTTGTGGCAAATTCCCCAAGGTAGCCCTCTTCGACCAATCGCTCTATAGCCGATTTTAACTCTCTACATACATCTGTTGAATGTCCCTTGACCTTATGGAATTTGCAGTATGCATTTTCTCTTCCTCCCATGATTACTCCTGGTTTCACGGGAGCTGGGTAGCGGATAGGCAAATTTCTCTGTTGGACTATTGCTAAGATCTCCGCCCTTGGGAGTATGAGAGATGGGAGGTCAGGATCGTATATCTGGCCCTTTGGCGGGTCCGTTTGCTTCCGAGTGGGGGACCCTCCGGGTCTTCCTTTCGAGAAGTTGCCTCTCTGCCGGCCAGGGGTTTTGGTGTTATGCTCTTTCCGCTGCCCGTGATCCTCGGTGAGTTTAGCGTCAGCGGCATTGCTGTTCAGGACGTTAGGGGCCACATATGGGTCCGTCGGCATGCCTCAGATCCATTCTCTATTTTCTTCCTCTTCCATTCTCGCATAGTTATGCGCTTTCAGCCTCAATGCATCCAGGGTCGTTGGGGGGTCCACCGTTAGCGTATCTTTCAGTTTACTGTATCGACAATTGCGTTTCAGGGCCTCAATCGCGAAATCGATAGTGACCCCTGGCGTTAGGGACATTTCAAGATCAAATCGACCTAAGAAGTCGTTCAACGATTCCTGTGGTTTTCGATGGATATCGAACAGCGCAGCTGCTGACTTTCTGATAGGAATAGCCGTGCTAAACCGACTTTTGAATTTTTCTTCCAACTGAGAAAAATTATCGATAGACCCGGCGGGGAGCCCCTCGAACCATAGACGTGCCACTCCTGACAGCGTCATTATGAAAATTTGACACAATGCTGCGTCACTGCGCGTTTGGAATTGCACGAAATCCTTCACCTTATTGAGGTGAGAAATGGGATCTTTCGTGCCATCATATGATTCTGCCGGGAGTTTCACATGTCGATGGACTCTGTGGTGCCTGACACGGTAGCTGAACGAATGACCAACGTTAGTATCGGGGACCCTACGAGGAGGATGCTGATGTGGAATTTCAGCGTCGTATCTGGGATTCTGAGGGTCATATTCCTGATGTCTCCTAGGAGAACGACTACGACTCCTTGGAGTTCGAGCTCGTCGACTTCTGCTGCTAGATCTCTCGCTGTATCTAGGAGATGGATCTCTCACTATATCCCCCCGTAGATCATCCCAGGGTTCTCTATACTCGTCACGCTGGCGGACTGCTTCGGGGATAGAGATTCCTCCTCTGTATTGTCCAGAATGGTCGGCAGGTCCACGCGTGAATGGTGGGACGTTTATGGGGGCCAAGGGGAAAGGTAAAGAGGATGGGAGTGCCCTAGACTGTTGGGGCGATAAGGGTCGTTCGTTGACAATGGACGGGGTGAAAACTACTTGGGAGGACACGCCAGGTCTAGAGGCATGAGGAGTAAATCCAGCAGCCATCTCTGTCAGCTGATCCAGTTGAGCTTGGAGAGCTGCTATTGAATTCACGAAAGGGTTGTCCGCTTCTCCTATTATAGATCTCCCCGCTTGGGGGGTAGGATGGCTGGTTCCTGCTATATGGGAGAAGGGAGAGCAAATCTGGAATGTAACTTCTTCTGAACTTGACCCGCGAGGAAGATCTAATTCTCCTGCAGTGACGTCCTGCCCTGGGGTGGGGGCATTAGAGGTAGCGAAGGGAAACAGGCGTCTGCGGGTGTTGTATGGGATGTTGGAAGTTCAGGACAGCGCCGGATCTGACTCTGAGGCCATAATCCTTCTAGCTTCGAGGAGGAGGAGCTTGGTTATTAAGGATGCTCACTTAATAGAACCAATACTCTCAATGAAAGCACCAATTTGATAATAATTTGTCTTCTGCCGAAGGATGTATGGCGGAGCAGCTCCTCTCAGGTCAGTGTGCGCGACGGTTCACAGTACCTGCAATGCGCCGGAGGGGGTCTCCGGCGGAAACACTCCGATGCTTAAGTCAGTATGTGTACTGAAATTGGCAGAGTTTAGGCTAGTCAAGTCCGCTTACCTGCCTCCTTTGTGGGGGAGGTATTTATAGAAGTAAACGGGTATGGAGCTATCGCTCGCGTTAGGGTCTGTGGTTCGCCCTTATCATGATACGCTACCTTGGCGGTAGATGTGTAGGTAGATATTGCCACGGTAGGATAATGGCCGGAGCGTTAATCCTGACGCGTGGTTTCCTCTGGGGGTGAGATAACTCCTTGAGCCATCCATGAGGTCCGTGAGAGGAGCCGGTAGGGCCCCGTTAGCCTTTGTAGTGCTTAGCCTTTGTAGCGCTTAGCCTTTGGGGAAGGTAGCAATCTTGTCCCTACCGTGGTGGTGCGAAACAGTAGCTATGCCTCTTCCCACCGGGTGATAGACGAAAATACCCTTTCTTTTAGGTGAATTGTTATCAACGCTGCTGCGGGAGTACAACCTTAATCCTGCTCAGATAACTTCTTCTTCTTGGTGTGGGGTTTATGCCTTTCTTCGCGCTTGCGAATTGAATAATATTCTCACCCATCCCTCAATTTATTTCGCAAATTCTTTAGTATGAATTGTCACAATTGTTTAATTGACATCACTCCTCGATGGGATGACGCGTTCGTGCAGTCGTTCTGGCAGCGGTTTCGCGGCTTTGAGAGGGGTGTGGCTGACTGGAAAAGTAGTTTCTTCATTCTCGAGCTACCATCCCGTTTGTGGTGCATTAACTTTAACCAGGAGCTCATAGGCCCCCTCTGGATAAATCCCGCGGTACTGACCAGAACTGAGCTAGAGCAGGCTAACGCCTTGTTGGACGCGGATATCTGCTATCGTATCCGCGAATTTGCTCTGTCCAAGCCTCTGGAGGAATGCGTTATGGGTGAGTCTGTCTTTTCACGCGCTTTCTTTTGCATTCGCTCCTCGTCCTAACATGTTTCTTTTATAGGAGACACTGACGGTCGATCACCTGGTAATGCTGACGCTCCTTTGAATGTAACGCCGCTCCAAACTTTACCAGCATCTCCCTCTGCCGACGACCCTAATCGCCGAAGCGCTCAGCCCAGAGGGGAAGGACCAAGACAGTCGCTCGGGGAGGGCGGAGGCTCGGGGGCTCTGTCCGAGCTTCTCGTTTCGTCGAGAATTGGCTACCAGATCGTCCCAGGAGAACAGACTCGATCTGACCCACCAAAAGGGTATTTGATAGCGACGACGAGGATATGGACGTTAAACCAGATCTCCGCCATGCTTCCTCCTCTCACCAGAAAAAGCTTTGAGCAAACGCGAGTGGGCGGGCTACCGGAGTTTCTTCTGCTAGTGTGGCGGTTGCTTCCATACCTGTCGCTTTGCCCAACACAAGTACTTCTCAGATGGTGAAGATCACTGAAGCGTCGGCTGCCACCCGTTCCACCGAAGTGGGGATCCCACCGATGACAGGTGGTCCTCCTACAGCTAACGCTCCTGATTCTCCAATTTCTCACTGTATTCTTGAAGTATCGGTCACGTCTTCCGTTGCAGATTCTGTTGCTGAGTTGCCGCATAAAGCCCTTCCGCAACTATTCTTTACTCCTATCTCGAATGTGATTACCGAGGGTTCTTCTTTACCTCCAACAGTTAATCTTTCTTATGGCGGCCCTAACGGGACCCCGAACTATCGTATGAACTTGACAGGGTTCTGTTTTGACGGTCTCCGCGCCGTCGGGGTGTCCAATCCTTTTTCTAGAGATGAGTTTACCGCACCCTTGATAGGGGAAATGATGAGTTCCCACGAAGAGAAAGAGAAATTTCTTCAGCTTTCTCCGAGGGCCCGCCACTGGTATATTATGAATGACTCTCTGGATACCTTCCGCCATCTGAACTATCTGTTCGACGCTCATGACAATGAATTGTGAAACTTTTCTAGCACGGTATGTGCTCAAAAGGTGCAGCTTGATCGAACGGCGGACCAAGTGAGGTTGCTAACACGTCTTCATGACGAGTCACGGAAAGAGCTAAGCAGAGAGAGATCCGCAGGGAAAGCGAAGGTTGAGGTTCTGGAGGCAGAGTTAGCGTTGGAAAAGAAGAAAAATCTCCTTCTTCGCGAAGAGATGCTGGCTCGAGACGAGGAGTTTGCCAGGACACCGCTGAAAATGGAGTGGTGGAAAAAGAAGGTCTTGGAAGCCTTCACCTCTGGATTCGCAGCCCGTTTTAAGAGTGACTCTTCTGATCCGGCCCAAGTTGTTGACTATGTTTCTGCCGTGATGGACAAGGTTAGCGAAAGTAGGAATGGCTCGTCTGCCCCGGGGGGAGAAAGGACTGACGACGATGGTGGTGGGGGTGCCTAACATTTTTCCCGAGGGGTGGCTCGATTGGCGCAGCAAATCCTTGTATCTCCCCTTTGATTGTTACTCCATTCGCTATCTGTATTTCTTTTATTCTTCCTTGGAAAATCATTTGATATCGTTTTTCCTGTAATAATGTTGACGCCATGCAGCCTTTATCGCCCCGTTTGGTTCATTTGTTTTGTTGTTGTTATTTACTCTTCGTTAGCCTCTCTGTACTGTCGCGTCATTTCGTGAAGTCCCGCGGTGAGGCTAGCACTGCTTTTTAGGTCATTAAATGTTGCGAATCCCAAATTAATGCGATCTGAAGAGTAATGATGAGGACAGACACGTGTCCTTCTTTCTAAGGGAGAGGCGAGTGCTGAAGAGTTTCATCAACGTCGCTCTAAAACTTACGCCTTCTCGCGCGTGCCACACTCTTTGTCACGCCGTTTTTCCATATGTCAGTTGTTAATTGGTCATGCCTTTTTTACCCTCTCAGGGTTGTATATAATATTTTCCCTATCTCCTCTTTCTCTTTTAATCTCCTTTCTCGTTCGTTATTACCTTCTGGAAAATAACCCGCGCCGCTCCTTCTTTTCTGGTCTGGGACTCCTGGTATTTTCTTTTGCGAAGGTACACACGCCCTTTCTTTCTTTTTCTTTCTTCTTTTTGTTGGTCATGGCTAAGACTCGTTCTAATAAATATGCTGAGGAAGGGGATCCTCAAAGGTCTGTTGGGGAAGAAAAAATTGATAATACGCCCACTTCTCTCTATACTCTGCCTTTAATTCGTCGCAAATTGGCCGGGTCTAGTGCTCGGTTCCCTAAGGATTATCCCGTGCATGTTGCTTCTGAATTGCTCCGCCTGAATAGTCCTTTACCTGGTAATAGCAGGATGCTGTATGCTAAATTGTTTGATTATGGGTTTCGGCTTCCCCTCGATCCACTCATGAAATTGTTGTTGGCTGATTCCGACTTGGCTCCGGCTCAGTTGAGCCCTAACGCGATTTGCGTTGTTAGTGCCTTTGCGACATTGTGCCGATTCAAAGGGATTGAATCCCCCTCTTTAGCGTTACTTCATAATATTTTCCAGTTGTACTCTCGTAAGGGGGTGATATCGATATCTCCCCGTTACGAAGATAGCTCGCTGAAGCCCTTTACTTGGAAACTCATGGGTATTGAATCCTCCGTTCCTGGCTGGAAGGAGGGATTTTTCATTGTTGACCTGCCTGAGCCTTTATGGAGGGCTGACTTTAATGAAGAAATTAAAGATGGGGCTTGGGGTAGCAGGAAACCCCTTTCTGACCCGGAAGATGGCTGGTTGAAGACGCTGCTTCGACTGGACTTTAGCGTTGATGCCCGTAAAGTGGCTAACGGGTTGGATATGGAGAAATGCAAAAAGGGTGAGCGTTTGGCCTTTTTCCTTTACTCTGTAGGGGAGTACTAACGCTAACATTTTGTAACTGTGTAGTGCCTTCACCTGGTTGGGAGCCTGAGTACTTTCGAAGGAAGAGGAAACAGGAGCAAAGGAAAAAGGCGGAAGCCGAGGCCGAAGCTATCGTAGCCGCTACCGCTGTTGAAAGGGAGGTTACCGCTACCACTCTAGACACTGCCCAAACGCCACCTCCACGAACTTGTGCTGTGAAGAAGAAGAGGGCTGGAAGAGCTACCGTTACACATCTCGCTTCTGCCCAGACTGTCATTTCTTCGGAGGCGACAGCTGATACGATCCCTTCTGGAATTCCTCTGATTCCTTCAGACAACCTGGTACTTATTTATTTCCCCTACCACTTTCTTTCTTTCCGTGCAGTTTTCTTATTATGCTTTTGTGGTATTAGGAAGTCGGCGCTGTTCCTGCTCATTCGTCTTCTCAAGGCGGTATGTCTATCGCGGAGTCCCTCATAGAGCGTCAGAAGAAGGCTCGCTATGAGCTTCAAAATAGCCCTTCGTCGTCTACCGTTAATCCTCCTCTGACGGTCCTTGGGGGCGGTGGTGCGCCTGTTGAGCAATCACAAGGCGCTAGTTTCGGTGGCGATCCTCACACTTTTAGTGATTCTCCGATCTATTCTACTTCCGCTGCTGCAGGCTTTAACTCGAACGCCCTTTATCTTGGCGGGGAGGGGTCTTTTGTTCCTAACATGGGAGGCTCCAACAACCGCCATCCTTCGCCCTCTACTCTACTTTTCGTTCCAATGTCTCCACCTGCTGCGGCGAGGGGCGGCCCTGTTCCCAACTTGATGGTCGGCGCCACTTCATATCTTCCTCCCGTCCTTCCTACTCACCAGGTTGACTTACATTCTTTTAGAGATAACGTTTTACAATTTCCAGCGGATGCTAGCAGTGACGCTATCCTCGCGTCTACCTCCTTCCTGGCGGCTGAGATGATGTCTCTTCCAAGAGAGAGGGATGCCTTTGTGGCTAAGAGTCAACAGGAGCGCATAAACTTCCTCCGTTCTCAAGTATTTTCTTCTTTCTGCCATCTCCATTACATGGACTAAGAAAATGCTAGAGTGGCGGCAGACGGACAGGGGGAGATAGATAAGCTGATGTCTGAGCATCAGGGCTTCCTGGACGCTCTTACCGCTGCTAAATAGGAATCAGAGACTGCTAAGCGGGAGGCAGCGACTGCTAAGCAGGAGGCGGAAGTTGTTAGGCTTGCCTTAGAGGAAGAGAAACAGAAGGGTATTGCTTTGAACGAACTCCTTTCTCAGGAGAAAGCCGAGTTAGGCCGGGAGAGGCAGAGGAATGCTGAGATATCTGCCGATCTTGCTCTTTCTGCCGAGAAGAGCCGTTGGTACTTGAAGAAAGGTGGGGTAGTCATGTCGGAGGCCTTTATGTATAATTACGGGGTAGAGAACCTTCGTATTCAAGTTCTTTCTAACTTCTTCGACAAGAGGGTCGCAACCATTTCTGATGAGGATTTCTATCGCTCGAGGACCGTTCAGCAAGAAGGAGGCAATACATCAACTGCTCCCTAGACACCATTTCTTATTTATTTTTTATTGTTGTAGCTGATGCGCCTTCCTCTATTTTATAATATTAACAATGTTACTCCTCTTTCGGTTAAGCCGCTGCTTTTTGAATGGGATTTCTTTATCCATTTCACTTCATAATATTGTTTGTGCGATTGTTCAACCGCGGCGTTTGCTGCCGTGTTTCTATTCTTGGAGACATATTATTTTCGTAACGGTTTGACTTTCAACACAGGCTTTCCGTCTATCTCATTCTGTTACCTTATCATTGTATCTCTGGTAGTATTTCTGAGGACGAATCAATGTTACTTCTGTCCGTGTTGTACTCAACTCTATGCCACCCTTTGTTGTTAGGGGGAATTATCTAGCCTTGCTATATTCAGGCCTGCGGCGACAATGTTGCTGTAATACGGACACCTCTCCAGGTCTACTTCACCGGGTATCAACCGCTCGGTTACTGGCTGGGGTATCTCTCTTAATTTTAAATATCAACGGTTGGCTTGGGGCGTGCCTCATCTTAGTGAGCCGTCTGATCAGGACCGGGCATCACAAGGATAGGATTTTCACTCCCAAGCGCTGAAACCTCACGTCTCAGGAGCGTGCCTCGTCTTAGTGGTCCGTCTGTGTGAGCACGGTTGCCACAAGGATATGATTTTCACTTCTAGGACGGAGTTGGTCTCTCCTCGGGGCGTGCCTCGTTTTAATGGGCCGTCTTTGTGAGCACGGTTGCCACAAGGATAGGATTTTCACTCCCGAGGATGCCGGGGCGTGCCTCGTCTTAATGGGCCGTCTATGTGAGCACGGTTGCCACAAGGATAGGATTTTCACTCCCGGGGGCGTTGGGGCGTGCCTCGTCTTAATGGGCCGTCTATGTGAGCACGGTTACCACAAGGATAGGATTTTCACTACCAACGCTATGTTATGCCAAGGCGTGCCTCGTCTTAGTGAGTTGTCTGATCAGGAGCAGCCATCACAAGGATAGGATTTTCACTCCTGGCATTCTTCATTACCTGCGTATTTCTAGTTGCAAAGCGCACGAAGAATGTTTCTGATTCATTTGTTAGAATAATACTGATATTACCTGATAAGAAAGACTAGTTTCTAGCATGGTACTGCTTCAGTAGAGCTATGTTCCAAGAGTTTTGCAAGGGAGTTCCCTCGAGTGTTTCCAAATGGTATGCTCCTCTCCCAACGACGCGGGTGACACGGTACGGTCCATCCCAATTTGGGCTGAGTTTCCTCAAGCGTTGCCCTGCTGCTCGTTTGTCTCTGAGCACTAGATCCCCTACTTTAAGCAATCGCTCTCTTACTTGCCTGTTGTGATACTGTGCCATTTTTCTTTTGTAATGCAGGATTTTTAGGAGAGTTTCCTCGTGTATCTCTAGTAGTGTATCAAGGTTAGCACGTAACCTTTCTTCATTGGTTTCCTCTCTGAAATGAGCCATTCGAAGGCTTATGGTGCCGATTTCTACCGGCGTGATGACTTCTGTTCCAAAGGCCAACGCAAATGGGGTTTCTCCAGTGCTAGCCTTGACGGTCATGCGGTAGGCCCATAATACGTATGGCCGCTCGTCCGGCTATTTCTTTTTGGAACCTTCTAGGTTTCTTTTGATGCCACTAAGGATACCGCGGTTGGTCACTTCGGCCTGGCCATTGGTTTGAGGTTGTGCTACGGAAGAGAATCTTTGTTAGATCTGAAATTCCGCACACTGATCTCTGAAGAATTGGCTTGTAAACTGCGTTCCGTTGTCGCTAACCAGTACACGGGGTACCCCAAACCGCATAATAACTTGGTGCTTAAAGAAATGCCAAATTTTCTCAGTAGTGATGGTGGCTAACGCTTCCGCTTCTGCCCATTTTGTGAAATAGTCTACCGCCATGACCATAAATTTTAATTGAGATCTGGCCTTTGGAAACGGGCCCAAAATTTCAATGCCCCATTTGGCAAACGGGCATGGAGCGACTATCTCTGAAATCTGCTCGGCCAGTTTTCGAGGGATCTTAGCGTATTCTTGACATTTCTGACAGGTTTTGATGAAGTTGTGGCAATCTCTCCGAATAGAGGGCCAGTAGAAGCCTGACCGAAAGACTTGGGCTGCCAAGGTGTCCCTGGCGACGTGCATGCCGCATATTCCTTCATGGATTTCTCGCAACACGTGAAGGCCTTCCTGCTCCGATATGCACTTAGCAGCCGAATGGGAGAAACATCTCCGGATCAACTCCCCATTGTAGTACGTGCATTGTGCCGCTCGTTTCAGGATTTTCCTTTTTTTGCATTTTTCGCCGGTAGCTCGTCATGCTTCAGATATTTTATTACTGGGATTCTCCAGTCGTTCTCTACTTCCTCCACGCAAAGCGATGCTTGTTCTTCCATGAAAGAAGGTATAGATAGCTCCCCGTAGTGCACATCCTTGGGTACGGAGGCTTCTAAGTTGGCTGCCATTTTGGCGAGATTGTCAGCTTCCGCATTATCCTCCCTGGGAATATGCTCAAAGGTGACTTGAGTACCTTTTTCCTGTATCTCCGACAGCTCACACTTTACTTTGGCCAGGTATTGAATTATGATAGGCTCTCTGGCTTGGGAGTTGCCTACAACTTGGTCTATTATCAGTTTAGAATCCCCGCGTATCTTTAAGCGTAGGCCGCGTTCTGCTCCTGTGGCGTGCGCGGCTTTGACAGAGAAGTTGTTTCCTATTCTGAGCCCTGCTAGCAACGCTTCGTATTCAGCCGCATTGTTGGACAACGGTTGTAAAATTCTGATGGCGTATCGTATCTCTATACCGTTTGGTCCGACTAGGAAAACACCCGTGCCTGCTAACTCTTGATTTTTTGCTCCGTCTACATGAATGACCCATAAGTTCGTATATGTTTCTGGGGACGAGAAGTACGAATCTTCTGGCTCCTCTTCTGACAGATCCGTTAGCGCATCCTTTGTGAATGTGCATTCCGCTATGAAGTCTGCTAACGCTTGGGCTTTAATAGCTGGTCTAGCTTTGTACTGTAGCCCGTACTGTTCGAGTTCGATTGCCCAAATTAACATCCTTCCTGAGGACTCTGGTTTTCTAAAGATTTTTCTCAAAGGCTGATCGGTGAGTACCGTGACGGGGTGGGCTTGGAAGTACCGATCCATCTTCCGTGTCGCCTGTACTTAGGGGTGTTCATCGGTATTACCAAATTACTGAACTACAGAACTTTTGAAGTTCGGTATTACCGAAGTTTCTAAAAGCCATACCGAAACCGAATTTTCGAATTAAAATTTCGGTAAATTTCGGTTTACCGAAATTACCGAAATTTACCGAAATTTCTTCAAATTCTTTACCGAATGCCAATTAAACATACAAACTAAGAAATCAATCTTCTGCCAATCCAAGTAAATCCAAATTAAACATACAAATTATAGAAATCAATCTTCTGCTAATCCAAGTAAATCCAAATTAAACATGCAATCCAAGTGGCTTGTAGTGATCTGTATCGCTCATCATTAAAAAATATGCACACTGATAGTGATTGTAGTAGCTTGTAGCGATCTGTATCGCTCATCATTAAAAAATACAACCAACAACACTGATTGCATAGCAATTCTAATGACTTTCAAATTAACTCATTCAATAAACTTCTTGTTTAATTCTACGGCAACCCATAGAACTTCTTGTTTAATTCTACAATCCAAACAGCAACCCATAGAACAAGATTTCCAAAATTACCCATCAAACAAAATTACCCATCAAGCTAAATTACTCACTTGGCAACCGCGGAGGATTGGTATCGGCGAGTGGTCGTCGGACTGGCGAGTGGAGGTGGCGATTGGGATTTGAGAGAGAAGAGAGAGTCGATGGAGATTTGAGACAACGCGATTTGAGAGAGAGAGAAAGGTGAATCGTCGATGGAGGCTGGCGATCGGCGTGTGGACTGGAGGAGGCGAGGCGAATCTGGCGATCGGGATTTGATTTGAGAGAGAAGAGAGAGAGAGCGAGAGAGGTGAGTGTGTGTGTGTGTGTGAGACTGTCGTGTGAGTCGTGTGTAAGAATGAATAACTGAAGTAATGGGCCAAGACATGGGCCAAAGGCCTAATAGTAATGGCCCTAATTCATTAGGCAAAAATTTCGGTAAGTTCGGTTTACCGAACTTCCCAATTTTCATACCGTACCGAACCGAACTTAAAGTTCGGTAGACGATTACCGAAACCGAAGTTATCGATACCGAAATTACCGAACCGAAATTGCAAACGGTTCGGTTCGGAAATTCAGTAATTCGGTTTTCGGTAATTTTGAACACCCCTACCTGTACTAGGGCAAACGCTATCTTTTCAATGCGGGCGTATCGCAGCTCAGCATCTTTCAATATGTGGCTGACAAAAAATACGGGGTGGTGTATATGCCCTTCACTTCGTACGAGGACAGCGCTAACCACCTCGTCAGCTACGCCCAGGTATAAATATAACTCATCGCCGGCTTCAGGCCTTGTTAGCACCAGATCAGATGAGAGGTAAGCTTTTAGCCCTGCGAATGCTTTCTCACATTCCTCCGTCCACCCGAAGGGTGCATTGTTTCGAATGACCTTGAAGAAGGGTAAGCATTTCTCACCCTGCTTGGAGATGAACCGCCCTAACGCGATGACACGCCCAGTGAGCTTCTGTATTTCTTTGACAGTCCGAGGAGGTATCATGTCTTGAATGACTTTTATCTTCGAAGGGTTAGGCTGGATACCCTTCCGGCTAACCACATAGCCCAAAAATTTACCCGTTTGGAATGCGAACATACATTTTCGCGGATTCAATTTCATTTTGTATTTTTTCATCACGTTGAAGACTTCTTCCAAGTCAGCCAGGTGGTCTTTAAAGCTTCGACTTTTGACCAAGATGTCGTCCACGTAGGCTTCTACATTTTTCCCAATTTGCAATTCAAAGACTTTATTCGCCATGCGCTGGAAAGTTACCCCGACATTTTTCAGCCCAAACGGCATTGCAGTGTAGCAGTACGTGGCCTTAGGGGTGATGAAGGCGGTTTTCTCTTTGTCTTCAATGGCCATGGGAATTTGATGATACCCGGAGTTAGCATCTAGAGAGCTTAGGTAGGCATACCCAGCGGTTTGATCGACCGACTGATCGATTCGGGGAAGGGGGTAGCAATCCTTGGGGCAGGCATCATTCAAGTTGGTGAAGTCGATGCACATGCGCCACTCTCCAGTAGGCTTAGGGACTAACACAGGGTTAGCCAGCTAGGTCGGGTATTGGACTTCTCGGATGAACCCCGCGTCCGTAAGCTTTAATAGTTCCTTCTCGATAGCTGCTATCTTTTCCGGTGAGAAACGCGCCACCTTTGCTGAACAGGCTTGGCGTTAAGGTTAACGTTCAGCCGGTGTTCCGCAACCTCTCGCGAGATTCCAGGCATATCCGCTGGTCTCCACGCGAATTCTCCTTTGCATTTTCTTAGCAGTCGAGCTAACTGTACATTCTCTCCAGGGCTTAGCTTCTCACTGATCAAGAGATTCACTTCACTGTCCTCACCGATAGGTGTTGACATCATCTTATCCAGTGGCTGAGTGCGCTTTTCCTCCTTATCATCGAAGGGATCGTCCACTACGCCTACGTAACGATCACAACTCCTTTGAGTCATGAGCAAGTAGCATTCGACAGCTAGCTTCTGGTCTCCTTTGATTGAAATCATTCCGTCCCACGAGGGGTATTTCATCCGCAGGTATTTTTGTGATATCGCTGCCCCGAAGCGATTGAGGAACGGCCGCCCTAGTATGACATTATAGGGCAGAGTCAAGTCTACGACCAGGAATAATAACTCTTCTGAGCGTTGGGATGTGTCCTCTCGAAAATATACCGGCAGTGACGTGATCCCTGTTATCGAGATCGGGACCCCATCAACCCCAATAATTGGCCTTTTACAAGGCGTTAGCTCACCGTCAGGTCGTTTCATCAGGTTATATGCTTCTAGCGAAAACAGATTTACCGCGCTCCCATTATCGACAAGAGTTCTTCTTACTCCGTGACTGCCGATAACGGGTGTTACTACCAACGCATCGTTATGCAGGAAAATGATGCCTTTCTCGTCTTCTTCTGAGAAGGACAATACCATCCTGTCTAAGGCGCCTATCACCTCGATTTTTACCTGTGCGTTTTCTCGTTTGCGCTTTCCCCCGGGACCGGGTGTTTGTTGTATAGCTTCATCGAAGTAGGGTGTCCCGCCCGCGATGATATTAATCATAGGCACCTGGTCGTTGTGAACAGTGAGTGTCTCCCTATTTTGCCCGAGGAGGATCGCGTTAGCTCCCGTGGCATGAGAAGGCGTTTGCTTATAGTCGGTTATCCCTTCAGCCGGATTATTCCTGGCCCCATCTCTTGCCTTGGTGGCGAACTCTCCGAGATAGCCTTCTTCAACTAGGCGTTCGATGGCCAGTTTTAGCTCTCTGCACACATCCGTCGAATGCCCTTTGACTTTGTGGAACTTACAGAATGCATTTTCTCTCTCTCCCATAATTACTCCTAGTTTCACAGGAGCTGGGTAACGGATGGGTAGATTCCGTTGCTGGACTATCGCTAAGATTTCTGCTCTCGGGAGTATGAGGGAAGGAAAGTCAGGGTCGTATACCCGGCCTTTTGGCGGATCCGCTTGTTTTCGGGTAGGGGAACCTCTAGGTCTCCCTTTTGAAAAATTGCCTCTCTGCCGATTAGAGGCCTTGGCGGTGTATTCTTTCCGCTGGCTATAGTCATCCCTCGGTCGTGTATCAGGAGCGTTGCTAGGTGGGGCGTTAGAGGCCGGGTAGGGGTCTAATGGCATGTTCCGCATCCGCTCTCTATTTTCCTCTTCTTCCATCCTCGCATAATTATGCGCTTTTAGTCTCAGTGCATCCAAAGTCAATGGTGGGTCCACCATTAATGTATCTCTCAATTTTCCGTAACGGTAGTTACGCTTTAGGGCTTCCACTGCAAAATCAATAGTGACCCCTGGCGTCAAGGATATTTCGAGATCAAATCAACACAAAAATTCATTCAATGATTCCTGCGGTTTTCGATGAATATCAAATAGCGCAGCCGCTGACTTTCTGATAGGGATTGCAGTGCTGAATCGACTCCTGAACTTATCTTAGAGCTGGGAGAAGTTATCAATAGATCCGGCTGGGAGTTCCTCAAACCAGAGGTGTGCCACTCCTGACAGTGTCATAACAAAAATTTGGCATAGCGCGGCATCACTACGGGTTTGGAACTGCACAAAATCTTTCACCTTATTAAGGTGGGAAATAGGGTCTTTCGTGCCGTCATATGATTTTGTGGGAAGTTTTATATGTCGATGGACCCTGTGATGCCTCACGCGATAACTAAATGGGTGACCAGCGTTACCGTCAGGGGCTCCATGAGGTCGATGCGGAGGAGAATTTTTGACATTATATCTTGGGTTCTGAGGGTCATATTCGTGATGCCTCCTGGGAGATCGGCTGCGACTTCTCGGCGTTCGAGTCCGACGCCTCCTGCTGCTTGATCTTTCACTGTATCTAGGAGATGGTTCTCTGAACATCTCACCTCGCCTGTCATCCCAATGTTCTCTAGATTCATCATGCCGGCGGCCTTCTTCGGGGATAGGGATTTCTCTCCTATATTGCCCAGAAGGTTCAACATATCCATGTGCGAATTGCAGGACATTCATGGGGGCCGATGACAAGTATAAAGAAGACGGAAGCCCTCTGGATTGCCGCGGCGACAACGGTCGCTCATTGACAATAGACAGAGTGAAAACTATCTGGGAGGACACACCGAGTCCTGAGACATGAGGCGTAAACTCAGCAGCCAATTCTGTCAGTTGATCCAATTGGGCTTGGAGGGCCGCTATTGAGTTCGCGAGAGGGTTGTCTGCATCACCTACCACAGATCCCCTCACCTGGGGGGTAGAATAGCTGGGTCCCGCTATCTGGGAAAAAAGGGAACAGATTTGGAATGTGGATGTTTCTGTCATTTGTCTAAAGGGAGGGTCTGATCCCCCTATGGTGATCTCTTACATTGCAGTTGAAGTATCAAAAGTAGCGAAAGCAAAAAGTCATCGGCGGGTGGCGAACGGGATGTTGGAGGATTGGGACAGCGCGGGATCTGAATCTGAAGCCATGATTCTTCGAGCTTCGGGAGGAATGAAGCTTGGTTATTAAGGATGCTCACTTAATAGAACCAAGACTCTCAATGAAAGCACCAATTTGATAAGAATTTGTCTGCAGCCGAAGGGTGGAAGGTAGAAGGGGCTTCTCGGATTCAGCATCCACGGTGGTCCGGTATACCTGCAAGACACCGGAGGGGGTCTCCGGCGTAAACACTCCGATGCTTAAGTTAGTACGAGTGGTAAGAATGGCAGAATTTGGGCCAACTAATTCAGCTTACCTTCCTCCTTCGTGGTGGAGGTATTTATAGGAAAAAATGGAGCATTTCTGAGTGATCTTGGTCACAAGGTGCTAATGTTCCCGTCAAAGGGGGTTAGGGTTCCCCATCAATGGAGGGCGCTATCGTTGCGTTAGATACGGGCAGGGGGGTAGGCGTTGCCTTACTTAGGTAACGCCTACGCTTCTCACAGAATGCCTGGTTGGGCCTGGGATGGGATAACGCCCTGTGTCATGACGAAGTGACGTGTGGGACCCCCTCGTTGATGTCGACCATCCCAGCGTCAGCTACATAGAGAGAGGCGATAGCCTCGATGCTGTCGTAGCGGAAGGAACAACAACTTTCCCCCCATCGCGGGGCACAAGACGAAAATGCCCTTGTCGTTAGATGTATTATTATCAGCTAGCTTCGCGTCGCGGGCCGATATCTCTTCACGGAGGAGAGAGTTTCTTCTATTGGTAGCCACCAGTTCTGCTTCCAGAAGCTCTATCTTTGCCTTCCCTATCGACTTCTCTCTGGACAATTCAGCGCGGCAGTCGCTAAGCTCTGCTTGGGTATCGCCCAAGAGTTGCGTCAATTTCGTCACCTTGGAGGGGGAATCTCGAACCTTGTCACCATGGATATCGTGAAAGTAATTTAGCATGTGAAAGCTAGCCAACACGTCATTCAAAGCGCGTTCGCGATGAACCTCCAATGGAAGCTCTGACATCTCCTCTCTATCTTCAGGAGAGCCAAATATCGCACCTACTATCGAACCCACTGGCTCGCTTCGCGATAGCGGGTCTGATATTCCCAGTGCGCGGAGTCCGCTGGTGCCAAAGTTAGACAAATCCAAATGATAACAATATCCCTAACAATAAAGGGCATTTTCGTCCTATATACCGTGGAAGGAAGAAAAAGCTGCTCTTACCGCCCCGGTAGCGTCGAGGCTATCGCCTCCCTATGTGTAACTGGCGCTGGGATGGTCGACACCAGTGAGGGGGTCCCACACGTCACTTCATCATGACATAGGGCGTTACCCCATCCCAGGCCTGACCAGGCATCCCGTGAGAAGCATAGGTGTTGCCTTGCCTAGGTAACGCCTACCTCCATACATATAGCTGACGCGACGATAGCACACTCCATCAACGGGGAACTCTAACCCCCTCTGACGGGCGCGTTAGCCCCTTGTGACCATGATCACTCAGAAAAGCTCCATTTTGCCTATAAATACCTCCGCCACCAAGGGGGGAGGTAAGCCTAAGATTGCTGGCCAAAGTGCTGCTATTTCACACAATCATTACTGACTTAAGCATCAGAGTGTTTACGCCGGAGACCCCCTCCGGCGCTGTGCAGGTACATCGGACATCAGGGACAGTCGACCTCAAGGTTCATAATCCTTCACTATCCTACAGCGAACAGATTGAATCTTATCACCAAACGATAAGAAGCGGCTCCTTGAGAACCTCGAGGAGACAGATTGGCAGTAATGGGAGGAGAGCGATTTTCGGCGGAACCACCGACTCTTGAGATAGAAGTGCAGAATAATTACGGAAAGCCATTTATTAGAGGGTCAGGAGTAGCGGCAGGCTCACGATTCGGTGCAGAGACATCAGGGATACAAGAAGAGATAGGAGAGTCAGGAGCGGCAGTTGGAGGAGGAAGGTTGACCTTTGGTAATAGATCAAGTCTTGGGAAATTCCCAAGCGCGGGAACCCATCATGATTCAATACCTCACAAAGGTAAAACATGAGCTAACAGAGGCAAAGAGAAAAGGCATTCAAGTCCGCTTCGAGCATATTCCTCGAGAGGATAATGACGAAGCTGACAATCTTGCTAAAATGGCAGCTAGCCCGACAACCTCCATACCCAAAGACGTGCATTATGGTGAGATACCAGTGCCCTCTTTTATGGAAGAACAAGCTTCCCTGTGCGTAGAAGAAATAGAGAGCGATTGGAGAATTCCCGTTGTGAAATATTTGAAAGATGACGAGCTGCCAGTAGATAACGCTGAAAAAAGAATTTTTTTGAAATAAGCGGCACGGTGCACATACTACAATGGAGAATTAATTTGAAAATGTTTCTCTCATCCAGCCGCGAAGTGCATAACGGAGCAGGAAGGGCTCCATACTTTGCGAGAAATCCATGAAGGAATATGCGGCATGTATGTGGCTGGTGACACCCTAGCAGCACAGGTCTTTTGTTCGGGATTCTACTGGCCCACCATTCGTAGAGACTGTCACAATTTTGTAAAATCTTGTCAGAAATGTCAAGAATACGCCAAAATACCACGAAGACCAGCCGTGCAAATTTCAGAAATTGTCGCCCCTTGCCCGTTTGCCAAGTGGGGAATTGATATATTGGGCCCGTTTCCAAAAGCCAGATCCCAATTGAAGTTTGTGGTCGTCGCAGTAGACTATTTCACGAAGTGGGCAGAAGCAGAGGCGGTAGCTAACATCACCACGGAGAAGATTTGGCGTTTCTTCAAATATCAAGTCATAATGCGATTCAGGGTACCTCGCATATTGGTCAGCGACAACGGAACACAATTTACAAGCCAATTCTTTAGAAATCAATGCGCATAATTTCAAATTGAGCAGAGATTCTCTTCTGTAGCGCACCCGCAAACCAATGGTCAGGCAGAAGTGACCAACCGCAGCATCCTCAATGGCATCAAAAGGAACCTAGAAGGTTCTAAAAAGAAATGGGTAGACGAACTGCCATATGTAATGTGGGCCTATCGCATGACCGTGAAATCTACTACTGGAGAAACGCCCTTTGCATTAGCCTTTGGAACAGAGGCTGTTACGCCGGTAGAAATTGGCACCTTGAGCCTGCGAGCGGCATATTTCAGAGAAGAAGTTAATGAAGAAAGGTTACGCGCTAACCTTGATGCGCTACCAGAAATACAAGAAGAGGCTCTCCTAAAAACTTTGCATTACAAAAGGAAAATGGCGCAGTACCATAACAAACAAGTTAAGGAGCGATTGCTCAAAGTGGGAGACTTAGTGCTCAGAGACAAACGAGCAGCGGGGCAACGCATGGGAAAACTCAGCCTAAATTGGGACGGGCCCTATCGCGTCATCGGAAAGGGAGCATATCATTTGGAAACACTTGACGGTACTCCCCTACCAAACTCTTGGAATATAGCCCGTTTAAAACTATATCATGCTAGAAGCTAATCTCTCCTATTTGGCCTTGTTAATATTGCTCTAACGCATAAATGAAAGGCATCTTTGTGCATATTATGACCAACAATACGCAGATAATGAAGAATGCCAGGAGTGAAAATCCTATCCTTATGATGGCTGGTCCTGATCAGACAGCTCACTAAGACGAGGCACGCCCTGACATAAATAACGTTGGGGGTGAAAATCCTATCCTTGTGGTAACCGTGCTCACATAGACGGCCCATTAAGGCGAGGTACGCCCCGGCATCCTGGGGAGTGAAAATCCTATCCTTGTGGCAGCCATGCTCATACAGACGGGCCATTAAGACGAGGCACGCCCCCAAGGAGGTAGTAACTCCGTTCTGGAAGTGAAAATCCTATCCTTGTAGTAACCGTCATAGACGACCCATTAAGATGAGGCACGCTCCAGGAACGTGAGGTTTCAACGCTTGGGAGTGAAAATCCTATCCTTGTGATGGCCGGTCCTGATTAGACGGCTCACTAAGACGAGGCACGCCCCAAGCCGATCATTGGCATTTGAAACAAGGAGAGATATCCCAGCTAGTAACCGAGCGGTTGATACCCGGTGAAGTTGAGCTGGAGAGATGTCTCTATCGCAACATGGAAACTATGCATGAAACTATGTACGACACGAATGGAAATAATAACTACTTTGTTCCTTGAAACATCACTACAGAAATAACAATGCAGAATGCAGTGTTAACGCAGTGATACATGCAGACGAAAAAAAAATTCCTGATTCACAACAAAGAATAGAGAAGGCAAAGGCGCCACAGGAAAGCCTCCCTCGGAAGATGAACCGCTATGAAATATTATGTTTGTAAAAGACAGAAATGTTTTAGCAACCGCGGATGGTGTGCAACCGCATAAGGTATGATAGCCACTATTATAATTCTGATAGCAAGGCCTACTAACTTCATTGAAATAGTTACATCATGAAACAAGACCAACAAAGAAAAAGCGGCGACATCGTCAAAATAACAGGAAAATTCCCAAAGGATGGACTAAGCCATCCCGGCAATAAACAGTCAAGAGGTAAAGGGCAAAGTTTAAGAAGCGGTTGACGCGTCGTTCCCCCCTGATTGCCGGCCCTCGCGCTGTAAAAATCTTCGTTAGACACCTGTGAAGACCTCTCCTCAAAAAAGGCAGAAAGGGTTTCAATCTGAGCATCGCTCACCTCATGATGAAGCATGAAGGTCTCTGTCATAAGCATTGCCCCCTCTCTCAGGTACCAACGGCATTTCTCGGCAGAAAGGTTAAGATTGGAAGCCAATTCAGCATTCCGTTGCCTCTCTTGCGCTAGTGCAGTCCCTTCTTCAGAAAGACGTGTACTTAGAACGATGCTTTTCCGATTCTCCTCCTCCAGCGCGAGTTTGGCAGCCTCTGCCTCTTGCTTGGCAGCACTCGCCTCTTGTTTAGCAGCTTCCGCCTCCTGCTTGGAAGTTGTCATGGCATCCAAAAATCTGTGACGTTCAGAAGATAGGACATCTATTTCTCTTTGTTTCTCCGCTGCCTCCTTAGCACTGGCTTCACCCATATAATGAGCATGGCAGAAAGAGGAAAAGATTTGAGAGCGAAGAAAATCCATACGTCCCTGATGACCCTTGGCGACAAACGCATCCTTCTCCCTTTGGTGCGACAATATTCGAGCCGCCAAAAGAGATGTAGACGCAAGAACAGCCTCAGAGCTATCGGAATCAGAAACCTGAAAAGCTTTCTCCCTGAGGCCACCCAGGTTAACAAGATGAGTAGGAAAGTTGGGAGGAGCATACAGAGTCACACCAATCGTAAAGTCAGAGCCAGAATTGTCCTTTGCGGCAGCAAGTAGGGACGAAGGAACAAAAAACATTGCAGGAGGAGAAGAAGGTCGGTCAGCAGTTCCCTCTAGGGTGGAAACAAAAGACTCACCACCACTGACTGCCTCATAACCCAACATCTCCGAATTAAAACCTACAGCACCAGTGGTAGAATGGATGGGAGAGTCAGTAAAAGTACGGATATCGGCAGTAGGGCCAGCACCTTGAGGTTGTCTGGGAGGCGCGTCATTCCTTGTGACAGTTGTCAGGGGTGGGTTAACGCCAGATGACGATGGACTGCCATGAAGGTTGTGGTGAATCTTCTTCCGTCGCTCGGCAAGCTTGCTCGCAAGGACATATCATTGTGAGAAGGAGAGTAAGGGGAAACGCGGCCAACTCCCTAAGAATGGAAATGCAATGAGGATGCGGCAAGAGAAAGAAGAAATCAGGAGCGGTAGCGAACAGACATACCTGGTCAGAAGGAGAAGCCAAAGGAATTCCGGTAGGAATTTGACCAGCAGACACTTCTGGAGACGCGGTAGCCTGGGAAAGGGCAGGAGGTATGGCGGCTGCCTTTTTACTTCTTTTCCTTCTCGTAACACGCACCCGTGAAGACGACGTCTCAACAGCACTGGCGGTGGCGGCAACTCCTTGAGAAGGTGGCCCGACCAAAGTAACACCGATAACCTCACCTTCAGCAGCAGCAGCAGCGGCGGCGGCAGCCTGGGCTCTTTGCGCTTGCTCCCTCCTCTTTTTTCTTCGAATGTATTCAGGCTCCAAACCGGGCGGAACCACTGCACAGTCATGAAAAAATGTTAGCGTTAGCATTTCCCAGCAGCATGAGATAGTAAGGGCAAACGCTCATCCATTCTACAATCTGGAACTACCACTCCGTTTGCCACTTTACGAGTATCAACACTGAAGTCCATCTGGAGTAGCATTTTTAACCAACCATCTTCCGGATCGAAGAGTGGTTTTCTGCTACCCCAGGCCTCATTTTTGATTTCCTCGTTAAAGCCAGTTCTCCACAAAGGCTTGGGCAGGTTAACAACAAAAAATTCTTCTTTCCAACGAGGAACGGAAGACTCGATACCCATAAGTTTCCAAGTAAAGGGCTTCAGCGAGTCATCATCATAGCGGGGTGATATCGATATTACCCCCTTGCGGGAATACAACTGGAAAATATCATGAAGTAGCGGTAATGAAGGGGACTCAATCCCTTTGAACCGGCACAGCGCCGCAAAAACACTAACAACGCAAATTCTGTTAGGACTCAGTTGGGCCGGATTCAAGTCAGAATCGGCCAGCAACAGTTTTATAAGTGGGTCAAGGGGAAGCCGAAACCCATGATCAAACAGTTTAGCATACAATATCCTACTATTATCGGGCAATAAACTATTAAGGCGAAGAGGGTCAGTGGTGACACTAGTAGAATAGCCCTGAGGAAACCGAACATTGAAACCAGACAAACAATGATGAACTAAGGGCAAGGTGTAAAGACAAGTGGGGGTGTCACTGATCTTCTGCTCCCCAGCAGATTTTTGGGAACTTTCTCCCTCGGTAGATTTTGAAGAAAAGGTCTTAGCCATAGCCAGTAAAAAAGGAAAAAGAAAATAAAAGAAGGAAGTAATGTGTGTACCTTCGTAAAAGAAATCCCAAGAATCCCAGAGCGAAGAAGAAGAAACGGAGTGAGTTATTTTCAGAAGGAAGCAATGAGCGGGGAAAGAGATAAAAAAGAAAAAAAGATACGGGGAGAAAAACATTATATAACCCTAAAAGGGGTTGAAAGGGTATGATCAGTTAACAACTGACACATGGCGAGATGGCGCAATGAAAGGGCGCGACACACGCGAAGAGAGGAACGCTTCAATCCCCGCTATTCCCTAGAAGCTGCCCATCTCAAACGCTTCACCATAAGAAAGACACGTGTCCTTTCTCATCATCATTTTTCGATCGCATCAGTAAGGGGATTCATAAGCATTTAATGCTCTGAAAAGCAGCATCAACTTTGACACGTAATCCCAAGAAATAGCGCGGCAGCGCAAGTAACATCGGTAATACGACAAAACCCAGTGTTTGAGGGAAAAAAATCAATAGCAGTGAAAGCGTCAACCTTATAACAAGAATAGAAAATGATAAATGTTTTCGGGAAAAGCGAATGAAAAATTGAAGAATAAATACAGATAGAGAGGACAACAATCAAGAGAAAAGTCGTTGCATGCCACCGCAACCGTCACCAGATTTTCTCTCCCCCGGAGGAAGACGCATCATTTCCATCTTTATTTACTTTGTCTATTATGGCAGAAACACAATCAGCAACATCGGTCAGATTGAAGGAACCGCTCCCAAAACGGGCAGCGAGCCCAGAAGTGAGGGTCTCCAGGACTTTCTTCTTCCAAAGCTCCATCTTTAGCGGAAGCCTAGAAAATTCCTCGTCTCGAGCCAGCATCTCTTCACGAAGAAGAAGATTCTTCTCTCTTTCCAAAGCTAACTCCGCCTTCAGAACATCGACTATTGCTTTCCCTTTGGACTTTTCTCTACTCAGTTCCCTCTGAGAATCATCGTAAAGACGCGCCAGTAACCCCATCTGTTCTAACGACCGATCAAGTTGCACCTTCTGAGCACACATGGCATGGGCTGAATCTCGCATCTCGCCGTCAAAAGCCTCTACCGCATAGTGAAAATAGCGGAAGATATCAAGAGAATCATTCACAACATGCCTACAGCGAGCTTCTAGTGAAAGCTGAAGAAATTTCTCTTTCTCTGAAGAGGAACGCATCATCTCTCCTATCAGAGGCGCGGTAAACTCGTCCCATGAGAAGGGATTTTCTACTCCTGCAGCACGGAGGCTGTTGAAGCCAAAGCCCGTCAGGTCCATACGATAGCGCGGAGTCCCTTTAGGCCCATCAGGAGAGAGATTGATCATCGGAGTCGGAGGAGAACCTTTATTACTCACCTCGGAGATAGAAGTAAAAAACAATCGAGGAAGAGCCGTGAGCGGTAGTTTGGAAGTTGGAGAAGTCGTTGTCGCAACGTCAGGAATACATTGAGAGATGGGAGAGTCAGGAGCGTTGGGCGGCGGAGGAGAATCTGTCACCAACGAGACTGTAGCAGCGGTAGGGGGACACACCGTCGGCGCGTCAGCACCTACCGCTGTTTGAGAAATTCTTGCTGAAGAAGAAGCGGCAGGCGCTGCGGCAACCCTTGCGACAGCATGATCAGAAGAAGTCCCGGTAGCCTGCCCATCTATGCTTACCCTCAATTTCTTTCGCTGAAGCGAGGAGGCATGACAAAGGTCTGGCTTGGCGTCCGCATCTTTGCTTTGGCTGCTATCGTCACTATCAACTAGCCGAGTCACAGGCCGACTTATATTTATTCTCCCTTGACGAGGCGGCAGCCAATTATCGATAAAGCGGGAAGCTCGCGCGGAGATAACGCTCCCTCACCCCCTCCCAGCGTCTGTCTTTGTTTTTCCCCTTTTGGGCGGAGCGCCTTGAGGATTGGAACGTGGGGAATGAGGGGAGGCCCGCATAGTTCTGAGCGGCATCACATTCAGAGGGGCGTTAGTTCCCTCTAAGGGCTGCCCGTCAGTATCCCCTGATAATGGAATATGTGAGAACATAAAAGGATGAAAGAAGGAAAAGGCGGAGAAAAGACAAACTCACCCAAAACGCACTCGTTTAGAAGCTTGTACGAGGCGAATTCTCGAATGCGATAACGAGTACTTCTATCCAACAAAGCGCTAGCTTGATCAAGCTCGCTCCTAGTCAACACCGCTGGGTTTGCCCAAAGAGGACCTACAAGCTCTTGATTAAAGCCGCAGCGCCACCAATGAGACGGTAGCTCAAGGATAAAAAAACTATTTTTCCAGTCAGCCACAGTCCTCTCAAAACCACAAAATCGCTGCCAGAATGACTGCACAAACGCGTCGTCCCACCTTGGAGTAATGCTGATTAAACAATCGTGACAAGTCATGCTAAAGAATTTGCGAAATAAATTAAGAGATGGGGCGAGAATGCCCTCCAACTCGCAAGCGCGAAGAAAGGCAGAAACCCCACACTAGGAAGAAGGAGTTATCTGGGCAGGATTAAGCTTGTACTCTTGTAGTAGTGCTGTTATTGAGTCATGAACTGGGAGACGAAAGCCATAGAGAAACATTTTAAAGTAGACCATCCTATAGTTCCCCACAGAGGATCGTGAAGGCGCATGTCACCCTCGGGAATGGTGGGGACGCACCTGGGAGGGAAAGTAATACCATTCTCCTCCAATTCAGCGTTTAAAACCACATCGCAAGTGAAAATACTGGGTGATCGTACGATTTCTGGATCCATGGGTCTCCAGAAAAATCGTTTGGTTCTAGTCACAACCATAATAAACTAACGAACAGAAAATATGAAGGGATGGAGTGATACCTTGAAGGGAGAGATCTGCGGGCGGAATCGGCGAAGGGCGAAGGACGGAAGAGAACCTTGCAGAAAATATAAGAAGGAGAAAATTTGAAATAAGAGCAAAAAGTATTAGAAAAGAGAAGATAATCTCTTTTAAAGACCCAAAGTGTCACAACATTAATTAAACCACTAGTCGCGCAAGGACGCGTGTAAAAGAAAGGAGCCACGTGGAATGATGCTTAGAAGTTAGAAGCAAGCAGTTACTCACCACGACCTACCAAGTGGCAGTTAATGATTGGCCAAGTTAAAACAGTTACAGAGAACTTGACACAACAAAGCTAACATTTTTATGTCAGCTATCGACAAATTCGCACAATGGCAAGGCAAAGAAAAACATTAGTTTATTGATTAAAAGCCCCACAACATCTATAACAAACCTAACGCTAGGCCACTAATTCTCGTCGGGATAATACATTTCATAGTAGAAAACACCATCATCATCCGAGAGCGGCAGACCTCCGTTGTAAGGAGGAAAAGGCTCATCAATCCTGCAGGGCCTTTGGTAAAGCTTGGGCATTGGGCTTGTCGCGGGAGCAACCTCCTCTAGCGAAGCGGCGCAGGAGCTTTTCCCCATAGTGAATACGACTGGTCCTGAGTCGGTATTCTGAGCAGAGACTCTCTCCTCTGAGGGAGGACAAGGGGCAGATGGTGACGCTTCATCACCTTTCTGTAGCGCGAAGTAGTGAGGCTCATAACCGGCAAAAAAAGATTCAAAGGTCTCCTTCGTTTTCTTTGGGTTCTTGCGACCCCAGCATTTGGCAAAACGTTTGGTCGGCCTCCATGGAGGTGAGGAAGGAGATTGTCTGAATCTGGCGAAGTTGGAGGAGTCGGCGGAGAGTCGCGCGCCGTAGTATCAAGAAAGTAGGAATCTGCCATTAAAACACAAAAACCCAAGAAATGAAATAAGAAGAAGAAGGTGAGCAAGAAAAAGGAGAGAAAAACCCCTTTAAATAGCGAAGGAAAAAGATATCCCGATCTCTTTCCATGTCCCTTGAATGCAATAAGTGCACTTGGAGAAGAACAATTGATAACTATTAATACAACTAAAGCGGCATCTCCACTACCCCGCCGGGTGACCCGGCCATCATACTGCACTTACCGCGGGAGACGAGGCCCTGTTCATGCCACCCTTAGCCTGGCGACCGGCCCTGGGATGGACGACTTCAGCTGGGGGTGCTCTCATGCGACATCCGCACGGCGGCATCCCATCCCAGGTCATCCGTGACGTCACTCCGCGTGATGTCACCTGTGTGACATCACTCGAGGCCACCCCAGCGGCATATACCACACCAGCGACACCTCCCAGGGACTATCCCTACCCCTGTCGGTACACTCTTCTCTTTACCTATAAATACCCTCACCTTTTCAGACAAGAGGGTAAGCCTAAGATAGCGTATTGAACCCCTGCTACTTTTACTACTCACACTGACTTTGGCATCGGAGTGTTTACGCCGGAGACCCCCTCCGGCGCGTTGCAGGTGACGAAGGTCCCCCGCACAGTGTTCTCGACCGCCCCAGATCAAGCCAATCCTGCTCTATACCCCTCAGACTCTTATCAAATGGTGCTTTCATTGAGAGTCTTGGTTGATTAAGTGAGTTTTCCTTAGTAACCAAGCTCTGTTTTTTCTTTCTGAGAGTCGAAGGGCCATGGCTTCGGATTCAGAATCCACGCCCCCTCATACTCGTGGCGGTCACGCACGTAGGACACTTTTTTCCACGTCTTCGTCCAGTACGTATGTCACATCACCTGAAATCTCCTCTGCGCAGACAGACTTTCTTTTCGGATTGACAGCTGGCACATCGTTTTCTCAACCGGGTACCCCGTTTTCTCAAACGAGTACTCCGTTTTCGCAAATGGGTTCCCTTGCTTCCTCAAAGGACGCCCCATTTTCTCACGCGGGTGGACCCAGTCGCTCCGTCCCTCCGTTCGTAAGCTCTAGGATGGATAGCCTCGCTACTCCCTCGGTAAGCTCGATGTTAGCTCTTCGCGCCCACTTGGATTATTTGATCGGGATGGCCACATGCCCCTCTTCCAGCACCGCGACATTAAGCGTGCCTCCTCGAGTTATTTTCACTCCATCTATCGTCGCTGATCGACCAGTGTCGCCTCGACGCCAGATGAGTATCCCTTTGACCTCACCTGCGATAAGCATGCCATTCAGCCTTGCGCAACTGGCGGGCGGACAGGAGGAGCACTACATACCGCGGGTACCGCGGATTCCAGTCTCTCAAGTAGAGCCGCCGCTGGACGAATACAGAGAGCGTTGGGACGGCAGAAGAGAGGGAGTTGGTAGAGAGGTGTCTATGGAGCGGAGTGAGAGATCAGGCAGTAGGAGGCATCGATCCCGTTCGCCCAGGAGCCACAGCCAGTCTACCCGGCCGCATCATACCCCGGAGCCTCGAGGGCACAGGCGACACCTGGACGAGTCTCCTCCCCGACATGATCGTGAGATCTTGGATGACACCGCTGGTCATCCTTTCACCCACCGTATAAGGCACCACAGGGTTGGCCGACGTGTCAAGCTCCCCACGGAGTCGTACGACGGCACCAGAGACCCCATTTCACATCTCAACAAGGTGAAGGACTTCGTTCAGTTCCAGACGCACAGCGACGCGGCGTTGTGTCAGATATTCGTCATGACATTGTCAGGAGTGGCCCGCCTCTGGTTTGAAGGGTTTCCCGCTCGATCAATTGGCAATTTCCAGCAATTAGAGGCCAAGTTTAAGAGCCGCTTCAGCACATATCCCTATTCAAAAATCCGCAGCAGCCTTGTTTGATATATGTAGAAAGCCAGAGGAATCTTTGAATAGCTATCTTGGTCGCTTTGATACGGAAATGTCACTAACCCCTGGTATCACTATTGATTTTGCTATAGAAGCTTTGAAGCAGAATTGTTGATATGGGAAGCTGAGGGATACGTTGATGGTGGACCCCCCAACGACCTTAGATGCGTTAAGGTTGAAGGCCCATAATTATGCGATAATGGAAGAGGAGGAGTATAGAATCAGGATGCGGGATACGCCTCAGAGCGTCCCTCCAGCTCCTGCGGCTCAAGCCAGTATGACCCACGACACGCATCCGGGTGATGAATACACCCAGCGGAAAGATTACATTCCCAAGGTGTCGAGCCGTCAGAGGAACATTCTCTCTAGAGGAAGGGGTGGCGGCCAGAATGTTCAGCGACAGGTGGATCCCCCTAAGGGTCGAACATACGATCCCGACCTTCCTCCCCTTGCACTCCCGCGAGCGGAAATCTTAGCCATTATTCAGCAGCGAAACCTGCCAATTCGCTATCCCGCCCCTGTGAAGCCAGGGGTGGTCATGGGAGGAAGGGAAAACGCTTTTTGTAAATTCCATAAGGTCAATGGACATTCCACAGAGGCATGCAGGGAGTTAAAGTTGGCAATAAAGTGGCTATTGGAAGAAGGCTATCTTGGAGAATTCGCCACTCGAATGAGGGAAGAAACTAGGAGCGACCCCCCGCGCGGAGCATTAGGTGACCACCCATTGCCTCTTCCCCCTGGGAGCAGTGGGACTTCTGTCGCAAGGGGGAAGGAGTTGTTAACAATGTATGATGAGGATGTCCCCATCATCAACATTATCGCTGGCGGCGCGTCGTTCCTAGATGAGATTACCCCAATGACGCCCCTGACAGGAGAGAAGTGAAAACGGGAAGGCCAGCCGGCAAAAAAAGGAGCGATCGATGCGCTCGACAGGATGGTAATATCTTTCTCGGAAGAGGATGAGAAAGGCATCGTCTTCCCTCACAATGATGTGTTAGTAGTCACACCGGTTATTGGGAGCCATGGGGTGCGAAGGACCCTCGTTGATAACGGCAGTGCAGTAAACCTGTTCTCGTTGGAAGCATATAATCTCATGAAATGCCCTGCCGGCGAACTGGCGCCCTGCAAGAAACCAATTATTGGAGTGGACGGCATCCCTATACTTGTAATTGGAATCACAGCGATGCCTGTGTATTTTAGGGAAGACGCGTCGAGACGATCCGAAGAATTAATGTTCCTGGTCGTGGATCTCATCCTACCATATAATGCCATCCTAGGGCGGCCATTCCTCAATCGTTTTGGGGCGGCGGTATCTCAGAAACACCTCAGGATGAAATACCCCTCTTGGGAAGGGGTAGTGTCGATTAAGGGCGATCAAAAGTGATAACAATTGAGATAGCCCTGACGGTCCTACTACACGTGACTCTTGTCGGAGCGGTTTCCCAGACGGCCTACACGGATATCAATGTATCGCCCAAGGATCAGCGATGGACTCCTAGGATGGTCGACTTCAGCGGGGGGGGGACTCATGCAACTCTATACGCACGGCGTCATCCCGTCCTAGGAACCAACAAGGTTATCGCTCCCGGCAGCCTCGCACGATATCGCCCATGACGTCATCCACTGATATCGCCTGTGACGTCATGATCAAACGGCGCCTTTGTTGATATCGCCAGGTATCGCTGTCCAGAATCTATAAATACCCCACCTTTTTCCATAATGAGGTACGGTCAGATTCACCCCGAGAAACCCCTGCTACTTTAAAAACCCATACTAACTTAAACATCGGAGTGTCTACGCCGGAGCTCCCCCTCCGGTGCTATGCAGGTACACCCGACGTCATTCACTACTATTCCGATCGTACGCGACGCAGAATCTTACAAGATCAACATCGAATCTTATCAAATGGTGCTTTCATTGAGAGCTTTGGTATATTAAGTGAGCGTCCTTAATAGCCAAGCTCAGTTTAGTCGGAAGATCGGAACGATCATGACCACAGAATCGGAGCCGATCCGATCATCATCTTCTAGTATTCCTTTCCAAATTCGCAGGCAGCTGTTTCCCGCTGCTACTGCTAATCTCTCGATGACGACGCAACCCGTCATTCCAGGACCCCTGGACCATTCGACTGGAATTGCTAGAGGACTGGTTTCCTCGCAAGTAGACATTTTGTCATCCCAGATGACGGGATCTGATTTTTCTACTCCTTTTTAGAGAGAATCTGTACTCAGCCGTGAACATCCCTTGACTATGGAAATAGCGACCCTTCGTGCTCGGCTGGAGTACCTGACTGAAATGGCCGCGAGAGGCACTCCCGGCGCTTCTGGATCTAGTCTCCCTCCTCACGTCATGTTTACTCCATCTATTGTTGCTGATCGACCTTTGTCACCGTTGTTTCCAGAAAACCTCCAGATGCCTTTACCCGCTGGAAATCTTCTAAGTAGTATTGGGCAGCTTACTCAGGGAAGAATAGAGGCCTATGTACCACAAATGCCGCAAGGTCTCCCCCTACAGGGAGGCGGGCAACTTGGGGGGGTGAGGAACCGGTGGGACGGACGGAGGGAAGGAGTCCGCAGAAGTTTGTCTCCTGAATACAGTGACAGGTCCAGTAGCCGAAGGCATCGAAGTCGTTCATTCAGGAGTCGCAGTCGATCTCCTAGGCGACATTTTACCCCAGAACCACGAGACAGAGGGCGTAAGGCTGAAATGTCTCCTCCGCGTCAACCGCGTGAAATTCTTGATGACACATCTGGTCACCCATTTAGCCGTCGCATAAGGCGTCTCCGAGTCAGTCGACGTGTAAAGCTTCCCGCTGACACTTATGATGGCACGAAGGATCCCATCTCACATATTAATAAAGTAAAAGATTTTGTTCAGTTTCAGACCCACAGCGATGCGGCGCTGTGCCAAATATTTGTTATGACGCTATCGGGCGTTGCGCGTCTCTGGTCTGAAGGTCTTCCCGGTGGATCCATTAGCAATTTCGCACAGCTAGAAGCTAAATTTCGGAGCAGATTTAGCACTGCGATTCCAATCAGGAAATCTGCCGCCATGTTATTTGACATACAGCGAACGCCTCAAGAATCCTTGAAGGATTTTCTCAGCCGCTTCGATCTGGAAATGTCCTTAACGCCGGGCGTTACTATCGATTTTGCTATAGAAGCTCTGAAAAGAAATTACCGTTATGGGAAGCTGAAAGACGCACTTATGGTGGACCCCCCGTTGACTTTAGATGCGTTGAGGCTTAAAGCTCACAATTACGCGAAGATGGAGGAAGAGGAAAATAGAAATCAGACGTACAGTGTGCCACAGGGGACGCCTCAAATCACCGCTGCTCCTGCGAAGCCCTTATCTGAGGATCATTTTATCGATGATTATGCTAGGCGGAAGGATCACATCCCCAAGGCCTCTGACAGACAAAAAGGCCATTGCCAAAGCTCTAATAACGCGGAAGAATCCTACAGCCTTTGTCTAATAACGCGGTGGCTCCCCCACTCGACGTCGCGGGGATTCTTATAAAAATCGAACGTACGACCCGGATTTTCCTTCCCTCAACGTGCCAAGAGCCGAAATTTTAGCGATAGCGGAACAGCGAAACCTTCCCATCCGTTATCCCGCGCCTACAAAACCAGGAGTGCTTTTAGGAAGAAGGGAAAATGCTTACTGTAGATTCCACAAAACCAGAGGCCATTCCACGGAGGCGTGTAGAGAATTAAAAACGGCGATAGAACGGCTGGTGGAGGAAGGATATTTGGGAGAATTCGCCACCCAGATAAGAGAAGATGCTCGCAATAACCCCATGAAAAGGACGGCCGATGAACGACCTGTTCCTCCTCATGCCCAGCAAAAGGATCATCCTTCTGGAGGAAGAGAGAAAGAAACTCTTACGATAGATGACGAATATATTCCTATGATTAATATCATTGCGGGAGGAACTCCCCATATGGATGAATCAGAGTAGCTGACATTCCCGAAAGGAGAAAAGCGCGCAAGAGATGGCACGATGAAGAAGGAAGATGCGATAGGCATTTTGGATTGGATGGTACTGTCCTTCTCTGAAGAAGATGAGAAAGGCGTTGTCTACCCATACAATGACGCTTTGGTAGTCACACCCATCATCGCTAGTCATGGAATCAGAAGAACTCTCATTGATAATGGGAGTGCAGTAAATCTCTTTTCGCTGGAAGCCTACAACCTTATGAAACGTCCCACTAATGAGCTAACGCCTAGTAAACGGCCTATAGTTGGCGTTGATGGAGTTCCAATTCCCGTCACCGGAGTAATTACTCTGCCAATATATTTCCGGGAGGACACCTATAAGCGATCAGAAAACTTATTATTTCTTGTTGTGGATCTGAATTTGCCTTACAATGTCGTGCTCGGACAACATTTTCTTAATCGCTTCGGCGCAGTGATATCTCAGAAGCATTTGAAGATGAAATACCCCTCCTGGGATGGGGTAGTAACCATAAAGGGTGATCAAAAACTAGCAGCAGAATGCTATTCGCTTATGACTCAAAGAAGCTGCGACAGGTACG
Organism: Viola odorata; assembly: GCA_963691705.1. Taxonomy (NCBI): domain Eukaryota; kingdom Viridiplantae; phylum Streptophyta; class Magnoliopsida; order Malpighiales; family Violaceae; genus Viola; species Viola odorata. The sequence goes on from OY829542.1 coordinate 20,617,206, forward strand.
TGTGTATAGCGGCAGATCCCTATGAGCAAGGCGATGAGAAGCGCGCTCAACCTTTGGATAAGATGGTGCCCGTTCCAGCAATTGGAATAGAGGAGGCAAGTTTCCTGATTAGTGAAAAACTTAGCCCCGCGAAAAACCTCCAACTAGCCCGACTGCTAAACAAATGTCAAGGAGACTTCGCGTGGAAACCCGCAGATATGCCAGGTATATCGCGTGAAGTAGCCGAACATCGACTCAATATCGACCCAGAGGCCAGACCGGTGCAGCAAAAGCGGCGCGCGTTCTCTAATGAAAAGGCGTTGGCCGTGGGTAAAGAGGTAGCGAAGCTCCTCGACGCGGGGTTCATTCGCGAAATTCAATATCCCACCTGGCTAGCGAACCCTGTTCTTGTTCCTAAGCCCAACGGGGATTGGCGCATGTGCATCGACTTTACTGATTTAAATGATGCCTGCCCTAAGGATTGTTACCCGCTTCCTCGGATAGATCAACTGGTTGATCAGACTGCTGGATACGCTTATTTAAGCTCACTAGATGCCAACTCTGGCTACCATCAAATCCCCATAGCCCGGGAAGATGAAGAAAAGACTGCATTTCTCACTCCAAAGGCCACTTACTGTTATACAGCGATGCCGTTCGGATTGAAAAACGCCGGGGCGACATTCCAACGTATGGCCAACAAAATATTCGAAGAACAGATTGGGAGGAACGTAGAGGCGTACGTTGATGATATATTGGTAAAAAGTGAGAGTTTTCAAGATCACCTGCGAGACTTAGAAGAAGTCTTCGGCGTAATGAAAAAGTATCACATGAAGCTGAACCCTCGGAAGTGTATGTTCGCATTCCAAACGGGAAAATTTTTGGGCTACGTCGTCAGCCAAAAAGGTATCCTGCCCAACCCTTTGAAGGTTAAAGCGATACAAGACATGATATCGCCCAGAACCGTCAAAGAAGTACAACGACTTACAGGGCGAGTCATCGCCCTTGGACGGTTCATTTCTAAGCAAGGAGAGAAGTGTCTCCCTTTTTTCAAAGTTATACGGAACAAAGCCTCGTTCGGGTGGACCCCTGAATGCGAGGAAGCATTTATCGGCCTGAAAGATTATCTGTCATCCGACTTATTATTGACAAGGCCCGAGGCAGGCGATACCTTATATTTGTATCTTGGCACTGCGGACGAAGTGGTCAGTGCCGTCCTTGTTCGCGACGACAGCCACTCTAATCGCCCAGTCTATTTTATGAGCCACGTTCTTAAAGATGCAGAATTGCGATACGTCCGAATCGAAAAGATAGCGTTCGCTCTTATACAAGCCACCCGTAAAATGGACCGATATTTCCAATCTTACTTCGTCATTGTTCTCACGGACCAGCCCCTCAAAAGGATATTTCGAAAGCCTGAATCTTCCGGGAGGATGTTGATCAGGGCGCTCGAGTTAGAGCAATATGGATTGAGGTATCAGTCTCGACCGTCCGTAAAGGCTCAGATCCTGGCTGATTTCATAGCGGAATGCACATTTACGGAGGACCCCTTAGAAGGTGTGCCTGAAGCGGAATGGGGAGATATGGACCTCCCATTCCCGGAAACCTATACGGACCTCTGGATCATCCACGTAGATGGAGCCAAAAACCAAGAGCTGGCTGGGGCTGGAATCTTTATAAACGGGCCACATGATATGCACATACGATATGCCATCCGAATCCTACAGCCTTTGTCTAATAGCGCGGCAGAATATGAGGCGTTGCTAGCCGGGCTCAGAATCGGAAAAGGACTTTCTTCTAAAGGAAGGCATGATACTGGACGAACAGGAGACCTGCGTCTAAAAATCTGTGGCGATTCCAAGTTAATAATGGACCAGGTCTTGGGACATTCTCGGGCCCGTGAACCTATCATGATTCAATATCTCGCCAAAGTAAAGCGAGAACTATTGGAAATAAAAAAAGAGGGCATGCAAGTCAGCTTCGAGCACATTCCTCAGGAGGAAAACGCTGAAGCAGACAGCCTAGCGAAATTGGCCGCAGATCCGGAAGCGCTTATACCCAAAGACATATTATCATGAGCTATCGGTACCGTCCTTCATGGAGGAGCAAGTGTCGTTGTGTGTGGAGGAACGTGAGAACGACTGGCGAATTCCCGTAATTAAATACTTGAAACACGAAGAACTGCCTGAGGATACCGCTGAAAAGAAGAAGGTACTGAAACAGGCAGCTCGCTGTACGTACTATGATGGGGATCTGGTTCGAAAATGTTTCTCTCACCCTGCCGCCAAGTGTATAACGGGGCAAGAGGGTCTTCATACCTTGCGCGAAATCCATGAAGGAGTGTGTGGTATGCACGTGTCAGGTGGTACCCTGGCGGCGCAAGTCTTCCGGTCTGGGTTCTATTGGCCTACCATCCGAAGAGATTGTCACAACTATGTGCAAGCTTGCCCTAAGTGCCAGGAGTTTGCTAAAATTCCTTGGCGACCCGCCACTGAAATATCTGAAATTATCGCCCCCTGTCCTTTCGCCAAATGGGGGATCGATATTCTAGGTCCATTCCCAAAGGCAAGGTCCCAACTGAAATTCGTAATAGTGGCGATAGACTATTTCACCAAGTGGGCCGAAGCTGAAGCGGTCGCCACCATCACGACGGAAAAAACTTGGCGTTTCTTCAAACATCAAGTTATCATGAGATTTGGCGTTCCCCGTGTCCTCGTCAGCGACAATGGGACGCAATTCAACAACCAATTATTTCAAGACCAGTGCTCAGAATTTGGAATCGAGCAACGCTTTTCCTCCGTGGCTCACCCGCAAACTAATGGACAAGCGGAAGTGACCAATCGGAGCATACTCGGCGGCATTAAGAAAAATCTAGAAGGGTCTAAAAAGAAATGGGCTGATGAGCTGCCGTACGTGATGTGGGCATATCGCATGACCGTTAAGACTAGTACCGGAGAGACACCCTTCGCGTTGGCCTTCGGGACCGAAGTCGTCACACCGGTAGAAATTGGAACCATGAGCCTACGGGTGGCCCACTTTCGTGAGGAACTGAATGAGGAAAGGTTAAGAGCTAACCTGGATGCGTTACCAGAAGTCCGAGAAGAAATCCTTCTGAAAACGCAACATTACAAACGAAAGATGGCCCGATATCATAATAGGCGCGTAAAAGAGCGGTTACTGAAAACTGGTGACTTGGTGCTCAGAGACAAGCGAGCGGCAGGACAACGAATGGGAAAACTCAGTCCGAACTGGGAAGGACCATATCGTGTCACCCACGTTGTCGGGAAAGGAGCCTATCATCTGGAGACACTCGATGGTACACCTTTATCCAACTCTTGGAATATCGCTCGCTTGAAGCTATATTATGCTAGAATTTGATTTTATCTGCACCTTTGATTTATGCCAACCCTAACCATGACTAACGCTCGATGAGAGAGCTTTCGTGGGTTTTTTGTGGTTGCTTTTGCGCAGATAAAAAGGGGGTATCTTGGGGAAGTGAAAAGTCCTAACCTTGTGATGGCCGGCCTTGATCAGATGGCCCACTAAGTGAGGGCACTACCCAACATACCTTGAATTAGCGTCGGATTGAAAGATCCTGGACTCCCCCGGGGGTGAAAAGTCCTATCCTTGTGATGACCGATCTTGATCAGATGGCTCATTAAGTGAGGGCACCACCCGGTATCTTTGGGAGTGAAAAGTCCTTTCCTTGTACAGACTGATCTCGTGGAGACGGTCCATCAAGAAGAGGCACGCCCCAAAGAAATATAAACTCCGTCTAGAAACAAGACTCCTATCTTAACGGCTGGGCTGCTGCAGCCAGGCCATTAAGGAAGGACACGGTTCTAGATGAGAGGGCAACGCCCAAAAGTGAAAATTCCCCAGCCTTGTGATAGCCGTCCCGATCCGACAGCTCACTAAGATGAGGCACTTAAGGGCCGATCGTGAAAATAGGGAAACGTGGAGAATCATGAAATCCCGGCTAGTAACCAGATGCGTAATCCCTGGTGAAGTATAGAGCTGATAGCGAAAATGATTCTCCACGGGTTCCAGGGTAACGCCCTATGATGGCAGCGGAAAGGCTCCTACGGGTAATCGCTATATCTCGTGACATGTTTTGTTACTGATGATTTACAATTGAGAATGCGCAGAATACTTTTCGGGCAGCGGAAAGGGCAAGGATCTCATGGGCAGAGATACCGTCAGACTCCCTAGGGAAGCTAGCCTGAGACCGAGTTCTGTACTTTTGACAGGAACCCTAAGGGTCTGGTTGGAAAAGAAAAAGCGCATAGAATGAATATGGCCAAGACAACGCCAAAGGAATCCGCAGACAGATAATGGGACAAAAGGAAAGTCAGCGATAAGATTGTTCGAACACATCAAAATGTTTAAGGGGGGGGGGGGGGTACAAACGATGAGGGGCAAGTAATAACAAAAACTTAACGACCACGGGTCATCAAAAGAAGGGCGATACAGCCTTGAAGCGCGTTAGCCTTTGGGGTTCCTTCGTTTCCAGCTTGCCGCTTTGGCCTGGCGAAAGCCTTCCTCGTTTATATGCCCTGATCTTCGTTTGAAAGCGGCAGTAACCTCATCGGGTTTGTACGCGTCAACCCCATGGACCTCTTCGAAACAATCAACCAAAGTAATGGCAGTCTGTTCGACGTGCCACATACTCTTATCGGCTGACTCTTCCTCCAGGATAGCTTTCTCCTTGAGCAAAGATGATCTCTCATTCTCCCAGGATAGCTTCTCTTCTTCCAAAGCGGTGACTCTGGCTTTTTCCGCTGCTAAGGCGACAGATTGCTCCTCTTCTCGCTCCCGATGAGCTAGCAATAGATTAGTGCGCTCCTCCAGCCACTTTTTCTTCTCATCCCGCTCTCGCTCTAATTCTTTCAAAGCGGAAGAGAGGGAAGCAGCTTGACTTCGCTCTTCCTCAACCCAGTAATGGAAATACATCATACTGGAGAAAAGAATGGAGCGTATAGAGTTTTCCCTGTCAGACACAGGCCACGAAAGAAAAGCTTCCCGTTCTGCTGCAGACGCCAGCAATTGAGAAGCTAACAAAGCTGTGACGTCAGTAGAGCCGTCACCTCCCAACGCTACCAAAGCGGTATTCCGGAGATCAAATAACCCAATTTGCCACACCAGGCCCACTCAGCGGACCGAGATCTGCTACACTGTTAAAAGTAGCCCCTCCTTCACCAAAACGATCCCTGAGAGCAATGCGCGAAGGAAGAAACCCCCAGGAAAGGGGAGAGCGGACCTGTGATGATGAACCTCCTGGAGCGATATATGCGCCATGAGGTGGATAGCCTGAGAAATCCTGCAAGACATCCTGATACCCCATATTGGCCGAGTACGCGTGGGCGGAACCACCGAAAGAATGGGGAGAAGCCTGAAAGGTATCGCCAGTACCCAGATTCCCCAAAAATCCCGAAGGATTGTCTCCCTGAGGAGCGGTTGTAGACTTAAACCCGTCAGTGGACCTATTCTCCGCCCCAATGTTAGAAGAAGAGGGGTTTCCGCCCTCATGTCCTAATCGCTGTCTCTTGCCGGAACTGGTCAGTGCATAACCCAAATCCATGTTGTCCGAAGGAGGAGCGGAGGTAACAACAGCGATAGTGTCCTGACAAAGAATATGATGTGAAATACAGAAAAGAAGAAGAAAAAGAAATAACAACAGAAATAGAAATGCAGCCTATCACAGCTAAAGGGTATCCTTACCGCAGCGATAACAGAAGGAGGTGCTTCTGATGAGCCTGCCGCGTCCGGAGAAGGTGTAAGAGCGGCAACACTTCTTGTTTTTCTCTTCTTTTTTCCTTTGGCAATGGCCTTAGGAGCCTGCGAAGAAGAAGAAGTCTGAGTAGGAGAGGCAGCGACGGTCACGAGAGGAACGCCCGAAGGAATGTCGGCCGAAGAGGACACTTGGGCAACGCTAGCGGAAGCGGCCGGAAGATCGGTGGGATTATCAGTTGCTTCCGTGGAAGCGTTTTTCTCTTTCCCCTCTCTCTCTTGAGCCCTCCTCAAACGTCTCCTTACGCTCTCGGGTTGATAACGGGGATCCGTCGCTGCGAAAGCATAAAATAATGTCAGCATTAGTACCAGTGACAGCAAAGAAAGGATTAACGCAGCACTCACGTTTAACACAAGCACGAATGTCCATTCGACAAGCCACTTGGCGAATGTGAACGCTGATTTCCAGTTCAAGTAATTTGTTTAACCAGCCTCGTTCACGCTGCAGAAGGGTCCCTGGTTGGCTCCAAACGGTGTCATCCACGTTTTGGTTAAATCCAAAAGTCTTCAGGAATATCTATCACGAAAAACTCCTTTTTCCAGCCATCAATGGAAGACTCGATATGGAGGAGTTTCCAAGTAAAGGACTTAAGAGAGTCATCGTCAAAGCGGGGCGATATCGTTATCACTCCCCGGCATTTCATCAGCTTAAAAACAGATTTAAGCAACAAAAGGGAAGGGGAAGTAATCCCTTTGTATCTACAAAGCTCCAAAAAAGCATAAACACAACAATATGCATTTGGAGACAATTGAGTCGGAGACAGATCGCCGGCAATAAGCAATTCCTTGACAAAAGGGTCAATGGGAAGGCGGAAACCATAACGGAACATCTGCGCATACATGACCCTACGAGTGCCCGTCAGAGCGCTGTTTAAACGAAGAGACTCAGGGGCAACACTGGTCTTATAATCATCAGGGATGATAGCATTATGGGCGGCCAAATGCTCACGGAGAGCGGCCTCAGAAGTAATAACACTGGCTGTAATATCCATCCTTTTTTCATCGGCAGATTTTGACTCAGAACGGCGAGTCTTAGCCATGGCAGATTTAAAAAAGAAACTAAGAGATGAAGAAGACGATGGAGAAGAAAGGAAATACCTTCGGAAAAAGCACTTCGAAGAGCCCTGAACAGTGGGGAGAAAACGAGACGGCTGAAAGAGAATATTGGAGAAAAGGATGGTAAAAGAAAACGAAAAGAATAAATATTGGGTTTTATAACCCTAGTGATTTAAACGAAACGACGGATGCCACGGTCGTTGCGTGGAAGCGGCACAAGAAACAGACTCAGGCAATGAGTACAACCCTAGGAAAGCGCTACAACGCCTCGATTTAGGTAAAATTTTCAAACACGCTAGTCCATAGCGTCAGAAGAAATGGACACGTGTGTCTACACAATCATGACTTTTCCCATGAAAGGACGGCAAGCATTAAATGCTCTGAAAAGCGGGCATAGTCCCTTGGGAAAAACAACTATGATGTCGCGAGAAAGGAGATAGCGCAAGGAGGCGTTAGGAAAAAGCGACAACGATATGTCAACGCGGAAAGATAGAAAGAAGTTCAAAAAGCAATAAAATCATCGTGTAGCAAGGCATTATTACAAGACCAAGAAACAAATAAATAGAAAGTCTGCTAAATGAAATAAGTCCCTATTAATCATGGGCTTTTGCCAGCATCACGGTCCTCATCCCTTTGTCCTCCGACAGAAGAAGAAAGATCTTCCTCACCATCCCTCAAATCTTTCAACCTCTTGGAAGCGTTATCGGCCATCACCGACGGGTTAACGTTTCCTTGGCGATAGAGATTCATAAACTCGGAGAGGCAAATATCCATGGTCTTGTTTATTTTTGAAGGTATTTTGGCCAAATCGGCATCGCGAGATGCTATCTCTGCGCGAAGCAGGACATTCCTCCTATCAGCCACCACCAATTCTGCCTCTAAAAGGTCTGCCTTAGCCTTCCCCTTTGATTTTTCTCGAGCAAGCTCAGCACGACAGTCGTCCAGTTCCGCCTGAGTTCGCTCTTGAAGCTGCGATAGTGCCGACACCCTAGTCAGGGCGGCATCTAGTTCCCCTTTCAAATCAAGAGAAGGAGGAACCTTATCCCGCTGATCATCGAAAAAGTAATTCAGCTCACGGAAGCAGACTAGCATGTCGGTCAAAAGACGCGAATGCCGTACGTCAGGAGGATGCCGCAAGAACTCTTCCTTGTCCTTCGAAGAAGCAAATATTTGTCCCACTATCGGGCCCACCGGCTCTTCCCTTGAGGATGGATCCGATATCCCTAAAGCACGAAGACCGTCAGTACCAAGGGAAGACAAGTCCAACTGATACGCGGCAGGGCCTTGAAAGCCTTGAGGAGACAAATTGGCGATATAAGGGGGACAACAATTCTTCACGGAATCACCCACGCCCGAAATCGAAGAAATATACACCGCCTCAGGTTTCTGTGGGGAAAGGATAGGAGGAGCAATCGGATTCGGAACTGGCAAACTCACACTTGGAGTAAAGGGGCGAATTGGAGAAGTAGAACTGCCAGACGCTATAGATGAGCCCATTGCTGCTAAAACCTCATGAGTCTGGGGAGGAACGACAGAAGACGCCTTAGTAACCTCAGTTGTTGGCAAAGGACCCGTAACATTTGAAGTGTTGACTTCCTCGGCAGGGACCCCACTGACTTCCTCCGCGGAAGGAATTGGTGGGTCAGACCTCTCTTGGCGAACCCTCTTCACGAGACGCTCAGTTTTGGCAGCAATCTCGTCGCTATCATCCTCGGTTGACTCCGCTACGGGATCATTTTTTCTTGACCTAAGCTTCATCCGTTGGGCAGGGGTAGCGTGACGCAGTTCGGGACCCGTATCCATGCTTCCGTTATCGCTGTCGATTTCTTCAACCACAGGGATACTTGGGGCCACTCTTTTATTGCGAGGCGGCAGCCAATTCTCCAGAAAATGAGAAGATCGGCTGGAGGCACTGCGTGTCGCGACAGTTTTGTTTCTCTTTCCTCGTGGCGGAATAGGCGGACGACTGAAGCCTTCCGGGGGAGGAGAAGGGGGTAACGTCTGAAGCGGCGCTACGTTCAAAGGTGCGTCGCTCTCTCCAGAAGAGCGTCCTTCAGCGTTACCTGCCGACAAAATATTTTAATATAACAAGAAAGGGGGGAGCGATAAGGCGATAAAAGAAAAAACTCACCAGCGACACACTCTGACAAAGGCCTGAACCGAGCAAATTCTCGAATACGGAAAGGCCCTTCTATCTCTATTAGAGCGTTAACACTAGACACATCCATACTGGACAACACATCTGGTTTTCGCCAAGCGGCACCAGTGATTACTCGGTTGAAACCACCGCGCCAATACTGAGAAGGTAAGCGAACGGTAAAGAAGCCATTTTTCCAGTTGTCCACGTTTTCCTCGAAACCTTGAAAGTTCCGCCAGAAAAACCGGATGATATCATCATCCCATCTAGGGGTGATATCTATCAAGCAGCCACGACACCTCAAGATGAAAAATATACGGAATAGATCGAGCGAAGGAGCGAGAATGTGCTTCATCTCACATGAACGAAGAAAGGCATAAAGCCCACACCAGGAAGAGGGAGTTATTTGAACAGGATTAAGATCATAATGATTGAGCAGCTTCATCAGAGAAGTATGAAGTGGAAGACGAAACCCGTAGGTAAACATCTTGAAATAAACCAATCGAAACGTCCCCCACATGGCATCAGTGAGCCGAGTATCCTTCAGAGGGACATAGGGACGATATCCCGTAGGGAAAGTGATACCATTTTCCTCTAACTCAGCCTTCAAAACTTCATTACAGTCAAAGATACTATGAGTTTTCCTAACCTCGGGATCTAAGGGATTCTCGGTGGTTGCAGAGAATACAGTATGAGACATAATGAACTGGAAAAGTAAAGCTACGGCGATAGAGGAACAAAATACCTGGAGCAAAGAACCAGTGAATCGGTCGTCGGCACCGGTGAGCAATAGCAGTGAAATCTCTCAGGAAGAAAGAAGCACAGAAGAGAGGAAATACGAAGAATTTTGAAATAATGGCAGAAAGTGTTAAAGAAGAAGGGCGAATTCCTTTTAAAGAAAGCCTAAAAAAGGAACAGCCTGTGAAAGTAGGGCACGTGCAAAGTGAAAAAGACGCGTGGACGGTCATCAATGTCTTTTGGAAGAAGACAGTTACTGACTGGAAACCGAAAAGCGGTTGCGCCCCAGCGAAAGGGTTACTCCCGCGATAACCCTGGAGACACAAAAAGGAAAACGGTGGAACAGCGATAAGAAAAGCTTTATTATTGAAAAAGCCATACGGCATCTACAAAATGATAAGTCTGCCATGCCCAACTATTCACCATCAGACCAAGAGATGCCGTAGCAGTAAACCACGTCATCCTCATCTTCCCAAGGGAAAGGAAAAGGCTCTTCAACCTCCTCCCCCACGTGAGCAGACGACTGATCTGACTTCTCCCCGATGGGTGGTGGCACCGCCCCAACAGCTGAACAGGCCGAAGGAGCCTCTGGCGATGACTCACGAAGAGGACAGGATGCTTCCTTCCCCTTAGAAGAAAGAGTGGCCAGTGCGTCATAAAAGGACTTAGAAGCCTTCGCAGCCTCCTTCCTCCGTTTCTTGCGGCACCGTCGTCGAACGGGCGGCCTCCAAGGGGGCGACGGAGGAGGATTATCAGAGTCAGGAGAAGTCGGAGGAGTGGGTGGAGAATCTCGAGCAAACGTATCTAAGAAGCGAGAATCAGCCATAAGATGACAAAAATACTGGTGGCAAAGAAAAACAACAAAAAAGATAAATGATAGTGAAGGAAGAGAGATCCCCCTTTTTTATAGCCAGAAAACGGGGAAAAGGATCTTTGATCTTCCAACCCGACTCTTGAGAAGAGACGCGTGCATAGCCTGAAGTGCAAATGTGGATTTGCAGTCACGCCTGTTGAGATTTTCCCCTGATCGAGGAAAACCGCAAACTCGCCCAATCAGTTGCCAGGACAATTGCGGCGCAGATTTAATGCAAAGCAATCGACCAATAAATGATCCAGTGATTGAACCTTTTCAGTGAGACTAAAAATATCCTCAGGGGAAAATAACAAAAAGGATGCAATAAAGAAGGAGAAGAACAGTCACAAGACGGCACAATAAAAAATAGTTTATTTATTACGGCCTAATGGCTAGGAGGTACATGGACAAACGAGAAAGGAAAAGGGCACAAAGGGAGCCACTGCTATCAGGCATCAGAGCCAGCGTCCTCAGGCACTTCGGGAAGGTCCCTCAAGGAATCCATGACCAGGAGTAGATCATGGGAAGTGGCCCTCATCCCCTTCAGGCAGCACCCCAGCATATCTTTGCGCTGCTGCAGCATGGCAATCACCACTTGGATCCGAGCGATGGAGGCTGCCAGTTTCGATACGCTCTCCAAGGGACTGAAATCCTCCAGAGAGGTGGCCCCCAGCCTAGAGTGAAGCGGAGTCAGCATCCCTTGCAACTCCAGGATGTCCTCAGAAGTCTTGACCAGTATGCTCTCCAGAAATCCGACGTCACCATCATTAAGGTTCTTGAGAGAATGACCCTTAGACAGAAGGAAATTCTTAGTCAGATGATCCATGATGCAAGTTGGAAAAGATGAGGAGAAAGTGAGTGAAAAAACTCCCTGATTTATAAGCTCCAAGAGGGGGGTTTCGGGGGAAAGGACAAAGGAGTCCTCAAAAGACGAGCCAATCCGATAACCGCAAGGGCTGGTGAACCCAGAGTGGAAGGAAAGGGTGATGATCGTATACCGACCGCAACACCGATATGGGAAAGAGTACGAGACAGAGCTTGAAAAAACGCCGAAGGATACGATATCACGGGTAGTCATCACGGAAAGGCCATGTGGCTACCGGTATCCATAGTGTAAGGCCGCGTTGATGTCACAGGTGGCCCTTGGAGCGTAAAACCGCGCTGGCATCACAGGCATCTGGTGGTATAAAGCCGCGCTAACCATAGGCAGCCGATGGCGTAAAGCCGCGTTGATATCGTTATTTCCTCTAGCGTAAAAGAAAGATTAAGCTCGTTTGACCTCAAATCTCTATAAGTACAAAAAGTTTACTAACTTTATATTCGAATCTATCTCCTTCCTATGTTTGCAGAACACTTGGAAGGACAATGGATCTGGAATATGTGCCAGCCCGACCCACGATACGATTTAGTGGAATATCATTGACAACATTATCAGTAATCTGACAACAACTTGCTCGCGATCCGAACGAGCTGAAGTTTCTTAGATCCCCTCCGAGGGGTCAATCGGAGTAATATCGCCAGGCAGAAAGTAAGGATCTCGTGACTACGAACGCGATAGAGACATCTGTTCAGAGTGAGTCCTTGGATAAGGATGAAGATCAGAATCAGCTTTCCTGATGGTCCCCGACTTAAGCCCCCGTTCACCACTTGAGCCTTATCGACGTTGAGCATTCAAAGAAGCTCGGGAACCTTGCGAACTAATTGCCTCACAATGAAAACCTTCATCCAAGATTTCAGACATGGACAGCCCTTGGTAAACACTCGGGCTCGTTTTCAGTTGGGCTTATGATAACAATTGAGATAGCCCTGACGGTCCTCCTACACGTGACTCTTGTCGGAGCGGTTTCCCAGACGGCCTACACGGATATCAATGTATCGCCCAAGGATCAGCGATGGACTCCTAGGATGGTCGACTTCAGCGGGGGGGACTCATGCAACTCTATACGCACGGCGTCATCCCGTCCTAGGAACCAACAAGGTTATCGCTCCCGGCAGCCTCGCACGATATCGCCCATGACGTCATCCACTGATATCGCCTGTGACGTCATGATCAAACGGCGCCTTTGTTGATATCGCCAGGTATCGCTGTCCAGAATCTATAAATACCCCACCTTTTTCCATAATGAGGTACGGTCAGATTCACCCCGAGAAACCCCTGCTACTTTAAAAACCCATACTGACTTAAGCATCGGAGTGTCTACGCCGGAGCTCCCCCTCCAGCGCTGTGCAGGTACACTCGACGTCATTCACTACTGTTCCGATCGTACGCGACGCAGAATCTCACAAGATCAACATCGAATCTTATCAAAAAGCTAGCCGTCGAGTGTTATTCACTCATGATTCAAAAAAGCTGTGATCAGTATGTGTGTGTATCAGCGGACCCCTACGAGCAAAGGGATGAAAGGCGAACCCAGCCGGTAGACGCGATGGTGTCCATCCCCGTCCAAGGTAATGATGAGGCGAGTTTCCAGGCCAGTGACAAGTTGACCCCTAAGGAAAGGGCTCAATTGGCTCGGCTGTTGAACAAGTGCCAAGGAGAGTTCGCGTGGAAACCAGCGGACATGCCTGGCGTGTCCAGGGAAGTGGCTGAGCACCGACTCAATGTCGACCCACACGCTACGCCAGTTCAACAGAAGCGACGAGCATTCTCCGCGGAAAAGGCGGTGGTGATTGATAAGGAGATAGCGAAATTGTCAGATGCGGGGTTCATCCGAGAAGTTCAATACCCCACTTGGCTGGCCAACCCCGTCTTAGTCCGCAAGCCCAACGGAGACTGGCGCATGTGCATTGATTTCACCAACTTGAATGACGCTTGCCCTAAGGATTGTTATCCGCTCCCCCGGATTGATCAGTTGGTCGATCAAGCGGCAGGGTACGCGTATTTGAGTTCCCTGGACGCCAACTCTGGATACCATCAAATTCCTATGGCCAAGGAAGATGAGGAAAAGACGGCATTTATAACCTCGAAGGCCACTTATTGCTACACGGCAATGCCGTTCGGCTTAAAGAACGCAGGGGCGACCTTCCAGCGTATGGCCAACAAAGTTTTTGAAAAGCAAATCGAGAGAAATGTAGAAGCGTACATAGACGACGTGCTGGTCAAGAGCAGAAGTTTCAGTGACCATCTGGCCGATTTGCAGGAAGTGTTTGATACGTTAAGGAAATACCAGATAAAGTTGAATCCCCGCAAGTGCGCGTTCGCATTCCAAACAGGAAAATTCTTGGGGTATGTGGTAAGCCAAAAGGGCATCCAACCGAACCCGTCAAAGATTAAGGCTATCCATGATATGGTATCGCTACGAACCCTTCAGGAGGTTCAGAGATTGACAGGACGCGTCATTGCTCTAGGACGGTTCATCTCTAAGCAGGGCGAGAAGTGCCTGCCGTTCTTCAAAGTTATACGCAAGAAAGCTCCTTTTGGGTGGACACAAGAATGCGAAGAGGCGTTCATGAGTTTGAAAGCTTACTTGTCGTCCAACTTGGTGCTAACACGACCAGAGCTGGGGCGACACTTTATTTTTGTACCTCGGCGTCGCGGACGAAGTGGTCAGTGCTGTTTTGGTCCGGGAGGATAATTACGCCCACCGACCCGTCTTCTTCGTCAGTCATGTGTTAAAAGATGCTGAGGTGCGGTACACCCACCTAGAGAAGGTGGCGTTTGCCCTGATACAGTCCACGCGAAAGATGGACAGATATTTTCAAGCCCACCCGGTCATCGTGCTTACGGACCAGCCTTTGAGAAGGATTTTCAGGAAACCAGAATCCTCGGGGAGGATGTTGATCTGGTCAATTGAGCTAGAGCAATATGGACTACAATACAAAGCTCGGCCGTCCGTAAAAGCTCAGGTTTTGGCGGATTTCATAGCCGAGTGCACATTTACTGGGAACAAGGCGGTAGAGCCGCTTGGGAGGAAAGACGGTGATGCAAAGGTCCCACCCTTAGAAGCCCCCGCGGACACATGGATCATCTATGTGGATGGCGCCAAAAACCAGGAGCTGGCGGGAGCTGGAATATATATGGTCGGGCCACAGGATGTGGAGGTGCGTCACGCCATCAGAATCCTACAACCGCTGTCCAACAACGCCGCAGAGTATGAAGCGTTATTGGCGGGGCTTAGAGTAGGAAGGAACCTCTTCGCCAAAACTGAGAACGACCTGGTAGCTGGAGCCCCACGGTTGATAATGCGAGGGGACTCTAAGTTGATAATTGATCAGGTCTTGGGACATTCCCAAGCTAGAGAACCGGTCATGGTGCAATACCTCTCAAAAGTGAAAAGGGAGCTGGCAGAAATGGAACAAAGCGGTGTGTGTGTCACTTTCGAACATATCCCGCGGGAGGATAATACCGAGGCGGATAGTCTTGCCAAAATAGCAGCCAATCAGGAGGCCGCCATTCCAGAGGGTGTGTACTATGAAGAAAGGTCATTGTCGTCCTTCATGGAGGAACAACTGTCGCTATGTGTAGAGGAGACCGAAAAGGATTGGAGAATCTCTGTGATAAATTTTTTGAAGCATGACGAGCTCCCAAGCGACAGTGTAGAAAAGAAAAAAGTATTGAAGTAAGCGGCGAGGTGCACTTATTATGATGGGGCACTAATTCGGAGATGTTCTCGCACCCGGCCGCAAAATGCATAACGGAACAAGAAGGCCTCCATACCTTGCGTGAGATCCATGAAGGCATCTGCGGCATGCATGTCTCGGGTGGTACCATGGCCGCGCAGGTGTTTCGGTCAGGATTCTATTGGCCCACTATTCGCAGGGATTGTAACAACTTTGTGTAGTCATGCCACAAATGTCAAGAATTTGCCAAAATCCCTCGACGACCTGCCACTGAAATATCTCAGATCGTGGCACCTTGTCCTTTTGCTAAGTGGGGAATCGATATCTTAGGCCATTTTCCTAAGGCAAGGTCCCAACTGAAATTTGTAATTGTGGCAGTGGACTACTTCACTAAATGAGCAGAGGCGGAAGCGGTAGCCACTATTACGATGGAGAAGGTGTGGCACTTCTTTAAGCACCAAGTGATCATGCGCTTCGGGGTGCCTCATGTACTAGTTAGCGACAACGGGGCACAATTCACCAGCCGCTTCTTCAAGGAGCAATGCGAAGAATTTCAGATCGAACAGAGGTTCTCCTCTATGGCACATCCTCAGACTAATGGTCAGGCGGAGGTGACCAACCGAAGCATACTGAGCGGTATTAAGAAAAATCTGAAGGGGTCGAAAAAGAAGTGGCCAGATGAGTTACCCTATGTAATGTGGGCTTACCGCATGACCGTCAAAACAAGTACGGGTGAGACGCCTTTTGCGATGGCTTTTGGTACCGAAGCGGTAATGCCTGTCGAAATTGGCACCCTAAGCTTGAGGGTGGAATATTTCAAGGAGGAAGTAAATGAGGAGAGGTTACGAGCTAACCTTGACATGCTCCCTGAGGAGCGCGAGGAAGCTCTCTTGAAAACAATGTACTATAAAAGAAGAATGGCGCGGTATCACAACAGACATGTTAAGGAGCAGCTGCTCAAGGCGGGAGACCTCGTGCTCAGGGATAAACGAGCAGCGGGCCAACGAATGTGGAAACTTAGCTCAAGCTGGGAAGGCCTATACCGCGTCACTCGTGTTATCGGGAAGGAGGCGTATCACCTCGAAATGGTTGACGGTACTCCCTTACCTAACTCTTGGAATATTGCTAGATTAAAATTGTACCATGCTAGAATCTGACATGTCGTTGGGCATGGTTTTGAAATTATGAAATGTAAATAGACATGCCGTTGGGCATGGTTTTGAAATTATGAAATTTAAATAGACATGTCGTTGGGTATGGTTTTGAAATTATGAAATTTAAAAAGACATGCCGTTGGGCATGGTTTTGAAATTACGAAATTTAAGTAGACATGCCGTTGGGCATGGTTTTGAAATTATGAAATGCCATTGGGCATGATTGGGAAATTATGAAATTTAAATCGTCATGCCGCTGGGCATGGTCTTTTGAAATTGAAATTTTGACATGCCGTGGGCATGGTCTTTTGAAATTGAAATTTTGACATGCCGTGGGCATGGTCTTTGAAATATCGACATGCCGTGGACATGGTCTTTTGAAATTGAAATTTTGACATGCCGTGGGCATGGTCTAACAATTGTTGTGGAAATATTTTTTGTTCCTTGTTGGTTGTCTGTGTAATGTGCAGATAACAAGGAAAGGAGGATGTCGGGGGTGAAAAGTCCTAGCCTTGGGAGCGGAATGGCCTAATGCAGACGGATCGTCAAAATGAGGCACACCCCGGCGATCCTAATATATGGTGCTGGAAGTGCAAAATTTCTGGCCTTGCGAGGCCGGCCTTGATCAGGCGGCTCGCTAAGACTAGACACTTTCCAGCACTGTCGGGAGTGAAAAATCCTATCCTGGGGAAACCCAGAAAGGGTACGCCCCGACTCCCCTGGGGGTGTAAAGTCCTATCCTAGTGACAGCCCGCGCTCATATAGGCGGATGATAATTAAGTGAGGCATGACCCCAGGGAAGATAAAAACTCCACCTCGCAAGTGAAAATCCTATCCTTACGATGGTTGCGCTAACATAGGCACCTCGTTAAGCGAGGGCACGTTAAGAGGTGTGAGGGCAACGCTGAGGAAGTGAAAAGTCCTGTCCTCGTGATGGCTGGCCCTGATCAGGCGGCGCACTGAGTGAGGGCACTTCCCGGCCGATTGAAGAAATATTAAAGGTCACCGTACCACAGCTAGTAGCCGGAAGGGACAAACCCGGTGAAGTTTGGTTGGAGGAGTACGGGACACGAGCGACATCGGGGGAGATCGCGCGGCAATGCCCCAAGGTAATTAAGATTTTTTGATAATATGTCGCTACTAACAAAGTGATAAGTGAAAAGGTGCAGAAAAATTCGGCACAAGCGACATCTTTGGGGGATCGTGCTAAGTGAGAAAGGAGATCGCGCGGCAATGCCCCAAGGTAATTAAGATTTTTTGATGATATGTCGCTACTAACAAAGTAATAAGTGAAAATGTGCAGAAAATTGAGCAAACTGTTTATACACGAAGAGGTGCTTGCTTAAACAAAAGGCCCTAAAAAACACAAAAAGGGGCAAAGAAGTCGGAGCATCCGATGGACAAAAGAGAAATGACATTCACGGCCCGGGCGTGCTGCTGTTCCCCTCGTCAGGCCGTGGCCTTTTCGCCTGGCGGTAGCCCTCTTCCGTGAGAAACCTGGACTTTTGCTTGAAGAGGCGGATGATGGCGTCAGCGTCGAAGAATTGGTGGCCGTGATGCTCAATGAAGCAATCGGCCATGAGACCTGCCGCTTGTTCCGAAAACCATTTGCACCTGTCCGCCGTTTCCTCCTTAAGCGTGGCATTCTTGCTCTGCTCCGCTTGAAGGGCGGCATCCTCAGCAGCCCGGAGTCCTTTGGCCTCTTCCAACTCTTTCCTCACAACTCCCAAACTATTTTCTACACATTGTCGCTCCTCAACACTCTTCCGCAGCTCCTCTTGAGCTTCATGAAGCTCCCTTTGGTACTTGCTGATTTCTTCCGAGAGCTGGTGGTTAGTGTTGCACCATTCCTGGAAGGAGGATTGGAGAGAGCTCATTCGTCTCATCATATTTGTAGACCAGTAATGGAAACCTTGAAAGCTAAAGAACAGATGAGTCCTTATCTGCTGCAACTGTTCACCCTCGGCAACGGAGAGGAAGCCTTGCTCTTCCTCCTCAACTGACAACAGATGTCCTACTAGTAAGGCGGATGTTGCTAGATAGTTGTCCCCTCCTAACGCTGGGAACCCACGCTGGCGAATGTTGCTCAAATCAACTTGATGGGTGACGGCTCCGCTGGAGAGTATAGTGCTTAACTCAGCCACCATGCGCGGGGTTTCTATTGGGGGAAGAAAGGGAAAGATTGTCTGAGCCGCAGTGGGAACGAAGAAGAGATCCGAAGGAGACGGAGGGGAACGATTGGACGACCCAACGTCAATATTGAAGCCGCTAGCTGGTAAGTTTGGGAAGTGCTCCTCTTCAAGAACCTCCAGAAAGTCCAAGGGATTGCTTGGAGGAGGAGATGAGGCGCCAAGAGAGGAATGAAGCGGCGTAGAGGTAGCCCCGCTCCCTGCCGGGCCAGAACCTTGGTCGCCTGTCAAGGGACCGGTATTGGCAATATCGTCCTGCCTATCTGGACCAGCGACAGTGGTGTCCACTGAAGGGACGCCTTCATTAAGACGCGGTCGCTTGGGACCAAGAATACCCGTCAGATCCATGCTGTCGTGCGCGGGGGTAGAAGAAGAGGCAACAGCAGCGGTATCCTACGCGCAAAAGACAAAGGGGAATTAAGAAACAAATAAAATACATGGATGAAGAAAGTCCATAAAAACCACCTGAGCAAGAGGACGTGTAGGAGCGATAACATGAAGGCGGAGGGTCCTTTTCTTCTTCTTGAGAGGAGGACGAGAGGGTGACGCTTGTGTAGGAGCAATGCCGGGGGGAGAAATTAGAACAGTGGTCGACGTGGCAGTATCCTCCGCTTGGGGAAGAGAGGAAGACTCAGGCGTAGAAGCGGACACGCGCGTGGTATCAGTAGCGGCGCCGGCTGAGGTGGCGGGAAGAGACCTTTGTTCTCTCTTCTGCTAAGCTCTCTTCTCTCTTTTCTTGATACAATCAGGCTTCCACCCGGCGGGAGGATCTGTAGAAATAAGAAAAGAATGTTAGAGTTAGTATTGACATGGAACAATGATCAGAGGTGTGAGGCTCACTTTGAATGCAATCCTGAATGTTGCCTCCGCACGCGAGTTCGCGAGTGCGAACACCAGGGATCTCAGGCAGATTGAGTAATTTGTTCAGCCAGTCTTGGTCAGCTGATCCTAACTCCGGCCTGCCGCCCCAGGCAGCATCTCTAATGGTTAGATTAAACTCGGTCCGCCACAAAGGTTGGGGCAGATTGATGATGAAGAACCCCTTTTTCCAAGCATCAATAGAAGATTCAAGGAATAACAGTTTTCAGGTAAAGGGATTCAAAGCCTCAACATCATAGCGAGGCGATATCGCTACGATGCCGTTATTGTGATGGTATAATTGAAAGAGGGAGCGGAGCAACAACAAGGATGGAGATTCATTCCCTATATGTCTACAGAGGGCTATAAAGGCATAAATACCACAGTAGGCATTTGGACTCAGTTGGGCAGCATTTAAATCAAACTCAGAAAGTAATTCAGCAATCAAAGGATCTAGAGGCAACCGAAAGCCATAATGGAATTTTTTGGCATAAAGAACCCTACGATTGTCGGGTAATTCGCTGTTGAGGTGAAGGGATTTTGGGGCGACTTCGGTGGAGTACCCCTCCAACTGGTCGATGGTGGCATTATAGCTCCGTAGGCGCCGTCGAAGGACGGCGGTGGAAGTAATGGTGGAAACGGTGGTATTAACATCCCCCTCCCCAGCAGGGCGGGGATAACGGCGATTAGGAGCCATGAGCAAGGTAAAAGAGGAATAGAAAGGAAGGTACCTGTGATGAGAAGAAAAATGAAGCACCCAGGCGGCTGCAGATCGTAGGAGGAAGAAGAGGAATTGTTTTTCCTTCTTTTTCGTTTCTTTAAAAGAGAAAGGTAATAATAGATAGGAAGAAAGCACGTGGGGTTTTTATATATAAACCCTAGGACCTAAAGGGGACGACGGGTCAAGTGATTTCGGTGTGTGACGTGTCAAGGGCAGTGAAGCGCGGGAAGCGGGAACAACTCTTGAGGAGCGAAAAGACGTGTTCAGTCCGCCAGTCCCATTAGCGCTCCCCATTGATGACACGTGGGCTCGGAGCATCATGACTGTCTTTCTCCGTATCAAACAAAGAAAGTCAGAGCATTAAATGCTCTGAAAAGGGCGCAGTCAAACCCAGTGGAAAGGAGCGACAAGCCATAATGGTGCGGCATGCAAAAGGCGCGAGAAAAAGTAGTGAAGCGACATATGATAAAGAGCGATATCGTCAAGAAACACACATTATTTGGTCAAGATTGAAAGGTGTGGCAATTATTACAAGCAAAGAGGCGACGACAAAGTCCAAATGAAAAAAAAATAATACAACAAGGGTATAAGTAGAGAAGCGATGCCCCCAACCAAGCGGCATCAAATAGGCCCCCCGGGCGTTGACTTGTCACTCCTCTTCGGAGGAAAGGAAACCCTCTTGGCTCTCATCAATCTCTTTCATCCTCGCGGAGGCGTACCTAGCGACCTCAGCAGGATCAGCGGCTCTACCCCGGTGCTGATCTGTCACCCCGGCGACAAAGGCCTGTTCAGTCTTCTTCTTCCACCATGCCACTTTCTTGAAAGCTTTCGACAGGTCGGCATCGCGGGATGATACCTCCTCAAGAAGGAATGAGTTCTTTCTCTCAGCCACCAGCTCAGCCTCCAAAGCTTCGACCTGGGCTTTTCCTTTAGATCTTTCCCGAGTAAGGTCAGCACGGCACTCGCGCAGTTCGGCCTGAGCGTGTTTGTGGAGTCGCGACAGCTCCTCTACCTTTGCTAGCGCACCAGAGTTTTGAGATTGTGTACCGCGAGCCTTGATAAAGTAATGAAGTTGTCGAAAGGCAGTAAGGCAGCTGTTCATGACGCGCACGTACTGAACTTCAAAAGGAAGTTGCAGCAGTCTACTCTCCTCCTCGGAGGCGCGGAACATTTCACAAGCCAAGATAGCCGTGGGCTGATCTTGCGATAAGGGGTCTGATATGCCCAGGGCGCGGAACCCCTCAGTCCCAAACTTTGACAGATTTAGCCGATGAGAAGGGGCCCCTTGAGGCCCGTCGTGGGAAAGGTCATCAACAAAGGAAGGGGTGGAGATACCACCTGAGCCTCCAACATCTCGAATTGAAGTAATGAACAACGGACAAGGGGACTTGGGAGGAAAGTGAGAAGAACCAGGTCCACTGGGACAGAGGGAGGCACATCAGGAATGCAGCGGCCAATGGGTGAGTGTGGAGGAGTGGAGTCTGCAGCGGACGAAGGCATCGTCGCGGCAGTAGAGGTTTTATTGGGAGCGACCAATCCCAGAGGCGAGGAAGCGCCACCCAAAGAAGTCGCACTCTCTTTTGTCGCGCTAGGAGAAATGGTAGTCTCAGAAGCGACTGCATTGGCGGTATTGGCAGGGGGAGATTGAGTCGCCACCCTTGTCACCTGAGCTTCGCTTGCTTCCCTTAGCTTCTTCAGTTGAGCTGAGGAAGCCGGGCGGAGGCTCAACTCTGTGTCCATGTCCTCCATGTCCTCAACTCCGTAGGAGAAAATCTTTGTCTCGGTCACTGGCAAACCAGACCCAGACCTCTTCCTCCGACTGGGCAACCAGTTCTCTACGAAGCGGGAAGTACGGAGAAAGAAACCGCTTTCCCTTGAAAGAATTTCGTCTAAAGCTCTTTTCTTTATGGGCATACGGTGATCAGTGCGAACCCCAACGGAAGTAGAGGGAGCAGTCGTTGAAGGGGCGACAACCTTGTGAGGAGCGTCACCCTCAGAGAGCGGATGAGCGATAGTTTCCCCTGCGAAGAAGGTTAGTAAGCAAGGGGGAAGCAAGGCAGCGGCGAAGCTCAAAAGCTCACCTATGGTACACTCAGTTAAATGACTGTACAAGGTAAAGTTTCGGATCTGGAAAGAGGACTCCATCTCCAGTAAGGCGTTGGCCTGGTCCAACTCTTCCCGAGATAGAGGCGCTGGCTTCGCCCAATCAACCACCTCCAGGTTGAAATCAGGACGCCACAGGCAAGAGGGTAATTCGATGACAAAGAAGCCACTCTTCCAGTTGTCGACGCTCCCCACAAATCCTTGAAATTTCTGCCAAAAAGGCCTCACTAGAGCGTCATCCCATCTGGGAATAATATTAATGAAGCCGTCGCGAAAAACCAGAGTCAAGAACTTGCGGAATAAAGTGACAGAGGGAGCAAGAATATCTTTTAATTCGCAGGCACGAAGGAAGGCGTAGATGCAGCTCCATGAGGGAGGGGTAATCTGCGCAGGGTTAAGCCCGTGCTCACGCAGCACACACTCTAGCGTGTCATGAACGGGGAGGCGGAACCCGTATTGAAACATCTTAAAATAAAGAATCTTATGAATTTTCCAGAGCCGACTATGAAGCCTCATGGTGTCAGAAGGAATAGTGGGGCGATAGCCGTAGGGGAAGGTAATATTATTGCTTTCCAGTTCAAGACGTAACACAGTGGGGCAAGTAAAGATGCTAGGAGTATTTTCAAGCTCGGGATATCGAGAAATTGGCCTAGGGGTAGCTAAAAAACTAGATTGAGATCTCGTACGAGACATCATAGATAAAGCAGCAAAGGAAAATCAAAAGCAAGATTGAGCAGAATACCTTGAGAGAGAGAAGGCCGAAATGGATAAGTGAATCGCTTGGATGCGAACGAGAGAATTTCCTCGGAGCGAGCGAAAAACGAAGAAAATTATGAAGTATAAAAAGGAGCAAAAAGGTACAAGGAAGAAACGCGTTTCCTTTTAAAAGAGACGGTGGAAGAGTCAGACAGAAGGGCAACCTATTATAGTAAGACACGTATGACGCAAGCGGGACACGTGGGGAGACCCTGATAGAGGCTTAAAGTCAAGTGCTCCCCTCGAATTTCGCAAAAGAAAGGTCCTCTAATTACAAGAAACCCCAGGAAGGAATCCTATGAAGTGGTAATCGGCTAGTCCAGCGGCGATTAACCCATAAGAGAGACGATATGCTAAAAGCAAAGAAGAAAAAGGCAAGCGGCACTTCACTTCACAACATTTTTTATTTATTTATTAAAAAGAAAGCCAGCGGCATCTACAACAAGTGCGGCGTTGTCAATCTTCGTCCATCCAGTCAACCTCATAAACATAATCATAGTCCTCCGGAGGCGATGGCGACTCGTTGGTATAGAAAGGGAAGGGCTCGTCCATCCTGAAAGGCCTTTTGCCAAGTCTAGTCACAGGACATGTCGAGGGAGCAGTGTCCTCCTTCGAAGCGTCATGGGAGCCTTCTCCTAGGGTCGGGGCGACCAGTTCCGGAGCGGCATCTGGCACAGAAATTTTATCCTTGGGAAAAGGACAAGGAGCGGACGGAGATGCTTCATCTTTTTGCTGCAGTGAGAGATAGTGAGGCTCAAAGTTGGCAAAGAAGGATTTGAAGGATTGCTTCTTTATTTTCTTCGATCTCTTGCGACCCCGGCGCTTCACAGGACGTCTAGCAGGCCTCCAAGGAGGCATTGGCGGAGGATTGTCAGAATCAGGAGAAGTCGGAGGGGTCGGAGGAGAGTCGCAAGCAGCAGTGTACAAAAAGCAGGAGTCAGCCATGGAAATATCAGTAACAATAAGAAGAAAGGAGAAAAAAGATGAACAGAAAAGGAAGGGAAGAACCCTTTATATAGCCGAGGGGAGGAAGCGTGCCTGCCTCTCTGCGTATTATCGAGGACATTTAATGCTATCAGAGGTAGCGTCTGTTGGGAGGAAAGATCTGACTCCGCAACTGTTAAAAATCTGCACCAACCAGGAGGCGCCGAAATCGTTGCCCAATCCGTTAACACGGAAAAGACGGCGCAAAAATATATTCTGAATGGATGTGGCTTGAAAGAGTCATCATTATGAGCCAGATAGGCAAATAACGTGGTGAGATCCCAAGGGACATCAAGTTCGAAATTAATGAGAACTGAAGTTGCTTTTCAAGAGGAGCGGCATAAGAAAGAAGAAAACATCAACGGTGCGGCAAGCGAATAAGGGAAAGCATATTCATTTATTTAAAAGGGCTTAACAGCCCAAGAGTACAAAAAGGCCTGATGGCCCAGAGTTACAAAAGATGGCCCCAGAGGACCACAGAGAGACGCGCCAAAAGGACCCCTATCGCTGGTCAGGCGTTTGACCCAGCGTCATCATCGTCCCATTCCAGGAAAGGAATTTCCCTAAGGGCGTCCTCCAGGGCCGTAAGTTCAGAAGAGTAGGTCCTCATGCTCTTCAGGCAGCATCCCAGCAAGTCCTTCCTATGCTGCAGTGTTGTCATCAGTAGCTGAATCTGAGAAACAGCCACCGACAGCTTCACCGCTTTCTCCACGGGACTGAAGTCCTCCATGGTAACGGCAGCCTGCCTAGCTTGCAGGGGAGTCAGCATCCCTTGAAGCTCCAGTATGTCCTCCGAGGTCTTCACGCTCAGCGACCCCAAGAAATCGGTGTCTGCCTGAGTCATGTTCCTCAGGGCATGGGTTTTGGAGAGTAGGAAGTTTTTGGTGACTTCGTCCATGAAAAGAAGAGAGATGAGGAAATTCGAAGAGAGAGGTAAAAAAGCTGTGAGAATTATGAAGCAAGTGCAAAATGAAAGGCCTATTTATAGACTTCGGAAAAAGGCATTTCGAAAATATACCTTCATCGATCGTCGAGCCCACATTGGGGAAGAAACATCTGAAGGGACAGGACCGGAGATGCGGCAATAGCCCTTGGTAAACACTCGGGCTAGTTTTCGTTTGGGCATATGATAACTATTGATACCACTGAAGCGGCATCTCCACTACCCCGCCGGGTGACCCGGCCATCATACTGCACTTACTGTGGGAGACGAGGCCCTGTTCATGCCGCCCTTAGCCTGGCGACCGGCCCTGGGATGGACGACTTCAGCGGGGGGGCTCTCATGCGACATCCGCACGGCGGCATCCCATCCCAGGTCATCCGTGACGTCACTCCGCGTGACGTCACCTGTGTGACATCACTCGAGGCCACCCCAACGGCATATACCACACCAGCGACACCTCCCAGGGACTATCCCTACCCCTGTCGGTACACTCTTCTCTTTGCCTATAAATACCCTCACCTTTTCAGACAAGAGGGTAAGCCTAAGATAGCATACTGAACCCCTGCTACTTTTACTACTCACACTGACTTTGGCATCGGAGTGTTTACGCCGGAGACCCCCTCCGGCGCATTGCAGGTGACGAAGGTCCCCCGCACAGTGTTCTCGACCGCCCCAGATCAAGCCAATCCTGCTCTATACCCCTCAGACTCTTATCAACAATCATGATTACAGAATCTGACGAGGCGCACACAACTATTCGAGAACGACGCCAATCAAAAGGCACCAAAAAACTGCCCAGTTATGGGAGCGCGACATAAGAGAGGATCGAGTAAAACATTTATTGCCAAAACTCAAAGCACTAAAACACCTTATGGCAAGAAAAGACTCATTTTTGGTTGGGCTTGTAACAACCATACCTGACTATAACAGCAAACGGTAAGAGATCAAAGGTAGAAGACAGAGTAGCAGTTAAAGCAACATTTTATTTACGGCCTGAACAGCCTAAGAACCCAAAGCGTCTACACAGAAAGCAGTAAAACAAGAGAACAACAACTAAGAGTCAAGCATCAGACCCAGCATCATCCTCAAGAGCAGTAGGGATCTCCCCAGAGCATCCGCCACTAGAGACAGTTCGGCGGACGAAACCCTCATGCCCTTCAAGCAGCACGCCAGCAGGTCTTTCCTATGCTGCAGCATGATAATGGTCACCTCGATGCGGGAGATCACAACAGCCAGTTTTGACACATTCAGTATAGGATTAAAATCCTCCATAGAAGCAGCCCCTTGTCTGGACAGCAAAGGGGTCATCATCCCCTGAAGCTCCAGGACATCTTCAGAGGTTTTGGTCAGCATGGTCTCCAGGAAGCCGATGTCAGACTCAACAAGGTTCTTCAGGCTGTGCGCCTTCGAGATCAGAAAGTTCTTCGTAAGATCATCCATAGTCGAAAGCTAGAGGAAGTGCAAAAGTAGTCATGAAAAAAGTAGCACGACAAAAGACAATTTATAGGCAAAGAAGAATGACGATTGGAAGAAATACATTTTTTAGACAAGTCATCCCTAACGCATGAAAAACAGCCAACTCGGCAAGACCGAAGAAGAAGCGATAGCCCTTGGTAAACACTCGGGCTCATTTTCGGTTGGGCTTATGATAACAATATCCCTAAAAACAAAGGGCATTTTTGTCCAATATACTGTGGAAGGAAGAAAAAGCTGCTCTTACCGCCCCGGTAGCGTTGAGGCTATCGCCTCCCTATGTGTAACTGGCGTTGGGATGGTTGACACCAGCGAGGGGGTCTCACACGTCACTTCATCATGACACAGGGTGTTACCCCATCCCAAGCCTGACCAGGCATCCCGTGAGAAGCATAGGTGTTGCCTTGCCTAGGTAACGCCTACCTCCATACATATAGCTGACGCGACGATAGCACACTCCATCAACGGGGAACTCTAACCCCCTCTGACGGGCGCATTAGCCCCTTGTGACCATGATCACTCAGAAATGCTCCATTTTGCCTATAAATACCTCCGCTACCAAGGAGGGAGGTAGGCCTAAGATTGCTGGCCAAAGTGCTGCTATTTCACACAATCATTACTGACTTAAGCATCGGAGTGTTTACGCCGGAGACCCCCTCCGGCGCTGTGCAGGTACATCGGACATCAGGGACAGTCGACCTCAAGGTTCATAATCCTTCACTATCCTACAGCGAACAGATTGAATCTTATCACCAAACGATAAGAAGCGGCTCCTTGATAACCTCGAGGGGACAGATTGGCAGTAAAGGGAGGAGAACGATTTTCGGCGGAACCACCGACTCTTGAGATAGAAGTGCAGAATAATTGCGGAAAGCCATTTACTAGAGGGTCAGGAGTAGCGGCAGGCTCACGATTCGGTGCAGAGACATCAGGGATACAAGAAGAGATAAGAGAATCAGGAACGGCAGTTGGAGGAGGAAGGTTGACCTCTGGCAGAGCCTCGCAAGTATCAGGAGGAATGTCGATTGACGCCTCAGCTGCTGCAGCCACTTTGGAAATACTCGTACCATCAAGAGCGTTAGCCCCAGTAGCAGGAGTTTCGTTCACCTTCTTCAAAGCAACCTCGGCAACTGGGTTGCTATTTCCCTTTCTTAGCTTCTTCCGCTGAGCGGCGGAAGCATGACGAAGCCCAGAGTCGGTATCCATGTCTTCGTTGCCGCTGTCGGTTACTTCTGTTTTAGGACGATTTGGAGTCGCTCCTTTCCGAATGGGTAGCCAGTTCTCGAGAAAATGGGAGGTACGGTCGGAGATGCCGCGCCTGGCAACAGTTTTGAATCTTTTTCTTTTTGGTGGAACAACAGGGTGACCGAGACTCTCAGGCGGAGGAGATGGTGGCAGTGATTGAAGCGGCCTCACGTTCAGAGGAACGTCCTTATCGCTCGACGGCTGATTCCTAGTGTCACCTGCCAACGAGACATATCAGAACAAGTAAATAACCCGAAGCGATAACGAAGGAAAAGAAACTTACTTATAGTACACTTCTCTATAAGCCTGTGCAAGGCAAACTCTCGAATGCGAAAAGACGAGTTCAGCTCCAGCAGCATATCCGTTTGTCGAAGTTCTTCCTTGGACACGGTTGACGTATTTGTCCAAATGGAATCATCAAGACACTGATTGAAGCCCCTAGGCCAAGGGTTGAAAGGCAACTTCATGATGAAAAAACCGCTCTTCTAATTGGCCACAGTCTCTTCGAAGCCCTAGAATTGCTGCCAGAATGACTGCACTAACGCGTCATTCCACCTTGGGGCGATATCTACCACACAGTTGCGGCACCTAAAACTAAAAAACTTGCGGAATAAATTGACAGACGGGACAAGGATACCCCGCAACTCAAAAATACGAATGAAGGCATGAATCTCGCACCAAGAATGAGGCGTAATCTGAGCTGGATTAATGTCGTATCGAACTAATAATCCTTTCACCGCTTCATGGATGGGAAAGCAAAAGCCGTAAAGGAACATGTTAAAATATATCATCCTATCTCCCCCCGATAGAGGGTCATGAGGTCGATGACCAGCATTAGGAATCCTAACGGAGTAACCAGGGGGGAAAAGATACTGTTTTCCTCTAGCTCTGCCTCCAATACCGCTTGATCAACAAAAATACTGGGTGTTTTTTCAATTTCTAAATCTATGGGCCGCTGGAGACTCCTCAAAGACCTATTTATGGCAAGAGGCCACTGAGAATCCTTGGGTATCCTAGATGTACTCATAACAAATCAGCAAGAAGAAAATATGAGGAAAAAGAAGTGAAGTACCTTGAACAGAAGGCGGTAGACAAAACCGTCGGCGCCGGTGAGCGGTGGTCGTGACTTCCTTCAAAGAAAGAATCTAGAGAGAGAAAGGGAGAAAATTTCAAAGTGCAAGCAAAGAGTATTAAAAGAGAGTAGTTGCTCCCTTTTAAAGGCTGAGTTCGAGAATTGAACAGCCTGTAAAAATGGGACGCGCCCCAAAGCAAAATTGACACGTGTAAAAACCTCAGAAGGATATTTATGTCCACGCATTTATATCTTCTAGAGGGGGTAGTTACTGACAATCAGTTGCAAGCGGTTACATCGAAGCAACAGTTAGTTTCTCAGCGATAGCCATCCAAAGAGGAGCTAACGCCCGAACATGCGAGACTAAAAAAGCAAAGCATCAATTAACTCAACAATAAGCCATACGGCATCTACAAGGGATTGCCAGGGGCGGAATCAGTCCTCGTCAGGCCAGTAAGAGGACCAGTAGCAGTATTCCTCATCGGAGGGCGGAAACTCCTCATCAGCAAAAGGAGGGGATTTGTCAGCCTTTCACTCCGGGCTCAGCGTTAATGGCTTGGATTCCTCCTTTATAGCCAAAGATGCCGCCTTGGAAATGGTATTGCCTAAAGGAATCTCCTCTTCAAACCAGTCAGTAGGAGGAAATAATTTTTTGCCCTTACAGGACGGAGGGGCTAAAAATGAAGAAAACCAACCAGTGGTTTCAGAATGTGCTCTCTTCTTCGATCTCTTCCGACCTCCACGGGGGGGCAATCGCCTCTTCTGGCACGGCGGCGAAGGAGGATTGTTAGAATCTGGTGTTGTCGGAGGGGTCGGACGAGATTCTCGCTCATCGGAAACCTGATCATGAGAATCGGCCATGAGAGGAGAAAATCAGTAGCAGCAGAAAAATATGAGGAAGAAGATGAACAGGAAAAAGAAGAAGAACTCCCTATAAATAGATAAAGTGGTGAGACTCTTCAAATTATTCAAGTGACAGAAGGATAATTTAATGCATCTCGAGAAGATCAACCATAATGGCAAAATCAAAATTCTTTGATCACGCATGTTGAGATTTCTCAACGATCAAGAAGCACAGAAAAACCGTCCAATCAGTTATTGCCAAAGAAGCAACGTATGATTAGTACAGAATGGTTCGCCAGAACAACCGTCGCCACCTGGCAGATAAAGAAGAATAAATGCAGCAAAAATTTGACCAATAGCAGACTCGTTTTCAGTTGGGCTGACACAGCCCTCAACTGAAGCAAGGGCTAACGCCCTGAAAAGAAGGAAAGAGATTGCGAGCCCAATACCGAAAAGAACTTTCATTACGGCCTAATGGCCTAGATATATGTCTGCATACATAATACATATAAAGGAAAAATAAAAAAGAAGGCACAGCGGTAAGCCTTCAAGCCGAGACCCGGCGTCGTTGTCGTCATCCACCAGCAGAATGGGGATGTCCTTCAAGGCGTCCACCACAGAAGTCAGCTCCGAAGAGGTGCTTCTCATGCTCTTCAGGCAGCAGTTCAGCAGATCCTTCCTCTGCTGCAGCACTGCAGCATGGCGATGGCTACCTAGATGCGACAGGCGGCGACAACCAACTTGGAGACATTCCCGATAGGATTGAAGTCCTCCATGGAAGCGGCCCCGATCCTGGCTTGAATGGGGGTCATCATTCCCCGAAGTTCCAGTATATCCTCACCAGTCTTCGTCAGCATGTTCTCCAGAAAGCTGACGTCACCCTCAGTGAGATTCTTGAGGGTTAAGGCTTTGGAAATCAGAAAATTTCTAGTGAGATCGTCCATGAGGAAATAGTAGATGAGAAGTAGAGGATGTGTGAAGAATCTGCACCGAAAAAGGATAGCATTTATAGATCCAAAGTAATAGCTGCTCACAAAGGCGTACACCTCGAAAATGGGGCCGTCCCGTTAACCCAACGTCGTCAGGAGGGAAGGCTGACGCGGAACCCCTGGAAGACGCCCGAGGTACTCAAGTGGAATATGGGCTGAGGTCCATAACGACATAAAACCGCACAATTTGTAGGTGGCCTACCGCGTAAAACCGCGCAATATTACAGGTAGCTCCGAGCAGCGTAAATCCGCGTTGATATTGCAGGTAGCTACGGCGTAAGACCGCATAAATTGTAGGTAGTTCTGGCGAAAAACCGTGTCGATGTTACAGGCAGCTTACGGCCAGGCTGGATCCAACGAGTTTGGATGAAAAAGGCGACAGTAATGACCCCCGATATTGGCGAGTGAATGCCTCTGAGGGAGTAAGGGTAACTTACGTCTATCGTTGCATGATATTTTCACTAACAAAATCACATTTGAGAATGTGCAGGAAAAACAAGACAATATCGCTTTTAGAATGATATTCGAAGCTCTGAAGGGATAACGCCGGAAGGCTCTACCATGACGATGTTAATCATATGAGCGCCCTCTCTGTGACCTATCGTTACCGCCGAAGATCGGTTCCCGTTATCCGCTTCGCTATCGCATATCCAGCGCAAAGGAACTGACGAAGGAATTAGAAAAACTTAGAGATTCTCACGAATCTAATGCGGCACAAGAGAGTAACGTTCCTCCAGATGCCAGGGAAGGAAACCCTTGGTGAACACTCGGGCTCGTTTTCAGTTGGGCTTATGATAACAATTGATGAAACACCAAGGGTAAATCTGTCTTCTCACCCCAAGTCAAAGCCAGGACCCTGTAGACCTTGACTGGCGTCAACGCCCTGGCTGCCGCCCGCGTTAGGCCGAGGAATCCTGGGATGGTCGACATCAGCGAGGGGGGGGACCCACATGACATTATCCTATCCCAGGCCGCCCCGATAACCTCTAACAGGCGATATCTCACCAGCGATACCCTATCATGCTGACGCGTGCTAACGTCATCCCGGGCGTTATCTCCCCGCGATAACGCCCAACCCTGGGGATAACGACCTTCCTTGGCTATAAATACCACTCATTTCTAGATCAAAGGTACGATAAAATTCTCTACCAAAATCTCTGCCAAATTGCACAGCCATACTAACTTAAGCATCGGAGTGTCTACGCCGGAGCCCCCCTCCGGCGATTTGCAGGTACGACGGACTGCCGCAATAGTGATCCCAGACAGCCGTAATCTCTACCCCGCTCCCACAGTAGATCAAATCTTATCAAAAAGGTGTGCAGGTTGAAGAAATCATTGTATGGGCTTAAACAGTCCCCAAGAGCTTGGTTTGGGAGATTTACAAAAGCCATGAAGGAATTTGGATACTATCAAAGCAATGCAGATCACACGTTGTTCCTAAAGAAAGGACAAGACAAGATAACTGCACTCATCATATACGTTGATGACATGGTGGTGACTGGAAATGATCATGAAGAAAGAAGAGCATTGCAAAACTACCTGTCTACTGAATTTGAAATGAAAGATCTTGGTCCACTGAAGTATTTCCTTGGAATTGAAGTGTCCAGATCCTCCAAAGGTATATCTCTATCACAACGAAAATATACTTTGGATTTGCTACATGAAACTGGTATGACAGCATGTCAGCCAGCTGAAACACCCATGGAAGAAGGCTTGAAGTTGTCAGTTGAATCTGACCAAATTCCTATAAATAAAGGGCAATACCAGAGACTGGTTGGGAGACTGATGTACTTGGCACACACTCGGCCAGATCTCGCCTATGCATTGAGTATTGTCAGTCAGTTTATGTATAATCCTGGAGAACAACACATGAAGGCAGTCATGCGTATTCTAAGGTACCTCAAATCTGCACCAGGAAAAGGAATTTTGTTCACCAAGAATTATGATTGTCATAGTGTGGTTGTGTACACTGATGCGGATTGGGCTGGATCGATTGACGATAGACGATCCACCTCAGGGTACTTTACCTTTATAGGAGGTAACCTCGTGACATGGAGAAGCAAGAAGCAAAACGTGGTTGCCCGATCCAGTGCAGAAGCCGAATACAGAGGAATGACCCTTGGATTATGTGAAGCATTGTGGTTGATATTGCTCTTGACAGATTTGGGATTCCCATCTCAAAAATCGATTGAGTTGTATTGTGATAATAAGGCTGCCCGTGACATTGCACATAATCCCGTCCAGCATGATCGAACGAAACACGTAGAAGTAGATCGTTTCTTCATCAAAGAGAAGCTGGATGAAAAGACACTTGAACTGCCTAGTATTCGATCAGAAGATCAATTAGCTGATATCCTTACCAAGGCAGTTTCAAGCCAAGTATTCTCAAAGACCCTTTACAAGTTAGGCATATGGGATATCTATGCACCAACTTGAGGGGGGGTGTTGACTATTGTGTACCGTAGCATTGTATGCATAAGGCATGCAGTAAAGTCTCCAAGCTCCAAGTCTTCAATGGCTGCACCGAACTCTTCACCAAGTCCAAGGTCTTCATTGTCTGCACATTAAATCCTCATTATCTTCACAATAATTATAGTAGGTGAATGTTAGGTGAAAACATTAGTGTATAAATAGATAGTAGCTTTGTATCCTAACTTAAGCAAGCAAATCAAAACAATAAGAATTCTCTCCCTCTTTCGTTTCCTTCACTTGCTTCAACTATTCATGCATGTTTACTATTCATTGAATACCAACTAATATTTTCTACTAAACAAGTAGAAAATCTTGGTAAAAGGTAACTCGGTTATACTCTAAAAATAAGCATAGTAAACGTGTAGGGTACGAACATGATAAGTTTTCCTTAAAATAGGATAAAAATAAGGTATGAACACGACGTTTATGAAATATGATAAGGTATGAGTATGAGAAAAAATAGAATACCCTACACTTTGATATCCCTATTTTTTACTCATATAACCAAATGATTGTAATAGAGAGGTATAAAGAATGGTTCCCCTGGAGCAGTAGCCCATTGAGGAAATTAGGAGCGGAGCAATGAATCCCTAGTCTCCAATGTTTATGTGTAATCTTAGGAACAATGACAATTAGGTTTTTTTTCCTTTTTAATGTATAAATGATGATAGACGTATGATTCTCTTTTTGTTTATGAAATAATAAATATTTTTATCTAGACTAATTATTCGGCAACCATATTAACTACCGATTATTTCGGATTATTAGGCTCTGATAACCACCAGAGCTAGAGAACAATGATTTTTATAGCACCAAATTAGGCTAGGTTTGGAGGTGGTGGTGGGTAGAGGAGAGGAATGCGTCAAGGACTGAGGCGGAGGCGGAGGTGGAGGTGGGTGGAGGAGAGGGGAGGTAGTGGTTGTTGGTGGTGGCTGGAGGAGGAAGGTGAAGTGATGGGTCACTGAATTTTATTGATGTAAGCTCAATGTAGTTTTTTTGGTGAGGAAGATTGGTCAATAATTGGTGGCAGTGGTGGCTGTTTTGATTGGTGAATGATGAGGGAGGAGACTGTGTTGTGGGGAAACGATGGATGATTGAATTTTGTGTGTTAAAATTTTCTTCTAAACAAATAAAACACGGAAAACTGTTTTTGATTTTTAAGAAACAAAAACAAAAATTTGGAATTGGTGCGGAACGTAACTAATAACTTTTCTTTTATTGCCAAATTGAGATTATGCATGCAATTTTCAAGATGGAGAGTCATATGCAAGTTCTCCATACCAGTCATCATCTAATAAATCTTTTTCTCCATATTGTTTGACATGAAAATCATGTAAACATTCAGTTAATTCATTGATAGATCTCAAGGAATGAATTCGATTGGAAAACATGTGTAAATTAGAAAAATTCAAGTGAATTGATGTTAAAGTTGCACATGTTATGTCTCTAATCACTTTTCACCATACCGTTAGACAATATCAACATTTCAAGTCCAAGTTCATCACTAAGAATGGGACAAGAACAGAGTGGTTCAAGATCGTTGCTATTCGATTCGAACCTGCTCCGTAAAAGTTGGCATTTCATATTGTTTAAAGCTAAGAAAAACTTATGAAAGCATACTGAGAATGCTCATTGGCAATGTAAGAGTTGGAGCTCTCTCCAGGATGTGTGCGCCAAAGTAGAATTTCGTGGTAAACACTTATACAATCTAGCTAGTACGAAAGTATTTCAGACTGTCTAACAAGGCTTTTGGTAAGCTACTAAGGTGGTGTTTGGGGTTGGGAGTTGGGTACCCAACCCAACTTTTCCCAACGCAGGTGTTTGGCTATCACCTAAGGAAAACAACTTTCCCTTAAAGCTGGCTTCCTAATCCCTTGAAAAATCAAGGGAAAGCCACTGCTCCATTTTGCTCCAGCAGCCAACCGTGTGCTGCGTTTGGCACCCTCTCTCTCCTATTTTTTTTTTTCATTTTATTTTTATTTTTTTACTTTATATAATGAATAAAATAAATTAAAAACTAACACAATAAAATCTCCATCTCAAGATAAGTAATTCTAGATCCACTTTTTCTATTTTTATTAATTTTTTAAAAATGGATTTTATACTCCAACTCTTTCATTTTTATATTTTTATTAAACACCAAAAATAACTTCTCGTTTCCCACAGCACTTTTAAAAAATGTTTACCAAACAGCACACTGTTTTGCGCAAATGTATTTTTTCCACAACATTTTTACCCACAGCACTTTTCGGACCAGAATCGGAACGCCAAACAGACCCTAAGGGTTGTGAGAATATGAACATCTAATTAAGTTTAATTGCATTTCTTATATGAAACTTTGATTTTAATTTTTAGGAGTATGCCGGATGACACGAGATGAGTATCTTGCATAGTGATTTCCCTGTGTGTGCGGCACATACATAGCTTGCTAGCCCTTGTTCGTGTACAATTTTTTCTTCTCATTTGTATCCTCGATCACATGCTCAAAAATATCATACTCTTCTTCATAACATAGCCCCCATAAATTATAACACTTCATTTTAAGAGTAGAGGTTTATGTGTATCAAGTAACAAACCCAAACCCATCTGCAAATCAAATTTGAAATCAGCCTTATCCTAGCTTTATCCTAATCTCTATCTCTATCTCTATTTAAATTCAATTAGATAGGTTTTAAATTCTCATGTAAATCTAAATAACTGCTATCTGTACACTGATATAAATATGTACTCCATGAGGCAAATCAATACACACATTATTTTTTCATTCCTCACATACCTGTTATCAAAGTCTGTTCTGTATTTCAAGTTGGTAGCGGAGCTGCTTGCATCACTGCAGTTATGTCAACAATATCAACAGCCACTTCGCCTCCTTTCTTAAATGTTCATCACTACATAAGCCTCAAATTAACCCATGAAAATTTCCTCTATTGGCGTACCCAGATGAAACCATTTCTCCTCGGTCAGGGGCTTTTTGGATATGTCGATGGCACGATCCCGTGTCCGTCTGAGCAGCTTGTTGTTGCGGGACAAGCTCAACCACAGAGGAATCCTCTATTTACAGTCTGGGTTCAGCAGGATCAACAGATTATGAGTGTTATAATCAGCACTCTCTCCCTTGATGCGCTTCCTATAATTATAGACTGTACCACCGCACGTCAAGTTTGGCAGTCCTTGGAAGCAGCATTTGCCTCTCCGTCTACGTCACAGGTATTATCTCTTCATCTTGCTCTCCATAAACTGAAACAAAGGGATGATAATGTTTCTAGCTATCTAAAACGAGCTAAAGTTATTTATGATGAGTTATCTGCGACTGGACATCCAGTCCCTCAAGAAGATTTTGTTGTTTATGTATTGCGTGGTTTACGCTCTGAACTGAAAACTATTGTTGCATCTCTGAATACTCGTCTGAGTTCCTTGACATTTTCTGATCTTCAGAGTGCTCTCATTAGTCATGAATTTTTATTGGATGATGATTTGCCTGCTGTTAATCCTTCTTCTGATCTGACTGTACCTAAGACCATTCCTGAGCCCCCAGTTGTGCACTACACACAGCACACCTCACAAGGATCTCAACGACCCACCAACAACCGAGGTGGCCGGTACCACAGGGGCGGTAGAGGCCGCCACAATCGTTAATGGAACAACCAAAATAATCAGTGGAACAACCAGCGTTCCAATAATAGTCCTCGATGCCATATTTGTCGCAGCTATGGCCACTATACGACTACCTGTTCTATGAGGTTTTCACCTGCACCACCAGTCCACAATCCACAAGCAAACCTAGTGGAGAATGCTTTTGGACAACAATCCATGTGGTATCCTGATACAGGTGCTTCACACCACGTGACTCCTGATGTGAGTCGTCTATCTACCTACAATGATTACCATGGTTCCGACATGCTGCAGATGGGGAATGGTAAGACTATACCAATTGAGCACATTGGTAACACCTCTCTTCAAACTCCATCTCGCTCTTTAACCTTACAAAATGTTTTGCATGCCCCAGAAATATCTAAGTCCTTAATTTCAGTACAAAAATTTGCCACTGACAATCATGTTTATTGGGAATTTCACCCTCGTCATTTCTTTGTGAAGGACCCGATTACCAGACAAACACTATTCCACGGGCAGAGTAGTGGGGGCCTTTACTGTTTGCAGCCCGGCGTTTCTCCAGTTCAGCAACCCACAGTCAACCTAGCTGAGCGTACTACTGCAGAGGTCTGGCACAGGCGGCTTGGGCATCCAGGAACTCAAGTTTTTCAATTACTAGCTAATCGAAATAAACTGCCTCTTATGGCTCCTTCTGTTAAGAACTTCTTTTGTCAGTCTTGTCCGTTTGGTAAGTCGTCCAAATTGTCTTTATCAGTCACAGGTCATACCAGTCATGCACCTTTGGATTTAATTTTTGCAGATGTTTGGGGTCCAGCTCCTGTGTTATCTTCAACTGGTCATAAATATTTTTTACTTCTCGTCGATGATTATTCACGCTTCTCTTGGATTTATCCTTTATCACTCAAATCAGATGTCTACTCTACCTTTATTCAGTTTCAAAAATTTGGTGAGCATCAGTTTGATAAAAGAATTAAATCCGTACAAACAGATTGGGGGGGAGAATTTCGAAAATTAAATCCATATTTCTTGTCAGTCGGGATTCAACACCGATTAATCTGCCCCCACACCCACGAACAGAATGGGCAGGTCGAACGTAAACACAGACATGTTGTCGAATGTGGTCTAACCTTATTGAAACATGCATCTCTACCATCCAAATTTTAGTTATATGCATTTGATACTGCTACATATCTCATCAATCGGCTACCCTCTCCGACCCTACACAATGAGTCCCCGTTTCAGAAACTGTATAAACGAAATCCGGATTTTTTATTTCTAAAAACCTTTGGGTGCTCCTGTTTTCCTCACCTTCGACCATATAATAGACACAAAATGGACTTTCGAACTAAACACTGTGTATTCCTAGGCTATAGTCCATTTCACTCTGGTTACCGCTGCCTTGATGTTACTACAAATCGTCTCTATATTGCACATCATGTCCGTTTTGATGAGTCTTCGTTCCCCTACTTTTCCCAATCTGCTACTCAAAATATGTCTGTTTGTCACAATGAAAATTCTCCTGTTGTTGCTCCTTGGTTGCTTCCTTTAACATCTGTGTTGCAGGCTCAGTCACCTTCAGCCCATTGCCAGCCTGCTGCCTCCAACCCATCTGCTGCACCTGCACGCTCTAGTCCATCTGCTGCACCTGGAACGCCTGGTTCATCTTCTGACATTCCGGCCAACTCTCTACAAGGTCCCCTTACAACTCAGCCCGTGGCTCCCTCTCCAGCCCATAGCTCAGCCCAAACTCCATCTTCCCAGCACACTCAAATACCCAGTTCCTCTTCCACATCTACAGTCCCTTCCTCGGCTACAAGTCAATCAAATGATGTCCCTCCTCCACTGCCACGCCGCACCCACACCATGGTCCTCCGGCCACACCCAAAACCAAAACAACCATTCAACGCCCTACTCACATCGGTCTCTTCCTCTGAACCGGCAACTTACTTACAGGCTAGTGTTTCTCCTGAGTGGCGCAAGGCCATGGATAGTGAGATGTCTGCTCTTCA
Source organism: Viola odorata (assembly GCA_963691705.1). Taxonomy (NCBI): domain Eukaryota; kingdom Viridiplantae; phylum Streptophyta; class Magnoliopsida; order Malpighiales; family Violaceae; genus Viola; species Viola odorata. The sequence goes on from OY829542.1 coordinate 20,655,739, forward strand.
ACGGAATAATACGTGGATATTAGTTCCAAAAACTTCCTCCATGAACCTTGTTGGTTGCCGCTAGGTTTATAAAATTAAAAGGCATGTTGATGGCTCGATCGAGCGTTACAAAGCACGTCTCGTTGCAAAGGGGTTTCACCAACAGGAGGGTGTTGACTTTAATGAAACATTCAGTCCGGTCGTCAAACCATCCACGATTCGGTTAGTTCTCTCTATTGCAGTCATTTCGGGTTGGGGTATCCGTCAACTTGATGTCCATAATGCCTTCCTGAATGGTGATCTATTGGAACCTGTCTTCATGGTCCAACCTCCTGGTTATATTGATAAAACCAGTCTTGATCATGTCTGTCTTCTCAAGCGTTCCTTGTACGGTTTGAAACAGGCTCCCCGTGCCTGGTATTCCAAATTGGCCTCCTTCCTGCTTACCATGGGTTTTGTTTGCTCTCGTCTTGATACATCACTGTTCATCTATCGTCATCAGAATATCGTTGTGTACTTGCTGGTGTACGTTGATGACATTGTACTCACCGGGAGTGACTCTACTTTTCTCCGCACACTCATCACAAATCTTGGTCGGGCCTTTATGCTTCGAGACTTGGGTGATCTGAATTTTTTCTTGGGTATTGAGGCACATCGCACGTCCTCTGGTCTTCACTTAACACAGACACGGTATGCCCATGATTTATTGAGTAAAGCAGGTATGCTTACTGCCAAGCCAGCTCCAACACCTATCTCCTCTACCTCTGTCTCTTTGGAATCTTCACAAGCTCTCTTTCATGATGCTACTCTCTTCCGCAGCACTGTTGGTTCCTTACTGTATCTTACTATGACACGGCCTGACATTGCCTTTGCCGTTAATAGGGTCTGTCAATTCATGCATCAACCTTTGGTAAGACATTGGCTCATGGTTAAACGCATATTACGCTATGTGTGTGGCACTCTTTCTCTTGGTCTATACTATAGACAATCCCCTCATCCTACTGTACAAACCTTCACCGATGCGGATTGGGCTGGCTGCTCTATTGATCGCAAATCCACCGGTGGTTACCTAACGTATTTTGGTACGAACTTGATTTCCTGGCAGTCTAGGAAACAACGTACTGTTGCTCGTTCCTCTACCAAAGCAAAATACAAAGCATTGGCCGATGGTGTTGCAGACTCCACATGGGTTGGCCTCCTTCTACGAGAACTTGGCTATCCTGTCTCATCTCCCCCCATTCTCTGGTGTGACAATTTAGGTGCTACATATCTCTCTGCTAATCTCGTGTTTCATGCCCGCACTAAACACGTGGAAGTTGATTTCCACTTTGTTCGTGATAGAATCGCCAAGCGTGAACTATTGGTACGCTTTGTCTCCACCGACGATCAACTTGCTGATATCTTGACCAAAGGGCTGTCCACTACGCGCTTCTGTTCTTTACGGGACAAACTATCGCTTTTGCAAGGCCCTCGCTCTGTTTGCGGGGGGGTATCAAGTAACAAACCCAAACCCATCTGCAAATCAAATTTGAAATCAGCCTTATCCTAGCTTTATCCTAATCTCTATCTCTATCTCTATTTAAATTCAATTAGATAGGTTTTAAATTCTCATGTAAATCTAAATAGCTGCTATCTGTACACTGATATAAATATGTACTCCATGAGGCAAATCAATACACATTATTTTTTCATTCCTCACATACCTGTTATCAAAGTCTGTTCTGTATTTCAAGTATGTGAGCCTCTTTAAAACTTGATGATTGTGGTACTAATCACGTAATCGATGAATGAGCAAATGAACTTGTTGCATCTCTAACAAAAAGATGACTATCTCCTAAATTACATTGACAAGAAACAACAAATATCCAAAACCGAAAATCAACTCAATTGTTTTCATTCTTAAGACACAATGCAATGCATTCACTCATCCTCCATTTGGAAGACTATGACTCGAGAGTCAATACCCTTAGGGACAGTGTCGTTGGTATTAAATAAATGGAAGCTTGCAAGAAATTTAATGAATTCATATTCATATTGTAACTAACCACAACTCAATTTTAGCTAGAATCTTTGTTCCATTTTCAAGTTCTTGCCACTTGCTGCTTAAGTTGGGTTTAACTACACTTATTGCCTTCGTAAAGTAGTCGTACTTGAGTGATCGTAGCTAGTAGAATAAATCGCAATCAACATCCATAAATAAGGTTTCTAAGGGAAACTCATGCATTCAGGATTTGTGGACTAAATATAACTCAGGAAATTCTATAATAATAATAATAATTTTGAGAACTCAATTTCATGGAGTTGCATACAAATGATCTAAAAAAACACTTATTTAGAGGAGAATGATAAGTTCAGATGAATAAACTAATTATGTTGTAGGTAATATAATGATAAAAAAATACGACTTCCATTTCTCAGGTGCAACATGAATGATTCAGAAGACGCAAGATAGATTTGCTTCGTACATGTCAATCTTCATATAAAGAATCTTACGGGATTATCTGATTGACCTTGATTATAAGAATATTTGATCTACATTCTCTAATTAGCATCATAGTTGTTTCTTCACACAAGGATTGTAAGTTACTTGTGAAATATACTATAATGTTGGGTTAACATATGTTGAGATTTCGATGAATATGTTTGGTTTTGTGAATATTTAAGATAGAAATCTAGTTCTTGAAACATACAAAAACAACAATGAAACACAATTACCTTTTATTTCTTTAACAAGTCTTTCAAGGTCTCCACATGTCACACATAAGATGTAAATCTTAAATTTCGTATGTTAAAAGACTCATTATATAGTATAACATATTTAATAGTATGAATATCTCAAATTTTCTCATAATTGTTGATTCCATGGTATCCATACCAGTAGGTAACAGCAACACCTCTCTTTCATCCACAGTCATATTTAATGCATCAGTTAAATATATGTGGTCAAAACCTAAGCATTCTTGGTAACGAAAATGCCCTTTGAGTTTGTTTTTGATAAAAATCCCCTCACACTCTCATTAGGTAGATGTACATCTCATTAGGTAGATGTACATATATTCTTTTCCCCTAATTTAACATATCACATCCATATCACATCAAACTCAATCACAAAAAAGTCACCAAGCGGTAGTGTCAATAACAAAAGTTAATTGGACACAACTTTTTAAGAGCGACATACTATACGATGCCTGCTTGACATTGTTCAATATCTAAGGCAGTGATAGACGGATGGTGCTCACATAAAATTTTAATTTATTTATTTTTGAAATGGTACACATTGATAAACAATAATGTTATGCCAATGTGCATTATGGCACACAAACTTAAATATGAGATGATCAAGACATTATGTTATATCATATGAATTGGCCTATTATCCTTATATTTTGTTCCACATGGATAAAGAAGGCTTCAATGTTCCCACCGTACCATATATGCTGGCTTACATCTGTTTAAAATAATACAAAATAAAAAAAATCATGGGAATATTTTGCCAACATGAGGTACATCCTATAAGAAGATGATAACTAGAATCTAAGTTACCAAATATTTTCACCTCACCTTTCCGTCAAACTTATTCTCATAATCAGAATAAGCTATAAAGTTTTTGTGCTGCCTCGAAATAGTAAGGCTGCGTTTCACAACGCAAAATTTCTGTTTTGCAAAATTTTCAGTTTTTGCAAAACAACTGAAAATTTTGCAAAATTTTCAATTCTTTTTCACAGAGTACATTTTCTGTTTTGCAAAATGCATTTTTCAGCCTTAGAAAACTCGAAATCGTATTCACCTAACAACTATTTCTTATTTTTTTGAAAAACAAAACCTACTACTTTTGTTAAATTAATTTTATTTTAATTAAAAAACAATGCTAATATTTTTTTTAAAAAAAATAATAAACTAAATAGTAGCCTATTTTAAATTTGTTAAAGATCAAATATAAATATTCTAAATATATTTACATCTAAATTCAAAAGCACAAACCATTTAGGAGAAAAAAAAATTTGGAAATGTTTTTTCCAAAATCTGTTTCACAGCAACATTTTGCAAATGGAAAATTTTCAGCAAATTTTTCAGTTGCAAAACAGATTTTCAGAACTAACACTACAAGTTTAGAAAATTTTGCAAACGTCATATTTGAAGTTTTGTAATTGCAAAACGATTTTTCAGAATTAACACTACAAGTTTAGAAAAAAATTTAAAAATTCAAAAAAAATTATAAAATCCCAAAAAATGTAAAAAATCCCAAAAAATGTAAAAAATCCCAAAAAAATGAAAAAAATCCAAAAATAAATAAAAAGATTCCAAAAAAATATAAAAATTCTAAACAAAATTAATCTAAAAATCCTGAAAAAAATTTAAAAATTCCAAAAAATTGTAAAAATAATAAAAAATAGTCTTGAATTATTTGGACATGAAATTATTTGTTCAAAAAAATTGTAGAAATCCAAAAGAAAATTAATTAATCAAAAATTTCCAAAAAAATTGTAAAATTCAAAATTGGAATTAAAAATTAAATATAAATATAATATTTCCGTTCATGAAAATAAAATACATATAAAATAGTCTTGAATTATTTGTTCATGACATGAATACTACAAATTTAAACTCTATTGAACTAAAAAATAGATATTTTTTGTCACTATCCGATCCGGTTCTGATAACTATGGTCCAAGAATATGGACTAAAATTTGTGACTTGGATTTATATTTCTTAATTATTGGTCCAAGTTGGTAAAGGAAATCTAAGGAGAAGTGGGTTTATCACTATAAAATTCATCATTGGACGGACAAACGTGGCATAAGCAGGATCATCTAGACACAATCAACGGCCATTGACGTTGACGCCTCCGAAGCAAATAAAAGTCTCCACGCGCTCTCTTCAGTTGTCAGGAAGCATGCAATAACGCGTGAGCAAACTAATTTCTCATAGTATGATTGCAGTCGGCCGGCTGGTAATTCCAACCTCATCTACATTTTTACTGATATTTTTACTACTAATCAAATAACTCATTGACTTCTCCATTATATATTAAATGGTTCTCCCTCCATTCCCAAAAGAATGACGTTTACTATTCTGGCACGTATCTCAAGGCGGCCGGATGACTCAATATTTGTTAAAGATCAAATATAAATATACTAAATATATTCATGTCTAAATTCAAAAGCACAAGCCATTTAGGGAGAAAAAAATTTTGAGAAGTTTTCAGAAAATTTTCCAAAATCTGTTTCATAGCAACATTTTGCAAATGGAAAATTTTCAGCAAATTTTTCATTTTTGCAATTGCAAAACAGATTTTCAGAATTAACACTACAAGTTTAGAAAATTTTGCAAACGCCATATTTGAAGTTTTGCAATTGCAAAACGATTTTTCAGAATTAACACTACAAGTTTAGAAAAAATGTAAAAATTCCCCAAAAAAGTTAAAAATCTATAAAAAAATTAATCTAAATATCCAGAAAAAATGTAAAAACTCTATAAAAAAATTATGAGTATTTAGTATTTACTTATTTAGTATTTATTAAACTAATGTTTGTATGTAAATATTGATCTAATTTTATTCGTATGAGTTTAATTAGGAGTATTGATTAATTAAAACAATTAGAACATTGGAATCAATTTACTAGGATTAATTTTAGATAAATATAAAAAAATGTGTATCTTTAGCCATATTTATTCTTATTTGTTTAGGATGTGTGAAGTTATTTATTTTAAATTGAGTTTGTATTTATTTCATAATGTAACTTTCGATAATAACATGATAAAAAATGTTATTCATTACAATGTTAAACATTGAATTTTACTCATATGATTTTAATTAGAAGCATTAGTTAGTTAAATATCAATTATGAAATATTTTTAGCACAATTTGTATCAATTTACATAAATTACAAGGGTAGATATGTTTAAAATAACATTATTATTTTTTTAGATTAATAATATGGATTTATTGAATTAGAGTAAAAAAAAATATTGAAAATTTTTGCAAGTGAAACAACTTTTGCAAAATTTTTAGAAAATTTTCAGAAAATTTTGCGTTGTGAAACAGCCCCTAAGTTTGGCCAAACGATTCATGAGAACCTTCTGATCATCTTCAATTGAACCTTGATCCTTGATTCCTACCTCCATTTTTGTGTCACCAACTTAATTTAATGGAGATTTTGAAAGTCTACCCCAGATACAGATACAATCTTCTTAGTCATACACTAGAAACAAATCCATTTGTTTGAAGTCCAAAAAATTGGATAGTTCCATAAGTATGTATGCCTTTTATTTTCCTAGAATTATTAACATCACTTTTAAAATAATTCAGCAAAAGATCATTTTCTTCATAAATCAAAGTACGTTTTATTAGTTGTTGAGCATTATTAGTCATATACTAAAAAGTTGCGTCTTCTGGACAGTGGTAAATAAAACCATGTCTACTTGTGATATTTCCACTTTTAACTTTTATCCCGGTGGTTAAAAATGACCTAGTCCCCCCTTGAATATTTAAGAATATCCGCACACCTGTGTGAGAGTGTAGTAAAGAACGATTCTTCCTCAGTAGTTTGAATGAGTTGGATGACTTATGCCACTAGCCCTGAAAGTTTGTGTTTTGGTTCAGACATTTTCACAAACACTTGTTGAAAAGGTAGAGGGGTGGCTAAGAAGGGGGAATTTGATCAGAGAAAGCAAATACAGGATGGAAGGGTGGAAGGTCTGGAGGTCTCGTCTGGCTCGCTCCCAGCAACGAGCTTTGGGAGAATTTCGAGATGAGAAAATGGAAACCAGGGAGAAGGCAGATGGGTGAGACAACCTTAACATGCTTCGTCAGGGATATGAAAATCTCATTTGTTCACTGTTTGATATATAGACATTATGGGTGTCCATCGGACGGTATTTCGGTATACCGTCCGAAATATTTCGGTATTCGGTATACCAAATGCCCCTAAAAAGAATACTGTATCGTACCAAACTAAATTTTGGTACCATATCGAACTAAATATCAGTACCGTACCAAAATACCGAAATTAGTTTACCAAAATACCATTCTTTATTAAGCTATGCAGTCAAATTTTCCAGTAGTATGCAAAAACTTTTTCTTTTACACAAACCACATACACATATCTAAGCAATTAAACATGGAAACACAACGAATACACCAATTTGTTGTTAACTAAAAAAAAGTACCCCCATGATACCAGGGTACAAGCAGTGGAGGCATTTGAGAACAAGCAGTCCCATTGCAGAATCAGAAGCCTCAATAATGTTGAACAAAAACATACAATTTAGAGCTGCTTTAGTCAAAAGTAAAGAGTCAAATTCAGCAACTGGTCACAATGCAAAGCTGAAACAAATATTTTCCAGTATTTCCCAGAAGTCTAAACAACAATCCAAATGCATCAATACATTCCAACTGTTACAGCCAAGACACTTGGAAAGTACAGAATAAGGAAGCAAAATTATTCAGATAAGTAAACAATTGATACAGAGCAAGTTGAGGAGACAAAGGAGTTATGCTACGAAGCTTAAAACAAATAGAATAAAAACATAAAACATGAAGAAAAAATACATGTAATTCTATTCGGCCTCTCACTTAAAGGCTAATATGCCAAAGAATATTTAGAGCAGCTCATCCTACTATCCATGGTTCCTGTAACACTTTCCCATAGAGAACCCATCAACTGAACCTATCCTAATTCCTTCACTCCCACCAACCTAAAAGTCCTATGACTCCTATCTATCAACTTCTTACTGCTAGTCAAGCCTCAAAACTGCCACAATGTATAATCAACCCTCCATCTCTACCTCTGTCCTAGGTTTACTACCGTTAACTAAGGACACCTTTTGCAGGCCTAAACAAATCACTAGATGAATAAGAAACTGTTTATGATAAGAAAATAAATCAAAGTTGATTAGAGGTTATGTAGGAAAATCATGACAGTCAACAGACAAACAAATGCATCAGCTACCATAGGTACAAACAGAGGGGTGGAGGTGGAGCTACCAAAAGCTAAAGGATGTGAAAATCAAAACTTTGGAAAGAAAACGCAGCAAAGGAGTAATGTACATAAGATTTGAATAAGAATTGACTGAGAATACCTCAACGACATCAGCATTTCGGCAGAAACTTTGAGCCCGGTAGAGAGTATCTAATTAGGTATTAAGTTTTCTACATTGTCATTCTATCAAGCTACCTTATAAAGCCCATGTTAACCTAATTGACATTAACAGATTAATTTCAAATTTCATTCAAACCCTAATCTAATCCATACCTTAAAGAAAACTATTTGCCTTGTAACCTTGTTTGCTTGTGGTGACTGCTTCTGCCTAGTTTGCTTGGAGATGTCGAGATGGTGACTACTTCTGCCTAGGAATTGATGATGAGTGAGCATTGTCTATCAGTCTGTGTGTTTGTGAGGTTGAAGATGAGAGTGAGGGAGTTTTCAGTCGAGAGTCTAAGAGTGAGAGATTCAGAGTCAAGGAGAGGGTGAGCCCAGTGAGGAATTGAGATTTCGAGAGTGAAGGAGAAGAAGAGAATAAAAATTGAAGAAGAGAGGAGATACAAAGAACAGAAATCGAAGAAGTAAATGTTTTAATCGGTACAGTAGGTTCGGTAATGCTGAACTCGGCAAAACTAATATTATACCGTACCAAAATTTATTTCGGTACAGTACTGAAATACCGAACAGTAAATTTGTGTAAAAAATACCAAACGAATTTGCGTAATTTTGGTACAGTACCGCGGTAATTTCGATGCGCACCCCTAATAGACATCATCAAGATGTGTCTCATGGGTTACCACCTCTTGTCGACACTTCATGGATAATTTCTCCACAAGTTGCCTCATCGATAATTGTTCGTTTGAAGCCTGAAAAATTTGATGGTTCCATAAATATGTATCCCTTATATTTTTCGAGAACTATTAATACTTCAGCATCCTTGTCTCAACCAAAAAATTATCACACCACTAAAAACTTGCCACATAACAGAAATCTAACACCTCACCTTATTTCTTCCTAACTATCATTTAATCACGTCCGTTTATTTCAAACGAATAATTTTTAGCCCTCTGATCGAGCCAACCCTAACTAAACCTAGAGCATAAATAGAAAAAAGATGCACTATTTACAACATCCAAAAAAATTCAACCCACCCTCCCACTCCCTCTAAAACTCAAACAAAAACTCTTTTCTTCAAGATTTTGGCATAAGCATACTGAAGTATTTTTTTTTCTTTTTTCTTTTCTTTAGATCTTGTATCTCATCGATTTTCATCAGTATCATCGTTCTATTCCTCCCTTTTCTTCTTCTGCAGTTAGGCTTCCCTTCACTTCGACCGCGTATCGATACCGGATTGACGACATGGAGGTAGGGAAGCTTGGTTCCCACCTTTTTCTTTTTCTTTTTATTCCTTTGCCTTGTTTTTCATCTTCCGACCGTGATGTGATCCTGCCTAGGGTTAGTAAGTCGGATTACATATGGAGCTCATGGAGGATCTAGCCAAGCGAATCATCTAACGAACACCATGTCCACACGAAAGAAAAGACACAAAATATGTATATTTAGCGGAGAAATTACACAAAGAGCGATGGGAAGGTGGGAGATACCGGGAATTAGAAGATGGATGGAAGGGACGGAGATGAGCACACACGAAGTAGCGACAATCACACGAACGATTGCTTGATCAAGATATAATCCGAGGGCCAAGTTAGGACTCGTTTCTATGGATGATCAAACAAGAAAAATATATATTTCATTCACACAAATCGTCAACACGATTACAAGCTTTGATTTCCCGGAGAGAGATCAAGAGGAGTAATCTCAAACTCAAGCGATCCCTCTCAAGGAATTAAAATGTTGAGCCATGGCTTAGTTGACAAGAGAAAGGAGTAATCTCACTTTACAAAAATCAACCAAATTTCTAAGCTCCTCAACAAATGAAATAATAAACCTATTTATAGTTTGTACACAAATTGGGTTTGAAAAGCCCTTAAAAATGTTGTTTCGCGCGAGTTGACGATTTCCGGGCGTAATTACTTCGTGTCTGGACGTAATTACGTCGTGCCTGCTATGAAACAACCCAACTCCTTCTGTTTTGGATGTAAGTACGTCGTGCCTGGACGTAATTACGTCGAGGTTGCTTCCAACACTCCAAAACCTTATGTTTTGGACATAATTACGCTGCACCTGCGCGCCAAAATGTTTATTCGAATATCTCTCAATCCGCTGGTCCAATTAAGCTAAAATTTGGACACAAACTAGCTGACATCTTGAAGATTATGAAACTGGGTCGATTGAGAGCATTTGACCTCATTAAGATTGAGTTGTTATCAGTACAAGTGCTACAACACTTCGACCCTTGGCCTTGGGGAACTCTTTGCTGGACTTGGCCACAAGATGATCTTCTTGTGATTGGACCTCTTGGATGGAGCATTTATTGTCAAGGCCTTGTTGCGTACATTGTGGAAGTTCGGCTTTGTTGGAGGCCTTGGGATGGTGCGCGTGTCCTTGGGACTTTCTAAGGCTAGACGTGACTTTACTTCAGGGCTTGCTTGGCCATCTTGGGAGTTCGGTGTGTCTAGGCCTAGGTATTGTGATGATTTAGCACTTGATCCTTGACCTCGGGCATGAATTACGCGCATTTGCAAGGCTCGGCTGCCCGTGACCGATCCTCTTGGCAATGTGTCAAGTTGTTCTAATTCGAAGGGGGTCGTGATCACATCAACCTCTCCCTCTTCAAAAGGATTCGTCCTCGAATCCATAACCTCAATCGTCTCACCTACACACTTAAAAACACTTGAAAACAAATGTGAGATACCCAAGAGGCACAATCGCGCGTGCTTATGCGTAGGTTGGACCAAGGAAGAGTCAACAACATTAATAGCACATTGATGCACATCGTTTCTTAAAATGTCATGTAAAATGAGGATGGCATCACAAATCTTAGAACAAAAAACAGGATGAATCTTCTTCTCTATTCGGCTCACAATGACAAGCCAAGAGAATTAAGCACTAAAAAAAGACACTATGCACTTAAAGATACCAATTAATTTCGGCAAGGGAGTACGCAAACTTTTGGAGGATTTAAACCTATTAATCCTCAACAAATTGGGTCCATAACTTTGTGTTCTCCTAACACGCAACATATTCATGGTATTTAAGTGCACATCATCCACAAATAATCCATGTAGGCTACAATTGGCAAAACAAAATTCATCCATTTCAAAATCAGGCGCATCCCTTTCATATTTAAACACATGGGTCTTTAAGACAATATTAAGGATGCGCATGGTATCACCAACTATTAAACAACGTAGACGGAGGCCAATTTTCTCAAAACGACTTATAAGAATCAGCCAAGAAAATTGAGCCACTTGTCCATACACAAAACGTATAGGAATACCAAACATTTGACACAACAAGAAATACAATTCTTTGCAGCATTTAGTCTCATTAAATTTTAACAAGTTCGAGCAAAGGAATTGTTTCCACACTCCATGCAGATTTGTCATGGACTCCAAATGAAAACAACATGTATATAAATTATACATATTATCCGAAAAATTATAAAAATTAGCACGTTTGAGCAAGAAAGGGTCATACTTGATGAAATGCAAATTAGGAGTCTTAACACATACCATAAAATTTTCATTCAAGTAATTTTCATGCTCAAACCAAGAAGAATTATGCTTGATGAAGGGTACGAAAATATTTTCGGTGCATGCAATGAAATTCATACCCAAGTGGTTTTCAAATATACGAACAAATGGATCATGCTCAATGAAATGTAAGAATGATTCTTTATCACACGATAAATGTTGGTCATAAAATTTTTCAGCATGTGAATAAAGATGAGTGAATTGAACAACCTCAAACAATGGAGCATGTAAGGGAGGGTTTGGTACGTACCTTTCGGGCAAAGTAGGAAAAGGGGAATTTTTTACCTCGAGGCCTTGCCGTTGGGAGCACCAATGTTGAACAATTGCGCTTCCAATGCCTCCTAGGATTGATGGTTTAAAACTACCTTCGCTCCTTGGAAAATTTATGCGCGTATGTTCGTGGCAACCCATCGAAGTTTCCTGCAAGAAAGACACACAAACAGTAGGAAAAGAATTTTCAAGGTTAGAGTGAGTTAATTAATCCTCATTGCACAAAGGCATACTCATTGGATCAATAGCTTCCACAATTTTTGTTTGCTTCTTTTCCTCACGTTCTTCTCTCAATTTTTCTACGTGCTCACTCCTCTCATGTGTGTATTTCTCTCTCGCATGCTCACTTTTTTCATGCGGGCTGTTTTGCTCACGATCTCTTAACCCATGCTCACTTTTTTCATGCGGGCTGTTTTGCTCACTTTCTTTTTCTTCAATTTCAAGCTCAAACAACGGATTGTCAAAATATAATTCAAACAAAAGGTTGTCAAAAACTTGAAATTGATTTGGCTCAATAAACTCACTCAACTCATTCTCACGGGTGCGGTTGCACTCACTCTCATTGGCATGCTTGCTATTTTCATGCCGTGTATTTTCCTCATCGCTTACTTTCTTCTCTCCACACTCTTTTCTCTCGTTCGTAACCTTACATTTTTCACTCTTTTTAACTTTCATAGCTTGGAGCTCGGCCACATTCCTTTCAATCGATTGACAAGGTAGTTCAAAGGATTGAAATGGTATGGTTTGTGGTCGTGGAGTGACTTGTGTAGGTTGCACCACTTCCGGCTTGTGATAAGATCCGATATCTCTTCGGGTCGGAAAACGGCTGCTGCAGCTAGTCGGAGGGGAAGCGATTGGCGTCAGAGATACCTGCAAAGCGCCGGAGGGGGACTCCGGCGTAGATACTCCGATGCTTAAGTCAGTTCGAGTTTATAGAATGGTAGAGGTTCTCCAAGATGATCTCGATCTTACCTTCTGTTTGAAAAGATGGGGGTATTTATAGGCCGAAGTTGGCGATACCTGACAGCGATAATGGTGCAGCGATAAGCATCGTCCGAATATATCGCCTCCAGCGATAATGGGTGAGCCATCGCGGGCGATAATCACATAAGGCCTATCAGGAGCGACATCCTCTTCGTTCCCCTAGGATGGGATGACGCCGTGCGCGTAAAGATGCATGAGATCCCCCCCCGCTGAAGTCGACCATCCTAGGAAACTTCCGCCGGCCCGGGCGATAGGTTGGTTTTTCAGGGAAGCTTGTAGAAACTCGTCAAGGATAGATGCCGTAGCTACAATAATGCCGTCAGGAGTATTCCAATTGTTATCATAAGCCCAACTGAAAACTAGCCCGAGTGTTCACCAAGGGCTATCCATGTCTGACATCTTTAGATAGGGGTTTGCTCTGTCATGAGGCGATATTTCCACAGAGGGCTTGGGCTTTCTTTATCGTTCAAAGGCTGATCAATCCTAATGCGGAACGAGGGCTTAGATCCACAACTTTCCACTAATCCGGTCAAGTTCGTCCTTGTTTCTTGTCAAAAAGACCCGTCTCCTCGGGACGTTAAGAATTCTACTAGGAGGCCGTTGGGGCGCTCGCGATTTTGAAGGCATCACTTTTATTCAGCGATACTGGCCCATTTGTCCTTTCAATAGGACTTATGAAGTCTCCGCTTCGTTCGAGTCATAGAAGGACCGTCGATAGGTCGCTTGCGATATCATCGCGTATATTCAGCCAGGCCGCACCATGGGCTGGCATATATTTTGGGTCTATCGTTCTTCCACGTGTTCTGCGAAGGCACATAGGAGATAGAACATATATAGAAGTTAGCAAACTTTCTACTTATAGAGGTTCGAGGTCACACGTGCCCACTTTTTCTTTTACGCTCGAGAAAACAGCAAGTATCAGCGTGGCTTTATACCATCAGGTACCTTATGGTTATCGCGGCTTCATACCACCAGACGCCTGTGATGTCATCGCGGTTTTATGCATCCAGGGCCACCGGCGACATCAACGCGGCCTTACACTGTGGATACCGGTAACCTTATGGTTTTAGCGTTAGGGCTACCAGTGATATCGTGCCTCTCAACGTTTTTCAGATTCTGCCTCGTACTCCTTCCGGTATCTGTGTCGTGAACGTCACCCGTCCCTTTCGTTTACGCTTATCAATCCTCGAGGTTATCGGGGCGGCTCGTCTTTTGAGGACCTCAGTCTCTTTTCCCAAGGCCTCTCTTCACTGGAGCCTATAAATCGGAGAGCTTTCTCCACCCACGTTCTCCTCATCTTTATCAGCTAGCATCATGGATAATTTGACTAAGAATTTTCTTCTCTCCAAGGGTCACTCGCTCAGGAACCTCAATGACGGTGACGTCGGTTTCCTAGAGAACATGCTGGTCAAGACTTCTGAGGATATTCTGGAGCTGCAAGGGATGCTGACTCCGCTTTATTCCCGGCTAGGGGCCATTTCCCTAGAGGACTTCAGTCCTTTGGAGAGCGTATCAAAGCTGTCCGCCTCCATCGCTCGGATTCAGGTGGTGATTGCCATGTTGCAGCAGCGTAAGGACATGTTGGGGTGCTGCCTGAAAGGGATGAGAGCTACTTCCCATGATCTTATCCTGGTCATGGATTCCTTGAGGGACCTTCCTGAGGTGCCCGAGGATGCCGGTTCTGACGCCTGATAGTGACGGCTCCCTTTGGGCCTTTTCTCTTTTCCCCTTATCTTGTCAATGTATCTTCCGGTCACTAGGCCGTAATAAATAAAGTATTTTCCTCATTCCCTCTCGCAACTGTTCTTCTTCTTTACTGCGCTCTTTGTTGTTTTCCAAGAGGGTGTTCTTAGCCCAACTGAAAACAGTCTTGCTATTGGGCGGTTTTTCTGCCAATCGTTCTGCCTTAACTCCGCGTTGTCCTCATTATAACAACTGATTGACCGAGATTATGATTATTCTTGATCTGCGCGAGATTTCAACAGGCGCGACTGCGAATCCATATTTGCACTCCAGACTGTACACGTGCCAATCTTCAAGAGTCGGGTTGGAGGATCGAAGAGTCTCTTTTCTTCTTTTCCCGGCTATTTAATGAGGCTTTCCCTCCTTCACTCTTATCCATTTCTTTCTCCTTCATTTTTCTTCGTTATAGGTCCTCTGCAAGTCTCATGGCTGATTCTTATTTACTAGGTACGGCTTCGGCGAATTCACCGCCAACTCCTCCGACCACCCCTGACACAGATAATCCTCCCCCATCGCCTCCTTGGAGGCCGGTTGTTCGTCGGCGATGTCGCAAGAGGAGAAGGAAGGAAGTTAAACGACGAAGGAAGGAGGCTGCCCAGGCCTCTAAGTCATTTTTCGACTCTCTGGCTTCTCTGGCTAGGGAGGAGAAAAAACCGTCTCCCCCTCCGCAGGAATCACCTCCGTGGGCTCCCTCAGCTTGCTCGGCCGCTGGGGCAGTATCGCCAGGCGTTAAGGAGGAGTTACCCAAGTTGACTTCTGCCGCTGGAAAGGAGGTCGATGAGTCTTCTCCCCCTGCTATTGTGGATTCACCATTCTGGGGTGGCGATGACGAAGAGGACGTAGTCTATTGCTACGGCGTTACTTGGTACGACAGTGATGAGTAGGGCCTTAATCCTTCTTTTTGTAGATGCCGTATGGCCTTTCTTATAATAATGAATGATGGTTTTACTTCCTTTTCGCTTTTCATCGCTTGCTTATTGTTTCTTTCTGAGCGTTCCGGGTTAACGCGGAAGCGTCCCTTTCGCTACGGGTAACTGCCTTCAACTTCTAATTGGTAACTGTCTTCTTTCGGAAGACACAAATGACTATCCACGTGTCTTTTTCTGTTCTGTACGTGTTTCATTTTTACAGGCTGTCTCTTCTTCAGGCTTTTCTTTATAAGGAAATCCTCTCTCTCTTTTACTGCTTCTGCGAATATTTTGAGTTTTTGCACATTTTCTCTCTCTTCTGCACTTCTTTTCTTCGAGAGGTTTTTCCGCGACCGCTCACTGGTGCCGGCGACCGGCTTATTGGCTTTTTGCTCCAGGTATTTACTCCTTCTACCGCCATAGATTTACTTTTACTGTCCCTTATGTCTTCAACTGCTGAAAACCCCATAGATCCCGAAGCTAGGCGAACTCGCAGCATATTCAATTGTAATGAGGTTTTGAGGGTTGAATTAGAGGAGAGTGGTATTACTTTTCCCACGGGCTATCGCCCTTTTGTCTTTACAGCATCAATATTTTGAACAGTGAATCTTTGTAAATCCTTGAGATGCCTTTAATTTTTCTAGACAATCCCTTTATCGATATTTCTCTTTTATTTTTCTCATCGCGAGACTTCTCTCGTCCCTGAGGTGGCCTTATCTACACGGTATGTTTACTTTCTTGAGCAGATCCTTGGTATTTATACCAAGAAGACCAGGATCTATGTCGGGTTGGCCTTTCGATTAGCCTATCGGTATCATGGCCACCCCTCCTTCCGCTGCTCAGAAGCATTCTGCACATCTCTAATTGTAGATTATCAGTAACAAAACGAGATTTGAGAGATAGTGATTACCCGTAGGAGCCCGTTTGCTGCCATAATTAGGTTTTATCACGGAACCCGTTTCGAATCGCGTTTTCCCTCAGCTCTACATTTCGCCAAGGGTTACTCATCCGGTTACCAGCTGGACTTACGCGATCCTTCACGTTTCCCTTATCTCTCGATCGGCCTTTCTAAGTGCCTCATCTCGTGAGCTGTCGGATCTGGACGGCTATCACAAGGCTAGGGAATTTTCACTTTTATAGGCGTTGTCCTCTCGTTTAGAACCGTGTCCTTACTTAATGGTTTAGCTGCACCAGCCCGACCGTTAAGATAGGATTCTTGTTTCTAAACAGAGTTTCTAACTCTTTGGGGTGTGTCTTGTCTTGATGTACCGTCTCCACGAGATCGGTTATCATTAAAGAACTTTTCACTCCCAAAGATACCGGGCAGTGCCCTCACTTAGTGAGCCATCTGATCAAGATCGGTCATCACAAGGATAGGACTTTTCACCCCCGGGGGCGTCAAGGATCTTTCAATCCGACGCTAATCAAGGATACACTGGGGTCGTGCCCTCACTTAGTGGGCCATCTGATCAAGACCGACCATCACAAGGATAGGACTTTTCACTCCCAGGGTACCCCCCTTTTTATCTGCACAAAAGCAACCACAAACCCACGAAAACTCTCCTATTGAGCGTTAGCCACGGTTAGGGTCGTTATAATCCAAATAGTGCAGATAAAATTAAACTCTAGGATAATATAACTTCAAACGAGCGATATTCCAGGAGTTGGATAAAGGCGTACCGTCAAGTGTCTCCAGGCGATAGGCCCCTCTTCCGACAACATGGGTTACGCGATACGGTCCTTCCCAGTTAGGACTAAGCTTTCCCATACGTTGTCCGGTTGCTCGCCTGTCTCGGAGCACAAGGTCACCATTTTTCAACAATCGCTCTTTGACCTGCCTATTATGATAACGGGCCATTTTTCTTTTGTAGTGTTACGTTTTCAGTAGGACTTCTTCTCGAACCTCTGGTAACGCGTCCAGATTAGCACGTAACCGTTCCTCGTTCCGTTCCTCACGAAAGTGAGCCACCCGCAGGCTCATGGCCCCAATTTCCACTGGCGTAACGGCTTCAGTTCCGAAAGCCAACGCAAAAGGTGTTTCTCCAGTGCTGACTTTTACGGTCACGCGGTATGCCCACATCATGTATGGCAATTCATCAGCCCACTTCTTCTTAGACCCCTCTAGGTTTTTCTTAATACCGCTGAGGATGCTCCTATTAGTTACCTCTGCTTGCCCGTTGGTTTGTGGGTGAGCCACGGAAGAGTATCTCTGCTCAATCCCGAATTCTGAGCATTGGTCTTTGAAGAATTGGCTGGTGAACTGGGTCCCATTATCGCTGACAAGGATACGAGGCACCCCGAATCTCATGATAACTTGATGTTTGAAAAAACGCCATGTTTTTTCTGCCGTGATTGTGGCAACCGCTTCAGCTTCCGCCCACTTTGTAAAATAGTCCACAGCCACTATCACAAATTTCAGTTGGGACCTTGCCTTTGGAAATGGACCCAGGATGTCAATCCCCCATTTGGCAAAAGGGCAAGGGGCGATGATTTCCGATATTTCCGTAGCTGGACGTCGAGGAATTTTAGCGAATTCCTGACATTTGGGGCAAGCTTGTACATACTCGTGGCAATCCCTTCGTATAGTGGGCCAGTAGAATCCTGATCTGAAAACTTGTGCCGCCAAGGTGCCGCCTGACGCGTGCATTCCGCATATCCCTTCGTGGATTTCGCGTAAGGTGTGAAGGCCCTCTTGTTCGGTTATACATTTGGCGCCGGGGTGAGAAAAACATCTTCGAATTAGATCCCCGTTATAGTATGTGCAACGAGCAGCCTGTCTTAGCACTTTCATCTTTTCAGCGTTACCGTCGGGCAGCTCTTCGTGCACCAGGTATTTTATTACCGGAATCCGCCAATCATTCTCGAGCTCATTCACACACAAAGAGGCTTGTTCCTCCATGAAGGACGGCACCAATAGCTCACGATAATACACATCTTTAGGTATAGATGCTTCAGGATTTGCGGCCAGCTTGGCAAGGTAATCGGCTTCAGCATTTTCCTCTCGGGGGACGTGCTCGAAGCTGACTTGCATGCCCTCTTTCTTTATTTCCACTAATTCTCGCGTTACCTTAGAGAGGTATTGCACCATAATAGGTTCTCGAGCCTGAGAGTGTCCTGAGACCTGGTCAATTATCAGTTTGGAGTCTCCACAAATTTTTAGACGCAGATCTCCTGTTTGGCCGGTATCGCGCCTTCCCTTAGAAGAAAACTCTCTTCCTATTCTGAGTCCAGCTAGCAACGCCTCATATTCGGCTGCGTTATTGGACAAAGGATGCAAGATTCGAATAGCATACCGTATATGCATATCGTGCGGCCCGTTTATGAAGACTCCAACCCCCGCCAGTTCTTGGTTTTTGGCTCCGTCCACATGAACGATCCAAAGATCTGTATAAGTTTCTGGGAACGGGAGATCCATATCGTTCCATTCCGCTTCCGGTACACCACTCAAAGGGTCCTCTGTGAAAGTACACTCCGCTATAAAATCAGCAAGGACCTGAGCCTTTACGGATGGCCGTGACTGGTATCTCAAACCATATTGTTCGAGTTCTAGGGCCCAGATCAGCATTCTTCCTGAAGATTCAGGCTTTCGAAATATCCTCTTCAAGGGTTGGTCTGTAAGTACAACGATAGGATAAGACTGGAAGTATCGGTCCATCTTGCGGGCGGCTTGTATAAGGGCGAACGCTATTTTCTCAATACGAGCATATCGCCGTTCCGCGTCCTTTAAGACATGACTCACGAAGTAAACTGGGCGATGAGTGCGGTTATCGTCACGAACAAGGACGGCGCTGACCACTTCGTCCGCCGCGCCCAAGTACAAGTACAGAGTATCGCCGGACTCGGGCCTTGTCAATAACAAATCAGATGAAAAATAGTCCTTTAAGTCCACAAATGCTTGCTCACATTCTGGGGTCCACCCGAACGTGGCTTTCCGTCGTATGACTTTGAAAAAGGGGAGACACTTTTCTCCTTGCTTGGAGACGAATCGTCCCAGAGCGATAATGCGCCCTGTTAGCCTTTGCACTTCTTTAACGGTTCTTGGCGATATCATATCATGTATAGCTTTAACCTTGGATGGATTAGGCTGGATACCTTTCTGGCTAACTACGTAGCCCAAGAACTTACCCGTCTGGAATGCAAACATGCACTTCCGGGGGTTTAGCTTCATGCGATACCTTGTCATCACATCAAAAACTTCCTTTAGATCCTGCAGGTGATCATGAAAATTCGCACTCTTTACCAGTATGTCGTCAACATACGCTTCCACATTTCTCCCTATCTGTTCCTCAAAAATCTTATTTGCCATTCGCTGAAACGTGGCCCCCGCGTTCTTTAGTCCAAATGGCATCGCTGTGTAACAATACGTGGCTTTAGGAGTAAGGAAGGCGGTCTTCTCCTCATCCTCTAGGGCCATAGGGATTTGATGATATCCGGAATTGGCGTCCAACGAGCTTAGATATGCGTACCCAGCAGTTTGATCAACCAACTGATCTATGCGAGGAAGCGGGTAGCAATCCTTAGGGCAAGCATCGTTCAAATCAGTGAAGTCAATGCACATACGCCAGTCTCCATTGGGTTTAGGAACAAGAACCGGGTTGGCTAACCAAGTGGGATATTGTACTTCGCGAATGAAACCCGCGTCAAGGAGCTTCACAACCTCCTTTTCCACGGCCGATGCTTTTTCGGTGGAGAACGCCCGTCGTTTTTGCTGAACTGACTTGGCGTTGGGGTCAACGTTAAGCCTGTGCTCGGCTATTTCTCGGGATATACCTGGCATATCGGCGGGTTCCCATGCGAAATTTCCTTGGCATTTGTTCAGCAGCCGTGCCAGTTGAAGATTTTCCGCTGGGCTGAGCTTGTCGCTGACCAGGAAGCTGGCTCCCTCTTTGCCTATCACTGATACGGGCACCATCTTGTCAAGGGGTTGAGCGTGTTTTTCATCACCCTGTTCGTAGGGGTCTGCCGCTATACACACGTATCTATCGCAGCTCGTCCGAGTCATGAGCGAATAGCATTCTGCCGCCAGTTTCTGATCACCTTTTATCGATACCACCCCGTCCCAGGAGGGGTATTTCATCTTTAGATGTTTTTGTGATATCGCCGCTCCAAAGCGATTGAGGAAAGGCCGTCCGAGTATGACGTTATAGGGCAGATTCAGATCCACAACCAGGAACAACAAATTCTCTGACCGTTTGTAAGTGTCTTCTCGGAAGTATACGGGTAGGGTGATTACTCCCGTAACAGGGATAGGGGTCCCATCCACTCCGACTATGGGTCTCTTACTAGGCGTTAACTCGTCGTGGGGGCGTTTCATGAGATTGTAAGCTTCCAGCGAAAAAAGGTTCACGGCACTCCCGTTGTCCACAAGAGTCCTTCTTATACCATGACTGGCGATGACAGGTGTGACTACCAAGGCGTCATTATGGGGATAGATAACGCCTTTCTCATCTTCTTCTGAAAAGGATAAGATCATGCGATCAAGTATGTCTATCGCTCCCCCTTTCTTTGTCATGCCGTCTCGCGTACGCTTTTCCCCTTTCGCCACCATCGACTGTTCTGATTCATCTGTGTAGGGAATCCCTCCTGCTATGATATTGATTATGGGGATGTCGTCGCCATCTATCGCGAAGGTTTCCACACCCTTTCCTTTGGGAGCGTTATCCGGCTGTGGGACTGGAGGGGGTCTTGGTCGTTCGTCTACCGCTCTTCTTATCGGATTGTTCCGGGCATCTTCCCTTACTTGAGTCGCAAATTCTCCCAGATATCCTTCTTCCACCAAGCGTTCTATCGCCCACTTTAATTCTCTGCAAGCCTCTGTGGAATGTCCTCTGGCTTTGTGGAATTTACAGTAAGCGTTTTCTCTCCTGCCTAAAAGCATTCCAGGTTTTGTAGGTGCAGGATAACGGATAGGGAGATCTCGCTGTTCCGCTATCGCCAAGATCTCCGCTCTTGGTACATTCAAGGAGGGAAAATCCGGATCATACGCCCGATTTTTGTTAGCGTTCCCTTGACGCTGACGAGGGGAACTACCTTGTCTTCCTTTCGAGGAATTTCCTTTTTGCTTATCGTAGGTCTTTGGGATGTAATCTTTCCGTCGAGCGTAATCATCAGTGTAATGATCGTCAGCCAGAGGATTTGCGGGAGTGGCAGGGATGCGAGGTGCCCCAGGCGGTATATCAAATGTTCTATTTCTATTTTCTTCTTCCATTTTTGCATAATTATGGGCTTTAAGTCTCAGTACGTCCAAGGAGATTGGAGGATCCACCATCAGCGCATCTTTCAGTTTTCCATAACGGCAGTTTCTTTTCAGAGCTTCTATGGTGAAATCAACGGTAACGCCAGGCGTTAATGACATTTCCAGATCGAATCGGCTGAGAAATTCTTTCAATGTCTCTTGGGGTTTCCGCTGTATGTCAAATAACGCTGCGGCAGATTTCCGAATTGGAATTGCTGTACTAAATCTGCTCCGAAATTTGGATTCCAGCTGTGTGAAATTACTAATGGATCCGCCAGGAAGACCTTCAAACCAAAGACGAGCAACTCCCGATAAGGTCATAACAAATATCATCATAAGTATCAGCGGGAAGCTTCACTCGCCTGCTGACCCTGTGACGTCTTACACGACGACTGAAAGGGTGACCTGAGGTATCATCAAGAATCTCACGCGCATGACGTGGGGGAGATATGTCTCCTTGTCGCCCTCCTTCCCTTAGTTCAGGTATATGATGTCGCCTGGGAGACCGACTGCGACTCCTGGGAGAACGACTTCGATTTCTTCTGCTACTAGATCTTTCACTGTACACGGGAGATAAACTCCTGTTTGTTCCTTCCCTCCGTCCGGCCCAACGGTTCCTTAACGCCTCAAGCTGCCTGTCTTCCTGCAAGAGAAGTCTTTGCGGCATTTGCGGTACATAAGCCTCTACTCCTCCTTGAGTGAGCTGTACGCGACCAACCGAGGGATTTCCTGTGGATAAAGGCACTTGGGGGTTCTCTGGAAACAACGGGGGCAGAGGTCGATCAGCAACAATAGATGATGTGAACAAGACGCGAGGAGGAACGCTAGATCCAGAAGCACCGGGCGTGACTCTAGTGGCCATTTCAGTCAAATATTCCAGGCGGGAACGAAGGGCCGCTATTTCCATAGCAAAGGGATTTTCACTGCTAAGCGCAGATCCTTCCAAAAGAGGAGTATAAAGATCAGATCCCGCTGTCTGTGATGAAGAAATGACCGTCTGTGAGGAGATAGATCCTCCGGCGATCCCGACCGAGAGGTCCAGAGGTCCCGAGATAGTCGATTGCGTCGTCATAGAGAGGTCAGTAGTAGCAAAAGGAAATAACCGCCTGCGAGTTGAGAAAGGAATGCTAGAAAATGTAGTCCGGTCTTGCTCCGATCCGGCAGTCATAACCGTTCCGATCTCCCAACTAAACGGAGCTTGGCTATTAAGGACACTCACTTAATACACCAAAGCTCTCAATGAAAGCACCATTTGATAAGATCCGATATCTCTTCGGGTCGGAAAACGGCTGCTGCAGCTAGTCGGAGGGGAAGCGATTGGCGTCAGAGATACCTGCAAAGCGCCGGAGGGGGACTCCGGCGTAGATACTCCGATGCTTAAGTCAGTTCGAGTTTATAGAATGGTAGAGGTTCTCCAAGATGATCTCGATCTTACCTTCTGTTTGAAAAGATGGGGGTATTTATAGGCCGAAGTTGGCGATACCTGACAGCGATAATGGTGCAGCGATAAGCATCGTCCGAATATATCGCCTCCAGCGATAATGGGTGAGCCATCGCGGGCGATAATCACATAAGGCCTATCAGGAGCGACATCCTCTTCGTTCCCCTAGGATGGGATGACGCCGTGCGCGTAAAGATGCATGAGATCCCCCCCCCGCTGAAGTCGACCATCCTAGGAAACTTCCGCCGGCCCGGGCGATAGGTTGGATTTTCAGGGAAGCATGTAGAAACTCGTCAAGGATAGATGTCGTAGCTACAATAATGCCGTCAGGAGTATTCCAATTGTTATCAGCTTGGACTCGAATGCCATAGTGGAAGGAGAATTTTGTTAACTTGGACGAGCTTGAGAGGAGTTACTGCCTTGCTTCACGGAAAGGGAAGAAGAAGACTTCTTGTTATGTTTAGGCTTGGCAATACTCTTCGCTAACCCGGACAATCTTTCCCACCACGCATCATCCTTAACACCACTCGAAAATTCATCATTCTTCTTTTTCTTTCCACTCTCTCCTTTCTTAACATGATCATTCTTCTCTTGTTGCTCGGTCATTGCACTCACTTTGTTGACTCTATTGTTGGGGCAAATGTCACACAAGTGGCCTTTACCCGTACATGTGGTGCAAAAGACATCACTTGCTCGTTTGGAAGGAGCGAAAGGGAAGGATGTGGAACGGAAGGGTTGCTGAAATTCTTGGAGAGTTCGGCCTTGGTGAGGTCGAATCCTTGGAGGAGGAAGATGAGGAGGTGTTCGGCTTTGCGTTCCATCAGGTTTAGTTCGGAGTTGTACACTTGAAGAGAAGACGTGTCGTCTAAGTTCGGGGCCATGGCCAAGGCTTTGGTGTGCAATGGAACCGAGGCCATAGCTTGAGACATGAAGGCTTGGAAAATCTTCGTCGTCGTCATCCTCACTACAACTTGAAGTTGAGCCACGGATTAAGAGACGAGGACTTGAAGTCTCTTCATGGTCTTCATCCTCACTACAAATTGAACTTGAGCCACGACTAAAGACATGAGGACTTGGAGGATCTTCATTGTCTTCACTCTCGCTACAAGTTGCTTCACTTTCATCTTGGTACTCATCCTCACTATCAATGTTATATTCATTGCCGATTTCATCACATGGTTCAAAATTCTCATCACCATCAAATTGGCAACTAGCAGCACGACATGATTCATCACCACTATCGTCGTTGCATTGAGAAGTATCATCGTCATAATACCCTCCTTGGTCACAAGATTCACAATCACTATCTTGCGACATTGTGCCTGAAAAATTGAACAAACTATATATATATATATAGATGTTAGTAAATAATCTCTCCCTCGCGTGTTTAAACACTCGTGTTTAGGTGTTTAGGTCACTCGAAAAATACGTGCTCACAAACACTCAACTTCGCGTTCTCCATGTACCTGCACACTTAAACAAGGGTTAGAAAATAATTCGCTCCCTCACGTGTATAACACTCGTGTTTGATCACTCGCAAAAGATAGCCTCACAAATCGCTCAATACATCCACTCACAAAGCTTGCTCACCACACAACTTCTTGCCGCAAACAAACTTATGACTTAGGCCAAGCGTTTCGTTCACAACTACCTTCGTAAATTCTCAAGAGATTAGCACAAGAGGAGGAAAGATTAAACAAAAGACTCAAGGAAATTACAAAGACTCAAGAGAAAGCTGAAAATTTTCAGAATTTCCCAGGAAATTCAAAATTTTAATTTTTGGGAAAAAAAATTTGAATTTCCGTTGGAGGAAAGGAAGGCTGGAAATTATTTGGTTCAAATGAGTAAAAGACTCAAGGGAAGACTCAAGGATTTAATGAAAAGGACTTGGAAGTTTAGGACTCAAAAGTTTAAAACTCAAGTTTAGGATTTAATGAGTTTAGGACTTGAGTTTAAGGACTTGTTTAAAACTCAAGTGTAAGGAAAAGGATGGCTGGACACAAGGAAGAAGAGGAGGACGTGCTAGCCTTGGGGAAAAGTGGGTTTATTTGGTTGGAATTGTATTATTTAATTTGGAATGTTTGTTACTTTGGTCAAATTGTCAAAGATTTTGGGTGAGTTGGCTTATTGCATTTAATGCAAAAGATGAGGATGTTTGACTCTTGTTGTATGTGTTGGCCGGCCAAGTGAGGGGAATTTAATTAATTATTTGGCAAACACTTGGCTAAAGGTTTTGTGTATCAATTTTGGATCAAAAAGTGTCAAGAGCCAAGAACACACCCAAATGATTTTCTCAAGATTTCAAAATTTTAACTTTGCCAAAGTGATCACAACCAACAATCAAAAGCCCACTTGAAATAGCTTTTGAAAATATTGCACGAAACTCAAGATTCCAAGGAAGAAAGGTTCTAACACTTTTGACGAAAACTAGAAAAATTCGCTAGGTGGCCAAAAGCTCCGCTACCACTTGATGTGATCCTGCCTAGGGTTAGTAAGCTGGATTACATATGGAGCTCATGAAGGATCTAGCCAAGCGAATCATCTAACGAACACCATGTCCACACGAAAGAAAAGACACAAAATATGTATATTTAGCGGAGAAATTACACAAAGAGCGATAGGAAGGTGGGAGTTACCGGGAATTAGAAGATGGATGGAAGGGACGGAGATGAGCACACACGAAGTAGCGACAATCACACGAACGATTGCTTGATCAAGATATAATCCGAGGGCCAAGTTGGGACTCATTTCTATGGATGATCAAACAAGAAAAATATATATTTCATTCACACAAATCGTCAACACGATTACAAGCTTTGATTTCCCGGAGAGAGATCGGGAGGAGTAATCTCAAACTCAAGCGATCCCTCTCAAGGAATTAAAATGTTGAGCCATGGCTTAGTTGACAAGAGAAAGGAGTAATCTCACTTTACAAAAATCAACCAAATGTCTAAGCTCCTCAACAAATGAAATAATAAACCTATTTATAGTTTGTACACAAATTGGGCTCAAAAAGCCCTTAACAATGTTGTTTCGCGCGAGTTGACGATTTCCGGGCGTAATTACTTCGTGTCTGGACGTAATTACGTCGTGCCTGCTATGAAACAACCCAACTTCTTCTGTTTTGGACGTAAGTACATCGTGTATGGACGTAATTACGTCGAGGTTGCTTCCAACACTCCAAAACCTTCTGTTTTGGACGTAATTACGTCGCACCTGCGCGCCAAAATGTTTATTCGAATATCTCTCAATCCGCTGGTCCAATTAAGCTAAAATTTGGACACAAACTAGCTGACATCTTGAAGATTATGAAACTGGGTCGATTGAGAGCATTTGACCTCATTAAGATTGAGTTGTTATCAGTACAAGTGCTACAACACTTCGACCCTTGGCCTTGGGGAACTCCTTGCTGGACTTGGCCACAAGATGATCTTCTTGTGATTGGACCTCTTGGATGGAGCATTTATTGTCAAGACCTTGTTGCGTACATTGTGGAAGTTCGGCTTTGCTAGAGGCCTTGGGATGGTGGGCGTGTCCTTGGGACTTTCTAGGGCTAGACGTGACTTTACTTTAGGGCTTGCTCGGCTATCTTGGGAGTTCGGTGCGTCTAGGTATTGTGATGATTTAGCACTTGATCCTTGACCTCGGGCATGACTTACACGCATTTGCAAGGCTCGGCTGCCCGTGACCGATCGTCTTGGCAATGTGTCAAGTTGTTCTAATTCGAAGGGGGTCATGATCACATCAGACCGGGTCATTATTTTTCTGAGTCGCGTATTAGGCTTCACCGATGACTCAGATAAGGAGGTTTTTTTTTTGTCGATTCTAGGTTGGTTTTTTTCATTTGTTTATGATTTATTTATTCTTTTTTTGGTTGTTTTGATCGAGTTGCTGTCGGTTTACGGCGTTGTTGTTGTTCGGGTTTTGGGGGTTTATGGTTGGGTTTTGGTCAGATCTGGTGGTGTTATGGTCGGAGTTGGTTAGAGTTGGTCGGTTGGGCCTTGAGTAGAAGAGTAGATGGTCTGGTTTGGAAAGAAGTTCAAAGATAATTTTCCACAAGTTACCTCATCGATAATTTCATATTATCTGTCCAACCATAATATATCCACTTGTCTTGAACCCTTAAAAACTCTTTTTAAATTGAAAAACTTGCTCTCTCCTTTCCATTTTACATGTCCTATCAAAACTATTTGTTGTTTGGTGATAGTGACATGTAGGAATTTTTTTTTCTCTAGTTTCATTATACTCCTACATGAATGAGAGATTGCAACATTAACTCAATCGAAATAATAGTCTCATTTTATGGACTCAATTTCATGGACTTGCATTCAAATGATTTATAAAACACATATTTAGAAGAGATGAATGAGCGATTGCAATATGAGAAATGATATTTTGACAGAAAATTTAGGCAGAAAAAATAGGCGGATGGCAATTCCGTAAATATATGATGGCAGTTTTGTAAATAAAATGATCATTTTATTTACGGAATTGCCATCTGCCTATTTTTTTTGCCTATATTTTCTGCCAAAATATCATTGCTCTTGCAATATTGCCTCAATCAAAATAATAACTCCATTTAGAGGACTCAATTTCATGGACTTACATTCAAACTATCTATAAAATACTTATTTAGAAGAGATTGATAAAATTTAGATGGATGAACTAATTATGTTGTAGGTAATATATGGCCAAAACATAGGACTTTCATTTCTCAGGTGCGACATGAATGATTCAAAAGAGGCAAGATAGATATGTTTCCTATAGAATAGCAAAAATGAAAGGGTTCAAGGTCTTCACCTATCACACATAAGATCTAAATCTTCAATTTTGTATGTTAAAAAACTCATTATATAATATGACATATTTTATATGAATAGCTCAAATTTTCTCATCAATGTTGATTCATGGTTTCCATATGAGTAGATAATAGTAACCACTCATTTATCTGCAGTTCATAGTTAGTCACACTTAAGGTATCAGTTAAAATATACATGTGGTCAACAGGGACAGATCCAGCCCATGGTCAGGGTGGGCTGGCCCAATAAAAAAATATTTTACCTTCAATTGAATGTTTAAATAACTTTCACCCTTTATCATTCAATAGGATCCGTGGCACAATGGTAGCGCGTTTGATTCCAAATCTAAAGGTTCCGTGTTCAATTCACGTCCGAACCCTTCTTTTTAAATTTTTTGAGCCACCGTTCCCAAATCCCCTGCATTTCAAAATCCCTAAGTGGTTGTTTGGGAGTCTGGTTTCAGTATCGAAACCAGCATTTCCAGTCTGAAAATGACATTTTGGTGTTTGGTTATGACTAAGTGGGGAGCTGAGATTGGAAATGTTGGATTCGGAAAGCAGCATTTTCTTTATTTCCGGAATGGAGCCATTTGGGCTAGTGGCCAATCAAGCCTTTTTGCCATTTCCGAGATTGAGGTTAAGGATTTGTTTGGACAAAAATATCCTTCCTATCCTTTATTATTTACGATCTGACCAACTATATAATTTTGTAAAAAACTCCTCCTCTGCTCATTCTCTCCTCTTCTCGGTATTTCTAGGGTTTCACTCTCAACTTCCTCATCCCCTCCGACAGCACCTCAACCTTCGAGTCCAGGCAACAGCTGGGGGCACCTCTTCTAGTCCTCCGCCGCCACCACCTCCTCCTATTAGTCCGCCAACACCAGCTCCGATCAAGTCGCCCACCACCACCTAAACCACCCGCTGCACCACCGCCCCTTCCTAAATCCTCCACCCTCTAAACATTAAATCAAACTCGTATAAACTCTATAAGTTCAACGATTTTACCTAGTCGGAACTCGATTTAATTATTCCATAATTTTTTCACAGGAATTAATTGACTGCCAATCGATCGGATTGACTGCTGGATTTTTAGCCTTGTGTGACTGATTTTCTGGGCAGAATTGGGCATGAATGGCTGCTGTATTTTCAACCTTGTGTGACTGAATTGCTGGACATAATCTTCTTTTTACATCCCTCTTGCTTTACTTCGTCTCTGCATCACAAGGTAAATTTTTCTTCATGCTTTATTATTTCTGCATATATATATGCTGTTGTTTCTGCGTGTGTATGTTGTTTCTGTCTCCACATGTGTGCATGCTGAGTAGTATCGAATAGCCAATGCATCCTCTAATTGTGCTCTTATTGCAATTACATAGACGCAAAGAGCTATTAGATTGTCACTTTGGGCTGCACCATAAAGTAATTTCATCCCTTTTGTTTTGAATCCTGCATTGAAAAACAACATTGCAAATATAGCATGCCACTATATATGCATGTCGTTGCCTTGGTTTCAATTATGGACATGTGTTATGGTGTAATTTCTAGCCATATCCATTTATCCAAATCACACTACTTGCACGGATGCAGTTGTCAATTTGTTGGTTTCTGTTGCTACAGAGGTTGTTGGTGGTGTAGGAGAGAATGGTGCAGTGGTGTCATGGGAGACAAGGAGGCATCTTGCAGAAGAGACCAACTCTAACTCGTCTTTCATATTGGCTGCAAACAGAACTAGAAGGAAGAACCCTCTTGACCAGTTTAACATCTACACCCAAGGATACAATATAAGCAATTTAGATTACTAGGCTGTGAGTTCTCTTTCATTTTTCTTTGAAATCTGTTTTTTATTTTTTTATTCATATCTTGTTTTTTCTCCCTTTTTTTGGTCGACAGTGATGCTTGAAATAAATAATACGATGGTAGTTTCTTGGATCTTTGATTATTATATTGGATTCTAATTTTTAAATTAGTGCTCCCTGCTTATATATTTTTGGTATGAATTCTAGTTTTTAATGTGTTTTGAGCTGCTTACGTTAGGCATTCTTGTCTGCTTTCTTAAAATTATTCAGTTCCCCTGTATGGAAACTCATTCCCACACCTCATAAATGTTGTTGTTGTTTTTAATTGTCTCAGTTGTGTGCTGGACCATTGTATTCATTTTTTACTTATCTATATGTTAATAATCGGTTGACTATTGCAGTCTGTGGGTTTTACGACAGCTCCTTTCTTCCTCATTGCTGGAGTTTGGTTTGTGCTCTTTGGATTATGCCTGGCCTTTATCTGTCTCTGTCGTTGCTGCTGTCTAAGAGAGTCTTATGGCTATTCCCGGACATGTTATGCCATTTCTCTCATTTTGCTCATATTATTCACCGTTGGTGCAATGTAACAATCGTAGTCCTTTTATCTATATTCCTATATCTGTTTAGACTTCAGACTTTTGACTAATGGTCTACTTCAATTTGCATTTTCAGCGTTGGATATGTTATTCTGTATACTGGCCAAGGGAAATTTCACAGCATTACAACACACTCGCTGGAATATGTTGTGAATCAGGCAAATGTTACTGCTGAAAACCTCAGCAATGTGTCCGATTATCTTGCTGGAGCTAGAAACATTGGTGTGGGTTCAGTATTTCTTCCAGCTAGTTTGCAGAACAGCATTGACACAATTGAAACAAAAATCAACTCCTCTACCACGATTCTATCTGGACGTACTCAGAAGAATGCTAATGATATACATGATGGTTTGCATAGCGTGTTAGTGAAATCTCATAATCCTTGTTCTATCTTTCTTACTTTTGGTGTCTATTTTCCCATGGCATTTATTTTCTAATTTTTCATTGCAGTTGCTTAATAGGTAATTGTAGTTTTTATATATGTAATGACGGGTTTGATTTTAAATGTATCCAACTCATGTTATTTTACCTTATGTTTGAACTTCCGGATTGTATATGTTTCCTATGATATGGATATTTTTTTGAACGATTAGTTCTATGAAGTAATTTTCATTTTTAATGTGTTTGCTCCTTTAAGTAATTGCTTAATTCCCCATGTGCTAATTGTTTTATTTTAGTTATTGTTGATGACAAAGGTGGAGAAGTATGTATATGTGTATATGTAAATTATATTGAAGGAGTTAATTTTCAAACTTTGTCATACTCCACGCAAATTAATTAAATTAAGAATGATTGGTTGATAATCATTAAGAGTAGTTTAATTAATAATTATACAATAATTATAATCTAACAATTTGTTTTGATTACTTTAAAAAAAACAAAATATGTAAGTTATTCATGTAATTCCAAATATGTTTTATTTTTCTATTATATTAGATAAATATCTTTTATTTATTTATGGTATTAAAAACTCAAATTTTTTATGGTATTAATAAATTTTAATTTATTTATGATTTAAATAAGTTTAATTTATTTATGATATTAGATAAATATTTGGTAGATGTTAGATTATAAATAAATTGATTAAAAATATATATAAAGATATTTAAAAAGTTAATTATAATACTTGAAATAAATTATGCCCTTTATGGTCATTTTACATCCAAACCATAGTTTTGGAAAACTGTTTTACCAAACACCTCAGGTATCCCACTGAACTTTTAAATTTTTTTACCAAACAACACACTCCGTTTTCCAGAAGTCGTTTTCCCACTGAACTTTTCCCCAGTGACCATTTCCAGCCTGAACTGGAACACCAAACAGACCCTAAATCTCTTTTTAATTTTTTTGAGCCATCGTTTCCTCATTTCCCAAATCCCCTGCATTTCAAAATCCCTAAATTGACATCACCTTCAATCCCTTTCCCTCCTCAGCTCTGCAGCACAAGCCCATCGTTTCCTCATTTCCTAAATCCCCAACTCTGCAGCACGAGCCCATCGTTTCCTCAGCTCTGCAGCACAGGTTCGTCCTCTTTTTCCTTTATCTTCAATCTTCATTCACTGCATTCACTGCATTTAATGGATCACCATCAATTAATCCCATCATCAATGTCGCTTTGCCAACCAACCAGACCTGCAATTCACAATAAAATATCGATTCTCTAAGCCCATCGTACCCTACACCCTTAATGCAAAACGTCTCCAATTTTTTCAATTCCTAGTTGTTGTAGTGTTTGTGTTCTTGGTATATTAGAAGATGGATGTTGGGTTTGTGCAGGGATGGATCCTAGTGCTGAAATGGTGTCTAATTGTTGAAATGGTGTCTGATTCTAGTGCAGCTATTAGCGCAGTTTTGGTCATTTTTTTCTGTTTTGTGCACGAATAAGTAAATGAGAAAATATGAGTTGAGGGAATAGTATGTTTTAGTTGGTCAACTGTAGTTTCAGGCTTAATGCATTTGAGTTGTGATTTGTGAGGCTTTGTAAGCGTCCATGTAATTGTTTACTGTAATGTGATTTTGATGTTATGTTTGTGGTTCATATAGGATCAATTGAGGAGTGAAATAGCAGTAGAGATAACGAAATTAGGGCGTGTTTCTATGATAGATCTTACGGACATTATCGGGGTTGATTTTTACCATGTTGAGAAGCAAGCTCAATGCGTGGTTTCTGATGCTCGAATTGGAACTCTAGTAATCTTCTTATTTTTAAGCTCAATGTTCTCTTTATTTTTTTGAACTGGATGAGATTGAAAGAGAGATGATATGAGTTGCGTTGGTTTTTATTTAGGTGAAAGGTAGGCTTAAAGGTGGTCAATTGTATACGCCAACTTATGTTGCTCGTGTTAGTGCCATGGTTCGTGGGGCTGCAAGAGGTATTACTGTTC
Source organism: Viola odorata (assembly GCA_963691705.1). Classification (NCBI taxonomy): domain Eukaryota; kingdom Viridiplantae; phylum Streptophyta; class Magnoliopsida; order Malpighiales; family Violaceae; genus Viola; species Viola odorata. The sequence goes on from OY829542.1 coordinate 20,688,514, forward strand.
CAATGAATCTGTCGGCTCTGTGGGCTACATTGCAGCATCTGTTGCAGGAAATGAATAGAGCCACTGGTGTGACTACTAAAAGTTCATTTTTTCAATCCCAGTTTAATGGTGTGGTGAAGGATAGAGTGGTTCTCGGATCATTTCGTGCAGGAGTTCATTGGACTCCAATGGTACGCTATTAAAGTGTTATTTCTGGGTACTGTTTTCTGCTGAATGCGCTAAGGTCTTTCTGTGAAGAAATTAGCTGATTCAGCCTTCTGTTATTTTTGACCTCTTCATCAGTCATGTAAAGCTTTGAACGAAAAGAAAGTATTTTCCATCGTATGATACCTCTGATTGTACTAAACAGATAACCTTAATATGCATATGCTTGTAACGAGTCTTGGAATTGCATTGTCATATCCATTAGTTGTTGTATACATTGCATTTACTTGATATATATAGTTGGTGGCACTATAAACATATAAAATCTCATCTGTGTCATCTGTAGTTTTCTGTAGTTTGTAATGTATCAATTGAAGTATAAGAAGATATGAAGTTTCGAACATGATCGTGTTCAGGTCACAATAGATTCCAAGTATTCATTCTTACATTACATTCTTTTCTTTTTTCAATAGGTGTTTGCCATTGCTCAAAGGGGGTGTGTAGACTCTTTCTTTTCACAGGTTTGGCGCCCAATTCATCTAGCTGTATCTGGTTTTGTTTCATCTAACATCGCTTGCCTTCCCTTTAAAATACTTTTTAAAGAAATGCCCCCCCTGAAAATAATTCCTGGACCCGTCCCTGGTGGTCAAAACCTATGCATACTTGGTAACGAAAATGCCAACCCTTTTATCATGTAGATGTACATATATTATTTTCATGTGATTCAAACATCAAACTCAATCATAAAAAGTTACTAAAAGGCATTTCCAACAACAAAAGTTAATTGGACAAAACTTTTTAGGAGCGACATAATATATGATACTAGTTTCACATTATTCAATACTTCCAGTTTAGGTAGTAATAGGCGGATGCTACTCACATAGAATTCATATTTTATTTTATTTTTTTTAAATGGTATGGTGACATTGATAAACAATAATATTATACTAATGAATTTTATAGCACAAAAACTTAAATATGAGACGATCAAAACATTATGTTGAATCATAGGAATTGGCTCTATGAGCACAACACATTGACCTTATATTTTAGTTCCACATGGAAAGATAATGTTTCAATATTTCTAGTGTACCTTGTACAATGCTAGGTAAACAAGTAAGTGCTTGTTTGGCATTCTAGTTTGGTGCCAGAAAGTTGGTTTTCAAAACCAAAATGCCAAAAAAAAGTGTTTGGTAACACCATTTCAAACTGGGCTTCTTGAGTAAATTGCTACAGTGGCCAAACCAAAGGAAATCTCGTTTGCGGGGTGGAGGGCACTAAACAATAGTGGACAAAAATATTATGTAAGTTCACCTTATTTACAAAAATACCAGGTATAAAAACTCAAACGCTTCCTTCTCACCTCGCTCGAGTTGCAGTTCTCATCTCATCCATCTTCAAAATAAACCCTAGTTACCAAATCGCTCTGTCCTCTAGCTACCCGCACCGTTGCTTCTCCTAAGACGTTCCAAAGGATAGTAACCACCTTGATTGGCTCCAAAAGCAGAGTCCCACAGTCCGCAACTTCCTTCCCGCTGCTTCACAATTCTTCTTAGAAATTACAAGAAACCAGCCCACTGATAATAGCCTCCTGAGTGTCCTTGATTCTGAAATTGAGTGTGCTGAAGAACCCAAAGAGGTCAACTCACTTTACATTTTGTTTGTTTTTTTCATTTTGCATGGTGTGTATATGTTGATTAGCTTATTGTCTGTATAATCTCTGTTTAGGCTAGTTTTAGAGAAATTGAGTGGGTTTTCAGGCAAGAAACGTCGGACCAAGTACATGGATTGGGGTTTGTTGTAGTGTTCCAGTCTTTGAGGTTGTTGGATGGGTCGGATGAGGTTTTGAATTGGAGGAGTGGGTCTAAAAATCTGGGTATTCTGGGTTTGAAAAAGCATAGAGGAAGAAGGGGAAGGAAAGGAGAAGGAGGGAAAGTGAGAAATTTGAGAGTTGTTTTGCTGCCATTATTGAATTTTTTTGGAGAAGGAGAGACTGGTTTCTATGAAGTGGAGTGAAGTGTGGGTTACTGGGTTTTACATGTCATGTGTAGGGGAAGGGTAAGGGCTGCAATTAACTGTGAGCATGAAATTAAGTTCCATATGAACATGCTTAGTTTGTTGGATACTTGGTCTTATTCCACAGAGCAAGATTCTTTCTGGTTTGTGTTGCTGTTAGGACAAATTTTTAGATGATATTAGTATTTATGATGTACAGATTTTTGTTATCCCTTTATAATTTATGCATGTACTTTATTGGATTTTTAGCTGACACTTCAATAAAATTGAATGCCTAGTTTTGAGTTTAAAGAGGATTTATTCTTTCATTTACCTTTTTATATGGAGACAGATTTACATTGCATTCTAGGATTTCAATATCTTCACTCCAAAACGATAGTTCTTGGTCATTGTTGTTTATGTCTTGAGCCTTTAGGATGTTTTCTACAATTAACAGAGTCTACAATTTAATACTCATATGGCTAATGATATTCAAGTACATGTTTTAAATGGTGGTTTTTATCTGCCTTAGTATGCCCAGTGTTAGATACCCAGTTGTTTTCCTGAAAATTCTTATTGACCTCAAAAAGACACTTTGCATGGATATGTGGCCTTCCACGCTTGGTTGAATCTTGAATGGTTTTGGTTTGGAGTTGATGTGTTATTGCAGTGGTTAAGCTTAGTTTGACTAGGTTAATCCTGTTCATTTTGGCTGTCTTTTTTTCTTCTCCCCCTCTTGTTAAGATGTATCCTTATGTGGTTGCTTAATGCTTCAGAAAAAAATAGAAATTATAAGAGACAAGCATACAAATTTGTCCCAATGCTAGCAAGAATTCTTAGAAAGATCACTCTTGAATCTACACTCGTATAATGCATTTTTTTTTCAGCCTGTAGAGTTTTCTGCATATCTTTGAAAGAATTACGGACTAAAGTTGAAGTATTTTATGGGTTCTTGTAGATCCTAGAAACAGTATTTTAAATGTACTTTTGATGCATAAACTGGACTTTAAAGTTTGCAGTTTGAGGTGAAGCTTCTTGAGTTTGCTTAGTTTTTTACTTTTTACTTCTCTTTGAAGAACTCAAGTAGAATCCTTATTTGTTGTTGTGGTTTTGTACTGTACAAAAGGTGCAGTCTACTGTCTTTTCTTTACCTATCTATTATATGCCGTTAACTGCATTTCAAGCTTGTATGGTTGCTTTTTTACATGTTAATTGTGGCAGTGATTTCTTACTTTCTCTAGTATTGTGAGTGTATCCTATATTATGATCTTTTGATAAGATTTATGCAAAACTATCATCTTACTGCATCTTCATAACACTGTGTCATGGAGTAAATCTCAAATCTGATAATTGGGTTTGCAATGACTTATTAATATGCTTATCTATGTCCTGCTGGTTCTTTTGATTCCTTATCTAATGTAGAAATCTTCTTGCGAGTTGAGTCCACTTCCACTATTTTGATCTTGGTTTCCTATGGGAAAAACTCCTTCAGGCAATTCTAATTTGTGTCTGTACTTGTGTTGATTCTGCACTTTGACGCCAGACTTTGCGGTTTCATTTTTGTTTTATTTTCTTGCACTTGCTTGCAGTTGATGGTTCTTTTTTATTGAAGCACTGAAAGTAGTTTACTGTGCTTGTTTATCTTATGCTGCCATGTGGTTTTCTTTTTCTACTTCCAAACTTGCATACCCATATATGTATCATGAGTTGTATTACTGCTGCCAATAGCTTGGTTGGGCCTTCTTCCTGTCTCTCTAGCCAAAAACCCACAACTTGCTTTCCTGTGAGTATGCTTGCATCTATTCTCTTTATCTATTCTTTTTGTATTTCATGTTTAACATCTGCTAATTATTTGTTTATACTATTTACTTAAGAATGGTTAAGTTGTGATTATATATATATTTGAATTACTTTACGTCTCATTTAAAAAATAATTGGTTCCTTAAATTGAAATAGAATAACCATAAGTCTTCTATAGTTTGTGTAGTAGAAGTTGTATATTGTAAAGGATAAGACATGGAAATTCGTATCCAGATTGATTGTTGCTAATTTAGTTGAGGATTTTTGGATACAGTTTTGTTTCCTTTTTTTTAGACACAGAATAATTTATACATGCATTGTAATTTTTTTTCCAGAGATGGATACAGGACATATGGGTGAAGGAAGTATGCAAAGTGAAAGAAATATTAGTGAAATGTTACCTATGACTGTAATTCGAAACTCAATAGCTAATAGTTTAATTATGAATATGTAATTGTGATTTATATATGTAAAACTTGTTGACCGAAGGGGTATTTTAATCCTATTTTGATGTTCATATTACCTCAAGATAAATTGTCAAAAAACATTACGCATATATATATGATACTTGTATTATTTAATAAACAATTCTTTACATTTTCTTTAGGTTACCATTAATTTTTTTGTTAATTAAAATATTTATAAGTTGACGATTTATCACAAAAAAATGTAACAAACTCACTAAAAAAATGTGATTATTCATCAATTTTTTTATTTATTATATGTGCCATTACATATTTTAAAAATATTGTACATTTTGATAAATCTAAAATAGAAATACCAATTATATCATTTAATATAAGATTGGATATCAATTAGTCAGTGACAATACCAAAATAAAAAATAAGATCCTAATATTTAAATATTTAGTAGAGTATTTTAATAATTGAACCATATGGTAAATATTGTAATGTTACTTACCAACTTTTATGTTTATTTGAATAATATGATGGAGTCAAAGTAGAAATTCATATGTTACATTAATTTCTTAAAAAATTAAAAAAATATTATTGATGTATTTGCATAAAAAAATAACTCAATAGGTAATAGATTAATGATGAATTGATAATTGTGATTTTATATATGTAAAATTTTAAAATAGTGCTCAATATTTAACTTTATTTAATAAAATGTTAATTATTTGTTTAAAGAAATAAATTGATTTAAATAATCTATATATATACTAAAAAATATTAATTTTAATGCTTGAAACAAATTGTGTCCTTTATAGTTATTTTACATTCCAACCATAATTTTAACCACAGTTGTTATCAAACACCAAAAACAACTTTTGGTAGCTCACAACACTTTTAAAAAATATTTACCAAACAGCATACTCCTTTCTCCAGAAGTTATTGATGATTAGTCAATGAATGGACTAGAGGGGGGGTGAATAGTCCCTTCTAAAAACTTCAAACTTTCTCAGAAAGAAAGCTTCAAAAGAACTCCCAAAATGACACAAGACAAGATTGAAATCGTTGAGGACAGCTTGTGTAAAGAGTGTTTTGATTTTTGGAGTTTGTAAAATGGAATTTTTATGAATGAGCTTTCTCAAATGTTCTCTTGTTGTTCTATATGTTCAACCTTACTATCTAACTCATCTATGATGAGTATATATAGTGTTTGACAGAGGGAAGTCCGGACAAGAGAGTATGGGTACAAGAATGACCGTTTTAAGTGGACAAAGTGACTGTTGGAACTTGTCTGCTTCTAAACGTGATCACGGTTAGGAGTAACCGTGATTACGGTTAGGACGAGCTCCTCAAGCCTTTTAAAAAAACTAGCCGTTAGACTGACGTGATTCACGTTTAGGTCTAACCGTGATCACGGTTGCTTAACCGTGATCACGTTAAACCCCTTAACGTGATTCACGTTACTCTCGGATGTAAAAATCGACTTTGATATCCTTAACCGTGATTCACGGTAAGGCTTACCGTGATCACGGTTAGCTGAAATTGCAAACCGTGATTCACGTTTGGCCATAACCGTGATTCACGTTTAAGGTCTGATTTGAAATCCTTAAAACGTTTTTCAAAACTTGTTTGACACAAAACCTTTTGACCCTTAATCTCTGAGGTATTTGAACACAAACCAAGTGTTAAAATAATACATACTTACATATAAATTCGATCCTAAATAACACTTGATCTTGAGCTTGCGATATTCTTGATTCGTTGCTTCCATTTAATGTTCGTCGCAAACTACACACATTCACACTTAAAATCCAATTAGCTATCTAATTAATTTACGAGTCTTGACATCATCAAAATAGGTTCGAATACCCTTTGGGCTAACAATCTCCCCCTTTTTGATGATGACAACCATAAATTAACTAAACCACAATAAGCACATAATTTTAAGGTGAAATGTGAAATAGGTGAGTTTTAGAAAATACTCCCCCTATATCTTTGCCATAAAAGCTTCCCTTACGAAATGCATAAAGAGCATTAATGCTCCCCCTACATAAAACGTTAGATTGCACAAAAAACATGACAAAGAATAAACAAGCTACCAATTGATAAAAACAGATTTGCTATCAATTCCAACCAAGCTTGCACAAAAGCAAACCAATAAAAACAAAATGCTACCTATAACACCTAAAACTTTTCCCCCTTTCTATATACTTCTCCCCCTTTGTCATCAACAAAAAGAGAAAAGAACCAAACCAAATAGGAGAATTTAAAGTGAACTACACAAACTAGTTAAGATCATAGAGAGTGCCACACATTTGATACTCCATCAAAATAAGTTGCAATTAATCACATGAATAAATACATCAAGTAAATAATCACAACAAAAAAAACAAATAAACCTTAGAGAAATATAACACATTTCTCCCCCTTACTCTTTGCAAAAAAATTATATTAGGAGCTCAAAGAAGCATAGCAAAGAACCAAATAGGCAACCAATTATAATTACTCCTAAAAGATTTCCCAATTATATCTCCCCTTTTGTCAACAAAAAGGGTGAATAAGATAAGGAATGTCAATGAAGATCATATGAAGAGTAATAAAGGAGCAAGCCAAGATCAAATCCAAAAATACTTTAACAAGTATAAAGATCAAACAATTATCCAATCCAAATAGTATCAAGATAGAGATAAGAAGAGGATAATCGAAAGCTTACTCAAATGGTTAAAAGAGATGATCATTAAAGGATGAAACAATAATTGAACTCATTTACAATGCATTCCTCTAATGTTCAATCAAATCAACAAATGTAGCAGCACATCATACCAAATATTTCTAAAAAATTTAACACATGTATTGCATCAACAAATCATCTCATAAGCATAATTTTAAAAAAAAGTTTTTAGGAATACCGGTTGCGATTACTCAACATATAGCATATGTCATTCCGCGAAAATGGCTTCCATATGTGCAACCGAGGCAATCATCAAAATTAAAGCCTACTTGTCGGTTTTCCCTTGGGCTACCAATCAAGTAAAATTCCAAATGTTGCCAAAAGGGTGAGCTTTGATTCATCACCCAAACTTGTGCCATGAACACCCTAAATATATTTCATTTATCTTCAAGGGTTTCCGGCACTCCTGCAAAACAAATCAGTTCACCTTTGGTACCCAAACACCTTTGGGTCCTCCCATGTTAGCACGTGTACCCTTTGGTACCCAAATTTGTTTCCAATCAACAAATCCTCTAAGAATGTAGCAAAAGTATGATAAGTGACCAAATTTTCTGCAATAGCTACATTTATAAATCGGTTTAGCATGTGAGGACTTGTCATGCCAGTTTGAAGAGCTACCATGGTAATAAGAAGAACTAACATGATTATTAGAAGACTTTGCATTGACAAAAGTGGTTTTACCATTTTTCATGCTTGTGGAAGATTTAAAACCAATGCCATGCATATTACCAAGATTCTTTTGATCATTCATGCATTGATAATGGCTATGATTGCTTCGCACATATTTGGCTAATGTGTTCTCAAGAGTTTTGACCTTTTCTTCTAAAATTAAAATTTCTTTAGAAGAATTCTTACAAAGCTCACATTTGCCATTTTCCTCTTTAAGCTTACCATAAGCAATATCAAGCAATTTATTCTTATTTGTCAACTCTTTGTTTAGCTCTTCTAGTTTACTATTATCATTTTTAAGGGTTTCTAGTTCCTTAACAAGATTAGCATTTTTCTTAGAAACATTCTTAAAATGTTCAGCAAGTTCATAAAAATCTTCTTGCAAAGAATCATAATCACGTTCATCAATAGAAGAGTTGCAAGAACTTACCTCATCATCACTTTGAGCCATAAGGCACAAGTTTGCTACTTCATCTCCGGATGAGGAATCCAAAGGATTACTACTTGAAGTTTCATCCTCATCACTCCATGTGGAAGTTGCTTTAAATGCTCTCCTATGATGTTTCCTTCCATCCTTCTTGTTCCTTGAGCTGTGTTTCTCATATCTCTTCTTCTTTTCAAGTCTAGGACATTCACTCTTAATATGTCCTGGTTTGTCACACTCAAAGCACACAACATCATCATAAGAATTGAACTTAGAATGGTTAGAAGACTCACCTTGATATTTATTCTTCTTTGGATTAGTTTTCCACCGATTTTGGAGTTTTCTTGTGAAGAACGCACGAGTTTCCTCATCTTCTTCAATGAGCTTGCTTGCAAGAGCAATACTCTTCTTTTCCTTTGTGTTTGCCTCTTCTTCGTTATACAAACCCAACTCATGCTCAAAAGCGGTGAGAGAGCTTACAAGTTGAGTGTAAGATGGCTTCACTTCCTTTTGCTTGATGGTGGTTTTGATTGCTACCCACTTGCTTGGTAGAATGCTTAGAAGTTTCCTCACCATCTCCGAATCACTTTGAGTCAATCCGAGATTATCCATGGCACTACACAAATTTTGCAATCTTGTGCTGAGATCATAGATAGACTCTCCTTGCATCATCTTGAATAATTCATATTCAGTTTTGAGTTGGTCCAACCGGAGATCACGAACTTGAGCAGTACCCTCGTGCGCCATCTCCAAAGTTTCCCAAATTTGTTTTGCTGTTTTGCAAGAGCTGATGCGATTGAACTCACCAAAGGAGATGGAGACTTGAAGAGCATACATGGCTTTCCCTTCCATGGTTTTCCTTGTCCTTTGTGCATTAGTCCACCTCTCAAAGTCAAGAATCCTTGTGGTTCCATCCGTTCCGGCTGGTTCAGTTGGAGCCACAAAACCTTTTTCCACGCAATCCCACATTTCACAATTGATGGAAATAAGGAAAGACTTCATCTTGATCTTCCAATGAAGATAATTGTTGCCATCAAGGTAAGGTGGTTGATTGAATGCTCCTCTATCTTGAGTGCTGGAAATACTTCCTCTATCCATTTGAATCTTTCACTTGAGGTTGCTGAACCTTGTTCCAAGTGACCTTGCTCCGCTACCAATTGATGATTAGTCAATGAATGGACTAGAGGGGGGGTGAATAGTCCCTTCTAAAAACTTCAAACTTTCTCAGAAAGAAAGCTTCAAAAGAACTCCCAAAATGACACAAGACAAGATTGAAATCGTTGAGGACAGCTTGTGTAAAGAGTGTTTTGATTTTTGGAGTTTGTAAAATGGAATTTTTATGAATGAGCTTTCTCAAATGTTCTCTTGTTGTTCTATATGTTCAACCTTACTATCTAACTCATCTATGATGAGTATATATAGTGTTTGACAGAGGGAAGTCCGGACAAGAGAGTATGGGTACAAGAATGACCGTTTTAAGTGGACAAAGTGACTGTTGGAACTTGTCTGCTTCTAAACGTGATCACGGTTAGGAGTAACCGTGATTACGGTTAGGACGAGCTCCTCAAGCCTTTTAAAAAAACTAGCCGTTAGACTGACGTGATTCACGTTTAGGTCTAACCGTGATCACGGTTGCTTAACCGTGATCACGTTAAACCCCTTAACGTGATTCACGTTACTCTCGGATGTAAAAATCGACTTTGATATCCTTAACCGTGATTCACGGTTAGCTGAAATTGCAAACCGTGATTCACGTTTGGCCATAACCGTGATTCACGTTTAAGGTCTGATTTGAAATCCTTAAAACGTTTTTCAAAACTTGTTTGACACAAAACCTTTTGACCCTTAATCTCTGAGGTATTTGAACACAAACCAAGTGTTAAAATAATACATACTTACATATAAATTCGATCCTAAATAACACTTGATCTTGAGTTTGCGATATTCTTGATTCGTTGCTTCCATTTAATGTTCGTCGCAAACTACACACATTCACACTTAAAATCCAATTAGCTATCTAATTAATTTACGAGTCTTGACATCATCAAAATAGGTTCGAATACCCTTTGGGCTAACAGTTATTTCCCCACAGCACGTTTTCAACCAGAACCGAAACGCCAAACAGGCCCTAAGAAAAATATAATTATATGTTAATGATACTAATGACTTTTATTATAATAGGAATATGGATACTACTGTTCTTTATTTTATTTTTTACTTTACAAAATAAATTACATCATTTTATTTGTATTTATGATTCCAAAACTATCTACAATAACAACAACTAACACAATACTTGCAAGGCACCATATACAAATTTCAAAAAAAATTAAAATTTGACATTTTTTTAACAAATCCAAAAATAAAAATAAGGTTAGGTTTATTGATTAAAAAACGTTAAATTATCATTTATAATTTTAATTTAATTATTTAAATGAGGTTAGCTTTATTGATTAAAACACGTCAAAAATGGATGAAACTAAATAATATGTAAAACATAAAGGATGACTTCTTCCTCCTAACACACTAGTTTTTGTTTTTTTATTACTTAAATTAACTCTATAGATTAGTTAGTTTTATTATTAATTTATTTCCTTGTCAATTTATTATTGGGCCATGAACTAATTATTTGTTAATCAAGTTTGACAGTGTAAACTTGGATAATCCAATCGATAATTTTATTATCATGTTTTAAACGCCACCGTTCGCACGTGTAAGAAGAGGGGGGAAAATATCTCCTCCTCCCCTGCTTCACCACCACCAGTAAAAAATACAAATAAATAAAAAAATCCAAAACCGATAAACAACAAGACACCCCTCCTTCCTCCTCCTTTTCCGGTCAAGGTACAGCCACCTCCTCCTCATTTCTTCCCTCTCCTCCATCCACCAAAAAAAAGCATGCTTCTTTTCCCGCCACCAGTCTCTACTCGCTTCCCTTCCACCACCACCACTTCTCCTCTCCTCCGCCACCACCACCACCACCACCTTATCCTCCAACCACCTCTCTCCGCCACCTCACCTCCTTCCACCACCACCTCCACTAATCCCGATGATTCTCCTCCTCCAAAACAAACCTACACCTTCCAAAACGACGTTCTCCCTCTCCAAGCCCGACGCTACGACTTCACTCCCCTCCTCGACTACCTCTCCCAAAAACTCTCCTCCTCCTCCGACTCCTCTTCGTCTGAAAATTCCGAATCTGCCCCTCCGACTTCACTCGACCCAGTTGAATTCCAGCTCGCCGAAACGTACTGTGTTGTCCCGGGTCCGCTCTGGCACTCTCTTTTGAAATCACTTTCCTCCTCCTCCTCCTCTATTAGCCTCGCGTACGCCGTCGTTTCATGGTTGCAAAAGCACAACCTCTGTTTCTCCTATGAGCTTCTCTACTCTATCCTCATCCACGCGCTCGGCCGCTCCGAGAAGCTGTACGAAGCGTTTCTGTTATCGCAGAAGCAAACTCTAACGCCGTTAACTTACAACGCGTTGATTAGCGCGTGCGCGCGGAATAATGATTTTGAGAAAGCTTTGAATTTGATCTCTAGAATGCGCCAAGATGGTTACCCTTCTGATTTTGTGAATTATAGTTTGATAATTCAGTCACTTACTCGCTCTAACCGGATAGATTCAGTATTTTTGCAAAGAATTTATAAAGAAATTGAAGCTGACAAGCTTGAGATTGATGTGCAGTTAGCTAATGATATTATTGTTGGGTTTGCGAAAGGTGGGGATCCGAATCGAGCCATGGAGTTTCTAGGGATTGTTCAAGGGAATGGACTGAGTGTGAGAACTTCAACACTAGTGGCTGTTATATCTTCTTTGGGGAATTCAGGGAGGACAACTGAAGCTGAAGCTGTTTTTGAGGAAATGAAGGATAATGGTTTGAAACCAAGGACTAGGGCTTACAATGCATTACTTAAAGGATATGTGAAAGCTGGGTTGTTGAAAGATGCTGAATTTATTGTAAACGAGATGGAAACAAGTGGGGTTTCACCAGACGAGCGTACTTATAGCTTGTTGATCGATGCATATGCAAATGCAGGGAGATGGGAGAGTGCAAGGATTGTGTTAAAGGAGATGGAAGAGGGCAGCGTGCAGCCGAATGCGTATGTGTTTAGTAGGATTTTAGCCAGTTATAGGGATAAAGGGGAGTGGCAGAAAACATTTCAGGTTTTAAAGGAAATGAAGAATTGTGGGGTTCGCCCTGATAGGCACTTTTATAATGTGATGATTGATACGTTTGGGAAGTTTAATTGTCTTGATCATGCTATGGATACTTTTAATAGGATGGTTTCAGAGGGGATACAGCCGGATATTGTTACGTGGAATACGCTTATAGATTGTCATTGTAAGTCAGGGAAGCATGATGTAGCAGAGAAGTTGTTTGAGGAAATGATAGGAAAAGGGCTCTCGCCATGTACTACTACGTTTAACATTATGATCCATTTGTTCGGGGAGCAGGAGAGATGGGATGGTGTGAAGAACTTGTTGGGGAATATGCAGAGTCAGGGATTATCGCCAAATATTATAACGTATACTACTCTTGTTGATATTTATGGGAAATCAGGGAGATTTACTGATGCAATCGAGTGCTTGGAGGATATGAAGTCTTCTGGATTGCGACCATCTTGTACTATGTATAACGCTTTGATAAATGCCTATGCACAGAGGGTACGTTTTTGCTCTGACAACAAACCATGACTTGTTTATATCTTTTCAACTGATGTTGTGTCAACAGTATATAGCATAACTGAATTGCTTTTTTCCTTCCACCCTACTAGTGTATAAATGGAAGTTGCGTAAAGAATATCACAGAAGCTTTTAGTTGCAAGAACCTGTATATCCATGATGTATAGTCAAATGTCTGACATGCCTGTTTCATTGTAGATGGACACAAAAGACAGACGATTGATGTCACTAACTTTGCACTTTTGCTTCATTTATGTCGCTGAACTTTAGATAACCAATAAAAAAATTGTAACTTCCTTTGTGTTGCTATGCCTGTAGTTACCTTGGATTTTGTTGCCACAATGCCTGTTCATAGTGTTATTATCATATTCTGGCCTGTTGGGAAGCTTTTCTCATTAACACCTCATCTAGAAAGTTAGAATCTTTGACTCATTGCTTGCTTTTATTCTTCACATAAAGCAGCCTTACTTCATGGCTACATGAAGAGTAGGAGGTTCAAGTAGAAATGAGTAAAGTAATAATTTTGGGCTACTCATTCTTACATTTCTAGTTTAATACTCATGCTTGGACGTATTATCTTATTGTTGGTAAGACTTGTGCTTAATCTTCCATTTCTGTCCTTGTAGGGCTTGTCTGAGCAAGCACTGAACGCATTTAGGGCAATGAGAACAGATGGTCTAAAGCCTAGCCTCTTAGCTCTGAATTCCTTGATAAATGCATTTGGCGAGGATAGGAGAGATGCTGAAGCATTTTCAGTTCTTCAATACATGAAGGAAAATGTAAGTACTAGTTAGTGTTGTTCAGTCGTTTATTTATTTGTTCATTTATTTTACTTTGTACCGAACCTGAAATTCTTGCCCTAATTATACATCACTGGGTCCCCTAACTGCAGGACGTGAAGCCAGATGTGGTTACATATACCACACTTATGAAAGCTCTGATTCGTGTTGAAAAGTTTGATAAGGTATGGTACTTGTTATATTGCTTGAAATACCAGATATGAGTGCTGTTAGCTGCCCCAAAGTCTATACATAATACCATGCTTCCTTGATGTATTGCATTTCTCCAACTAATGTAACAAGGATGAGGGATCCAATAATTGATCTTGTGATGGACATAACCTAGTTGATAGTTATGTTTTAGGGTTTCATGGCAATATGGAAGGGGGCTTTAGATTTTAGAGTTAATGGTTGGCTAAAGGTAGGGTGAAATGAGGTCAGAAAAGTCAAATACAGTGGGACTTCTAGGCTATGAATTGTACTTTTGAACATTAGATGATGTTGTAGTGTAAGTCGATGGAACGAAGTTTGCTCTGGTACTGAATTGATTGCAGCAGCCTCGAGCTGCTACTGTTGTAGGTCTAGCATGAGGGGTCCAATAAATGATTACACAAAAAGGGATTAGATTGGTAAAATAGATTAGGGTTTAATTGAAGATAACTTGTGGACTGGAGCTACCCATGTGGAATCAGATGAAGGGTTCTATAATTGATCATATAAGGTGTAATCTGGTAAAATAAATTGGGGTTTAATTGAAAAAATTGGTGGGAAGAAAGGAAAGTTGATTTTAGACTCCACAATTAAAATCCTTGGGCATCATACCTCAGAGCCACAATCGTCATACTCAGAGAAACTTACATCAAACAACTCAAAGAAGTTCTAATCTTCTTTCCCCATGCTAATTATAAAGCTAGAAAGTAACAAGAAGCCATAGTGTAAAAAACTAAAAAGTACATTAAGGTACTTGATTCCTAAATATGAAACCTTTTATCCCTATAAAAATATAAGTATTACTAAGACATTGTAACAAAATGAAATAGAAACTTAGAGCTATGAGTCCCAAATTCTTCTACAGACATCCTTGAATTTTAGGGCAAAATTAAAACAGCTAAATTTTGATCCTTTTGTTGTCAACATTCCTTTTTCCTGTTGTTTTACAATTGTTTGTTGATCCGACTATGGGTGCATAATGACACCGTGATCTAAAGGCTCGCTAGTCCATCCAACAAGAAGACTAAATGCCTATATGACTGCCAATCACTGACTTCACACAGAAGCCCTCATCAGTTGGTTCTTCTCTGATTTTGTGCGAATTACCTAATACTTTCCTTTGATGATCACTTGAGCTTTGTGTTTTCCCAGCTAGGTGAATTTATTGTGCCATTGTTTTATGAAATGTTGGATGGTTTGTACTTGTCTCGATGATAACAATAGAATTGTCCCAGCTATCTTATTAGTCTAACCAAATCCCCAGTGCACATAACAATTCAGCGACACCTAACACTTGTCCATGATGATAAGTTGAACTTTGAGTTTTCTTAGCTAGGCCAATTATGTTTTAACCATTGTCTTATGCAATATTGAATGGCTTGGTAGTTGTGTTGCATCCCTTACCCATTTTGTTATTATCTAACCAAATCCACGGTGCACATAATAATTCACCGACCAATTTGAATCTTAAATATTTATAGCTTGATGGTATTATTATTCCTCTTGCACCGTGGGCCATGACTGATTGATCCTTGCATCAACAGTCCCAAACAACTGGATCTAAGATGAACGGCAAACACTAAAGAAAGAAGGAAATAAGCATTGTGTGTGATCCTATTGCCCACTTTTTCCCAGGAGAGTAGTGTCCTGGAATTGGAGTGTTTTATTGGTTGTGTATGATGTCATTGCCCACTTTGTTCCCATGAGTTCTAGAATTGGAAGGTCTAGCTAGCCTCTCAACAGTATGGAAGAGGTCCTCTTTTGAGCTTACACTTTAAACAGTAGTAGACTCTTACTACCACACCGACCGCTGGTTTCTTGCTCATATGATTTCTGGGCTTACTTACAGAATTTTGGATACCATATTGAGGTTTATTTCTTGGTTTCAGGTGCCATCTGTATATGAAGAAATGATTTTGTCTGGTTGCACTCCAGATAGAAAAGCTAGGGCAATGTTACGATCTGCTCTCAGATATATGAAGCAAACGTTAAAGTTGTAATTTCAATGCATGAGTAACCCTGCGTAGGCAAAGCGCGCGATTAACTGTTCGCCATAAGGCCATTAAACAATTTGAGGTTTGTCTTACTTTTTAAATTTCAATGCCTTGAAAGGAAGGGTTTTCATGCTACTATTTTTGCACATGCCATTCTGAGATAATTCACTGTTTAGTAGTGGAAGTAGTGAATCCGGATCATTCGTTTGAAATTCTTTATTCACTCTCAATTAGATCATTCACTAAGTTTAGTTTTCAAATAATTCTCACTGTGGATCCTAAATTTTTCTGCAGAAAATACGTGGTGGGAACTGCGAACGATGTCCTTGCATAATTTGAAAGGTAATCTAGAGAAGGAGCAAAGGAGGTTCTGGATCGAGGAAACTATACAGTAGAAATGTAACACAGGTTTGAGGCAATCCTCCTCGCTCGCCCTGCCCCGCATTTATAAGGTAAAGTTGTTGAAATTTCACACTCAATTAGCGATATTTCTTTAGCATTCTACTTGCGACCAGTGTACTGTACTGTAAAATTTCAAGTGTAATCATTGCTGTATCATAATGGAAGAAGTATAGGTAAATAAATCAGTGGCATTTATTCTTTTATCATTCTAGTCATCTAAATATTGTGTAGTTTTTCCGCCTATATCTAGAAAGCTGGAAGGAATAATGATGGAAAAAATGAGGGTAAAAAGAGAAATCTAGTATAATATTATTTCGTTAGGTATTTAAAAACACTCTTTTATGTTTTTTTACGTATTCTCTTCAAATTTTAATGACTTATTCATAAATAACTCATTTTTATCCCCCCAAAAAAGATAATAACTAATAGTAAAATAAACAATTTATATAGAGAAGTTGTTAATTAATAAAATAGCTAAGTAATTAATTATTTTAATTTAAAAGATGTTGCACGTAGTACATGTGTTATGAAACTCGCACTAGAAAAAACTCTCACTCACTAGCTGGAGTATTTCGTACTCATGAGTAATGTAATACTGCAAATGAGAATACAAAATTCGGGAATAACACAAAATACCACTCCACAACAAACTTGACAACAAGAACTATATATATCCAAAAGAGCTAGCTTTTGTTGTCCTCATTCCTGCTCGATAACATAATGCAGATGAAGTTATGTGGCTTGAAGTTCAAGCCACATGATGATTTACTATTTGGGTTACTATTTGTGGAAAAGGATTGAAGGAAACTTGACATGAGAAGGGTAAAGGAGATGTTCTTACTTCCTCGATGTAACACTACTGAAAAATCTAGTGAAGGTGCTGGAAAACCGAGCGAAAAAAAAGTGAATGAAACCGTCTCTGGAGATTTTTTACCTCCAGAATCCTTGTGTTTGCTGATGCTTTCGCTGATTCAAGTTATGGTGGATTTGAAGATCTGGGTTTGTACTTTAGGTGCCGATTGGAAGAGAGTTGTCAGTTTTTCACAATCTCATCATTGTAAAAACTTAATTCTGTTAATCAGTTACTTAACAGAAAAGTTCATTCAAGAGTTCTGGAAATCGACACGAAAAGTAAACACAAACAATACTGCACTATGAGCAAAAATGTTATATATGAGGTTTATATATGTTGTTGTAAAGAATGAAGCACTAATCTCTCAAGTGTGCTATTATAATGTAGCCTATAATAGCCTATAAGATCTGTCAAAGCACGATGTCAAGGTGACACTGCCGACGCAATAGTAGCTCTATTAGACTTGCTCTTGGATATTCTACTACAGAACATGAACAGCAACAAGACTGAGGATAACAAGAAGAGTCTAAAATATGTTCTTATTTCCTGCATTCCAAGATCTAGAACTTCAGTCTTCTTACCGTATCTATTCCGCCTCTCCATTAAGTACCCATCCAAATATTCATCTATCGATTCCAACTTCTCGAACCTAGATAAGGGGGCCTTTGAACGGTTGGCATTCAGCAGGATAGGTCCCAATTTAAAAATTGTGAAAAAAGCAGCAGACCAGTCATCGATAACTCTCTGTAAACGGGACAAAAAAAACTTGGATCAAGCACAGTAAATTACTTTCCATTATCAACCAACTTCCGGCAGCATTCATCTTTCCCTCATAAGCAATAAGGATGCACCAAAAAATGCAAAAGTGAAAATATATATGAAATCCAAAGATAAAAGGGAAAAATCAATTCTTAAGGATGTTATAACATACATTGAAGGTGGTGACATCCACAGGATTGAACATCTTAAAGCAGTCCTTTGATGAGGCTGTAACATCGCCATATATCTGCCAGCAGTACCATAAGTTAAGCATGAAATATGGCTTTAAGCATATCTATGAAAGAAGTTCACTAGCTCACAAACCTCAAATGTGAAAGCCATTGGCACTTTCGCAATGTCATACATGAAATCTGTTGCCGTCCCGTGGGCAAGATACCTAAATTTAAGTATCAAGAAAAAATGTGTCAAAACATAATGTTGCCATGAACAGAACCACACAAGTGAGAATATCAAGAGCATCTTCAGTAGCAAAAAGAAAGAAAAAAAAAGCAGTAGGTCCCTGCATCAAATCTAATCCTACTTACATAACAAGTGCTACATGAACATGAAATGGTGTGCATCCCCACATTCATAAGACCAAACAAGGTGGCAGTTTAACCTCTTTACTGCCGGCTTTCCAAAATTAAGAGTCTTTCCAGTTCAAGAAAGGAAGAACATTTCTGTAGGCTGTAAATGCTAGGATAGGGGACAAGGCCATGTAAACTAAATTTAGCATCGACACCATGAAGGCAAAAGGACCAAGCACACAAAACCACAGAAAATTTCCAATACCAGCATTTTGTCCAAGTATATTTCACGTTGGGTTATTAAGCTTGTTGAGTCATTAATATGAATACTTCACATAGCAGGTGATCATTAAAAATGAAAAAGGAAGTGCAAACTTTTCATAGAAAACATTATGGTCTCAGTAAGACGAACCCGACAGAGCCTCCCCCAGAACCAATCATACAACGCTCATGGCAATGCATATGGTTCAGTTTACTAAGCAACGATCCCATCCGCTGTGAAGGTAGCCCATGAGGAGTTGTGTTCTTGTGATCGTATGGCATAAATAAAGCCTGAACAAGATTTTGAAAGAAAAAAGTTAAGGAAGATGCCATAGTATGCATCTTTGTGTTTATCTGTGCATGAGCACCTCAACATTCATGTGACTGTGTGTTTTCAAAGGAGCATATCAAGCATTGGGAATCAACCGAAAGAAAGATATACACAGCTGAAAACATCAATAAAACTGCACAACTACTTTCCAAGGGAAAATTTCACTACAAAGGTGTTGTTACTTTCTCAACACAAAGCAGTGTAGTCCTAATTTCCTTCAACATACCCCCAACCCAAGAACAACAATAATGATAACTTAAGGAAAGTATTACAAAGTGCATATGAAATACCAATGAATCATGAGAAGATAGATGCAAGGACTACTAAACCTTTGGTCAGGCAGGTCTCTAAGCAGTCAACTTAATCAATCTTGGTTAATAAAAAACCAGTACTACCACTCATCAGGTCTCATTTAGATGTTTCTCAAGTGCATTTTGAAGAAGCCTATTGACAAGGCTCACTGAGGGTCACCAAATCATGAGTTTGGTAAGACATCTTGTTGATTAGTGCACATGATTTAAGTTCATGAGTGGAAATATAAACTTCTCCTAACGTGCAGTTAAATAAACTGCAATATTCCCCACAAAGATACTTGTTACAAAATACAAAATAAGCTTGTTCATGCAAAAATGATAAGTAAAAGTTTCACAATTAGCCCTTTTAGCATCAACAAAGCTATACTTAAGATATCCTAATCCACACTACTAGCACAGTATACAAATATTCACACATCAGAAACAACGAGTATTGATGAGGAGCTCAGAACACTAACCTCCATTCCAGAGTGCACATTAACCCAGATGTGAGGATCAAATGACAAGGCAAGCTTCCGCATTATTTGGGTTTCAGGCTCACTAAAAGGTGAAGTGCCAGGATTCTCTTCATATGGATCATAATCCTGTTATTGGACAGGCAACAAAAATGAGACCAGAAAGTCTTATTACAAAGCCGCATACATTCATTTGAAGTTTCCATAGAATCAAAAGTGACAAAAATAGTGGAAGTGAAGACGTCACTTGCTCACAAAGAGACCCCTCAATAGTGCAAAGCATAAATTTCCATGATGCATATTAGGTACACTGAATACCCAAGTCATTCCATCGTGAATTGGATTGGTTAAAATTAAAAGATGCCACTCTGGTAGGACTAGGAAAAACAAATACTAGGATTTAGTGCACACAGGATAAATACCAACAACTAACCTTTTCCTTCTTACCCCAATCAACACTCCAATTCCGGTTGAGATCAACTCCTCTTCCTGTCACAGAAAGTTCAGAATTCAACATAGGAATTTCTCTCTGAAAGAAAATTATACTAAATTAAAGAAGCAACTACCATTTCTCCTTTCACAAAGATCTCCCTCTTCAACAAGTTTGCGTCCATTCACATTTTCCATTGGCACCACCTGTTAAATCATTGAAAATATTAGAATCTCTAAAACAGTAACAGTTAATACAATAAATGTCTCAAAATTAATTAATACTAGCATTTGGTACACATCGCATATTCTTTCCCATTACCAATGTATGAGCTCTATACATTAATAATGAAATTTCCATCTAAGCTCACACAGTTGTATGTAATGAACACGGGAAAAAAACTCACACACACGAAACACAAGAAACTAAGTCAGTAGAGACAGACAGCTACATCAAGACAACAGGGATAAAAAAGAACCTTTAAGACGAGCTTGTCGAGCATGCTATTCAGTGATGCTGTATTTCCATTCGGTAAAAGCTTCTCTTCACTTAATATCAACAATATCCTCAATGCAACCTCTGATGTAATTAGCTCCCTCCCATGCTGCCCAAAAGTCTGGAATACAAGGAATCATCTGTCAACAAAAGCAGCAATTGCCAAATCTCAGATACTCTAATTGCCAATTCAATGAAGTTGTACGCATAGACAAACCCTTAAAAAGAAAACACTCACGCTCCAATCACTCCATAACCTAAAATCCCATATCCTACCATTTCTTGACTGTTTATTATATAAATACATTACGGCTGCTCAGTACAACCAAAAGCAGGCCAAATTGCATAGCTAAACTGTCATGAAATGGAAAGTATACAATCAATTATATCAAACTTCAAGTTCTGATACACAAAACCCACGAAGATGAATAATAAGCAATCAGGCAGGACTTACGAGAAGGATACGGAACTTTGACTTTGAGTAGGAGTCATCACTTTCATTTCCTTTCCTGCCTCTGCAAAAAGTAACCACAGTTACCTCCGCTTTGTAACCCTTGTTTCCTGCTGTAATCACCTCCCCCTGATTGACAACCCCATTATCAGAATCCTGAACGGAAAGCAAAATTATAATACACACAAAGCACACATTTCATACAGTGAACTTGTCAGGGTGACGATCCACCAACGCCTTTATCTGTTCCACCAAATCAGCACTGCAAAAATGGAAAATAACAACGATTAAACTAAAGGGTGTCTATAAATTACTGTTCTTGATGTTGTCTGCGATTTCCATACCTGGAATGGTAGAGATCGTGGTTGACGGGAGTGAGGGTGTGATTTGATTCAGAATCAGCAGCGGAGAAAGAGATCAGAACTAAAGTGAAGAGCAGTGAGAATGGAGGAAGAAAGAGTAGGGAAGCCATAAGAAGAGAGAGGAATGGGAATGTTGATTCATTTCATTCCATTCTTGTAGGGAAAGGAAAAGATGGAAAGGAATCAGAACAAAAGAAGATGAAAGAACGATGTGATCTAATTGGAGAAGATGATGATGACGACGATGATGATAAGGACAGGCAGATGTGCGATTCTGTCAGGATGTTCGTGGATTTTCCACATTCAACGGCCTCGTATTTCAGAAATATTGGGAGAAGACAGCCTGGTCCCTTAGTTATTATTTTTATTTTAGTTGATCTCATTTTTCGGTTTCTGTTCGATTTGGTCTTATGAGTTATTACCATTATCTTTCCGAAGTCTCTATTGTCGTTAACGGTCGCTTTTGTCATTAAACGTCATTATTTTATTATTATATATGACGCGGGCCCACATGATATGTTTTTCTTTTCTTTCTTTTTACACTTTCCTCCGACCTCACTCTCTTTTTTTTCTTTTTTCCTTTCCTTTCTTTCTTTTTCTCTCTTTCTTTCCTCTGCACCTCACTCTCTTCTCCTTTCTTCTCCTCACGACCTCACTCTCTTCTCCTTTTTAAATAATTATCATTATCATTATGGTTCAAATTTAAAATTTGATGGTAGTTTGGTTGGGATTTGATGGTGATCTGGTTGGGATTTGATGGTGGTCTGGTTCGGTGGTGATTTGGTAGGGATTTAATGGTGGTCTGGTTGGGATTTGATGGTGGTGCTTGATTTTTGGGTTGATTTTTGGTTATGGCGATTGCGGGTTGATTTTAATTGACTTTGGGTGTGATGCGGAGAGGAGAAAATCGGAGGTGAGGAGCGGCGGTGATGGTGCCGTGGGAGGGATGAGATTGTGGTGATGTTGAAGTTGAAGTTGAAGATGAGAGAAATTGAGATGGAATTGATGGTGAATTGGTGTTTGGCAGCATGGGATCAAATCGAACAAAAATCAAAAAGTGGGATCAACTAAAATAAAAATAATAACCATAGGAACCCCAAGTGCCTTCTCCCTCAGAATATTAATCTATTTGTATTCTTCTTCTTCTTTTTGAGCATATGTATTTTTATTCTTTTTAATGGTTTATTAGTTATATATTTTCGTTGCTAGTTTTATTTATTGGGGTAATAACATAAAAACCCCCTATACTATTTTTTAAAACAGACACCTCCCCTGTTCTTTAAAAATTCAAATTGATCTCCCCTGTACTATCGGTCAGAAGCATTTGCTTGGTCTCCGTCAGTCAAACTAACAGACCATTAGTGTTGACCGCTGATTTTAAATAAAATATTCAGAAAAATTGTAAAAAATCTAAAAAAAATGTAAAAAATTGTAAAAAAATTGTAAAAAAATCCAAAAAAATGTATAAATTCTATAAAAAAAAAATATGTAACCTAAAAATCCAGAAAAAATGTAAAATAAAAAATAATAATCTAAAAATTCAGAAAAAATGTAAAATTGGAATTTTTACAATTTTTTCGATTTATTAATTTTTTTTGAATTTTTACATTTCTTTGGGAATTTTTAAAATTTATTTAAAGAATTTTTACATGTTTTTATAGATTTTTTACATTTTTCTAAATATTTTAATCAAAGTCAACGGTCAAAAAGTGAAGTCTGTTAGTTTGACTGGTACAGACTAACGGTTTGCTTCTGACCGATAGTACAGGGGAGGTCAATTTGAATTTTTAAAGGACAGGGGAGGTGTCTGTTTTAAAAAATAGTACAGGGGGTTTTTATGCTATTACTCCTTATTTATTTATACCTTTAATAGTTTTATTTATTTATTAATTATTAGCTTTAATAATCGTAGTTTTTATTTATCAAACCGAAGAGTTCAGAAATCAGAGTTGTTGGCTCATCGATCCGGGGTGTACATGGGTCGATTCGGTCTGATTTTTGGGAAAAAATCGGATTGAATCGAAAAAATTATAGGTTCGGTTTTGAATTAATAGTTTAGTTCGATCCGAGTTTTTTTTATTTGGTTTTGTTAAGAAAAAGAAGAAGAAATGGAGGTGATTAATAGGTTTTGAACCCACGATCTCAAGGCTAATTTTTTAGCTAACTGTTTATTGATATAAGAATTACTAGTAAGTATTATATATATATATATAGTTCCTGATTTTTCGGTTCGATTTTCAGTTTTAGAGATGGAGAACTAGACTGAATAGTTTATTTTTGGTTCAGTCTGATTCTCCACTTTATGTTTTTTTTTATAAAAACAACAGACCGAACTGACCAAACCGACAATTCCGATTCGATTTTCAATTCGTTCTCGCTTTTATGCACCCTACATCAGTTAGACTGACTAATCCAGTTTTAATAGATGTGTAACCAACAACCTTAACTACTTTTTTTAATAAGAAAAACTTTAGACTAATTCCAACGAGTCTCCTCATCTCCACTCATGGTAGACTAACCTGTTATTCAAATTTTGTGTTTGTGTTATTCCTTTATTTTTATTTATTTATTTTCAAATTAATTATATAATTCGATGTGATTATGATTGTTGTGCAATCATATTAAACTCAAACGAGCAACAATTATAGTTTGTTTGAGATTGTTTTCTATTTTTCCACCACATATCTGATACTGATATAAATATATACATTAATGCTTCTGGCGTGTTAATAAACTCTAAATAACTCTCATTCTAGGCTCAGACGGGCTTAATTCACGGCTTGATCTCATCTTTTTTTTAACACAAGCTCTATGTACTCCTCAACAAACTATAATGCAGTCGAACCCATGCACTACCTTTTTTTTCTAAGACTACTGTGCCCACCTCTGTAGTCATCCATTGAAGCCATATAAATCTTTAGAGGATAAAGATACATGGACACTTTGTCAATCAATACTTATGGACTATTTATTTACCATTTTTTATGTTCATTACCAACAATTATTAACTATAGGATATAATTTTTTCACTGATATGTAACTCATAATTGACACGTCATATTGTATTTAACTATTTATGAACTCTCAACTTTTAGTTTTTCTTATATTTCTTATTTGGTTCTAAATAATTATATTTGTTAATTTTAGACATATTAATTTAGTTGAAAATAAATTTTAATTCAAATATTTAAGGTTAATTTCATGTTTGATTGATATATAAAAAAATGTATATGACTAGGTAGAAATTTAAGGTTTATGTTGAAAGAAATAGTTTAAATATTTATGTATAAAAAAATTACACTGGTTAAATTCCAATTCGACCATAATTAAATCTTAAAATTTTTACCTTTACCTTTTTATAGTGATCTCTGTCCGATTTTTAACATATCGATTAAACAATGTGCATTATTTTTGTCTTGTTTCTGAGGAAAAATGAAACTGGATATTGAATATTAAAAAAAATGAATTTAAAAAACCTATAAATTGCTCAACGTTTCAAAAAAAATATAAGAGGCCGCTCAGTAATAAGTTGCTAACACTTTTCTTTAAGGTACTCTCACCTTTTTTTATTAAACGTTGTTTATTATTTGGACACGCATATTAAGAAGACCGAATGACTCACTATTTGAGACAATTTTGCCCTTTATTTTTTCTTGAACGTACGTTCGAGAAAAAAGTAAGGAATTTTTTCGGATCAAATAGTGAGTCATCCGGCCTCCTCAATATATGCGCCTAAACAGTAAACGACGTTTAATTTCAAAAAGAGGGAATAAAAAATAAGAGAATGTTATTTTTCGTTTTTTTTTTTTTTTTTTTTGTTGCTAAAGATGACTTCTTGTTTGATGAAACTCTTCTAGATTAGTGACTACATAAAATTTACCAATAAATTAGTAAATTATCATTACTCACTTATAAAAACTTTAATCTAAGAATTAAAATTGAACCTAAACTCACAATTATTTTACCCTTCGGGTCGCTATCCTCCCTCCTCTTTCAAGTTTTTATATATATACCATGTAAAGGTGTGTATACCCTTTGTGTGGATTAAAATCAAGAAGTGTTTCTTGGTGGCATGATTGTAGCAATGTGCAATTTGTAAGATTTTCTTTTAAAATTATTACTTCACTTTTGAAGATCTACTCTGCCGCAAAGAACTTCTGTCCTTTCCAAATGTATATGCAAGCGGCACTGCCTTTTTATAATTAACTTTCATTCAATCAACGGTTGTAATTACTCCCTCCTACTTTTATTATTAATTATTTTATTTAAATAGTAATACAATTATTGTAGGTGGTTAAATATAATGGGGAAAAGGCACCCTCGGGTCCCTATGGATATTATTTTCATTTTAGTTGATCCCACTTTTCGATTTCTGTTCAATTGGGTCCCAGGCGTCATCTCCGTTATCCGCCTGGGGTCCCTTCCGTCTAAATTGACGGTAACGGTGACATTTTGCCGTTAATGTCATTATTTTTTTTTTTTTCTTGACACGTGTCAAATCAGAAAAAAATATAATTAATTCAAAAATTCAAAAAATATATAATTAATTCAAAAATTCAAAAAAAGTATAAAATTAATTAAAAAATTCAGAAAAAATATAATTAATTAAAAAATAATAAAATATAATTAATTAAAAAATCAGAAAAAATATAATTAATTAAAAAATTCAAAAAAAATATATTAAAAAAATCAGAAAATATTTTAATTATTTAAAAATATCAAAAAAAATATAATTAATTAAAAATATCAAAAAAATATAATTAATTAAAAAATTCAGAAAATAATATAATTTAATTATTAAAAAATGTAATTAATTTAAAATTTGAGAAAACAAATATAATTAATTAAATAAACTAAGAAAAATAATTTAATTTTTTATTAAATAATGTAATTAATTTAAAAATTCAGAAAAATAATATAATTAATTTTTTAATTTTAAATTTTATTATCTCTTATTTCCTTTATTTTCACTTCTCCTCCTCTTTTCAAAAATATCTCCAAAATAGTTTTATTAATTATTTCAAAAAATAACATAAATTAAGATTTCTTTTTACAGCATAGGAGAGATGATGAAGAGAGGGCGACGGTGTTGGGTTTGGTTGGGGATCTGGGCAGTGGAGCGTGGCAGGCGAGATGAGTGGCCATGTAAAGGTGGCTCATTTTTTTGTATATAGACATGAAATAAAATTAATTACACTGTTTACATTATTTACATTTGACTAGGGAAAGAAAGAAAGAAAAAAAGAAGAAATAAAAGAAAGAAAGAAATAGAAAGAAGAAAAGAAAAAAGGAGGAGAAGTGAAAATAAATGAAATAAGAGATAATAATTATATTATTTTTCTGAATTTTTAAATTAATTACATAATTTTTTTAAATTTTTTTAACTAATTATATTATTTTCTGAAATTTTAAATTAATTACATTGGTTTTTATAAATTAATTACATTATTTTTTGAATTTATTAAAATAATTATATTATTTTTTCAATTTTTAAAATTAATTAGATAATAAAACTAATTTTTTAAAAATTAATTAGATAATAAAAGGAAAAAAATTATATTATTTTCTGAATTTTTTAATTAATTATATTATTTTCTGAATTTTTTAATTAATTATATTTTTTTTGTTTTTTTAATTAATTATACTTTTTTTGATTTTTTTAATTAATTAAAATATTTTCTGATTTTTTTAATTAATTATATTTTTTTAATATAATGTTTTAAAATTTTTTGAATTAATTATATTTTTTCTGATTTTTGAATTAATTATATTTTTTTGATTTTTTTAATTAATTATATTTTTTATGATTTTTTAATTAATTATATATTTTTTTTGAATTTTTGAATTAATTATTTTTTTTTTGAATTTTTTAATTAATTATATTTTTTTCTGATTTGACACGCGTCAAAAAAAATAATAAAATAATGACATTAACGGCAAAATGTCACCGTTACCGTCAATTTAGACGGAAGGGACCCCAGGCGGATAACGGAGATGACGCCTGGGACCCAATTGAACAGAAATCGAAAAGTGGGATCAACTAAAATGAAAATAATATCCATAGGGACCCGAGGGTGCCTTTTCCCAAATATAATGTCTAATATTATTTAAAAATAGCTGAAATAATATTATTCAACTAATAAATCTAAAATCCAATTAATTCTCTTACTCTTGAAAAAAAATATCTTTTATTCCCTCTGGTACAAATTAAATGTCTTTCTCGTATCTCAATATTCAGTAGGTTTAACACTAAAAATACAAGTAAAAGCTACAGTAAAAGCAAATCCTAAAACGACGTTTAATTCATACCGGAGAGTAATATTTTATAAATACTAATTTATATTCAAATATCTATACGTCAATAACCGATAAAAGAAATGGTAAATTATGTAAAGATAACATTATCTTTCACATATTATGTTGAAAAAGTTATGAGACGTAGAGAATGCAACTTTATCTCGTTTCTTTGAAAATCTTTCCTCTATGCATTGTTTTGGTTATGTAGTGGTAAATTGAAAAAATTAAATTTAATATATATAGTCTGATTTTATCCGAAGAAAAAGAAAATGTAAGATTTTTTTTCTTTAAAAATGAAAGCGTCAATGTGTCATTTCTAAAAAAAATATATAAAAAAATAAAAGAATTTATCAACTTATATTGACTACCTGTTTAATTACCGTAAATTCCGTAATGGATCATAAGGAATGAGAATGGAGGTAGGGAATGAAAATGAGTAGGAATGAGAATGATGGAGTATGCTCATTAAAGTGTTTGGTATCCTCCTACCACCAGAAATGTGAGTATAAAAGCTGAATGACCGTTATCTTTTTTGATATGAATGGTAAGGAATGAGAATAAACATGCAAATTTCTATTTTACCCTTGTTTCTATGGAGTCATTATTAAATATATTTAATCATAAAATTTATTATTACATTATTGATAATTTAAATATAAATTTATTGAATAAAACATTAATATTAAATTTCACATTAAATGTCAATAAAATATTATTTTAAAATCATTAAGTATTTTATTTAATAATTAATTATAAATTAAAAAATCAATAATGAAGTTTATGGAGAAAAAAATCAAAAAAGAAGCTCCTCATGGATTAAAGTAATTAGTAACGTTTTATAACGAAGCACCAAACCTTTTCTTTAAAAGACTAATTGAATTATTAAAAAATGAAAAGGAAAAGGAAGTCATGGTTCAAGTCAGGACAATACAAATGGCAAATAAATGATATTTATATAGTGTCATAAATTGTAATTTTAAAAAATAAAAATATATTTATAATATTAAAAAATGTGTAGGATTGCTTCGCATTTTATACCTTGTAATATTCAGGGAGAGGTCTAGCCATAAAATTATGCTTTAAATTCTATTCCCACTCGTGGTCCATTTATATTCCTTGTTTCCATTCCTTATAACTAAACGACTGAAATACTAAGGAATGAGTCTTCATTCTCATTCCTTATAATCCATTACGGGTAACCAAATAGGTCGTGAATCGTTTTTAACAATATAACATATAAATTGCAAGAATAGAAAAAAGACTTTTCGTTGAAACTACAACTATTTTTGATTTTTGAAAGAGTTTTTTTTATGGGTGGGTGAGATTCAAATTTGGATCTGAGTCTCTACTAATATTTTTACCACTAATTAAATATCCAATAAACTGCATACCGATTGACGATTTTTGAAGACTTGTGTGATTTTTTTGAAAATATTAAATTATTTTAATATTATATTATAGATTAGAAAATAAAAATTAAGAAGATAGAGATGAAATTTTGGAAATTGAAGATAGGTGGAGAAACATGATAATTTGAAAATTGGATAAGGAAATAGGTAAAGTGTAAACACTGTTACGTGGAAAAAGATAAACCTAAGATTATTTTTTACTAAATCTTATACTAATACATTAAACCAAGAAAATTTATTGTAAGCATAGGAAGCACACAATTTATCTGAGTACATCGAATTTAGAATAATTTTTTTTTAAGAAATGAAAAAATAAACTCTCTTAATTTATGAACCACTATTTTTGACTGTGGAAAAATGATAGGGCTTTTTTATATAGTTTTTAATAATTTTTAATGCCCATTAGGAAAATTATCCTTCATTTTGGGTGTCCACACGGCACAATTTCTTTCTACCACTTTCCTAAAGCCTTAGTTTTTATATTAGTTAATAGATAATAGATAATAAATAAATAGTTAGATAGATATAAATATACCGAAAAACGTGTGAAAACTTTGGGTAAAATATCGCTGTTTCGAGATCGAACTCACTAGTTTGGAAGAGGAAGACGAGAGTGGGGCAGTGGGTTGCATCCATGGCGATGAGTCTTGGTCAGGACTGGTTTGTGCATAATAAATATTCGACAAACTATGCAACACCATGACCTTTTTCTGTTTTATTATATTCTTGTCTTGATGCACTTCATCATAACTATTTGAGTGCTGGTTTGAGTACTAGAAAGAGACACAACCATGAATCATCTGAACTAATGTTTTATTCATTAAGATTGAATCACATGAGTTGATGGAGTATATTATTAGGTTTAAATTTCTTGTGATAAAAACTCCAGCACAAGACAGATACAAAACACAGTACAGTTTGAATCAGAAATATAGTACTCAGTGTCGTAATTGTATGGTGTGGACATCCTCTATTTCAGCTTCTTGCTAAAGTCAGAGAGTTGAAGAAGCCGAATCCTAGGAATGGTAGCTGCTTCCTCTCTCTCTTTCTGCGTGTTGTAACCCCAATCCCCTGTTACATTACATAAATCAAACCAAGGCGACCATCCAAATCAATATCCTGAAACAACTGATAATGGCAAAAGCTAACAGGACATCGTTATGGTCTCTCAGAGAAGCCAAAAGAGAGATTTACCTAAGTATAAGTTCCACCTATCTAACTCAGGTTCCTTAATGACATTCTTGAGTGTTGCAAGTCGATCTTCGACAAAGCTGGTCAAGTTAGCAGAAGATCAGTCTACAGATCAGAAGAGGTCCAACTCAAAAAACTAAGTCAAGCATGAAAGTATAATACTGTAATTTTAGGCCCTGGTGTTCTGGTTTCCTTTGAAGTTTCTTTAGCACTTCCACCTTAGGGCTGAAAGCAATAGTAAAAGTTAACAGTAAAAAAAAAAAAAAAAAGGGGAAAATCCATTACTAGAAGCAAATGAAAGAAGACTAGCAGAATGGTTTTCTTTCCCTACTAGCATGCAATTACTAACGAATACTGACCCGGTTCCCAAACCATATATTCTCTCGGGAGGAATTTTCACTCCTGCCAGCTCTTGTAACAAAGCATCTGCAAACCGGCCCTGAAATGAAATAGTGACAAGGAAGAATGGGTGAACAACAGAAAAAGTAGAAAAACCCAATTTCAGCTCCCCTCCAAACTTGATGGAGGTGAGTTAGAATGCTCCAATGCCGCAACAATTGCCAACTTTTTTCAGGAAAAAACGATGAAAAGAACAACAGACTCTACCTGCTTTGTGGTGACTATATATATACTTGAACTTGCAAATTTGAGAGCTTCTGGAACACCTGGATAGAATCTGCAGAAGAAGATAATCTAATGAATGAAAAAAATAATGTAGTAGCTGCATCGACAAAGTGACTATTTGGTGAACAGGACATAAAGACGTCACACAACTTAAAATCTGTCAACTATTACTTTGTTTACAGCTTAAAACAGTTAGCCAACGCAACATGCAATGCAAAAAGCCCAGGCAATCCTTGTAGTGTCGAAGCAAAAAATTCTAATTCAATTTTTCAAAATTTGCTTTTGTTTTGGTGACATATATCTATGCTCATTTAAGATGCAAATAGTGTAAATTTCCTGAGAGGAAAGGAGTCATTCACTGGGGTATTCAATTTTGTTCTGGAATGAGTATCTGGTTTACTCGTAATTCTTGACTTAGATAATGTTCATCATGCATAGAGTAGGACAGTGCTACAGCCTGCTTGCACTCATCTCCACAAACTCAATTGAAATACCTATTCGCTCCAATCCATGTTGCCAAGTCATTATCCATCCATTCATCCCTGACCTTTCCAAATAGATCTATTAGAGCATCTCGATTATTCTCACCCCATTCCTCCATTATAACAGGCTTTATCTTTGACCAGTTTTCCAGTATTCCCTCAATTGAGAGCCCCTCTGCAACCTTGAAATTTGAATCAAATCATCAGATCCATCTCGAATACTAAAAATGAAAACAAAGAGAAGGATTTCATTACTGATGCTATTTCTAGTAAGAATCAAGATAAATGACAAATATCACTACAGTTCTTCAATTTCTAAGAAATAAGTCTAAGATCAGAATGTAGTGGCTCATACGTACCGAGGATTTCCTAGCAGAGGGTATTTTCATTTCCAGTAGCAACCTCACAAGCAACAAATTCTCATATCCAGTTTCCACTACTGGTCGCACCTGCCCAAACAAAATCCATTAGTTTGTCTCAACACATTGACATTTTTTCTTAAGAAAGATGAAATCATATACACATTCAGAAAAAAAGAAGGAAAAAAGTAAGGCAATTTCAGAATCAAACAAATATAAACTTCAGGCTTAAAACTTGATATGCTAGCAATTCAAAACCCCGCGATATATTGTAGAATAAATCATTACCAAGCACCAACCAATGGAGGAAGAAACACAGTTTTGTACAAATAGCTATAGAAACATTAGGTTTACAAACTTATACTCAAGTTGCCCTAAACAGAGAGGGAAACTGAATAACTATTTTCCATGGGAGGAGACAACTCAATTCATAAAAGCACAATAACCTTCAAAAATTGCAATCAAAGTATCATTTCCGCTATTGAAAAGAAAAGAAAAACTAGCGCGGTTGATTAAATGAAACTGGTTTAGGTAAGGGCTTACAATGTGCATCTGCTCAACAATCCATTCCTCTAAGCTCAAATCCACTCCTTCAAATAAACCCGGCCATCTCACTTTAGCAGCCTGAAAAATCAACATCATCACATCATTTACACAAACAAACGCCAAATTTAATTCGAAAGTCCAATCATAATCATTCATCCAAAATGAAAAAAAAGAATTGCAGCTTTAAAAAAAAAAACTAAATTTGAAGAAAAAAGTTTCATTAATCGGCAAGAAAATGGAGAAGACGGACCTTGACAGCAGAGAGAGAGCTTTCACCACAGCTATCACAGAGAACTCCGTCAAAATCCAGAGCATAGAGATCACCCATCGCTTCTTCTGACCATTTACCAGTTTTCTACTTTTCAAGATAATGCTCTCCTCTCTTCTTCCTCCTCTGCCTACCCGCCACTCGCCTTCTCTTCTATCGCTTCTGCGTTGGGCCCAGGCCCAAAATATTTTGCACCATTGGGCCCATAAAGGCCCATTAAAACACAACCATTGTGCAATGTGCATGCATGACTGTATTGTTGGAACTCTGGAGCTATATAAGTCAGATGTTGGATTGAATTTTAAAAAGCTTATTCTGTGTTATGGACAAAGAATCTATTTGTTATGTTAACTTCAAATTGTTTACTTGCTGAAGATTTATGTAGAAACCCAGAATAGATTTGATGACATTTGATGTTACTAACTTGGTAGTAATAAATAATTTCAACTATTGGTTACATTCCAAAAATAACTAAAAAAAAATTATGAAAAAAAAAAACTTATTTATCTTCTTTTTTTGATACATAGTCATGCTTGATTTTAAGATTTTGTTAGAAATATATTAATAAGATGTTTTGTTCTTTTACCATTAAATTCATATTTCAATTATTTTTATTTTAATCAAAGATTAAAATTATTATTTTTGTGGTATAATTAAATGTAGTATTCATTTTAAATAAATATAATAATATAACTTAAATAGGAAAAGATAAACCCCAAACACAACGGTTAGTACAAATTTATTAGTAAAATAGTTAGTACCTCAAATATTATTTTTAAACATTTATATAAACTAGTTTCGTCCCCGGGCATCAAGCGGGTATATTATTATTTTATTATAAAAAAATAGGATGTGAAGTTTATGTAATTAAAATATATTATTTTAATTATCTTAATATATGTATGAAATATAATAAAAATTTGCAAAATAATTAATTATAATAATCAAAAGAATTAAAAAATAATAATTACAATATATCATAATATAATAGAAAGGTTTTGATCTTTTTATTAGATTATTTTAATATATTTAACTTTTAAGTGTATTATTAATTTTTTGTTAGTATATATATGTAATATAATCTCAATTAAAAAAGAATTAATCACGATAATAATTAGATTAATTTACTAATAAGATTTTAGTGCAAGATTAATAAATTTGATAAATTAATACACCCCGATTGATATCCATTAATCAATATTTATTTATTTTTATTTGTTAATTAATTAAAATGAATAATATTTTTAATTAGTATTTATTTTATTTTATTAAAAAAAAATTAAGATTATAAATGTGAAAAAAATAGAATAAATATTGAGTGATGATAGAAATAACATTTAAGTATTTTAGTTTCATTGTATAAATGAATTGTTTATTAATAAGTTTTTTTTTGAGCTATAAAAAAATGTCTAACTTTATGCATCCTAGCATAAACAATAGAAAGAGAAGGAATGAAGGATAAAAATAATAATATGTAAGCCTCTTTTATAGTGCTAACTTTTGACATGAGAAAATAATTATAATAAGTATAAAGAAAATAAATAGATATATGTTATATTCTAATTAAATCTCATAAATCTTATTTATTAATCAATTAGTAATGATTATAATAAATATAATGAACAATTGTAATAATTAGAAGAGAAAATGAAAAGATAGAGGTTGCATCCTAATTAATACTTGTTAATTTAAACTAAATTACTCTATAGTTTAATTAGTTAGTAATTAGCTACTTAGATCTTAATTACAACAATGCAAAAAAAAAAAAATATATATTAAAAAATTGATTAAACAAACCAACTTAATTAGTTTCATCTTTTTAAACAAAGTATAGACCTTGAAAATATTAACCAACAATTGCAATTTCCATCTTCTCCCCTATTTGATTTGCTAGTAATTAAAGCAGAGGAATCAATCAATTACCAAAAAGGAAAAGAATTCAAGAAGTATGGTTTAATAATTTCAAATCTATTAGATCGAATTTAAGAGAGGACTCTATACTTTTATTTTTTCAAACCAAACCTCATTTCAATTATATTTTTCTATTATCGGAACTTCATCATTTTTGTAACCTTTTAAGATGCCACATATAATCCAATATACTTTTAGGCCATAATTCTATGGGTAGCCCTTGTTTTTGTGTTTTCATTTGGGTGAAAGAAAAACCTCCATAATTAAATGTGATGGCAAAGATAAACCTCCTTTCTTTTGTTCGTGTGAAAGAAAAGAAGGGGTAGTGTTAGTTTGTCTGTCTGAACTTTCCATCAAACTCAAATATTTCTAAATAAAAAAAATCGATTTTCGTGCACGAATTTTACGGGAATTGCAATCTTCCCTCCATCAAGTTTTCCTTCCATATTGACGGAAAAAGTTTTAAAAAATCCAAAAAAATAGGATATAGAATAAAAAAATTCCAGAAAATGAAAAATTAAATAAAAAAGTGAAGGGTAATAGCTTAAAGCACTCCTGTACTAACCGCGAAAAACAAACTCCTCCCCCGAACTTCAAAAACGCTAATACACCTCCCCTGGACTATTGTTTTCGGGCAAAAAGGCCCCTCAATGCACATTTTTACAATTTTAAAAAAATTCTAAAAATTCTAAAAAAATGTAATTAACCTAAAAATCAAGAAACATTGTAAAAAAATCCAAAAAATCACAAAAAAATATAATTAATTATGGATAGAAGGGGCTAATTGCACGATCAACGTAGTTCAGGGGAGGTGTATTAGCGTTTTTGAAGTTCGGGGGAGGAGTTTGTTTTTCGCGGTTAGTACAGGGGTGTTTTAAGCTATTACCCCAAAAGTGAAATATAAAAAAATAGGAAAAAATTTGTAGGAATAAAAAAAATCAACAAATGATATGATTTTTTAAGAAATGTAAAAGAAAAAAAATCAGAAAAAATAATTTTCAAAAAAGTTTGAATTTGTTTTAAATTTCTTTTCTTAAAAAAAATAATTTTATAGTGTTTAATATAATTCTGAAACTCATGTGTTAAGAATAACAAAAATAAAAGAATCCAAATATATATATTTTTTAAAGAATTATAATAAGTTAAAAAGTATGAAATTAATGCAAATTTTTAAAAAAATCAAGTGATATAAAAAATTCATTTTTTTGTAATTTGTTTTGGAGTTGTTTTGTTCATCAATTTTATTTTTCTTAAAGAATAGTATTTTTTATTTGAAAATTTTCTGGACTTTTCTAATTTATTTCCTATTTTTTTGGGTATTTTATTTTATTATTTTTCCATCAAATTGGATGGAAAATTTAACAAAGGAGGGATTATATTTTTCTGCAAAGAGTTCATGCACCATAATCGATTTGTTTTTTAATATTGGGTGGGAGGTATTTGAGTTTGGAGCGGCGTACTAAAAGTCTAAAACTACCCCGAAAAAAGAAAGATTAGGAAAAATAAAAGGAAGAACGAACGAATTATCAGTGAATCTTTGCCGCTCCCGTTTTCGAAATCCAAGTGTTCTGCTGCTGCTCCTCTAGGGTTTTGCGTAAATGGAGCCTGTTACATTTGTGGTGAAGAAAATCAAAGGATTCGCTAAATCAAGCCATGGCTTCATTGACGGTGTCATCCACCGCAGCAGCAACTCCTCCCGCCGCAATCCGGTACTGTTTCATTCCTCCCTTTTTCGTCTTCCTACTCCTTGATTCGTAAATCGTAATCTGTTGCTATACCAATCTATATGAATTTATACTCTTTGGGTTCTGCAAATTTGTGTGCGCAATGTTCTCTCCTGTATTTCAAGCACTTCCTGTGCATAAAACACTCCAATTGGAGCTAATTTCCAATATACACCATAAGCCCCATCTTATAATCGGGGAATCTCTTTGCCATTTTGAATAAATGTTGAATCTTCAGTGTCAATAGGATTGCTGCATCGTTTCTGCAGATGAGGATGTAATGTAATAGTGCGTGAAACATTTTAGGAAAAGCAACTTGTAGATTCTTCTTATAAATAGTTCATGTGTTTGGTTGTGAATGGCGTTTTGATTTGTTTTCAGATTGAGATCTTGAAGCGGTTGCAACGTGAAGCATTTTCCGACCTGATGAAGCTTAGAGACAGGCAGGATAAGGTTGAGCGGGTACTTACGGTGTATAAAACATCCAAGGGAAGTCCGTTCAATGAAGCAAGTACACATGTGAGAGGAGAGGTTGAGGCCCTTGGAGGTGTATTGATGATGAGCAACATTGATCAAGATGCTTTTGGCCAAGCGGGAATTAATCCTGGAATTAATTTGAGGTTGACTTTTGAGACAACAGTTCGAGAGAAGGATAGTCTTGCTGCAGAGTTTGTGGCTTGTCAAAATGGGGATGTTTATGGTGGTGATATATCAGCAACTGCACTTAGGCTGGCAAAAGTTTCATATGTGGCGAACGTTAATGACTGGTTTTCTGCCATTGCTATCCCCGTAGGAGGTCAATTTAGAGACCTTGCAAATGCTGCAGATTCTTCTAATCAGGTATATTTTGATTGTCATTTTAGCTATAGTCAATCTAATCGAGGTGTTCTTAAATGAACTGCATCATATTGTGTTTCTTATATAGTACAGTAAGAATGGTCAGGAAAAGAGTCCTTCTTTTTACCTAATTAGGTAAGAAGATGCCCCGAATCACCGTTCAAATTGGTTTGATCTTTCCCAATTTTCCTGGCCGGAACTTGTATGCAGTACTTATATGGAGGTGCATGCATAAAGTCTTGGAACTCTTTTCTTATCTGAATCTTAAAGACAGAACCCTACCCTACTCTTGAACCCTCTGCTGAGCTTAACCTCGCCCCCAACAAGTGACCCTCCTAATTTATTTAGTAAATTGACCAAGATTCATTTTTATTGCAGAGACATGGCCTGACTGATCTTTCGTTTGTTGGACCACCACTTTTGAATCAGCATAATGATGCTGCTATTGGTTTAACTGTGAGAAAATCTAATGTCACTGCTTTGATGGCTCAATCCATTTCTGGAGTGGGTCGGCAACTGCATCCTGATAGATTCCCATGTTGCTTCAACACCTTTTGCCAAATTGTATGTCAATTTCCCAGAGGAGTAAAAGTCTCACTTATGGGTCTCCAGCATGTTTCTAAATCATCTAGTTCCCGATTGAGTATTGGGGCCCTTGCTATACCTGTAGGCTTTCTGAAACGCCGTGAAACTCTTGAGACGTTTGCAGAAGGATTTTCCCCACCTGTGGAAGCCAACATGCATGACACTGCCTCAACAGGATGTATTGCTCTGAAGCTAGAGTCGGAACTTGATGAGAACACTAAAATTGGTGGTTGGATTGAGATGAAAAATTCAAATCCCAAGCATTTACAGTGGGCGGTTAATGCATTTGATGATTCTGAAGATGAACTTGGATGGGGTGTGAATGTTAGTGGTATGGTTGAAGGTCCAGGTAATTGGGGACGTATACAAGCTGAATCATATGTAAAATTAAACTTGGGAAGAAATTTTAGCTTGAAACCAGGTATTGCATATACGGTGGACAGTGATAGCAGAGGGTTGGCCCTTATGCTCCGGTCTAACTGGTCCTTGTGATCATTGTACCAATGTAATGTACCGTTTTGCTACATTTTTTAAGGCATTGGTGTTCCGGAAGGTGATAATCTTTCAAGTACATACTTAATGACCTGTGGTTATTACTTGGTTAGTTTGAAGAATTGATCATAAAGATCATTTTGGGAAAGATTACTTCTATTCGAGATTCTGATATCCTTAGTCACCGAAGAGCATTGTCAAAGAGTGAGAGAATCAAGGAGGTGAAACGCCGAAAACTGACCATGTAAACCAGTTGATTTAAGCTCTTATTTCTTCTCTCCAATCTCGCAATGGCATCTAGATCCCTTCTACAAAACAATGAAGTTTAGCTGGAGTGCTCCATATTCTCTATATTAGGGCCACTGGATGGTGGCCATGAATAGTATTTTTTTCTCGATTCGAAATTCTATCTAAAGGATGCAAAAAAACTGGTTAACATGCCATTCTTGTCTCACACAATGCCGGTATGTAGTTTTGCTCATAACTAATTATTTTGCTTTATGGTTGGTACTTGTTGTTTTGATGATGTAATTTTGTTAGCAAATTGTTCTATAGTTGCTTTGTTTGCATTGTCCATTCTCTTTGAAGGTGATTTGATTATCTTCTGAGTATACTATAAGAATATAAAATTAATAGGAAAAATTAACATCAAACGCACCAAAAGCCAATTATAAAAAAATAATACATCAATTTTAATTACA
This sequence comes from Viola odorata, assembly GCA_963691705.1. NCBI lineage: Eukaryota > Viridiplantae > Streptophyta > Magnoliopsida > Malpighiales > Violaceae > Viola > Viola odorata. Next base: position 20,727,425 of record OY829542.1, read on the forward strand.
GAGTTAGCAAATTTTTGAGAAAATGAAAAGTATTTATATAGACGATTGTCAAAATTGTCATTCGTCTATTTTACTCACGAAGAAAATTATCAAGAATAATTTCATGGGAAGATAATTTCGATATTTAACATATTTTGGTTCTTCAATAAATTATCATTCTTTTTTGTATTTTAGCATTCCAATTATTAAATTATTTAAATATTTTTTTTGTCAATTATAATTAAATATTATGATGTGAATATTTCGTAATAGAAAATCACTTTCTTTCATTTTTCATACTATCAAAAAATTATTTAATATAAATTTAAAGTGTAAAGAATTAATTTAATCTACACTCAATATTCATAACTTTAATATTAACTCTTATACTATTGAGTGACTTAGACATTCATTTTCAATGTCAAATACAAATTAATTAATTCATATTTCTAATAAAAATTTACCATAAATATATATTTTTTAAATAAATTAAAAACCCAATATGGTATTAAGATGTCAATATTTAGTGTGATCGCAACATAAAAAACATTTTTTTCCAAATTGTGAAAATTTTGCATGTTTAATTAAATAAATAGTATAAGAATGCAAAATTCAAAATATTAATAGGAAAAATTAACATCAAACGCACAAAAAGCCAATTATAAAAAAAAGAATACATCAATTTTAACTACAGAGTTAGCGAATGTTTGAGAAAATGAAAAGTATTTGTATAGACGACTGTTAAAATTGTCATTTGTCTATTTTACTCACGAAGAAAATTGTCAAGAATAATTTCATAGGAAGATAATTTTGGTGTTGAACATATTTTAGTTATTGAATAAATTATCTTTCTCTTTTGTGTTTTAGCATTTCAATTATTAATTTATTTAATTATAATTTAATATTATGATGTGAATATTTCATAATAGAAAATCACCTTCCTTCATTTTTCATACTATCAAAAAAATATTTAATATAAATTTAAAGTCTAAAGAATTAATTTAATATACACTCAATATTCATACCTTTAATATTAACTCATTTTGTTTAAAAAATATAGTTTATACAAATATAATTTATTTTTGCTAACTTTCTATCATAATCTTTATTAAGAGTAAGATACTTAAATAATTCTTAGTTCAATTCTTTATCAATTCTTAATTAATTAATATTAATTTAAGAGTATATTATTTAATTATATTAATTAATATTCCTAAATAAATAAAAATTAATTAAATAAAAATTCAAGAATTAAATTAAATATAAAAAATTAAATATATTTTCAAATACAAATTAATTAATTCATATTGTTGAATTACTCCCAAGTTTTATATGAGCCTGAAACAATAAAAATTAATAAAACTTTACCATAAATATGTTTTTTTTCAAAATAAATAAAAAACCCAATATGGTATTAAGATGTCAATATTTAGTGTGACCGCAACACAAAAAATCTTTTTTTCCAAATACTGAAAATTTTGCATGTTTAATTAAATAAATACTATAAGAATGCAAAATTCAAAATATTAATAGTAAAAATTAACATCAAACTACAAAAAGCCAATTATAAAAAAACAATACATCAATTTTAATTATAAAGTCAACGAATGTTTGAGAAAATAAAAAGTATTTGTATAGACGACTGTCAAAATTGTCATTCGTCTATTTTACTCACGAAAAAAATTGTCAAGAATAATTTCATAAGAAGATAATTTCGGTATTTAACATATTTTAAAAAATTAAAAAACCGTAAAACACAAATTGAATGTACAGATGAGATGAAATTGATTCTTCAAAGTGCCGCATGATTGGCAATAATCAATAAACAAACAAAACAATCTTATTTACTCCAAAAATATGAACAGAAACCCAAAGAAAAAACAGAATACAAACCTGCAATATAAGCATCAATCAAGCAAAATCTCTATTCGGTTATCAATTACTAATCAAAATCGATTCGGTTCTAATTGTGCTTTTACCATGGTTTTGAAGAATTATATTGTAGCAATCTTTAATAATGGTGATTCTTCAGGCTTTGGAAATCAGCAATCGTCTCCGATTCGAAGAAAGAAGAGTTTAATAGGTTATTTTTTAAAACTCAAAACAAAACCACAAAAGTATAAATTTAAAAAAATCAAAAAACCATAAAACACAAATTGAATGTACGGATGTGATGAAATTGATTCATCAAAGTGCCGCATGATTGACAATAGTAATTTCATGGTCAATAATCAATAAACAAACAAAACAACATTATTTACTCCAAAAATATGAACAGAAACCCAAAGAAAAAATAGAATACAAACCTGCAATATAAGTATCAATCAAGCAAAATCTCTATTCGGTTATCAATTACTAATCAAAATCAATTCGGTTCTAATTGTATTTTTACTATGGCTTTGAAGAATTATAGTGTAGCAATCTTTGATAATGGTGATTTTTTAAGTTTTGGAAATCGTCAATCGTCTGCAATTCGAAGAAAAAAGAGTTTAATAGGTTATTTTTTAAAACTCAAAACAAAACCACAAAAGTATAAATTTTAAAAAATCAAAAAATCATAAAACACAAATTAAATGTACAAATGGGATGAAATAAGATGAAGAAAACAAACCCTTACTTATGAACATAACAGAAAAGTTGAGAACATTGTATCTAAGTATAAAAAATGAAAGTCAAAGTAACAACAGGAGGACTTGTTAAATAATGTACCAAAAGACATGGTTGTGGAAGAAGAAATCTAGTGATTAGAAGGTTGTTGTTGTTGGTGCTGCTGTTGAAAATGTAAAAGGGCATGAAGAGGAGGTGAAATTCTTCTGTTTTTTTTTTTATGTACTTTCTGTTAGTTTTGGCTTTGATGGTTCTTATTGTGTTTGGATTAATGTAGTAGTAGAGAAAAGAGTGACTTTGGTTGTCTTAATTAGCTACTACTACTAATTGAAAAATTGAAATGCCACATTGGTTTCTTTTCCTTTCTTGTTTTGGTTAAATGGGGACCAACCCTTGTTAGAAAGATGAGTGCATATATGTGTAAAACATGCAATTCATAGGAAAATGTGTGAGATTACTGCGTTGAGAGAATTTACTAATGCTACTTACATGTTTAAAACCTGCAAGCTATGTGTTCCTAGTAGAATCCTAAATCTGAGTTATGATTATTTGAAAGTTGTTGACTTGTTGTTCCTATGTGTTGATAGGATTATGGGTACTTTTCTTAAGTAGGATATTCTTAGGTATTATGCAGACACAAGTAGTGAGTGCTATGTGTGCAAGGAAACTTCAATTCTGTTTCCTATGGAGGTGTCTTAGGCATCTTTTTTAAATGAATCAAGAAACATTTTCTTGATCACTTAATGTTTCATATAAAAATCTGTCGTAGTTCGTAACAAATTTGGTTTTTTGCAGATACAGACACTTGTGTCAGATAAGGCAGAATTGGAGAACAAGCTGAGAATTTTAACTGATAAGCTTTCTTCTGCTCTGTTGGAGTTTAATGCAAAAGATGATCTTATAAAGAAACAAGTAAAGATAGCTCATGAGGCAGTGGCAGGTAAATAATTTTAATTTTCGTACCCCCAGCACCCTTTTTAAATAATGATTAGATGATGATCCTGAGATATTAAATAATTTAAGTAACCTTGTGGTGGTTTCTTTGAGAATCTTTGAATTGGTATGCCATATTTCTGTAACTTTGTAATAATATTGGTTTAATTAATGATTTCTAATAGGGCGGGATACGTTAGAAACAAAATTGGTGTCTCTAAAGCATGAATTAGATGAAGCCTTAAAGCAAAGAGCTACTGCACAAGAAAGATCAACTCATCTGGATGCGGCCCTAAAAGAATGCATGCAGCAGCTACGTTTTGTTCGAGAAGAGCAGGAGCGAAGGATTCATGATGCTATAGTGAAGACGTCAAGGGAGTATGAGAAATCCCTGATGCTGTTGGAAGAGAACCTGGCAGATACCGATAAGAGGCTTGCCAAAATAGTGTTGAGAATACTCATCTAACTACGGTGCTACTGTCAAAAGAGAAGTTGATAGATGATTTGAGTAAACAAAAGGCACAAGTGGAAGCGGAGTTTAGTGCTCTAATGACAAGATTAGAATCCATGGAGAGAGATAATGCTTCTCTGAAATATGAGGTCAGAGTGATAGAGAAGGAACTGGAGATCAGAAATGAAGAGAGCGAATTTAATCGTAGAACCTCCGATGTATCTCACAGGCAGCACTTGGAGAGCGTGAAGAAAATTGCAAAGTTAGAATCAGAGTGTCAGAGGCTGCGTGTGCTGGTTCGCAAACGGTTGCCTGGCCCTGCTGCCCTGGCAAAAATGAAAAATGAAGTAGAAATACTGGGGCGAGATTGTACTGAAATGAGAAGGAGAAGGTCAAATGCTAGCCTCAGTGGTTTCATGGAAGAATCTGCCACCGACAACGGTCCTGACACTCCCAGAAAAAGATCAGCTCTTTGATTGAGAAGTTGCGTGCCATGGAAGAAGAAAACATGACTCTAAAAGAAGCCCTTGGTAAAAAGGCAAATGAACTTCAATTTTCAAGGACCATGTATGCTCGCACAGCTTCCCAATTATCACAAGTAGAGTCAAATTTTGATGAATTATCAAAAGGTCAGACAACTTTGGAGACACCGAGGAGTGTTCGTATGTCACATGATTTCTCTCATGCTTCAATGTCTGATGTTGGGAGTGATGACAAGTTTAGCTGTTCTGAATCATGGGCTTCTGCATTGATTTCAGAGTTGGATCACTTCAAACATAAGAGGCAAAGTGGGTCGCCATCCAGCAAAACTGTTGGAGATTCAGACATGAATCTGATGGATGACTTCGTCGAAATGGAAAGACTTGCAATTGTCTCAGTTGATAACCATTCTGGAAGTCCTCATGTTTCTTCTGATGAAAATAATGCAATTGTTACCCCCATCAAAACTGTTTTGAACGGAGAGTCTGGCTCTTGGGTATCAAACCAGGAAATCAAGTCGAAAGATAAAACTTCTGATTGGCTTCAGGATATTCTGAAAGTAGTCCTGGAGCAAAGCAATGTGGCACAAAGAAAACCAGATGAGATGCTGGAGGATGTTAGAGTTGCTTTGGGTAATATCAATGATGCAAATGTCCTCCATAATGATGGACATGTGCCATCGAAGCCTAAAGAAATGTCTTCCACGAAGGAATCATCTGATGGAGTAACTGATAAGAACAACCTGGAGCTCCAGTCAGATCTAAGCAAATCAGCTGGAAAGATAATTGAGCTTATCGAAGGGATCACACAACCACACCATGATTATACTACATCAGAAACCATGTTGAAAAATGAAGGGACTATTTTACCGTATAAGAGCGCAGAATCACCTTCCGGGTATATGGTTCGAGTATTGCGATGGAAAACTTCTGAATTGAGTGCTGTGTTACATCAGTTTGTTCATAGTTGTTATGATATGTTGAGTGGAAAATCAAATGTAAACAGGTTTGCCCAAGAATTATGTTCTGCTTTGGATTGGACTATCAACCATTGTTTTTCCCTTCAAGATGTTTCAAGCATGAGGTACGAAGCTAAAAAGCATTTTGATTGGGATGAAACCCGGAGTGAAAGTGAAGTTGAAGTCCCTGCGTTCAGAGTAGATAAATCACTTCTTTCCAACGAACAGCTCTCATGTTTGCCAACAGTTTCTGCTACAAATGGACATCACAGCTATGTTGAGAAAGATGGATTCCAGCCCCATGATAGAGATGAAAGTAAGAACTTTAAAGCTGAGTCAATTAGTATAGAATCTGTGGAAAAACAATCGGATGGGAAAATTGAGTCAGCTACAAATAGCGATTCCTTCATGAGTCGACTCCACGAATCAGAAAAGACCATTGCAAGCTTGCAAACAGAATTAGATGCTCTGAAATCTTTGAAGGAAATGTTGGAGAATCAAATTGAAAATCACAAATTGATGAAAGAAGATCTCGATACACAGCTTACAGTAGCAAAAACTGAATTAATTGAGGCCCGGCATAAGTTTTCTTCCATGGAAGTGGAACTGGAGAACAAAACTAGTTGCTGTGAAGAATTGGAGGCCACGTGTCTTGACCTACAGCTTCAGCTTGATAGGTACTTGTTCTCTAATTTATGATTTCCCTTTTTAACTTGTATTGAAGATAAGGAGTTTATAAAAGCAATAACTCTTGCTAATAACTTTCCGGCATTGTTTAGTAATCTCATTTGGGTGATACATGCTATTTCAGCTTGCAAAAAAAGGCAATCCCTGAGAATGAATTCCATCAGGAAGAAAAGCAACTTCGAACTGTAAGTTCATATTGTCTTCCCATGTGTGTTCAAATTATTTGCAATCTAGGATTATGGTTAGTAGCTTTCAAGATTAATTGGTAATTATTGACAGCCTTACATTGCATCAGAAATTTTGGGGTTGGGAGGCAATTGCTAATGTAGTACCTATAGCATAAGTAGTGTTCAGTTTTGTGTGCGATAATGGGGCTGATCTTAACTTCGCCTTTTTCTCCTGAAACCGATCCTTCTTCAACAGAGGCTAACCTTAAGCTCGTTTTCTTAGTAAGGTTTGGGTTGACATTTTGAATGTAGCCAAAGAAATATGCAAGAGAAGAAAAAAAATTCTCGAAAATTATATAGTCGAGATGGATGATTCCATAAATGTATTTTTCCTACATAAGCACTTCTATAGATGGTTTACCGTAACTTTCATGTCCTTGTTACTACCATCTAAATGATGCATATTCTTGCCGTTATAGTCAACATAAAGTAATTGATCAACCTTGCAGGATTGGAAGATAACAGCTGCCTCAGAAAAGCTAGCAGAATGCCAAGAGACTATTTTAACTCTAGGGAAGCAGCTAAAAGCATTAGCTTCACCGAGTGAAGGTACCATGTTCGACAAGGTCGTCTCTACCCCCAACTCACACTAATGCCAACTCAGTCCCGATAACCGAAACCGCAGCCCTGCCCGTAAACCAGAGCAAGATTACGAACCAGAGGTCCTCTTTACTAGATCAGATGTTGGCTGAGGACAACAATCTAGTGAAGGGTACCAAATCCAACATCAAACAAAGTGAAAACTACTGTGGTTCTGCATTCGTTTCAAGTGGAGCAATTGAGCCTCTGGAGAAGATACTTCTTTTGAACGGAAGTAGGCGCGTGGACAATGATCTTACAGCTAATTCTTTGGCCATCGTGCGTGGCAAGAAACGTGCAAGCGGGAGTTTATGGAAAAAGTTGCTGTGGAAAAGGAAAAAGAGCGGCAGGAAACTACCTGTTCCGTTTGCTCCATAAGGGATCACTATACAATACAATAAAGGGTGATTTACTGGTCACTTTTGATAGCAGTTGTTTATGGGAGTGCTGCTTCTGGTGGTGGAATACTATTAAGTTTTTCTTGTCAATCATTTGAGAGCTTTTTCTTCGTTTTTGAGTAATGCTATACAAACTAACAAGTTCTACAAAAAAAAAAAAACTGACGGTATGATTTATTTATTTTTGGTAGAATTTGTTAGTAAGTAAAGCATTTTTTTGTGTGGTCATTTCTTGTTTATTTTGTACAGATAACTGTGGCCTAGGTGAGTTTTTGCATAGTAATGAGGTTAGAACATCTTTCCCTCGATAAGAAATACCATCTTTGTGGGCAAAACGATGCCACACTCTTTTTTCACATGTAAGATGATGGTTGGAGTTGTTTTCAACAAAAATACACAAAAGTAAGAATTGTATGCAAAATTTGATTCCTAGAATTGATTAAAGAAATGGTTTTCATTGTAAAAATTTGGAATCCAAGATCAAGCCTATGACAATCAATCTCTATATTCCACAAATCTTCCAATATCATCAAGTCCAGCCTTTTTATAGCATTGAGCAATTCTATCCAAGGACTCATCCCAAGTCCCTTCAACAGAAGCCAAATCCAGCAAAAATGCAGCTTCGGCTATCGCGATCTGCAAATTTTAAAGACGAACATTAAAAAAAAAAACTTCTCATGTGGATTTCAACAGAAGGCCTACAGATTATGAGTTTAAAAACCTGAGCAGATTGCTTTCCCTTGTTAAGGTCTTCTTGCCTTCCCTCTTGACTCACTCTTTCTTTAACATAATCAATCTGTTCCTCCTCCCATTGCGCCATTCGGGCAACATCCTGAATAAAAAGTAAATTTAATTCCACAATAACATGAAACAATAACAAAGGCACAACAAAGAGCGATCCATCCATGGAACACGCAACTGGTACTTGCAACCAAGAGTCCACCATGGTGATCTTAGAGCCCCTCTGGCAGCATCTTTAGCTTCTGTCGTACGCCCAATCCCACAGCAAGTATGAGAGAGGCTCCTCAAAATGAAAGTCGAGCAAATGCTGAATGAATGATTGAGGAATAACCTTCAGACATAGCAAAAGGAGAGATTCCTACTAACTTAAGCAAAAGCTCAGCGTTGAATACAAAGGGACGTGCAAATCCTGGGAAATGCTCTTTCCTTGCATAGAATTCTCCCGTCACCAAAGCTGAAACCTTTACAAGCACGAATTTATGTCCATGCGGAGTCACAATCAAGTTGCTTCGAGAACAGTAATTAAAATCAGGTGAGTCTTACATGATCTCCTTTCTGAGAATAGAGCAACACTTTGCGCTCTAGGACATCTGGAAATAAACCAACCTGCAGATTTAATCATTTACCTGCAATTCTGTTTGAATATATCATGACTAAAAGAATATAAAGATATCATTCATACCTTTTTCAGGAGAAAAACATCTAGATCAGAAATTTGAGATTTTTCAAAGTCACCCTTTGCATAAAGACTGTCCCCTGTGGAAGCCAAAGCATCAAACAACTCATCATTGCCTTTTGAAGAACTCCTGACATCTTCCTCAACCAGAATTCTGTGAATAAACTGATCAACCTATAGATCGACATAGGAAAATGAGTACGGCTATGAGCAAGGTCATGATACTAATTGTATCCATTTTGTATGCACGATGCTATCCACAATACTTACACTCCTTGACAAAAGCCAAACACCATGCTTATGAACTTCCACCACAGGCATTTCCATCCTGGATTTATCAGAATACTCTATCAAGGTAAAGAAGATTCGCAACGAAATAGGCATTACTAAACTGTTGAGGTTACCCAGGAGGTGCAGTCGGCCATCTCAGCAGTGCAATCACAGCATCTATTCACAGATAAGAATAGCAGAAGAGTAGTTTTATTTGTACACTACAGAAACAACGGTAGTGGTCAACCAGAAATGGCAAATTCCCAAAATTACGAAGACTCCATTCATACCTGAACTAGTTTTAGCCAGTGGAATCACAAGTGGTATCAGTCCTTTTTTGGCTCCTGGAGAAATAATAGACCCACCTATTGCCAAAGAATCAAACGAGAAACATAGTTATTACATAGAAATCACAACAAAGATGAATTCCTGGTTGAAATTCACACAAATTTGGCATCTATTTCACCACTTTATTTCAAGCTAAGCGCTCATAGCGACGCCAAAAAGGAAACACTGATGAATCAAGAGAAGAACATCACTTTTTTTTCCACATTTGACCATTGAAAACTCAGATAAAACCAGCACAAACTAAGCATTATCCTCCTCCAAAGCAAAGAGTAAGTAAATTCAACAACCAAAAAAACCGAACCATACACTAATTCCACCCATACAACAGAATCCATGTTTGAAAAAAAATGAATTCCTTACAATAAAAGTATGAGCTTACTCAGAATCCGAAAATGACCCTAGAGATAGAAAAAAAGTTTACCCTTGGTCTTAAGAATCCTCAAGAGGTGAGACAAATGCTTAGGAGGCTGAGCTGCAGCGACATCTCTGATAAAACCCGCATGATCAGCCAACCCAGACAGTTGTCGGCGCAAAGAGGTGGCGCGTGGGGATGCACGCGCTAGTCTACCCAAGACTTGCATTTCTCCCAATCCCACAGTTACAGTACCAGTGAGTGACTCTCTGTGTTCACCCTACAGAACGGTCGGCGGTCGATGCCGTTTTCCTTATTTTTTGGTCTTCTCTAGCGGAGAAGAGAAAGCTCATGGGCCTTGTACAGACTAAAGACCCACCTGAAAAAAATTCAGACTACTTCCAGACCAAGCCCATACACAAAACCCAAAACCAAAATTTGGGTAAGGAGTCAAATGTGTATACGGTCTGGTCACTCTATTTTGAAAGATAAGATAGCAGCCGTTAGATCACTACGAGTCTAGCGGATTTGGTCCGATTGGATAAAAAAACAGTCCAAAAAATATATATACGAAATCAAACTGTTTTTAAAGGATTTAGTTTGGTTCGGTTCACTTTTTTATGGTGTAAATTGGGCAGATTTACAGTTCTTACACCTTTTGGTTTTTTCCCCTTTCTTTCGACTATAAAAATGATGCATTTTATTTGTTCTTGACAATTTTGAATGATAGTATAAAAGATCCCGAGGGAAAGAAAGCAAAAACAGAAATGGCTGCACAAATTATTGGAGTTCATGGATGTTGTCACCATCTAATCATTCTAACTAATAGTGCAATATTCCAATTGTTCAGTGGATTGTAATTCATGTTTGTCATCCCGTACTAGTAAAATATCAATAAAAACTCGATTCGAGTTTCATAAGCACGTGCTTCTATGAGACTATAGAATGCAAAATTAAACCCCCCTATGGAGAAAGTGCGATTGTAGGTCCGCGGCGAAAAAGCAAAGAGGTGGCGCTTGGCGTTACCGTTCCAGCCTTACAGGAGTAACAGTCGTCGCTGCCGTTTTCATTTTTTCGTTTTTGAGTTTCTTTAGCCGAGAGGAGAAAGCCCATGGGCCTGGTACAGAGCTTAAACCCAGCTGAATTTGACCAAGCCCATTACGCAGGGTACTAAAACCAATTTTTGGTTCTTGGCTTTGACAATCTCCCCTTTCTTTTTTGATCGAAAACATTGACATCAAATTCCTACTACTACTCCTAGTTTATAGGAAAAATTAGAAAGTAATACAAAAAAAATCATTTAGGTGCGCAATAAATAAGGCCATTACAGTTTTTAAATGTTTTAAATTTTCAATTAATTATACTTGTACTTATCCAAAAATACAGTAGAAACTCGATAAATTAATACTCGATTATTTAATAAACTCTCTAAGATAATATTTTTGGCCGGTCCCGACTCGGGGATAGGGTGCTAAATTAATAATTCGCTAAAATTATAAGATAATACATTTTTGATAATTTCTTTAGACCCCATATAAAATATAAATTAATAATTCCTTATATATAGCATATTACATGAATGATTTATGAAGGTTTCTTGAAAAATGACTCAATTGTCTTTTGTTTTTTGTTGAAATCAATTTCCCCTTGAATGTCGTCTCTAATTTTCCTTAGCATGGTAAGAACTTCTGGTGTTGTTTTCTCATAGCTCAATAAGAAATTGTTTTTTTCACACCTTTAAGATGGGAAGCCATGTTGTGTGTATGATTTGTTTGTGTTAACCTACAGTATTTTGATCTTGTTTATATAGAAAATATTTTTAATGTCCATAAAGTAATACATTGAACACAAGAAGCATAATAAGGTGGGAGATTGAAGGTTTCTTTCAAATTGGGCCCTTCATTTGATATACAGTACATGCATTGTATACAATAATTACAGTAAGTGGAAGTTTGAAAGGTGTTTGTAAACTAAGTATTTTACTATAAATTAATAAAATATTAATTAATATATAAATTAATAATTATTAATTTATCGATTAATTAATAACTCTTTTAATTAATAAATTTTGGTCGTCCCAAGTGTATTATTTTATAGAGTTTCTACTGTACTATATTTGATCTCAAAAATTTAATTGTATTTTAGGAATGATTTAAAATTCAAGTTAATTTTCCAGTAGTGATAAATAAATCAAAAATTTCTAAATATATTGTATTAACTTTTATAAATTTTCAAAATGATTCTTAAATATTTTTTGTGTCAATTTTTATATTAGAGTGTAAATAAATATAGAAATGTACTAAAAGAAAATCGTACTATAAAAAAAAACAGTCTATTTATCGATCTAATTTCGTCCACAGCTTATATTTTCTGCCACCGCACCTGACAGTGAACTTGTTAACAGTCTATTTCTCGATCTAATTTTTAAAATTACCTATTTATTAAAATTGAATAAATATATTATTCAACCACTTATTTAATTAATTAACCTACCTATTAAACCCTAAACTACAAAGCATCTATTTAGGGATTCCCCTGCATTCAACGACCAACAACTTCAATCGGAATCCAACGACTTTACACTAAAGATACTAGGTATTTTCAATTTCACTTCATTAATTATCGGTTAAATTAAAATTTTTATCAATTATTATGGATGCAACTGGATTTTATCAATTATTAAAGATTTTATCAATTATTATCGGTTTATAGTTAAACCTCGATAAATGAATGCTCTTGGGACCAGCAAAAAATATTCGTTTAGTGAGTTTATTTACTTATCGATAAATGAATATATTATTCATTTATCGATAAATGAATTTTTATTCATTTAGATAGTATTTTTACATTTTTATTTTTTCGTATGATTATTTATTTTACATTTAATGTACAAATACGTATATAGACTATGTACATGCATCATGTACTTATAAGATTCTATGTATGGAATACTTAGAGTCTAAATACATGCAACATGTACTAATAATAATATTCTATGTACGGAATACTTAGAGACTAAGACAATGTACCTAACCTACCTACAAACTACTATATATATTTTTCTAGAGTCTTGGTTTGGACGCTTTAGACGCTTTTTTTGTGAAGAAATGACTTCTTGTATGAACATTGTTGATTGGAAGAAATATTTTTGTTTTTAGGATAAATAAATAAATAAATAAATAAATAAATATATATATATATATATATATATATATATATATATATATATATATATATATATATATCTTATGAATTTTAATGATTATTCATTTATATTTACATGGAGTCTTTAAGGATTCAAAAAAAATTATTCGTTAATGCATTTAGCGAGGTTATTCATTTAGCCCATTTGCCCAAGTCGGGACCGGAGAAAATTATTCATTTGGCGAGGTTATTCGTTTATCGGACATTCATTTATCGAGGTTTAACTGTAATTAAAGATTTTATCAATTATTATGGATGCAACTGGATTTTATCAATTATTATGGTAACTTGCACAAAAATTGAATATAAATATATGAAAATAAGATAAATCACAAATTGAATGTAATTAATTGGTTTGTGACTGGATGCAAAATTTAAAATTTACCATTCGTTGAGACTAACCTTTTGAAGGTGAAGAAGAAGAGTGATGATGATGATGAAGCAGTTTTTTTATTTTTTTATTTTTAATAAGCAGAGATTATATTAGAAACCAGTCATGAAGATCATGACGAACATAACAAAAGTCAGCTGTCCAAGCTAGGCAGCACAAGCAGAAAACGAAACCAACAAACTAAGAAAGCAAGAAAGATAAACCTTCGGGCTCAGGAAACAACAACCTGACTACTAAAAAGCCAAGCCGGAGTCTGCATCATATCAGCTAGACTGAAAGCAAATGAATGATCCTTACTCTTTAGCCACCAATGCCATAAGGAGAATATCATATTCAGACACTGCCATTCCGTTACCTCTTTCTGCCTAAAGACCTTCGCATTCCGGCGTTTCCACAGGGACCAAATCACCGCGTAGAACAGAGTTGCCCATTGCCTGCCAGAGAGCTTGTCGTGGCTTGGAAGATAATGTCCCCAAGATCTCCAAAGACTCGCGAGATCGCGAGGTTGGCACCACTCCACCCGAAGCCAACGCATGATCAACTCCCAAACCCTCCTGGCCACCGCACATCCTAGGAAGAGATGAGTAGCATCTTCCGAGCTGTTATTACACATTGGATAGCTATTCTGATCTTCCGTGATCATGTTACGTCTCTCTAAGAATGTCCTGGTCACTATTCTTCCCCTCAAAGATAGCCACAAGAAAAACTCAACCCGAAACGGAACCAGCCCCGTCCAACAGGACCGAAGCAGGGGTATGGAATCGTACCTTGTTGCCTCCCATTTCTTATACCCCGAATGCACCGAGTATTTCCCGGTTTGTTCGAGATCTTAACGGAGCACATCCTGGTGCCCCCCCCTACGCGGAGCTGGCAACCGATCACGTAAGCTCGCCCACTTCTCATTCTCCCACTCAAACAGCCCGCGCCTCCACTCTCTATGCCACTCCCAGACCGTCCCTTCCCAATGGCCGAAATCCTTGACAGTCCCCTGCTGAGCTTTCGATAAATGGTACAGCCTCAGATGAAGCAAGGCCAACGGCTGTTTAGCAGCCCACGGATCCCACCAAAAGCTCGTGTCTTTGCCCTCTCCAAGCTTAAGCGTCAAGTGTTCAGTCCATAGGTCAAAAAAATCACTACCCGCCCACATAGTTGAATGATATCGCTCCAAATAGGAGACATATGCTTCTCCCGCTCCTTCTATAGGTCGCCAATAGACCTCAAATTATATTGCTTGCGAACTATCTCTGCCCATAACTTACCGTTGCCCTGAACCACCTCCCAGGCCCATTTGAAGAGTAAGGTCACATTCCTGTCTTGCAATCTCCCTATTCCCAGCCCCCCGTGTGTCGTAGATCTCGTCACTTCCTCCCACTTCACCTTGCTCAACCCTCTTTTATCGTCCTTCCCACTCCATAAAAATCGTCGCATCACACCCTCACATTGCTTGACCACCGCTCTAGGCATCCTGTAAATCAACATGTTATAGATGGGAATGCTAGCTAACGCCAATTTGATCAAAGTCACCCGCCCCCCCACAGACAGAAGATGACCCTTCCAAGTGGATAACTTTTTCCTAAGCTTCTGAACCAAGAACTGCCACCCTGCTATCCTACGCGGCTTAAAGCCAACCAAAGAACCCAAGTACTTGAAAGGGAGGGCTTCATACTTACATCCTGCCCGCGAAGCTAGAATCTCACCAATTTGATCACTCAAATTCACCCCCACTAGGGTACTTTTGTGGAAATTAACCCGAAGGCCAGAAAAAGCATCAAACCACCTCAATGTTCCTTTCACCCCCTGAATTTCAGCCTCACTATTATTCACGAAAACCAAGGTGTCATCAGCAAATTGAAGGTGGCTCAGCTGCCACCCAGCCTCCACATTACCTACCCCACGCAGAATCCCCACTTCCTCTACTCTAACGAATAACCGATGTAACCCCTCAGCCGCAATGTTAAAGAGAAATGGGGACATAGAACACTCCTGCCGAAGACCTCTCACCACCCCAAATTGGCCCGACGGTGATCCATTCACTAGCACAGAGACCCTGTTAGTGCTAATACACTACCGAACCCAACCCCTCCACTTCTCTCCGAACCCCATGTGTCTCATCACATCCTCCATGTACTCCCATTCAACGGAGTCATAAGCCTTTTCGAAGTCTAGCTTGAAAAGCAGCCCCTGCTGCTTGGTCACCTACAAATGATGGACCACCTCACTTGCTGTCATGACACAATCCAAGGTTTGGCGCCCTTTAATGAAGCCGTGTTGAACCTCGCTGACGACTGATGTAATGACCTCACTGAGCCGCTTAGCCATAATCTTGGAGACAATCTTGTAGTAGCTGCTAACCAGACTGATCGGCCTGAACTCACAAAACTGTTTAGCTTCAGGTATCTTCGGAATGAGGGTCAAAAACGATGAGTTTGCCCCGGCCGGTAGCTTCCCTGTTCTGAAGAATTCCTGAATCAACCTGCAGTAATCTCCTCCAATGATTCCCCACGCCTTTTGCAGAAAGCGCAAGGAGAATCCATCCGGTCCTGGGGATTTCCGCCCGTCATACCCTTTAACCGCCTCCCAAATTTCAGCCGGCGTGACCTCCTTTTCCAACCCTGTTGCTTCCTCCTCACTTAACTTGGAGAACCCCAAATCCTGGATCCTAGGCCTGTCCCAGCTAACTGACCGGAAAAAAGCCTCGTAGTACTGCGAAGCAGCACTCTTAATCTCCGCCGGGGTCTTAAGAGTAGAGGTAGGAGTCACAATCTCTCTAATGACATTTCTCCTCATATCTATCTTTGCTATCCTATGAAAGTATCCTGTATTCCTATCCCCGTGGACATTCCATTTAACTCTGTTCTTTTGCTGCCAGAATCTATCCACCCGATCCTGTTGTTTCCATAACTTACTGCGAATGGTGGAAAACTCTTCCTGTTCCGCCTGATTCATGGGGCGGTCATCCGCCCTGCGATCCATTGCCTCATAACTCGCCTGAAGATCTCTCAGGCTAGTCTCAACGTTGCCAAGCATTTCCCTATTCCAAAAGCGAATTCTCTTCTTCAAGAATCGCATTTTACGGACCACACTGAAGTTCCTAGGAAATTCAGCTCCTGCCTCCAACCACCATCCCTCAACCAATTTTCTGAACTCATTGTCTTCCCACCAGACCGCTTGGTCTCGGAACGGCTTCGCCCCCCAATCTATCTTATCCCGACGAAGGATCAGAGGCGCATGATCTGACCCATTCTTGTCAAGGGCCGAAAGCTTGCAATGCTGAATACAACCGAGCCAACCAGCCTGCACGAACACTCTATCTATCTTGCTCCTGCTAATGGTATTCGACCAAGTAAACTGCCTACCAACCAGCGGTATGTCTTGCAGCCTACAACGGTCTACCCAACTCTGGAAATCCATCATACCCTTCGAGTAACCTCCTCCATGTAAGCGGTCGGACGGGGTCAAGATCTCATTAAAGTCACCTGCAACCAACACAGGGTGACTCGAACTCTCTATTTTCGAACCCAACGACTCCCACAGCTGCTCACGGAGCGCAGCAGTGTTAGGAGCATATACATTCAAAACAATACACCTCAAATGATTCTCTGTGAGCTCACCCTCAAGCCAGATATACCTGTTCCCCACCTCTGAATGATCCAACTGAAAAGCTTTAGAATCTCACATCGAAATCAACCCCCCTGATCTACCTACCGCCGGCGCAGAAGCCCATTTAGTATCATTGTCCCCCCCTAACCCATGTATAAGGAAGTCATCCACCACGTCCCTTTTACTCTCTTGCAGGAGGCAAAACGGCACCTGATCACCCCGAAACATATTTTTGATGAAGCGTTGCTTCCTACTCGACAAAAGACCCCTACAGTTCCACGAAAAGATGTGCACCATTGGACTACTGTAGAACCCGCCCCTCCCACAACCTAACTTTGAACATTTCCCACTTCCTCTCCAACCCTCTCTCGATCAAAAATACGTAGAGCGTCCTCATTTACCTGATTAGTGATTGACATAATGCGTCCAATTCCCCATGTATCTGTTTCTACCATAATCGCCTCGCGCAACCTGTTCATACTAAGAACCTCACTATCCTCTACCTGAAATACTCCTGTGTCCGAGTTCCCTGATGTGTTGGCCGAATGTAGGTTGCCCGTCTTTGCCATAATCTGCTTGGTCTTCCTCTCTTTTTTTTCTCGTTGTAACCAAAGGAAAAACACCCAATTCTCTCTCAACCGGCGCCCGAGATTCCATCTCCGTTAGGGGCGTTTCCTTAACCTCACTTTGCTGGTATTTTCCCCTCGGATCAGCCCCCTCCTTCTCCTCAAAGCCCTCGGCGTATATTTCCTCATCCGAGTCCTCCTCCGCTGACTCCACTCCTAGTTTCCAATCAATATTGGAGATCATCCCCTGCATTGGTTCCTCATGACAATCAATTAAATGGACTCTCTTCTCTAATCTTGCCTGAATCGTACCTTTTATATGTGGCTGATCCGTCGATATGAGGATCCTTGCCACGTCAAACCTCTTCCGAGCTAGAGTGCAATCGTCCACTGCCACTACTTTCCCCCACTGCGCTCCTAACTTCTCAAAGGTCTCTAGGCCCCAACTTTGTACCGGGATCCCCGAGCATTGAACCCAGCACAATCTGCCCACCTTAGATAGACCCTCGGTCTAAGGAACCACCTTGGAAAACACACGGCTAAATTCCTCTAAAGTGTTCGCGAGTGCTTTCTCCACGTCCTCCTGTTTTTCAAACTCTACCCAAATCAATCCCCTCCCTAGGATTTTGGTCTCACAAAACCAACCCAACTCAAGCAAAAGTTCCCTAACATCTGGGATATCCTCTATCTTACGAAGAACTCCAACCACGCTCCTCGCTAACCAATCTCTATTTTCTGCCGGAACTGAAATCTCAATCAATTCCCCTTCCTGAGCGTCAACTTCCACGTTCTTGGCTAGCGGTTGGACCTTCTCTACCTTCTCTACTGTCTCCTGCACTTGATCCCGACTTGGTACCTGACCAACTTCCGGTCGAGCCTGAAAGTCCGTGTCCCGTTTGAACTGCCGGCGCTTCCGAGGGTCTTCCTGGCTGCGACGCGCTGTCCTCCCTACCTCCGACCTCAAAACTTGTGAGGCTGGCCTAGCGATGTTTGCCCTGATGGCTGAAGCACATATATATTGACGATCCAGCACCAATTCCATGTCAATTCTATTCACTACCCGGTCGAAACGAATGAACCCAAACCGTTTCCCACTTCTATTTTTCCTTAGCGGGATGAACACGTCCATAACCCTACCACATGGAGGCAATCTCTACCGTTGCGAGGCTAAGTATCGAAGAGCCCGATGATCCACGTGCAACGGAAGATTCTCCACGTAATATGTCACTGCTGACGACGACTCCCTCTTCGTGCCCAACGGCTCCCTACCTGGCGCCATTACCGACTAAATGATGCGGACAGGTGGATATTTTACGCCAACTGCAGTGGACAGCTGGTATTTTGGGGACTCCGGCAGCAGTGGGCTGGCCGGAGGGGGTGGGGCTGGCAACGGTGGCTAGGGTATCCTATTTTTGCAGTTGAGAGCTTTTTGAATTTGAATTAGAAAAATATCTCTGTATGATGATGAAGCAGTTACAAGCAGGTAGGTTAATTAATTTAATAGGTAGGTTAATTAATTGAATAACTTAATTAATTAAAACTATATTTCACAAACCCAACATCTAATGAGTTAAATTTGAAAGGATGCCTAATTATTTGATTTGTGACTGAATACAAATTCTGTGTGTTGATACCAGAATTTTGACGCCATTTAAATTAAATTTAGCATTTCTGTCATTTTACTTAATTAATTGCCGTCTTAAATCAATTTGCTGTCGTTAGGATATTTTTAAATTCTCATCGCATTTTATCATCATCATTGTCATCGTCAGCATTCGAAATCGCATTTTTAATTTTTCGTCACGTATTTTCATTATTATTATTATTATTATTTTCAGCCTTAAAAATCACATTTTTTAATTATCCGTTAGTCGTTTGCTATTTATTTTTCCGTTTTAGGTCATCGCATAAAAAATTAGGATTTTTAGTATTTTATCATATTTTTAGCATTTTTTATTTTATTATTATTTTTTGTTCGAGCTTTTATTGTACCCGAGTAAATTCGCTCGGACCATTGATCGAACGTGTTATTTCTTCAGTTGACAATCACCTACTCTTTTTTTCATTCACGCTAGTCAACTTCGTCTCGTGCAATTTTCGTCGTAACGTCATTTATTTTTCATTCGAACATATTCCTGTTTCTGAACGAGAAAATAAACACGTTAAACAAAGATTTTTCTTCATTCGCTGTAGACTATTAAACTCGTCACATTTTTCTCTATAACGTAGTTGCTTTCGTTCAAATTTCTCACTAGTTTCGTCGCATTGATAGATCGAGCCCGTATTAATTAGTGAAGCATTTTTTCTCCTTTCTTTTTAATCAACCGTTGGATTGGTTGACTAAAACCAACGGTCACGGATTTAAAGCCTACATCCCTTCTCTTTTCTTTCCCAGCAAGCATTTTCCTCTTCCAATTCGAAGCCTCGTCATGGCTTCGAGAATTAGCTACGTCATTGCTTCTAGAAGGAAGCGACGTCACCACACCAGCACTGCTCACTCACACTCGCCGTTATC
Organism: Viola odorata; assembly: GCA_963691705.1. Classification (NCBI taxonomy): domain Eukaryota; kingdom Viridiplantae; phylum Streptophyta; class Magnoliopsida; order Malpighiales; family Violaceae; genus Viola; species Viola odorata. Next base: position 20,747,387 of record OY829542.1, read on the forward strand.
GCTTCGTCACCCTCGACCATGCGCATCAAATTCACCACACATTCGTCCAACCTCCTCCTATAAATACCCTGCCCTTCACCCTTCAAAACACACGGGTTCACGCACCCTTTCATCATCAACATCAGTCCAAGCAAAAGGAAGCAAGCACTGTAAGTTTATCAAGCTTTCTCTCTCTAGCTTCTCTCTTTTAATTTTCGTTTTCCCTTTTAATCAATCAATAAATTGCTCAAATCTGTTTTAAACACTTCGTTTTCAAGTTATAATCATTTTTCTTGCTCCAATTTGAATGCCTGCTGCTTGAATTATTTAATTTCGAATTGTTGGTTTTAATGCGCATTATTCTTCAATCGTTAAATTGAGTTTCGTTTGTGGATGAAATAATTTGATCTTGGTCGGGTTTTGGTCGCGGCTTCATCCTCTGCGTATTGTGGTGTTTTTTTCTTTGTTTCGGTGGCCGGAGTTTCTTCCTTGTCGCCGGCATGGTGGCCGACGCAAGGAAGAAGAAGAACAGTAGCAGCCACGCTACTGTTCTTGAAGGAGAAAGGTGACGGGCTTGCCAAGCCCGTCCTTTCTTTCTTCTTTACACGCAGATGGGCCTTGGCTTAAGCCCAACCCATCTGTTCCTTTTTTCAAATTAAGTCATGACCCTAGGATTTATTCCTATCCCATCTTAATTAATTTCAGCATGTGGACCCGACCCAAATAATTTTTTCGTCGATTGTTCGAGTCATCTTATTTTCAGGTTTATTTAATTAATAGTTCGTGTGCCATATTTAATTAATAACTCGTATGCAAATATTTAATTTATATCATATGACATGTTTAATTAATTAATTATTTACTTGTTTAAATTTAAATGCATGTTCATTTGATTTACTTTTTTATTGTTTTAATTATCTTCGAACGATTACTAACATCGATTTCGCAGACGCCAAAAATCATCAAATCTTTAATCTTTGCAATTATCATCATTTAAATTTTCGCATACATCAAATCATCATTTAAATTTCTCGCACTTATCAACTATCATCATTTAAATTTCTCGCGCTCATCAAATCATCATTTAAATTTTCGTATGCATCAAATCATCATTTAAATTTCTCGCACCTATCAACTGTCATCATTTAAATTTCTCGCACTCATCAAATCATCATTTAAATTTTCGTATGCATCAAATCATCATTTAAATTTCTCGCACTTATCAACTGTCATCATTTAAATTTTTCGCACTCATCAAATCATCATTTAAATTTTCGTATGCATCAAATCATCATTTAAATTTCTCGCACTTATCGACTGTCATCATTTAAATTTCCCGCACTCATCAAATCATCATTTAAATTTCCCGCACTCATCAAATCATCATTTAAATTCCCGCACTCGTCAAATCATCATTTAAATTCTCGCATGCATCAAATCAACATTTAAATTTTCTTGTACTCATCAAATCACCATTTTTATTATCGTATGCGTCAAATCGCCGTTTTTATCTTCGTACTCGTCAAAATTATTATTTAATTCTTCGATGCATATCAACTATTTATTTAAATTTTCGCATTCATAAACTACTTATTTATTTTTCGAGCTATCACTAACACTCTCATTTTGTAGGTTTAAAATTTAAGCTTCACTCGAAAGTACGCCTTTCTTTCCCTTTTATTTATTCAATGTTTTCCGTAAGTATTAATCGTATGCATGATATATAGAATTGCTAGAATTAAAATCAACCCACATGAACAATTTGTTTAAAGACTTGCTTAAATTGCCATGTTCGTTTGATTTTAAATTCCGCTTATATTGACTGCATGTATTTGGTGGCTTCGATCCCACATCAGTTTATCATTTCAAAACCTCTCATTTAATCTGTACTCCGTTAAGCTATCCCTGATAGAATCACGTAGTAATTAATTTAATCATGCATGGTCCGATGATGAAATAGAGGGCGCTCATTCAGTCTTACGGAAAATCCAGTCCCATCACACTACCGTCAGGAATAATCGATCGGTCTTGAAAATGGTAACCCTGTCCGAAAAGATTTTTAAAACGGTAACCCCGTCCAACGATAAATTATTCCTGAACGGTCCCGATCATAGAAAAGACTAAAGTGACGATTCCTCTAAGGACCCCCTTTTAAAACGCATTTTCATCAAACACCTTTTAAACACCTCTCTTATCAACCGGTAACCGTTTTCGGATGTGACTCGGGTGCCTAACACCTTCCCGAGTCCATAATACGACCCCAAACCTTTGTCTTGGGTTTAGACCCTCTTTTTGTGCCTTTAGTTATTTATTTATTTTATTTTATGCCATGACGATTAGGTTCCCTAAGCCTAGAGACAAAATTAGGGTAGCTACTTCATTGCATGTTGCGAGGCTTCCTTTTACGCCGATCATCGTAAGGTCTCAGATTCGTTGTACACTCGCGAATAACTTTTTGTTAATTTTCGGGGCGCGACAGTTTGGCGACTTCACTGGGGACTTTTAGGGTCGGAGCTGGTTTTTTTTTTTTTTTGGAGAGGTGTTTATGTGTGTCTATTTACCCGCTTTGATAAATTGCTGGTTTGTTTATTTATTCGCTTTGATATCAATTGTCATATGCATTTCATAGTGCCCTACACCCCGGGGACAATTACCAAATTAGGAGGGTAGTAGTGACACCCTAGGACACATGTCCTGGTTAGTGTTCACCAATCCCAACTTGGATGAACCCCTCGAAAGGTTACACGATTCCGCAAGGAATCGGGACACTGGACGACACTTTAGGGACCTTTTCATGGTATCATCCGGGAATTGTTCAAGCCAGTTAGGAAAGTCATAATCAGAGCCCCAGCACATGCATCATGATCATATCTGCTTTGTCGTGGCTCTATTTATCTTGTTACCATGATCTCCATTTTTCGTAATTTTTCTTTTGCTTTCGATGAAGAAAAATCGTGTGGTGGTTCACACCCCACATTTCAAAAAATCGTGTGGCGGTTCACACCCCACATTTCGTCAAAAATTTAATGCGGCGATTCCCCCCCCCCCCCCCCCCCCCGCTTTCGCCAATCTTGATCGCAAGGAAGCTTCGCCAATAGTCGAGCCTACGACTATAAACAAGGGCGCTTCGTGGGAGGCAACCCACATGTTCTTTTCAATATTTCTGGTTTTTTGTTAATATAATTCAAACATTTTGGGATATCCTTTTCCTGTGAATTTACTATTTAATTCCCTTGTCATTTTAGATGCAATGAGATTTGTAAACTTGGGGGCAAGCAAGTGAAGTGACGACCAGAAGGAAGGCGTTGAAAAATGTCAAATCTCATTTTTCAAGGAAGTTGTCCTTTACGTTTTTACAATTTCCCCTTCCGCAATTCACGTTTCTGTAATTTATGGTTTCGCAATTTCTATTTCCGTAGTTTTACATTTCAGGTGCAACGAGACTTGTAAACTTGGGGGCAAGCAAGTGAAGTGACGACCAGAAGAAGGTGTCGAAAAATGTCAGAGCTCATTTTTCAGGGAAGTTGTCCTTTTACATTTTTGCAATTTCCGTTTCAGCAATTTACATTTCCATAATTTATGTTTTTACAATTTACATTTCCTCAATTTTAAAATTCCTACGATTTACATTGTTACCAATGTGTGTACGTGATGTTTGCTAAAATCCTTAGCTTTTGCCGGAAAAAAAATATACATGTATTGCTTGGGCTTAAAAATCCTACGTTCTTAAAAATCCTACGATCAAACATGTTCATCGTTTTATCACGTCACGGATAACTTGTGCGTTCATTAGAAATTATATGAAACATACATGATCTTATTTGTTAACTCTTATATCTATGGCATGTTTAGACGTAAGCAATCACAAACATACCCCTGTGAGTATTTTGGGCCTTCGCGCTTTGTTTCTTTCATGAGTGTAAATGCTAAACTAGGTGCCAGTTAGATTTGCATAATATCCAGGGTACATGAACCATCAGACATGGGATAGCAGTAAGATGACATTGGACTTTGCTTTGCTTTTCTTCCACATTTTCATTTTCAACCTTTTTGCCCTTAAATGCATACTTCGTACACCATGTACGATTCTATCAAACACTCTAGCCTCGTATTTTCTCCTAATCAAGTGAGTAGTGCTCGACTGAGACTGCTAAACTGGAGTACACATCAAGCAAGGAAATGACAAGGGAGCCCTTGGAGGATCGCTGACAAATCAACGTCGAAAGAAGGCCAAATAAATCAAGACTTGGAAGCTTCTGCCAAAGATAGAGAGGATGACAGACCAAATAAAAATTGTACTTGCTTTGCTTGCTCAAAAAAATCAATCAAAAAAATCATCAAAAAAATCAAAAAAAAAAATTCAAAAAAAAAAAGTGTTCAAAAAAAAAAAGGAGTTCAAAGAACACAATCAACAAAAACAACAACAGAAGTAAGTACAAAAATGGTCAGAGGATAACAATGATCTAAAAAAAGAGGGGGAGAGATCATTTCCAACGTAGGTTCAAAAACTGGGTGCGCTTCGTCAACAACGAGTGATGATCTCAAAACAAAAAGAGATATCATTCCCTGCGCAAATTCAAAAGTTGGTGCGGTTCGTCAAAATGATCTCGAAATAAAAAAGAGAGCATTCGAGGAACACCAAAACAACAACAAAAGTAAGTGCAAAGCAAAAAAGGTCAAACATCAACAGCAAAATAATCTCAAAAAGATCATCGTAAACTTGGGCACAGTGCCCTCCAAATAATCCCGAAGGAACATCTCAAGCAGAGATTCAACAATTTGTGCACTTTGCTCTCACCACGATCAAATCGTCGAGCATCGTTCACCACAATTTGTCTTCATCACAATCAGTCGTCGAGCACGAACCTTTTACAAAAAAACACAAACACAACACCTCCCATTTCTTCTACAAATTCCTCCTTTCTTCCTCCCTCGCAAAGTCCTTTCGATTATTAGCGGACCCATACATGTGCATCTTCATTTAAAGTCTATTCACTCGGATTGACATTGCAAATTTAATTTTTGTGTTATGTTTATTGCATTTTTAGGAGTGTAAACACATAGCCTTATTTTCTGAGCGTAAGCGCAAACACTAATGTCTGGTGAGGATTGCTTATAGCTGCATGTCATGGGAAAGTCTTGTCCTTGAGGTCGTTATTTCCTGAACAACACGTAGACGTTATCTAGACTTGAATCAATCATGTTTATATAACGAAAATTGGACGAACATTTTATCCAAAAAAAAAATGCTTGAATTTATTTTCTTAAACAAAGAAATCATTTTCATTCCAAAATGAAAAAACTTGGGGGCAAGCCATGGGTTAATGTAGGAATATTTGATATTTCTCACATAGGTCAATTGCTCTCTCCTTTTTCTATATGTTGCTGCTTTGTGTTTTGCTTCCCTCCTATTTACAGGACACAGATATGCTTCGTTAGAATCAACCATGGGTCTTCGATGACAACATCGTTGTAAAGCCCTCACCTTGGATTTTCATTAGAATCCAATCAACATCGAATGGAGAACGTTACCACTCCTCAATCAAGGGTCTTGAATGACAACATCGTTGTAAAGACCTCACCATCTTGGATTTTCATCAAAATTCAATCAGCATCGAATAGAGAACGTTACCACTCCTCAACCATGGGTCTTCGATGAAGGAATAGTTGTAAAGCCCTCACCTTGGATTTTCATTAAAATCCAATCAACAAACGAAGGGAGAACGTTACCACTCCTCAATCATGGGTCTTCGATGACAAGATCATTGTAAAGCCCTGACTATCTTGGATTTCCCTTCGACAAATCCAGTCAACGTTCGAATGGAGTACGCTACCACTCCCAAAATTAACTTCGTGCGGTGGATCACGCTCCCTCACATTCAAATCAACTTTGTATAACGGATCACGCTCCCTCACGGTCGACCACTCTCCATTTCAGTTCATACGGTAAGTTCAAGGTAAGACTTGCTTTCCCTTTACACCATCTATTTAGTGTTGTGATAAGTCACTTCCCCACATACACCTTGTCATTTAAATGTTGTGTCTGGTCACGTCCGCACATGTCGTCTGTTAAGCGTTGTGAAGGGTCACATCCCCACATTGTGTTTTTAATATTGTGTCTGGTCACATTCGCACATGTCGTCTGTTAAACGTTGTGAAGGGTCACGTCCCCACATCGTGTTTTTAATGTTGTGTCTGGTCACATCCGCACATATCATTTGTTAAGCGTTGTGAAGGATCACGTCCCCACATCGTGTTTTTAATATTGTGTCTGGTCACGTCCGCACATGTCATCTATTAAGCGTTGTGAAGGGTCACGTCCCCACATCGTGTTTTTAATGTTGTGTCTGGTCATGTCTGCACGTGTCGTCTGTTAAGCGTTGTAAAGGGTCACGTCCCCACATCGTGTTTTTAATGTTGTGTCTGGTCACGTCCGCGCATGTCGTCTGTTAAGCGTTGTAAAGGGTCACGTCCCCACATCGTGTCATTTAAAAGTGTGTCTGGTCACGTCCGCACATGTCGTCTGTTAAGCGTTGTGAAGGGTCACATCGTGTCATTTAAAAGTGTGTCTGGTCACGTCCGCACATGTCGTCTGTTAAGCGTTGTGAAGTGTCATGTCCCTACATCGTGTTTTTAATGTTGTGTTTGGTCACGTCCCCACATCGTGTCATTTAAAAGTGTGTTTGGTCACGTCCGCACATGTCGTCTGTTAAGCGTTATGAAGGGTCACGTCCCCACATCATGTCATTTAAAAGTGTGTCTAGTCACGTCCGCACATGTCGTCTGTTAAGCGTTGTGAAGGGTCACGTCCCCACCTCGTGTCATTTAAAAGTGTGTCTGGTCACGTCCGCACATGTCGTCTGTTAAGCATTGTGAAGGGTCACGTCCCCACCTCGTGTTTTTAATGTTGTGTCTGGTCACGTCCGCACATGTCGTCTATTAAGCGTTGTGAAGGGTCATGTCCCCACCTCGTGTCATTTAAAAGTGTGTCTGGTCACGTCCGCACATGTCGTCTATTTAGCGTTGTGAAGGGTCACGTCCTCACATCGTGTTTTTAATGTTGTGTCTGGTCACGTCCGCACATGTCGTCTGTTAAACGTTGTGAAGGGTAACGTCCCCACCTCGTATTTTTTAACGCTGTGTCTAGTCACATCCGCACATGTTGTCTGTCAAGCGTGTGAAGGGTCACGTCCCCATATCGTGTTTTAAATGTTGTGTTTAGTCACGTCCGCACATGTCGTCTGTTAAGCGTTGTGAAGGGTCACGTCCCTACCTCGTGTTTTTTAATGCTGTGTCTGGTCACGTCTGCACATGTCGTCTGTCAAGCGTGTGAAGAGCCACGTCCCCACATCGTGTTTTAAATGTTGTGTCTGGTCATGTCCGCACATGTCGTCTATTAAGCGTTGTGAAGGGTCACATCCCCACATCGTGTTGTTTAGTGTTGTGATTGGTCACGTCCCCACATACACCCTGTCTTTTGATGTTGTGTCAGGTCACGTCCCCACACCATATCTTGAAAATTCATAAACAGTCACCCCGAATATCAAATCAACATCAAAGCGAAGGTATGTTACCGTCATCAATATCCAAGCGAAGGTACGTTGCAACTCTCATTTACATAATTCTACATTTCTGCATAATTATTATCTCCTCCTTAAGCGACTACTTTTCTGCATACTCAAATTCTCCTCCTTGAGCGACTACTTTCCTGCATAACCAAATTCTATTCTGCATATCCAAGTACTCCTCCTTGAGCGACTACTTTTCTGCCTAAACTAAATACTCCTCATTGAGCGACTATGTCTTTACATAATTCGACATTTCTGCATAATAAATACTCCTCATTGAGCGACCCTATTTCTACGCTTTCTTCACCAAATATCCGAATTTTACGGTATCCCCACTCGGATCTCATCTCTTCACCAAACGTCTGAATTTTGCGGTATCCCCACTCGGATCTCATCTCTTCACCAAACATTCAAATTTTGCGGTATCCCTGCTAGGATCTCACAAACATCATCAGCGTCCTCACTATCAGAGACAACCATCCTCGCTATCAGAGACAACCGATTTTAGTAAGAGAAGATCATATCCTCATTATCCGAGAAAATCATCTTTCTCACTATCAGAGACATTTCCCTCAAAGGTACGTTACTATCAACCAACATCAGGCCAAAGGATGTCCGGTCAAAACTCGATTCACGCAATGGCTTCCAAACCTACCTCCTCCCAGAGCGACAACATCAAATTATCTCCTCCCAGAGTGACATCAACGAATTATCTCCTCCCAGAGTGACATCATCGAACTTTATTCTCCCAAAGTGACAACATCAATTTCCTCACCACCGAATAACACCCTCAAAAGCATACCTCCTCTCAGAGTGACCTCAGCGATTATCTCCTCCCAGAGTGACAACATCAACAATTGCCTCCTCCCAGAGTGACATCTACGACTTATCGCCTCCTAGAGTGACATCAAATTATATATCCTCTTAGAGTGACGTCATCGAACTTTATTCTCCTAGAGTGACAAAATCAATTTCCTCATCACCGAATAACACCCTCAAAAGCATACCTCCTCCCATAGTGACATCAACGATTATCTCCTCCCAGAGCGACAACATCAACAATTACCTCCTCCTAGAGTGACATCTACGACGTATCTCCTCCTAGAGTGAAATCAAATTATATCTCCTCCCAAAGTGACATCTACGACTTATCTCCTCCCAGAGTGACATCAACGAATGACATCATCAAATTATACCTCCTCCCAGAGTGACATCAACGAATTACCCTCCCAGAGTGACGTCATCAAAACTATCTCCTCCCAGAGTGACATCAACCAACTATCTCCTCCCAGAGTGACATCAACGAATTACCCTCCCAGAGTGACGTCATCAAAACTATCTCCTCCCAGAGTGACATCAACAAACTTACCTCCTCTCAGAGTGACATCAACAAACTTACCTCCTCCCAGAGCGACATTATCACGGTAAGATTAAGGTAAGACCAGCCGTGTCATCAAAATTCGGATATGTGGGGGCAACCATCTTTACTGCTTATCAAATACTTTGATAAGACAGTAAAGAGGGGGCAACTGTTAATACCCCAATTTTGACGCCATTTAAATTAAATTTAGCATTTCTGTCATTTTACTTAATTAATTGCCGTCTTAAATCAATTTGTTGTCCTTAGGATATTTTTAAATTCCCATCGCATTTTATCATCATCATTGTCATCGTCAGCATTCGAAATCGCATTTTTAATTTTTCGTCACGTATTTTCATTATTATTATTATTATTATTATTTTCAGCCTTAAAAATCACATTTTTTAATTATCCGTTAGTCGTTTGCTATTTATTTTTCCGTTTTAGGTCATCGCATAAAAATTAGGATTTTTAGTATTTTATCATATTTTTAGCATTTTTTATTTTATTATTATTTTTTGTTCGAGCTTTTATTGGACCCGAGTAAATTTGCTCAGACCATTGATCGAACGAGTTATTTCTCCAGTTGACAATTACCTACTCTTTTTTTCATTCACGCTAGTCAACTTCGTCTCGTGCAATTTTCTTCATAACGTCATTTATTTTTCGTTCGAACATATTCCTGTTTCCGAACAAGAAAATAAACACGTTAAACAAAGATTTTTCTTCATTCGCTGTAGACTATTAAACTCGTCACATTTTTCTCTATAACGTAGTTGCTTTCGTTCAAATTTCTCACTAGTTTCGTCGCACTGATAGATCGAGCCCGTATTAATTACTGAAACATTTTTCTCCTTTCGTTTTAATCAACTATTAGATTGGTTGACTAATCCCTTAGTCAACTATCCAACGGTCATGGATTTAAAGCCTACATCCCTTCTCTTTTCTTTCCCAGCAAGCATTTTCCTCTTCCAATTCGAAGCCTCATCATGGCTTCGAGAATTAGCAATGTCATAGCTTCTAGAAGGGAGCGACGTCACCACACCAGCACTGCTCACTCACACTCGCCGTTGTTGATACCCGAATTTTGACGCCATTTTTAATTATTTTTAGCATTTCTGTTATTTAGTTAATCTATAGTCATTTTCAGTTGGTTTACTCTCGCTAGCATTTTTAGGTATTTCGTTGCGTTTTAGCATCGTCGTTAGCATCGTCAGCTTTCGAAATCGCATTTTTTATTTTTCGTCACGTATTTTCATTATTATTATCATTAATATTTTTAGCCTTAAAAATCACATTTTTAACTATCCGACAGTCATTTGCTAATTTTTTCTTCGTTTTAGGTCATCACGTTCATTTTAGGATTTTTTATATTTTAGCGCATTTTTTAGTATTTTTATTATTTTATCATTATTTTCATTCGAGCTTTTATTGGACCCGAGTAAGTCCGCTCGGACAATAGCTCGACTTTAAAATGTTTTCCATCAACTAGTTGCTAGCTTTTTTTCTGCTCGCAATGGTCTACAGCGTTTCGTGTAATTTTCGACGTAACATTTTTATTTTTCCGTTCATGCGTTTCACGCTTTTGAATGGGAAAATAAACGCGCTAAACGGAAAATTTTCATTATTCGCTGTATACGGTTAAACCCATCGTATTTTTCTCTACGCGTCGGTACCTTCGGCTCGAAAAGTCAGAACGTTTGCTCGCAGGAACCGGCTCGAGGCCATTTAAATCAGATGAGAGGCCATTTAATCATGGCCATTGATCTGGTCAACCAAGGAAAGTCAACCAGATCAATGACCCTTGAATTATCTATCATGGTGCAAATGCACAGTGCACGCACGAGCAAGGCAGCGAAGTCCTCGCCCGAGCCACCTGCTCCCATCGCTTCCTGTCCCTCCGCCATCATCACGGCTAGCCCCCTAGCTCCGCCAGCACGATGGGCCGGCCACCACGCGCAGCACGCTCTCCTCCTCCACGCGATCCCTCGGCTATAAATAGCCACTGCCATCGAACGAAAAATGGGCACCAATTCAGCAAGAAAACTTGCTCTCTCTCCCCTCTTGATCAGTTTGCTCATGTTGAGCGACAATCGCCCAGTTTAAAATCTTGAGAATAAGCTTTCTCTCTAAGCGTTTTCGTTCATTTATGCATGTTTTCTTTTTAATTTCGTTCGGCTTGATTTCAAGCAAATAAATTGATTATTTTTGTGCTATTAATTCACATACATGCTGTAGATTAAATACACACTTTCAATTTTAAAAATCGTTAGCTAGATTGTGCGAATTAACTAGTTTTCGATAATTAATGGTTTTGTCATTTTTTCGAAATTAAATTTTGTACGAGTCAAACTAAAAATCGGGGTTTGTACGGTTGCGAAGTCGTCGAAGAGACGAACATTTCGGTACGAACAATTTTCAAATCGGCCACCTGTGGCCGGAGCTTTGCCGCTGGCAGTACGCCGGCGACCAAGAAAGGTGACGATGAACAGTGCCAGGCCAAACGGCACTGTTCACACGGGAATGGGCTTGGCCCATTCCCATTTAAATTTTTATGGGCCAGGCACTATTCCTGGCCCATTTTCATTTCTTTTAATTTTTCAATTGGGCCCAGCCCATTTTCAATTCTTTCCGAAACCTCGGATCACGCTTTTTCGTAAAAATAATTCGTATGCTTCGTATGATTATTCTTCGTACTATCAACTGTTTAATTTTCTGTACCTATCAACTGTTTAAATTCTTCGCACTTTAATTTCCCGCAATTTACTTTCGGCAGTTTAAATTCAATACCGCCTACATGGTCGGTCGCATTTCAATTTTCGTAAATATTCGGCTGCTTTAAATTTTCGCACTTATCATACTGCTGGAAATTCTTCCGCAAATTATCAACTGTTCAATTTTCCGCACTTTACTTTTCCACGCTTTAAAATTCTGCAATTTAAATTCAATACCGCCTACATGGTCGGTCGCATTTTAATTTTCGCAATATCAACTGCTTTAATTTTTCGCAAACTGCTGGAAATTCTTCCGCAATATCAACTGTTTTATTTTCCGCAATATCAACTGCTTTAATTTTCTGCAATACCAATTGCTTTAATTTTCTGCAGTATCAATCTTTAAAATTTCTGCAAATCATCAACTGTTTTAAATTTTTTAATCATCAACTCTTTTAATTTCCTGCACTTATCAACTCAACATTTAATTCTCGTATGCGTCAAATCCATCATTTTTCGCATGCAACCAACTCAGCCTTTAATTCTCGTGTGCGTAAAATCAATCATTTTTCGCATGCAATCAACGTAGCATTTAAATTCTCGTATGCTTAAAATCAATCATTTTTTTGCATGCAATCGACCCAGCATCTAAATTCTCGTATGCGTAAAATCAATCATTTTTCGCATGCAATCAACTCAGCATTTAATTTTCGTATGCGTGAAATCCATCATTTCTCGCATGCAATCAACTGTCATTTAAATTTTCGCACTCATAAAATGGTTTATTTATTCCTCAAGCTATCACTAATACTTTCATTTTGTAGGTTTTAATTTCAAGCTTCGCTCGAAAGTACGCCTTTCGATTCCTTTTTATTTATTCGATGCTTTCTGCAAATATCAATCGTACGCATGATATATAGAACTGCTAGAATTAAAATCAACCCACATGAACAACGTGTTTAAAGACTTGCTTAAAATGCCATGCTCATATGATTTTAAATTCTCGCTTATATTGACTGCATGTACATGGGGACTTTCGATCCCACATCAGTTTTCTACTTCAAAAATCTATCATTTAAATTTGTACTCTGTTAGCAATCCATGTTAGGATCACGTAGTAATTAATTTAATCATGCATGGCCCGATGATGAAATAAGAGGGCGCTCATTCAGTCTTGCGGAAAATTCAGTCCCATTACGTTACGGTCAGGAATAATCAATCGATCTTGATAAACGGTAACCCCGTCCGAAAGATCTTTTTATTATTCCTGAACGGTCACGATCATAGAAAAGGCTAAAGTGACGATTCCTCTGAGGGCCCCTTTTTCAAAACGCATTTTATCAAACACCTTTTTAAACACCTCTCTCATCAACCAGTAACCGTTTTCGGATGTGACTCGGGTGCCTAACACCTTCCCGAGACCATAATACGACCCCGAACCTTTGTCTGGGGTCCAGACCCCTTTTTGTGCCTTTAGTTTTTTTTACTTATTATATTTCTTATGCCATGACGATTAAGGTTCCCTAAACCTAGCAACCAAATTAGGGTGGCGACTTCATTGCATGCTGCTAGGCGTCCTTTTACGCCGAGCATCTGAAGGTCTCAAATTTCGTTGCACACACGCGAATTACTTTTTTTCGTAATTTTCGTGGGGCGCGACAGCTGTTATCGCCTCGTCACCCTCGACCATGCGCATGAAATTCACCACACATTCGTCCAACCTCCTCTTATAAATACCCTGCCCTTCACCCTTCAAAACACACGGGTTCACGCACCCTTTCATCATCAACATCAGTCCAAGCAAAAGGAAGCAAGCACTGTAAGTTTATCAAGCTTTCTCTCTCTAGCTTCTCTCTTTTAATTTTCATTTTCCCTCTTAATCAATCAATAAATTGCTCAAATCTATTTTAAACACTTCATTTTCAAGTTATAATCATTTTTCTTGCTCCAATTTGAATGCCTGCTGCTTGAATTATTTAATTTCGAATTGTTTGTTTTAATGCGCATGATTCTTCAATCGTTAAATTGAGCTTCGTTTGTGGATGAAATAATTTGATCATGGTCGGGTTTTGGTCGCGGCTTCATCCTCTGCGTATTGTGGTGTTTTTTTCTTTATTTTGATGGTCGGAGTTTCTTCCTTGTTGCGGGCATGGTGGCCGACGCAAGGAAGAAGAAGAACAGTAGCAGCCACGCTACTGTTCTTGAAGGAGAAAGGTGACGGGCTTGCCAAGCCCGTCCTTTCTTTCTTCTTTACACGCAAATGGGCCTTGCCTTAAGCCAAGCCCATCTGTTCCTTTTTTTCAAATTAAGTCATGGGCCTAGTGTCGCACCGTCGCGAGCGAAATTCGGGACGCAAATGTGAAAACACATAACAATGAAGTCGCCACCCTATTTTTCTAAGGTTTAGGGAAACCTAAAAGTCTGAAAAAGAAGAAAATAAAACAAAAACTAAGGCACAAATAAAAAGGGTCTAAACCCGAGAACAACGGTTCGGGGTCGTTTTATGGACTCGGGAAGGTGTTAGGCACCCGAGTCTCATCCTTAAAAAGGTTACCGGTTCTAAAAAAAAGGTGTTTAAAAATCATGTTGAAAACAAGTAATTTGGCCCTCAGAGGGGGTATCGTCGCTTTAGTTCTTAAGTTTGTGAGATTGATTTTATCCTAACTGTTGTCGAGTTGTTTAATAACATTTTTTTTATCTTCTAAAAGATAAAAAGGTTGGTTGTATACCTATTCCGGTTATATTTAGCCGAGTTCAAAATTAGTCCGATTACATGCAAAATTGGTGAGATTACTACCGTTTTATTAATCTTTACCAAAGCGACGCCAGTATCGTCATTGGGCCATTGCACGTGATTAATCCTATTTACTAGGTGATTCTAAGCATGCATAGACTAGCAAAGTACCGTTTTATATGAATGCGGAAAAAAAACACATTGAAAAGAGAAAAACCGGGAAGTGGGGTCGAAGCCGCGCACATAAACACATTCGTCAAGATAGCATAAATTAAAATACAATCGTGGGGTCGAAGCCGCACATGAAACACATTCATCAAAATAAAGCGTAAATTCGTGGGGACGAAGCCGCACACGAAACAAGCATAAAATAAAGCACATTCAATGGTATAAGCATCATGCAAACTGATTAATTCGAATTCTAACAATCACGCATTAAAATACATTTATCCAAAATAAAGAGGGGAAAAAGGAAAACATACCTGGAGAGCTTTACCTGCAGATCAAAGATTAGTGGCAACAATTAATAATAAAATAGATAAATACTGCAAATAAATATTATAAATTAATTACAAATTCCCAAATAAATAAATACAACAATTAAATTCTCCATTCGAGCTCCGCAATTGGGAATGAACATCGAACTCCTCGTCGAACTCCATCAAGCTCGTCGAGCATCATCATGCAAACAAAACATACGAACAACATAGACAAATAAACGCGTATAAGTAAGGGACTCACAAATAAATTTCAAATGATTAAATATTAATAAAAATGGAATTCCTTACCCATTAAAATTGGCGTAGCATCCGATCGAGATGATAATCGTGAATTCGGTACCTGCAAAAGTGAAGAACGAGTTAATACACGATTTTAATTAAAAGGGCTTGGGCCGTAGCCCATTCTTTTTATTTTTTCTTTCATGGGCCGCAACCCATTTTCTCCTTTTTTGCTCTTTAGGCCGCAGCCCATGCTATCTTTTCTCTCTTTTGTTGGGCCGAAGCCCAACCCTCTCTTTTTCCTTGTCAAAACGACAAGGCTCTCCTCTTCTCCTCTATTTCTTTCTTTTTTCATTTTTAGGGCTGCACGCAGCCCTCTTCTCTTCTTCCTTATTCTTTATTTTTCTTCTTTCTTTTCTTCTGTTATCTCCGGTCAGGAAGCGAGCAGTGGTGGTTTGGTGACGTGGCGCGGCTACAAGCGACGACAGCGACGGTGGCGAGGTGAGGCGGTGGGCGGAGGCTCCGGTTGGCAGTGGCGGCGAGGGAGGAGCGGCCGTGAGCCGCAGCGACGGTGAGGTGAGTTTGCTTGGTTCTGGTCAGAATTTGAGGCTGATTTTGGTGGTTGATTTGGGCAGATTTGGGGCTGGGTTTCGGCAGATTTTTTGGGTGATGTTGGGGCTGTTTTTGGTTGCTTGGGAGCTGGCTTTTGGAGGTGGATTTAGGCTATTTTTGTAGGTGATTTTGGGAGTTTTGGGGCTGTTTGGGTGGCTGTTTCGGGTCAGTTTGGGAGGCTGTTTCGGGGTTGTTTTTGGGCTGTTTGGGTGTGGTTTTGGTGCAGATTTTTGGGTGATTTTGGGGTTGTTTTTGGTTGTTTGGGAGCTGGCTTTTGGAGCTGATTTTATGGCTGTTTTGAAGTGGTTGCGGGGCTGATTTGATTTTGGTTTTTTTTGCAGGTGGCTAATTAATTTGGCTGAATTTAATTTAATTGTATGGCATGGGAATTGGATTTAATTGAATTTGCAGGGATTTAATTGAATTTTTAGGGGATGATTGTTTGGATTTGTGATTTGGGCAGAGATTGGATTATTGATGGCTGAGGTCGTGATTGAAGAGGAATTGAAATGAGGGAGAGGATTTGGATTTGGCCGAGAGCTCTCTTTTTTCGTTGATTTTCGTTGGCCTTTAAGGAAAAATGGGGAGGATCTGTTCGTATCAAATCTTTGAAAAAAACAAAAGATTGTATCTTTTAAAAACAGAGAGGGGGAGCAGTGTGCGGGCTAGTGTGTAGGTTTCTTTGAAAAATGGAGGGGGTAGGATTGTGTATCCGATTTCTTTTGACAATTGGAGAGTTGAGGTAAGAAAAAGGAATCCAATGTTGGTATGGTCGTGGGAGAGAAAAAAATGGAAAAGGGAGAGATGATGATGTTCGGATGGTGGAGAGGAAAAAATGAGTAAAGTAATGTAAAGTAAAGTGAAAGTGAAAAATGGGTATGATTGGTTTTTTGTGGTTCGATCCAATGATACGAGAAATTTTATTTAAAATCGATAAAAGTTCGAACGAAAAATACATACAAAATAAAATAAATAACATGAAACAAAAGAAAACAAGATAATAAATAGTAAATAAACGGAAATAATAATAATACAAAATAAGATCAAGAATGTGCGAAAAAATGAACGACTTAAGTTAATCGTGTCAAAATTCGGGTATCAACAGTTGCCCCCTCTTTACTGTCTTATCAAAAATAAAGTGTAACTGAAATTTTTGATGAGCGGTAAAGACGGTTGCCCCAGTACCACGAATGTTCAAAATGCAGAATGCCATTTGAGGGGCAGAAATCTTATAAGCGGAAAAAGAAAGTGTAGTACCACGAATGTTCAAAATGCAGAATGTCATTTGAGGGGTAGATATCTTATAAGCGGAAAAAGAAAATGGTTCCACTTGGACACCATGATGATGCGCAAAAATGTGTGCTTACCTCTGCTCTGACGTTGATGTGGAAATTTAAATTGCAAGAAAATAAATTCAGCTCCACTTGGATGCTGATGAACAACGACTCTACTCAGATGCCGACAACTCCACTCGAACGTTGATAAATTCAGCTCCACTCGGACGTTGATGGTTCCATTTGGATATTGCGATACAGAAACATCGGTTCTACTCAGATACGGATGTTATGAAAGGACATAAATCTGAAAGCAGAGAAAGAAACGGCTCCATACGGAAACCATGTTGTTGAAAAATAAGTTACAGAAATGTAAACTTAGCCTTATTTGATGTTGATGGCTCCATTTGTAAATCCAGCTCCATTCGGACGCTGATGGCTCCAATCGGATGCCTCACAGGATATGTGGATAAGGTATGGGGACGAAGCCGCTCAAAAGAATAAGGTTGTAGGGACGCAACCGTTCACGAAAACAAGGTTGGGGGGACTAAGCCGCTCACGAGAACAGGATGTGTGGACTAAGACGCTCACGAGAACAAGGTTGTAGCTTTACTCGGACATTGATGTCCTTAGGATTCAGATGACTTTCAGTGATCAGGCAACGTTTTCAGCTTTAAGTCTGGTGCCTGCAAAATTGAAGGTTGGAGTTTAGTAATTTGATATGATAATTTCAAGGCTTTCGAGATACCTGAGGGGGTCAGAAGTGCATCCAAGTCATTGATTAGGTTTTGGATTTCTGATGTGACTATGAGCTCATCCTTTAGTTCTTCCACATCGTCTTCGGACCAACCTCCTTGACGCTGACGTCCTTAGGATGTGAGATACTTTGCAGAAATGTAAATTCAGCTCCATTCGGACACTGTGGCATAAATTTATATAGCAGAAAAGGAAACTGACGTTCATGTCCAACATGATGTTTTGCAGAAATGTAAATTCAACTCCTCTTGGACGCTGATGTGGGAATTTAAATTGTTGAGAAGGAAATTGATCCGCTCGGACACTGATGCCCACCGGGATATGTTGCAGAAAAGGAAATTCAGCTCCACTCGACGCTAATGGCTCCACTCGGATACCTTGCAGAAAAATATAAATTGCGGCTACACTCGGACGTCTCCACTCGAATTCCGCGATGCATAAATATAAATTCAGCTCTACTCAGACGCTGATGGCTCCACTCGGATGCCTTGCGAATTCAGTTCCACTCGGACACTGATGACTCTACTCGAATGTCTTGAAAAATATAAATTCAGCTTCACTCGGACGCTGATGAATAAAGACTCTACTCAGATGCCGACAACTCCACTCGGACGTTGATAAATTCAGCTCCACTCGGACGCTGATGGTTCCACTCGGATACCTTACAGAAATATAAAATGCGACTTCACTCGGACGTCTCCCCTCGAATGTCGCGATGCAGAAAATATAAATTCAGCTCTACTCAGACGCTGATCAATAATGGCTCTACTCAGATGCTGATAACTCCACTCGGACATTGATGAATTCAGCTCCACTCGGACGCTGATAATCATGACTGATTCTGCAAAACAAACGTTAAATGGTTTTTGCAAGGTGGGGTTTGAACCGCCACACGATTTCTTGAAAGGTGGGGTTTGAGCCGCCACACGATTTTCGCAAGGTGGGGCTTGAACCGCCACATGATCTTTGAAAGGTGGGGTTTAAACCGCCACACGATTTTTGAGAGGTGGGGTTTGAACCGCCACACGATTTCTTGAAAGGTGGAGTTTTTTTTTTGAACCTCCACACGATTTTTTTGAAATGCGGGCTTTGAACCGCCACACGATTTTTGAAAGGTTGGGTTAGAACCGCCACATGATTTTTTGAGAGGTGGGGTTTGAACCGCCACACGATCTTTTTGAGATATGGGGTTTTTGAACCTCCACACGATTTTTTTTTGAAAGGTGGGGTTTGAACCGCCATACGATTTTTTTAGAGATGGTGTTTGAACCGTCACATGAATTTTACAAGGTGGGGTTGAACCGCCACACGATTTTTTTTTTTTTTTTGAAAGGTGGGGTTTTTAAGTCTCCCCACATAATTTTATTTATTTATTTTTTTTTGTTATTTTTTTGAAAGGTGGGGTTTGAACCTCCACACGATTTTTTTTATTTTTTATTTTTATTATTTTTTTGAAAGGTGGGGTTTGAACCTCCACACGATTTTTTGAGATGTGGGGTTAGAACCGCCACATGATTTTTTGAGAATGGGGTTTGAACCTCCATACGTTTTTTTGAAAGGTGGGGTTTTTGAACCTCCACACATAATTTTTTTTTTTTGAAAGGTGGGGTTTGAACCGCCACACGATTTTTTTTGAGATGTGGGGTTTGAACCGCCACATGATTTTAGAAGGTGGGGTTTTTGAACCGCCACATGATTTTTTGAAATGTGGGGTTGGAACCGCCACACGATTTTTGAAATGTGGGGTTTGAACCTCCACACGATTTTTTGAAATGTGGGGTTTGAACCGCCATACGATTGTTTTGAAAGGTGGGGTTTCTGAACCTCCACACGATTTTTGAAAGGTGGGGTTTAAACCGCCACACGATTTGTTTGAGAGGTGGGGTTTGAACCGCCATGCAATCTTTTGAAAGGTGGGGTTTAAACCGCCACACAATTTTTGGAAGGTGGAGTGGTAACGTATCTCCATTCGGATGTCGATAATGGTGGGGAAGATGGGCCGCCGCACGAACTTGATTGAGGAGTGGCAACGTACTCCGTTCAGGTGTTTATTGGATGGATTTATTGGAGGGATTTTGATCATAGTGTGAGATTCCCCTGACGTATATATGTATCCTGCAAATAAGGAGGAAACAAACACGAAGCAGCAGTGGATGGAAAAAAGTAGAGCAAATGATAAATGGAAACAATGAAATCAAATCATATATGTTGTATATGAAAGGATTCCCACACTACCCAAAGGTTTGCCCCCAGTATTTTATAAAAGCAACTTCCCTATCAAGAGAATGTTCAACAAGTTTATGCATTTCTGGAGAACATGTCATCTATTTTCTATCATATAAGCACGCTTGATACAAGTCTAGAAAAGCATCCGCATCTTGCCCAGGAGATAACGACCTCAAGGACAAGACTTTCCCACAACATGCAGACATAAGCAATCCTCACCAGATATTAGTGTTTGCGCTCACACTCAGGAATAAGGCTATGTGTTTACACTCATAGAAATGCAGCAACATAGCACACAGTCAGATTTGCAATGTCAATCCGAGTGAATAAACTTCAGATAAAGATGCACATGCATGGGCATTCTAATAATCGAAAGGACTTTGCGGGGAGAAGAAGTGAATATATTTTCTTTAATGAACAGGGCCTACTGATTGGCCACAGTGAGGGCAAAGTGCACAAGTCCTTCAGTCTTGCTGGGGATGCTTCTTCCCACCATCACTTTGAGGGCATAGTGCTTAGATGCTGGATATGCTCCTCCTTGGTCGTTTTGAGGGCAAAACGCCCAGGTTCTTTGATCTTCGCCGGGAACGCTCTTTGATTACTTTGGTGAAGCCCTGAAACTTTCCCTTGAGAGGTCCACAATTTATTGTTTGAATACAACTGGGTTCTAAGTCCTTGAATCTCGGTGAACCCTAGACGATGAGGTTTTTCATGGGTCTGAGACTGGTCGGACTAATTGCCACTGCTGTGTACCACCCCTGCCTTGGTTGTTATGGGGAAATAGGCTTCACTTTTCTCCTTTTGGAAAATTGACCTGGA
The DNA here is from genome assembly GCA_963691705.1 of Viola odorata. Taxonomy (NCBI): domain Eukaryota; kingdom Viridiplantae; phylum Streptophyta; class Magnoliopsida; order Malpighiales; family Violaceae; genus Viola; species Viola odorata. Next base: position 20,768,148 of record OY829542.1, read on the forward strand.
GCCAATTTTTCGTACTTGCTTCTGCTTTTCTTTCCTATCTTTTTTCTTTTTTCTTTCTTTTTTCTTTTTTTTTCTTTTTCTTCTCTGTTTTTTTTTTTTTTTTTGTTTTTTTTTTCTCTTTTTATTCTAACACAAAATACATAGAGCAAGTACCGTTTTCGTGCTGGCTTTCCTTGGTCTTGGTTTAAGGCAGAGGCCTTCATTTCTTGCTCTTCTCGGCGTCCTTCTAGTGCCGACCATCAATATTCAAGGATTTCTTCTTTCTTCTTTTGCAAACCTCACTCACTGTGCACCTTGCCCCCGGTTAGCAATCTCAGTCTGGCACTGTTCATTGTCTTATATATAAAAAAAGAAAATGGAAGAAAGAGCAAAGTCCAATGTCATTTTACTGCTATCCCATGGCTAATGGTGCATGTACCCTGGATATTATGCAAATCTAACTAGCACTTTAGTTTAGCATTTGCACTCATGAAAGAAGTATGGCATAAAGGCCCAAAATACTCACAGGGATGTATTTGTGACTGCTTACGTCTAAACATGCCGCGGATATAAGAGCTAGCAGGCGAGATCATGTATGTCACATAATTTCAAATGGATGCACAAGTTATCCATGATGCAGAAACATATTGAACATGCTCAATTTAGGGAAGGTTTGACAATTTTGGGGGTAGTGTGGATTTTATTTAGCAAAAAAATTGATTTCACAAAAATCTCAATAGTTTTAGCAATTCTATAGACAGAATGTGAGGACGTGGTCGCTCGCAAATTTTTTTTTTGAACAATTAAAAAAGTTGCCCCCAATATGGGAATGAATGCATACTGTTTGTACAAAATTTAAAGAGGCAGAGAGGTAGATGGACTTCTCTGAACATGTGCAACAGAGCAGAAATGACAGTCATTTCAAAGTCAGCAGGAGGAGGATTCCTCTACACTCACTGAGTAGCGTTGGGCTAAAGCCAAGGTAAAATGGACGCAAAGAGCTCATTGTTGCGAGCTATCATTCTGTATGTTTACCCCCCTGCAAAAATAATATCCCAACTATGGATGAAATGTCCCTTAATGTAGAAACGAGACTACACTAAAAGGAAAAGGCATAAAAAGAAAGGGACTACCCGGGGTTTGCGAAGCAGAAGCAGCAAGGGTAGAAATGACGATTATTCAAGAGTTGGTAGGAGGATTCCTCTGTCCCGCTGGGTAGCGATGGAATTCTTCTAGTCGTCATTTTGTTGCTTGCCCAAGCTAATGATTGATGTGCTCCTTTCGTCCACCTGAAATAAAGGGATTTAAATAGAAAGTTCAAAGGAAAAGATATCCTCAAATCTTAACGAGCAAAAAATACTGGTGAGGAACACGTGGGTTGCCTCCCACGAAGCGCCCTTGTTTATAGCCGTAGGCTCGACTATCCAAACTTCACGTTGTCAATCAATTCTATTAGATGTTTTCCATGCATTTAGTTTGATGTGAGTTATCACATGAAGTGAATGGTCTTCTAGCAAATTATTATGCAGGTAACCATGACAGGATAGGTTCCATTTCTAGCGAGGCATTATGCAGGTAACCACGACATGATTCAAATTCAGACTCGGGTTCATGACGATGTTGGAATCAAATCCTAATTATCTCCTTCTCAATCTCCCATGGATCATCACCTATCAAGATACAAAATTCAATCCATTAGTAGCATCAAATTCATGCATGTGTTAAAAGATTAACGATATTGATATGGTATGAGGAACATCCATTGGGTATGGTGTCGGGATGTTGGAGTGTTAGGGTGATCTGAGCAAAGCGAAGTAGTTGGACACGCTTTAATTTCATCTTTTCTAGCGGTTCTGTGTCTTGGGCAAGACGAATTATGACTAATCAAGGGAGACCACGCCTTAATTTCACCTTGTTCTTCTTTTTGGTGGTTCTGTGTCTTGGGCAAGACAAATTATGACTAATAAAAATGAGAGTTTTTGGACCCGGAGGATCTAGTTTATCTTCTTCAAGCCTGGTTATAAACAAAAAGTGTAAATAAGTATAATATAAATCATACAGTAATAATAATAAAAAAACACATGGATTTCGTTCTGATAAATAATTCTCCGACAACGGTGTAAAAAATAATTACAACTTATCACTAGCTACAAAAAAACATATTAAACTAGATATGTAATTAATGCTCCTTGATGAGTAGATATGTGAGAGGAAAGCAATTCCACCGAACTCCCTTTTGTCCTTTTATTCTGCAAGTACGCAGAAAAATGAACGCTAATCAGTAGTATCTGAACGGAGAATGTATATAAAGGTGAGTAATAATGAATAAAAATAGGATATAATAACAATAACAATACGGACGAAATTCAATAAGACGAAAGTAAAATCATAGCATCGCGAGAAAAATAGTGAATCATTGCATCGCAACAAGAATTATCATGGCATCATGGTAAAAGAAATGGAGAATAATGGCAATGATGAGGCACGTTGGAAATATACATACGATCATGATGCATATGTCGGGTAATTTCAACTATTTCTAACTGGCTGAAAGGCTCCCGGACGATACCATAAAAGTGGTCCCTCAGTAAATGGATACGTGATTGCTGACCGAAACATAAAGGAATCGGGGCGCTCACCCATTTAGGGGTTCTAGTCCGAGTTAGGGTTCATGAAAGCTGACTGGGACCCAAGTCCTCAGGGCTTCACTAATACCAACCTAATCCTATTTGGGAAGGCCCGGCGAAAGGGCATTATGCATGATGCGAATGAGAAGACAACAGTTGATATCAAAGCGAATAAATAAATAATAACAATAAACACCTCAAGCAAATAATTCCGGCTTCGACCCTAAAGTCCCCAGTGAAGTCGCCAAACTGTCGCACCGTCGCGAGCGAAATTCGGGATGCAAATGTGAAAACACATAACAATGAAGTCGCCACCCTATTTTTCTAAGGTTTAGGGAAACCTAAAAGTCTGAAAAAGAAGAAAATAAAACAAAAACTAAGGCACAAATAAAAAGGGTCTAAACCCGAGAACAACGGTTCGGGGTCGTTTTATGGACTCGGGAAGGTGTTAGGCACCCGAGTCTCATCCTTAAAAAGGTTACCGGTTCTAAAAAAAAGGTGTTTAAAAATCATGTTGAAAACAAGTAATTTGGCCCTCAGAGGGGGTATCGTCGCTTTAGTTCTTAAGTTTGTGAGATTGATTTTATCCTAACTATTGTCGAGTTGTTTAATAACATTTTTTTTATCCTCTAAAAGATAAAAAGGTTGGTTGTATACCTATTCCGGTTATATTTAGCCGAGTTCAAAATTAGTCCGATTACATGCAAAATTGGTGAGATTACTACCGTTTTATTAATTTTTACCAAAGCGACGCCAGTATCGTCATTGGGCCATTGCACGTGATTAATCCTATTTACTAGGTGATTCTAAGCATGCATAGACTAGCAAAGTACCGTTTTATATGAATGCGGAAAAAAAACACATTGAAAAGAGAAAAACCGGGAAGTGGGGTCGAAGCCGCGCACATAAGCACATTCGTCAAGATAGCATAAATTAAAATACAATCGTGGGGTCGAAGCCGCACATGAAACACATTCATCAAAATAAAGCGTAAATTCGTGGGGACGAAGCCGCACACGAAACAAGCATAAAATAAAGCACATTCAATGGTATAAGCATCATGCAAACTGATTAATTCGAATTCTAACAATCACGCATTAAAATACATTTATCCAAAATAAAGAGGGGAAAAAGGAAAACATACCTGGAGAGCTTTACCTGCAGATCAAAGATTAGTGGCAACAATTAATAATAAAATAGATAAATACTGCAAATAAATATTATAAATTAATTACAAATTCCCAAATAAATAAATACAACAATTAAATTCTCCATTCGAGCTCCGCAATTGGGAATGAACATCGAACTCCTCGTCGAACTCCATCAAGCTCGTCGAGCATCATCATGCAAACAAAACATACGAACAACATAGACAAATAAACGCGTATAAGTAAGGGACTCACAAATAAATTTCAAATGATTAAATATTAATAAAAATGGAATTCCTTACCCATTAAAATTGGCGTAGCATCCGATCGAGATGATAATCGTGAATTCGGTACCTGCAAAAGTGAAGAACGAGTTAATACACAATTTTAATTAAAAGGGCTTGGGCCGTAGCCCATTCTTTTTATTTTTTCTTTCATGGGCCGCAGCCCATTTTCTCCTTTTTTGCTCTTTAGGCCGCAGCCCATGCTATCTTTTCTCTCTTTTGTTGGGCCGAAGCCCAACCCTCTCTTTTTCCTTGTCAAAACGACAAGGCTCTCCTCTTCTCCTCTATTTCTTTCTTTTTTCATTTTTAGGGCTGCACGCAGCCCTCTTCTCTTCTTCCTTATTCTTTATTTTTCTTCTTTCTTTTCTTCTGTTATCTCCGGTCAGGAAGCGAGCAGTGGTGGTTTGGTGACGTGGCGCGGCTACAAGCGACGACAGCGACGGTGGCGAGGTGAGGCGGTGGGCGGAGGCTCCGGTTGGCAGTGGCGGCGAGGGAGGAGCGGCCGTGAGCCGCAGCGACGGTGAGGTGAGTTTGCTTGGTTCTGGTCAGAATTTGAGGCTGATTTTGGTGGTTGATTTGGGCAGATTTGGGGCTGGGTTTCGGCAGATTTTTTGGGTGATGTTGGGGCTGTTTTTGGTTGCTTGGGAGCTGGCTTTTGGAGGTGGATTTAGGCTATTTTTGTAGGTGATTTTGGGAGTTTTGGGGCTGTTTGGGTGGCTATTTCGGGTCAGTTTGGGAGGCTGTTTCGGGGTTGTTTTTGGGCTGTTTGGGTGTGGTTTTGGTGCAGATTTTTGGGTGATTTTGGGGTTGTTTTTGGTTGTTTGGGAGCTGGCTTTTGGAGCTGATTTTATGGCTGTTTTGAAGTGGTTGCGGGGCTGATTTGATTTTGGTTTTTTTTGCAGGTGGCTAATTAATTTGGCTGAATTTAATTTAATTGTATGGCATGGGAATTGGATTTAATTGAATTTGCAGGGATTTAATTGAATTTTTAGGGGATGATTGTTTGGATTTGTGATTTGGGCAGAGATTGGATTATTGATGGCTGAGGTCGTGATTGAAGAGGAATTGAAATGAGGGAGAGGATTTGGATTTGGCCGAGAGCTCTCTTTTTTCGTTGATTTTCGTTGGCCTTTAAGGAAAAATGGGGAGGATCTGTTCGTATCAAATCTTTGAAAAAAACAAAAGATTGTATCTTTTAAAAACAGAGAGGGGGAGCAGTGTGCGGGCTAGTGTGTAGGTTTCTTTGAAAAATGGAGGGGGTAGGATTGTGTATCTGATTTCTTTTGACAATTGGAGAGTTGAGGTAAGAAAAAGGAATCCAATGTTGGTATGGTCGTGGGAGAGAAAAAAATGGAAAAGGGAGAGATGATGATGTTCGGATGGTGGAGAGGAAATAATGAGTAAAGTAATGTAAAGTAAAGTGAAAGTGAAAAATGGGTATGATTGGTTTTTTGTGGTTCGATCCAATGATACGAGAAATTTTATTTAAAATCGATAAAAGTTCGAACGAAAAATACATACAAAATAAAATAAATAACATGAAACAAAAGAAAACAAGATAATAAATAGTAAATAAACGGAAATAATAATAATACAAAATAAGATCAAGAATGTGCGAAAAAATGAACGACTTAAGTTAATCGTGTCAAAATTCGGGTATCAACACCTAGGATTTATTCCTAGCCCATCTTAATTAATTTCAGCATGTGGGCCCGACCTAAATAATTTTTTTGTCGATTGTTCGAGTCATCTTATTTTCAGGTTTATTTAATTAATAGCTCGTGTGCCATATTTAATTAATAACTCGTATGCAAATATTTAATTTATGTCATATGCCATGTTTAATTAATTATTTATTTACTTGTTTAAATTTAAATGCATGTTCATTTGATTTACTTTTTTATTGTTTTAATTATCTTCGAACGATTACTAACATCGATTTCGCAGGCGCCAAAAATCATCAAATCTTTAATCTTTCGCAATTATCATCATTTAAATTTTTGCATGCATCAAATCATCATTTAAATTTCTCGCACTTATCAACTGTCATCATTTAAATTTCTCGCGCTCATCAAATCATCATTTAAATTTTCGTATGCATTAAATCATCATTTAAATTTCTCGCACCTATCAACTGTCATCATTTAAATTTCTCGCACTCATCAAATCATCATTTAAATTTTCGTATGCATCAAATCATCATTTAAATTTCTCGCACTTATCAACTGTCATCATTTAATTTTTTCGCACTCATCAAATCATCATTTAAATTTTCGTATGCATCAAATCATCATTTAAATTTCTCACACTTATCAATTGTCATCATTTAAATTTCGGATGCATCAAATCATCATTTAAATTTTCGTATGCATCAAATCATCATTTAAATTTTCTGCACTCGTCAAACCATCATTTAAATTCTCGCATGCATCAAATCATCATTTAAATTTTCTTGTACTCATCAAATTATCATTTTTATTATCGTATGCGTCAAATCGCCCTTTTTATCTTCGTACTCGTCAAAATCATTATTTAATTCTTCGATGCATATCAACTATTTATTTAAATTTTTGCATTCATAAACTACTTATTTATTTTTCGAGCTATCACTAACACTCTCATTTTGTAGGTTTAAAATTTAAGCTTCGCTCGAAAGTACGCCTTTCTTTCCCTTTTATTTATTCAATGCTTTCCGTAAGTATTAATCGTATGCATGATATATAGAATCGCTAGAATTAAAATCAACCCACATGAACAATTTGTTTAAAGACTTGCTTAAATTGCCATGTTCGTTTGATTTTAAATTCAGCTTATATTGACTGCATGTATTTGGTGGCTTCGATCCCACATTAGTTTATCATTTCAAAACCTCTCATTTAATCTGTACTCTGTTAAGCTATCCCTGATAGAATCACGTAGTAATTAATTTAATCATGCATGGTCCGATGATGAAATAGAGGGCGCTCATTCAGTCTTACGGAAAATCCAGTCCCATCACACTACCGTCAGGAATAATCGATCGGTCTTGAAAATGGTAACCCTGTCCGAAAAGATTTTTAAAACGGTAACCCCGTCCAACGATCAATTATTCCTGAACGGTCCCGATCATAGAAAAGACTAAAGTGACGATTCCTCTAAGGACCCACTTTTAAAATGCATTTTTATCAAACACCTCTCTTATCAACCGGTAACCATTTTCGGATGTGAATCGGGTGCCTAACACCTTCCCGAGTCCATAATACGACCCCAAACCTTTGTCTTGGGTTTAGACCCTCTTTTTGTGCCTTTAGTTTTTTATTTATTTTATTTTATGCCATGATGATTAGGTTCCCTAAGCCTAGAGACAAAATTAAGGTGGCAACTTCATTGCATGTTGCGAGGCGTCCTTTTACGCCGAGCATCGTAAGGTCTTAGATTCATCGTACACTCGCGAATAACTTTTTGTTAATTTTCGGGGCACGACACTGTGTAAATAAACCTAATCAAACGTATTTTTAAAAATTAATTGAATTATTTAATTAATTAAAATAGTCGCACCTTTAGCTAGGTCTTGTTAGGCTTCTTGGCACCATGGCTACTAGAGTCTAAAGCCATTGTTTATCCTTCATCTTTTTCTTGTAATCAAATTCCTTAAACTTCCATTTAAGTGGGTTAATTTATTGGAAAGAGATCCTTAGTTTTTGTATAGAAAGGTTGCTTGATCTTGTTATCAAGAGGGTTTTCTCGGATTCTAAGTTCCATTTATGTTATCATCCATACACCTCTAAACACCCCTTCATTTCCGCTGCATTTCCATACTCCATTTCCCCACAAAAACGTCCATCATCCATCCGAACCTGTTGCTACCCGATTTTTGACTTTTCGTCACAACTTTATGCATTTTTACGTTTATCACCTTTAATAGCTCTTCTAGGTCAATTTTTTGTCGATTCTTGGTCCTAGGCTAGTTTGTTTAATATTCCATGTCATTTCATGTACTTTCAATTTTTTCGTACTTTTAACTGTCTTTTCGCTCGAACTCTTCTCGGTCCCGAGTAAGTTTCCTCGGACCGTGGGTCGGGTGCGTAATTTCTTTAATTGATAATTACGTACTATTTTTCTCTTTCACACCCTCTCATTTGGTTTCGTTCAATTTTTACCGTAAGGACATTTATTTTACGTCCGAACCTTTTAACATTTCCGAAAGAGAAAATAAATGCGCTAAATCAAGTTTTGCATTTCTTCACTGTATACTAGTTTTCTCGTCTTATTTTTCTACACGTCGTGGTTTCCTCAGCTCGGATTTATTTTCACTTTCGTACGATTTCGCTCGTACCAAAATATCCCGTTCGTATCCAAAATCATGCATGAATATCCAAAATTACCTCACATTTCTTCCTAGGTAGGTTTGCCGACTGCAATTCATCATCACAAACATCCCCTCGGCAATCCTAGACCACACAAGCCCAAACTTGGACTCCAAGCCGGCCGTCCTTATCCTTCCACCTCCCCCGACAATTCTCGGCCAAGCAAAGCCCAACCGACCCCAAACCTCAACCCTATAAATAAAGCACTTCAAGCAACAAGAAAAAAAGGGGGACCAATCCGGCGCTAGTCCCTCCCAAACCACTCCAGTAGTAGAGGAAAGGTAAGCTTTCTCACTCTAGCTTTCTTTTAATTTCGTTTATGATCTTAATGAAGTGATAAATTGCTCAAACCTGGTTCAAATGCTTTGTTGTCATGCCAATTTCATTTACCTTTCTTCAATTTAACTAATCGTTGTATAAGTTGATTAATGGAAGTTATGCATCTTAATTAAGTTTACTATTCACTTGTTAAAATCCCTACTGTTTTGATTTAATTTTTTTTGCTGTTTTGCTTTGTTTGAGTTGTTGGCATGTTGATTGATTTATTTGAGTCATTTTTGGGTGGTTAAAAGAAGGTTGAGTTTCTTTGGTCGCCGACCATGATGCCGGCGACGTGAAAAAGAAAGAGGAAGAAGAAAGGGAAGAAGATGATGCTGGGCGCTGGAAAGAAAGGAAAGAAAGGTGATTGTTTTAAATTAAAAGGTTTGGGCTTGGATTAATTCCAAGCCCATTTTTTGTTGTCCAAAAAATCAAACATGGGCCTAAGCCCGACCCATTAAATTTTTTGTATATTTAAAACGTGCATTATTTTCGTGTTTTATTTAAATGTTTATGCCATGATTATTTATTTATGCCATGTTTAATAAATCGTATGTTTAAATCATATGCTTGTTTAATATTTCGTACAAATGCTTTTAATTATTTATCGCAATTGTTGTAATAATTAATTAATGCTTTTAATTATTCATCTCAATTGTTTGTAATAATTAGTTAAATGCTTTCATTAATTATCCCAACTTGTTGTAATAATTAAAGAATCGACTTGTTGTAATAATTGGTTAGATTAATTATTCCGACCTCCAATTTGTAATAATTAAATAAGTAGTTATTATTATCAACTGTTGGTTTGTAATAATTAGTTAAGTAGTTAAAAATCATGTATGTCTGCTTATACCTATGTATTTATTACTTGTCGTTAACCATGGTTTTGAAGGGATGGATCGATCGGGGTTCGTCAAGTCGGGTAAGTTTATCTTAAACCCTTTTATTTATTTGAATGAATGTCTATTTATTTTTATGCTTTGAATGAATGTTTATCAAAGAGGTCAAAACCTCAAATTACCTCGTATGCAGGACTCCCTAGTAGGCGCTAGAACTACCCATTCGTATGCATGACATATGGAATTGCCAAAAATAATAAAATCAACTCACATGCTTACGTGTTTACGTCGCTTATTTTTTATGAAATTAATTGCGATACATTGATATATGAGTATGGTTGTCCCAATACCACGCAAAATATGTGTGCATACATTAATCGGTATTTTGTTAGTTTTGCCATGACAGATCACGTAGTAATGAATCATGCATGGCCCAATGATAAGGGGGAACGTCCACTCTAGCATACTAACAAACGGTAAACCCGTCCTTCGGTCCCAATTGGAAATAACAAGTCCCAACAAAAAATGCTAAGATGTAACGTCACCTTGGAGGGCCCAAATTACACGTTGAAAATATTTTCAAAACACCTCGCATACCGGTAACCTTTTTAGGATGTGACTTGGGTGCCTAACACCTTCCCAAGTCCATAAATACGACCTCGAACCGTTGTTCTTTGGTTTAGACCATTCGTGCCTTAGTTTGTTTATTTTCTATGCCATAACGATTAGGTTCCTTAAACCTTAGAAAATTAGGGTGGCGACTTCATTTTGCATGATGTTAAGACAAGTCCAACGCTTGTCTCACATTGTGGCCCGTCCCAAACCTCTACTCGTTTTCAACGAAAAAGGGGTGCGACAAAACCCATCACCATCCGAACCCATCAAGGAACCATCCGTGCGCGAGGACTAGATCCATTGCTCTTCATCGACGCCTTCATCTTCTCGTGAGGCGCTTTGGCCTTATCATGATTAAAAAACTTAAGGGTGTAATAGATTTTTAATTTTTAAAATTACCTATTTATTAAAATTGAATAAATCTATTATTCAACCACTTATTTAATTAATTAACCTACCTATTAAACCCTAAACTACAAAGCATCTATTTAGGGATTCACCTGCATTCAATGACCAACAACTTCAATCGGAATCCAACGACTTTACACTAAAGATACCAGGTATTTTCAATTTCACTTCATTAATTATCGGTTTAATTAAAATTTTTATCAATTATTATGGATGCAACTGGATTTTATCAATTATTATCGGTTTAATTAAAGATTTTATCAATTATTATGGATGCAACTGGATTTTATCAATTATTAAAGATTTTATCAATTATTATTGTAACTTGCACAAAAATTGAATATAAATATATGAAAATAAGATAAATCACAAATTGAATGTAATTAATTGGTTTGTGAGTGGATGCAAAATCTAAAATTTACCATTCGTTGAGACTAACCTTTTGAAGGTGAAGAAGAAGAGTGATGGTGATGATGAAGCAGTTGCACGCAGGTAGGTTAATTAATTTAATAGGTAGGTTAATTAATTGAATAACTTAATTAATTAAAACTATATTTCACAAACCCAACATCCAACGAGTTAAATTTGAAAGGATGTCTAATTATTTGGTTTGTGACTAAATACAAATTCTGTGTAAATCAACCTAATCAAACGTATTTTTTAAAATTAATTGAATAATTTAATTAATTAAAATAGTCGCACCTAGGGGTGGGCATCGGTCGGTAGTTCGGTATACCGACCGAAATATTTCGGTATTCGGTATACCTAATGCCTAAAAATAATTACCATACCGTACCGAACTAAATTTCAGTACCGTACCGAAATACTGAATTTAGTTCAGTACGGTATTTCGGTATACCCAAATACCAAACTTAATTCTTCATGAGTTAATAAAATGCAAAAGAATTTATAAAAAATACAATCAGCATATATATATATATATATATATTGCAACAGTAAAAAGAAACAGTGGAGTAATGCATACTCCTTAACAATGCAACAGTGGAGTATGCATACAGTGGCCTCATTAATGTAGCAACAGTAATGCAACAGTGGAGTATGCATTATATATAACACGACTTCTTCCTCTTTATAATAGATCTGAATAACAGTTCACCCAATTAAGACTACACAGCCAAGCCATAAATGACTCTAAAGCATTTTACCAACATAAAAAATTACAAAAACAAAAGGAAAATAGAACTCGGTAATTATTTTGTATAAGTACATGACATTTTGGTACGGTAGGTTCGGTAATACCGAACCTATCAAATCTAATACCATACCGTACCGAAATACCGAACAGTAAAAATGTGTAAAAAAATACCGACCGAATTTGCATTATTTCGGTACGGTACCGCGGTAATTTCGGTACGGTAATTCGGTGCCCACCCCTAGCCGCACCTTTAGCTAGGTCTTGTTAGGGTTCTTGGCACCATGGCTACTAGAGTCTAAAGCCATTATTTATCCTTCATCTTTTCCTTGTAATCAAATCCCTTAAACTTCCATTTAAGTGGGTTAATTTATTGGAAAGAGATCCTTAGGTTTTGTATAGAAAGGTTGCTTGATCTTGTTATCAAGAGGGTTTTCTCGGATTCTAAGTTCCATTTATGTTATCATCCATACACCTCTAAACACCCCTTCATTTCCGCTGCATTTCCATACTCCATTTCCCCACAAAATCGTCCATCATCCATCCGAACCCATCACCATCCGAACCCATCAAGGAACCATCCGTGCGCGAGGACTAGATCCACTGCTCTTCATCGGCACCTTCATCTTCTCTTGAGGCGCTTGGGCCTTATCATGATTAAAAAACTTAAGAGTGTAATAGATTTTTAATTTTTAAAATTACCTATTTATTAAAATTGAATAAATCTATTATTCAACCACTTATTTAATTAATTAACCTACCTATTAAACCCTAAACTACAAAGCATCTATTTAGGGATTCCCCTGCATTCAACGACCAACAACTTTAATCGGAATCCAACGACTTTACACTAAACATACCAGGTATTTTCAATTTCACTTCATTAATTATCGGTTTAATTAAAAAAATTATCAATTATTATGGATGCAACTGGATTTTATCAATTATTAAAGAATTTATCAATTATTATCGGTTTAATTAAAGATTTTATCAATTATTATGGATACAACTGGATTTTATCAATTATTAAAGATTTTTTCAATTATTATGGTAACTTGCACAAAAGTTGAATATAAATATATGAAAACAAGATAAATCACAAATTGAATGTAATTGATTGGTTTGTGAGTGGATGCAAAATCTAAAATTTACCATTCGTTGAGACTAACCTTTTGAAGGTGAAGAAGAAGAGTGATGATGATGATGAAGTAGTTGCACGCAGGTAGGTTAATTAATTTAATAGGTAGGTTAATTAATTAAAGCTATATTTCACAAACCCAACATCCAATGAGTTAAATTTGAAAGGATGTCTAATTATTTGGTTTGTGACTGAATACAAATTCTGTGTAAATCAACCTAATCAAACGCATTTTTTAAAATTAATTGAATAATTTAATTAATTAAAATAACCGCAGCTAGGGGTGGGCATCGGTCGGTAGTTCGGTTTACCGACCGAAATATTTCGGTATTCGGTATAATACCGAATACCTAAAAATAATTACCATACCGTACCGAACTAAATTTCGGTACCGTACCGAAATACCGAATTTAGTTCGGTACGGTATTTCGGTATACCCAAATACCAAACTTAATTCTTCATGAGTTAATAAAATGCAAAAGAATTTATAAAAAATAAAATCAGCATATATTTTTAGCTAGGTCTTGTTAGGGTTCTTGGCACCATGGCTACTAGAGTCTAAAGCCATTGTTTATCCTTTATCTTTTCCTTGTAATCAAATCCCTTAAACTTCCATTTAAGTGGGTTAATTTATTAGAAAGAGATCCTTAGTTTTTGTATAGAAAGGTTGCTTGATCTTGTTATCAAGAGGGTTTTCTCGGATTCTAAGTTCCATTTATATTGTCATCCATACACCTCTAAACACCCCTTCATTTCCGTTGCATTTCCATACTCCATTTCCCCACAAAAAAACGTCCATCATCCATCTGAACCCATCAAGGAACCATCTGTGCACGAGGACTAGATCCATTGCTCTTCATCGGCGCCTTCATCTTCTCTTGAGGCGCTTGGGCCTTATCATGATTAAAAAACTTAAGGGTGTAATAGATTTTTAATTTTTAAAATTACCTATTTATTAAAATTGAATAAATTTATTATTCAACCATTTATTTAAGGGTGCAATAGTAATTTAAAGAAATAAGCTCTTTTGTGCTTTTTATATAGTATAGATATAGATATAGATATAGATAGATAAGCTTTCAATTACCAAGATGGGTGATGTGAAAAGAAAAACAATACGGTCCCAGCAGAGTCTCTATTGTTTACGGTGATGATTGAGCATACGTGGAGAGAAACCCACCAGGCACCAGCGTTGTGTCAAGCTCGCTTCTGCTCTCTCGACCACCTTGGAATCCGCCGCGGCGACGTCGTAAGTCTAACTTATATTTCTTTTTTACTCTGTTTTTGTCTGTCTATTTTCTTTCTGAGTTGGAAGTTCTGTGCTTGATTTGATGACGAATGCAAGTGTTTACCAGTTTTACAAGTGACTATTAAGACTTCTAAAACATACAAGTTTATTTATTCATGACTAACCATGAAAAAGAAAAGGAAAAAAAAGGAACTCATTAATACAGGTTTCTCATGTATGCAGTATCTAGGTGCTAATTTCCAAGGGGCTTGGATCAAGTGATGCTAATTTGGAGAGCTCTTGATTGTCTACCAATATACCCATTTCTTGTTCATCCAATGCCACCCAAGCTTCTACGCCGTCACCGACTTTAGTATCGTTCAGAATGACCATATTCATGAACACTGAACCTCTCATACCGACACAGGTAGCCCACACAGGCCTTCCCCATCCAAAATCAACATCATAAAACCCAAAGTTACACCAGCTGGAGAACACGTAGCAGTCTACTTCATCTCTGGATGCCAGTTCGCCTATTTCTCTCAATGATTCGGACATTATATGATTCCTTTCATCGCCTTTTAGCTGGTAAGCAAAATCAGCATCGATTTTTGAAACAGCTTTCCTTACGTCACCCACCAAGTCAATTGGTTCTGCTTTGTGCTGATGATTAGCGCTGTACTGTGCAGCAGTTAACCACACAAGGTTTCCAATGGAATTATCTGTCAAGGGAGGCGACAATCTCCGACGCAGATTCACTAAGTGTGTGAGTACAGAAGATCGACGGAATCCATGCATCTTCTCGGAGGTAGCCATCATGCATTTCCACAGGAAAGCTGAAACCACCTCCACTCGACTGGGGTGTTTCACCCAAGAACTGGCTGCCAGGGACTTTAGGTTGTTTATCACTGAAGAGTCAAAGACAAACCTCCTGGTAACGCACTTGCCCATTCTTAACATAGAACCCAGGGCAGCCATCGATGCGTCTTTGAGCCATAGATCATGTGCGGGGAAGAGTGAACTAGAGATGAAGTCAGGATATTTTGCTTCCTTAATGCCACGAGCTGTGGCAGCCCAGCCGTTGAGAAAAACACTCAATGAAGCACCGTCCATGATTTTGTGAGAAAGGGTCGTGCCAACAGCAATACCACCGCACTCGAAGACATTTGCTTGAACATTCGTCACAGAAGTGCCGACCGTTGATTCCTTGGTGAAGAAGTCACATGGAATGAATTGATGCAACGACAGAGGGTCAGGTTTTGTGAGGAATTCATTGAGCTGACAATTAACTCTGGTTTCCACAAAGCACGCCCCTTCATCATTACACTCGATGGAGAGCTCGTCTTTGATCTCTCCGGCAAGAGGGTAAAAGCGAGTTAAGGTTTCCGATAGAGATCTTTTTAGAAGCTCTAATCTTCTGGCGATATCGAAACAGGTAGAATTCCCGACCGATGGGTAGAAGAATATAATTGGAGCATATGGAGAAGCAATAGCAATGAGCTGATCCAAAATCGAAAGCTTGTAAGTTCGAAGGTGGGGTGGTGTGGGGGAAGAAGGTTTTACATTTTCTCTTGAAACAACTCTCATTTTCATTTCCATTTCTATTGTGCTTTTGCTTGAAGTTGATTAATGCAAGTGTCTTTTGCCTGAAGCTTTTTTATATACATGTAAAGCGTGCACAACAGTCTTATAACTTCATTGTTATGACAAATTAGTAGTAGGTGCTCGGGTTTTGCTATATGACATCCTTTTGAATAAGATACTCAAACTCAAATAAGATAAAAACACGCTATATATTTGCTTCATCATTTAGTTTTTATTATTTATTTCTATTTCTCATCTCATCTCATCTTATGGAGTTAAATTCAAGTTCGTATCTCATCTCCACCTATAAAAAAATATTCTTAAAATTAATTTATTAGAATTAATTAGTTATTATCGCGATCAATCAAATAAGACATATATACCATTTCGAAAGGATATAAAGTTTGCTTAACTGTTTGCACAGTTTCATACTCTGAAGAGAAACATTAATTAAGGGAAATTATGTGGCATAAATTTAGTTTATTTTTGCTCTATGTTTTATATAATAAGTTGATGTGTATATGTCACATAAAAGGAAGGACACCATGGAAAACAAACTAATGAAAACAAAACTTTTTTTATCATAAGTTTTATCTTGAAGGCAACTTCATTATCATAATTTTAATCATTAAATAAGTGGAAACAAAAGGAAAACGTAATTTTCACTTACGTTTCTTCTTTTATAAATTTTAAAAGTTCTAAATTAATTTTATTTTAATAAAGTACTCCCTCTGTTCATAATTAATAAACGTTTGGAGTCTAAAATTTTATCTATAAATAATAGACGTTTTGGTCCAATTAATATACTTTTGGCCCCACTTGTAAGTAAAAAGTTATTTTATGGTGAGTCAGAATCTGAAAAAAAAATTGAGAAAATTTTTGAGCCACAGGTGGACCAAAGTGGTTATCATTGACAGCACTTTTTCAAAATTTATTTATTTTCTTAAAATTTGTATCCTCCCTCCAAACATCCATTAATCAAATAGGTAATAATTGAAAGAATAATACTCTCTCTAATTTTCATAGTTGACCATTTAATTAAATTTTTAGATAAAAAAATAATTATTTTTAGTTAAAAGTAATGAAAAAGATGGAGTGTCTATTGGAATTGTAAAAAAAAAAATATAGCTCATTGGCTGATTTTTGTGATCAATTATTAAAAAATATAAAATAAGTAAAAAAACATCATTAAAACTTTAAAATTTAAAGTGAACAATCTAAAAAAATAAAAAAGCTGTTACCCAGATCAGTCGGCTAAAAAAATTAATCAAGAGGAAGTACTCAGTGTAGTTTTTTGACTTATTTGTGTATGGCATTTAAAACCAATTAAGGGCAAATTGACTAAGAATACACTTGAAATAGGATGACGACAATATTAACAATAAGTTAAAGAATCCAATTAAGGAATACTTTACTCACGAACTTTAACATAATACAATTATTATTATTTATTATTAATATTTTTTTTAATAATCGGTGGATGTGAGATTCCTATTAGCATAGTTTTAAAAACCGAATCGGACAACGAATCGGAAACGAAAATTTCATGGTTCAATCGGGTTCGACCAGATTGACCCATTGGATCGTTTTAAACCGTTCACACATCGAACGTTCAATCTTAAATAATTGAACCGGCTGGTTCAATGTCTATAATGGGCCGGCCCATGCATGTAATAGGCCGACCCATCAAATTTTCCATATTTAAAAAAAAAAACACATACAAAACGACATTGTTTTGGTTTGGCAAAATGGCTTTGACACTGAAATTGACCCAACCGGGTCGATAGCGGGTCGACCGAGTCGCTAGTTTTAGGTCAACTGAGTCACTGGTTTTATAAAAACTGACCGAGTTGACCGATTTTTTCCAGTTCATATGTAGGTCCGATCAAATAACTGAACCGAACCAAAAACCTCTTTTGATCACGATTTTTCCGGTCCGACCATCAGGTCGGTCCGGTTTTTAAAACTATTCCTATTAGTACTTTCATTATCGTCTAGACAATAAAAATAAAAAAAGGTTAGATGTTTATTGTAATCCCTAGGTGTGTCAAAATGGGTTCGACCCGTACCCGACCCTCATTTTGACCCGTCGAGTCATTATTTTTTGACCCGTTAAATAACGGGTCAGAAACGATTCGACCCGTCTGACCCGTCTAAATTTAAAAGGTTTAGGGTTTTACTCTCCTCTCTGCTTTTCTCGACTCGTCCTCTCCTCGTGCTGCTGCTGCTTTACTCGTCCATCCACCTCCGTCCGCTACCATCTTTACAACCTTATACCCATCTCCCTATCTCTCCATCATCAAATCCACAGATCCCGGTTGTCGTTCTTCTCCTCCCTGCTTTCTTCCCTCGACTCTTCGGCCCATTGGGTCGTTCTTCCCCTTCCCTCTTCTCTGTACTTCCTTCTTAACCTTAATCTTCTCAACTAATGCTACTGTTATTATTTGATTTGATTCTGTTTCTAATGAAGGAGGAGGTGTTGCATTGCTTTCTAGGAATGGCACGTGCCGGAGCCAAGGCACGAAATTGTGAGCAAATGCTTTCCCTCTGTTCTAATAATTTCGGTTGTTATTACTTTTTCTTGTGATAAAATTGAAGAAAAGGGATTATTTACCCCACATTCGTCGTTTATGTTTTAGCCCAGTATTTAACTAGCTGAGCTCTGATCTCCCCTGCCTTACCAAGGATGGAAGCCATGTCCTCAACCCCCTGCCATTTCTTGTAAGCTGATTTGATTATGTTGTTGTCATACCATTTAAAGGCAGCGTTATGTATGATGAATTGCTTGCTAGTGGATATGAAGATTGGAATTTCTATGTAATGCAGATGGTATACTATGGTACATGCTGATGGCTTGATTTTACAAACTTTTGACTACTTGAAGCAACATGGGTTGCAAGGGTTTATAAACATATGGCCACGGCCCACTGCAAACTGCTTGGAAAATTATTGCTTGCTATGCAGCATTGGAGGCTGCACTTCAGCTTCTCTTACCTGGTAAAAGGGTTGAGGGTCCTATTTCTCCTGCAGGGAACCGGCCAGTTTACAAGGTGCTGTCTACGTGGTTCTTTCTTTATTCATATGATGGATGCTTTATGTTTCACATGTTGTTTGATTGTATGTAAATAAAGAAACTGCAGTGTGTATTTTGCTCATCTTGTCAAAAGGTATTATAAAACGGACAAAGATGAGAACTATACAATCATAATTTTGTTTCTCTGTTTCTTGCCGTGTAGATCTTGTGATATGGTTGCTATTGCTAAGCTGATGAATGCAACTCTTGTTCTTCCTTTCCTTGATCACCAGTCGTTCTGGACGGATCCTAGGTATCGTTAGTTCATCGTTTCCTGCAGTTTCAGAGAATTGGATCATCATCAAACAACAACCAGGTCCTCTTATAGATTAAACATAACCTCCATCTCCATTTCCAGCACTGCTTCTTCTCCCATTTTTTGTATGGAGAAAATACAATGCTAATTATGTGTATGTGAAAATGCAGCACTGCAGGCAAAATCAGGATATTATAACAGTTGGGATCACTGCTTATACCCAGATACCCTTCTTCGCAAATGCAAAAGGGTATTCTTGACTCGTACAACATGAATCCTTTCAGATTGAGTATGGGTCGCTTGTATTGTTTGTTGTAGTCATGGATTTTCTTTGCCAACTGTGGAACATAATGTCCTGATCAAGAAAGAAGCCTAACACAGATTTAACTGCATGTCATACATATGGTCAGTTTAATTACACTGTGACTAATGACAACTGTGACATACCCACACTTGTCGAGCTGTAGATGGTATAATGTTTTATTAAGTATTTCTTTGTAAGGAATTGCTGTGATTAAACTACTTAGGTTGGTCTATAGTTTTTTTGGACTCTATCTTTTACCAAGTGTGATTATGCATGATCTCCTTTTTCGGTTCGTTGAATAGGTGAGAATTAGATAATTGTTTCTTTTTTTTGCGTTAAGATTTGCATGTAGTGAGTAGAAGATGACATAAAACCTCTTCATCTTTTTTTTTGGAATTAGTTTCATGTCATTTTCTTCTAAGAATCTAAACTGCATGTATAGAATTAATTTTACTTCCGATTGCTAGTTTTCGTTTAAATATATGCAATTTTAATGTTAGAATTAGTACAAATGTAATTTGTTTAATGTTTATGCTAAAATTTCATTTTTAAATCCGTTTATTTCATTGTAGTATTTGTTTAGAAATTTAAATGCATAAAATATATAGTATGAAACTTGTTAACCGAAGAATCATGTCAATAACTTGTTTTTAAAAAATATTTATTTTAAAAATTTTCGTAAAGAAAATTGATATTTTAAATGAACCGTTACTTTTAAAAACAAAAACCCATATCAAAAATAAAATGTAAAAAAATTTAAAATTCGGGTCAAAAATTTGGGGCGGGCCGACCCACCCGAATTTGAGCGGGTTGACCCGCCTTATAACGTTCACGGGTCGTGTGAGGGTCATGCTGACCCGTTTACGACCCGTTTGACCTTCTGGAATTTTACCTTCATAAAAACAAAACATGCCAAAACGATGGCGTTTTGGCTAATTAAAACGACGTCGTTTTATTTAACGGGTCGGGTTGACCCGCTATCATGCTGGTCAGAAACGGGTCGGGTTGACCCGCTATCATGTTGGTCAGAAACGGGTCGGGTCAGTTTTCGACCCTCGACCCAACGGGTTACGCTAACGGGTCGGGTCGGCCCGTTTGACACCCCTAGTAATCCCTATGTTTGTCTAAAATTTTAGAATTAGTCCTTACATTTATTTTGGGTTGAAATTAATCCTTATGTTTGTATAATTTGATGAAATCAATCCAATTGATTTAATTTAATTAATTTTTATTTTCAAAAATTCAAAAAAAATGTTAATCTTTATTAAAATTCTACGTGGAATTAATAACAAAGATTAAAAAAAATATTTTGACCATGTTATCATTCCATATAAGATATTAATCAGTAAAGAAACATATTTTCTAAAATTTCTTCAAAATAAAAATTAATTTAATTAAATTAAATTAATTGGACTGATTTCAACCATTTATATAAATATGAGGATCAATTTCGACTAAAGACAGACATGAGAACTAATTCTAAAATTTTAGACAAATATAGGAATTAAAATAGGAATTTAGCCAAAAAAATTACATTTACTTTTTTTTATAAATAAAGTAGATTTTGTTTAGATTATTTTGTAACTATTTATGTAATTTGTTTAGATTATGTTGTAACTATTTATGTAAATAAAAAAATAATACATACTAATCATGTATTGTCATACTAGTGAGAAATATTGTTCCTATTTTTTTTTAGTAGTCCTCTTAGTTCCTTTTGATAAAAAATTATAACCTCTGTAAGGTTCAAAGAAGGTTGAGTCACCCAATATGATTTATCTTATTTCCAATTTTAAAACTTAAGAATATTTTTAAAATTGTTTATAATAAAACATTAATATCTACTTTTCCCTTTCTTAATTGCCTACCTAACTAAATGCTTATCGTTTCTATATTGCCTACCTAACTAATTTCATCTTTTCTAATGAAATATGACTTTATATATATTTTTTAAATCTCATGTTAAAGTTTAATCAAATTCATGACACCTTTTTTTAAAAAATTGGTACATTTAAAATAAATTTAGGAGAGAAAATTAATAGGTACAATAATTAATGATTTCTCTTGTCTACCTTAATCGTCTAGTACTTAGAAACTGAAAAAGTATTTGCTTTTATAGAAAATTAAAATTACCATTATTACCAAGTATATATTACTCTAAATGAAGAAAAAAAATCTCTATACGAATCAATCTCAAATTACCTGAATTAAAAAAAAAATGAAAAGATTGGACTCTATAACTTAACACTATGATGAGTGTTTGATGATGAAGTTTAGTAATAAGTGGAGTCTATAGAATACTACACTGTGATGAGTGGTAGAGAATTAATCATCCTAATTACCTAATTAGTGGAGTAATTAATCACCCATCCAACATTATAGAGTCTGTAAGAGGTTGGGGGATTGGAAAGAGAAAAAGGTTGTCCCAGGCAGGTAGGGAAGTCTTGATTAAATCGGTCATCCAGTCAATCCCTACGTATCTGATGAGCTGTTTCGAGATTCCTATCTCCATCTGCGATGATTTGGAAAAAGCTACTAGAAGGTTTTGGTGGGGCGGTTGCGCGAATGAGCGCAAGTTGCACTGGGTTTCCTGGGATAAGCTTTGTCGGTCTAAGGAGGTGGGTGGTTTGGGTTTTAGGAAGGTGAGAGAGTTTAACCTAGCTCTTCTTGCCAAGCAAGGTTGGCGGATCCATAAGCACCCTAACTCTCTGCTCGCCAAAATCTTGAAAGCTAGATACTTTCCGCACGCTGACTTCCTGGAAGCCGGTGTGGGTTCTCATCCTAGCTATGTCTGGCGGAGCATTCTAGCTGGCCATGAGGTTCTCCAGAAAGGTTGTTTTTGGCGGGTGGGGAATGGGAGGAATATCAGGATTTGGAAGGTTCCGTGGCTCCCCTCGGTATCTGATGGGATGGTCTCTTCCCCTGTCTCGATGCTTGGGGAGGAGGCGACTGTGGCCGAGCTTATCGATATGGATCGGCGGTGTTGGAAATCCAATCTTGTTGAACAACTCTTTCTTCCGCGGGAGATATCAGAAATTCTAAGCCTGCCGCTCACGCGGAATGAGGCGAATGATACTCTTGTGTGGAGGGGAACTACGAATGGGAAGTATTCTGTTCGCAGTGGGTACCACAACCTTTTAACTACTAGTTCACATGCGGATACTGCTCGGACTGGAGGGTGGTGGAAATTTTTATGGGGTCTTTCCATTCCGCCAAAGATTAAGAACTTTACTTGGAGATTGGGGAATGACTCTCTCCCGACCAGAGTTAATCTGGGTAGAAGGGGTATTGCTTGAGATCCGGTTTGCCCTTGTTGCAATGGGGAGATGGAGTCGGCACCGCACTTGCTATTGTCTTGCCCTTTCGCTACCGAGGTGTGGGCTAGGTTTGATCTTTGGAGCAGAATCCCTCCGGCTCATAGAGATAATTGGGTTGATTGGCTTTTAGTAGCCCGGGGGGCTCTTGACCGGTCGGATCTCGAAAAGCTTCTAGCCATTCTCTGGTCTCTGTGGACTTCGCGGAATCGTAGGATTTTTTGCCAGCGTGCAGAATCTGCCGGTGAGGTCTTTTTTAGGGCCGGAAAGCTTTTATCTGATTTTCGTGAGGCCCGGGTTTCGCAGCAGGGATCCCCTCCCCCCTCTCCCCAGCTTATCCAGCCCATGGTGCAGAAGTAGAAGCCTCCTCCGACGGGTGTGATTAAAGTCAACACTGACGCTGCTGTTGGAGCCGCGGGCTTAGGTCTCGACTTTATCGCTTGTAATGACTGGGGTGGAACGATTTTCTCTGGGGCAATCTTCCTCCCTCACAGGTCTGACCCGCAAACGGCCGAGGCCTTAGCTATGCGAGATGCTATGTTTCAAGCCAGGCAGTGGGGGTGCGAGAGGATTATCATTGAATCAGACTGCCTTCAGAACATCTTAATTCTGTCCAGTGGTGATTTTCCTTTAAATTACTCTGGTTTGGTGCTGGAAGAAGTTCACCGTCTTGCTTCTTCGTTCCGCTGTTGCTCCTTTTTGCATACTAGTAGATCCTCCAACGTCCCTGCCCATGAGTTAGGACATTTGGCTCTGATTTCTAGATTAGGAAATGTTTGGTTAGGGGAATGCCCGAGGCGATCGAGCTTTTTGTTTCTGCTGATGGTATTTAATTTATGGTTGCCTTTCTCAAAAAAAAAAAAAAAAAAAAAAAAACATTACAATACGCGGACATGGAGAAACGGGTTTATTTTATTCTCGGGGAGTTTCACACACAATCTCAAAACTCTCACCACAGGAAAAGTTACATAAGATATTAATTTTTTTCTCTCACTCTTAAATTCCATTCTAACAAAACTCTCTCCAAATAGCCCCCAATTTTATTTCCGTTACTTACATTTACCCCTAATTTAATTGCCATTAGTCAAACACACACTCGCAACTTTGCACGAACACCGTTAAAAAGTTACCGTTAGTCACATTTTTCTCCCCAAAATAATATCATTTTAAAAAAAATAAAAAATTTAAATATTGGAATATAATGGAAACTTAATCGAATATGTATTTAACTACATGATAACTAATTAAATGTGAAAAAAAAACTAACTCTACATATATTAACAGAAAGTAAATTAATCGAGGGTTGAGAACTAACTCTATTTTTTTAATAAGCTTTTTTTTTCTATTTTTTTTTTGAATAAGCTGAGAACTAACTCTATAATCTACCAAATAAAAGTATATGTACATTATTATACTAAATTAGAATTATGTAAAATTTAAAATTTGTTTGTTTATTAGAAAAAAATAGTATATTATTAAATTATGTTTATTTATTCAAAAACAAATAAAATATGAATAAAAATATAGGTTTTCTTTAGATTTTTTTCAATTATAGTAATTTATTTATTTTTAAAGTTAGATCAGATTTTTAGGATTAACTTATTAGAGACTATTTTGGTTTTTCTATGAAAAAGATGGGTTAGTTAATTCGGTAGTTCTTTTAAATATATAATTTCTACGAAACAAAAAATATATAAGTTTAAATTTTACATAATTATAATTTAGTATAATAATATATATATATATATATATATATATATATATATATTATTTGGTAGATTATTAGTAACTTCGTAATTGGGGATAATTAGGTTAGTTATGTAAATTTTTGTTACTTTAATTTGAAAAATTTATGTTAGTATTAGGATTTAGGTTTTAGGAAAAAATTATTTGTACAATTAATTAATTAGAGTAATGAGAGGAAAAAATATGTTTGGATCGAGATTCGATTAATTTCCTTTCAATTAATATATATAGAGTTAGTTCTCTTTTCTCATATTTAATTAGTTATCATGTAATTAAATATATATTCGATTAACTTTCCATTCTATCCCAAATTTTAAATTTTAAATTATATAATATGTTTTTTTAAATGACGTCATTTTGGGGAGAAAAATGTGATTAACGACAACTTTGTAATGGTGTTAATGTAAAGTTGTGGGTACGGGGTGTATTTGATTAATAATAATTAAAATAAGGATAAACGTGAATAACAGAGATAAAATTAAAGGCTTATTTGGAAAGAAAGTTCTATTAGGTTTGGATTTAAGAGTGTGAAAGAAAGTGAGGGTGTGAGATAATATTTTATAAAAATAAAATAAAAAAGAAGAAGCAAAGACTTTAGGCAAAGCTTTGTTTATCAAAATAGTCACGTGAAGCGCAGATCAACTAGCAGCTGCTAATAATCGGAGGATTTCTATAATGGGCCGGCCTTATTTTATTGCTTAATTTTTATTTATTTGTTTTTTATAAAAAAGTTGATTAAATTATTAATTATTATTATAATATTAGAAATTGAACCCATGATTATAAGTTATAAAGACAATATACACTAATTAGTTGAACTACAACTCCATACAATGTTTATTTTCTTTTTCAATAAGCAATTCCTTACTCTTTCTGTTCCTAAATAATTGACATTTACGTAATATAATTTTGTTAAAAAAGTGAAGCTTTAGTATTTTCTAGATATAATTTGTAAATTATTTGTCATTTTTTTTATAAAACATTCACTAAAAAAACTGGCGATCATCGACGGACTATTTCCAACGGACATTTTTCGTCGGAAATCTTTGTCTTAATTTTGACGGTTTAGTCGTCGAAATACATTATTCTTTATTCCACAAATACTCTTTGTTGTTTTTGATAAAAATGTCAATAATTTCGATGGCTATTTCCGTCGAAAATTGGTTTCGACGGCCACTCTGTTGAAAACATTAAGCGCCAAAGGGAAAAAAGTTGGTGCCCCAACTTGGCGCTAAATTTTTTCAACTTTTTTCTACCGAAATGGTCGTCGACAGATTTTCAACGGAGAAATTTATCAAAATACATGAATATTTTCAACAAACATAAGCGTCGAAAAGGGGCATGCATAGTTTCCGACGGAAAATGTCCGTCGGAAATACATTAGTATTTTACATTATGCATTTAAAATAGTTTTCAGTTTGCATAAAGTAAATTGACAACTATTTTAAATGCATAAAGATGATTAAGTCAAAATTTTGTACTGATTTTTTCTGCATGTGTATTAAATGAAGATTTTCATTTAAGTATATAAGTTTTTACTCATACGAATTGAGTCTTTCATGAGATGATAAGTTTCAGCGTAAAATGTAATAATTAGTATTATCATATTTTTATGTAATCAGTAATTATTTATAACCATCTTATTTATAAAATTTTAACTTAATAATCATTTTGTACATAATTATTTATACAATATATTTTTTTAATGTCAAATTGAATTAAATTATAATTTGAGGATACAATTAATTGCCTTATTGAAAATTTTGTAATGTTTTTAAAAAAAAATAGTTTCCAATGGAGATGTCCGTCAGAAACATCCATATTTTTTGACAGAAAAAGCCGTCGAAAATAGAAAAATATAGTTTCCGAAAATAAATATTTTGACTGCCTTTGTCGTCGAAAATAGATTCCGTTTAGCGCTTAGGGTTGGTTTCCGATGGACGTGTCTTTCGGAAACTATTTTTTTTTTTAAATTGGATTATTTGTATAATAGTTGTTATTTTAAATTGTTTATTATACAACGTACATTTAAATAAAAAGTTCAATAACTTATACAATTAATCAATATTAATTAAATACTGCATTTAACTAATTTTAAAATTAGCAATATACATACACAATAATAAGAAAATTACTTATACTATATATTTTGTTTATTAATTTTAGATTGATATCATATATATAGTTAAATGCAGTATTTACATTTTGTTTATTACTTACTCATTATGTTTCAAACTAAATAGGTTGTACTATATATACACTTGTACATTACATTGATGTTTCGATTGATATCATATATATATATAATATGAATTAGTGTTATAAATATTATTTATTAGTTTTATATTGATATCATATAGTATGAATTAGTTTTAGAGATCTTATTTATTAATTACTTATTACGTTTCAAACTAAATAGATTGTATTACATATACACATGAAAGTGATATTTAGATTGATATCTTATTTATATATAATATGAATTAGTTTTATAGATTTTTTTATTAATCTTAGATTGATATCATATAATATGTATTAGTTTTATAGATTTTTTTATTAATTAATTATTACGTTTCAAACTAAATAGGTTGTACTACATATACACTTGTACATTACATTGATGTTTCACTTGATATATATAATATGAATTAATTTTATAGATATTGTTTATTAATTTTATATTGATATCATATAGTATTGATTGATGGTTTATATCACATGTTTCTGTCATTTAATTATGGCAAATTAGATGGCAGAACTACCTAAAATCTTCCTACTTATGCAGATTTGTGAGGAGTTGGCAAACAAGGAGAAAACATCAGCTTTTAGCGTGTCCCAGACAAACGACCAATCTTGGTCGCAGGCTTGGCCAAGATTGGTCCTATAGAGGCGTGCTGATGAAGGAGTCATGGAGCATGCGCGATTGGGAAGAGACAGCTGGACTCGAGTTGGAAGATGGAGTTAGCGAGCGAGAAGTTTGGAGGATCCTAATCCGATCTTGATTTTGAACAACAAACAATTTATTTTATTTTTGCTTTATCTTAATTCGGATTTTGAATAAATATTTTGTAATATCCTAGTTTGAAATATAGATTTGGAATGAAACTGTGGTAGGCGGGGATCTTAGCTTTTGTTTAAAAGCTAGGAAAGGCTGACTACCACGGTACTTCTTCCATCTCTGGTTTCTCTTTTGAAAACACTTGCTCTGTAATTTTCAATTAGAAAATACAGGTTTTAATCTTCAAATTCCATTTCTCAATTATTCATTTCTTCTTTCGTTATGTCGTTTAGTAGCTAAACACCTGTTTCTGGTAAGGGCCGACGAGTCATTCCTTGCTTCGTGAGATCATAACAAACTTCATAGCTTCCTAAACCGTAATCATCTCAACCCTTGTTAGAACAAACCGGTCTCCATTAAAGCCAAGGTTTGATCGCCCTTAGGTCATAGTGAGAGATTTGCAGTTAGCCGAGAAGGGGACGAGTCGAAACTAAATCGGTAGAGTAGACAACTGATCTCGTGAAGGTTAGTAGGAGTTGAGAGGTATAGGTCTAACCAGACTGACAAGCTAGGGCTCCGATTGGGGAGTAGCTTGGCCTAGACATTGTCTTCCCCTGTTCCATTGGGATAGCGCAGTGACCCAAGACAACAGTCAATTGGATAAACCCTTTAGCCAGCAAGGTGTCCACTGACTAGGATCATCGGGAGAGGGAATACCCGCCAGGTGATTTCAAGAGGAGGGAAGTAGGATCGGAAAGGAATTCCTCCCGATCTATAGCAATGTTATGATTCTAGAATGCGAAAAACCTTGAGTCTATGATCGAAGCAAGTGAATGAACCCTCTAATATCGCCCTTACTAGGAATTCTTCTCTATTGTTTTCATCCTTTCAATCCAGTGTTCTTATCTTGGCCAATCATCTTGACCAAGACATATCTCACACAACAACACGCAATCTTGACCAATCCTATTGGCCAAGATTGTTTTTCTGTTTAATTGTTATTAGTTTGTTTTAGTTTCAGGAAAACCCCAAATCAACTCCAGTGACGAGGAAGTCAATCAAGATTACAATTCACAACCAGATTCCTAAGGACGATCCTCTTACCACGATCTATAAATCCTTGTGGATAAGTGATAAGTTGTAACCTATTTTTCATTCATTTTCACACCATTTTTACAACTATATTTGATGCTCTCGGCAGGCAATCAAGTATGTATTACTTTTAGAGATTTTATTTATTAATTATTTATTACATTTCAAACTAAATAGTTTGTATTACATATATGCTTTGGATTGATATTTAGATTGATATCTTATTTATATATAATATGAACTAGTTATATATATATTTTATTAATCTTAGATTGATATCAGATAGTATGAATTAGTTTTATAAATTTTGTTTATTAATTACTCATTAAGCTTCAAACTAAACAGAATTGAGATTTCGATTTTAGGACTTAGTATTTGAAGTTTGAAACTTATAATATGAGTTAATTTAGAGTTTATATAGATGATCAATTGGTATATATTAATTTAATTGTTAACATTTAATTACTAGAACAAAAATTTAATGGATTAAACTCTGATTTGAATTATAAAAAATATATATACTAGATAGAAAAATATTCTTTATTATTCTATCATAATGAATAATAATGTTAATGAGATTAAATATTAATATTATTAAGTCATATGAATATTATTATTTTGTTCATAATAATACAATAAAGAATGAAATACTATTGTGATGGGTGTCGAATCCGTAAAAAATAATTATAAAATATAACTTACTACTAAGAACAAGTTTAATTGTAGATAATAAGAGGTTCGATCCATAGGGAGTACTGGGGTAATTTTCGTGTGCACTCGTAAAGACACTTAGGTGAGATTTGGGGGGGGGGGGGGGGGGGGGGGGGGGGGAATTTAAACTAAAGACTAAAAAGTAAATAAAGCAAGTAAACAATCCTGACCAAGAATGCGATTCTTGGTCAAGAGACAGATTAAGACGAAACAATTAGATGAGAGGGATTCCTAGTAGAAGCTTAGCAAGCGATGAGACATGAGCAACAATCATTGACGCATGGGTATTCATCTTCAATCTACAGAGTTGCTATAGGATCAAGGTACACTTATGACCCCTGCTTCCCTCCGGTATCAAAACCACCTTAGGTACACTTAGAGATGATGTGTTGAGTCTTGTTACTTACTATTGTATGACTGTCTGTGTTCTTTTTCCCCTTGTCCTCATCCCAGATGGAGTTGGTAGTTCGGCACCATCTCCCCCTTGTCTTGAGATAAAATTCTGGTTGTCGGTGTTGTGCTAATCCTTTAAGGGTCGAAGCTTAGTACCTTTGGTAGTGTGCGTGAGCATGCATCGTTATTTTCCTGCAATTGTTTATAAAATGGAAAAATATATTTATATTGCTTGGAAGAAAAGAAGAAAAAAGAGATGTTGAAAAAGAAAGGTAATATTCCTTGGAAAAAAAAGAGAAAGAAAAAGGAAAGAAAAGTAAGTGAAAAGAAGTTATGCAGAAAGAAAGAAAGTGAAGCAATGAAAAGAAAAGAAAAGAAAATCTGTTGTGACTATGTGTTGCATTATACTTTCTGTAATTGCATGTTTGCTTGAGAAAATGCTTTAGAGTCAGCAGTCTATGTAGCAAAGTACTAATAGGAGGACAACTGAAAATGTAATCAAATATTTTGTCCCAATTGCATGATCCTATATTTAAGCACCTGATTATGGCACTATACAGATGTAGGATGTTTGGGGTATTGGTTAGGACATTGATTGAACATTTATTTCTCATACTTTTACTAGATTCTTGTAATTTGGGTAGTAAAACTATTGATTTCTATGGATTCTCCCTACTTTTGCAGAAATTACTTGGAGGCTGATAAAATGGAGAATACCACCTACGGAGCACAAAATCAGGCATTTAAAACTGTCTTGGCCGCAGGCTTGGCCAAGACAGTCGAGACAAACTACAACGGCAGACTTTGGGCAAAGATAAGGATGTGAGGTGGCGGTTACAACAAAAAAATGAGATTTGAGGGATCTGCTGCATCGAAGATTATCAGCAAGAATCCTTAACTGGATCTCCCTCCTTGGAATAATATTTTATTTCTTCAACAAACAATCTTTTTTTGAGTTTTGTATTTATTTTCCTTATCATTACCTTTTTGAACTTTGAAAGAGAGAGTCAGATTAGGAGACAACTTATTTAAAAGCTGTTAGAAGCCTTGGAAGAGGGTAACTCTCGGCTCTCTTCTCTTTCACTTAGACAATTTCCATTTGCTCTGTAATTTTCCAATTCAGAATCCTACAGATTTAATTTCCTTTTATGCTAAATAAACTTCCAATTTTCTCTATGACTATGTATAACTAAACACTGATTTTTGGTAAGGGCTAATGAGCCATGTTCTTATGCTTCATGAGATCTAAACATTCATCATCTCTCCATCCGTAATCATCTTATTTCCTGATTTAACAAACCGCTTACTTGCTAGAATTAAGACTTGATCACTCTTAGATTTTAGTAAAGAAGAGTTGTAGTCAACCTAGAAGGGGACGAGCGAAACTGGATAGGCCAAGTAGACAACTAGTATCGCGAAGGCTAGTGGGAAATAAATGATATAATCCATACCAGTTTGACAACCTAGGGCCTCGATTGGGAGGTAGCTTGGGCTAGGTGTTGTCTTCCCCTGAACCATTGAGGAAGCGAACATTCATTTAAGACAACAACCAAAAGAATAAATCTTTTAACCAGCATAGTGTTCTTTGCTTAGGATTACCAGGAATGGGAGCACCCGCTAGGTAATTAGAAGAGGAGGGAAGCAAGAGTGAACATGAGTCCTTGCACTCTATAGCAGTACTATGCATATAGAGGTAAATACCCTTAAATCAATGATCGAAGCATAAGAACCGGAGCTCTTAGATTGCCCTCACCAGGAGTTTTTCACTACTTGAATTTTCTCACCAGAATATTTTGTCTTCACCAAGCCCTTGATGATACAGTCCTAGCCCTATGGCTAGCCCCATCGCACGCACAACGCGCACGAGCCTTGCGGCCAAGGCCAATCGAATGAATACCTCGAGTCGAGGACATTGCAAGGCAGATAGTGAGGTTAGTACAACCTCTAGACACGGAGGTAAGGCAGGAGACGTTGCTAGATCAAGCTTCTAGGTGAACGATGACATGGGAGGTGGCTTGGAGGCTCTTAGCGCAAGATTTAGCATCCACCCGAGCCAAGTCATGGAAGAAAGACTTCGATCTAGGATCCAAAGTAAATACAAGACCTATTGGTTCTTTAGGAAGATTGTGGCAAAGTTTGAAGACATTTGGATCAGCCAAACTCAAGAAGGCTTGAGATTACATTCTTGCACACAAGAGTTCTAGGCGCAAACGCAACAGGCGACTTTGTCCGAACCCAGTCGGATCTACAGAAGTCAGAATTGTGCGATAGACTTTGTTTATGAAACTTCAAGATGTTAGCTTTCGTTTGGAATAGGTTTAAGCCCATTTGGACGAGCGAATTGAAAGTTATGCCAGTCGACATTTTCTTGCTCAGAATGAAGGCACAACAGTCCGCGAGTGGCAGATTGCGTCGAGCCTTGACGTGATCACGTCAACTCTTGGGGTGATCACGCCCAAAACAGAAGCAAGGAAAGATCTTCCCAAGGCCTTGACGTGATCACGTCAACTCTTGGCGTGATCACGCCAATGGGTTTTCTGGTTTTAGTCAAAATGGGATTTAAAGCGCTCCGACTTCAGAGATTGCACCAGAGACCATGCCAGCTGTGCAGAGACATATTTTAATTAATTAAATTAGTTTTATATGTATTTATAATTAGTTTAATTAATTAATTAATTAGAAGTTCAATTAAAAGTAGGACTTTTAATGTAAGGATTTAGGGTTTCCTATTTAAATGAGCCACCCTTTTTCATTGTAACCTAAGTTATCTTTCAAATAAAATTCAGAGAATTTTCTCAATTGTTCTTCGCGAACCTTGTCCCTCATTGCGTCCGAACACTCGATTAGGTTAGCAAGTAAAACTCAAAAGTTCACCCCCATTAATTCGTTTCATCTAGGTTGGTCCTCACAGGTTGAGTTCAAGGTTAGAGTTCAAATTAAGAACCTCACTTGTTTAGTTTAGGTTGTCTAGTACAAGTTATTAGCAGGGTTAAACACTCAGGGCGAGTTATCTATCTTCCGCAATGAAATCCAGACCTTGAACTAGATCACAAACACGTGCTACGATCAACCTTTTTTATGAAACTTCAAGATGTTAGCTTTCGTTTGGGACATGTTTCAGCCCATTCAGAGTAGCGGATTGAAAGTTAGTCCTAGTCGACATCATGGTGCGCAGAGTGTGCGTTAGGAATCAAGCGACTTGAAGATTCGGCCCAAACCTTGGCCCAACGATGCGGAAACGTCTTGGAACTTCTGGAATGTATTTAATTATATTTATTTATATTACTAATTAGTTTTTAGAGTTATTTGGCGAATAGAAGTCCTAATTCGATTAGGTTTAGTAGTTGCAAAACCCTACTTATAGCGTTGTTTGGCTTCTTTTGTAATAGAGCGTTTATTTTGATGAAATAAGACTTTGTCTTCACAGAGAGTATCTCTAAAATTGTTCATGCGTGAACCTTATTTCTTCTTGAGTCTGAACACTCGAGTCGTTTGCAAGTAAAACTCGAAAGTTCAACCACATTGAGTCGTTTCCACTAGGTTGATATTCACGAGTTGAATATAGGTCTAGAAATTCGAGTCAAGAACCTCACTTGAAATCGATTAGGTTGATTAACACAGGCTGCTAATAGGTATAAGTTCGTACTTGTTGAGTTAAAGTCTTCCGTTGCGATTCCAAGAAGTCCATCTTTGAACTAGATCATCGTCAAACACATCCTACGCACCTAGGATCGTATCAATACTGTCCTTTCTTCTTCTTCTTCTCTTTTTAACTTTTTAGCTCAGTTTTGAGCATAATATATGTGGTAAGAAATCATAGTTTCCAAGAATTGTGCTTTGGCATGGATAATAAATGATTGCTAATGAATCAATAGTGAATGCTAACATTTTATAGAAAAACACGCAAAATAATTTCAAACCTGGTATCATTCGAGGTGTTTGTAGAAGAGTACTCATCTTACGTTGCCTAACATATGTGAGATATCCATGAGTTTCTTTGTTGTCATACTCCACCCACCAACTTCACTTTCATGCGAAAGACTTAATAAAATGATGGCACGTTTAGGTTATTATTTATAAATTGGTAAATCAAAACATTATTTAAAAAAAAATCAAAACTGTGTTTAACAACAAAACGACGTCGTATTGAGCAAACACCGAAACGACGCCGTTTTGTGAAAGAGCCAAAACGGTGTGTTTAACCACTAAACGACGTCATTTTGAAAATTACTAAAAAAATAAAAAAAATCGAGAACCGAATCGGACCGAACTGTCCAGTTTGGTCCGATTCTAGCCTAACCAGAAACGAAAATTTCCGGTTCGGTCTGGTTCTAGCACCACCAGAATCGAAAATTCTGGTTCGGTCCGGTTCTACCCCCAAAACTAGACCGAACTGGCCCAGTTACACCCCTAGGCGTTGTGCCAAGCAAGGGAGAAGAGATGGGCCAAGCATTTTGGTTTGGCCCACGCGGAGGAAGGAAGACTTGGCCTTAGCGCCAGTGTTATCAGAACCGGACCGGACAGCGAACCGTTTTCGAAAATTTGGTGGTTCAACCGGGTTCGACCGGATTGTACATGCTGGTCCGTCCGGAACCGGTAAATCTTAGACGATAAAACCGGATTGAACCGGCTGATTTTTACTGTAGCATTTTATAATATATCAAAAAATATTATTAAAATTAAAAATGTCCAAAAACGACGTCGTTTTGGGATTTTTCAAAACGACGTCGTTTTGGTCCATATCAAAACGGCGCCGTTTTGATTTGGCCCTGATATGGGCCTGTGGGCCTTGTCAAAACGGCGTCGTTTTGGGCCCATGGGCCGTGTCAAAATGACGTCGTTTTGACACGTCATCAAACCAGCCGGTTCGCAAAAAACCGGCCGGGTCAACCAGTCCGACCCGGGTCAAAGACAGATCCGGTCCGATAGCTGAATCGGACCGGAAAGGTAAAAATGTCCGGTTCTGATAACCAGGCTTGGCGCAGCCCAAGCGAGAGTGAGAGCTGAGCCGCGTGTTTGGCCTAGCTGAAGGAGAGAAGGGACTAACCAATTTGTTGGGCTGGTCTGTCTTGGGCCCAGCTGATGGGCCCATTCCTCGTAATATTTTTTCGAGTAGATTTGTCGAATTTTGTACCACTTAATTAATTATTTTTGCATGCTTTCAAATACTTAAATAATTATTTTGCTCGCATTTAATTGTTTAAATTAATTATTTTCGCTCGCGTACAATAATCGTCAAATATTTAATTGTTTATCGATTATCTTTTTCTCGTACTAATGATCTCGGCTTTGTAGGGTAAGTCAACCAGTGTCCCTTCAACAAGTACATTTTTCTCACCCTTTTTATTTATTTAACGCTTTTTTCGCATATACGCTCGTATGCATGATTATTTAGAAATGTTAGAATTTAATTCGCTTATTGGGCATGATCACTAAATTAGGACATTTTATGTTTTTCAAACATGATTTAAACACCTCTTTTATCTGGTAACCTTTTTGGATGAGACTCGGGTGCCTAACACCTTCCCGAGTCCATAATACGACCCCAAACTACTGTTCTCGAGTTTAGACCCTTTTTTTGTGCCTTAGCTTTTTTATTTTTATGCCATGGCTTTAGGTTCCCTAAACCTTAGAAATAAAATAGGGTGGCGGCTTCATTGCATTATGTGAGACGAGTCCGATTTCGTCTCACATCCGTCCCGAACCGCATCGCGAATTATTTTCGAGGGGGTGCGACACCAGCCCAACACATCTCCCCATCACAACTATGTGGAGATGACCGCCAACCCGGCTATCTCACAACAAGTTTCAAACTTACATCTCGATAACGCCTTAGTCATTATATCAGCACCATTATCATCTGTATGAACTTCGGCCAATTCCAACAACCTAGCATTCAATGCATCATGTATCCAATGATACCTCACATCAATATGTTTGGATCTAGAATGAAAAGTTGAATTCTTACCAAGATGAATTGCACTTTGACTATCACAAAATAGCAGGTATTTATCCTAGATAAGACCAAGCTCCTGCAAGAATATCTTCAACTAAAGCAACTCCTTGCATGCTTCTGTAATGGCAATGAACTCTGCCTCAGTAGTGGACAATGCAACACACCTGTGCAATCTAGATTGTCATGCCACAACTCCTCCTGCAAACTTAATCAAGTAGCCCAAAGTGGAATTTCTGGAATCGATGTCTCTAGCCATATCAGAATCATTATAGCCCACAAGGATAGGTTTATCACCTCCAAAACAAAGCCTCAAACTAGTGGTACCACAAAGATACCTCAAAATCTATTTCACAGCATTCCACTGCTCTCTATCTGGATTTGACAAAAATCTACTGCCTGTACCAACAACATGTGTTATATCTGGTGATTGCGTGTCGAGGGCATCAAATTTAGTTGTAAAAAGATATAGAAAATGGGGTAGGAATACAACTTATCACTCGTCCACAAGGGACTCGTAGATTGCGATAAGAGGTTCGTCCACAGAGATCTTGGTGGTGTATCGTAGTCTTGACTCGACTTCCTCGTCACTGGAGTTGAGGGTTTGTTGTTTCTGCAGTTAAGATAAACAAAGCATAAAGGAGAATAAGCAAAAACTAATTTATCGGAAACAACCTTAAGCAGAAGTGAATCTTAGCTAAGATTGTTGGTTGAGATTGGTTGGAACTTTCGTGGGGTAGATTCCTGGTAAGGGCGAATTCGTGAGCACTTTGCTTGTGTAATCGATCATTGACTAAAATATTTTCTCCTTCTCTATCATAACTCTGCTATAGATTGGGAGAAACCCCTTTCCAATCCTACTTTCCTCCTATTCAAATCACTTGGAGGGTACCCCCTTTCCGAGTGATCCTGGCCAAAGGACACCTTGCTGGCTAAAGGGTTTATCCAATTGGCTGCTGGCTTGAGGCACATGCGTTTTCTCAATGGCGTAGGGAAAGACAGAGTCTAGGCCAAGCTACTCCCAACTCGGAGCCCTAGGTCGTCAATCTGGTTAGGCCTATATCGATTCAAATTCACTAACCCCCGCGAGGTTAGCCGTCTACTTCGTCACTTCAGTTTCGCTCGTCCCCTTAGTGACTGATTGCAAATTCGTAGTCTTGGCTAAGATCGATCAAGTCTTGTCCTAGACGGGAATCGGTTTGTTAAAACGGAACTTGAATTGAATACGACGGATAGGATACTTAAGACCAATAATCTCACGATTTACAAACATGCTCACTCGACCCTTACCAAGAACTAGGTGTTTAGCTACTAGATATCATGATCAAAGGAAAAGAGAAATAATTGAAGAACATGAATTTAATTTAAAATGCGATATTCCTAAAGGAAATACCACAGCCGAATGTTTACAAAAAACCCAGAAGAGAGGAGAATGGAGAGAATCCGTAATTGTCAGCCTTCCCTAACCTTAAATAAGGTTAGAGTCCCCGCCCTTCACGTTTCTTTCCAAACTCCTCAATTCAAATTAACTAAAAAGTAGGGATAGAAATCCCAATTGTTTTTAAATCCAAAAGCGATAATAATAATAAAATAACAAAGTGTTTTTGTTCAAATAGGATTACATCAAAGATTTCTTCTAGCGGATGTAATCGCCAGCTGGTCTTCCGATCTGATCTCCCTTCCTTGAGTCCCTGGTGTGCACGTCTCTATTCTGCAATCTTAGCCAAGACACGCGGCTAAGATTGCCAACCTTTCACTCCAGCACCCGATTCTTCCAAAAACCAGTCTTACCCAAGATTTGCCAAAATAACCCAAATTGACGTCGAAAGAATTGTTTCTGCCACAAAAAAGGAGTTTTACAGTGGTAAAAACACATGGAATAAAGCGTCAATCAAACCTCACCACACTTAAACAATGCTTGCCCCCAAGCATACTAGACCCTTAACTAAGGCAAAAAGGAAAGACTCAAAACAGAGCAAACAAACAGTGGCAAAATTTTCTGGACAGACTACCCTTAGCCAATTCCCTCGTACACCTTCGGCCTATAACAGTCAGCATACTTCTCAATGGATCCCAACCCTTGTGAACACAGCCTAATCAGCACCCTAGACATCCGAATTCCACATAACCATAGCATCTTTGCATTTCACAACTGACTCAACGAGACAAAACACCCACCGACTTGGATTTTTCTTCCCCTCTTAATTCAACTGCTCAATTTCATCATCTAGGTACCTTGCCTGAAGTTTTATTTTCCTATGCCAGTAAAGCTAAAAGTTTCTTGATTATTTCTGCTTAGTGAGGCAGAAATATCAAGACAATGCATTTTTTTGTGTGTACATATTATATTTTTTTTCTTCTATTGCTCCCTTTTTTTTCTTTTCTAGAGCTGCATTTTACTAGGCATAGCAGTAGTTCTCTTCATTAGAGCAATTCAGCATAATTTACAAGGCATCAAGACTCCATTGTCCACTTAGCAGTTTTCCTTAAGGGGTTATTAAGTATATTTGGTGAATGTTTGAGTAAGTGTCAAGTCAGTCACACAATGCTAGACCCTATAATTATGTACAATAAGGATATCTTTAGGTGCTGAGCATGTTGTGTTCAAAAGCTATGGGGTCACAAGGTGAAGTATGCTAAAGGTCAAGGCTAAGATATTCAAGAAAACAGGCCTTAGGCATAGTTCAGAAAATTTCACCGGCACACAAACAGAACAGAAAACATACATGCCTAAAACACACAAAAAGATTAAGAAAATCATGCATCAGACATGGAAAAGACGATCTAGGCCAACTAACTTAGCCTAGATCCACAAAAAATTTCATGCGATAAAGGAAAATCACACAAAATCACATAAGAACATGTATATACAACACGCATCCTAAAAACACCCTCACCACACTTAGAGAACACATTGTCCTCAATTTGTAAATGAGAGTAAAGATTAAAATGAAAAGACAAAAAAAATTTGTAAAAGAAGGAAAGAAAAGACACGACCTGGGGGCTGCATTCACTTAGGTGAAGGAGGTGGTTGTTTTGGGTCTTGCACAGACGGTGCTGGTTCCTCGTCTTTATCAGAGTTGGCTGCACTGGAATCACTCGTGGTGCTGAAGTAATCATTCACCTTGTTGCGAATGTGCGCAACAACCTTGTCTATGGCTTGGATGTACTTGAAATTCACTTCCAAATGAGTCTGGATGTACTTGTACTTGGCGTCCTACTGCTCCATGAACTTGTCCAGCCGTTCCTTCTGTGCTAACTCAACACTCGCAAATAGGGATTGTTGTTGATCCACAATCCGTTGCATCTACTTTTGAGAGGAGTCTTGAAAGTCATGAAACAACTTCTGATTTGTCGTGAAAGCGTCGAGCTGGATCTGCACAAGCTCAAGGAATTTGTTGGCCCATTCTGGAAGTCCAGGGTGGTCAGGATCAATGCAGAGGCTATTGGTCTGCTCAGGCATCTGGTCATCTTGCCCAAGATTGGGCTCCTCTGCTGCACCGTCAATCTGGATTGGCTTAACCTTGAAGTTCCCGTTGATCCTCTTCCCATAGAGGTGATCTGCTACTGGGGTAAATCCTGTATTAAAACAGAGATAGCCTTTTTCCTCGTGAAAATTGCCCATTTGGTTAAACGCCTTAAGATCCATGATCTTAATGGCACAGGATTTATATAAATTCAAAGGAGATAGATCTATACCCCTAGCAGTAACAGTCAAATGGGAAATCAGAGTTCCTAAAATCATTCTAGGAAGAGAATCACATGCTTTTATCTGCCTAGCAATCCAATAGCCTAGATTAACTCTTTTCTCATGCAGCATGCACCAAAGCAAAAATGTCTCAAGTTTTGAAATATTACCCGAGACCGTGGTTTTGGCCGAGAGATTGATTGAAAGGATCCTTTAGAGAATCCTCAAAGTAGGATCTCGGATCTGGTGAGCCTTTGAATTTTTATCTAACTTAGCAGCACAGTCACCAATCAATTCCCCATAGGCCACCGTCTTATCCCAATCTGGGGGATAATCAGTCAGGGCATTCACATATTCATCAGACTTGAGGCCATCCTCAGTCACAAAACCAAGCAACAAGTTAAAATCATCAATCGAAAAATGACACCATTTATCAAGCAAACGAAAGTGCACGACATCAGTAGCACTCAGATCAGGAAAAGCTCTACCATTAGCATACAATCTCTTCTGATCTAACCAAAAAGAACAATGAAACTCCAAGCACAGCTCAGCATAAGCGGGCATATTAAGATAGAAAAAGCAATCCCACCCAAGATTGGAAATAAACTGCCTAACTCTATTACCTATCCCTAAGTCATCAAGAAAGGAAAAATCAAGGACAGCAAACTGAGTTATCTCACAGGCATGCTTACTAGTCAATCTAGCCCTAAAATCAGGGGTATCCGGCCTCAAACAACCTTTCAAAGAGTTAAGGGGTGGAAGGGTTACCTTGGCAGCCTTGGGCGCAGGCTTGGCCAAGACTGCAACCGCATCAGCATTAGAGTCGGCGCTCTCTGCTTTCTTTTTGCCTTTGGCAGCAGCAGAGCGAGTTCTTTTTGCAGGCGCTGATCCAACACTCGCATCAGCCTTCCTCTTCCCCGATTTCTTGGATTTTGCTGAACCGTCTTCACATTTAGGCTCAGAATCCGAAATCTCCTGCACCTCGGAGTCGGCCGGTTTGCTAACCCTAGATTGGGTTTTTGTTTCTTTGCTGAGGTCGATCTTTTTCTTGGCTGGGGGTGTAGAGGTAGGAACGGGAGTAGGAGTGGAGAGGATCTGCTTTGGAGAATCAGAGGTGACAGTGTCTATAGACATGATTATCCTCGCGATGTCGAGTACCTCTGTGAGGTTTTGAGGCAAATCTTCCTCCGGATTTGAAAGGGAGGGAGATGGCGAAGGAATAGGAGATACTTGCTTGATTGGGGTAGGTTTTACTTTCTTGGCGGCTGATTTCTTGGATTTTCCCATGATAATATGCTAGCAAAATCGTGGAGTGAAAGTAGGAGGAGTGGAGAACGTTTAGTTGAGGTGATTTGAGAGATATGAGGAAGAGGGCGAGATTTTAGGGATTT
Organism: Viola odorata; assembly: GCA_963691705.1. Taxonomy (NCBI): domain Eukaryota; kingdom Viridiplantae; phylum Streptophyta; class Magnoliopsida; order Malpighiales; family Violaceae; genus Viola; species Viola odorata. Next base: position 20,808,737 of record OY829542.1, read on the forward strand.
GGTGTTTGAGGGAGGTGAGGGGATAGAAAGAAAAAAATTAATTAATATCTGAAAAAGTGATTTTCAAATAATAATTAGCAATTTGAAAAATCTACCGTTATCCCTTTAATTTCTCCTCCTTCCAAACACGCAACCTTCACTTTTCCTCCTTTTTCTTCGTGTGTCACCCAATCCAAGTGAGAATACATGTGGCTAAGATCAATTAAGCTTGGCCAAGATTCCTCACCACACTTAATTCCTTAAAATCACTCCGAAAAATTTCCATCAAAAATATCTGAAAATTTGAGTAAGAGAAAATCAGTCAAGTAACCCGGAGAGTATTTGAACAATTAATTTTATTCAAAAGAAATAAAAACGAAAAAATGCATGGGTTGCCTCCCATGTAGCGCCTTAGTTATAGTCCTAGGCAAGACTTTGTTGTTCATTTAATGAATCTCAGGTGGGGCTTCAATCGCCTGAGTTTCCTGAAACGTTGGAAATCCATCTAGGAAAGGTTTAAGTCGCTGTCCATTTACTTTGAATATGACCCCTGTCTTTTCATTCTTAATATCCACTGCACCATGAGGGTAAATATTAGTGATAACATATGGACCTTCCCATTTGGTCTTAAGCTTACCTGGGAAGAGCTTGAATCTGGAATTGTATAGAAGGACTTTTCCCCCAAGTTGGAGGTTCTTCTCAACAATCTTGCTATCATGGTATGTTTTCATCCTGATCTTAGCTAAGAGCTGGTTGTCATATGTTTGGTTCCTCAATTCTTCCATCTCATGGAGTTGGAGTTTCCTTTCCTCACCTGCTTGGTCGTACCTTAGATTGCATTTCCGAATCGCCCAATAAGCTCTATGTTGCATACCTACTGGCAGATGACAGGCTTTTCCATACACCAATTTGTAGGGAGTCATTCCTATGGGAGATTTGTAAGCAGCCCTATATGCCCAAAGCGCATCATCCAGTTTTTGACTCCAATCTCGTCGATATAAGCCAATTGTCTTAGCTAAGATCGATTTGACTTCTCTGTTTGATACCTCCGCTTGGCCATTGGACTGAGGGTGGTATGCAGTGGAGATTTTGTGGGTTACACCATACTTTCTGAAAAGAGAAACAATAATACTGTTGCAAAAGTGTGTGCCTCGGTCGCTAATGATCCCCCTAGGCATGCCAAACCTATTCAAAACGTTAGTTTTCAAAAAGGCAACAACAGTTCTAGCATCATTAGTCCTAGTTGCTTTAGCTTATATCCATTTAGACACGTAATCCACAGCAAGTAATATGTATTGTTTTCCATCCGATATAGGAAATGGCCCCATGAAATCAATGCCCCATAGATCAAAAATCTCACAATTTAATATAATGTTCATGGGCATTGATTTCTAGCGCTGATGTTTCCTATCTTTTGGCATTCAGGGCATGTCTTACAAAACATATAGCTATCATGAAATAGAGTAGGCCAATAAAATCCTGACTCTAGGACTTTTAAGGCCGTTCTCTTAGTTCCAAAATGCCCCCACATGCATAAGAGTGACAAAACTTCAAAACAGAAGGGATTTCAGTTTCGGGAATGCATCTTCTAATCAACTGATCAGATCTGATTTTCCATAGATAAGGATCATCCCAAACGAAATACCTGCTGTCGTGCTTAATCTTAACCTTTTCTTGAGCCGTTAGGTCTCCATGGTGCTTACCCGTGGCTAAGAAATTGACTAGGTCGGCAAACCATGGTCTATTTACTTGGATAGCAAATAGATGTTCGTCTGGAAAGTCATCTCTGATAGGTTCTGAATCATCCTTCACGAAGCATCTACTTAGGTGATCGACGACCAGGTTCTTCTTTCCCGCTTTGTCCTTAATCTCCAAATTATGTTCCTGCAAAAGTAAAACCCAGCGGATCAGTCTTGGCTTAGATTCGGCTTTTGTCAACAGGTACCTTAAGGCTGCATGGTCAGAAAAGACTATGACTTTCGTTCCCAACAAATATGATCTGAATTTGTCCAATGCAAAGATTATTGCGAACAATTCCTTCTCGGTTGTGGTATAGTTCTTTTGGGCATCGTCGAGCATCTTAGAGGCATAGTAGATCACGTGTGGATCTTTGCCAATCTTCTGCCCTAGAACCGCACCAACTGCCGAGTTGCTAGCATCGCACATTAATTCGAATGGGAGGTCCCAATCTTGTGCCTTGATGATTGGGGCTGACGTGAGTTTATCTTTGATCTTGTCAAACGCTTCTTGGCAAGATTCGTCAAAATTGAAGTCCACTTCTTTTTGTAATAGTTTGCACATTGGCTCCACAATCTTCGAGAAGTCTTTAATAAACCTGCGATAGAATCCTGCATGGCCTAAAAAACTTCTAACCTCACGCACGCATGAGGGGTAAGGCAAAGTCTTGATAACATCAATCTTAGCCTGGTCAACTTCTATGCCCTTCTCAGAAACTACATGACCTAGTACAATACCTTGTTCGACCATGAAATGACATTTTTCATAGTTAAGGACAAGATTGGTGGCCTTGCCTCTTTTCAAAACATGTCCCAAAGTAGCTAAGCATTTATCAAAATTGTCACCATATACGGTGAAGTCATCCATAAACACTTCGATACCTTTTTCTACATAATCTGAAAAGATACTAACCATACACCTCTGAAAAGTGGCGGACGCATTGCACAATCCAAATGGCATCCGTCTATATGCGAAGGTCCCGAAGGGACACGTGAACGTCGTCTTCTCTTGGTCCTCTAATGCCACGGGGATTTGGTGAAATCCCGAATAACTATCCAAGAAACAGTAATGGGACTTCCCAGTCAATCTTTCCACCATTTGGTCGATGAATGGTAATGGAAAGTGATCTTTCCTAGTGACTTAGTTAAGTTTGCGGTAATCTATGCAGACTCTCCATCCATTCTGTATTCTTGCGGTTCTTTTCACTCCATCTTCTCCTTCAGTCACGGTGATCCCAGTCTTTTTGGGGACGACCTGCACAAGGGAAATCCATGAACTATCAGAGATTGGATAAATAATTCCAGCATCAAGCAATTTAATGATTTCTTTCTTGACAACTTCCATCATCGGAGGGTTAAGCCTCATTTGGGGTTGTCTAATCGTTTTCTTATCCTCTTCCACATGAATTTTGTGGGTACAAATGGTTGAGGATATGCCCTTGATATCTGCTAGAGTCCATCCAATAGCCTCTTTATGCTCCTTCAAGACGCTTGTCAATCTTGCTTCTTCCTCGCTGGAAAGCTTAGCTAAGATTATTACTGGCAGAGTTTTGTCTTGGCCTAGATAGGCGTACTTAAGGTGTTCTGGCAACTCCTTAAGATGGAATTATTTAGACTGGACAATAGATGGTAAAATCTTAGAGTTAGACATGCTAAGCAGTGGGCAAGGTAGTGATTCCTTCACTAGTCCAGTCTCATGAAGGTCCGTTAGGATCTCCCTAAGATCTTCTCGGTCTCCTACTCGATCTTCCATTTCGTCCAGAGTCTTAGCTGAGACACTCTTGCTTAAGACAAAATCAAGTGGGTCAGTAGTATTTAAGTCTGCAGTCTCTTCTTCAATAGGATATAAGATATCAATAAAATTAACACTATGCGTCTCATTTTGATATTTTAATCCCTCCTTCATGTAAAATTTAATCGTGCTCCCAAAGAATTCCAAAATAATACTACCTTCGTAAACATCTATCTTTGCTCTAGCGGACCTAAGGAAAGGTCTACCCAAGAGCACATCAGTGGTACAAGAAGGTAAATCTGAGTCCATCTCAACAATATAAAAGTCCACAGGGTATATAAAATTATTGATTTGGATGAGAACGTCCTCTACCAAACCCTTAGGATGGATCATGGTTCGGTCAGCTAGTTGTATCACCACTTGCGTCTCTTTCATCGGTCCCATTTGCAATTCTTCGTATTCCCTTAAGGACATTACGTTGATCCCAGCTCCTAAGTCACAAAGAGCTTTCTCCACCATTTTGTTCCCAATCTTGCAAGGGATGGGGAAGGTTCCCTGATCTCCACACTTCTCCGGTAGTTTACTCTGAAGTATTGAAGAAACGTTCTGCATAAGATTCACTCTCTCAATACCTGCAAGTTTCCTTTTGTTAGTACAGAGTTCTTTCAAAAATCTTGCATGAGAAGGTACTTTCGAAATTAAGTCTAGCATAGGAATATTCACGGCCACTTTGCCAAAAATGTTCATGAAGTCCTTAGCCTCGTCTAATTTCTTCTGTTTAGAGGACTTGGGAGGATAGGGAGGTGGGATATCTGCTGTTTCCAGAGGTTTCATAATTTTCTCATCAGCCTTAGCATCAGTCTTAGCTAAGATCGGTTGTTTTGCTTGAACTGGAATATCAGTATGTGTTTCAGTCTCAGCCAAGATTGGCTCCGACTGAACTTCTGCTTGAGTTTCTTCTTGTATTTCTTCATCCACATCCATATCCTCGTCTTCATACGATTGGTTGTGAATCTCTCGATCTGATTTCACACCCTTTCGTTCAGGTAGAACACTTCCACTCCTTAGATGGATAGCACTTACATTGTGCTTTGGGTTATCCTCGGTGGTGGAAGGTAATTTTCCACTTGTTCCTGTTTGCTGGATCTGTTGGGTGAGCTGACCTATTTGCTTTTGCATTTCAACAAGGCTGGATTGAGTCGCTTGCATGAATTTTTGCATTGTGTCCTCGATAGGTACTCCGGTAATCTTAAGCGGTTGAGGTGTAGGAAGTAGGACAGGGGCATTGGATTGATTTGCTCCTGGTGGTCTGGGTACGAAGTGTTGGAAATTTACGGGAGACTGTTGTGGCTGTTGGTTGTATTGTTGTGGTAAGTATTGTTGTTGTTGGTTTGGTTGCTGATTTGGTTGGCTAGGCTGAGGCGGATCTTGTCTCCACCTTAGATTGGGATGCTATCTCCAGGAGTATTGATTGCTTTCATCTGGGAACCTAGGTTGCCCTTGATTGTTAGATTGTCCTTGGTTGTAACCATATGCCGCATTGACTGAGGTTGGGGATGGATCTCCCGGCTGTTCCACCACATAACAACTATGGGTTGGATGATCTAGCTGTTGGCAAACCCCGCAAACCGAGGGCATGGGATTGGCTGCTGCTACTGTAGTTTGTGCCTGGGGTTGGGTACCTGTAGAGAGATTCATCAAAATGTCAATAATCTTATCAAGCTTGTTTTCCATATTTATTGCATTTAAAGAAGAAGGTGTAGAATTTCTCTCGGATGAGGCGTTGTTTTGGCTGTTGTCAGCCATTGTTTGGAGAAGTAATTTTGCTCTCGTTGGTGTAAGATCTTGCAGTGCTCCTCCAGCGGCTGAGTCTAGCCTCTCCCTATCCTTTACACACATTCCATCATAGAAGTATTGGATCAGGAGATGGTCTGCCACTCCATGTGTAGGGCAAATATCTTGAAGATCCCTAAACCTTTGATGGTATTCGCTCAAGCTTTCTCCTCCTCTCTGCTGAATGGATACTAAACTTTTTCTTGCTGCCCCTGCCTTAGTCGCATTCTAATATTTATTTAGGAAGGCAGCGGACATGTCTCCCCAGGTTGTAATGGTATTGTGGGGTAAGCTATAGAACCAATTCTTAGCTGAGTCTTCGAGAGACCAATGAAATGACTTCAGTTTGGCTCTCTCGATTGTTACTCCTACTGGTTTGAGGGTATCGCATTGGAGGTAAAGGTTCCTTAAATGCTTATACGGATTCTCGTTTGAGTGGCCATGAAATTTGGTTAAGTTGGCAATGATGTTTGTCTTGATAGACTAATCATTAGCCATCGGGGGTAGATTAATACATGAGTAGGTCACTCGTTTTGCCCCCCTGTTTTGTTCTCTCATCGTCTGTTCTTCTTGGTTTTCTTCCATGTTTGGTATTGGATTCTCAGCTGGGCCCTAATCTTGGCCTAGACTATTGCTGGAATCAGTTTCTGATTGAGTTCCCAAAAATTCACCAACGAATTTCCTCTTAGATTTCTTTCTGATTTGGGTTTCGGTCCTTGTGAGTTCTGGATTCAAAGGTAGTAGTTCTTCCTTTGAGGACCTGGTCATCAATTGCGAAAGACAGAAATAAAAAAAAAACTACAAAATACACCGTCAGAAGATCCCCGGCAACGGCGCCAAAATTTGATTGTGTGTCGAGGGCATCAAATTTAGTTGTAAAAAGATATAGAAAATGGGGTAGGAATACAACTTATCACTCGTCCACAAGGGACTCGTAGATTGCGATAAGAGGTTCGTCCACAGAGATCTTGGTGGTGTATCGTAGTCTTGACTCGACTTCCTCGTCACTGGAGTTGAGGGTTTGTTGTTTCTGTAGTTAAGATAAACAAAGCATAAAGGAGAATAAGCAAAAACTAATTTATCGGAAACAACCTTAAGCAGAAGTGAATCTTAGCTAAGATTGTTGGTTGAGATTGGTTGGAACTTTCGTGGGGTAGATTCCTGGTAAGGGCGAATTCGTGAGCACTTTGCTTGTGTAATCGATCATTGACTAAAATATTTTCTCCTTCTCTATCATAACTCTGCTATAGATTGGGAGGAACCCCTTTCCAATCCTACTTTCCTCCTATTCAAATCACTTGGAGGGTACCCCCTTTCCGAGTGATCCTGGCAAGTGGACACCTTGCTGGCTAAAGGGTTTATCCAATTGGCTACTGGCTTGAGGCATATGCGTTTTCTCAATGGCGTAGGGAAAGACAGAGTCTAGTCCAAGCTACTCCCAACTCGGAGCCCTAGGTCGTCAATCTGGTTAGGCCTATATCGATTCAAATTCACTAACCCCCGCGAGGTTAGCCGTCTACTTCGTCACTTCAGTTTCGCTCGTCCCCTTAGTGACTGACTGCAAATTCGTAGTCTTCGCTAAGATTGATCAAGTCTTGGCCTAGACGGGAACCGGTTTGTTAAAATGGAACTTGAATCGAATACGACGGATAGGATACTTAAGACCAATAGTCTCACGATTTACAAACATGCTCACTCGACCCTTACCAAGAACTAGGTGTTTAGCTACTAGATATCATGATCAAAGGAAAAGAGAAATAATTGAAGAACATGAATTTAATTTAAAATGCAATATTCCTAAAGGAAATACCACAGCCGAATGTTTACAAAAAACCCAGAAGAGAGGAGAATTGAGAGAATCCGTAATTGACAGCCTTCCCTAACCTTAAATAAGGTTAGAGTCCCCACCCTTCACGTTTCTTTCCAAACTCCTCAATTCAAATTAACTAAAAAGTAGGGATAGAAATCCCAATTGTTTTTAAATCCTAAAGCGATAATAATAATAAAATAACAAAGTATTTTTGTTCAAATAGGATTACATCAAAGATTTCTTCTAGCGGATGTAATCGCCAGCTGGTCTTCCGATCTGATCTTGCTTCCTTGAGTCCCTGGTGTGCACGTCTCTATTCTGCAATCTTAGCCAAGATACGCGGCTAAGATTGCCAACCTTTCGCTCCAGCACCCGATTCTTCCAAAAACCAGTCTTACCCAAGATTTGCCAAAATAACCCAAATTGACGTCGAAAGAATTGTTTCTGCCACAAAAAGGGAGTTTTACAGTGGTAAAAACACATGGAATAAAGCGTCAATCATCTGGTCTTGTACACACCATTGCATACATCAAACTACCCATAGCAAATGCATAAAGAACCCGTTGCATATCTGATTTCTCAGCTTCATATGAAGGACTCCGTTTAACACTCAATTTAAAATGAGTAGCAAGAGGAGTGCTTACCGCCTTAGCATTTTCCATTTGGAACCTCTGTAACACTCTTTTAACATAGTGTTCTTGTGACAACCAAAGTTTCTTCTCTTTCCTATCACGTATGATTCTTATACCAAGAATCTGTTTAGCAGCTCCCATGTCTTTCATGGCAAATGACTCGCCCAATTGATTCTTTAACCTGTCAATCATGGAAATATTTTCCCCAACAATAAGCATGTCATCAACATACAATAACAGGTTAATGAAATCATTATCGGAATTTTTTTTAATAAAGACACAGTGATCAGAAGTAGTCTTCTTGTAGCCTTGCTCAAACATAACAGACTCAAACTGCTTGTAGCACTGTCGCAGAGCCTGCTTCAAACCATATAGGCTTTTTCTCAGTCTACACACATAGTCTTTCTTGCCTTCGACATAAAAGCCATCAGGTTGCTTCATGTAAATTTCTTCCTCCAAATCACTATGAAGGAAAGCAGTTTTACATCCATTCGTTCTACCTCCAAATCAAGAGTAGCAGCCAAACTCAACACGGTTCTAATGGATGACATCTTCACCATAGGAAAAAAAATATCATTGAAATCAACACCCTTTCTCTATCTGAAGCCTTTCACCACCAATCCGGCTTTATACCTCGGAGATGCAGAAATACTTTCTTGTTTCACCCTGTAAATCCACCTATTTTCCAAGGCTTTCTTACCTTTTGGCAATTTCACCAAGTCAAATGTGTAATTATCATACAAATACTTCATTTCATCTTGCATTGCATCCAGCCACTTCTTTTCTTAACTCTCCATGGCCTCATGATAACACTCAGGTTCACCTCCATCTGTCAAGGTAAATATTCATCAGAAGGATACCTAGTTGATGACTTCCTCTGCCTATTAGACCTCCAAAGTTGAACTTGAGTTGGTTCAAAAGCATCACCAAGATTTTCTGAGATAGTCTTTAACATATCAAAAACTTATATACAGTTTGAACTTGTATTAGTAAAAATAATATCTAAAACTTTACTAGTAGTAAAAATAATTTTATTCAAATACAAAAAATCAAAAATAAAATTAAAAAGTCAAAAGATTATTAAAATTTTCAAAAAATTATGAAAACTTCAGAAATTATTAAAAAATCAGAGAATTCAAACAATTATTAAAAAATTCAAAATTATGAAAATTTTAGAAAATAGAGATTGATTTTTTCTGATTATATTTTTTAATAATTAAAAAAATAAGTAAAATAGGAGGAAATAAAAAATATATTTAAAAAGCATAAAAAATATATACAGAATTTCAAAAAAATGAGATTGATATTTTTCTAAGAATATTTATCTATTAGGATTAATAAGGGACTTGGCATGAGATGTTAACACTAGGTACCCGGATACCCGCCCGAAACCATACCCGTTTGACCGGGTAATACCCATTTGATCGGGTAATACCCGCTTTGACTGGGTATGGTTCGGGTATGGATAATACTCGAAATTATCATTTCGGGTATGGCCGGGTATGATACCCGGCTTATACCCGAACGGGTATAACCTAATTTTTACCCATTGCCATCTCTCTCTCTCTCTCGCCCCAATCATCTCTGGATTTCCGAACCCATTCCTCCTCTTCGGGTTTCCTTCCTCCTCGCGATCTCCACTCCCACTTAGCCGACGCCGTTTCAGATCCTCCGTCGTCGTCCCTTTCCTCCAGTAACGATTAGACATTTTGAAGTTGATAGTTGTATGAATTAGTAATGAAATTCGGTAATTTTATTAGTTTGAAGTGGTGTTTTTATCAAGCGTTCAAACTGATTGCCGTGTTTTATTCCCCTTGTAACCTATTGTAGATTGAAGAGAAGAAGCAAGTTGCTGCTGATGTATTGTTTCAATATTCAAAGTTTGTGATGACATGTATTGGAAATCAAGTTCTACCTTGTGACTTGAGGTTGCACTTAATGAAGGTAATCTGGGTTTCTTTCTTCTTCCCTTATGAGTTTTTGGTTAGCAAGAATTATAGTTAGAGAAATGATGTGCAGCATGGATTTCTTTCCTACATTGATGTGAACAATTAGGTTTTTTGATAGAGGTTTTGTCCTCCTAGGCAAGCAGGCAGTTTTCTTGTATGGTGAATACTGTTATGACTGCACATTAGCCATGTGTTTGGCAATTTTATTGGGTGAAATTTTGTGTTGATCATTTGTTTCTTTTCAGGAAGTTTCAGGATTGCCAACTTCTTTGAAGCGAGAATCAACCCAGGCAGCTACCTCACCTGATGCAATGGGTGAATCATCAAGCTCAGGTACTGCTAGACTTGATAAAGCCGATAGTTTCCATGCATTATAGTTTAAAGCAGAGAAATGAACTTGTTGGTTTCAGAGTCAGTAAAGTGATTTTTCTACTATAATCCACTTAATGATTTTGTACACAAAAACATCTTAATTCAAGTTTCTTAGTAGTATGCATTATTATATTGTCCCGGATGAAGTTCATTCACATTGGTTATATGCAAATCCCATCTGATTATATGAAATTTACCTTCTAAGTGAAAGGACTAGACCTTAAGCGCTTCCATTAGTTGATCTGGCATAACTTTTGCTTCCTCTTTGTGCCTTAGAACATGTATCTTTCACTCTGTTAAATTTAGCAAGAAAGACAACAAAAGCAATCAGTTGTAACTTCTATATGAGATTGAGTTTGTGTACACAATAAGATGGGTTTTACATTTTTTTACAATAGTAGGAGCAATTTTGGCCCATCATCCTTGAAACACAGTAAGACAGCTCTAGTTGTTGGTTTATTAGCATGTTAGACTGGTGGTGTTATTCAAAGGAATCATGTTGCTTGATTTATTTAGCTATTGAAATTTAACCTGGTATTGTCAGTGATTTGGTCAGTAAATTGTCGTTTGTTACTTCAACTACTTTTCATTTGCTAGCTTCTCATACTTTCATCACCTAGTTAATGTGGCCTTTTAGGGTTTCGCATTCTGCTAACTGTACTGTTGGTGCCATGGAGGTAACTTAGTTGTCATCTTTGTTGTGTATCTATTCTTTGCAACTCAAGTCCATGTCCTCTTGTAAACACTTTCTTTCAAAGAAAATGTCTTAATTGTCGTTGAGAATGAGTTATAATGATATCTTGGTGTGTAATTTGTTTATATCACCAGTAATTTGTTTTCTTGCTTGTTTGCAATATATTCAGTGTGACGGGGTGGTTGATTGGCTGATGATTTTAATTAAGTACCCATTTATTTTATTAGCTTCTTAATAATAGGTTTACAAATTGAAATAAGGCCCATTCTTAGTCCAACAACATTCCAATTAATTTCCCATGGAAAAAATGAGCCAAAATTTTAAAAACGAGACAAGATGGCCAAAAAATAGCCAAAATGATGAAAACAATGCGAACACGGTAAAAAATGAGCCAATACGGTAAAAAAATGAGCTAAGACGAGCCAAAATGGTAAAAAAAAGCCAAAAAAGTCAAAAAAAAGAAAAAAAAGAGCCAAAATGGTAAAAAACGAGCAAAAATGGTAAAAAAATGAGACAAAACGGTGAAAAATGAGCCAAAACTAGTTGTAGGTATGAGTTTGGTATTTACCCATGCCCGCCCATATCCACTTTAACATATCCATACCCGCCCAATTGCCATCCCTAACTAACACTGCTGCACCAAACTAAGCTACATTGTCCAAATTCCAATACATTAGCATCAACACCATTACCTCTTTATGTTAGTGAACTTTCTAGTGTTGTGCTTACTGATAGTTGTGTGATTAAAGGTCAATGTGTAATGTATATTTAGGTCACGTGTGCAAAATCCTACTCCAAAAATCATGTAAAAATTTAACTATCAATACAATTTTCACTCCAAATTAATTAAATATTAATGACCTGCGCGGGCAGCCTTACCCCTAAAAACTATTTTTTTCCAAATACTGGGAGCAAACTGTCAAAATAGTCGTTCAATTGGTGACTCGTTTGAACTGGGACTTAAGGGTTCAGACAGTTAGGCTGCATAATAAATTATTTTCCCCTATTTCCAATTTGAACGGTGTTGTTTCCTCCAGTTCTTTTCTTCTGTGTTGTGTTTAGGGGTGTACACAGATCGGTTCAGTCCGGTTTTAGGGAGAATTGAACCAAAAATTTACGGATATAAAAATTGAAGAACCGAATTGAACCGTTTCCTAACAGTTCAGTCCTGAATTAACGGTCCAAAAAAAGAAAGAAAATGAGGTGACTAGTAGGTTTTGAACCCATGACCTTAAGGTAAAAAGCTAACTTTTTAGCCATCAAAACTAAGGTTATTTATTGATACAAGAATTAGTAAGTATGAAATGGGTTCCCGTTTTTTAGTTTGGTTTTCAGTTTTTAAAGATGGAGAACCGGACTGAACCGTTTATTTTCGGTTCGATCTAATTTTTCATTTTACGGTTTAAAAAGAAGAAGAACTAGACCGAACCGACGGTTCTGGTTCAGTCCGGTTTTTGTACACTCCTGCTTGTGTTGTACTTGTACCGAGTGGAGCCCTAAATTGTCTTTGCCTCAACTGTCAACTCTTTCTCTCTGCGACTAACATTCCACTGTTTCTCTTATGTGGAAAGAGATGGTGAGGCCATATGCAATTAAAGGGCAGAAATGGAAGAAGAGAGAGAGGTATGATGTGGAAGATGATGAAGAGAATGAGCAGTCAATAGAAACAACAACAACAACAAAGAGAGCAAGGGAAGTTGAGGAAGTAGCAAATAAAAGAGAGAGGACGAGAATGGAGCAACTCAAGTTGATGAATGTGAAAAACATGTTGAAATGAGAAAAACCGGAGATGTGGGTTTAAGCAGCGCACGATACAAATTCATCAAAAATAAACAACGATGAAAACATACATCCATCCACAACCATTAATTCAATAAATAAATAAAGGGATAAAGAGGGAACCTAAAGATTCTAAGTCGAATAGGTGAGCATGCAACATTAAAGATTAAATTAAATTATGAAGGTATTCATTTGAGAAAAAAAAGTGGTCATGTCCGGTGTGGGTCTTAATGGTTCAGACAATTTAGCTGCATAATAAATTGTTTCTCCCTATTTTCCAATTTGAATGGTGTTGTTTCCTCTTATTCTACTCTTTTGTGTTGTGTTGTACCGTGTAGCCCTAAATTGAACAATTGAACACTCCCTCTCTGCTGCAACTCTCAGCTCTCTCTCGTGGTGTTTGGTATATAACTCCTTAAAGAGTTGAGTTCATTTCATTAATCAAATTCATTAAGATATCATTCATTAAATGAATTCTAATTATTTGTTATAAGACTGGTAAAAATAAATTCATTTTAGTTATTTTACTATATTACTCTTAAACTAAAACTCCTAGAATAACTATAATTTATATGTTCTTCTATATATACAATTCATAAGTGATATTTATTACTTTATTTTTCATTTAAGTAAGAAAATGATTTTTCCCTCTATATAAAATAATGAACGAGCATGTTGCACAATCCATATAATCATTATTTTAAATAAATGATGCAAATTAAAATAAATTAATAATTATATATGTGTCGCATTTATTTATTTACTAAAGGTGACGTTTGATATGTAACTTCTCCAAGAGTTGAGTTTATTTCTTTAATAAAAGGAAAATTGCATAAAATCACCCACGTGTTTGTAATTGAGTCAAATAGAATCTCAAGTTTGTTATTTTTTTAACAGATCACACTCTATTTTTAAAATTGTCTTAAAACTTGTTTAGCTCTTAAATTTTAGAATTTTATGAAAACTTATGCGTGTCATCAAGAATCCAGTAACACAGTACCTACCTCAGCTCTATTGAAGATGAAATCGTTAAAAAACCTATTATAGTCATCCTTCCACTGACTCGTTCTGTTGCAAGTGACTTCCATAGCAAAAACAGAAGAAGAGGAGAATGAGACGAGAAGAGAAGAGAAGAGAAGAGAAGAGGAGACTGAATCAGGTAGTGGGGTTTAAATCCCATATAGTTTAAAAGCTTGCAATTTAAACATTTGTAGTAGCTAAAAATTTTAAAAATATATCTAAAAAATTTAGAAAAAATATTCAAATGAGAAGAAATAAAACATGGGAGAGCCCACTTCACAGAAAAAATTTGTAAATAAAAGTGAAACTATTGTTTTCATTGCTTTATGTCCTACTATATTTGCTACATTTTTTTTACCAAATTTTATAATTTTTTACTATGTGTTACTATTTTATTTGATTTTTTAAACTATTATAAAGGTTAAAATTAAAACTTTTAGGAAAACTATAAAGGTGCATTGCAATCTTTTAAACTATGACGAATTAAGTAGAAATTTTTTAAACTATAAGGTTTATTATTCATGGAATCATAATCTTAAATATATGCTCGATTTAAAGATTTGTTTTAGATATGCATAATTTTTAATCTCATAAATTACCAAAAAAACATACTATATAAAGTACCCAAATAAAAAACATACTATATAAATTACAAGAAAATAACTTTTTTGTTGCATCCAAATACTTAAAAAATGTTTTCCAGCTAAACAACCAAACAACAAAAAATAATTTATTTTCCAGAAAAACATATTTTAAAGAAAATATTTTCCTTAAGTGATCACAATTTTAAATGATGATCAATTACTATTATTTTTGTGAATGATTCGTCGTCCAGCTGCTTCACCTCCATCTATTTGTATCAAACTCGTATGATTATTGATCGCTTAAAATTAGGTATTAAAAATGTTAATTTTATTTTGGACTGGCAATTGGATATTTGAATATTATAAACGCTAACATGACATAACCCAATAAAAAAAATAAAAAATGATATTAAAAATAAAATTATTCTTTTAATTTGGGAGATGATGGAAAAAAGGACGGGTTCTTTTAATTTTTTGTTACTTTTTATTGCGTTATATCACGTTAGCGTCTATCTAGTATAAGGAAAGAGATGACAAAAATTTCAAGTCATTTTTTTAGTAAATAAATTTCTACGTCAGTTAAATCTAAGGTCAATTTTTGGAAGAGTCAAACAAGTGTTGAGAAAATTTTCAAAATAGGGCGTGATCTGTTAAAATTAACAACGTGAGGTTTTATTTGACTCAATTATAAACGTGAGGTATTTTTTGAACATTTGGTACAAACGTGGAGTGATTTTATGATTTTTTTTTCCTTAAGGGGGTGTGTGTTTGGTATCAAATCATGTATGAGTTCAATTCATTTCATTAATAGAGTTCAATTAGAATTCTATTAATGAATGAACTCTATCTAGTGATTGGTATAACAATATAAAATTGAAATGAACACATTGTGTTGGTATGGCTAAAAAATGATTTCATTTTACTTATTTGACCATTATACCTCTAAATTAAAATTTACCCATAAAATAAAAGAAAAAAAAATTAAAATGAACACATTTTTTGGTATGACTCGTTTTTTATCATTTTTACTCGTTTTGGCTCATTTTTTACCATTTTTGCTCATTTTTTTACCATTTTTAATCATTTTTCCTAGTTTTTCATCATCTTCATTCAATTTTTATCAATTTTAACAGTTATTGCTCATTTTTCATCATTTTGGTTCGTTTATTACCGGTTTGCTCATTTTTCACTATCTTGGCTCCTTTTTTATCAATTTTTACCATTTTTGCTCATTTTTTACCATTTCGGCTCATTTTTATCGCCTTTGCTCATTTTTTGCCATCTTTTTACTATTTTTGCTCATTTCTTACTATTTTTGCTTCTTTTTTACAGTTTTGACTCATTTTTTACCATTTTTACACCCTTTTTTTACAGTTTTGACTCATTTTTTTATCAATTTGGCTTCTTTTTTTACCATGATGAAAAATGACCAAAAACGATGAAAAGTGATCAAAAAGGGTAAAAAATAAGCCAAAATGGTAAAAAATAAGCAAAACCTATAAAAATTGATAAAAATGAGCAAAAATGCTAATAAACAATAAAAAACAAGCCAAGATGATGAAAAATGAGCAAAAACTTTAAAAAACTGAGGAAAAATGATAAAAATGAGCAAAAATGGTAAAAAATGATAAAAAGGCAGCCAAGATGATGAAAAATGATTAAAAATAAAGAAAGAGTAAAAAATGATAAAAAATAAACCAAGATGATGAAAAATGAGCAAAATGGTAAAAATGATAAAAAACGATCCAAGCTGATGAAAAATGAGCAAAAATGAAAAAAAACGATCCCTGATGATGAAAAATGAGGAAAAATTATAAAAAAATGGTAAAAAATGATAAAAAATGAGCCAAGACGATGAAAATGGGAAAATGATTAAAAATGAGTCAAAAAGGTAAAAAATGAGCAAAAACTATAAAAATTGATAAAAACCGAGCAAACATGATGGAAAATGACCAAAAATGATGAAAATGAGCAAAAATGATAAAAAAATGAGCCAACATGATGAAAAATGAGTAAACATAATTAAAAATGAGCAAAAGCGGGGAAAAATGAGCAAAACCTATAAAAATCGATAAAATTGAGCAAAAATGATAAAAATGATAAAAAATGAGCTAAGATGATGAAAAATGATAAAAATGAGCAAAAATGGTAACAAATCGAGCAAAAACGGTAAAAAATGAGCAAAAATGATAGAAACGAGCAAAAACGGTAAGAATGATAAAAAAAACAACCAAGATGATGAAAAATGAGCAAAAATAATTAAAAATGAGCAAAAACTGTAACAAACGATAAAAAACAAGCCAAGATGAAAAATGAGCAAAAATGATAGAAACGAGCAAAAACGGTAAGAATGATAAAAAAACAGCCAATATGATGAAAAACGAGCAAAAATAATTAAAAATGAGCAAAAACTATAACAAACGAAAAAAAAACAAGCCAAGATGATAAAAAATGAGAACAAATGAGCAAAAATGGTAAAAAATGAGCAAAATTGTAAAACCGATAAAAAATGGGCCAAGATGATGAAAAATGAGCAAAAATGATTAAAAATGAGCAAAAATAGTAAAAATGATAAAAAAAATGAGCAAAAATGATAAAAAATGAGCCAAGATGATGAAAATGAGCAAAAATGATTAAAAATGAGCCAAAGCGGTAAAAAATGAGCCAAAACTGTAAAAATTGATAAAAATGAGCAAAAATGGTAAAAAACGATAAAAAATGAGCCAAGATGATGAAAAACGAGCAAAAATGGTAAAAGACCGAGCAAAAATGATGAAAAATAAGCAAAAATTATTAAAAATGAGCAAAAGTGGTAAAAAATGATAAAAAAGAGCCAACATGATGAAAAATGAGCAAAAATGGTAAAAAATGAGCCGAAACGGTTAAAAATGAGCAAAACCTGTGAAAATCGATAAAAACGAGCAGAAATGGTAAAAAACGAAAAAAAGTGAGCCAAGATAATAAAAAATGAGCAAAAATGGTAAAAACGATAAAAAAAACCAGCCAAGATGATGAAAAACGAGCAAAAATAGTAAAAAATGAGCAAAAGCGATAAAAAAAACCATCCAAGATGATAAAAAACGAGCAAAAACGATCAAAAAACCAGCCAAGATGATGAAAAATGAACAAAAACGGTAAAAAATGAGCAAAAACTGTAAAAATCGATAAAAAACTAGCTAAGATGATGAAAAACGAGCAAAATGGTAAAAAATAAGCAAAAACTGTAAAAACTGATAAAAAACAAGCCAGGATGATGAAAAACAAGCAAAAACAATAAAAAACAAGCAAAAATGGTGAAAAACGAGACAAAACGGTAAAAAACGACCCAAGAAGGTAAAAATTAGCCAAGATGATGAAAAATTAGCGAAGACGGTAAAAAACGAGCCAAATTTATAAAAATAGAGCTAAAACGAGCCGAATTGGTAAAAAAACTAGGCAAAATGGTAAAAACGAGTCTAAGTAGTGAAAATGAACCTAAGTAGTAAATTTTCACTTAATTTTTAAAAAAATAATTTTTTATTTTATTTTAATTGTGATGGTTCAATTCTATAAGAATTGAATTCAATTAAAAGTGTATAACAAACACCGAATTTGGGAAGAGTTAGTCTTCCTAGATTTTGATACAAAATTTATTTAGAATTTATTTATTAAATGAATTCCAATGATATAAGGCTTGTAAAAATAAATTCATTTTAATTATTTTACCATACTGCTCTTAAACTAAAACTTTTAAAATAACTATAATTTCTATTTTTAATGCATACGTGATATTTATTATTTTATTTTTCATTTAAATAAGAAAATGATTTTTTTCTTTATATAAAAACGAGAATGCGCAATCCGTATAATTATTATTCTAAATAAACGATGCAAATTAAAATAAATTAATAATTATATATGTGTGGCATTTATTTATTTACAAAAGAAAAAAATATGTTAGTATTTTCTTTAAGTAACCCATTAATGTTTTTGTTGGGCCTAATTTGTTTTAATTTCCTGGGCATATCTTTCATTTAATTAAAAAATAAGAAGGAACCCTAAAATGTAAAAACAACCCCATTTGTTTTATCTGCACAGCCGCAACACCCCCTGCTTTATTTCTCTCCATTGTTTTCCAACACCCATCATCTTCATCGTTGAAACAACACCAGACTGGACCACCACGATCTCCGGCCAGCCACTTGCCATTGAAAAAGAGTATAACAAACACTGAATTAGATACCAAACAGCCTCGCAGACTAACTTTCCACTGTTTTTCTTCTGTCGAAAGAGATGGTGAGGCCATATGCAATTAAAGGGCAGAAACGGAAGAAGACGGAGAGGTATGATGTGGAAGATGATGAAGAGACTGTAGAAACAATAACAGCAGATACAACGAGAGAAGACGAGAATGGAGCAGCTCTGGTTGATGAAATTGAGGGAATCCATGTTGCTCCTAGTGACCCAAACACCAAAAAACCTGGGGTCATTTTTGTGCTCGAAAAGGCTTCTTTGGAGGTCGCTAAAGTTGGAAAGGTATCCTCAAGCTCTGTCTTTAATGCTATCTTATTGCGCGATTGTCTGTTTTTTGTTTTGTTCCGTAATGGTTGCGTATGGATAGCATAAGCATTTGAAGTTCAAGGAGAAGATTTTGAAGTTCTATTTTTCGTGGCTGTTCTTTTGTATTTCCTACTAACAAAGTTAGGGTCTTTAATTTTTCTTGTCTCTAACTGGTTTGTTTATGGTATTGGACACAGACTTACCAGATTCTAAATTCGGATGATCATGCCAATTTCTTGAAGAGGAATAATAAAGATCCAGCTCATTACAGGCCTGATATTGTTTACCAGGTCAGTATATTTTGGTGTGAAGTGAAAGTGATTCTTCAGTTTGTGTCCTTAGTGTTTATGCTTTTGGTGACTACATTCTTAGCTTTTTGTGTGAAGTTAACATACATGTGAAAGAATGCTTTTTCTTTTGCTGCACATTTTGCATTTTTATTCATGAGCTATTAGTCAGAATCAATAATCAAAGTTTCATTTTCTATTATTGCTAACCCTCATTTACTTGAAGAAACTTATTTTTTATATACCAAACATTTTGGAGAGATGGTTTTTTATTTTATATTTGCTGCGGCCAAAGAGTAAAAGTAAACTTTTACATGGAAATTTCTTAGTTTTCGTTAAGTTGAAAGCTAAAAATAAGTAAAATAATTGTTGCCAAACAATGACTGCCTCTGATTTATAGATAGGCAACCCTTCAAGTTCCCATAGTTAACTAAACACCACTTAATTCTCCTTTTTTAACTGTAAGTTATGAATCAGACATGGTATTTCCTGAAGTACTTGTTCTTGTGATTTAATACTTTGCTTCTTATCATTTTATTAATTGTACAAACATGATTTTTGGTGGTTTCAGGCTCTTCTAGCAATCTTAGATAGCCCAGTGAATAAGGCTGGGAGATTAAGAGCTGTGTATGTCAAGACCGAAAAAGGTGTTCTGTTTGAAGTCAAGCCATATGTGCGCATTCCAAGAACATATAAGCGGTTTTCTGGCATTATGTGTAAGTTCAACTGATTTCACTTGAACACTGAGTTTTTATGCTTCATTTTAAAGGTTCTTTGTAACTTTGCTTATTTCCTTGTTCAAATTGTGCAGTGCAGCTGCTTCAGAAACTGAATATAACTGCTGTGGGTAAGCGTGAGAAACTTCTACGTGTCATTAAGAATCCAGTAACACAGTACCTACCTCTCAACTCTCGTAAAATAGGTAAGTTTGCATTTTATAGTTAATTCATCTGTTGACTGGACTTCGACACCCTAAAAATTTGCTTGGTTTTTTGCCTCAGGCTTCTCCTATAGTTCAGAAAAATTGGTTAATATGAAAGACTATGTGGCTGCTCAAGATGATGACAACGATCTTGTATTTGTGGTATGCCTCAAATGACTTTTGACTTGAAGGTGTGTGTTACCTGTTAAAACTTTTATCGTTTCTGACCCATCTCAAAATTCTCTAGGTTGGTGCTATGTCCCATGGGAAAATTGATTGTGATTATATTGAGGATTTTGTTGCAGGTAAGTCTTTTACGCGTCACCCTTTCCTTAATAGTTTGTGTTTTTGCATAAATTAGGCTCACATACTCATCTTGGCAGAGTTCTTTTGCTTTTAAGTCAACTTCAAAGCATTGTTTAAAAGTTAATATGAAACTCCGTAATCGTAGACTATTGCACCTTTTCAGTTATGGAAATGCCTAAAACATGTTGATCACTGCCTCGAGTGTACTGTAGTTGGGATAGATTCACGTAGAGCATTGTTTAGCCTCCATATCTGGTCAATAATCTAGCAAAACTAACATATCGCCATTATGCGTGATACCTCTTCTGTTTTGTTTAAGCAATTTCCGTTTGTTATTGAGGTTTAAAGCAATTCATGGTTTAGATAACTTGACCTAGTTGGCTTGAAGTAACTGTTTAACTACATATAAAAATGGCAGTTAAACTTTCTCGCGCTGGCATGAATATGTTAGTGTGACTGTTGAGAATTTGTTGTGTACTCTTATCATTGGCACGTAGAGCATGTCTAGTGACCCGTTTCCCTGTTACTTTCCACTTTTTCAGTTTCTGGTTACCCGTTGAGTGCTGCCTGGTGCATTTCAAGGATTTGCGAGGCTGTAGCGTTAAAATGGAAAATAGAGTAAGCTTGTGTTTTTAAAGAAGAAGATGGCATATGCCCTTGGGATCATGTTATGTTGTTAGTAGAATTGTTTCAGTACTTTTAGCTTTGGCTGTATAATTACATTATTATTTTGAGAATGCCAGAAATATACCTTTTCATGTAACTAACCTTGATTTGGCTAGCTTATGCTAGATTTTGTGATAGAGTGAGTGCTTTTCTTAGTTAGTAACTTAGTACTAAATAGTTACCAAGTGATTGATGATTCGTCTTCAGTAGATTCTTGTGTAGAAAATGATTGTTGGGTCAAAAATTACTAGATGCCTTATGATTGTTGATTGATTTCGAAAAAAAGGCATTAGTAGATAAGTTTGCATTAGTTTTCATAAGCTATGTTATCATAACCGAGCCAAATAGGCTGCTCCAGTCAGCTAAATTCAATCGGTAAGTCTAAATTAAAATCCTTAAACATGTAAGAAAAATAGAGTAGAGAACCAACTTTTGTATTTGATGGTTTGTTCTCAATAAAGTCCTATTCTCAACCCCGCGCGATGCACGAATATAATAATCTATTTTAGTCATTTTGTGTTATAAACTATTTTTAAAAAAAACCATTTATCTTATAAGAGACATGAAAATTGTGTTAGTAAACTTATATTGTTTTAAATACTTGAAAGGATTGAAATTTCCTTATACAGTTTTTTTTTTAAATGAGTGAGAACCCGCCCGGCATGTTCTTCATATGCACCATCCCTTTGATATTATTTTTAACGATACTTGTAGACATTTCATTGAAATAATTCTCTCACGAATTCTTTCTCGTAAGAGGCGGAGCTAAGAATTTTTTTCTCCGATGCGCTAACACATCAATATACAAAAAAATATTATAATATATATAATAAACTTTCACTAATTAATGAAATACTTAATAATTATTAATGTATACTAATATTTTTTTATATCAAAATGAAAGAAATAATAAGGCAACTATACCAGTACGGTTCTTGGGAATGAAATACTCGTACAATCACTTTAGAGGTTTAAATAAAAAATAATAATTTTAATTTGATCTAAATATTAAAATCTTGACTTTCCTAAAATTCTAATTGTACCAAATAAGTATATATACTAAATATATTAATATTTTTTATTAGTAAAAATATAAACTTATTAAGATATATACCAATATTTTTTTACTATTTTTATAGATTTAAATTTTAAATCTCTTAACTTTCATTACAAATTAATTAATTATTAATAAAAATATTTTTTTCTTTTCTCGAATAATTCAAAGGGATTCTATACTATTTCATATCGTATCTAATTTTTATCAGTTTATTTATTTTATAATGGTCTAAAAAATCAGACAGTTAACGTATTTATAATCTTTTTAATTAGAAACCGTTTTCTAAATTCACATTAGTCTCACATTCTTCAATTTTTATATTACAATTGGAAATATAAGAACATGAAAAGAAAAAAAACCAAAAAATATTTTATTACTATATAACTAAAACCAGTAAATAATTTTATTTATTAAGAAAGTCTAAACAATTTAAGGAAAGTAAATCAATCCCTAATCAAACCAGTCATCACACTTAAACCTCTTACCTTTTATAAAACATGACACAAATCCAACCGTCGGATCATAAAATTTTGACCGTTGGGTGGGAGCTCCTCCATTTAAATTCAAAACACCCAAACCGTCACTTTGAATATTAAAATACACAAAAAACTAAAACAGAGAAGCCTCTGCTCTTCCTTTGTCAATCATCAAAATCATCCAAATGTCTAAGCTGAAGATGGACCGTAAACCTCCGCTCCCGAAATCCCCAATCCGCCTCCGGCCCCGTCGCATCCTCCGCTCCAACTCAACTTCCTTGCAAACTCCTCCAGGTGGGTCGATCTCTCGTTCAATTTGTTGTCTCATTCATCTTCTTCCTTGGAATTTCTTCATAACCCGTATCTGTTTTTTCTTTTGGTTTTTCAATTGTTTCAGGTTCTTTAACGAAATCCCAGAAACCGACTCGGACTTGGGACTCGGAACAACTGGATCTCCGACCCGAATACAGATCCATATCCTGCGAGTTGCGTGCTCTGGCCAAGATGGTTCATAACGAGATCGGAAACGATGGGGATGGAATTGAATCCGAGTTAGGTAAGGGCGCGGGATCGAATTCGAGCGCTTTGTTCGAGAGGGGACGGTTTTATGATGAGTACTCGGCGAGGAGGAACGAGAGGCTGAAGAGGAAGAAAGGAGTGATGGAGGGTAATGTTGAAGGGAAGATGGTTGCAGCGACGCCGTATAATCTTGGAGTTACTGTCGATTGGTCGAAGAGGAGGGATTCGAAGAAGACGGAAACCTTGAGGAAATCAATGTCCGCTGCGTACTCTGTGGAGATGACGCCAAGGTATTCGTTGAGGAGCATGAGTAAAGAGAACAAGAAACCTCCCTTGTCTGTTAGCAGTAGCATGAACAGCATGAACAACACCACTTATGGCGCCTATGGCTATGAGAAGTCTGTTCTGCCAAGTGAAAGGAAAATTGGAGCAAGAAGGGTTAGGAAACTATGAATTTGTTAGAATTTGATTTGGGTTTTTTTTGTTTGTTTTGGAAAAATTGGATTCTGTTGATTTCATGAAATTGTTGTTTATGGGGTTTATTTGACAATATTGATATCAGGTCACATGTTGTGATAGCTATGCATTGTATCTCTTTCAATGCATTGGATAGGTCAAAGGTTGTAATCTTGTTTTTCTCCATGAAATTTGGATGGAGGAATGAATAGAAGTTTGGAAATTTTTAATCTTCTGCCAAAATCACATTCTGGCAAAATATTATGAAGGTCTATTAAACTATAGTGTAAATGCAATGAGCCTTTTAGCCATCGGGCAGGGTTGCAACGCTTCTACGCTTCTACTCTCGTTCGAACGTGGCCAAGCATGCATGGCTACTCTTGTTGGTACAGTATTTTTGAATGCTGAACGACATATAATAAGGACTCCTTAATAAACTTAAATGAATCAATCTTCCCATTCCAGATCTCGTTTCAGAATGTTGACACGAACCAACCAAAATTGGTACAATCTGTTAGATGATGAAAGTGAAAAACCAATTCGGAGGTAAAAGAAAAGCTAAAATGGTATGCGTTCACTAACGAAAATTTTCTGTTTTGCAAATTTTTCTGTTTTGCAAATTTTTCTGTTTTTGCAAAATAACAGAAAGTTTTACAAAATTTTCAATTCTGTTTCACAGCTACAGTACGTTTTCTGTTTTGCAAAATGCATTTTTCAGCCTTAGAAAACTCGAAATCGTATTCACCTAACAACTATTTCTTATTTTTTTGAAAAACAAAAGCTACTACTTTTGTTAAATCAAATTTATTTTAATTAAAAAATAATGCTAATATTTTTTAAAAAAAAAAAATAATAAACTAAATAGTAGCCTATTTTAAGTTTGTTAAAAATCAAATGTAAATATTCTAAATATATGTATGTCTAAATTGAAAAGCACAAACCATTAAGGAGAAAAAAAAATTTGGAATTTTTTTGAAAATTTTCCAAAATCTGTGTCACAGCAACATTTTGCAAATGGAAAATTTTTAGCAAATTTTTCAGTTTTGCAATTGCAAAACAGATTTTCAGAATTAACACTACAACTTTAGAAAATTTTGCAAACGCCATATTTGAAGTTTTGCAATTGTAAAACGATTTTTCAGAATCAACACTACAAGTTTAGAAAAAATGTAAAAAATTCAAAAAAATCTAAAAATGTAAAAATTCCCAAAAAAATGTAAAAAATCCAAAAACAATGTAAAAATTCCCAAAAAAATGTAAAAATTCCAAAAAAAATTTTAAAATTCCCAAAAAATGTAAAAAATCCAAACAAAATGTAAAAATCCCCAAAAAAATCCAAAAAAATGTAAAAATAATAAAAAATAGTCTTGAATTATTTGGACATGAAATTATTTGTTCAAAAAAATTGTAGAAATCTAAAAGAAAATTAATTAATCAATAATTTCGAATAAAATTGTAAAATTCAAAATTGAATTAAAAATTAAATATAAATATAATAATTTCCGTTCATGAAAATAAAATACATATAAAATAGTCTTGAATTATTTGTTCATGACATGAATACTACAAATTTAAACTCGATTGAACTAAAAAATATATTTTTTTTGTCACTATCCGATCCGGTTCTGATAACTATGGTCCAAGAATATGGACTAAAATTTGTGACTTGGATTTATATTTCTTAATTATTGGTCCAAGTTGGTAAAGGAAATCTAAGGACAAGTGGGTTTATCATTATAAAATTCATCATTGGACGGATAAACGTGGCATAAGCAGGATCATCCAGACACAATCAACGGCCATTGACGTTGACGCCTCCGAAGCAAATAAAAGTCTCCACTCGCTCTCTTCAGTTGTCAGGAAGCATGCAATAGCACGTGAGCAAACTAAATTGCTCATAGTATGATTGCAGTCGGCCGGTTGGTAATTCCAACCTCATCTACATTTTTACTGATATTTTTACTACTAATCAAATAACTCATTGACTTCTCCATTATATATTAAATGGTTCTCCCTCCATTCCCAAAAGAATGACGTTTACTATTCTGGCACGTATTTCAAGGCGGCCGGATGACTCACTATTTGTTAAAGATCAAATATAAATATGCTAAATATATTTATGTCTAAATTCAAAAGTATAAGCCATTTAGGGAGAAAAAAAATTTGAAAAATTTTCAGAAATTTTTTCCAAAAGTTAGAAAAAATTTCAAAATCTGTTTCACAGCAACATTTTGCAAATGGAAAATTTTCAGCAAATTTTTCAGTTTTGCAATTGTAAAATAGATTTTCGGAATTAACAAGTTTAGACAATTTTACAAACGCCATATTTGATTTTTTGCAATTGCAAAACGGTTTTTCAGAATTAACACTATAAGTTTAGAAAAAATGTAAAAATTCCAAAAAATGTAAAAATTTCCAAAAAAAGTTAAAATATCTATTAAAAAAATTAATCTAAAAATCCAGAAAAAATATAAAAAAAATAATTAGGAGTATTTAGTATTTACTTATTTAGTATTTATTAAACTAATGTTTGTATGTAAATATTGATCTAATTTTATTCGTATGAGTTTAATTAGGAGTATTGATTAATTAAGACAATTAGAACATTGGAATCAATTTACCAGGATTAATTTTAGATAAATATAAAAAAATGTGTATCTTTAGCCATATTTATTCTTATTTGTTTAGGATGTGTGAAGTTATTTATTTTAAATTGAGTTTATATTTATTTCATAATGTAACTTTCGATAATAACATGATAAAAAATGTTATTCATTACAATAATAAACATTGAATTTTACTCATATGATTTTAATTAGAAGCATTAGTTAGTTAAATATCAATTATGAAATATTTTTAGCACAATTTGTATCAATTTACATAAATTACAAGGGTTGATATGTTTAAAATAATATTATTATTTTTTTAGATTAATAATATGAATTTATTGAACTAGAGTAAAAAAAAAAAATTTGAAGTGAAACAACTTTTGCAAAATTTTCTAGTTTTGCAAAATTTTCAGAAAATTCTCCGTAACTAAACAACCCCTAATTGTTGCATTAGCAAGCTCTTTATAAAGAAAAGTGATAAACTTGGCGTAAGAGAGGATAAAATTGATGAAGCATTTATTTACTCCAATACACAACAGGAAAAATTCAATCAAAATTAGGTTTTCATTGGGATTGAGCAAGTATACAAAAGCAAGTTAAGGTTCACTTTGGCAGTTCATCTTATGTCGTGACCAGAAGATATGCGAGACCCTTAAGATATTCAACAATTTCGGATCCTCCGAGCTTTGAGCTTCCAAATACTCGGTCAACGAAAGTGATTGGAACCTACAACATGCACAAAACCGTAATCAACTGAAAAAAAACAAGGAACAGTGAAGGAAAGCAACATTTTGGTTAACAGTTGACTTTAGAAACAAGAGAGAATTTATGGAACAAAAGCATTAATTCTGTAGCCTATATATGGAACCAAGGCATGGAGAAAAGCAAGTAACAAGCAAAGTAGACAATAAGTTAAAGATTCTACAAAAAAGAAACGGGAAAAAAAGTTTAGCAAACAAAAAGTAATTCCCCTTCTTTTTAAGGGGGTCGATAAGCGGTGCGTGGGCGTATGTCTCCTAGAGAAATAAGGTGCTCAATCTATTTCAGAATGGAATAGAGGATTTGTCATCACCACTGATACCAGATTAACGAGATTATAAATATAAACTCATCATCACTGCACCTTCTCTTTCTATAAAGACACATAAAGGCATGAAGAAGGAAGAAATATAAGAGGAATACTATATTTCATTTCTAAGCAGAAGCTAATAGGAGTGAGCAACCTTTCAAAAAAAAAAAAAGGAATGAGCAAAAATCAGATACCACAGTGTGCTGCTGTCTATAGTATATCAGTAGTAGATCGTATGATAATTTCAAAAAGAAATTAATATAAAACTAAAGAGGGAGAAATTAATGTAATGCTACAGAAGGTGGTCAGTAACTTAAAAGAGAGAAAAATGTTTGTGTCAACCACCTATAGCCTTAAACACCATTAAAGTGGTATTTTGTGTGCAAAAATTAAGGGCACAGAGATAACTTGCCCACTCCGTGGGCAGGTCCTGACGCTGTTTGATTAGGAAAGCTCAGGTTGAACCAATTGGGTTGGGTTGCACAAAATAAACAAATATAGTGTTTAATTGACAGCAGATTTTTGAAAAAACAAACTAAAGCATGTTGAACATGGTAATCATTAAAAGAGAATAAATACATGCTTCAAGGATCAAGAAACGAAGATAAAAAGCGTAGAAAGTAATGTATAATGCATGTTTGCACAGTTTTATTCCCAAACTATAATAGAACAAAAGGAGAAGCCTACCTCCTCTATGTGATAGCCTTTTCTTGAAGCCCGAACAATCATCTCCATTTGAAAAACATATCCCTTACTAACAACAGAGCGTATTATATCTTCGAGTACTGATGTCTTATATAGCCTTCAAGAATAAAGAAATTAGTTCTAGTCATACAAGTGAGGAGCTAAGTGAATAAACACAAAAACTAAGCTATATACCTAAACGATCCTGTTAAATCGGATACACCAGGCCATAATAATGTTTGTGCAAGAACATTGGCTCCCCGACTAGTGAGTTTACGCATAAGGTTCCACCCATGTACACCACCACCTTTCACATACCGAGTTCCAGTAACTATACTTGCACCAGTTTCCAACTGCTTCCTAATGAGCACACCATACTAGAACATTTCAGGAAAGTTTCATGGAAGGAAGCATGTATGCACGATAGGAAAATGAGAGGAAGAAAATTCTCTTACTTGATAAAGCTTGGCAGGTACTTTGGCTACAATATATGAAGCATACAGTCAGAAAATAGAACTTCTAAATACATAAAAAAGTAGAGCTACAATTAGACCAGGTTCCAGTCCCAGCCATGATGCAAGTAGACTTAGAATTTAGAGAGCCCAGATAGAGTTGGGTCTTGTTTTAGTTTCTTAATCAATTTATTTTTTGGATGGTGGAAAAAGACTTACATGGTGGGATAGATCGGCATCCATAATAACAACAAAGTTCCCAGACACATGTTTTAAACCATGAATGTAAGCCGTTCCTGAGAACATAAATGTATCAAACGCAGCTTCTCACTATTATCCACTACAAGAAACATATAGTTTACATACCTAAACCAAGCTTCTTAGGTCTGGGTCTCAACAACTGTATCATCACAGAAAAAACAGGGGACAGACAGTTGAGACTAGTGACAACCACAATCGTGAGATATTAAGATGACAATCATGTGACTGCTACCATACTTACAATTCGGTTTTCACCATACAACTGCTGCAACTGTTTCACGATTTCTTGAGTACCATCCGGACTCCCATCGTCGACAACAATAATTTCAAAATCAACATCCCTGAACCAGGCAGGAAAAGATATTCACTTTCACAGCACATATGACTTTCCACGATATTGCAATGTAGGATTTAACTGCCAATCACTAGCTATTTAACACTTCAAAGCATCAAGCCAAGGAGACAAAACACGATCTCTCATGGAACCAATGGGTTAAATGAACGATGGAATTCCATTTCTCCCACCATTTGGCTAAGAAGAAAACAAACTCCAGGGCTTTGATTTATCAACAAACAGACATTCAAGGCAAAATGGAGAAAATCATACTTGTCGGTTTTATAATGGCAATGACAGTTGCTAACTAAAAGAAATCTAAAACAAGCCACCACTCTGATAACCTCAATTTTTATGTTGGAATGAATTGAAAAATTGATTACTCAACTATAAACATTCAATCTTTGAACAAATCACCTCCAATCAAACTAATGGGTTAAAAGACCAGCTGTAATTCCATTTCCCCCACCATTTGGCTAAGCAGGAAACAAACTCTAGGGCTTGATTTCTCAACAAAGAGACACTCAACGCAAAAGGGTAATACTCATACTTTCCGGTTTTACAAATGGAACAAACAGTTGCTAACTACAGAGATGCAAAACAAGCCACCCATCTGGTAGCATCAACCGGAATCTTTATATGTTTGAATGAATTCAATAATCAACTATAATCGTGCCCATCAATTCAATTACTACTAATAAAATAGAGAAAAAGATTAGAGCTTGCGATTCCAAGAAATTGATATAAAAGAAACTGAGAAATGGGGATCACCAACCGGAGATGCTTGAAGATGAGGTAGACGATCAGCGCGATGTTGAGACGCTCGTTGTAAGTGGGTATGATTATACTGTACTTGTTCTTCTCCTCCATCTTCTGCATCTGCTCGCTTCGTTGTGATTCTCGATTATGATGATATCGATCGTAACTTCAATTCAATTCATAACAGTCAGTCATATTACAGGCCAGCCTCCTCAATTCGGCCCAGTTCAAATCAAAATGGGCTATGTTTAAGGCCCAAGTTGGGCTCAAGCCCAGACTGTTTTAAACTTTTCTCCCTTTCTGTGCAATTTAGGAAGAACTGTAAAATTTGCCTTCCACAAACAAGAATAAAATGCTTCAACTCCAGCTAATTCATGTTTTGCGCATTTTATTTTTAACTTCCCCTAGTTCAGAAATTATTGAGCTGTATAACCAAGGGTCTGGTCTAGCTTCATGGTCGAAGACCGATACGAAACCATATCTCAAACCATCTGAACATCCACATCTATTCGGCACCTCCGCAGAATTGGTTCGATACGAAACCATATTTCAAACCAGCTGAACATCCACATCTGTTCAGCAAACTGAGTTCGAAGAAATGGTTCGCAAGATGCGAGCTTGCAGAAAAACCATTGATAATTATTTCGTCTCATTGGTTCCTAACATTATTGCCAGTGAATGCTACTACTAAGATATGCACAAGTGTGAGTATGACTCCATTACAACATCTTTATTCAACTAATTTCCCTTTCCCAATCTCTTCTTCAGTGGTTACGGTCTTGCCCGGGTTAAAATCCGCATTATCTACCGAAGACGGTTCTTCTTCAGTATTCTCTCGAACAGCAGGTTCTTCATACTCCTGCGTTGCCACATCTTCAGCTAACACCTCATTGACATCCGCCAGATCACTGCTGTGGTTACTTTCTTTGTTCTCATCGACTCGATAGTAAACCTTGAATCACGGAACCAAAGAAGAACTATTAGACACCTTAACAAATAGGAGTAGCGAGTGTTTAGTACGAACTAACAATTTTGAGTTTGATAAGATGACCAAAACTAAATCAGTTGACAGCCTAAAGATCACAATTACAACAAAACTCACCACACATGTGCGAGCTGGTGAGAGTACTTTGAAGGAGTTGGGACGATTGTTAAAATTTGTTTCCGGCACTCCTGGTGTGCCTTCAGGAGAAGTGAAATGATCGACATCATGGCCCACCTGCAGCGTAATGAATTGCATATCACCATCATTTCAAATAATTGGTTAATGAGACACTAAATAGTCGTATGTGAGATTCCTTACTCTTCCATGTCCACCGAATTCCCTAGTATCGCTATCCAATGCAACTCTATACTTCCCTGGCAAGTCGCATCCAACTTTGTACCTACATGTCAGTAGATTAAGATTCATATAGCTTACCAAAAGGTCTGTAAAGAGCTTAAGTTATGCGTCGTAGCAAAATGGGCATCTACATACATCAACAACTAGTTGTTAATTTAAGAACACATACCCCTCATATGTATTCTCTGGATGAAAATTAAATACAAAAACCAGATCTCCGCGCTCAAAGACAATAATCTACAATTAGAAACAATTGGTTCAACATCTTGAATGAATTGTATAAACAAGAGTGGAATATTGACCACAGTTAGGGTGATGAGGAAAAGTATAAACAAAAGTATCACCACTGCAGTGTCCATCTGATATGGCCTTTTGCCTCTTTTAAAGACTCGTACTTGAAAATGCCATACTTAAAGATCTTTTCTAATGAAACCTATGATTGCGCTCCCTGACAAGAATTTGCTCAACGAGAATTTATACCACACCTCTGACACATGAGAAAAAGTGGAATTATACAAGATTGGCATATGTACAGTCTTTACCTTGTCGTCTTCATTCGTGCTACTCACAAATTGCTTCATTGAAGCAAGGAATGAAAATTCCTCATCAAGCAAGTGCATAGCCCCATCAAACGCATTCATGAACTGAATAGGTCCATGCCATAAAAGAAAAAAATGTAAGAAATTTAATGCTAAAGCAAAAAAACAAAGAACATCAAAAAGATCGGGTGATATGCTAAGTAGATACATATTATAACATTTTCTTCTCTATGGCATTCAATTATCCAGTAATCACATCATGTTTGTCCCTTTGCCTAAGAAAGAATAATCAGTCTAAGAGGCATTTGTCACACTAAGTCATGCATTTTACGGTTCCAGCTTTCATCAATGAACATAAAATTCTGTTTCAATTTTTGAAAAACAAGCATGTGTCACCTGACATCTCAATTTTACCCTCCAATACAAACTCTTAATGGGACATCATGAACCTACCGTTCGTTCACCAAAAATTCACTGGATCAAACAGCCCCATTATGTAGATGAATAAACAGAATAAAAAACAAGAGTTAGCCTTAAAACAGAAGTTTGTGGCAGGTCCCATCTCCAAAGCAAGGGTAAGGGTCAGTGATGGATACTTATCTATATAAAGCAGGAAACATAAAACAAGTTAGACAAAATGGCGAATGAGGTTTCAAACCTTGTATCTCAAGTGTTCAGTGTCCACTAGATCCCATTGGCGCTTGCATTTTTCGTAGCTCCAGTTATTGCCTTCTCTTGGGAAGTCAATCCACTCAGGATGACCAAACTATATAAGAAACATTTTTGGATAACAACTCAAATGTTAAGCAAATAATATAATCACATATATCACTCTTTAAAATATAGAGTTCCATGTTACTGATTTTATCAGCAATTGTACTTACCTCATTCCCCATAAAATTAAGATAGCCCTCGCCTCCTAGTGCCATAGTTAAAAAATGAATCATCTGCAAGGTGATGTCGCATTAGAAACCAGTAGTTGTACAGGAAAGTGCTTTTCCTTTCCAAAAAAAAGAAGGAAAGTGCTTTTCAGATGGCAAAACTCAAACCTTATGAAGTGCAATCCCTCGCTCAACAGTGGGTGAAGCATCTGTTAAGCAAGACATGGCAGAGTACATTTCTTTATCCATGAGGGAAAAGGCAATTGTCTTGTCACCTACAATGGACTGCACAGAACAAGTCACCATATGTTCTTCATAAGGCATGAAGAAAAACATAAAAGATACCAAACCGGTGACAGATTGCAAAGAAGTCAACTATAACAAGAACATCTAACTGCCTTGTTTTCACCTTTCCTACTTATCAAGTATTTGCAATACTGCCTAATGGAGCAATGCTGGAAGCTCAGTTGGAGTAATTGAAAACAAAAACAAGTACAAATTCAAGAGTCTTACTTGGTCATGACTCTCAGCATAAGCAACACATTTCTCAGTATATCTCCTGTTAGTCAAGCTCCATGAGATTTCCTTCATTGACCATTCTTCGTCGCTTTTGTTTTTTACATAATCAATCCATTTATCAGGGATCGCCATTGCAAGACGATAGTCAAAACCAACTCCCCCCTCAGAGACAGCACGACCAAGTCCAGGCATGCCGGATACATCTTCAGCAATCACAGTAGCTTCTGGCAAGATGTTATGGACCAAACAATTGGCCAGCATCAAATAAACAACAGCATCGACATCTGTTGCCTCACTAAAATACTCAATATAGTTCCCTGTAAATGCCATGTTGATTCCATGGTGGTGGTACAACATTGAAGTTACTCCATCAAACCGAAACCCATCAAATTTATATTCCTCAAGCCACCATCTCAAATTGGAAAGAAGAAAACGAAGAACTTCCCAATTAGAATAATTAAAGAGTCTGCTATCCCATAACTTATGGTACCCCCGATCTCCGTTGTGAAAGTAGGATTCTTGTGAGCTTTGCCCAACATCAAAACCATTGAGGCCATCAGTTACATTATTACTTGCATGGCTATGGACAACATCCATAAGCACCCAAAGACCCAAGCTATGAGCTTTATCAATTAAATACTTCAGGTCCTCAGGAGTTCCTGATCTACTACTTACAGCAAAAAAGTTTGTCACATGATAACCAAATGATGCATAATATGAATGCTCCATTACAGCCATTAATTGCACTGTGTTGTAGTTATTTGCCCGTATGCGAGGCAAAACCTTATCAGCAAATTCTCTGTACGTGTTAATGCGTGGTTCTGAGCTACTCATTCCAACATGAGCCTCGTATATACGTGGGGCCTTGGGCTTTGGAGGACGAGGGTACCTAAAGTGATGTCTGCATGTTCATTGAGATAATGGGTTAACAAAAGACTTGTCTCCACATGATATGAAATCAGGAGATCTGCTAAAACTAACCTAAAAGACAGAGCAAGGTATTTAAGATAAGGTCTAAGAGGGCAATAGACCCTAAACTTGGGATGAAATGACAGGTTGAGTATAAAAGAAACCATGATACGGATAAATTAGCCTGCAGCCTGCTCATGTGATATTGGATCATTAACTTCATTTTTTTCTGCACAAGCTTTACATATGATCAAAACTAGAAATATCAAACATAAACAACTGGTACCTTTCTGAAGTTGGGGGGTCCCAATACACCCCATCATAAGGTGCTGCAAAACGTGTAGGGTCCACAGTGGCGTATTTAATCCAAGCTGGTATACGATCAACCCAAACCCCATTCCCATTCTTGAATCGAAATTTGACCCTTGAATTGTGAGGAATGGCTGGATTTCCAGCAGAATCAGGAATTCCAATGCTCCAAACACCAAATTGATCCTTTTCCATCTTGTGGTTTGAACCATCCCATCCATTGAAATCCCCGATAAGCTGAGCTTCCCTACATCATATGGCCAGCATTTGGTAATTAGGGAGTCAAACAACAACGTAAAAGTTTACAGAGTTGCATTTTGATATCTTGACGTTGAACAACTCACTGGGCTGCAGGGGCCCACTCACGGTAGGCAATGCTGCCTTCTTCTCTATTGAATCCAAATTTCACATAACCTACAAATGGCAGAAGCAGAGGAGTTTTAGCCCTGTGTTAGGACAAGAACTAAAATAGGAAAAGGATAACTAGACTACATTTAGGACATATGGAGACACCAAGGATCAGATAACTTCTAGTGTCAGCTCTTGCAGCAAACTTATGAGTTAGAAACAAATTTAGGAGAATTGCCACATTTAAAGACTAATTAAAGTATCAGGTAAACTGTTAGAGCTCATATGCACAGATGCAAATTTAATACCAGAAAAAAACTCACCTTTCGAGAATTCCTCAAGACCTCCTTCGTATTTTTCAATAAGATCTTTTTGATCTACGTATCTTTTCACTCTGTATCTGAAGTGACCCTCGAATGGTTCCAATGAAGGGTCAGTATTCAAAAGACCAATGTTTTCCATGTTATCCTCAATGGCTGTCACTCTTGAGTTATCATCTGTCAAAACTGCTGAGGTTCTGAGATCATGCCGCACCTAGCAATTAAACAAGAAATGTTCAGGAAGACCAGATTCTCTTGCTTTACAGCACTATACATAATTTCAGTAGTCCTTATATCCACAAAAGAAAGAGGCTGCACATACCCTCTGACTTAGAAAATATCTTGATGGGAAATGAAGGCTGCGCTCTCCAAGTAATGCTTGAGACCCAAAATTTGTTCTAACGAGGTTTGTGTTGGCAATACGGCAGTTGTTTCCCCGAGCCTGTAAACGATATTAGATAAACAATCAAATTGTATTGAAGTGCAAAAAAGAGCACAAAATAAATTCTTTCCGGCCATAAATTTGTAGCAAGTTCAGTAACAGCCAAAGAAACAACCAGAAAAAGTTCTGCATCAGTTTCCACGAACTTAATCAAAATATAGGGAGCTATGCACTGACTTATTAGAAATGAAACTAATCAGAGTTCAATAAAGGCCGAGCTGGTCCCAATTCAGGTAGATGAATCAAAACCACAGTAAGGATGCTGTAGAAAATTACTATGCTCATAAGATCAGTGCAGATAGCCTGGACACACTAGTGAAACAGTTCCGAGACCAGGCCAATTTGATCGAAACCATAACCAAAATTCAACAGTTGATGGTCTAAAGTCCTGTAATACCATCAAAGTTTTAGACTTTAAACCAGAACAACAACGTTTCTGTTTCTGGGACCACATAGCCGTGATAAGTTCGGCAAACACTCCTACTGTGATTAGTTTCCTTGAACCAAATCATGCTACTATATAAATTATATAAAGAGTTGTAACACAGAAACACCATTTGATAAACAGCCATTTGAATCAAGATAATACCAAAACAAGTGAGTTAACTAGGAAACTAAGCCAACATAATTACCTAATCAAACATGAGAAACACGAGCCTAATCAATCATGAAACAGAAACAAGATCACTCCTTAAGTAATGAGGAAAGAGAAAAAATAAAAAATACAAACCCTTTTGAAGTTCTTGGCCGAAGAAGGCAATAAAAGGACAAAAGCAGGTAATGAACATAAACCCAGATAACCAAACATCTCTCCAAGTTCAACTTCAACTTCTCCACTTCATATCTTCCTGGCTGCCAAAAAAAGCAACGAGCTTTAAATCATTGATTGAAACTGTGTGCAATCGGCATCATTGCCCTACACGTGTGGCAGGTGAATCCAACAAGAAAAGATTTATGGCTGGCTAATTGGGCCCACGTTTTCATTTGTTTGGTAGATTTGATTGATGGGTGCTGAAATGTACACTCTTCTTTGGTTTCCTTTTATCACAGGATTTGAATTGATACTTTATGTGAAGGAAACAGACAGATATAGCAAAGAATATACCATTACCAATTTACCATCGTCCACGTGGCACCTCACTTTCCCGTGAGGTTTATTTTTTGGATTTCTTATTTCTTATTTTTGAATTCGTAAATCTAATTTTTTTTAGCAAAGAAGAGCACACATGAGATAGATCATGGATACAATATGTATTTAATAAAATAACTATTTTAAAAAATTAATAGATCACTATTTTCTTTGAAAAGAGTGCTAAAAATTTATCCTGATCTGTGCTATATGGTTTGAAATATTTAGGCCCCGTTTACTTCGGAGAAATCTCGTTTCCAAAAAAGTGCTATTTTTCTGAATTTTGAACTTTTTCATTTCCATCCGAAAAATAGAAAACGTGTTTACTTCGCACTTTTCTAAAATTTTCCAAATTTGAAAAACTAGAAAACGTGTTTACTTCGCACTAATTTCCAATTTTTGGAAAAATGGAAATGTGTTTGGACGTCATGACGCTTGATCTTGGGCATAATGACGCTTGATATTGGACGTCACGACGCTGACTTAATTTTGATAGAACCCATAACTACTGTTTAGGGCGTCATGCCGCATGAGCCTGGCGTCATGACGCTGGGATGTTTTCGCAAAACCATCACTTCAGTTTGGGGCGTCATGACTCTTGAGAATGGGCGTCATGACGCTGGGATGTTTTCGCAAGAACCCATCACTTTTGTTTAGGGAGTTGATGGTTGCCGAGACCGTCAAAATAAATCAAGTTACAATTTACCATGCACGTATATAATTTAATTGCGGCAAGTGGTAAAAGGATCGTTCCTCAGAGATTCGGTGGATTAAAATCAATTCTTTGTATTAAATAAAAAGGGGTGGTAAATACCAATATGAGTTGTTGGTTGGTTGTAAATAATTTAGATTGACAGAAATAAACAAAACAGAAAACGTAATGGATGATATTAACCAGTTGATGAGTGCTTCCCAGTAAGGACTTCTTATAGCTCATGATTCGAACAGATTGATCATAGATGCAAGAGTATTAAACACTAAACTTATAGGAAGGCTATAGAGACCAGGTATTGGTCACCTAGATCTCCTACTTTCCTCCTACACAAGACTTCCAAAGAGACACTCTATTGGAAGTCCCTAATTATCCTAACAATCCTAAGAGACACTCTATAAGATTTAATCAGGGCAATTGATAGACGCAGGGAAAGACCTAATCCTCGGCCTGGGATAGAGAATCGTGTCTATCCTATAAACCAGATCTGATCCTTCTTCTAGCTGTCACCAGCTAGTTGCCTTCGTATTTCTCTTGGCAATGTAGACTCCAAAGCCGCCAGAAAAAACTGTAATCGCCCAAACCTTATGCGAAGCTGATCAGACTTTACTAAGAACAGGGGCAAATTGTCATGCAAACAAGAAGGATAAGAATACAAGTATAGAGTGTGTGAGGAGTGATTTGATCTCACAATCTAAGAATCATGGCTTTGAATCCTTACTAAGAAGAAGGCTTTTAGCCTATAATAGACATATCAATAATAATAATAAAGAGATGAACATAAACTGAATCCGAATTATATTGAAAATAAGAGAATAGTTTAAGTTGTAACAATGGTAGAAAAATCCAAGCGTGAAGAGCTACCTCTCTTTTACTCAGCGACAGCTTTAAATAACAAAACCTATCTCTGGTTTAAAATTCAAAAGACGAAGAGAAGATAGATATCTAATCTTGCGGGATAGTTTGTTTAAATACAAAAAGAGAATCGATCATACTAATCGATTAGGGAGTTCTATTCACAGTTGAACTTCTCTCCTCCTGGAAGACTGCAGCTATCAAGGTGTTTTCGCTCACGGCCCACTAATTAATCTCGCGGACCAGCTAGCTCATTAAGTCGGTTGACTCGGGTCAACGCTTCCAGTTTCTTGGCTTATCCCAGGCCTGGGATCATATTGTTCTTTGATTAGCAAAATAGCTCTGATATAGGTCTTTTCTACTCCTTTTGAATAATTTTGCTTCTCAGCAGCATATCTGCGAAAAGGGGAGAAAAGCCATCATTTAGCAGTATCATCATCCCAAAACATAAGTAAATGGATGATGAAAAGATGACATTTTAACGCTCTATCAAATCCCCCACACTATCCTATGCTTGCCCCCAAGCATTTCTAACCTAACACAAGACTCAACAAAACACAAATAAACAAAGATCAATCAAAATCGACTTCAGAGCACCCAGTTCATCACATAAGATCCATAGATACTTAAGCTCATAGCTCCATCCAATATTATCAAGGCTTAACCAAGACTCGAAACTCACCTGATCTTATATAGTCTCATAATCGAGTGCTTAGAGATCAAACCCTGCAATTGAAAACACACAGAACAATTCCCATTTCCTTCTACCACCCCTTTCACATTGACTGGATTGATTTTCAGCCCGCCCCTTATGCATTTCCTAATTTCTTTTCTTAAATTTGATCAGCTGAAGTTTCTTAGTTACCCTCGCTTAATTTAGGCCTGGGTACCAAGACATTCTATTTTTCCTTTTTTAGAGCTGATTGTAGTTCCTTGGATATTCTTGCTTAAATGAGGCATGAATACCAAAGCAGCAACATAACATTTTTATTCATAATTTTTTTTTTCATAGCTGCTAAACTTCTAAAAATGATTTCAGGGGTAGGCCTATAGAGATAGTCAATGTGTCAAAGGCAGCAGGGTAAAGAATGCTAGTTCTGTGTGTTTCCTCTCTTAAGATTCAATCATAAAGCTCAAGTATCATGACCCTATGTAGATTAAGTGACTTTCACAAGTATTGGAAAGATTATACCTTGGTAATAAAACATGGATTTGTGAACTCAAACATCTTTTGTTTCCTAAGTGATGAAGTGCATACTCTGAAACTGAATTTCATGATCTTTGTTCGGACACACTAAAATTATCTACAAACATGCAATAAAATCTAAATAAAACATGCTCAAGACAAACAGACACGACACGACGGCAATAATTAAAAAACAGACTCTATAAACAGACTCAAACAAGCATTCAAAACACATCAAATAACAAAAATACTCCCCCACACTTGATGACACTTTGCCCTCGAAGTGCGAGAGAGAAAAAGACTCAACGTTAAATAAAAGAAATAACAAGGAAAGGGAATACCCGGGGCAGTTATGGGTTGGGTGGGAAGGTGCTTTGCATGAATTTTTCCAGGAGCTGTTGTTGAATAGCATTTGAATGCTGTTGGTCTTCAATCAGTTTCTGGATCTGAGATCCTAGCTGCTCAACAGTCTTTTGCAAAAGCTCCTAGTTAGCCATCAATTTGGTCATCATGGTTACTGTGTTTTGCGTCTCATTCCCTGGTCTGGGATTCTGGTTTTGTGGTGGCTGCGATCCCTGGTCTGATGTAGAGGCTTGTTTCTGTGCTGGGTTGGTTTCTCCTGCCACAAAATCTTTCTCGAAAATGAAGTTTCCTCTGTTCTTTGCAGAGTAGATGTGGTCTTCAGTAGGAGTGAAACCTGTATTACTGCGCAGCACATGATTCTCATCCAAATGAAAGTAACCCATAACATCCAAGGATTTTAAATCTAAAATGCGCAGGTCAGCTGATTTAAACAATTCGCAAGCAGACACATCTAGACCCCTATGTTGGACAGCAAAGGCAGTGATTAAGGATCCCAATGGCATCTTATTCTTAACAGACTTGAATTGTTTACAAAGCCAAAATCCTAAGTTCACTTTATGCTCATTAACCATACACCAAAGGAAGAACAGTTCTTGCTTTGAAATCACACCAGTAATACCAGATTTTCCAGAAAAATTAATGGCTAAAAACCTGTGAATGATCCTAAGAGATAAATTTGGAATAGCATGCGCCTTGGCATGGCTATCATCAAAACGTGCAGCAGGATCCTTAGTAATTTGTTTCCATGCTTCATGCTTATCAAATAGTGGAAATTCCGGATAATCAGTTAAGCAATTAACATACCAGTCTGATGTCAATTCATTCTCAGGCACAAAACCAATAAACACATTAAATTCATCCATGGTATAGTGGGCATATCTGTTAATTAATCTGAAGTTAACCTCTTTAACACCTACTTTCTTTTTAGTATTCATCCAAAAAGAAGCATAAAATTCTAGTGTGAGCTCTAAGAAAGCAGGCTGTTCAAGGAAAAACAAGGGCTCCCAACCTATATTCTGGATATACTTGGTGAGAGGATCTATAAGGTCAAGATCAGACAGCAATTGATAATCACATCGTGCGCATGTAATCACATCATCTTTATATCTAATAGCTAATCGTTCCATAGACTCAAAACCATCAAAACTAAGCCAACCCTTGAGATTCTCAAGGGCTGGTACCTGCTTTGAAGCTCTGCCTCCTTTTGCTCTGGACTTGATTCTAACGTGTCCCTTCTGCTCCATCTGGGTTGGTTGTTGAGAAGGCATCCCAGGCATTTGTACCTTGTTGAGAGGCAATTGGGGGCTTTTCTGCTCAGGCCTGGTGTTGGATGCATTGGCCTTGGTTTTGGTCCTCTTTGGTTTGGCCTGGCTGCCAGTGGCTTCATCATCAGGCCTGATGGAAGCTGTTGTGCTTGGGACCCCTGGGGTTTTTCTTTCAGGCTCTTTTCTCTTCTCCCCCACACTGGTCTTCTTCGGGGTCTGCTTCTCCAGGACCTGGTGTTGTTTCCCTTTTCTCAGGCGAGACAAGGGGATCTCCTCCGAATCTTCTTCGGAATCCTCAACGGCCTCCGCCGGCTTGATTTTGTAGGTGGGGTCAGAAGCGGTTTCTTCACCGGAGCTGGTGGAATTATGCTCTAGTGATTCAACCGTCTGATCAATGGCCGGCTCATCTTGGGCTTCCTTTTCTGGAACCGATTCTTCTACCTGACTTGATGGGTCTGGTAGAAGAATCTCAGCCACCTGCTCTGGAATTTGTTCTTGTTCTTGCGCTGGTGGGGCCTCGTCGATCACTGGAGACGACGGCGGTGGCAACTGCTCTTGAGGACCAGGTGAGGCAATAGGCGTCGGGATTTCAGGTTGCGGCGGTGGTGTTGCATCTCTGGCCGGAGGAGGAGAAGGCGGCGGTGGTGGGTGCTGAATTACTGGCGAAATCTGGGCTGTATCAACAACTGCCCTCTCTGAACTCTCAATCAGTGGTGATGATGGAGGAGTGTTAATAATCACGACTTTTGGCTTGGTTTTGAGTTTTGATTTGGCTGCTTGCTTGGTAGCCTTTCTCGAAGTGGGTTTTGAGTCTTTACCAGCTCTGGTGAGAACCATGGTGAGATTATGAGATTTTAGGTTTGGGACAGATGAAGAAGTAGAGAAGAAAAAAGAAAGATGATGGTGGATCTGCTTGATTAGGGTTTTATTTTATGGAAAAATTAGGGAGGTGTTTTAGTTTAGTTGGGATAAATGATCGGATGTAGGATAGAGGAAGAGTTTTAGTTTGGGTGGACAACGGTCATATTAATTAAATAATATTACCGTTGGAAAAATAATGATGGGATATTTCTCTCTCTTGGCTCTGCTTTTTACTTTATTTTGCGAATTCCCGGACTTATCTTTCAAGGACTCTTCCCCCAGCCCTGGGATAAGAGTCACTTCTACCCACTCAAAATCTTCTTCCTAAAAATCTCTTATCCCCGACCTGGGATAAGATCAACTTCAACTGCAACTGCCTCCTGATTTTCCTGATAAAAATAATCAAACGAAATTCCATCAGATTCTTTTTGTTTTATTCTAATGAAATACGATAATTAAAATGAAACCAAGGCATGGGTTGCCTCCCATGTAGCGTCCTTCTTTTCTGTCTTAGACTAGACACGAAATTCCTCATTTTCTTGACTTGGGTGGACTTGTACTTGCTCCACCGTGTGACTCTGAAATCCTTCGTGGTAAGGTTTCAGCCTCTGTCTATTAACCTTGAACGTCATTCCCTTTTTCGTATCATGTATATCAATAACACCATAAGGGTAAATGTTAATAACAATATATGGACCCATCCATCTAGATTTTAATTTCCCTGAAAAGAGTCTAAATCTAGAATTAAATAGCAACACTTTCTGGCCCACATGAAAGGTTTTATCGTTTATGATACTGTCATGGTATTTCTTGGTTTTAGCTTTTACGAGTTGGGAGTTCTCATATGCATCTCTGCGCATCTCTTCCAATTCTTGGAGTTGTAGGTTCCTTGCTGCTGCATCTCTTTTAAGCTCCAAGTTACACTGTTTTATCGCCCAAAAGGACTTGTGTTCTAGTTCGACAGGAAGGTGACATGATTTTCCATACACTAGGTTGTAAGGAGTTGTGCCGATGGGAGTCTTGAATGTTGTCCTGTACGCCCAAAGAGCGTCATCTAATCTTTGACTCCAGTTTTTTCTGTTTGGATTAACTGTCTTTGCTAGAATAGCCTTCACGTCTCTGTTTGAGACTTCTGCCTGCCCATTGGTCTGGGGGTGGTATGCTGTGGACACCCTATGATTGACCTGATATTTTGCAAGTAAGGCAGTGACTACTTTGTTACAAAAGTGGGTCCCTCTGTCGCTGATTAGTACCTTGGGGACTCCAAACCTGTTAAGAATGTGAGACTTTAGAAATGAGACCACAGTTTTGGCATCTTCGGCTGCAGTAGCTTTGGCCTCAACCCACTTAGATAAGTAGTCAACAGCAAGTATGATATACTAGTTTCCCCCAGACCTGGGAAAATGGCCCATAAAGTCGATTCCCCAGACATCAAATACTTCACAAGAAATGAT
The DNA here is from genome assembly GCA_963691705.1 of Viola odorata. Classification (NCBI taxonomy): domain Eukaryota; kingdom Viridiplantae; phylum Streptophyta; class Magnoliopsida; order Malpighiales; family Violaceae; genus Viola; species Viola odorata. Next base: position 20,851,687 of record OY829542.1, read on the forward strand.
GGGGTTTAAAGGCATTTCATTCCTAGCAGATATATTGCCAACCTTTTGACAATTAGGGCAATTCATGCAATATAAATGACAATCTTTAAAGAGTGTTGGCCAATAAAAACCACATTCAAGAATTTTTAATGCTGTTCTTTTGGGTCCATAATGACCTCCACATGCCTCTGTATGGCAGAATCTTAAAATAGATTCAAATTCATTTTGGAGAACACATCTCCTCAAAATTTGGTCTTTACCAATGTTCCACATGTAGGGTTCATCCCATACATAAAACTTGGAATCTCTTCTTACCTTTTCCCTTTCTCTGTATGTCATGTCCTGGTCGAACTTACCTGAGTGGAGGAAATTGGCTATATCCGTGTACCATGGTCTTTCCACTAGGGCAAGGATAAGGCTTTCATCTGGCCCTTCTCCCAGAGCAAAGAAAAGGGCTTCGTCTGGAAAATCCTCTTTTACTGGTTCAGGGTCTGGTTTCACGAGTAATCTGCTCAAGTGATCTGCTACTAGATTCTCCTTACCGCTTTTATCTTTAATCTCTAGGTGGAACTCCTGGAGCAGTAAAATTCATCTGATCAACCTCGGTTTGGCTTCCTTTTTTACTAGCAAATAGCGTAACGCTGCATGATCAGAGTAAACAACGACTTTAGTTCCCAATAAGTATGCACAGAATTTATCTAAAGCAAAAATTATGGCAAATAATTCTTTCTCCGTTGTTGTATAATTTTTTTGTGCATCGTCAAGCATGCGGGACGCATAATAGATAACGTGTGGGTCACGTCCTTCCTTCTGTCCTAAAACAGCACCAACAGAATTATTAGAAGCATCGCACATAATTTCGAATGGTAAATTCCAGTTTGGAGCTTTAATGATGGGGGTTGTTGTTAATTTTTCTTGCAATGTGTCAAAAGCAGCCTCACAATCAGAGTCAAATTTAAACTCTGTTTCCTTCTGGAGCAACCTGCAAAGTGGGGCAGCAACCTTCGAAAAATCTCTGATAAATCTTCTATAAAAACCTGCATGCCCTAAGAAGGAACGAACTTCACGCACGTTAGTAGGATATGGCAAAGAGTCAATAACATCTATTTTAGCCTTATCTACTTCTATTCCTTTTTGAGAAACTATGTGGCCTAAAATCAAACCCTGATTAACCATGAAATGACACTTTTCATAGTTTAAAACAAGGTTTGTTTCTAAGCAGCGTTTTAGAATTTTCTCAAGATTTTCTAGACATTCATCGAAAGAATCGTCATAAACAGTAAAATCATCCATAAAAACTTCTATTCCTTTTTCTATGAATTCAGAGAAAATACTCATCATACACCTTTGGAAAGTTGCAGGTGCATTGCACAATCCAAAAGGCATGTGTTTATACGCAAAAGTTCCAAATGGACATGTAAAAGTAGTTTTATCTTGATCCTCAGAAGCGACGGGTATTTGGTGAAAACCGGAATACCCGTCAAGACAACAATAGTGAGACTTACCTGACAGCCGTTCAAGCATTTGATCGATGAAAGGGATAGGAAAATGATCTTTCCTAGTCGCTGAATTGAGTCTCCTATAATCGATGCATACTCGCCATCCATTTTGTACTCGAGTTGGTACTAATTGTCCTTCAGCATTTTCCACCACTGTCATCCCTGTCTTCTTTGGGACTACCTGTACTGGACTAACCCAAGTGCTGTCACATATGGGATATATCACTCCAGCACTTAAAAGTTTTAATACTTCCTGTTTGACGACGTCCATCATAGGAGGATTAAGTCTCCTTTGCGGCTGTCTCACCATTTTACAGTCTTCTTCTAGGTGGATCTTGTGTGTGCATATGGCAGGTGAAATCCCTTTTATGTCAACTATAGTCCATCCTATAGCTTCTCTATTGTCCTTCAAGACTCTCAAGAGTCTGTCCTCTTCTAACCGAGATAGTTGGTTTGAGATAATCACTTGCAGGCCTTCTCCCTGGCCTAAGAAACAGTACTTCAAGTGACTGTGCAGCGGCTTCAATATCAGGTCTGGGGCCTGTAAAACAGAAGGGACCAAAGAATTATTAGTCACAGGTAAATCTATAACTTTCAGGTTAACTTCTATTAATTTGGCTGCATCCAGCTCATATACTGCTTCCTCAATCTCTTCCCTGACTTCCACCTTGCTTTCTAGCTCCTCAAGTTTAAAATAATCAATGCTTCTTGTGAGAACGTACTCAAGGGGATCTGTATTGTCAATTTCATAAATATCTTCATCATCCAAATCAATAATGTTAATAAAATTTAGACAATGTAAATCCTCTGGATATCGCATAGTGATAGCATGTTTCATGGTCATGATTTTACCTTCTTTTCTAGCCCTTTCGGGGGCTTGATTATGCTATTTGACCTTTATTTCCATCTTTATTGCAGATCAGCTCCAAAAGGAGAAAAAGAGCGAAAAGATGCATTTTTGGAAGAATTCTGAGGATTTCAAGCTTCAAGGCCTAGAAGATCAGAATGTCGTCGAGCCCTCGAAAGCTAACCAGACCAGTGAGCAATCTCTAGCCCGCGATATCTCTGCAAAGCCAAAGAGACGAATCTCCAAAGATTCTCATGGGATTCCTTGTATTTCTAGAAGATCCCAGAACATTCCAGCATGCTACATGTGCTGCCACTCTCTCCCCTTAGCTGGAATTTGTCTTTTTGTAATCCCTTAGCTGGAATTTGTCATCTTATGGGCATGAGGGCCTATATAAGACTAGTTTTTAGGGTTTTGAGAACATCACCTACCACATATTCATAGAAAATCTTTTTGTGTGCTTCTCTTTAGTTTTCTCCCCTCCTCCTTTTGGAGGAGGCAGACCAGAACATTTCCAGCAGCCTTGTACATAAACCGGAGCTTTGCTCCGGCCGGTAATATTTACTAATTTTCTCCTTTATCTCTTCTTTACTTATTATGCTTTCTAGATCTAGATTTGTCTATTTTCCAGCATGAGTAGTTGATTTGTCTTGTTCTTAGCAAAGGTATTTTGATGGTTGTATATGTTAGTAAGAGGCCAAATCGTTCTTCATAAACTCCATGTTTGTATTTGCTTGTCTGTCGTTTTCCAGCCCCAGATTACCTCTTTAGCAGTGACAGTGTGGGGAGGTGCTGGGAGGATGACGAAGTGTCTAGGCTACCTCTTTAGCAGTGACAGTGTGGGGAGGTGCTTGGGAGGATGGCGAGGTGTCTAGGTCATATCTTTAGCAGTGACAGTGTGGGGAGGTGATAGACCCCTATAACATGTCTACGGCATGAGAATAGAATATCCTAGAGCCGATGATTATCTAGCCCTCGAGGTCATAGATACTTTCATGCCCTCGACGCAACCCGAGAGAAACCTTTGCTGAGAATCTTTCTTATCTGCTTTCATGTCTTTATTTATCATTCTGTTTATATGTCTTGCCCTTAATTCTTGCTTTGGATCGACCCTGTTACCACTATGCACAATTTATTATGCACTTGATAGCAGGTCTTTATTATTTGTTTGATCGTGCCCTCGATAAGCACGCATCAAAATGGCACCGTTGCCGGGGATTAGTGGTACTGATTTCTTTCTTTTGTTTGTGTGACCAGGATATATAGACCGGACAGCCAACGTCGTGCCCTCAACGATAACTAAGGCGTTTCGTGGGAGGCAACCCACATTTCTTTCCTCTTTCCTTTTCCTTTTGGTTTTTCTTTTTCTATTTTATTTTCGTATGCGCTTGTTTGAGTCCCTTCTTCGTATTGAGGGCAATGCGTTGCTTAAGTGTGGGGAAGGGACACTTTTGTGTTTGTGTTTAATTTGGGCAATTTTTTTCGGATTAAATCTTTTGCCAAAATCTGCCACTGCCCAGTTTTTAAAACCTCTATGAATGGACACACACTTTTTGATCAATTGCACACAAGTATGAACCACCAGCACCTTGTCTAGACCTAGTTGTTCTCATTTTTGCCTGCTGAACCTTATATCCATATCTAGGCCTCGACATCAGTAGTCACAAAAGCACCCTGTGAGCACTTGAGCTTCCATGCCTATTTCTTTTCTTGTGTGATTAGGATGCTTTAGCTAGGCACTGGTTGATCTTGCATGATATCCCTGGGTATAGGCACTGTTAGACATGGGAAAGCTTAAATGTGACGAAGAACTTCGCATCAATGTCTTTTTTCTTTCTTTTCTCCCCCTCGTTTCTCTCCTCTTTTCGAGCCCCCAACATTCCTCTTTTTTTCACATTCTTTCCTGACCATTTGTATTTTCTTGATCTTTTCCTTGGCAGGTGAGGTAGCGATTGTTGAGGGTAACATCGAGGGCTAGACACCCAAAGCGCGCAGAAAAGTTCAAGTGTGGGGAAGCAGGCAGACGAAAAAGACTTCAGAGCGAAAAGCAGCAAGCAAAGATCTAGGGCAAGAAAAAGCAAAAGCTCGAAAGAGTTTCGAGCCCTAGATCATTCAAGCAATTCAAGCCCCAGAAACGTTCAAGTGTGGGGAAGCGAAAAAGAAGTCACCATCGTTGCTGGAAGCAGATCAAGGGCAAGCGTCAAAAGAAAAATCAAAGTTTCATGCCCCGGAAGAATCAAGGTTTTGTAACTGGTTCGTGCCCCCTCTTCAAAAAAAAAAAGAAAAAAAGAAAAAAAAAAGAAAAAAAAAACGAAAAAAGAAAAAAAAAGGAAAAAAGGAAAAAAGGAAAAAAAAAGCATTTAAAATTCAAAATAAAAGGAGAGGGGCATTAAGTGAACAAAAAGAGTATCTGCATCCGAAACCTCAACAAGAAGAGTTTCCCTGCCCTCGAAAGAAGACCTCTGTCTAGCCCCCGAACTACTTCGTGCCCTCGATGAAAGCTGCCTTGCCACTTCGCCTTTTTCCTAAGCCAAGGAATCCATCCAGGTTATATTTGGTCCTTTCTTTTCTTTCCTTCTTTTCTCCCCTCATTTCTCTTCTATTCATCTCCTACTTCTCTCTTCCACATTTCTAGCTCATTCCATCCCTTTTCTTTCCTTTTGCTGATGTGTTGTTTTTCCGATTGTTGATTGCCCATGCATATGTTCTGCAGTACTCGGATTGATGTGCAAGTTTGACTTTGTGTTGTGTTATGTGCATTTAGTTTTGAGCGTAAACACCTAGCCCTGCTTGTGAGTGTGAGTGTCATTTCATCTAGGATTTATTAGGAGCCTGATCAACTACTAGTTTACCTATTTCATAACTTTGTGAGGATTGCTGGTAGAGGGCCTTGATGTGGGAAAGTTTAATCTTTAGGGTCGTTACCCTTCTGATTTGATGCAAGTTTCTTCTAGGTGAAGATGACTATGTGCGAAGTCTAGCTCGGTGCCGGTTTGTAATTGTGTGTCCATTAATTGTGTTGGTCTATTTCTTGAGGTGATTTTCAGTTTTGTGAATGCTCGAGGGCGAGCATTAGGGCAGTGTGGGGATGTTTGATAGCATGTTTCATGGTCATGATTTTACCTTCTTTTCTAGCCCTTTCGGGGGCTTGATTATGCTATTTGACCTTTATTTCCATCTTTATTGCAGATCAGCTCCAAAAGGAGAAAAAGAGCGAAAAGATGCATTTTTGGAAGAATTCTGAGGATTTCAAGCTTCAAGGCCTAGAAGATCAGAATGTCGTCGAGCCCTCGAAAGCTAACCAGACCAGTGAGCAGTCTCTAGCCCGCGATATCTCTGCAAAGCCAAAGAGACGAATCTCCAAAGATTCTCACGGGATTCCTTGTATTTCTAGAAGATCCCAGAATATTCCAACACGCTCCATGTGTTGTCACTCTCTCCCCTTAGCTGGAATTTGTCTTTTTGTAATCCCTTAGCTGGAATTTGTCATCTTATGGGCATGAGGGCCTATATAAGACTAGTTTTTAGGGTTTTGAGAACATCACCTACCACATATTCATAGAAAATCTTTTTGTGTGCTTCTCTTCAGTTTTCTCCCCTCCTCTTTTTGGAGGAGGCGGACCAGAACATTTCCAGCAGCCTTGTACATAAACCAGAGCTTTGCTCCGGCCGGTAATATTTACTAATTTTCTCCTTTATATCTTCTTTACTTATTATGCTTTCTAGATCTAGATTTGTCTATTTTCCAGCATGAGTAGTTGATTTGTCTTGTTCTTAGCAAAGGTATTTTGATGGTTGTATAGGTTAGTAAGAGGCCAAATCGTTCTTCATAAACTCCATGTTTGTATTTGCTTGTCTGTCGTTTTCCAGCCCCAAATTACCTTTTTAGCAGTGGCAGTGTGGGGAGGTGCTGGGAGGATGACGAAGTGTCTAGGCTATCTCTTTAACAGTGACAGTGTGGGGAGGTGCTTGGGAGGATGGCGAGGTGTCTAGGTCATATCTTTAGCAGTGACAGTGTGGGGAGGTGATAGACCCCTATAGCATGTCTACGGCATGAGAATAGAATATCCTAGAGCCGATGATTATCTAGCCCTCGAGGTCATAGATACTTTTCATGCCCTCGACGCAACCCGAGAGAAACCTTTGCTGAGAATCTTTCTTATCTGCTTTCATTTCTTTATTTATCATTCTGTTTATGTCTTGCCCTTAATTCTTGCTTTTAGTGCTTTTTACTTTTCGTGCCCTAGATTACTGTTTTTATTAGTTAACTTATTAGCTCCCTTCTCTCTTGGTTAACTTGTTAGCCAACCAAACCCCCCCCTCCCCCCCCCCCCCCACCCCCCCCTTTTTGTAGCTGTCTTGGTCTGTTTGTCTTTGTCATGCATGAAAGTTAGAGTCTTGCCCTAGTCCCCGTGGATCGACCCTGTTACCACTATGCACAATTTATTATGCACTTGATAGCAGGTCTTCATTATTTGTTTGATCGTGCCCTCGACAAGCACGCATCACATAGCATCGTACATGTTAAAAGAAATTATTTCTCCCATGAATTCTAGAGTTAAACAGCCACCAAAGACATCAATTTTAGCCCGATCAGTCCTTAAGAAAGGTCTACCCAATAATATCTCGGTAGATTTGGTGGTCTGTTCGTTACCCATGTCAACTATATAGAAATCTGCAGGAAAAACAAAGTCCTTGACTTGTACTAACACATCTTCTACAACACCTACAGGATAAATTATAGATCGATCTGCTAATTGAATAACAAGCCTCGTTTCCTTTAATTCTCCAATGTTCAAGCGGTTAAAAATTGTTAAAGATAACACATTTATGCCAGCTCCCAGATCACATAAAGCCTTCTCGATCTTCTATTCTCCAATTTGGCAAGGTATCACGAATGTCCCTCCGTCTTTACATTTGTTTGGTAGCTTCTTTTGGAAGACTGCTGAAACATTCTCGTTCATGTTTATTCTCTCTACCCCTGCAAGTCTCTTCTTATTAGTGCATAGTTCCTTTAAGAATTTTGCATATTTTGGAACCTGTGCTATCATATCTAATAAAGGAACATTAACAGCAACCTTTCGAAATAGATCCAAAATTGCTTTTTCTTCCTTAACCTTCTTGGTCTTTTCAGACTTGTCAGGGAAAGGAAGGCGAATTACCTGGTCCTTCTTGGTGGTAGCTGCTTCAGGAGTAGGGTTTTCATGTACTGGAGTTTCCGGGATTACCTCAACTTCTGCTTCAATTTGGTCTGATATAGGTGTATCAGTTTGCTTCTTTTCCATCCCTGGGGTTTCTATGCCGCTTCTCAACGTCATTGCGGAGACGTTGTGCTTTGGGTTATCCACTGTTGATGCTGGTAACCTGGCTCCCTGCTCATTACTATTTATATTTAATTATGTAATATGTCTCTCCACATTCGAAAGAGATGCTTGAGTTGCTTTCATAAACTGGCTAAGAGTTTCCTTTATTCCATCCACTGTTATTGCTAGTGGCTGTTGTGGAATTGGGTTTTGGGGGGCATTGGGTCTGGGCACGAAATTTTGTAAGTTCATGGGAGGAAGAGGCATTTGATTTGGGTAGGATTGGTTCTGGCTATAGTTTGGCTGAACTATGGTGTTGGAATTTGTATTTTCCTTCCAACCTGGGTTGTTATTATATTGATTAGGATTAAATCTTGGCTTGTGAGGTGGGTACCGTCCATACTGTTGATTGTACTGATTTGCTGAACTGACTTCTTCGGGTGTTCTAGTAACTAGTAAGCATTGATCTGAAGAATGTCCTTGCTGGCAGCATAAACCGCATGAGAAGGGTTGAATTTGTTGTACCTGAACCTGTTGACCTGCTTGGAGATTATCTAAACGGTTAGAAATCTCAGTAAATTTTTGCTCAAAGAAAGATACATTACCTGTACTCGTGCCTCTGTCAGCCGGTCCATTTTGGTAGCAATTTTCTGCCAGTGTCTGGAGTAGATTGTTGGCTTTTGTCAAAGTGCAGTCCTGAAGGGCACCTCCTGCTGCTCCATCTAACATCCCCTTGTCTCTGTGGATCATACCATCATAGAAATACTAGATCAGATTTTGGTCGGAGACTCCATGGTTCGGACAAATCTCCTGCAGGTCCTTATACCGTTGGTAATATTCTCCAAAATCTTCGCTCGGATCCTGATGAATTGATACGATGTTCTTTCTGGCATTTCCCGCCTTGGTGGAAGACCAATATTTATTGAGAAACACGGTCAACATTTGGGGTCATGTTGTGATGGAGTTGTGTTGCAAGCTCAAGAACCAATTCCTAGCCTTGTCCTCGAGAGTCCAAGGGAAGGCTCTAAGTTTGGCTCTGTTGATATCCACTCTAGGTGGTTTGAGTGTTTCACACTCCCAATGGAGGATTTGAAGGTGTTTAAATGGATTCTCACTCGGCAGGCCATAGAATTTCTTAAGGTTGTGTCGCGCCCCGAAAATTAACAAAAAGTCATTTGCGAGTGTGCAACGAAATTTAGGACCTTACAATGCTCGGCGTAAACAGACGCCTTGCAACATGCAATGAAGTCGCCACCCTAATTTGGTTGCTAGGTTTAGGGAACCTTAATCGTCATGGCATAGGAAATATAATAAATAAAAAAAACTAAAGGCACAAAAAAAAGGGGTTTGGACCCCAGACAAAAGGTTCGGGGTCGTATTATGGTCTCGGGAAGGTGTTAGGCACCCGAGTCACATCCAAAAATGGTTACCGGTTGATGAGAGAGGTGTTTTAAAGGTGTTTTGATAAATGCGTTTTGTTTTGAAATGGGGGCCTTCAGAGGAATCGTCACTTTAGTCTTTTTTTATGATCGTGACGTTCAGGAATAATTAATCGTTGAACGGGGTTACCGTTTGATCATCTTTCGGACGGGGTTACCGTTTATCAAGACCGATTAATTATTCTTGACCGTAACGTGATGGGACTGAATTTTCTGTAAGACTGAATGAGCACCCTCTATGTCATCATCGGGCCATGCATGATTAGGTTACTTACTACGTTATTCTATCATGGATTGCTAACAGAGTACAGATTTAAATGATTGATTTTGAAGTGGAAAAACTGATGTGGGATCGAAAGTCCCCATGTACATGCAGTCAATATATGCGAGAATTTAAAATCACATGAGCATGGTATTTTAAGCGAGTCATTAAACACGTTGTTCATGTGGGTTGATTTTAATTCTAACAGTTCTATATATCATGCGTACGATTGATATTTACGAAAAGCGTCGAATAAATAAAAAGGAATCGAAAGGCGTACTTTCGAGCGAAGCTTGAAATTAAAACCTACAAAATGAGAGTGTTAGCGATAGCTTGAGAAATAAGTAAGCAATTTTATGAGTGCGAAAATTTAAATGACAGTTGATGGCTGATAACAATTGGAATGCTCCTGACGGCAATATTGTAGCCACGGCATCTATCCTTGACGAGTTTCTATACGCTTCCCTGAAAAACCAACCTATCGCCCGGGCCGGCGGAAGTTTCCTAGGATGGTCGACTTCAGCGGGGGGGGATCTCATGCATCTTTACGCGCACGGCGTCATCCCATCCTAGGGGAACGAAGAGGATGTCGCTCCTGATAGGCCTTATGTGATTATCGCCCGCGATGGCTCACCCATTATCGCTGGAGGCGATATCTTCAGACGATGCTTATCGCTGCACCCTTATCGCTGTCAGGTATCGCCAACTTCGGCCTATAAATTCCCCCATCTTTCCAAACAGAAGGTAAGATAGAGATCATCTTGGAGAACCTCTACCATTCTAAAAACTCGAACTGACTTAAGCATCGGAGTGTCTACGCCGGAGTCCCCCTCCGGCGCTTTGCAGGTATCTCCGACGCCGATCGCTTCCCCTCCGACTAGCTGCAGCAGCCGTTTCCGACCAGAAGAGATATCGGATCTTATCAAATGGTGCTTTCATTGAGAGCTTTGGTGTATTAAGTGAGTGTCCTTAATAGCCAAGCTCCGTTTAGTTGGGAGATCGGAACGGTTATGACAGCCAGATCGGAGCAAGACCGGACTACATTTTCTAGTATTCCTTTCTCAACTCGCAGGCGGTTATTTCCTTTTGCTACTGCTGACCTCTCTATGACGACGCAATCGACTATCTCGGGACCTCTGGACCTCTCGGTCGGGATCGCCGGAGGATCTATCTCCTCACAGACGGTCGTTTCTTCATCACAGACGGTGGGATCTGATCTTTATACTCCTCTTTTGGAAGGATCTGTGCTTAACAATGAAAATCCCTTTGCTATGGAAATAGCGGCCCTTCGTTCCCGCCTGGAATATTTGACTGAAATGGCCACTAGAGTCACGCCTGGTGCTTCTGGATCTAGCGTTCCTCCTCGCGTCTTGTTCACATCATCTATTGTTGCTGATCGACCTCTGCCCCCGTTGTTTCCAGAGAACCCCCAAGTGCCTTTATCCACAGGAAATCCCCCGGTTGGTCACGTACAGCTCACTCAAGGAGGAGTAGAGGCTTATGTACCGCAAATGCCGCAAAGACTTCTTCTGCAGGAAGACAGGCAGCTTGAGGCGTTAAGGAACCGTTGGGCCGGACGGAGGGAAGGAACAAACAGGAGTTTATCTCCCGTGTATAGTGAAAGATCTAGTAGCAGAAGAAATCGAAGTCGTTCTCCCAGGAGTCGCAGTCGGTCTCCCAGGCGACATCATATACCTGAACCCAGGGAAGGAGGGCGACAAGGAGACATATCTCCCCCACGTCATGCGCGTGAGATTCTTGATGATACCTCAGGTCACCCTTTCAGTCGTCGTGTAAGATGTCACAGGGTCAGTAGGCGAGTGAAGCTTCCCGCTGATACTTATGATGGTACTAAAGATCCTATTTCGCACATCAACAAAGTGAAGGATTTCGTCCAGTTTCAAACCCACAGTGATGCGGCTTTATGTCAGATATTTGTTATGACCTTATCGGGAGTTGCTCGTCTTTGGTTTGAAGGTCTTCCTGGCGGATCCATTAGTAATTTCGCACAGTTGGAATCCAAATTTCGGAGCAGATTTAGTACAGCAATTCCAATTCGGAAATCTGCCGCAGCGTTATTTGACATACAGCGGAAGCCCCAAGAGACATTGAAAGAATTTCTCAGCCGATTCGATCTGGAAATGTCATTAACGCCGGGCGTTACCGTTGATTTCGCCATAGAAGCTCTGAAAAGAAACTGCCATTATGGAAAACTGAAAGATGCATTGATGGTGGATCCTCCAATATCCTTGGACGCACTAAGACTTAAAGCCCATAATTATGCGAAAATGGAAGAAGAAGAAAATAGAAATAGAACATTTGATATGCCGCCTGGGGCACCTCGCATCCCTGCCGCTCCCGCAAATCCTCTGGTTGACGATCATTACACTGATGATTACGCTCGACGGAAAGATTACATCCCAAAGACCTACGATAAGCAAAAAGGAAATTCCTCGAAAGGAAGACAAGGTAGTTCCCCTCGTTAGCGTCAAGGGAACGCTAACAAAAATCGGGCGTATGATCCGGATTTTCCCTCCTTGAATGTACCAAGAGCGGAGATATTGGCGATAGCGGAACAGCGAGATCTTCCTATCCGTTATCCGGCGCCCACGAAACCTGGAGTGCTTTTAGGCAGGAGAGAAAACACTTACTGTAAATTCCACAAAGCCAGAGGACATTCCACAGAGGCTTGCAGAGAATTAAGGTGGGCGATAGAACGCTTGGTGGAGGAAGGATGTCTGGGAGAATTTGCGACTCAAGTAAGGGAAGATGCCCGAAACAATCCGATAAGAAGAGCGGTAGACGAGCGACCAAGACCCCCTCCAGTCCCACAGCCGGATAACGCTCCCAAAGGAAAGGGTGGGGAAACCTTCGTGATAGATGGCGACGACATCCCCATAATCAATATCATAGCAGGAGGGATCCCCTACACAGATGAATCAGAACAGTCGATGGTGGCGAAAGGGGAAAAGCGTACGCGAGACGGCATGACAAAGAAAGGTGGAGCGATAGACATACTTGATCGTATGATCTTATCCTTTTCAGAAGAGGATGAGAAAGGCGTTATCTATCCCCATAATGACGCCTTGGTAGTCACACCTGTCATCGCCAGTCATGGTATAAGAAGGACTCTTGTGGACAACGGGAGTGCCGTGAACCTTTTTTCGCTGGAAGCTTACAATCTCATGAAACGCCCCCACGATGAGTTAACGCCTAGTAAGAGACCCATAGTCGGAGTGGATGGGACCCCTATCCCTGTTATGGGAGTAATCACCCTACCCGTATACTTCCGAGAAGACACTTACAAACGGTCAGAGAATTTGTTGTTCCTTGTTGTGGATCTGAATCTGCCCTATAACGTCATACTCGGACGGCCTTTCCTCAATCGCTTTGGAGCGGCGATATCACAAAAACATCTAAAGATGAAATACCCCTCCTAGGACGGGGTGGTATCGATAAAAGGTGATCAGAAACTGGCGGCAGAATGCTATTCGCTCATGACTCGGACGAGCTGCGATAGATACGTGTGTATAGCGGCAGACCCCTACGAGCAGGGTGATGAAAAACGCGCTCAACCCCTTGACAAGATGGTGCCCGTATCAGTGATAGGCAAAGAGGGAGCCAGCTTCCTGGTCAGCGATAAGCTCAGCCCAGCGGAAAATCTTCAACTGGCACGGCTGCTGAACAAATGCCAAGGAAATTTCGCATGGGAGCCCGCCGATATGCCAGGTATATCCCGAGAAATAGCCGAGCACAGGCTTAACGTTGACCCTAACGCCAAGTCAGTTCAGCAAAAATGACGGGCGTTCTCCACCGAAAAAGCGTCGGCTGTGGAAAAGGAGGTTGTGAAGCTCCTTGACGCGGGTTTCATTCGCGAAGTACAATATCCCACTTGGTTAGCCAACCCGGTTCTTGTTCCTAAACCCAATGGAGACTGGCGTATGTGCATTGACTTCACTGATTTAAACGATGCTTGTCCTAAGGATTGCTACCCGCTTCCTCGCATAGATCAGTTGGTTGATCAAACTGCTGGGTACGCATATCTAAGCTCATTGGACGCCAATTCCGGATATCATCAAATCCCTATGGCCCTAGAGGATGAGGAGAAGACCGCCTTCCTTACTCCTAAAGCCACGTATTGTTACACAGCGATGCCATTTGGACTAAAGAACGCGGGGGCCACGTTTCAGCGAATGGCAAATAAGATTTTTGAGGAACAGATAGGGAGAAATGTGGAAGCATATGTTGACGACATACTGGTAAAGAGTGCGAATTTTCATGATCACCTGCAGGATCTAAAGGAAGTTTTTGATGTGATGACAAGGTATCGCATGAAGCTAAACCCCCGGAAGTGCATGTTTGCATTCCAGACAGGTAAGTTCTTGGGCTACGTAGTTAGCCAGAAAGGTATCCAGCCTAATCCATCCAAGGTTAAAGCTATACATGATATGATATCGCCGAGAACCGTTAAGGAAGTGCAAAGGCTAACAGGGCGCGTTATCGCTCTGGGACGATTCGTCTCCAAGCAAGGAGAAAAGTGTCTCCCTTTTTTCAAAGTCATACGACGGAAAGCCACGTTCGGGTGGACCCCAGAATGTGAGCAAGCATTTGTGGACTTAAAGGACTATTTTTCATCTGATTTGTTATTGACAAGGCCCGAGTCCGGCGATACTCTGTACTTGTACTTGGGCGCGGCGGACGAAGTGGTCAGCGCCGTTCTTGTTCGTGACGATAACCGCACTCATCGCCCAGTTTACTTCGTGAGTCATGTCTTAAAGGACGCGGAACGGCGATATGCTCGTATTGAGAAAATAGCGTTCGCCCTTATACAAGCCGCCCGCAAGATGGACCGATACTTCCAGTCTTATCCTATCGTTGTACTTACAGACCAACCCTTGAAGAGGATATTTCGAAAGCCTGAATCTTCAGGAAGAATGCTGATCTGGGCCCTAGAACTCGAACAATATGGTTTGAGATACCAGTCCCGGCCATCCGTAAAGGCTCAGGTCCTTGCTGATTTTATAGCGGAGTGTACTTTCACAGAGGACCCTTTGAGTGATGTACCGGAAGCGGAATGGAACGATATGGATCTCCCGTTCCCAGAAACTTATACAGATCTTTGGATCGTTCATGTGGACGGAGCCAAAAACCAAGAACTTGCGGGGGTTGGAGTCTTTATAAACGGGCCGCACGATATGCATATACGGTATGCTATTCGAATCTTGCATCCTTTGTCCAATAACGCAGCCGAATATGAGGCGTTGCTAGCTGGACTCAGAATAGGAAGAGAGTTTTCTTCAAAGGGAAGGCGCGATACCGGCCAAACAGGAGATCTGCGTCTAAAAATTTGTGGAGACTCCAAACTGATAATTGACCAGGTCTCAGGACACTCTCAGGCTCGAGAACCTATTATGGTGCAATACCTCTCTAAGGTAACGCGAGAACTAGTGGAAATAAAGAAAGAGGGCATGCAAGTCAGCTTCGAGCACGTCCCCCGAGAGGAAAATGCTGAAGCCGATTACCTTGCCAAGCTGGCCGCGAATCCTGAAGCATCTATACCTAAAGATGTGTATTATCGTGAGCTATCGGTGCCGTCCTTCATGGAGGAACAAGCCTCTTTGTGTGTGAATGAGCTCGAGAATGATTGGCGGATTCCGGTAATAAAATACCTGATGCACGAAGAGCTGCCCGACGGTAACGCTGAAAAGATGAAAGTGCTAAGACAGGCTGCTCGTTGCACGTACTATAACGGGGATCTAATTCGAAGATGTTTTTCTCACCCCGGCGCCAAATGTATAACCGAACAAGAGGGCCTTCACACCTTACGCGAAATCCACGAAGGGATATGCGGAATGCACGCGTCAGGCGGCACCTTGGCGGCACAAGTTTTCAGATCAGGATTCTACTGGCCCACTATATGAAGGGATTGCCACGATTATGTACAAGCTTGCCCCAAATGTCAGGAATTCGCTAAAATTCCTCGACGTCCAGCCACGGAAATATCAGAAATCATCGCCCCTTGCCCTTTTGCCAAATGGGGGATTGACATCCTGGGTCCATTTCCAAAGGCAAGGTCCCAACTGAAATTTGTGATAGTGGCTGTGGACTATTTTACGAAGTGGGCGGAAGCTGAAGCGGTTGCCACAATCACGGCAGAAAAAACATGGCGTTTTTTCAAACATCAAGTTATCATGAGATTCGGGGTGCCTCGTATCCTTGTCAGCGATAACGGGACCCAGTTCACCAGCCAATTCTTCAAAGACCAATGCTCAGAATTCGGGATTGAGCAGAGATTCTCTTCCGTGGCTCACCCACAAACCAACGGACAGGCAGAGGTAACTAATAGGAGCATCCTCAGCGGTATTAAGAAAAACCTAGAGGGGTCTAAGAAGAAGTGGGCTGATGAATTGCCATATGTGATGTGGGTATACCGCGTGACCGTAAAAGTTAGCACTGGAGAAACACCTTTTGCGTTGGCTTTTGGAACTGAAGCCGTTACGCCAGTGGAAATTGGGGCCATGAGCCTACGGGTGGCTCACTTTCGTGAGGAACGGAACGAGGAACGGTTACGTGCTAATCTAGACGCGTTACCAGAGGTTCGAGAAGAAGTCCTACTGAAAACGCAACACTACAAAAGAAAAATGGCCAGTTATCATAACAGGCAGGTCAAAGAGCGATTGTTGAAAAACGGTGACCTTGTGCTCCGAGACAGGCGAGCAACCGGACAACGTATGGGAAAGCTTAGTCCTAACTGGGAAGGACCGTATCGCGAAACCCACGTTGTCGGAAGAGGGGCCTATCGCCTGGAGACACTTGACGGTACGCCTTTATCCAACTCCTGGAATATCGCTCGTTTGAAGTTATATTATCCTAGAGTTTAATTTTATCTGCACTATTTGGATTATAACGACCCTAACCGTGGCTAACGCTCAATAGGAGAGTTTTCGTGGGTTTGTGGTTGCTTTTGTGCAGATAAAAAGGGGGGTACCCTGGGAGTGAAAAGTCCTATCCTTGTGATGGTCGGTCTTGATCAGATGGCCCACTAAGTGAGGGCACGACCCCAGTGTATCCTTGATTAGCGTCGGATTGAAAGATCCTTGACGCCCCCGGGGGTGAAAAGTCCTATCCTTGTGATGACCGATCTTGATCAGATGGCTCACTAAGTGAGGGCACTGCCCGGTATCTTTGGGAGTGAAAAGTTCTTTAATGATAACCGATCTCGTGGAGACGGTACATCAAGACAAGACACACCCCAAAGAGTTAGAAACTCTGTTTAGAAACAAGAATCCTATCTTAACAGTCGGGCTGGTGCAGCTAAACCATTAAGTAAGGACACGGTTCTAAACGAGAGGACAACGCCTATAAAAGTGAAAATTCCCTAGCCTTGTGATAGCCGTCCAGATCCGACAGCTCACGAGATGAGGCACTTAGAAAGGCCGATCGAGAGATAAGGGAAACGTGAAGGATCGCGTAATTCCAGCTGGTAACCGGATAAGTAACCCTTGGCGAAATGTAGAGCTGAGGGAAAACGCGATTCGAAACGGGTTCCGTGATAAAACCTAATGATAGCAGCGAACAGGCTCCTACGGGTAATCACTATCTCTCAAATCTCGTTTTGTTACTGATAAATCTACAATTAGAGATGTGCAGAATGCTTCTGAGCAGCGGAAGGAGAGGTGGTCATGATACCGATAGGCTCATCGAAAGGCCAACCCGACATAGATCTTGGTCTTCTTGGTATAAATACCAAGGATCTGCTCAAGAAAGTAAACGCACCGTGCGGATAAGGCAACCTCAGTGACGAGAGAAGTCTCGCGATGAGAAAAATAAAAGAGAAATATCGATAAAGGGATTGCCTAGAAATATTAAAGGCATCTCAAGGATTTACAAAGAATCACTGTTCAAAATATTGATGCTGCAAAGACAAAAGACAAAAGCCAAGCGATATGTGATTGCTGGAGGGAACGGCAAAATATCGCGGCAAATCAGCTCTCGGGGACTTGTCGTTTCCAGCCCGCTGCCTTGGCTTGGCGATAGCCTGCCTCGTTGATATGGGCAGAACTCTGTAAAAAGGCTTTCGCGACATCTTCGCCCTTGTACGCATCCACCCCATGAATTTCTTCGAAACACTTAACTAGAACACGGGCGGTCTGTTCAGCATGCCACTAGCCCATATCGACTGACTCTTCCGCCAAAGCTGCCTTCTCCTTTTCTAAAGAGGACTTCTCATTCTCCAAAGCAGTCACTTTGGCCTGTTCCTCTGACAAAGCTGTTTCCAGGGCGGAATGTTGTTTCTGTAAATCGTGGTGAGCCAGCAGTATCTTGGAACGATCTGCCAACACCTTTTTCCTTTCCTCTTGCTCCTTGGACAGCTCCGCCGAAACAGAACGAAGGGAAACAGCCCGATGCTTCATCTCCTCCGCCCAGTAGTGAAATTTCATCATATTGGAGAAAAGGCTAGCACGGAAGGAGTTCACTTGGTCATCTTCCGCCAGGGAAAGGAAAGCTTCCCGTTCTGCAGATGAGGCCAGAATTTGAGAAGCCAGCAGGGCAGAAACCTCATCTGAACCATCGCCCCCGATGGCTGCCAAACCACAGGTACGGAAGTCGAACAACTCAACCTGATGGGTCACTTCGCCGAGCCCGTTTAATGGACAAAGATCCGCCGCAAAATTGAAAGAGGTTCCGGCTTCATTATAGCGTTGCCGCCAAGGAACGCTAGAGGAAACGAAAGCCAGAGGACCAGGGGCGCGAACCTGTGAAGAAGAACTTCCCGGGGGCAGGAAGGTACCATGAGGCTGATAGCCCGAAAGGTCATGAAAGACGTCTTGATAGCCTAAAGAAGAGGAATAATGATGCACAGGCCCGCCAAAGGAACTGGGCGAAGCACCAAAGGGGTCCGCACCGCCTAGGTTCCCCAAATCTTCCACGGAATGTCTACCTAGAGGAACCACTGCGGAATCAGGAACGTTAACGGAACCACCTTCCCCTGCGATGTTAGAGGAGGGTATGTTCTCATCCTCGCCTTCTATCCGGGCCCTCTTCGCAGAACCCCTCAGCACATAAGTGAGATTCATATCGCCTGAAGGAGCGGACGCAGTAACTACAACGGCCTCCTGCAAGGAGTACAAATTGAGAAAAGAAAAATAGATCAAATGACGACAGATATTGAGAAAGAAAAAACACGCTTACGGTAGCGGTGTTGAGGGAAGATAGTGCCTCAGAAGAACCCGCAGCGACGGGAGAAGGAGTAAGAGTGGCGATACTCCGTGTTCTTTTCTTCTTTTTTCCTCTAGCAATGGCCTTAGGAGCCTGAGAAGACGAGGGAGCAGCAACGGTCACGATGGGAACACCTTCAGGGATGTCAGTATTCCCTTCGCCAACTGAGGAGGAGGATACTTGAGCGAGATTCGCGGAAGTAGCCGGAAGCTCAGAAGGATTATCAGTGGCCTCTGAATCGAGCTTTTCCTTTTCCTCTCTATTACGAGCTCTCCTTAAGCGTCTTCTTACGCTTTCAGGTTTATAGTCAGGATCCGTCGCTGCAAAATCACAAAATAACGTCAGCGTTAGTATCAGCGATGAAAGGGAAAGGTAGCGCGATACTCACGTCTAACGCACTCCTGAATGGCCATTCTGCAGGCCGTGAGTCGAATATGAACGCTGATCTCCAGTTGGAGTAAGGTGTTTAACCATCCTTGTTCACGAGCGGGAAGTGTCCCTGGTCGACTCCAAACGCCATCTTGGACGTCCTGGTTGAACCCAGAACGCCACTCGGGACCAGGAGCGTCAGGAAAATTTATCAGAAAGAACTCCTTTTTCCAAGCCTCAACAGAAGACTCAATATGGAGCAACTTCCAAGTAAAAGACTTGAGAGAATCATCGTCAAAGCGAGGCGATATGGTTATCACACCCCGGCACTTCATCAATTTAAAAAGGGATCTAAGCAACAAAAGAGAAGGGGAAGTGATCCCCTTATATCTACAGAGTTCCAAGAAAGCATAAACACAGCAATATGCATTTGGGGCTAACTGGGCAGGATTGAAATTGCCAGCAATAAGCAAACCCTTGACGAAAGAATCGATAGGGAACCGGAAACCGTAGCGAAACATCTGGGCATATAACACCCTTTGATTGCCGGTCAGAACGCTGTTTAAACGAACCGACCCAGGGGCAACAACAGCTTGGTAACCGTCAGGAATAACGGCACCGTGAGCAGCCAAATGCTCCCGGAGAATGGCCTCCGTGGTAATAACACTGACCGTGGTATCCATTTTCTTCTCATCGATGGATTTCGACTCAGAACGGCGAGTCTTTGCCATGACAGGACTAAGGAAATAGAAATGAAGAAGACAAGGGAAAGGAAGGGAAGTACCTTTGGAAGGAAAGAACTTCGAAAGCCTTGAATGGAGGTGAGAAGGACAAGACGGCTGAGAGATAATATGAAAAAGTGGAGTGAAAAAGAAAAGGGAAGAAATAAAGAGGGTTTATAACCCTAGTAATTAAAAGGAAACGACGGATGCTGCAGTCGTTGTGTCGAAGCGGCATGAGGGATAAGACTCAAGCAATGAGTACGACTCTAGAAGAAGCGCGGCAAACGCTTCGATCTGGTTAAAATTTCTAAACACGCTAAGGTGAAGCGGCAGAAGAAACGAACACGTGTGTCGGCACCATCATGACTTTTCCTGCGCATCGACGGAAGGGTCGCGAGCATTAAATGCTCTGAAAAGTAGATGTGACTTTTGATAAAAAGCAAAAGCGATATCGCAAGAAAGGAAATAATGCAAATCGGCGTTGAATAAAAGAACAGTTCTCAAGACAGCAAGAGAGCGAAATAAAATAAGATATCGCCCAAAGAGCAAAGTACCGATATCGCCTCGCGATAGGACGTTATTACAAGACATGGAAAACAAATAGCAATGTTCTTCAATGGATCAATTAAGAGTCATCGCATGCCTCGCCGTCATCATTCCCTTGCTTTTCCCCAGAAGGAGGAAAACTCCTTTCGCCTTCACTAAGATCTTTAATTTTTTGAGAGGCGTAATCGGCCAGCATGGATGAATCGACAGCGCCTCGGACATGGAGATCCTTAAACCCTGCGATACAAACCTCGACGGTCTTATTCTTCCACCAGGCTATCCTCGAAGGAACTTTGGCCAAATCGGCATCGCGAGATGACAACTCTTCGCGGAGGAAGACATTCTTTTTATCAGCCACCACCAGTTCCGCCTCCATTAGCTCTGCTCTCGCCTTCCCCTTCGACTTCTCCCGAGAAAGTTCATTGCGACAATCCTCCAACTCCGCCCGAGTTCGTTCTTGCAACTGCGATAGCTCCTTCGCCTTCGCCAAAGCCGCGTCTAATTGTTCCTGCAAATCCGAACAGGGTCGAGTTTTGTTACGCTGGCCTTCAAGAAAGTAATGAAATTTCCGAAAGCTGGCCAGCATGTCGTTCATAAGGTGTGACTGTCGTGTCTCGGGAGCATGCTGTAAAAACTCTTCCCTGTCCTTGGAAGAAGTAAACATCTGTCCCACTATGGGACCCACGGGCTCTTCTCGCGATAACGGATCCGATATTCCTAAGGCACGAAGCCCGTCAGTGCCGAAAGAGGACAAATCCAGCTGATATCCAGTAGGGCCCTGGGACCTCTGAGGAGAAAGGTTGGCGATGTAAGGAGGGGAACAATTTTTTGCGCAATCACCAACGCCCGAAATTGAAGACAGAAACAAAAGAGGAGGCTTCCGTGGGAGAAATTCAGGAGGAACGCTTAAACTCGAAACTGGTGGGGTTGTCTCTGGGATAAAAGAACCTATCGGGGAAGCAGGATGGCCCGACGACAAAGGAGAGGTCGCGGCTACCGAGGTCTCATTGTTTTCGATAGAAACGGCGGAAGGCACCCTGATAGCTTTGATATTTTTCACCACTTGCGAAGTACTCGCGGCATGAGAAGCGTTAATATTCTCGGAGGGGGCCGCGTTAACTCCCTTCAAAGGGGGAACTGGGGGTTTAGTTTTCTCTGTGCGAACCTTCTTTACGAGACGCTCCGTCTCTTCCGCAATTTCTTCGCTATCGTCCTCAGCCGATTCCGCCGTGTCATCATTCCTCCTCGACCTAAGTTTCATCCTTTGGGCAATAGTAGCGTGATGTAATTCAGGACCAGTGTCCATGCTCTCGCTATCGCTGTCGATTTTCTCAAACACAGGATCGCCTTGAGCTACCCTCTTGCCACGGGAAGGAAGCCAATTTTCAAGGAAACAAGAAGGTCGAGTGGAGGCTCTGCGAGTTGTGACGGTTTTAGTCCTTCCCCTTCTAGGCGGAATGGGTGGGCGGCAGGAGTTTTTAGGCGGAGGAGAAGGAGACAGCGACTGGAGAAGTGTTACGTTCAAAGAGGTGTCACCTTCCCCAGAAGAACTACTCTCAGCGTTACCTGCCAACAAAACATATTAGCAAATTAAGAAGAGTGAAGCGATAAAGAAGAAAAAGGAAACTCACCCACAACGCACTCTGACAAGGGCCTGAACCGAGCAAACTCCCGGATACGGAAAGACCCTTCTATTTCTAACAAGGCGCTAACGTTGGAAACATCCTGGCTTGACAGCGCTTCCGGTCTTTTCCAAACGCCACTATTGATTTTTCGATTGAAACCCCCGCGCCAGAGCCGTGACGGCAAACGGAGGGTGAAATAGCCAGACTTCCAGTCATCTACGTGTTCCTCAAAACCTTGAAAGTTCCGCCAGAACAGTTGCACAACGACATCATCCCATCTGGGGGTGATATCTACCAGGCAGTCGCGACAACTCAAGACAAAGAATGTGCGGAATAGATCAAGCGAGGGAGCAAATATACGCTTCATCTCGCACGAATGAAGGAAAGCGTAAATACCACACCAAGAGGGTGGAGTAATCTGGACGGGATTAAGGTCGTAATGATCTAGCAGTTTCAACAGAGAAGTATGGAGTGGGAAACGGAATCCGTAAGTAAACATCTTGAAATAAACTAACCGGAATGTTCCCCACATGGCGTCAGGCAGCCGAGTGTCCTTCAAAGAGACAAAAGGGCGATAGCCCGTGGGAAAAGTAATATCACTCTCCTCTAATTCAACCCTCAAAACCTCATTACAATTGAATATGCTGCGAGTTCGCCTAGCTTCGGGATCTATGGGGTTTTCAGCAGTTGAAGACATAAGGGACAGTAAAAGTAAATCTACGGCGGTAGAAGGAGTAAATACCTGGAGCAAAAAGCCAGTAAGCCGGTCGCCGGCACCAGTGAGCGGTCGCGGAAAAACCTCTCGAAGAAAAGAAGTGCAGAAGAGAGAGAAAATGTGCAAAAACTCAAAATATTCGCAGAAGCAGTAAAAGAGAGAGATGATTTCCTTATAAAGGAAAGCCTGAAGAAGAGACAGCCTGTAAAAATGAAACACGTATAGAACAGAAAAAGACACGTGGATAGTCGTTTGTGTCTTCTGAAAGAAGACAGTTACCGATTAGAAGTTGAAGGCAGTTACCCGTAGCGAAAGGGACGCATCCGCGTTAACCCGGAACGCTCAGAAAGAAACAATAAGTAAGCGATGAAAAGCGAAAAGGAAGTAAAACCATCATTCATTATTATGAGAAAGGCCATACGGCATCTACAAAAAGAAGGATTAAGGCCCTACTCATCACTGTCGGACCAAGTAACGCCGTAGCAATAGACTACGTCCTCCTCGTCATCGCCACCCCAGAATGGTGAATCCACAATAACAGGGGGAGAAGACTCACCGACCTCCTTTCCAGCGGCAGAAGTCAACTTGGGTAACTCCTCCTTAACGCCTGGCGATACTGCCCCGGCGGCCGAGCAAGCAGAGGGAGCCCACAGAGGTGATTCCTGCGGAGGGGGAGACGGTTTTTTCTCCTCCCTAGCCAGAGAAGCCAGAGAGTCAAAAAATGACTTAGAGGCCTGGGCAGCCTCCTTCCTTCGTCGTTCAACTTCCTTCCTCCGCCTCTTGCGACATCGCCGGCGGACAACCGGCCTCCAAGGAGGCGATGGGGGAGGATTATCTGTGTCAGGGGTGGTCGGAGGAGTTGGCGGTGAATTCCCCGAAGCCGTACCTAGCAAATAAGAATCAGCCATGAGACTTGCAGAGGACCTATAACAAAGAAAAATGAAGGAGAAAGAAATGGATAAGAATGAAGGAGGAAAAGCCTCATTAAAGAGCTGGGAAAAGAAGAAAAGAGACTCTTCGATCCTCCAACCCGACTCTTGAAGATTGGCACGTGTACAGTCTGGAGTGCAAATATGGATTTGCAGTCACGCCTGTTGAAATCTCGCGCAAATCAAGAATAATTATAATCTCGGTCAATCAGTTGTTATAATGAGGACGGCGCGGAGTTAAGGCAGAACGATCGGCAGAAAAACCGCCCAATAGCAAGACTGTTTTCAGTTGGGCTAAGAATATCCTCTTGGAAAACGACAAAGAGCGCAGTAAAGAAGAAGAACAGTTGCGAGAGGGAATGAGGAAAATACTTTATTTATTACGGCCTAGTGACCGGAAGATACATTGACAAGATAAGGGGAAAAGAGAAAAGGCCCAAAGGGAGCCATCACTATCAGGCGTCAGAACCAGCATCCTCGGGCACCTCAGGAAGGTCCCTCAAGGAATCCATGACCAGGATAAGATCATGGGAAGTAGCTCTCATCCCCTTCAAGCAGCACCCCAACATGTCCTTACGCTGCTGCAGCATGGCAATCACCACCTGAATCCGAGCGATGGAGGCGGACAGCTTTGATACGCTCTCCAAAGGACTGAAGTCCTCCAGGGAAATGGCCCCTAGCCGGGAATAAAGCGGAGTCAGCATCCCTTGCAGCTCCAGAATATCCTCAGAAGTCTTGACCAGCATGTTCTCCAGGAAACCGACGTCGCCGTCATTGAGGTTCCTGAGTGAGTGACCCTTGGAGAGAAGAAAATTCTTAGTCAAATTATCCATGATGCTAGCTGATAAAGATGAGGAGAACGTGGGTGGAGAAAGCTCTCCGATTTATAGGCTCCAGTGAAGGGAGGCCTTGGGAAAAAAGATTGAGGTCCTCAAAAGACGAGCCGCCCCGATAACCTCGAGGATTGATAATCGTAAACGAAAGGGACGGGTGACGTTCACGATACAGATACCGGAAGGAGTACGAGGCAGAATCTGAAAAACGTTGAGAGGCACGATATCACTGGTAGCCCTAACGCTAAAACCATAAGGTTACCGGTATCCACAGTGTAAGGCCGCGTTGATGTCGCCGGTGGCCCTGGATGCGTAAAACCGCGATGACATCACAGGCGTCTGGTGGTATGAAGCCGCGATAACCATAAGGTAGCTGATGGTATAAAGCCACGCTGATACTGCTGTTTTCTCGAGCGTAAAAGAAAAATTGGGCACGTGTGACCTTGAACCTCTGTAAGTATAAAGTTTGCTAACTTCTATATAAGTTTCTATCTCCTCTGTGCCTTTGCAGAACACTTGGAAGGACGATAGACCCAAAATATATGCCAGCCCATGGTGCGGCCTGGTTGAATATACGCGACGATATCGCAAGCGACCTATCGACGGTCCTTCTATGACTCGAACGAAGCTGAGACTTCATAAGTCCTATTGAAAGGCCAAATGGGCCAGTATCGCTGAATAAAAGTGATGCCTTCAGAATCACGAGCGCCCCAGCGGCCTCCTAGTAGAATTCTTAACGTCCCGAGGAGACGGGTCTTTTTGACAAGAAACAAGGACGAACTTGACCGAGTTAGTGGAAAGTTGTGGATCTAAGCCCTCGTTCCGCATTAGGATTGATCAGCCTTTGAACGATAAAGAAAGCCCAAGCCCTCTGTGGAAATATCGCCTCATGACAGAGCAAAACCCTATCTAAAGATATCAGACATGGATAGCCCTTGGTGAACACTCGGGCTAGTTTTCAGTTGGGCTTATGATAACAATTGGAATGCTCCTGACGGCAATATTGTAGCCACGACATCTATCCTTGACGAGTTTCTATACGCTTCCCTGAAAAACCAACCTATCGCCCGGGCCGGCGGAAGTTTCCTAGGATGGTCGACTTCAGCGGGGGGGGATCTCATGCATCTTTACGCGCACGGCGTCATCCCATCCTAGGGGAACGAAGAGGATGTCGCTCCTGATAGGCCTTATGTGATTATCGCCCGCGATGGCTCACCCATTATCGCTGGAGGCGATATCTTCGGACGATGCTTATCGCTGCACCCTTATCGCTGTCAGGTATCGCCAACTTCGGCCTATAAATTCCCCCATCTTTCCAAACAGAAGGTAAGATAGAGATCATCTTGGAGAACCTCTACCATTCTAAAAACTCGAACTGACTTAAGCATCGGAGTGTCTACGCCGAAGTCCCCCTCCGGCGCTTTGCAGGTATCTCCGACGCCGATCGCTTCCCCTCCGACTAGCTGCAGCAGCCGTTTCCGACCAGAAGAGATATCGGATCTTATCAATGGCATACGAGAAATGATGGATTTCACGCATACGAAAGTGAGATGCTGAGTTTGATAAAAAAATGATGACAATTGATTGTGTGCGGAAAATGATGGATTTTACGCATACGAGTTTTAAATACTGAGTTGACTTGCATGTGAAAAATGATTGGTTTTTACGCATACGAAATTTACGTGATGACATGATCGTATGTGAAAAATGATTGATTTTACACATACGAGATTTTAGATGCTGTGTTGATTGTATGCGAAAAATGATTGATTTTACGCATACGAGAATTTAAATGCTACGTTGATTGCATGCGAAAAATGATTGATTTTAAGCATGTGAGAATTTAAATGCTACGTTGATTGCTTGCGAAAAATGACTGATTTTAAGCATGTGAGAATTTAAATGCTACGTTGATTGCATGCGAAAAATGACTGATTTTAAGCATGTGAGAATTGAAATGATACGTTGATTACATGCGAAAAATGATTGATTTTAAGCATGTGAGAATTTAAATGCTACGTTGATTGCATGCGAAAAATGATTGATTTTAAGCATGTGAGAATTGAAATGATACGTTGATTACATGCGAAAAATGATTGATTTTAAGCATGTGAGAATTTAAATGCTACGTTGATTGCATGCGAAAAATGATTGATTTTAAGCATGTGAGAATTTAGATGCTATCGTGATTGCATGCGAAAAATGATTGATTTTACGCATACGAGAATTTAAATGCTATCGTGATTGCATGCGAAAAATGATTGATTTTACGCATACGAGAATTTAAATGCTATCGTGATTGCATGCAAAAAATGATTGATTTTACGCATACGAGAATTTAAATGCTAATGTGATTGCATGTGAAAAATGATTGATTTTACGCATGCGAGAATTTTAAAATGATGATATGATTGCAGAAAAATCGAATGCAGTTGACGATTCATAGGGGATTTAAAACAGTTGGATAATTTGCAGAAAGTAAACAGTTGATGTTTGCAGAAAATAAAACAATTGATATTTGCCGAAAATAAAACAGTTGATATTTGCGGAAGAATTTCCAGCAGTTTGCGAAAAAGTAAAGCAGTTGATATTGCGGCAAATAAAGCAATTGATATTTGCAGAAAATAAAACAATTGATATTTGCAGAAAATAAACAGTTGATATTGCGGAAGAATTTCCAGCAGTTTGCGAAAAAGTAAAGCAGTTTGATATTTGCAGAAAAATAAACAATTGATATGTGCAGAAGATTAAACAATTGATATTTACGAAAAATTAAACAGCTGATTTTGCGGAAGGATTTCCAGCAGTTTTGCGAAAAGTTACAGCAGTTTGATATTTGCAGAAAAATAAACAATTGATATGTGCAGAAGATTAAACAATTGATATTTACGAAAAATTAAACAGTTGATTTTGCGGAAGGATTTCCAGCAGTTTTGCGAAAAGTTAAAGCAGTTGATATTTGCAGGAAAAAAAACAATTGATATGTGCAGAAGATTAAACAATTGATATTTACGGAAAATTAAACAGTTGATTTTGCGGAAGGATTTCCAGCAGTTTTGCGAAAAGTTAAAGCAGTTGATATTTGCGAAGAAAATAAAGCAATTGATATGTGCAGAAGATTAAACAATTGATATGTGCGAAAAATTAAACAGTTGATAGTGCGAAAAATTAAACAGTTGATTTTTGCGAAAAATAATCATACGAAGCACATGAATTATTTTTACGGAAAAACGTGATCTGAAGTTTAGGAAAAAATTGAAATTGGGCTGGGCCCACTTGAAAAAAATGAAAAAAACAATGGAAATGGGCCAGGAATTGTTCCTGGCCCAAAGGAAAATTTTAACCGGTGATGGGCTTGGCCCATCACCCATGCATACGTGAACAATGCCGAGACATGGCACTGTTCATCGTCTTCCTTGGTCAATTCCCGTAGGAGAAGACGCGGAATGCGGAAACTAAACTAAGGTCACTCTGAGAGGAGAAGATGATATGCTGGAACCTAAACTATGCTGTCACTCTGGGAGGAGAAGATGCTAAGGCTGAAAACTAAGCTATGATGTCGCTCTGGGAGGAGGAGAAGTGCTAAGGCTGAAAACTAAATGTTGTCGCTCTAGGAGGAGAAGAATGTTAATGCTGAAAACTAAACTATGATGTCGCTCTGGGAGGAGGAGAATGCTAATGCTAGCGGCCTTGATACGAACCTAGAATGCGTCTGCGTCCTGCTCAGGGGGTAACGACCCCAAGGACAAGACTTTCTCACGATTTGCAGCCGTAAGCAATCCTCACCTGATATTAGTGTTTGCACTCACGCTCTGAAACAAGGCTAAGTGTTTTACACTCATAAAGATGCAACTGACATGATACATAATTTACAATTCGCAATGTCAATCCGAGTGAATAGACTTCGAATGAAGATGCACATGCATGTGCGTTCTAATAATCGATGGGACTTTTACGGAAAAGAATGAAAGGACATGAAATGTCCAGAAAGGAGTTTGTTTTGGAAAAGATTGCTTTGCTTGGGAGTTGGAAGGCTTTTGATGAGTGATGCTTTGCTGATTGGCCCGGATGAGGGCGAGGTGCGCGAGTCTTTTCGCTTTTTGCTGGGGATGCTTGCTTGACAGAGTGCGTGAGCTCTAGGATCCTTGCGGGGGGGGGGGGGGGGTGCTTTCGTTCGGCCAGGGGCCCTTTGCTCGAGTCTTCACTGGGGAGTGTCGTCGCTGTTCTTTTTGCGACTTACTACTTGAGTTGGCCTTGGGCCCTTTTCTTCTCGGGTCCTTACTAGGATGCTTGCTTTGAGGTTTCTCGAGTTGGCCTTGGGCCTCTTTTGCTTGACTTCACTGGGGAAGGATGCTTTGAGATTTCTCGAGTTGGCCTTGGGCCTCTTTACTCGAGTTCACTGGGGTAGGTTGCTTTGAGATTTCTCGAGTTGGCCTTGGGCCTCTTTACTCGAGTTCACTGGGGAAAGTTTTCTTCGAGATTTCTCGAATTGAGTTGTCCCCGGGCTGTGCTTGCTTTGCCTCTTCGATTGTTTGTATTATTCGAATGCCTCTGAGCATTTCTCTCTCTCTGTTTTGATTCTCTCTTTTTCTTTTCTTTTGATTCTTTTTTTTCCCTTTTTTTTTCTTTTTTTTTTCTTTCTCTCTCTTTTTCTTTCCTTTTTTTATTTTATTTGAAATGCATCAGAGCCGAGCAAGCACAACTTTCGTCTTGATCTCTTCCCCTTTTGTCTTGAGGCCTCGGCCTTCATCGTTGCTGCTTTTTCGATGATGGTCCTTTGCGATCCCCTGGTGACCTTTTCTTTCTCCTTCATCGTGTTCTTGGACTCGACGTACTCGTACTTCCGGCTGGCAGTCTTAGCTGAGACTGCTCCTTGGCTCCCGGGGTATGAGTGATATTGGAGGTTTTGGTAGGGGTGATGACATATATGGTGGAAAGAGGGAAAAAATGAAAAAAGTGGAGAAAGTCGTAAAAGTCCCATGTCACTTTATAGCTATCCCATGTCTAATTGTGCATGTACCCTGGATATTATGCGAACTCAACTAGTATCTAGTCAGGCCCTTACACTCATGAAGGATACGCCGCGACGACTCAAAAATGCTTACCGGGATTTGTCTATGACTGCTTACGCCGGAACAAACCGCAGATATAAGAGCAAACAGGTAATATCATGCATGGCACGTAATTTGGATAGATGCTGGAGTTAACAAAGGGATTGAATATTCCTGACCTATGCAATGCATGAAAATACTTATGGGAGTAGTATGCTTTTGTTTTAGTCGGGCTAAAAAGGGATTTTGATTGATTTTTGATTTTTGATTGATGGGTGGTTTGATTGCTAGAGGGTTTGATTGCTAGACGTTTGATTGCTAGATTTTTGATTGCTAGATGTTTGATTGCTAGATGGTTTGATTGCTAGACGTTTGATTGCTAGATGGTTTGATTGCTAGATGTTTGATTGCTAGATGGTTTGATTGCTAGAATGTGGGGGACGACTTATTTGCAACGTTCTAACGAGAACCTAAGGTTGCCCCCAGTGGGCCAGACGACCGTACTCGACTTAAAGCTAATAAAGCGAGCAGGAATGAAAACAAATTTAAATAAAGGGGAAAGAAAGATGGACTCCCCTGAGATGTGCAGCGGGGCTGCAAGGGCGTCTTTCACAAGCTCCACGCGGATGACAGCGAGATGCTTCCAGTCCCTGTGAGATGCAGAGGGGACAACAGAAAGGGAAATCACTTTGAAAATGAAAACGAGATAGGTTCAGGGATTCTTCCTTCTTTTAACTCAGCTTTTCGAGGGTGCCTCATGGCGTGGTCCCAGCTCCGGGGCGCTTGCTTTGATGTGCTGATTGGTTTCTTTTTCAGCTACTTTGTGGGAAACGCCGATCCGAGCCGTAGTGAGGGCGAGATCTGTATTTGGTCCATTTGCTTATCGATCCTTGCTAGACCTTCGTTGATTGGCTTCGTGATTGCTCGGGGATAAAGGGGAAATCCTCTGTCCCCGAAATGTGCAGCGGGGCTGCAAGGGCATATGCTTACCGTTCTTATACAGGCAACGAATGGGGGTGATCCAGTCCCTGAAAAGACACGGCGAGAGCTAATGAGGGGTAAATGCAAGACGATTTTTAGTAGAAGTAATGTGATTGATAAGTTTTTAAGCTCTCCCTTTTAGACGGGCTATCCGTGGGTCACTGCAGCGTGACCGGCATCGGATGTTGGTTGACGATGGCTTTGCTTTTGGATGCTTTGCCGCAGCTCCTGCTTCGGCTTGGGTGATACTTACAGCCTGGCTGTCCCTCAATTAAAGGATTGATCTTCACCGTGTTGATCATGGTGCAGATGTTGGGGAAACTCCTCGAACAAGACCGCATTAAGTATGTTGATGGTGGCCCTAGGAGGACAACTCCTTGTCGTGCTTTTTCCTAGGAGTTGTTGCCTGTAAGGGTGCGCTGGGCGACCACTGGATTTTGGCGATGAGCTCCTCCGAATAGGTGAACGGGGAGGGGAGCCGATGTTGCTAGCGTTCCGACAGCTCTGCCGGCGTAGGATGGGCTTTGTGACTTTGGTCCAGCCTTCAGTCCTTTGAGACCGGCTGTTTGCGATGCCGATGGTGTTGATAGCACTGCGAGGAAAAGAAATTTTGCCTTAGATGGTGATGGTTTGTCTTAAAATCTTTCCTGATTCGCTCTTGAAGGTGGCCTGCCGCGGCTATTCAAGAGTTGCTATGAGCGGAAGCTCCGTGGTCTTCTCGTGATGACAAGATGAGACAATACGTCCCTGCAAAACTTAAAATTGATTAGTGGCGTTAGTCTAAGGGACGTGTCTTACGTCTCGAGCTACTTCTGGGGAACCATCTATGCCATGCCTCCTTTTGTCATCTCGCAAGCTTAATGAAGAGAGGATAACAAAATTTTAAAGATAATACGCATCTCCTGAAAAAAACTTGTTTTATTAATTTCAGGACAAATGTTTGTGCTAGATTGTCATAATAAGACCCTATGTCCTTGGCCTGGCTGAACGCTCGGTTCGCGATGCTTCAGGCGAAGTATCTCTTGACTGCATCGGCGTTTATCGGTCTTAGGAGATCGTCTCCATCCATGTTGGTTAGCATTAGGGCACCCCCTGAGAATGCACTTTTGACCAGATACGGGCCCTCGTACCTTGGGGCCTACTTTCCTTGACTGGCCTCCTGATGAGGGAGAATCTTCTACAGCACTAAATCCCCAGCCTCGAACTTACGAGGTCGCACTTTCTTGTCATAAGCGTTGGCCATTCTTTGCTGATATAATTGTGCATGGCAGATAGCGGCCAAGCGCTTTTCGGGAAGGAGGTTCAGCTGCTCGTACCTCACTCTTGCCCATTCTGATTCTTCTACTTCAGACTCTGCCAGGATTCTGAGAGAAGGGATTTCTACCTCAAAGGGAATTACGACTTCCATGCCGTAAACTAATGAGTAGGGAGTTGCCCCTGTAGATGTACGGGTTGCTATCCGGTAAGCATGCAGCGCGAAGGGAAGCATGTCATGCCAGTCCTTGTGCGTGATTACCATCTTTTGGATGATCCTCTTTAGGTTTTTGTTGGCTGCTTCGACTGCGCTGTCGCACCGTCGCGGGCGAAATTTGGGACGCAATGAAAACACATAACAATGAAGTCGCCACCCTATTTTTCTAAGGTTTAGGGAAACCTATAAAGTCCAAAAAATGAAGAAAATAAAATAAAACTAAGGCACAAATGAAAAAGGGTCTAAACCCGAGAACAACGGTTCGGGGTCGTTTTATGGACTCGGGAAGGTGTTAGGCACAAAAGTCTCATCCTTAAAAAAGGTTACCGGTTCTAAAAAGAGGTGTTTAAAAATCATGTTGAAAACAAGTAATTTGGCCCTCAGAGGGGGTATCGTCGCTTTAGTTCTTAAGTTTGTGAGATTGATTTTATCCTAACTGTTGTCGAGTTGTTTAATAGAAAATAATATTTTTTTATCCTCTAAAAGATAAAAAGGTTGGTTGTATACCTATTCCGGTTATATTTAGCCGAGTTCAAAATTAGTCCGATTACATGCAAAATTGGTGAGATTACTACCGTTTTATTAATCTTTACCAAAGCGACGCCAGTATCGTCATCGGGCCAATGCATGTGATTAATCCTATTTACTAGGTGATTCTAAGCATGCATAGACTAGCGAAGTACCGTTTTGAGTGAATGCGAAAAATAAGTTGAAAAGAGAAAAATCGAGGAGTGGGGTCGAAGCCGCGCGCATAACATATTCGTCAAGATAATATAAATTAAAATACAATCGTGGGGTCGGAGCCGCACACGATACACATTCATCAAGATAAGCATAAATTCGTGGGGACGAAGCCGCACACGAAACAAGCATAAAATAATCGATTACTAAATTTAAATGATCATGCAACATTAAACATTTAAAGTGCATTTTAAGAGAGGATCTCTAACAATAAGAGGGATTAAAATATGGAGGTATTTTCTACGAGTTGGGCTTAAGGCCCATTTACTATCTTTTCGCTTTCAAATGATTATTTTCTTTGGTAATTTATTATCAGTGTTTTTGGAACCGGACCAGCCGGTTCGGTCCGGTTTAACGGGATTTTTTGGGTTTCCGGTCTGATTCGACCTATCGGATCGAAATACATGTGACCCGGGTTGGACCGGACGAACCGGCCGATTTTTTGACAACCGGCGAACCGGCCGGTTCGATAGCAACCCGGCTGGTTCAATGCAAAACGACGCTGTTTTGAACCCAAAATCCAAAACGGTGTCGTTTTGATTTTTTAATATTTTTTATTTTTTATTTTATTTTATTTATTTTAATTATTTTTTTAAAAAAATGGAAAAAATTATTTGGCCAAAACGACGCCGTTTTGGTTTTGGTTATTTTTTTTAAATTTTTTTTTGAGAATTTGATGGGCCGGCCCATTACAGGCATGGGCCAGCCCATCAGAACTAAAAAACCAGCTGGTTCAATCCGATTCAATCCGGTTAAATTATCTAAGATTGAACGGTTCGATATGTGTCCGGTTCAAAACGGTCCAATGGTTCAATCCGGTTTTTTCCGGTTGAACCCGGTCGAACCATGAAATTTTCATTTCCGGTTCGCTGTCCGGTCCGGTTCCAAAAACACTGTTTACTATCCAATAATTTTAGAGGAGCCTAAGTTATTGGAAAAGATTTAAATCCTGTGTTTATTTACTACTTTGTTTAGTTTTCTTGGATTGATTTTATTCGTTTAGATTTGTGGGAATTTATTGAAGATTTGAGGATTTTAGTAATTAATAATCATGCAATCAAATTAAAGCGTGATGTTTAATTACTAGTCCTATTTTATTTCATGCTTTTAATAGAATAAACATTGAGTGATTACTAAGCCTAGTTCATTCAAGCAGGGGTCGATTTGAGTGAAATTATTAAAGGGAGTTATTGATATAAATTAATTCTCATGCAAACGGATTAATTCGAATTCTAACAATTCTAAATAATCTTGCATACGATTAATAATAAATTACAGTACATTTATCCAAAATAAAAGAGAAAAAGGAAAACATACCTGAGCAAGCTTTACCTGCAAATCAATGATTAGTGGCAACAATTAATAATAAAATAAATAAATATTACAAATAAATATTACAAATTGATTACAAATTCGCGAATAAATAAATTCTCCATTCGAGCTCCGCAATTGGGAATGAACATCGAACTCCTCGTCGAGCTCCATCAAACTCGTTGGGCATCATCACGACGAACGTGCAAATAAAACATACGAACAAAATAGACAAATAAACGCACATTAGTAAGGGACTCACAAATAAATTTCAAATGATTAAATATTAATAAAAATGGGATCCCTTACCCATTAAAGTTGGCGGAGAATCCGATCGGGATGGTAATCGTGAATTCGGTACCTGCAAAGAAAGCGAAGAAATAGTTAGTACACGATTTTAATTAAAAGGGCTTGTGCCGTAGCCTATTTCTTTTATTTTTCTTCATGGGCCGCAGCCCATTCTTTCATTTTTTCTTTTCTTTGGGCCGCAGCCCATTCTTTTTCTTTTATTTGGTTGGGCCGAAGCCCAACCCATTTTCCTCTTCCTTGTCAAACGACAAGGACCCTCCTCTCTTCTTCTCTATTCTTTCTTTTTTCACTCTTCTCCTTCTTTCTTATTCCCTTTTCTTCTTTTCCTTATGGGAGCTGCTAATGGGGTTGAAATGTATGCCTGAAATGTATGCCTGAAACACGTGGCAAGTCATTTTCTTTAAAATTACAAAATTGCCATTGTTTACAAAATCAGCCAAACCATTGTTTTCTGTTTCAGTGCCTTCTTTGAATCGGGCTCACGACATGCTGTTTTACGCTTTGCTTTGTCATTTGACGCAAACGCGCATAATCACGATTTTTATTTATCATTTTATTATACTTCGATTTAGGTTAAATGAGTTAACAAATTTTTTATTAATTGAATTTTTTATTTTTTATAATTAGGTAAAACTAATTATTTGATAGTGATTTTTTCTCAATTTTTTTCTCTTTTATCTATTATTTATTCAATTTTTAGATTTTATTTGTTTCAATATAAAATATGTAATATAAAAATAAAATATATTTTTTTAATTCCAAATTATGAAAAAAATAGATCGTATATACTTTTTTGCATGAATAATGTCTATTATTTTTATTAATTTTGTTGTTGTTTAATTACTCATGTTTTTTTAACTATTTATTATTTATAAGTTTATAAAATTTCATGATAACGCCGTTTTATGCAAATTGAAAAAAAAGTAGGAGAAATGAATATTTAAATTATTCAATACATTATACTAATAATATATTTTAATTATATAGTATTCATATTTTAATATTTTATTATTAATATCTCCACACTCCCTATTTTACATACAATTTTCTGAACTCCTATTTTTTTTTCTTTTTCCTTTGCTTGAAATTCAATCTTTTTCTTCTCATTTTTCCTTTCATTGGCAATACAAAAAACATTACAAGTAGAAAGGGAGGAAGCCAACTGGCTCTTTCTTGCGTAAAAAAGAAAAGAAAAGAAAAGAAGAGTACAAAAAGAGATGATTTACATTTTCTTAGACAAAGAAAAGAAGACTATTGATATATGCTTCATCTTTTGTTGAAGTGGAAAGTTAGCAGTTTGATCATCAAGGCATTAGACGCGTTTTCGCTGCTGAGATGTGTTGCTTCTCCACAGCTTGTTCCATCTGTATCAGATGAGTCCTAATACTGTACTCTTCTACCTGCATTAAGAGATCATCAGATAAAACAACCCAAGATACTTACTCATCACGAAACAAAACTCCAGTTCGGACATACCACTAATGCCAACCAACTAAAGTTTCAAGAGTCGGGACCAATTTCTGCTACGGACAGGCAAGTTCACATCACAGACCCACCAGCGAAAAAGAAAGAAACAAAACATTTTAGAGGACGATGAATCTCATCTCCTTAGATGCATGCATTGTAACTTGTAACCAATGATGAATACGGGACAACCAATCTGAAAGGGGACATACAAGATTCCCCACATGTCCAACTTGAGCAACCACATGATAGACCTTTATGGGTCACATGACTCTGAGAATGAAACAAGTTGAAAAACATTTCCTCGTTTATACCGGCAATTTAACTATCCGACCACATCATCGTTCCCACTCCTTGTCGTATAAATGACATGAAAAATATTTCAACCACAGCCATACACCTAACAGACCCTGATCTACTCCCATCATCACATACACTTCCCGGCCCATTCCTTAGAAAATATAATGAGTACTGTCTGAATTAACGGCAAATACATAAATTTCATCAAACATAAATTTCATTCTGAAAAAGGAAACAGAATATACTAGCATTATCGCAGGACCGGTAAATGGGAGTAGCCTAAAATCTAGCCCAAACCAAAAGAATCAAAGCCAACCAACGACAAGAGCAGCAAGCAAGCGCCTACTAGCAATCTTATTATTCATGATGACCTTTTAACTAGAGAAATCCAGATTAATCATTTCCTCAGTGTCCTACACATTCCAATGTAATTCCTAAGTTTAATTATCATAACATCTCATCCCCTCACCCCCAATAGAACCATTCAAGCAGTCATATATACTGTATACACATTTATTTACTGCCAATATGAGATCATTTTAAGTTCTCCAAACACTGAAATCTGATCTCACCTGCATAGCTGCTGTTGA
Source organism: Viola odorata (assembly GCA_963691705.1). Classification (NCBI taxonomy): domain Eukaryota; kingdom Viridiplantae; phylum Streptophyta; class Magnoliopsida; order Malpighiales; family Violaceae; genus Viola; species Viola odorata. The sequence continues at coordinate 20,888,192 of OY829542.1, forward strand.
GGCCAAAAAAGCTTCACAATGACCAAGCATGGCTCTTTCTTTTGCTGCTAATACAGCAAGCTCAGTGACCAAACCATTCATACTCTCCACCTATAAAACAAAAGTATAGAAACAGAAGCTGAGAACCAAGACTGGACATCATGAGAACAACCAAGATCTTAAATAAATAAATTTATCAACGAACTCGACAAACGGATCAGGTCTATCATTCACATCTCTTTAGGAAGACAATAATTCTCAACATAAACAATTTACAATCTACGTCTATCATTCACATCTCTTTAGGAAGACAATAATTCTCAACATAAACAATTTACAATCTACAAAAGCCTAATAACAAAATGAGCAAAGATGAATGGGATAAAAATCAGGCAAGTCCAACAACTAGGGGTCAGTAGGAAGCGACATCATAGAACCTCTTGCTGGCTACCATTTCTACTTACTTTAATAAATACAAGTTGACTCGTACAAGTATAGTGTATATCATTCCAGTGATCAGAATTGTGGGCATTCCATATCTAAATATAGAATTACTATGCCTTCCTTTAGAAGGCACTGACAAGCCAATAGTAAACACAGAGAGTGAAATGGATCAATCTAATAAGTACTAGCAAAGATCGCTTACCTGTTCGAATGAAGAGAAAAGATGCGTACGAGCCAAAGATTACTGTGTAGCCGAGCTGGAGACCTAACAAACACATAAATCCATTTAGTGACAGTGTAGATCTTGAATCCTCCACATAGAAGCATAGGTATCATGCATGCTCTAAAAACCAATTCCTCTGTCAATGGAGCCTGCGGGTGAGCCTATACTTGACAGGAGAGCCTAGGATTTTTTCCTAATTTCATGCAATAAATGAAAGAAAAATTATATAATTATTACATGCAGAGTTCTGAGAAGAAACTAATACGAGTCCATAATGCCTTAATCTACAGCCCTAGACATAATACACTGTTTTACACTAAATCAGTTTCATCACCCTTCTTTTCTTCCAAGTTCCAAACGGCTACTCATGAAATATACAAGCTGAATCCAATATACAAAAGCCTAATAACAAAATGAGCAAAGATGAATGGGATAAACTAACAGGAAATACATCACATGCTAAAAGAGTTTATCCAATTTCATCTAAACGCAAGATAAAGCCAGGTAACAATGGAACAGTCACGATATATTTCCGTTAACTATCAAAGAGATAAAAACCAACATCATAAATTCGAAAACACAACGAGGGAGGAGGAGAAACCTGAGACGCGGTGGCTAGGGCTTGCGGTGGATCTAGCGGTGGCGGTGGGTAGGGCTTGCGGTGGATCTAGCGGTGGCGGTGGATCTGGCGGAGGGATCGTTTGCGATGGCTGCCGAGGAGGGAGGAGGAGAAACCTGAGACGGAGGTGCCGAGGAGGGAGGAGGAGAAGAAGTTGTTTGCAGTCAAGGAGGTGCCGAGCGGTGGCTAGGGCTTGCGGTGGCTAGTGTTTGCGGTGTCGCGGGCGGTGGATCGGTGGATCTGGCTAGGGCAGTGTGAAGGAGGGAGAGTTTGGAGGCGGAGGCAAGGATGGAGGAGGACGAGGGCTGAAGACAAGGTTTCAACCCTAAATTTCAAAACAATGGCAATTTTGTAATTTTAAAGAAAATGACTTGCCACGTCATTCAGGCATAGAGTTCAGGCATACATTTCAACCTTATTAGCATTTTCCTTTCCTTATTTCTTTTTCTTTTCTTTTGTTCTTCCGGCCAAGGAGCGGTGGTTTGAGGCGGTGGTGAAGAAGCGACCGGGAGTAGCAGCAACGGGCAGCAGCAACGGCGACGGGCGGCAACGGAGAACGGCGGCAACGCTGGAGGCGGTGCTGGTTTGAGTGACTGCAGCGGTGAGGTGGGCAGCAGCGGTGATCGGGATTTGATTGATTTTGGTGGAGGCGGAGGTCAGGATGGTGGCCGTTTGGTGGGCCGTGATGGTTGGATTGGTTTCGGGTTGGGTTAGAGTAGATCGAGCCGGGTTTGGTTCGGTGTTGTTGATTTCGGGTTGCTGTCGGCGTTGGGTAGCGGTTGTGCAGCGGTGGTGGTGATTTGTTTCGGGTGGTGGTGATGTATGGTGGCTGTTTGGTTGATGGTTGTGGTGTTTGGTCGAGGTTCAGTGGATTTGGCAGAGGGGCAGTGAGATGGGTTTTAATTTATTTTGGCAAGGTGAGTTCGGATTTAATTTGGTATGTTTGGTTTCGGCAGGGACAGTAAGAGGTGGAGAGGGTATTTGAATTTGTGGTTCAATTGGGATTTAATCGGAGAGGAATTGGATCGAATTTAGATTTGGGATTGATTTAATTGGTTTCTGAAGGATTTTGGATTTGGCAGGGGAGAGCTAGTGAGTTTAGAATTTGGCAGCGAGATGGCTTTGGAATTAATTTGACAGGGGATTGGATTTTTTTGGTTTAATTGGGATTGGTTGGATTAATTGATTTGGTGCAGGGATTGGTTTTGATTTAGTGCAAGGATTAAAAAGGGATTGAAATTGCAGGAATTGAGATTGCAGTGTGTGGTTTTTAGTTGGAATTTTGGGCAGAGGATTGGAATTGGTATTAATTTGGTAGGAGATTTAGGATTGGGATTTAATTTGGATCGAGCGAGAGGAAGATGGTTTTGTCTCCCGGGTTTGGCAGAGGGATGATTGTTCGGTGGATTTTCTGATTGCTGCCTCCTCTCGATTGAAATTGGGTGATCTGTTTATAATTCAATTGGATCCGTTTGGTACTTTGAAAGAAAAAATGGAGAGAGTGTGATGATGGTGTTTCTTCATAAATTTTTTTTTTTTGAAGGGAAGATATAAATTCATTAATTCAAATCTGCAAATACAAAAGACGCGATCGCCTCGGGGCATTCCCCTATCCATACATTTCCTGAACAGGAAATCAAAGCCAATTGGCTCAATTCATGTGCGGGTACATTTGTGGACCTAGTTGTGTGCGTGAAAGAGCAACTGCGGAAAGTGGATGAAAGTCGTGCGACGTCCTCCAGCACCAAGCCCGCGTAGGTGGATGGGACCTCTCCGTAAATTGAGAGGGAAGAGATGATGATGTTCGGATGGTGGAGAGGAAAAATGAGTAAAGTAATCTAAAGTAAAGTGAAAATGAAAAATGGGTATGATTAGTTTTTGTGGTTCGATCCAATGATACGAGAAATTTTATTTGGAATCAATAAAAGTTCGAACGAAAATACATACAAAACAAAATAAAATGACATGAACCAAGATAAAACAAGATAATAAATAGTAAATGATAATAATAAAAATAAGATCAAAATTGAGCAAAAAAATGAACAATTTAAGTTAATCGTGTTAAAATTCGGGTATCAACAGTTGCCCCCTCTTTACTGTCTTATTAAAAATAAAGTGGAACTGAAATTTTTGATGAGCAGTAAAGACGGTTGCCCCAGTACCACGAATATTCAAAATGCAGAATGACATGTAAGGAACATTGAAGGGCATAAATCTTATAAGCGGAAAAAGAAAGTGACTCTACTTGGATACCATGATGCAGATATATAAATTATAAAAATGTGAGCTTACCTCCACTCTGATGTTGATTCGGATATTTAAATTGCTTAAATTGTAAGAAAATAAATTCAACTCTACTCGGATGCTGATGAACAACGGCTCTACTCAGATGCCGACAACTCCACTCGGACGTTGATAAATTCAGCTCCACTCGGACGCTGATGGTTCCATTCGAATACTGCGATACAGAAACATCGATTCTACTCAGATACGGATGTTATGAAAGGACATAAATCTGAAAGCAGAAAAAGAAACGGCTCCATACGGATACCATGTTGTTGAAAAATAAGTTACAGAAATGTAAACTTAGCTTTATTTGTTGTTGATGGCTCCATTTGGACATCTTGCAATAATGTAAATCCAGCTTCATTCGGACGCTGATGGCTCCAATCGGATGCCTCACAGGATATGGGGATGTAGCTGCTCAGGAAAATACGGTATGGGGACAAAGCCGCTCACGAAAAGAGAGTTGTGGGGACGAAGCCGCTCACGAGAACAAGGTTGTGGGGACTAAGCCGCTCACGTGAATAGGGTGTGGATGACTGCAAGTGATCAGGCAGTGTTTTGAGCTTCAAGTCTAGTGCCTGCAATATTGAAGGTTGGAGTTCAGTAATTTGATATGATAAATTCAAGGCTTTCGAGATACCTGAGGGGGTCAGATGTGTATCGAACTCATTGATTAGGTTTTGAATTTTTGATGTGACTGTGAGCTCATCCTTTAATTCTTCCAAATCGTCTTCGGACCAACCTCCTTGACGCTGACGTCCTTAGGATATGGGATACTTTGCAGAAATGTAAATTCAACTTCATTCGGACGCTGTGGCAGAAATTTAGATAGCAGAAAAGAAAACGGACGCTCATGTCCAACATGATGTTTTGCAGAAATGTTAATTCAACTCTACTTGCACGCTGATGCGGGAATTTAAATTGTTGAAAAGGAAATTGATCCGCTCGGACACTGGTGCCCACCGGGATACTTTGTAGAAAAACGTAAATTTAGCTCCACTCCGACGCTGATGCGGGAATTTTAAATTACTGAAAAGGAAATTGAACTCCACTCGGACACTGATGCCCTTCGGGATACTTTGCAGAAAAGGAAATTCAGCTCCACTCGGACGCTGATGGCTCCACTCGGATGCCTTGCAGAAAAACATAAATTGCGGCTACACTCGGACGTCTCCACTCGAATTCCGCGATGCATAAATATAAATTCAGCTCTACTCAGACGCTGATGGCTCCACTCGGATGCCTTGCAAATTTAGTTCCACTCGGACACTGATGACTCCACTCGGATGTCTTGAAAAATATAAATTCAGCTCCACTCGGATGCTGATAAATAACGGCTCTACTCAGATGCTGACAACTCCACTCGGACGTTGATAAATTCAGCTCCACTCGGACGCTGATGGTTCCACTCAGATACCTTACAGAAATGTAAAATGCGACTTCACTCGGACGTCTCCCCTCGAATGTCGCGATGCAGAAAATGTAAATTCAGCTCTACTCAGACGCTGATCAATAATGGCTCTACTCAGATGCCTACAACTCCACTCGGACGTTGATAAATTTAGCTCCACTCGGACGCTGATAATCATGACTGATTCTGCAAAACAAACGTTAAATGGTTTTTATAGGTGGGGTTTGAACCGCCACACGATTTTTTGAAAGGTGGGGTTTGAACCGCCACACGATTTTTGAAATGTGGGGTTTGAACCGCCACATAATTTTTTGAGAGGTGGGGTTTGAACCGCCACACGATTTTTGCAAGGTGGGGCTTGAACCGCCACGCAATCTTTGAAATGTGGGGTTTGAACCGCCACATGATTTTTTGAGAGGTGGGGTTTGAACCGCCACACGATTCTTTGAAATGTGGGGTTTGAACCGCCACATGACTTTTTTGAGAGGTGGGGTTTGAACCGCCACATAATTTTTGAGGAGTGGGGTTTGAACCGCCACACGAAATTTTAAAGGTGGAGTGGTAACGTATCTCCATTCAGATGTCGATAATGGTGGGGAAGATGGGTCGCCGCACGAAGTTGATTGAGGAGTGGCAACGTACTCCGTTCAGGTGTTTATTGGATGGATTTATTGGCGGAGATTGATCACAGTGTGAGATTCTCCTAACGCATATCTGTATTCTGCAAATAGGGAGGAAACAAACACGAAGCAACAATGGGTGGAAAAAGAGGATGCAATTAATAAATGTAAACAATGAAATCAAATAATGTATGTTGTATATGAAAGTATTTCAACACTACCCTAAAGTTTGCCCCCATCGTTTTATAAAAACAACTTCCCTATCAAGAGAAGGGTCAACAAGTTTAATGCATTTCTGGAGAACATGCCATCCAGTTTCTATCATATAAGCATGCTTGATACAAGCCTAGAAAAGCATCTGCATCTTACCCAGGAGATAACGACCTCCAGGACAAGACTTTCCCACAACATGTAGACGTAAGCAATCCTCCCTAGATATTAGTGTTTGCGCTCACACTCAGGAATAAGGCTATGTGTTTACACTCATAGAAATGCTACAACATAGCACACAGTCAGATTTGCAATGTCAATCCGAGTGAATAAACTTCAGATAAAGATGCACATGCATGGGCATTCTAATAATCGAAAGGACTTTGCGGGGAGAAGAAGTGAATATATTTTTCTTTAATGAACAGGGCCTGCTGATTGGCCACAGTGAGGGCAAAGTGCACAAGTCCTTCAGTCTTGCTGGGAATGCTTCTTCCCACTATCACTTTGAGGGCGCAGTGCTTAGATGCTAGATATGCTCCTCCTTGGTCGTTTTGAGGGCAAAATGCCCAAGTTCTTTGATCTTTGTCGGGAACGCTCTTTGATTACTTTGGTGAAGCCCTAAAACTTTCCCTTGAGAGGTCCACAATTTATTGTTTGAACACAACTGGGTTCTAAGTCTTTGAATCTCGGTGAACCCTAGACGATGAGGTTTTTCATGGATCTGAGACTGGTCGGACTAATTGCCACTGTTGTGTACCACCCCTGCCTTGGTTGTTATGGGGAAATAGCCTTCACTTTTCTCCTTTTGGAAGATTGACCTGGAGCCAATTTTTCGTACTTGCTTCTGCTTTTCTTTCCTTTCTTTTTTCTTTCTTTTTCCTTTTTTTTCTTTTTTCCTTTTTTTCTTTTTTTTCTTTTTTTCTCTCCTCTTTTTTTCTTTTTATTCTTTTTTTCTTTTTATTCTTTTTTCCTTTTTGTTTCTTTTTCTCTTTTTATTCTAACACAAAATACATAGAGTAAGTACCGTTTTCGTGCTGGCTTTCCTTGGTCTTGGATTAAGGCAGAGGCCTTAATTTCTTGCTCTTCTCGGCGTCCTTCCAGTGCCGACCATCAATATTCAAGGATTTCTTCTTTCTTATTTTGCAAACCTCACTCGCTGTGCACCTTGCCCCCGGTTAGCAATCTCAGTCTGGCACTATTCATTGTCTTATATAAAAAAAGAAAATGGAAGAAAGAGCAAAGTCCAATGTCATTTTACTGCTATCCCATGGCTAATGGTGCATGTACCCTGGATATTATGCAAATCTAATTAGCACTTTAGTTTAGCATTTGCACTCATGAAAGAAGTATGGCATGAAGGCCCAAAATACTCACAGTGATGTGTTTGTGACTGCTTACATCTAAATCATGTTGTAGATATGAGAGCTAGCAGGCGAGATCATGTATGTCATATAATTTCAAATGGATGCACAAGTTATCCATGATACAGAAACATGTTGAACATGCTCAATTTATGGAAGTTTTTAAAATTTGAGGGTAGTGTGGATTTTATTCAAGGGATTTTTTATTCACAGTTTATACAATAAAAAAAAGCAATTTTACAGATAAAACGTGAGGGCATGACCACTCACAAGAATTTTATGAATAATTAAGAAAGAATTGCCCCCAATATGGGAATGAATGCATACTGTTTGTATAAAATTTAAAGAGGCAGAAAGGCAGATGGACTTCTCTGAACATGTGCAGCAGAGCAGAAATGACAGTCATTTCAAAGTTGGTAGGAGGAGGATTCCTCTGTCTTGTAGAGCAGTAATTGACTGAAGCAAAGGTGAGATGAAGGCAAATAGTTCTTTGTCGCGACTTAACGCTCTCTATGCCTTGCCCCCTATAAAAATGCTCAACTTTTGACGTTTTCTGACACATTCTTCTGGTTTTCATTTCCCTTGCTTGCCCCCCCAGTTTACAAGTCTCTCTGCACCTTTGTTCTGTAAGTAGGAAAGAAAAGAAACTAATTGGTAACATCAAAATTCAGAGTATACTGAAAATTAGAATAATAAGAAGGACAAAAATTTAATAAATTGAAAGGAAAATGGTCGTGGGGGTTGAACCGCCACACAAAATTGAAACGTAGGGGTTTTAACCGCCGCACCAAAATTTTGATGAAAGTGGGGGTTTGAACCGCCGTATAAAAATTTGACAAAAGTGGGGGTCTGAACCGCCGCACAAAGTGGAAAAAGTGGGGGTTTGAACCACCGCACAAGATTGAAATGTGGGGGTTTTAACCGCCGCACAAATTTTGACGAAAGTGAGGGTGTGAACCGCCGCACTAAAATTTTGATGAAAATGTGGGGGTTTTTGAACCTCCACACGATATTTTTTATTTTTTATTTTTGAAAAGTGGGGTTTGAACCGCCACACGATCTTTGAAAGGTGGGGCTTGAACCGCCACACGATCTCGAAAGGTGGAGTTTTTGAACCTCCACACGTTTTTTTTTTTAAGGTGGGGTTTGAACCGCCATACGATTTTTTGAAAGGTGGGGTTTGAACCGCCACATGATTTCAATGTCGTTCCTCCATCTCGCTGAGAATCATACAAGTAACCATGGTATGATTTCAAGTTCCTGCAAAAATAAAGAGAAAACAATGGGTAGAACCGAAGGGCGATTTAGGAAAGACAACAATGAAATCAATAAGTTTTTAGACTCTCCCTTTTCTAGCAAAGCTTTATGCCGATATGCCTGGTGTGATTCGGATTCTATCCTAGGTTCTTCCATTTGGACGTCGAAGCTTCACGACGCTTTTGCAGGAATCAGACGTGGATACATTCGGACGTTGATGCCCACTGGGATGACGATAGGGAACTGTAGATTGCGATCTGGGCGGGGCCACTGCAAAATCTGAATGTTGATGAAGAGATGAGATCCGAACGGGATACCGTAAAATTCGGATGCTGAGGTAGATTACATAGCAGGGAAGAAACATTCTTAAATCTTTGAATCATCAGACTATCGACGATACGAGCATGGATCCATACATTGCCAAAAAAGAGACCTCCCAGATGGCCAGAGGTGTACATGGGTCAGGTCAAGCCGATTATGGCCCATAATGGCCAGTTGGCGGGTTGGATTTTCAGAAACCAAAATGAGGGATTGGGCCTTCCAATTGGGCCGACCTATTAACCAAACCTATTCAAAATCCCCCTCTCTTTTCTTTTCTTCTTTCTCTCCCATTTCTTTCCCCATTTTCTTCTTTCTCCTTAAACGAAACCGAGCTCTCTCCTTCTCTAAAACACAATTTCTTTTCGAAGACCAACCAAATCCTCATAAAATCTTACCAAAATCCAAACAATCCCTCCACATACATACCGAAACAAAACTTGGCTATCAACACATAATGGAGAGGTCGGCAAAAATGCTTCTACTTGTCATGGTATTGTCTTTGGCTTGGCTGATTGCTGTGGTGATAATGTGGTTTATTCAAGGCAAGTGCGTATGTATTTGAGTTTCATATGTTTCGTACTTTGTGTGGTTATTTTCTATCCCCTCTTAATAATCATATCATGAACACTTGCATTTATGCATCTATTCCCTTCCTGAATTTGTTTACACTTATGGTTTGTAATAATTTTTATTTGGATTGAGAAAAAAATGTTGTGCTATTACTTTTATGAAGTAATTTTGGTGGTGTGGCGGTCGGTGTTGGGAGGGGGAACGGAGGAGAGGGCTCGTATGGAGGAGGTAAGGTGATGAGAGTTGAGAGGTAGGGGCGGCGGAAAGAAAAAATGATGCTTATATACTTAGGGTTAGGTTAAGTTGACGGGTCGGGTCGGGTCGGTTATAAATGGGTTTTAACAATCCGACCAGTTATCCGTCCCAACCCAACTATAACGAGTCGGTTATGTACCCGTTAACCGTGGGTTATTCTAATTTTGTACCCCCCTGCATGGCCTAACTCTTCCCTCGCCTAAAACGGACCAACATGCTCACATTGCCAGACGTTAGCGTGATCACTCTGGCCGATGCCCAAAAATTGTCAAAAATCATAGCCTCTGATGAAATTGTCGTAGATACGTGGGAAGCTTTCATTCATTCCCAAGGCATGGAGGGATGCTCATTCAGGAGCTGGTAGGAGGATTCCTCTACACTCACTGAGTAGCGTTGGGCTAAAGCCAAGGTAAAATGGACGCAAAGAGCTCATTGTTACGAGCTATCATTCTGTATGTTTGCACCCCTGCAAAAATAATATGCCCAACTATGGATGAAATGCCCCTCAATGTAGAAACACGACTACACTAAATTGAAAAGTTATAAAAAGAAAGGGACTACCCGGGGTATGCGAAGCAGAAGCAGCAAGGGTAGAAATGACGACTATTCAAAAGTCGGTAGGAGGACTCCTTCGTCCTACTGAGTAGCGATGGAATTCTTCTGGTCGTCATTTTGTTGCTTTTTTTGATATCTTTGATCGAAAACTTATTTCTTTGCCGAAATGCTCCCCTATCGTTATGCTATCAAATTTGATTAAATCAAACTGATTTAGGAGCCTCAATGCTCCCCCTACATAAAATAATTAGTGCACATGGAGCATAGTAAAGATTCAAAAATTATTACTTCTAAAATAAATTTCGCCAAATATTTCTCCCCCTTTGTCAACAACAAAAAGGGTAAAAAGAATTATATCCAAGCTAATTCATTTTCAAAAGAAAAATATTCAAGCTAAATCATTCATTACAATAGTCAAAACAATATATCCAATCAAAAAGAGTATTTTTAATCAAACAAAAATATATCCAAACAAATCCAGCAAAACCATGGAGAGTAAATAAAGGAGCCAACACATCAAATAAAAATTAGAAATTGTGCAACAATTATCCAACAAAAATGTCAAACACAAATATGCATAACTAATACAGAATTTTTATTCATAAAACATATTACACTTCGCATTACATTACATAAAACATAATTAGTACCAACATGGATAATGCTCAAAATACAAACATTATATAAGTCCAAATTCCTTCATAAAGGAATAGTACAATACTTATTCAATCTAAACAAAACATTACAAAGCATAAGAGTAGATAAGTTCCAAAAACAAAAACTATAGTAGAGAATACTAATGTTGCACGGATATGATCAAAGAGAACATTGAGGTGAAGGGCAATGACACGGAGGGCACTGACACTTGGGACACATGAACAAGTCGACATTTCTTGGACAATTTTTGAGCATGAGAAGGGGAAAAACAAAGAGATTTCAAATCATCAAAGCCAATATTGACAACATTATCCTCATCTCAAACGATAGCATCTTGAAAGTTAAAAGAATTTGAAGGCAAGGCTTTCGGTTTGGAAATTTCGGATTTAGCTAGAGGTGTAGTGATTCCAATGTGAATTAAGGGGGTATTTATACGCAAATTATAGCACCAAAAATCTATAATTCACAGCTCGAAGATATGCAAAATGTCTACTTTTACGGCTGTTGCATGCGTACGAGGATATCAGATAATTTGATAGGATTTGGTGAGGATTTGAATAGATTTCGAGAAGAAGAAAAAAAACTTCCAAAAGCACTCCTATCATTTGACTCAATTTCTCATATTTCAAAAAATATCACATCCACCACATGTCCTCAATAATCAGTCACATGAACAAATGCATCAAGTAAATAATCACAATAGCATGGACATTAAGGATAGAGTTTTAGGAATACCGGATGGAGAGTCATTCAAAATGGATAACAAATGTCACTTTCCTGTCTTAGCTCCACGAAATGATCCTTTGCAAGAGGCTTAGTGAAAATGTCTCGATAAAGAGTAATGTCTACATCTTTACCGTCTTCATCTTTGTCAAGATTTGTGGTAGGACTAAGGGGAATAGGACTCTCCTTGATATTATCGTATCTATATTTGGTGAGGAGATCCTTGATATACTTTGCTTGGTTGATAAAGATACCATCTTGAGATTGTCGGATTTGAAGTCCAAGGGAGAATGTCAATTCTCCCATCATGCTCATCTCAAATTCACTATGCATACATTTTTCAAAGTCCTTGCACAAAGAATCATTAGTAGCACCAAAGATAATATCATCAACATAAATTTGCACAATTAACATATGTTTACCATCATGTTTAGTGAAGAGTGTAGAATCAATTTTCCCCATTTTGAAACCATTTTTTAACAAAAATTGACTTAAACGATCATACCAAGCTCTAGGAGCTTGTTTAAGACCATACAAAGCCTTTTTCCAATTTAAAAACAGGGTTATGAAATTTATGATCTTCAAAACCGGGAGGTTGTTTCACATACACTTCTTCCATAATGTAACAAAAAAAAGCACTTTTCACATCCATTTGATGTAAACTTATATTCTAGCGAGGCATTATGCAGGTAACCACGGTCTCTTTTCTGGCAAGGCGTTATGCAGATAACCACGACGTGATTCAAATTCTGACTTGGGTTCATGACGATATTGGAATCAAATCCTAATTATCTCCTTCTCAATCTCCCATGGATCATCACCTGTCAAGTTACAAAATCCAATCCATTAGTAGCATCAAATTTATGCATGTGCTAAAGGATTAATGATATTGATGTGGTATGAGAAACATCCATTGGGTATGGTGTCGGGATGTTGGAGTGTTAGGGTAATCTGAGCAAAGCGAAGTAGTTTGACACGCCTTAATTTCATCTTTTCTGGCGGTTCTGTGTCTTGGGCAAGACAAATTATGACTAATCAAAATAAGAGGTTTTGGACCCCGAGGATCTAGTTTGTCTTCTCCAAGCCTGGTTATAAACAAAAAAGTGTAAATAAGTATAATGAAAACTATACAGCAATACAAAATATATGGTTTTCGTTTTGATTATAATATAAATCATTCTCCGACAACGGTGTCAAAAATAATTACAACTCATCACTAGCTACAAAAAAAACATATTGAACTAGATATGTAATTAATGCTCCTTGATGAGTGGACATGTGAGAGGAAAGCAATTCCACCAAACTCTTTGTCATACCATGATTCTGCAAGTATTAAGAAAATTAATACTAATCAGTAGTATCTGAATTGAATAATAATAAATAAAAGGTGATTTAATGAAAGTAATAATAAAGAATAAATTCAATAAATTGAGAGAATATGGAGAGCAACGACAATAATGAAGCAGGTTGGAAAATATACATGCGATATATCATGGCAATAATGAAGCAAATTGGAACATATATACACACAACCAAGATACACGTGCTGGGGTAATTTCAACTACTTCTAACTGGCTGAAAGGCTCCCGGACGATACTATAGAAGTGGTCCCTCAGTAAATGGATACGAGAGCGTTTACCGAATCATAAAAGGAATCGGGGCGCTCAATCCATTTAGGGGTTCAAGTCCGAGTTTAGTGTTCATGAAAGCTTACTGAGGCGTCGGCCCCAGGACTTCACTACTAACCACCTAATTCTATTTGGGAAGGGCCCGGCGGCAGGGCATTATGCGTGAAATGCGTGTGAGAATACAACAATTGATATCAAAGCGAATAAATAAATAAATAACAACAATAAACACCTCAAGCAAATAATTCCGGCTTCGACCCAAAAGTCCCCAGTGAAGTCGCCAAACTGTCGCACCGTCGCGGGCGAAATTTGGGACGCAATGAAAACACATAACAATGAAGTCGCCACCCTATTTTTCTAAGGTTTAGGGAAACCTATAAAGTCCAAAAAATGAAGAAAATAAAATAAAACTAAGGCACAAATGAAAAGGGTCTAAACCCGAGAACAACGGTTCAGGGTCGTTTTATGGACTCGGGAAGGTGTTAGGCACCCAAGTCTCATCCTTAAAAAAGGTTACCGGTTCTAAAAAGAGGTGTTTAAAAATCATGTTGAAAACAAGTAATTTGGCCCTCAGAGGGGGTATCGTCGCTTTAGTTCTTAAGTTTGTGAGATTGATTTTATCCTAACTGTTGTCGAGTTGTTTAATAGAAAATAACATTTTTTTATCCTCTAAAAGATAAAAAGGTTGGTTGTATACCTATTCCGGTTATATTTAGCCGAGTTCAAAATTAGTCCGATTACATGCAAAATTGGTGAGATTACTACCGTTTTATTAAGCTTTACCAAAGCGACGCCAGTATCGTCATCAGGCCAATGCATGTGATTAATCCTATTTACTAGGTGATTCTAAGCATGCATAGACTAGCGAAGTACTGTTTTGAGTGAATGCGAAAAACAAGTTGAAAAGAGAAAAATCGAGGAGTGGGGTCGAAGCAGCGCACATAACATATTCGTCAAGATAATATAAATTAAAATACAATCGTGGGGTCGGAGCCGCACACGATACATATTCATCAAGATAAGCATAAATTCGTGGGGACGAAGCCGCACACGAAACAAGCATAAAATAATCGATTACTAAATTTAAATGATCATGCAACATTAAACATTTAAAGTGCATTTTAAGAGAGGATCCCTAACAATAAGAGGGATTAAAATATGGAGGTATTTTCTACGAGTTGGGCTTAAGGCCCATTTACTATCTTTTCGCTTTCAAATGATTATTTTCTTTGGTGATTTACTATCAGTGTTTTTGGAACCGGACCGGACCGGCCGGTTCGGTCCGGTTTAACCAGATTTTTTGGATTTCCGGTCTGATTCGACCTATCGGACCGAAATGCATGTGACCCGGGTTGGACCGGACGAACCGGCCGATTTTTTGACAACCGGCGAACCGGCCGGTTCGATAGCAACCCGGCTGGTTCAATGCAAAACGACGCCGTTTTGAACCCAAAATCCAAAACGGCGTCGTTTTGATTTTTTAATGTTTTTTATTTTTTTTATTTTATTATTTTTTTAAAAAAATGGAAAAAATTATTTGGCCAAAACGACGCCGTTTTGGTTTTGGTTATTTTTTTAAATTTTTTTTTGAGAATTTGATGGGCCGGCCCATTACAGGCATGGGTCAGCCCATCAGAACTAAAAAACCAGCTGGTTCAATCCGATTCAATCCGGTTAAATTATCTAAGATTGAACGGTTCGATATGTGTCCGGTTCAAAACGGTCCAATGGTTCAATCCGGTTTTTTCCGGTTGAACCCGGTCGAACCATGAAATTTTCATTTCCGGTTCGCTGTCCGGTCCGGTTCCAAAAACACTGTTTACTATCCAATAATTTTAGAGGAGCCTAAGTTATTGGAAAAGATTTAAATCCTGTGTTTATTTACTACTTTATTTAGTTTTCTTGGATTGATTTTATTCGTTTAGATTTGTGGGAATTTATTGAAGATTTGAGGATTTAGTAATTAATAATCATGCAATCAAATTAAAGCGTGATGTTTAATTACTAGTCCTATTTTATTTCATGCTTTTAATAGAATAAACATTGAGTGATTACTAAGCCTAGTTCATTCAAGCAGGGGTCGATTTGAGTGAAATTATTAAAGGGAGTTATTGATATAAATTAATTCTCATGCAAACGGATTAATTCGAATTCTAACAATTCTAAATAATCTTGCATACGATTAATAATAAATTACAGTACATTTATCCAAAATAAAAGAGAAAAAGGAAAACATACCTGAGCAAGCTTTACCTGCAAATCAATGATTAGTGGCAACAATTAATAATAAAATAAATAAATATTACAAATAAATATTACAAATAAATATTACAAATTGATTACAAATTCGCGAATAAATAAATACAACAATTAAATTCCCCATTCGAGCTCCGCAATTGGGAATGAACATCGAACTCCTCGTCGAGCTCCATCAAACTCGTTGGGCATCATCACGACGAACGTGCAAATAAAACATACGAACAAAATAGACAAATAAACGCACATTAGTAAGGGACTCACAAATAAATTTCAAATGATTAAATATTAATAAAAATGGGATCCCTTACCCATTAAAGTTGGCGGAGAATCCGATCGGGATGGTAATCGTGAATTCGTTACCTGCAAAGAAAGCGAAGAAATAGTTAGTACACGATTTTAATTAAAAGGGCTTGGGCCGTAGCCTATTTCTTTTATTTTTCTTCATGGGCCGCAACCCATTCTTTCATTTTTTCTTTTCTTTGGGCCGCAGCCCATTCTTTTTCTTTTATTTGGTTGGGCCGAAGCCCAACCCATTTTCCTCTTCCTTGTCTCTTCTTCTCTATTCTTTCTTTTTTCACTCCTCCTTCTTTCTTATTCCCTTTTCTTCTTTTCCTTATTTCTTTTTCTTTTCTTTTGTTCTTCTGGCCAAGGAGCGGTGGTTTGAGGCGGTGGTGAAGAAGCGACCGGGAGTAGCAGCAACGGGCAGCAGCAACGGCGACGGGCGGCAACGGAGAACGGCGGCAACGCTGGAGGCGGTGCTGGTTTGGGTGACTGCAGCGGTGAGGTGGGCAGCAGCGGTGATCGG
Source organism: Viola odorata (assembly GCA_963691705.1). Classification (NCBI taxonomy): domain Eukaryota; kingdom Viridiplantae; phylum Streptophyta; class Magnoliopsida; order Malpighiales; family Violaceae; genus Viola; species Viola odorata. The sequence goes on from OY829542.1 coordinate 20,904,375, forward strand.
GATTTGATTGATTTTGGTGGAGGCGGAGGTCAGGATGGTGGCCGTTTGGTGGGCCGTGATGGTTGGATTGGTTTCGGGTTGGGTTAGAGTAGATCGAGCCGGGTTTGGTTCGGTGTTGTTGATTTCGGGTTGCTGTCGGCGTTGGGTAGCGGTTGTGCAGCGGTGGTGGTGATTTGTTTCGGGTGGTGGTGATGTATGGTGGCTGTTTGGTTGATGGTTGTGGTGTTTGGTCGAGGTTCAGTGGATTTGGCAGAGGGGCAGTGAGATGGGTTTTAATTTATTTTGGCAAGGTGAGTTCGGATTTAATTTGGTATGTTTGGTTTCGGCAGGGACAGTAAGAGGTGGAGAGGGTATTTGAATTTGTGGTTCAATTGGGATTTAATCGGAGAGGAATTGGATCGAATTTAGATTTGGGATTGATTTAATTGGTTTCTGAAGGATTTTGGATTTGGCAGGGGAGAGCTAGTGAGTTTAGAATTTGGCAGCGAGATGGCTTTGGAATTAATTTGACAGGGGATTGGATTTTTTTGGTTTAATTGGGATTGGTTGGATTAATTGATTTGGTGCAGGGATTGGTTTTGATTTAGTGCAAGGATTAAAAAGGGATTGAAATTGCAGGAATTGAGATTGCAGTGTGTGGTTTTTAGTTGGAATTTTGGGCAGAGGATTGGAATTGGTATTAATTTGGTAGGAGATTTAGGATTGGGATTTAATTTGGATCGAGCGAGAGGAAGATGGTTTTGTCTCCCGGGTTTGGCAGAGGGATGATTGTTCGGTGGATTTTCTGATTGCTGCCTCCTCTCGATTGAAATTGGGTGATCTGTTTATAATTCAATTGGATCCGTTTGGTACTTTGAAAGAAAAAATGGAGAGAGTGTGATGATGGTGTTTCTTCATAAATTGAAAGGGAAGAGATGATGATGTTCGGATGGTGGAGAGGAAAAATGAGTAAAGTAATCTAAAGTAAAGTGAAAGTGAAAAATGGGTATGATTAGTTTTTGTGGTTCGATCCAATGATACGAGAAATTTTATTTGGAATCAATAAAAGTTCGAACGAAAATACATACAAAACAAAATAAAATGACATGAACCAAGATAAAACAAGATAATAAATAGTAAATGATAATAATAAAAATAAGATCAAAATTGAGCAAAAAAATGAACAATTTAAGTTAATCGTGTCAAAATTCGGGTATCAACACGCGTCATTCATTTTTGGTCAATATGGAGATGAGTTTCGGTGCTTCACCTTCCAACGTTGGCAAAGACCGTCGATCATTTTTCCGTTGAGATTGGTGCCATTGTCCGTGATGATTGTTTCCGGGACTCCATGACGGCAGATGATGTTTCTCTCAATGAATCGCATGGTCGTTTTCTGAGTGATGTTGGAGTAAGAGGCCGCCTCTACCCACTTGGTAAAATAGTCAATTGCTACGAGGATGAAGCGATGGCCATTAGAGGCTGCCGGGTGAATTTGGCCGATGATGTCGATTCCCCACATCGCAAAAGGCCAAGGCGATGTCATGCTGAAGAGAGGGGCTGAAGGGACATGGAGATGGTCCGCGTAGACCTGACATTTGTGGCACTTCCGGAAATAGTCGATGTAATCTCGTTCGATGGTGAGCCAAAAGTAGCCTTGCCTCAATATCTGTCTGGCCATCATGTGCCCACTTGTGTGTGTGGAACAAACTCCTTCGTAGATTTCCGTTATGATTCTTTTTGCCTCTGCCATGGTGACGCAGCGAAGCAAAACTCCATCAGCTCTTCTTTTGTACAGAACTTCACCGTCGAGGTAGAAGTCTAGTGCTAAGCGCTGGAGGGTCCTTTTGCTAACCCGGCTTGCCCCCGGTGGATACTCCCGGTTTCTGATGAATTGTACCAAGTCGTGGAACCAAGGCTTCCCATCGGGTTCCTCTTCTAAGGCTACGCAGCATGCCGGAGTTTCCTTCACTTCTACCCTCAAAGGCTGAAGCATTACTCCGTACTCTAACTTGAACATCGATGCCAAGGTGGCTAATGCGTCCGCGAAGCGGTTCTTTTCTCTGTCGACTCGGTCGAACTTGGTTTCCTCGAATTTCCGTGTGAGTTGGGTGAGTAACCTTTGATAAGGGATGAGCTTGGAATCCCGTGTCTGCCATAGATCCTGGGCTTGGTAGATGATGAGTGTTGAATCGCCGAAGATCCGGAGTTTCTTTACTTTTAAGTCGATGGCTGCTGTCAGACCGCTGATGCATGCCTCGTACTCGGCGATGTTATTGGTGCATGGGAAGTTTAGTTTGCATGCTATGGGGAATTGACGATCATCTGGGGCTATGACTACGGCTCCCACTCCCTTGCCCGAGAGGTTCACCGCGCCGTCGAAGAACATGGTCCACCAGTCGTCTTCTTGGAGATCTTCTGTGATTTCATCTTCAACCACTATGATGTCCTCATCGGGGAAGTCAAAGCTCAATGACTCATACTCTTCCGAGGCATGATCAGCCAAGTGGTCGGCGAGGGCGCTTGCCTTAACCGCTTTCCGGGTTACGTAGATGATCTCGTGCTCAGCTAATAAGACTTGCCATCTGCAAATGCGACTTGATAGGTACGACTTTTCGAAGATGTACTTCAATGGATCCATTCGAGAGATTAGCCATGTCGTGTAATACAACATGTACTGCCGGAGCCTTCGGGCGCACCATGCGAGGGCGCAACAAGTTCGTTCTAACATGGAGTAGCGCATCTCGCACTGGTTGAATTTCTTGCTGAGGTAGTAGATGGCTTGCTCACGTCTTCCTGACTCATCGTGCTGTCCCAAAACGCAACCCATGGCGTTAGCCGTGACTGTTAGGTACATGAGCAAGGGTCGTCCTGGCGTCGGGGGAACCAGTACCGGTGGGTTTTGCAGGTATGTCTTGATTTTCTCGAAGGCTTTCTGACAGTCTTCGTCCCATTCTGCCTCTCCGTGCTTCCTTAGCATTTTGAACATCGACTCGCAAGTAAGTGTTAATTGGCTGATAAAGCGAGCGATGTAGTTGATACGTCCTAAGAAGCTTCGTACTTCCGTTTCAGTGCTGGGAGCGGGTAGCTCTTGAATTGCTTTTATCTTATCAGGATCCACTTCTATGCCTTTGTTGCTGACGATGAATCCTAATAACTTTCCGGAGGTCACTCCAAAGGTGCACTTAGCCGGGTTTAGCCTTAGCTGAAATTGCCTCAACCTTTCGAATACCTTCTTCAGGATGTCTACATGATCTTGCGTGCCGCGAGATTTGGCTATCATGTCGTCGACATATATTTCCACCTCTTTATGCATCATGTCATGGAAAAGGGTGACGGCAGCACGTTGGTACGTGGCTCCTGCGTTCTTTAATCCAAAGGGCATCACTTTGTAGCAGAAGGTTCCCCAGGGTGTGATGAAGGTCGTTTTTTCACTGTCCTCGGGTGTCATCTTGATCTGATTGTACCCGGAAAATCCGTCCATGAAGGAGAACATGTCATTTCCGGCGGCACTATCCACCAAGATGTCGATATGGGGAAGTGGGAAGTCATCCTTAGGGCTGGCTCAATTGAGATCCCGAAAGTCCACGCACATGCGAACCTTCCCATCTTTCTTAGGCACTGGCACTATGTTGGCGATCCATTCTGGGTACTCGGCAACTCTTAAGAAACCCGCGTCTAGTTGCTTGGTAACTTCTTCTTTGATTTTCAAAAGGATGTCTGGATGCATCCTCCGAAGCTTTTGCTTAACAGGCTTAAACTCAGGCTTTAACGGGATGCGATGCTCAACTATCTCGGGATCGAGACCTGGCATATCGGCGTATGACCATGCGAATACGTCGGAGTAGTCTTTGAGGAGAGAAATCAACCTTTCTCTCTGAGCTGTGTCGAAGGTAGTTCCGATCTTAACCAGCTTCTGACTCTCGTTGCTTGCCCCCAGATTTACTTCGTCCAATTCCTCCCGATGAGGGGTTATTTCCTTTTCTGAACTTTCTAGTAAACGGGTCAGTTCGTCGGAGATTTCTGCTTTGTCTTCGGTCGTAGCGATGATTTCTTCGCCAGTAAAGACATAAGTTTTATCATGACAATCCGAACTAACATTCATCCTGAAATAAAAAATGCGAAAAAAGAGATGCGTAAAATGAAAATTGCATATATATTTGATTTTTAACAGAAGGGGAACGTGAGTTCCTACAAAAAGGTTTTCGTAAGAAAACGTGCAAACATGTGTTTTTCTAAAAGGAGCAATTACGGAGAGACATCTGGAAGCATGGTGATGGTCCAGTTGCACACAGACTCCCCTGACTTCTTAACGAAAATGACTGAACCAGACGACGATCCCTCTTCTCCCAGAGCGCAGATACGGAGGTCTGATACCTTGACAGGATTTCCATTGATGGTTTCGGCGGTGAAGGGGAACGTAGTTCTGATATGGGGGATTGACATCTTACCCCCTGGCGCCGAATGTCCGAATAGCTTAGCCAGCTGCTTCTCTTTCTTTTCTTGGGCAATCCTGACGTAATCGGCCTTGCCAGGTTGGTACCCTAACCCAAAACGGTCTCCGAAGCTCTTCGGAGGCGACCAGCCTTTGGATCCCTGTAGCTTGGCGCCGAGCCATTTTCCCAGTTGGAAACTTCCCTCTAGCATTGACTTAGTGGTTGTTTCGGCCCTATCAGATTTTGAGGCTTCGCCAACGAGGGATCCTTCCTCGATCCAATCCGCGTTGACGATTTCGAAGGCCTGGAACGAGCTCTCCAAGGTTTCAGCAGTTTCGATGTAAGGCACGGATGCGTGCTTGGCCAAGATCAAGGCTTCTTCTGCCTTTATCGTGACTAAGGCATTATCCTTGACGTACTTGAGGCACTGATGCAGGGAAGAGGGGACAGCCCTTGCTGAATGGATCCAAGGTCGTCCCAGCAGCATGCTGTAAGCAGGTTGGATTTCCATGATCTGGAATGTCAGGGCAAAAGTGTGGGGCCCGATGACCATGTCCAATTTAAAGGTTCCGATGATCTCTCGAGTGGTGCCATCGAAAGCCCTGGCCATCATTCCGCTAGGTTTCATGTGAGAGAAATCGACCGGCAGTTGCTCGAGGACGTGCCTGGGCATGACGTTAAGCGCGGACCCGTTGTCGATCAAGGCCTTAGCTATGATGTGTCCCTTACATTCTACCGTGATGTATAGGGCCTTGTTGTGATCTTTTCCCGAGGGGTCGATCTCTCCCTCAGAGAAGGAAATGCTGCTTAGGGCCTAGGGGTGAGCACGGATCGGAGGATCCGACCGATCCGACCCGATCCGATCCGAACTCACCCATCCGATCCGATCCGTACCAGTTGTCGGAGCCGGTTCGGTGGAGGGAGTCGGAATCCGATCAGTTCGGATTCCGACGGTCGGATTATCGGGAATCCGTCGGGATTCCGATAATCCGAAAGCTTAGATAATTCACCTGCAACAACAACAATGTCATCTTCTTTCTCCAACCGACGGCTGCCACCTGCAACAATAATAAACCCAAGACAACCACTAAATCCGACCAAAACTAAGCACAACATCAAAACAAAAACCGGCCATAGCCACCACAAAAATCAAACAACCATCATGACCAAAATCGGCCAAAAGAACAATTAAACCGGCCAAGCTAACAATTAATCCAATTCAACAATCAATTAAATCATCCAAGCAATAAATTAATCTAGCCAATGAATCAGTTAAGCTCTTTCTCCTCACCACGCAGCCGCCGCATCGTCATGCTCTTTCTTCTCCTCTCAATCGTCGCCGCCGCCGCATCGTCACAGCACCGTCTCTCGGCCTCCTCCATCGTCGCTGTCGCATCTCGCCCTCACCATCCCCGTCTCCGTCTCCATCATTGTAAGCTTCGATTGGGTGGATTTTCTGGTTTTTGAAAGAAAGGAAATGAGGAAGGAAAAGGAAAAGGAAAAGGAAATGGAAAGGAAAAGGGCGATGGAAACTAAGGAAAAATAAGGCAACCGTTGGATGGTTGACCATCCACTGGTTGACCAATCTAACGGTTGTGATGAGATGAAGATTTAAAAAAAAATAGTATTTATTTAATGGTTCGACCTATAGCAGTCTTGTTAAAAATCGAAAAAAATCGAACGAAAAATACCAAAATGTGAAGAAAAATGCAACAAATGGAACGACACGAGCCAAAAATATAAATTATGAAAAAAGACGGGAAAGTTCGATATATGGTTCGAGCGGAAAAATATTAAAATGTGGAAAAAATACGAAATGATGCAAAATGCGCTGAAAATAATAACCAGTAAATAAATGTAAATATGGTCAAATTTCAGAGTAATTCATTCCATTTTCGAAACTAATAGTTTAAAACTTTTTATTATATTAGATAAATATCTATTTATGATATTAATAACTTAATTTTTTTATGGTATTAATAAATTTAATTTATTTATGATATTAGATAAATATTAGATGGTAGATGTTAGATTATAAATAAATTGATTAAAAATATAAAGGCGTTGATGGAGGGTGGATCTTCATTCACTTCAACTTGAAGATTTGTAATAATGTTTAGTTTTTATGGATGGATTTGTTGCTTGAGTTGCTTGTAATGTATGGTTATCAAACTTTTAATAATTGAAGTATTGATATAGTTGCTTAATTTGAAGAATTGTTGGAGAAATTATCTTTGAAAGCAGATCATGGTTTTGCTAGAATGATAATAGATATTGAATTTCTTGTTTGGTTTGTGAAATGTGAGATAGAATTACAAATTTACAATTACGATCGAAAATCCGAAAAATCCGAAAAATCCGACCGAACCGATCCGAAACCGAAAGTGTCGGATTGGTTTCGGATTCCCTGTGAAAAAATCCGAAAAAATCCGATCCGAAAAAATCCGAATCCGAAAAAATCCGATCCGAACTTGTCGGATTCCGATCCGAAATCCGAACGCTCACCCCTATTAGGGCCTGGATCCTTCTGACAAGGTTTTCCACCCCTTCTGCAGTGATATCCTTAGTTACGAAGGCTTGCTTCAAGACTTTCAAGAGAGCTTGGCGATGAGGCTCTGAAGTAAGGATCAGTTCCATGATGGAAATGCGAGCTGGGGTTTTCTTCAGCTGTTCGATGATGCTGAACTCGCTCTGTTTCATGATTTTGAGGAACTCAGCCGTCTCGTCCTCGGTTACAGGTTTGCTCGAACCTTGTGTCTCTTCTATTGTCTCCTCACGGATTACAGGGTTTTTCCCTTTAGCTTGTCGTTGCTTCTCTACTTCCTCCGAGATGTAGCATCTTCCGGTGCGGGTCATGCCCCCGATATGAGAGGTTTCGCCGATAGTGAGTCATGTTGGTGCGACTGCAGGAGGGGTGGTGACTACCATGTACCCGTAGTTGAATGGGACCACGTGTAAGTCTCGGCTAGGAGTATTCATAGCTAATGTGAGCACTACTTTGCGTGGGGTCGTGGCTGCATCCCCTGTCTGGGCCACATATCCATAGGAATATGGTGTTGGAGAGTGGTATTCGATGGCGTTGGTTGTTCCTCGGGTTTCCCCTTCGGATTGGATGATCCAGAATGTGGCGAGTTGCTTGACTTTCTGCCGAAAAAGTCCGCAATCCCGGATGTCGTGCTTGCTTTCCCCTTGGCAGAATAGGCGTTGGGCCTGATTATTCCCCGGGAATGGTAGATAGGCGTTGTTGGCTAGAGCGAAGAACAGTTCCTCGTTGGGTGTTTCCTCCATCGGAGGGTGAGGAACGTCGACTCTAATGGAAGCGATGTCGCTCATCCCAGGATCATGGCGTGGTAGAGGACTGGTTGTCACAGTAGGACCTTTTGCTAATCCTTTGGACGAGATTCGTCCTTGTTTGGTTAGGTGCTCGACCTTTTCTCTAAAGGCATAACAATCTTCCAGGGAGTGTCCTCGGGTTCCGGCGTGATATTCGCAGCTAACCTTTGGATCATACCAACTAGGGTAAGGAGTGGATTGAGGCGAGAGTGGGGATGGTGTAATCTGCCCGTCTGCCAGGAGGGTTGCGTAGATTTCCTTCAAAGGAAACAGAGGGAGCGACCACATCGGTAAAGGGTATGACTCGGAGTCCGAGGGTTCCCAGGAAGGTAGTGATGGTGCTGTGTGTCGCACCCCCTTTTTCGTTGAAAACAAGTTTAAGGTTCGCGGCGGATGCTAAGCATAAATGGATCCTTCGCATAATGCAATGAAGTCGCCACCCTATTTTTCTAAGGTTTAGGGAACCTAATGTTATGGCATAAAATAAATAAACTAAGGCACAATGGTCTAAACCAAAGAACGATGGTTCGAGGTCGTATTTATGGACTTGGGAAGGTGTTAGGCATCCAAGTCACATCCTTAAAAAAAGGTTACCGGTATGCGAGGTGTTTTGAAAATATTTTAAACATGTAATTGGGCCCTCCAAGGTGACGTTACATCTTAGCATTGGGTCATGTTATTTCCGTTTGGGGGTTCGAGGGATGGGGTTACCATTTTATCTCGATGCTAGAGCGGACACTCCCCCTTATCATTGGGTCATGCATGATTATCTAGTTACTAAGTGATCTATCATGGCAAAACTAGCATCGTACGTTTTTATGAATGCACATAGAGTTGGCATGGCCTTTGGAACCATCATGCGTAGCATTTAGCAAAGGAGCAATTTATCTCACGACAATTTAAACGCGAGTGACGTAAACATGCAAGCATGTGGGTTGATTTTATTTATTGGCAATTCTATATGTCATGCTTACGCATAGGGTGGTTCTAACGCCTACTAGGGTGTCATGCTTTCGATACGATCAAGGCCTTGGACCTTTGTGTGATCATACAAGGAAACGTTTAAGGTAAGCTTACCTTTTGGACGAACCCTGATCGATCCATCTCTTCAAAACCGTTGTTAACGACAATTGACATAAATATGTAGATATAACAAACATACACGATTTTTTAACTACTTAACCTAATTATTACAAACCAAAATTCATAATAAAACTACTTATGTAATTATTACAAACCAAAATTCCATAATAAAACTACTTATGTAATTATTACAAATTGGAGGTCTGAACAATTAAACTATTACACCAAGTGAAATAATTAATTAAAGCTCTCACTAATTATTACAACGATTGAGATGGATAACTAAAAGCAAACAAGTTGATAACGAGTAATTAACTTATTACAACAAGTTTAACAATTAATTATTACAACAAGTGCAATTAAAAGTAGTAGACAGTTGATTATCACATACGAATGCATGGAAATAAAGCTTACCATTCTAATGGGCCAGTCTAGGCCCACACCTGGATTCCTAATTTTTGGGACACAACGCATGCGAACATCTTTTACGGAAATCATTTAAATTAAATGAAAGAAAGGTAAAAACGTACTTTTTGATTGAAGATTCAAAACTTAACCTACAAAGTGAAAGTATTAGTAATAATTCGAGAATAACAAATAAATAAAACACATGCACACAATGATTTAATTTGCGACAAAGTAACTGATCAAGCGAATAGAAACATGACATAATTAATAAGCAAATTAATTATAACATACAAGTATACAAATATTTTTAGGTAATTAAACATGGCATGAAAATATTTAATTTAGACATAAACATTCAATTATGCATGACACATAAATATTTAATTTGGGCATTAAACATTTAATTAAGCATGGCATAATTGTGAAAAGAGCATACGAGCAATTAATAAAAATGGCATGCGAATATTTAATTAAAGATAGCATACGAACATTTAAAGGAAACATGAACAATTAAATCATGGCATACGACATTTAAACAACAAAACAGTAAACATGCACTTAAATTCAAATAAGCAAACAATTAATTAAACATGTAATACAAATTAAATTAAACATTGCATACGAGCATAAAATAAAAAGGATACGGGAAAATAATACAATTGGGTTAGGCATGACTAAAAATTAAAGGGAAATGAAAGGATGGGCTTGGCATATGCCAAGGCCCATCCGGCTAATTAAATGAAAAGGACGGGCTGAGCCCGTCCTTGCTTCTTCTTCCTTGCCGCAAGAACAGCAACGCTGTTCTTGCTTCCATGTCGCCGGCGTCAAGGCCGGTGACCCCACATGCCCAAAACCACTGCACAAACAGCCCCAATCCGAACCCAAGACCAGCAACACAACAGTAGCATGAATCAACAAAAACAGCCAAGAAATTCGACCCAAAACAGTAGCGATTTAAGGAAAACGAAAATATGTAATTAATGCATCAATTGCTCAATTAATTAATCAAAGCAAGGAACAATTAAATTGAAGTCATCATGTTGATTTTAACTCACTAACAAAGCGTTTAAAATGAATTTGAGCGATTGACTAAACGTTTAAAGCTAAAAACGAAAATCTAAAAGAGAGAAGCTAGAGAGAGAAAGCTTGATCACTCACCTTGATTGCTTTCCTTGGCTTTTGATTCGTGTTGAGGATGAGAGGGTGCGGCCAACCCGTCCGTGCACAAGGTAGTGAACAGCCTCTATTTGTAGGCAAGAGCCAAGGGTGAAAACGTGGGCGTCGGCGTGGGCTTGATCTCCAACTGAGTGGGCAACTAAAACACCGGCGTGGTCCTCCAAGTTTTGTGTCCTGTGTCCTTTGGTCGGATCAATGAGGGGGATATTTAATTTATCATGCTTAAATTAATTGATTCGAACTTAACAGTACGCAATAACTTAAAAATAAATTCGAACGAAACCAAACATAACATATAATAAAATAAAAGGACAAAATGACTTAAAACATTTAAATAAATAACCTACTATCTGAAATCAGTCGAGATTTGACGTAGACCAGCCAAAAAATGACAAAAACATAAAGATTGTGATGGAAAGTCAAAAATCGGGTAGCAACACTGTGCTAGTATGGGAGGGTGGTGTTGAATACCTGACGAGGTAATCAAATTTCCCGGAAGGCTGACCCAAGGTATCAATCTCGCGGTCGCCCTCGTCACGGCGCTTGGAGAACCGTTTGCCTGACGAAGTCGATCCTTTCTTTTGGATGATTGGGAGTGGGGTTCCCTTGGCGTTATGTGGGATAGGAGATCCGTCCCCGATGGCGTTAATGGGTCCTTCCTCGTGGGTCGCTTTCTGGGTTTGTATTATTCCGAGACTTGAGAGTTGTATCACATTTTCTGCGAACAACGTGCAACTTTGGATTTTGTGACCGTTGCTTCCCTTGCAGTATAGGCAGTGACCCGGATCGCCCTTTGAGTATGGCATGTACCCTCCTCGAGCTAAGGCTTGGAAAAGTTGTTCCTGTGGCCAGCTTGATGCGGAAGAGAGAAGGTCGTTGCTTTCTCCTGCCGAGATGGCATTCACCCCTCCCTTTCCTTGGGAATGATTGGGAAGAGGGTTGGTGGACGTGTTGGGTCCTTTTGCTAACCCTTCGAAAGATACCCATCCACTCTTGATCAAGTGATGGACTTTTGCTTTGAATGCGAAGCAGTTTTCTAGAGTGTGACCTGGGGCTCCAGCGTGGTATTCACACCTTGCGTTGAGATCATACCACTTCGGGTAAGGAGGCAATTGAGGCTGAGCTGGCACTGGTACGATCTGTCCGGCTGCCAAGAGATGTTTGTAGATTTCTCCTGCAGGAAGGGGGAGAGGAGGTGGAGGCTCTCGGTTCCACCGATTGTTTGTCGTGTTTTGGTTATTCGGATCTTTTGGTGGGTTATATGGCTTGGGTTGCATGGGTTGTGATGTTTGTACTGGAGGTGATGAGAAATGCGGAGGATTTTGAGGCACGATATTGGCAACAGGTGGCGAGGTGAAAGGAAAGTAGGTAGGTTGATATAGTGATGGCGAAGGGTAGGGTGATGGCGATAAATAAGGTGGAGGTGGTGGAAATGGCTGCCCCTGATTAGCTTGGGGAGCGACAAATCCGACGTCCCTTTTCACGACTGCTGTTTTCTTTGGCGTGGACTCTGATGTCGAAGGCATGATTCGCCCAGACTTAATCCCTTGCTCGACTCTTTCGGCAATTAGGACCATGTCAGAGAAGTTGTTTGAAGGATTCGAGATCAGGTAGGTGTAGTAGGGAGCTTTGAAGGTGTGCAAGAAGATCGACAAGAGTTCCTTGTCGCTTAAGGGTGGAGAGATTCTTGAAGCCAACTCTCTCCACCTCTGAGCATAGGTTTTCACGGACTCACCGACTTTCTTTTCCATGTTTTGCAGATCCGCGCGGTCGGGTGCTACCTCCATGTTGAACTTATATTGCCGGTAGAAGGCATCGGATAAGTCTCTCCATGTCCTGATCCTGGCTCTGTCTAGCCCCATATACCATGTTAGGGCGTGCTTGGTCAAGCTTTCTCGGAAGAGATGAATCAACAACGGCTCGTTGTGGATCACTTCTGCCATCTTGTTGTAGTATGCTCTGAGGTGGGTCTTTGGGCACTCTACCACCGTATATTTTTCGAAGTCAGGGATTTTGTACTTTGGAGGTACGACGATCCCGGGGACCATACACATATCGGTAGGATCGGTAGGGTCAAATGGATCAGCCCCTTCAATTGCTCGGAGCCTTTCCTCGAGTAGATTTAGTCGGTCACTTTTTGGTTGTTCAGCCCTGATGGGGTTAGAACCGAAGGGTAGCATTGGTTCTGAGGAGAACTGAGGTTGTGCTGGGTTGAAAGTGAGGAGCTGAGTTCCCACAGGTCCGGGAACCGTGCTCGGAGGAATAGGAGGGAGATACAGGTTCTCTGGGTGGGCCTGACTCTTGCTGGGGTCCACAGCAGGGTTGATTGAAAGGTGCTGAAGCGACGGGGAGATCTCTTCACCCGTCTTAACTGGAGGACTTGCAGCGTTGGGTACAGTGAAGGGACTAACCCATCTCCAATGGCCCGGGGGGCCGGAAAGTGGCGGGAGTACCGAAGGTCCTGCGACGGTGAGTGAAGAGGAAGGTCTGTTTATTTGAGGGGGATCAAAACCCGGTGGCAATTCGGTGACAACTTCATCCCTTTCCTTTTCGGCCCTGGCGGCCCTTTCCGTAGTGATCCTAACTTGCTCCTCTAACTCAGCGATCCTAGCCGTTAGTGCTTCATCGGTCTTAGCTGGTTCAGCCATTTTTCATTTTTGAAGTCTAGTTAAAGGGAGCCTGTGCGGAGTAGCGTGCTTCCGAGGAGCTATCGTGAACCTGAAAAAAGGGAAAAACACAGAAAAGAGTAAGTACAAGTGAGGATACACAGGTGATGTGCGATCCCAAGGTTTCCACGCTTGCTCATTCGCTTTTCCGGCTGTACTTTCATTTGACATTTCCAGGGCGGTCGGAGAGGTAAGCGATCCCAGCTATTGACAAGATATGAAGGAAGCCTCTATTCATTCCAACGAGGTGATGTAATCTGAGATGCTATCTGTGACCCCCAAATCAACAGGGGCAACCAATGCCGCCATGCTAGGAAGATCTCTTTCATACTGTGATTGCAAATGACGCTGACGCCTGGTGAACCCCACCGAGGGGAGGGATGACAATCTATGCTATGAACTTGGAGGTTGTGATAAGCTAAAAGGACAAGGCCACGAGTGGGCAATATTTGGTTGTTTTTTGAATGTTTGGTCTGATTTTTCGGTTCTTTGGGTGAAACGACTGTGTTTATCCCGGAGGGAATCTCTTTCTCTTTGCGATAGTCTTTTGAGTTGCGTTTGGATTGATATGGAAAAGATGAGGCGATTTTAATAAATATCCGAAAGAGTACGACTTTATTAAAAGCGTTTACAAAAGTATGGTAAACTTGCCAACTACCTAAGTTCATCAAAAATGGCTAAGATAGATGAAATAAGGGGTCCTAGCTAAAAGAAAAGGTTTGCCGATATCCGAGCCTTTCCCTAAAGGCGTCAATCCTGGGCGTCCGAGTTCTCTTGCCAAAGGTACTCCATCGAAGCCAACTCCCCTTTCTGCATTTCTATCTCAGCTTCTAACGCGGTAATTCGGCTTTGCAGTGCTTGGCTCTTCCTATCTCCCAGATCTGCTCGAGTAGTCAAGACCCTTATCATCGAATCCTTGTCTTGGATTATGGCACTCGACGCTTCTTTCTTGCGGGTTTCACTGCTCAAGCGTTCGTTGAAGGCCCTGAGGGCCACCTTCTGTTTTACTGCTTGTACCCGGACAAAATCCCTATGACGCCGGTGTACCTCATTCTTCTGGACTTCTGCGTAGCATTGACGTGCTTCGGCGGTATCTCTTTCCTCTGTCATCAGATCTCGCTCTTCCTGCGCTGCTCGCATTTGCTCTACCACTTGTGCGTAAGCCATAGCATTCATTCCTCCACTTACTTGCGATTCTCCTTCCTCTTCTATCGGTTTCTGATTTTCTGGGCGAGGCAAGACATTGCCGTTGACTCGCTGCAATCTCCACTGTGGATATTGCGGTATCGTTGCTGTAGGGGCGACACGTCCTTTGAGACAAAAGGGGTAGGCCCAGTCTTGGGCATACACCTGGATGTTCCGATTCTCCCCTGTGTGTGGCAGATCTGATTTTGTCATGCCGAATGTTACTGGAATGATTTGGGTGATGCAAAACTGCCTGAGTACGAGGGCAGGGAAGTAGTGAGCACATCCCCATGCTCCGATTAGAGGAACCCAAGGTAGGGGCCCACAGCAGACGATAGGATCGGAGGTTCGCAGCCACTTGGCATGCCAACTGAAGTCCTCTTCTGAGAGGTTGATGAATCGGTTGATCCAGACATCCTTATTTTCCATCTCCCATTTATCCGTGGTCATTGCATTGATAACTCTGAGCAGAGGGCACGACCTGATGTAGCTTTCGAAGAAGATGGACTGATCAGGAATTTGTTTGAAGTGGCTGATCAACCATACTGTCAGTAACTGGGTGCAGCAGGTGAGCCTCCCTTTCCCTTTCCTTCGGCAGGAGTCTAAGGAACGAAAGGTCTCGGCCAAGATGGTTGTTGTAGGATTGATGGCATTTACCTCCATCTCATAAAAGACGTTGGCTGCTGAAAAGTCGATGGCGTTTCTCATCCTCGGAAAAAGGACGAATCCTACAATGGCGAAGGCCAGAATCCTTAAGCGCCTGGCTCCATTGGATAGCTGAAATCATGCCTCGATATCCGACCAACACCAAACGTAGTCACGCTCCTTGACACGAGTAGTGATTCCTAATAGCTTGTCGAGTCTTATTTTTACACTTGATGAGTCCAGTCGGACGTTCTGGTAGATGGTTGATATGGGAGATGTGAAGCACATAAGAGCTGAGTACTCCTCGAGTGTGGGAGTCAAGTCCACTCCCTTGTCAAAAGAGAAGCAATAATAATAGGAATCCCAGAACTTCAGGGCTGCCCGGATGCAACCCCAATCGGTCTTGACGTCAACTAGGGTCAGTAGCTTTCCATAACTACCCTCAAATTGAGTCTCCTCGTCTTCAGTCAGCTCATTTCTTAACATCCGAATCCTAGTTAAATCAAAGTCTACAACCTCTACTTTGATTTTAGTGGTGATGTCAGGGGCGAATCCCCGTTCTAACAGATCTCCTCGGGCAGCTTGATCGTCGAAGCTTCGTCCCCCGAAAATATCAAACGAAATTAACGTAGGTGCTGTCATAGCGAATGAGCAAGATGGGCCCTATGGGACAAACATCGGAATTTTAAGTGCTAAGTAAACTGTGTGTGAGAAATCCGCAGTTCGTATAACAGACAAAATCACGTCAGTATGCTAACAAGACAAATAGAGCCACGACAAACAGTTATAATCATGATACGCGTGCTGGGGCTCTGATTCTGACACCTCTAACTGGCTTGAACGGTTCCCAGATGATACCATGAAAAGGTCCCTAAAGTGTCGTCCAGTGTCCCGATTCCTTGCGAAATCGAGTAACCTTTCGACTGGCTTTAGGGGTTCATCCGAGTTGGGGTTGGTGAACACTACCTAGGACACGTGTCCTAGGGCGTCACTACTACCCTCCTATTTTAGTAATTGTCCCCTGGGTGTAGGGCGCTATGAAATGCTTATGGCAATTGATAAAGCAAATAAATAAACAGACCAACAATTGATCAAAGCAAATAAATAAACAAATAAACACCTCTCTAAAAAGACAAAACCGGCTCCGACCCTAACTTCCCCAGTGAAGTCGCCAAACTGTCGCGCCCCGAAAATTAACAAAAAGTCATTTGCGAGTGTGCAACGAAATTTGGGACCTTACAATGCTCGGCGTAAACAGACGCCTTGCAACATGCAATGAAGTCGCCACCCTAATTTGGTTGCTAGGTTTAGGGAACCTTAATCGTCATGGCATAGGAAATATAATAAGTAAAAAAAACTAAAGGCACAAAAAAAAGGGTCTGGACCCCAGACAAAAGGTTCGGGGTCGTATTATGGTCTCGGGAAGGTGTTAGGCACCCGAGTCACATCCAAAAACGGTTACCGGTTGATGAGAGAGGTGTTTTGATAAATGCATTTTGTTTTGAAAGGGGGGCCCTCAGAGGAATCGTCACTTTAGTCTTTTTTTTATGATCGTGATGTTCAGGAATAATTAATCGTTGAACGGGGTTACCGTTTGATCGTCTTTCAGACGGGGTTACCGTTTATCAAGATCGATTAATTATTCTTGACCGTAACGTGATGGGACTGAATTTTCTGTAAGACTGAATGAGCACCCTCTATGTCATCATCGGGCCATGCATGATTAGGTTACTTACTACGTTATTCTATCATGGATTGCTAACAGAGTACAGATTTAAATGATTGATTTTGAAGTGGAAAAACTGATGTGGGATCGAAAGTCCCCATGTACATGCAGTCAAT
Organism: Viola odorata; assembly: GCA_963691705.1. Taxonomy (NCBI): domain Eukaryota; kingdom Viridiplantae; phylum Streptophyta; class Magnoliopsida; order Malpighiales; family Violaceae; genus Viola; species Viola odorata. Next base: position 20,921,128 of record OY829542.1, read on the forward strand.
ATATGCGAGAATTTAAAATCACATGAGCATGGTATTTTAAGCGAGTCTTTAAACACGTTGTTCATGTGGGTTGATTTTAATTCTAACAGTTCTATATATCATGCGTACGATTGATATTTACAAAAAGCGTCGAATAAATAAAAAGGAATCGAAAGGCGTACTTTCGAGTGAAGCTTGAAATTAAAACCTGCAAAATGAGAGTGTTAGCGTTAGCTTGAGAAATAAGTAAGCAATTTTATGAGTGCGAAAATTTAAATGACAGTTGATGGCATACGAGAAATGATGGATTTCACGCATACGAAAGTGAGATGCTGAGTTTGATAAAAAAAATGATGACAATTGATTGTGTGCGGAAAATGATGGATTTTACGCATACGAGTTTTAAATACTGAGTTGACTTGCATGTGAAAAATGATGGATTTTACGCATACGAGTTTTAAATACTGAGTTGACTTGCATGTGAAAAATGATTGGCTTTTACGCATACGAAATTTACGTGATGACATGATCGTATGTGAAAAATGATTGATTTTACACATACGAGATTTTAGATGCTGTGTTGATTGTATGCGAAAAATGATTGATTTTACGCATACGAGAATTTAAATGCTACGTTGATTGCATGCGAAAAATGATTGATTTTAAACATGTGAGAATTTAAATGCTACGTTGATTGCTTGTGAAAAATGACTGATTATAAGCATGTGAGAATTTAAATGCTACGTTGATTGCATGCGAAAAATGACTGATTTTAAGCATGTGAGAATTGAAATGATACGTTGATTACATGCGAAAAATGATTGATTTTAAGCATGTGAGAATTTAAATGCTACGTTGATTGCATGCGAAAAATGATTGATTTTAAGCATGTGAGAATTGAAATGATACGTTGATTACATGCGAAAAATGATTGATTTTAAGCATGTGAGAATTTAAATGCTACGTTGATTGCATGCGAAAAATGATTGATTTTAAGCATGTGAGAATTTAGATGCTATTGTGATTGCATGCGAAAAATGATTGATTTTACGCATACGAGAATTTAAATGCTATCGTAATTGCATGCGAAAAATGATTGATTTTACGCATACGAGAATTTAAATGCTATCGTGATTGCATGCGAAAAATGATTGATTTTACGCATGCGAGAATTTTAAAATGATGATATGATTGTAGAAAAATCGAATGCAGTTGATGATTCACAGGGGATTTAAAACAGTTGGATAATTTGCAGAAAGTAAACAGTTGATGTTTGCAGAAAATAAAACAATTGATATTTGCCGAAAATAAAACGGTTGATATTTGCGGAAGAATTTTCAGCAGTTTGCGAAAAAGTAAAGCAGTTGATATTGCGGAAAATAAAGCAATTGATATTTGCAGAAAATAAACAGTTGATATTGCGGAAGAATTTCCAGCAGTTTGCGAAAAAGTAAAACAGTTGATATTGCGGCAAATAAAGCAATTGATATTTGCAGAAAATAAAACAATTGATATTTGCAGAAAATAAACAGTTGATATTGCGGAAGAATTTCCAGTAGTTTGCGAAAAAGTAAAGCAGTTTGATATTTGCAGAAAAATAAACAATTGATATGTGCAGAAGATTAAACAATTGATATTTATGAAAAATTAAACAGTTGATTTTGCGGAAGGATATCCAGCAGTTTTGCGAAAAGTTAAAGCAGTTTGATATTTGCAGAAAAATAAACAATTGATATGTGCAGAAGATTAAACAATTGATATTTACGGAAAATTAAACAGTTGATTTTGCGGAAGGATTTCCAGCAGTTTTGCGAAAAGTTAAAGCAGTTGATATTTGCAGAAAAATAAACAATTGATATGTGCAGAAGATTAAACAATTGATATTTACGGAAAATTAAACAGTTGATTTTGCGGAAGGATTTCCAGCAGTTTTGCGAAAAGTTAAAGCAGTTGATATTTGCGAAGAAAATAAAGCAATTGATATGTGCAGAAGATTAAACAATTGATATGTGCGAAAAATTAAACAGTTGATAGTGCGAAAAATTAAACAGTTGATTTTTGCGAAAAATAATCATACGAAGCACACGAATTATTTTTACGGAAAAACGTGATTTGAAGTTTCAGAAAAAATTGAAATTTGGCTGGGCCCACTTGAAAAAAATGAAAAAAACAATGGAAATGGGCCAGGAATAGTTCCTGGCCCAAAGGAAAAATTTAACCGGTGATGGGCTTGGCCCATCACCCCTGCATAAGTGAACAGTGCCGACACATGGCACTGTTCATCGTCTTCCTTGGTCGCCGGCGCTACTGCCGGAGGCCAAGCTCCTGCGTCCTTTGTCCGTTTCTCGCGATCTTCATAGCGAGACGCTCTTCTCCTCGACGGCGTCTCGACCGTATGAAGCTCGAATTTTAATTTAAAACACACTGAGTTTAATTTTGAAAAAATGACAAAATTGTTAATTATCGAAAACTAATTAATTCGCACAACCTAGCTAACAATTTTTGAAATTGAAAACATGTATTTAATCTACATCATGTATGTGAATTAATAGCACAAAAACAATCAATTCATTTGCTTTAAATCGTGCCAAACGAAATTAAAAAGAAAATGTGCATAAAATGAACGAAAACGCTAGAGAGAGAAAGCTTACTCTCAAGCTTTTAAACTGGGTGATTGTCGCTCAATATGAGCAAGCTGATCAAGAGGGAGAAGGAGCAAGGATTTCTTGCAAGATTCGGGGCCGTTTTTACGTTGAGAGGGAGCTCCTATTTATAGCCTTCAAACGCGTGAAGAGAGACGCGGCTGTGCGCGTGGTGGCCGGTCTTCGTGCGCTGGCGGGGCTACGGCCGTAATGATGGAGGGTCTAGGGTCGAGGGTGATGATGAACGAAGGGACATGAAACGGTTTGAGGCGACGGGAGCAGGCTGCACAGTGGCCTGCTCCGCTGCTGTTCACGTCCATGGTGCATGTGCACCATGGCTTGGAAAATAGCCAACCGTTGATCTGGTTGACTATTTCTAGTTGACCAGATCAACGGTTGTGATCAACTTGATTTTTAATTTATTTAAATGGCCTCGAGCCGAGTCCTGCGAGCAATCGTTCAGATTTTTCCAACCGAAGGTACCTGCGCGTAGAGAAAAACACGACGAGTCTAACTGTATACAGCGAACAATGAAAATTTCTCGTTTGACGTGTTTATTTTCTCGTTCAAAAGCGAGAAACGCGCGAACGGAAAAATAAAAATGTTACGCCGAAAATTACACAAATCGCTGTAGACCGTTGCGACCAGAAAAAATCTAGCAACTAGTTGATGGAAAATATTTCAAAGTCAAGCTATTGTTCGAGTAGACTTACTCGGGTCCAATAAAAGCTCAAATAAAAATAATAATAAAATAATAAAAATACTAAAAAACGCGCCAAAATATAAAAATCCTAAAATTCACGTGATGACCTAAAACGAAGGAAATTTTAGCAAACGACTGTCGGATAGTCAAAAAATGTGATTTTTAAGGCTAAAAATAATATTGATAATAATAATGAAAATACATGCCGAAAAATTAAAAATGCGATTTCGAAAGCTGATGATGCTAACGATGATATTAAAATGCAACGAAACACCTACAAATGCTAGCGACAGCAGAACAACTGAATATGGTGTCAAAATTCGGGTATCAACAGGTTGTGAATAGTATTGGGTTTTAAATTCCAATCATTTTCAGCTGGTGGGTACTGGATACAGAAATAGGTATCAGGTGGTGGTCCATCATTGTGATACTGCCTAAGAGTCTGTTCAGGTGGTGGTGGTGGTGGTGGAACATTGTTCTCTTGATCTGGATTGGGGTTTTCCATTTCTGGTTGGTCTGGGACAGGGTTGTTCCTAGGTGCGAATGATGAACTATTCGGGTATCAACAGGTTGTGAATAGTATTAGGTTTTAAATTCCAATCATTTTTAGCTGGTGGGTACTGGATACAGAAATAGGTATCAGGTGGTGGTCCATCATTGTGATACTGCCTAAGAGTCTGTTCAGGTGGTGGTGGTGGTGGTGGAACATTGTTCTCTTGATCTGGATTGGGGTTTTCCATTTCTGGTTGGTCTGGGATAGGGTTGTTCCTAGGTGCGAATGATGAACCTTCTCCCTGGTCTGGGATAGGGTTGAACGAGTGCGATTGCTCAGAGCTGACTTCTGGCTCAGACCTCTGTCTCTTGGTGCGCTTCCGATATTGCGTTTCCTCACGTGTAATTTCTGGGTTGTATTGGATTAATGGCTCACCTGAAGACCTGGTCATAAACAAACAAAGAAAATTATTTAATACCGTTGAATCCCCGGCAACGGCGCCAAAATTTGACGGTTGCCGAGACCGTCAAAATAAATCAAGTTACAATTTACCATGCACGTATATAATTTAATTGCAGCAAGTGGTAAAAGGATCGTTCCTCAGAGATTCGGTGGATTAAAATCAATTCTTTGTATTAAAGAAAAAGGGGTGGTAAATACCAATATGAGTTGTTGGTTGGTTGCAAATAATTTAGATTGACAGAAATAAACAAAACAGAAAACGTAATGGATGATATTAACCAGTTGATGAGGGCTTCCCAGTAAGGACTTCTTATAGCTCATGATTCGAATAGATTGATCATAGATGCAAGAGTATTAAACACTAAACTTATAGGAAGGCTATAGAGACCCGGTATTGGTCACCTAGATCTCCTACTTTCCTCCTACACAAGACTTCCAAAGAGACACTCTATTGGAAGTCCCTAATTATCCTAACAATCCTAAGAGACACTCTATAAGATTTAATCAGGGCAATTGATAGACGCAGGGAAAGACCTAATCCCCGGCCTGGGATAGAGAATCGTGTCTATCCTATAAACCAGATCTGATCCTTCTTCTAGTTGTCACCAGCTAGTTGCCTTCGTATTTCTCTTGGCAATGTAGACTCCAAAGCCGCCAGAAAAGACTGTAATCGCCCAAACCTTATGCGAAGCTGATCAGACTTTACTAAGAACAGGGGCAAATTGTCATGCAAACAAGAAGGATAAGAATACAAGTATAGAGTGTGTGAGGAGTGATTTGATCTCACAATCTAAGAATCATGGGTTTGAATCCTTACTAAGAAGAAAGCGTTTAGCCTATAATAGACATATCAATAATAATAATAAAGAGACGAACATAAACTGAATCCGAATTATATTGAAAATAAGAGAATAGTTTAAGCTGTAACAATGGTAGAAAAATCCAAGCGTGAAGAGCTACCTCTCTTTTACTCAGCGGCAACTTTAAATAACAAAACCTATCTCTGGTTTAAAATTCAAAAGACGAAGAGAAGATAGATATCTAATCTTGCGGGATAGTTTGTTTAAATACAAAAAGAGAATCGATCATACTAATCGATTAGGGAGTTCTATTCACAGTTGAACTTCTCTCCTCCTGGAAGACTGCAGCTATCAAGGTGTTTTCGCTCACGACCCACTAATTAATCTCGCGGCCCAACTAGCTCATTAAGTCGGTTGACTCGGGTCAACGCTTCCAATTTCTTGGCTTATCCCAGGCCTGGGATCATATTGTTCTTTGATTAGCAAAACAACTCTGATATAGGTCTTTTCTACTCCTTTTGAATAATTTTGCTTCTCAGCAGCATATCTGCGAAAAGGGGAGAAAAGCCATCATTTAGCAGTATCATCATCCCAAAACATAAGTAAATGGATGATGAAAAGATGACATTTTAACGCTCTATCAGGAGTCGTGACGCTTGAGCCTGGGAGTCATGACGCTCGGATATTTTCGCAAGAACCCATCTCTTCTGTTTGGCGCGTCATGACGCTTGAGCCTAGGCGTCATGACGTTGGTGTGATTTTTGCAAAAAACCATAAATTTTGTTTGGGGCGTAACGACACTAATATATATCATCAATCTACTAATATTACATTACATATAAATATATTAATTTATATTTCTACATGAAAATAAAATACATATAAAATAGTTTTAATCTTCATTGTGCAAACATTGAAAAAAATGACCAAAGGACTCTCTAGAATAGAGCAAATGAAGCACACCATCATCTCTTAAGTAATTGAAAAGAATAACCTACCTATATGCAGACATCTGGAAATTAGAAGGAACATGAAAAGCCTCTAAAATAGAATAAAATTATATAATTTATATCTTTATATAGGCTTCATTAACTGACAACTAATTATTGTTATGGAATTTGCATCAGAAGTACATAACACTGAACAGAGTTAACAATATACCAAGTCTTGTTACAATTTGCATCAAAAGTACATAACACTGAACAGAGTCAACAATATACCAAGTCTTGTTATAGCAGGGACTGCTAGTCCTTGCTTTCTCATGTCCTTTGTTTCCTCAATACTCAAGCCGTCAATTGTTGTCTTGATCAGCCTGGGATACACAGGCTCATGAGGTCTCCACATCATTAATGGAACCACAAGTCTTTTCTTGACATTGTAGTTCCTTCCCCTGTATAGTACCAGTAGACCACAATGCCTATGGATGATTTTCCCAAAGGTTTTATCCTGTCAGAGACATGGAAACTTTTAAGAACTGTTCTTACAAGAAATAACTTGTGTAAAATGCATTTGCACAGTGGTTTAATTCACATAAGGGGATAGATAGGTTGAATAAACTATGGTCGAACAACTCAAAAGAATAACAAACATCAAAGGCAAAGAGAAAAGGGTAACCATAAAAAACAATAAGAAGTCTTTACGATAGAAAATGCCAGGCATGATGCTGAACTAGAAAGAAGAGAATACCTCAAGCTGCGCGCACACATTTTTCATGTCAACAGTTGGAACACCCATACACTTAACTCTCACCGCCTCACCATGTTTCCAATGATTATGAATGTCATTCAACATGTTATGAGTTAAACCATTTCTCCCTACAAAATGAACAGGAAACACAATGATGAACACCGGTAAAATGAAGAGAACAGTCCCATAAAATATAATACTGTTCTGAATAAACTAGAGATCCTACTACAGCACAACTATAGTAACCAGATATGAAATGAACCTACACTCTTTAGTCTTCATTTCCACCACAACACTATCACCTCAGCAATGGAACTACTAATTAGCAATTGAATAAAAGTACAGGAACAAAGTCATTAACCAAACATTCAAATTAACTAAAAACTAGAACAACTATTCCATTCAAATACAAAATATCATATGAAATATAATAGCACTTGTCCACATCAAAAGAGAGGACGAGGTTGAAAAATTCAAATTTTGAGAACCACAACAAAACATTCTCAAGAAATAAACCACAAATTCTTACCGAGGACAAGAACCATCGACTGCATTAACCCAATCGTCATGTAAAGAAGGCTCCTCTTCTTTCCTTGGCACCACAACCTTAATGTATTCAATTTCCAGTATTTTCTCCTGTAATATGTGCCACATTGTAGTTAGTGGATCATAAAAAGTAAAAACAGCCATACCGCAAAAATCCATCATTCTTGTAGGCTGTAGCTATATGTTCACTAACTGAAACAGAGATGAGTTAAATTACCGCGGAAATTCCCTTGGCGAGAAGAAACTGCTCGAGTGGCATACGAACAAGCTCCCCATCGATTAGAAAATCAAACGGCTGAGACTCCCACTCAGAACTATTCTTCAAAACCCATTTCTTCACCGTCTCGCAATCCACTGGGCGATGACCTTCCTCATTACAATTCCAACAAAACCCAGCAAAACAATCACAAACAATATCAAAACTCCCATCCTCTTCCAAAATCTCCATAGCATTATCACAATTTCGCCCGGGACACCACTTGGTCCTCCTATTCATCTCAACATAAGACTCAACAAGACATTTCAGATACTTCTCCCTATCCTCAAAACCCACCATCACACCAATCATCTCCTCACTCACCGCAACCATACAAGACGGTTCGGGGCATCTCAGACTCAAACACCTAAGACCATCATTGTTAATTGAAGTACTAATATACTTAGACCAACAATTCTTATAATAAAAATGATCACAACCAGTAGATTTCACATCATCAGACATAATCGACTCAAAATAAATACCACAAGTCAAAAATTTCCTATTAAATCTCTTAATCCCACCCAATTCAACCGGTTTTATAATCAATCCTACCTTTTCACGCACACCAGACTCATCAGCAAACCATGCCTCAGTCACTTTAGTGACAGACCAATCATAATTACGCAGTAAAATACTTGCGTCGGCCATGGAAATAGAGAGGAAAGCACTCAGTTCAGCTACATCTTCCTTCATGCGGTGTCGTATCTCTGCTCCATTGATGATCTTGTAATTCTTTTCTCGTAGATTCTTCGAATCGCTGCCATGGTCATCGTTTTCTGCCAGAAAACCATGGTCGTCGTCGTCTTCAGCTGCGGTTTCGTCTAGCAAATCTGGGTCATCGCCGTCATCAAAGTCTTCGTCGCTGTAGTACAAGTGCATGAAACTTCTCCAACGCCCACTCGGATTCGCTCTGGTTCATCGCTCCAGTGATAGAGACGATCGGAGATGGAGACGAAGAAGAAGAACGGTTGCGTTGAGGTTAGGTAGCAAAGGCAGAGGAGAAGAAATGAGAAAGACAACGTGAGAAGAAATAGAAAAGGGAAAATTGGGTTTTAGAAAAATTCATTTAATGGTACTGTACCATTAATTGGAAACGCGTGTTTCCATTTGGAGTGGAAAAATGGAAAACCCAATTTGTGCCCTCTCCAAATTTGTTCATAAATGAACAGTGTGGAGGTTTTTCATTTCCATTCGAGAATGAAAAAATACGCCAAGTAAACACATTCTCTATTTTTTTGTTTATTTTTCTAAAAATTGGAGATTTTTTCGGAAAAACCTCCGAAGTAAATGGGGCCTTAACGTTTTTACAGTTATTAGCAAGCTTGTTTGTGTTACTCTACCGTTTGGGAATTAGAAATCATAGGTTGATATTCAATGGCAAATATAGTTTAAAATAGCAACGAATTATTATTATTATTACTCCTTCCGGTTTTTAATATATGTTATTTTAGACACACAAAAATTAGTCTAAAATAGATATCGTTTCTCCCTCCCAGTGCAACTATTTTGCATACTTTACATTTTTACACTCATGAAAATTGGAAGAAAGAATATGAAGAGTTAGTGAGTCACGGGATAAAATGTTGGTAATTGAATGTTAAAATCAAAGGTATAAATGTAATAAAAAAATCTTAAAGGAACCAAACTAATTATTTTCTTTGGCTATTGAGTCTTAAGTTGGATATGAATAAATTGAGTGAGTTTCTTTAGTGATGAGGTGTATGCCTACAACTTTGTATCTTGTGGTTACTAATTGATACGAATCCCAAACAGGGTGGGACTCCTTAGTAACTGCGTTTGTTGATGTATCTTTAAGTTTGACCTCGTGTGACCTATAATGCGCCGGAGGAAGCCTCCGGCGTAGACTCTCCGACGGTCAAGTTAGTTTGTTGTGTGTTTATAATAGCGAGAATGTAAAGGTAATAGCAGTCTGTGTGTGTATGTGTGTTTACCTCCCTTTACCTAGCTATTTATAAGTCAACCAGCTGACCATTGTACAGGCGTTAATGAAGACAATCAATGTCATCAATGGAGCCATTATCTCATTTCATAACGTACGTAACGGTTACCATGAAACCATTACGAGTCATTAACTGTTTATCATTATGGTCACCGGTACTCAGCTACCGTTAATAAACCTCACATTTACTACCATAATGCCCCTTTCTCAGATCCGGACACTCCCGGTAGGGTGCTGGCTTATAACCATTATCTCTCACAGATACCAGTTCATAACCCGTTTCTTGTATGAGTGTCGGTACCTTAAACCTTCCCGGCACTAGTCGATCAACTCATATTTAATTCGCCTACGTGGCTATACGACCAGTCAACCTCAGGGTAAAAGACCTTACTGCCCTTGTGATTTCCTAATGTATTATCAGAAGCCCAAACGAAAATGAGCCTGAGTGTTTACCAAGGGCTATCGCCCTCCTCAAACCTTTAAGTTCCCCTCCACGTTAATTTTCAATCCAGGATTGCCGGTACTAGATTCCGTTATTGTCTTTAATACCGGGTGTTTCTCACACACACTTTATAAATTTAAAACATATAGAAATTCCCGCCGAAACTGAAGAGTCAAAAGTTATGATGACTTACTCAGACAATGATGTGGCGCATTTCTGTCCACATGAAACGAACGCACCCGTTACGATGTTTGCGCTTTCTATTCCCAAAATGACGATTTATCAATCGCGCGTACTTAGCAGTCACACCTGTTCAATTTTCCACACGACTCACGACCTTTCCTTATAAAAAATGATTCCCTTTCCTCTTTCTTTTCTTTACAATCTCTTACCTAAAAAACCCTAATCCTTCGTTATCAATGCCTCCTCAATATTTTCCTTCATTTCTGCGCCGCTCTTCTAGTTTTTTCAGGTATACCATCTGCTTCTCTTCTCTGTTCATAACTCTCCTGTTTATACTATGCCTTGTCGTACTCGTGCCATAACCAAAATCGTTGCCTGATGGAGAATATTGCCTCCGTTATCACAAAGAAAGAAACTTTGGGCGTTATCTTATCAAGCATGCATGTCTGGATTCCTGATGACTGCCGCATTTTTGTCGCCGGACCCAACCTCAGGCTCACCATTGCGATGTCCGGGTCCCGCCGAATCTGTACACAAAAATGTTTCAATACGGGTTTCCCTTTCTTGTTCACGAAATGGTGCAAGACCTGTTATTGACCCTCCAACTTAATCCAGCTCAGATATCTCCTCCGTTATGGAGTTGTATTTACGCCTTCACCCGAATCTACGATATATACGGAGTAACACCTACCGTCAGGTTGTTCCGGTACTTCTTCGTCCTTTAATGCCGTAAAGGTTTGATCTCCTTCTCCCTAAGGTGGCACACAGACGAAATCTTTTCATTTCTGAGAAATTTCCAGAAGATCGAAGATTCAGTCAAGCACTGGAAGGAAAATTTCTTCGCGATAGAGTTTCCGGAAACCCGCTGAAGGCCCGATTTCAACCTCACCATTGGTGAAAATGACTGAAGGCCGCTTCGAAACCCTTCCGATTCTGAGAAGGCAGACATCGCTACCCTTGTGAAAATACAAACGTGTTTTCATGTCAAAAAATTGGCTATGGGTGTCCCGCTCAAAGAATGTGGCAAGGGTGAGTGCTTGAAAATTAATTAAGCAAAATCTTTTGTCTGACCCTTATATTTTCCCTCAACTTTTTTGCAGTTGTTGACAAAGACTGGAAACCAACTTGTATGAGATGACCGATTAAGAAAAGAGCTGCCTTTCATTCTCCGGTTCCAAAAAGAAGAAAAACGGGTCCCAGTTCCGGAAGAATTTCCGTTACTATCCCCCAACCAGCAATCCAAGTTACCTCCGATTCTAGCCCCCCAGATCCGAAATATACTATCGTGGCCACCGCGATCGACCAAGTCTCAGAGAGTGAGATTGCCGAAAAGGTTGACCCAAAAGTTGTTGCGGAACTTGCGGCCGGAACTGACCAAATCATTCCCCCCGTTACTAACACATCTTCCAGCAAGAAAAGAATGTCGATCCAATCCCTTGTCACCATGGGTCGTCGTGCGAAGAGGAAATTAATACAAGAAGGGTCATCAAGAGAAGCCCTCAAACTCCGAGTCTCAGGTGAGGACTCTACCAAACGGGATGGGGTGAAAGATACCCCTCCTTCTACTCCCAAAACTACGGTTGAGGCTGACACTATTACTCCTACTGAAGTTCTGGTTGAGCCCTTGCAAACCATCACTCCCCTTGCCGAGACTGCCATGGAAGTTAGCTCCGAAAGGACCCCATCTACAATCTTGACTCCTGCTCCGACTGCACCTACTGGCGGGGTTTCAGCACCTGATCCGCCCCCCAACTCTGCCAACATCCCTGGGCTCTACCCTCAGGATCCCTTCGGCCTGGACCCTCTTCTCACCAAACGGTCCTCCAAGAGTCCAACTACTTCTTCAAGCGATCCCAAAATTCAACCCCTTCACCTGTTGCCAGGAACCACAGTTCCCTTATTCCCAGTGTCTGACATTGGCCTACCCAATCCTCCAGATCTCACTGTCATGGTATCGGACCCAAGTTCCTCCGACACTCTCATAGGCACGCTGAACCTGCGAAACTTTGCATACGAAAGTTGTCGTGCCCTTGGGATGCCGAATCCAGATTTTCATGATGTCCAAATGGGCTGATTGGTGTCTGAGATGATGACTTCTATTGTCGATAGAGAGAAGTTCCAAAGCGCACCCTACAACACCCAGTTAGACTACTTTCGCAGCACCGCATACACAATGATGGCTACTGCCTAGTATATGTGTGAGACCGTTGCCCACCGGAACAACACTCAAGTCAGCCTCCTAGACTAGATGCATGCTGACAACCAATCACTGAAAAAGCAAACTCTCTGAAGCCTCCGAGCTTCAACAAAAAGCGAACGAAATGGTTTCCTAACTCGTAGCAGAGTTAGTCGAATTCAAACAGAGAGAAGAGACTTTATCTGCTTCTGTTCAGAAACTGACTGATGAGGTGACCTAGAAAGAGGAAACAACCGCCTTGTTGCCAGAACAACTCACTCTCCAATAGGTTTCCATGGAGCAAGAACTAGCCCTGACTCAACAAGACTTGGCCTTTGCCCAATAAAGCTTGGAAGAGAAACATGTGATATTAGATGTCGTCCCTTCTCATATCGAAAACTGGAGAAATGCTACCGCCAACGCCGTCATCATGGGCTGCATAGACTACTATGGAGCCAAGCACTTCTTCTCCGTCAAGACTGGCCGATATGCCGATCTCCGGATCCAAGCTCTTATAGAAGAAAACGTCAACGCGACACCGGATCCAGAAGACTTGGGTGACGATGACGATGATGGCAACCTGGGTGATGACCTGAGTGATGGCGATGAAGATATGGGCGATGATCGTTCACCTCCTCCAGCCTCATAAATCTATCTTGTACTGCTCAGGCAAATTTTGCTTTAGATAGGATTTTGTAGTGACTTGAACTACCGGATGTTTTCTTTTCATGTAATTGCAATCCTTTAAGTCGCAATTCTACTGTTTAATCTTCACACCAATCTCTACTCAGATAAACTCATTTCACATCATTTCTCATTTCTCCACATGCGACATCGTTTGACTTTCCTGGATATCATTCATCCGTTTGCCATTTCCGGATTGCTTTCATTTGTAAAGCCTTTGTCGGAACAACAAGTCTCTTTCCATTTCTCCAAAGGAAACAAAATTTAAACCATAGCACCATCTTATCAAAAGATTGGAATAGGTTTAAAAATTGCACTGTTATCGAACGGATACATTCCTGAGCCGTGCCATTGTCTTATCGAAAGATCAGAATGCACCATTGCTGAGTAAGTATATTTTCAAACCGTGCCACTGTCTTATCGAAAGATCAGAATAGGTTTGAATAATATAGCAGACATACTAGTACCGTACCACCATCTTATCGGAAGATCGGAATAGGTATAGTTATGTCATTAGCTAATTCAAGCAACGCCTGAACAACCCAATAGGTTTACCAGGCTCTCGCCGATAAAGCGTAGACACAATAAATCGTACCACCATCTTATCGAAAGATCGAAATGGGTTTACTTGCATCAAAGAACCGTCACTACCATACAATCATCTTATCTTGAAGATGAAGACGGATCATTGTGAGGTCTTTACTTTGACAGTACATCCGTCGTATGTTCCCTGCCATTAAGAAAATGGATTGTGACGGATCATAGCAGGACCTTTGCGTACCATCTCCCCGTTTCTTAACAGGACTACAACCGTGTACATTACGATCTGCATAAAATAAAGAACTCAATAATGTTTTTTAACGTGGTTCAGCCAAAATGCATACGTCTACGGTATTATTATTTATTCACATGTTACAAATAACACATCTGCTCTTGGATGATATAATTTCAAATTAACAATATTCCAAGAGTTGGGTAAATGAGTACCGTCCTCCCTCTCAAGGTGATATGCACCTTTGCTGATAACTCGCGTAACCCGGTAAGGCCCATCCCAGTTGGGGCTCAACTTTCTCATCTTTTGTCCTGCAGCCCGCCTGTTATGAAGAATCAGGTCTCCTACTTTCAACAACCGTTCCTTGACCCTCCGGTTATGATACTTTTCCATCTTGCGCTTATAGTGCAAGTTCTTTACAAAGGCCTGCTCGCGAAGCTCCGGTAACAAATCGAGTTGTGTCCGCAATAACTCTTGATTTCGTTCTTCATTGAAATGCTCAACTCGTAAGCTAATAACTCCAAGTTCTACTGGTATTACTACTTCGGTTCCGTAAGTCATGGCAAACGGTGTTTCACCGGTACCTGTCTTTTCAGTCATCCAGTAAGCCCACATGACATTTGGCAATTCATCTACCCCACTTTTTGCGAGCTCCTTCCAATTTTTTCTTAATCCCGCTTAAGATCATTCGGTTGGTCACCTCAGCCTGTCTATTTATCTGTGGATGTGCCACTGATGTGAACCTTTTCTCAATAGGCAATGATCGACATTTCTCTTGGAAATACGCACTTTTGAATTGTGTTCCGTTATCACTAACCAAGATCCGGGGAATTCCAAACCGGTAGATGACCTGAGTCAGGAAGAAATGCCATGCTTTTTCAGCTGAGATTTCTGAAACCGTTTTTGCCTCAGCCCATTTGGTTAAATAATCTACCGCAACAATCACAAACTTGAGCTGAGAACAAGCCTTAGGAAATGGACCCAGAATATCAATTCCCCATTGAGCAAAAGGGCAGGAGCTAATCATAGTCGTTATGTCTGTTACTGGTTGTCGTGGAATTCTTGCAAATTCCTGGCATTTTTTACACATTCGTACGAATTGGTCACAATCCCTTCTTATCGTAGGCCAATAAAAACCTAGACAAAGAACCTGCGCCGCCATAGTCCCACCGGATACATGCATTCCACAAACACCATCATGGATCTTGCGAAGTACATACCGACCTTCTGTCTCAAATATGCATTTAGCAGCAGGATGAGAAAAATAACGACGAATAAGTTCCCCGTCATGCATAAAATACTTATTCATCGGTCTGAGAATCTTCATAACAACAGTCGGATTAGTAGCTAACTTAGCAATCTCATCCTTAGGTATAACAACAGTCGGATTAACAGCTAACTTGGCAATCTCATCTGCCTCGGAATTTTCCTCATGGGGAACCTGTTCAATTTCCACCCGTATTCCCATCTCTTTTACTGCTGCCAACTCCTTCTGTACCTTTTCTAGATATTTGATCATCATGGGGTTCTTGGCTTGAGAAGTACTGTTAACCTGATCTGCTATCAACTTAGAATCCCTATGAATCTTCAAACAAAGATTACTTAACTCTCCATGATCATGAATACCCTTAGTACTCAATTCTTTCCCTATACGGAGTCTTGTTAATAATGCCTCGTACTCAGCTGCATTGTTTGACAACAGTTTCAGGATCCGTAGTGCGTATCTCATCTTAATTCTATCTAGACCGGAGATAATAATACCGGCACCTGCCGATTCCTGATTCTTCGCTCCGTCAACATGGATCACCCACGTATCTCCATATGTTTCTTGACATTGTAACAAACTATCATCAATCACGTTTTCCTTCGCTACCGGTTGATCCAGAAAGGTGCACTCTGTAACAAAATCGGCAAAGGCCTGCACCTTAATGGACGGTCGTGACTGGTACCATAGCCCATACTGCTCCAACTCAATAGCCCAAATGACCATCCTACCAGAAGTCTCTGGTTTTTTTAATATCCACTTCAACGGTTGATTTGTTAATACAAGTACCAAGTATGCCTGGAAGTATCGGTTCATCTTCCTCGTCGCCTGTATCAGGGCGTAAGCTACCTTCTCTATCCAGCCATATCTGAGTTCGGCATCCTTTAAGATCCGGCTCACGAAGCAGACGGGTCTTTGGATACCGTCATTGTCTTGCACCAACACTGCACTAACTACCTCTTCTGCTACTCCCAAATACAAATACAGAGTATCTCTGTCCTTCGGCAGTGTCAGTAATAAGTCTGACGTTAAATACTCTTTTAAGTCAGAAAAAGTTTTTTCACACTCCTCCGTCCAACCAAACGAAGCTTTCTTTCTAATTAACTTGAAGAAAGATAAACACCTCTCCCCTTGTTTAGAGATAAAGCGACTTAATGCAATAATTCTACCGATAAGCCTTTACACTTCTTTGACGTTACGAGGTGATATCATGTCGTGTATTGCACGAAGCTTTGAAGGGTTTGGCTGTATTCCCTTTCGACTTACAATATACCCCATAAACTTTCCTGTTTGAAATGCGAACATGCATTTCTTGGGATTGACTTTCATCCCATATTATCGCATGACCTCGAATGCCTCCTTCAAGTCAGCCAAATGTGCCTCGAAGCTCTTGCTTTTTATTAGCATATCGTCGACATACACCTCTATGTTCCGAGCGATCTGAGCTTCGAAAATCTTGTTAGCTGTCCTCTAGAATGTTGCTCCTGCGTTCTTCAATCCAAACGGCATTGCCTTGTAGTAGTATGTTGCTTTTGGGGTTATGAAAGCCGTTTTCTCCTCATCTTCAATCGCCATAGGAATCTGATGATAACCAGAATTAGCATCCAACGAGCTTAAGTACTCGTATCCTGCAGTCTGATCCACCAACTGTTCAATCCGAGGAAGCGGATAACAATCCTTTGGCAGGCTTCGTTCAAGTCTGTGAAGTCTATGCATATCCTTCATTCCTCATTAGGTTTAAGGACAACTGCCTGATTAGCCAACTAAGGAGGATATTGCACTTCCCGTATAAAACCTGCTTTGAGTAGCTTGACCACCTCCTTTTCAATGGCATCTGCTTTCTCCTTAAAAAATGAGTGTCGTTTCTACTGTACCGGCGTGGCTGTAGGATCCACATTCAGTCGGTGCTCTGCCATTTCCCTAGGAATTCCGGGCATGTCTGATGAAGCCCAAGTAAAATTCCCGGCACACTTTTTTAGTAACTGTATCAGTTGAGCTTGTTCCGTCAAAGTTAATTTTTCACTTACCAAAAAATTCCCTTCTTTAATTCCTTCAACCGGTACTGGTATCATTTTCTCTAACGGTTGAGTCCGTCTTTCATCTTGTTGGTCAAATGGATCAGAAGCCACACAAACGTACCGATCACTAGCTCCACTAGTCATGACAAGATAACATTCTGCCGCCAACTTATGATCTTCCTTGATGGTAACAACCCCATCCCATGAAGGATACTTCAGCTTCAAATATCGTTGCGAGATAACCGCACCAAAGGCGTTTAGAAACGAACGGCCCAGGATGCAGTTATATGGTAGGTTAAGATCCACTACCATGAATAGTTGTTCAACGGTTCTTATTCCACTGTCTTCCAAAAAGAACACGGAGAAATATGTTACCCCTACAACAGGAATGGGAACTCCGTCGACCCCAATGATGGGTTGTGGACACGGGATTAATTCAGTTTCTAGGCGATTCATCAACTTGTACGCCTTGTATGATAATAGATTAATGACACTACCGTTATCTACTAAGGTCCTGGCCACCCGGTAACCACTAACCACCATTGTTGTGACCATTGCATAATTTTGAGGATAGACGACTCCATGCTTATCTTCCTCGGAGAATGAAATGACCATTCGATCAAGTATATCAAACCTCATACCTTCTTTCAAGGGTTCCTCTCTCTTCCTCTTCTCTCCAACTGAGGAATCAATTTTGCTCTTAACCACAGTGCTGGAGAATCCTTCCAGGTTCTCAGTTCCCCCTGCTATCAAAGAAATCAAAGGAACGTCCCCCATGGTTGCCACTACCACCTCCTTCGCCTTATCTTTCCACCTATCGATGATGGGAATTTTCGTGGCACCCATATTTGCCGCTTCGTCCCGATTGTTATCCTGCCGGGCGTCAGGAGCCCGTCGGCGGCCTTGGGTTGCAAATTCCCCCAAATATCCTTCTTTGATTAATCGTTCAATTGCTGACTTTAACATTTTGTATCTCTCGGTATCATGTCCGTTGGCCTTATGGAAACGGCGATATAAATCTCTTCGTTTACCAAGGCCGACTCCTGGCTTATGAACAGGATATTTGATTGGCAACCCTTTTCGTTCAATGATGGCTAATATTTCTACTTTAGGCAGCAACAAAGACATGGATGCACGATCCGTTTTGCTTTCAGAATGCGAGCTTGTTTTCTTCGAAGAGTGCTCTCTCCGATTCTTCTCCTCAATCTTCTTTGTCGGAGGTGTCTCTGCCCGTTTCTTCCTCTGAAAATCAGCCTCCTCCATCCTGGCATAATTTTTTGCCCGGATGCGTAATAGATCCAGAATCAAAGGCGGATCTACCAACAACGTATCCTCCAACTTATCAAAATTACAGTTCCGTTTCATTGCCTCCACAACAATTTCTACCGTTATATTAGTCATGACGGCCATCTCCAGATTAAATCGCTCCAAGTAGATTTTCAGAGACTCCCAGACTTCTTTCTGATGTCGAATAAATCCGTAGAGGATTTTTTGAGTGGAATGGAAGTACTGAACCTGCTACGGAACCGCTTCTCCATATTAGCAAAGCAATCTATGGAGCCAGTCGGTAACCCTTCAAACCACTTCCTTGCTGCTCCAGTAAGTGTGAGGATAAAGAGATGGCAAAGTGCTTCATCCCTTCGCGTTTGGATCTTCACAAAATCCTTTACCCTATTAGGATGGGCAATTGGATCCTTTGTTCCATCATACTGCTCAGTTGGTATCTTGATTCTCCGGCTGATCTGGTACCGGCAAACCCTATAACTCAAAGGATGCCTTGGATCGTCATCCCGTTCCTTCTGAAGATCTGAAGACATTGAACAAGACTCTCTACGAGCCTCCCTTCTATGGTTGTCAAGTTGATTTTGAACCGAACGACGTCCTATCGGTGACCTATCCCTGCTTCATCTGCCATCTGACCCCCTATCTCTCCTATGAGATCAACTTCTGGGAAGACTACCCTTTATCCTCTGATCACTCTCCCTATCAGAATTCTCCAGGTATCCTTCTTCAACCCTCGCCGGGACCACTATAACTCGGGATTAACCAGTGGCGGTGGAATCAGTACAGTCATTTGTGGCAAAGGCTGAGATACAACTAGAGCTGCTGTGAACGCTGGCAATGAACGGTGGTATATCGCTGGCTGTCCAGCCAGGTTTGTTAATAATGACATCATTTCATCCATCCTGCGATGCAACACAGCAACTAACTTTGCCGTTGGTGGTAACGGTGTGGTTGGCAAACTGGGTCCGGCGAATGACGTGTTGGGCATCGTCGAACTATTCCCAGGAGTACGAAGAAAATCCAAGTACCGATAGAATTGGTTGGACCCTGTATTCATTGGAGTCAACTATGAAGAAAATGCAGGGATCTCCTGAGTCGAGATCGCGAGAACGTTTGTGGATGCTGTATTGTGGTTCAGAAGTCATTTTCAGCAATTACAAAAGAGTTTCTCTAGTTTTATTGAAAGAAGAGTTTGGATTTTTAAGGATGTGTCACTTAACAATAAAAAACTCTCAATGAAAACATCAAATGATATGAATCCCGAACAGGGTGGGACTCCTTAGTAACTGAGTCTGTTGATGTATCTTCAAGTTTGACCTTGTGTGACCTGCAATGCGCCTGAGGAAGTCTCCGGCGTAGACTCTCCGACGGTCAAGTTAGTTTGTTGTGTGTTTATAATAGCGAGAATGTAAAAGGTAATAACAGTCTGTGTGTGTACGTGTGTTTACCTCCCTTTACCCAACTATTTATAAGTCAACCAGCTGACCGTTGTACAGGCATTAATGAAGACAATCAATGCCATCAATGGAACCATTATCTAATTTCATAACGTACGTAACGGTTACCATGAAACCGTTACGAGTCATTAACTGTTTATCATTATGGTCACCGGTACTCAGCTACCGTTAATAAACCTCACATTTACTACCATAATGCCCCTTTCTCAGATCCGGACACTCCCGGTAGGGTGCTGGCTTATAACCGTTATCTCTCACAGATACTGGTTCATAACCCGTTTCTTGTATGAGTGTCGGTACCTTAAACCTTCCCGACACTAGTCGATCAACTCATATTCAATCCGCCTACGTGGCTATACGACCAGTGAACCTCAGGGTAAAAGACCTTACTGCCCTTGTGATTTCCTAATGTATTATCACTAATGATGTTTCAAGTTCGATACTTTATTCAGAAATCTTGTGATAAATATGACGCCGAACTGGAATTCTATTAAACCTTGATCTCATAATTGAACTTTGAGGAAGTTGAAAAATATACTTGTATTTTTTTTATTTTTTTAAGGAATTCTATATGTTCTGTATTAATTTCTAAACTTTTATTATGTTCATGAGATAAATTTGGCATTTTTATTGTGACTAAAAATCATCTAGTAACACACAGTCACTACTAGTAAGTTAGTACTTAGTATCAATATTTTATATTTAAAGAAATTAAGTCTAATTTTCAAAAAAATATTTTACATATTAACAAACTCTATAAAACTTCAACACTTATCAGCTAAAGTGATAAGATCATAAATCAATTAAAGTATATCATTTAAATTTTGTCACATCAGATAGTAATATATATATATATTTTTTATAACAATAAATATGATTGTAGGAATTGGATTGGACCGACCGGTCCGACTGAAAAAATCGTGACAGTAATATATATATATTTTTTGTATAACAATAAACATGATTATAGGAATTGGATTAGACTGACCGATCCGACTAAAAAAATCGTGACCAGGTCAATAGTCTGGTTTTTACACTCCTTTAAACTCTCATTTTTTAATTTTGACTAGAAAATCGTGAACCGCTCCGTACTGATAAGAATGTAATTTTTTTTCCACCACACCATCTTAACTGTTGTGTTACTTTCTTGAATACTTTGCTTATAGTAACTATTTTTGCTTTATTTTAATCAAATAATGTTAAAAATAATTATGCACATCTATAAAATAACGACAAATATATATTTACAGAAAAAAATTAAGTAGATATATAAAAATAATGTTCATATATTTTGAAAGTCAAAATTACTATTTTTGTATGCTAGGGTTTTATGAGTATCTTTTATTTGATATTCTATGTTTGAATGAATTATTTATATATTTACTATATGGAGTTAAAAATACTAGTACATTATAGCTCATGTTTTCCCAGGTTATATCTTTTTCAAAATTACAATCTGACATCGGTCTGACTCTAGTTGAACCTTGACAATAAGTTTACATTAATTTATATTTTGAAATAAAATGTTAGATAAAAATTTGGGCAATGCTTCCCTGGGCCTGTGATATCACGCGGGCCCATAATCTTCAATTTAACCATAAATACAAGGCCCACAACCTTGTTTCCACAGCATAACTTCAACAGAGAGGTTTTTAGGGTTTTTCTGTGAGAGCGAGAGTGAGCAGAGATTCAGTTTTGTGTTTTCAAAAGAAGATAGTGAGTAGCGATGAGCAGAAGCTTGGGTATACCTGTGAAGCTACTCCACGAGGCTTCAGGACATATCGTGACGGTAGAACTGAAGAGCGGAGAGCTTTACAGAGGAAGTATGGTGGAATGCGAAGATAACTGGAATTGCCAGCTTGAAAACATCACTTTCACTGCTAAGGTATGGCCCCTCTCTGCACTTCTCATAACAAATGTACTTCCGTTCTTGTGAGTTTTTGAAGTGTTTTGATCCATGTATTGAGGCATTAGGTTAATGAGAGTGGGTTGTAGTGATTTAGGTTAGCGCTTGACGAGGTATACAATGCAGTAGAGTAGGACTTAACCGTAGCTGGTGCACGTCTATGGCACTGGCCCTTCAGTTTTTTTCTACTACCTTAACCCTAGCTGTGGGATGTTAAGTGGGGCTAGTAGATGTCGAATACTTGTGCTATTGCTATGTGAGATGTAATGCAACATGTTGGCTCGTGGAAAGGTAGTGAGTTCAATGCGATAGTTTATATGTTTAAGTTTTGTTTTCTTATATTTTGGAATCTCATGTAAAGATTTCTTTTGCTGCCCGTGATTCCGTTGGCTGGAAATTCAATTTAGGCATATGCGGATGTTCTTGTGAATGTCAAGCAGACAAGATTCAGTTAACTTGAATGCTTGCTTCCTTATCAATTTAACATACTGTTATGGTTTACATCATCGTGCTTGAAATTTCTGATGGCACTAATTACTTTATTAATTCTGTAGTGTGTGTTCGTTATCCTAGCAAATACATATGATTGAAGAAGAGTTCAAAGTTGTTTATTGGATGATATAGGTTTCTTTTTGAATGATTTTTTTTTTGTTGATTTCACTTGCATCATTATTATCTTGTCTTCTCTGCAGGATGGGAAGATCTCACAGCTTGAGCATGTTTTCATTCGAGGCAGTAAAGTCAGGTAATAGTCATTTGTTTCTCCTGTCAACTTGTTTTTTTTTTTTTTTTTAAATTTTTGATTCACTATGTCTGCATTGTTCTAAATAATGGCAAAATGTGAACAGATTTATGGTCATACCAGATATGTTAAAGAATGCTCCCATGTTCAAGCGCCTGGATGCTAGAATCAAGGTATGTTTCCAGTTCTGTGATTAGAGTCTCTTTAATTTTATTCTAGAATATGTCGTCTAATGTCAGCATTTCCTATGTTCTTGAAGGGTAAGAGCGCATCACTTGGAGTAGGCAGGGGCAGGTCTGTTGCCATGCGAGCTAAAGTAAGTTTCTTAACATTCAAATAGGTTGATTTAGACTTGAAATACACTGTTTATGAATGAAGGGATTTTGTAGGGAAGTTCAGAGAATGGTAATTAAAAGATACTCATTCATTCCCCCATGATTTCTTTTCTTTTTCATGTTAAATTGAAAAGTTTATCTATGATCCAGAGCTTAAGAAATATTTATAAGCTTTCATGCCAGTGCATATGTAACTCTGTATTTATTTGATTTAATGTTTTGAACGATTCCCCTCCATGTTGCATGTATAATTGAGATAAGAGTACAACCCCATTTTTCCCTTTTCTCCACCTTCAAAACCTAGTTCCCTTATTTTTACCCTCCTTTCTTACAATTAAAATTAAGGGTATCAATACTTTCACTTGTTTCCCTATCCTCTTCAAAACCCAACAGCAACTAAATGCAGGGTAGTATTTGTGTTTGATTTCATTTGTCAGCTGATTAAGATGCATGTCAATTCAAATTTACTGGGATCTTTGGATCACCTACTACTATGTGGATGTTTTTGTACTCTAGTTCAGAATATGATTGAGATATATCTAAAATCAATGCCTTCATTGTGCAGGCTCAAGCTGCTGGCCGTGGAGCACCACCTGGTAGAGGCGCTCCACCTGTTAGGAGGTAAAATCTGCAGACCATGGTTTGATCTTGTGTGGCCATTCGAGTAGTGGGATCTATTTTCCTTACATCCTATAAGTTGGTCCGGAAAATTAACAATCTTGTATGACTGAGGGAGAGTAAAATAGAATCTTAGTGCCTGGGTTCTGAGCAACTGCTCTGTTCTTGTATGCATGTATTCAACTTGGACACGAGAGTGTTATGTAATAGTGACTCCATCTTCTGATTGTGATCTACATATGTTGTGTGTTGGCAAAGCAGTTTTAGCTGAAAAATACCAAATACCGCACCAAAATTCGTAATCTGGTACAGTATGGGAAAGAAACCATAAAATTTAAGTTTGAAATAATGCATCTGAATCTTGTCTCGTAAATATCACCTTTCTTTAAGAAAAAAACTATAAACAACACTTTGTTGTATTTTGTACCCTTCCATGGGGGAAAATGATTGTTGTTGCCTAAGTTTTATATGGATGTGTTAAACTTCGACATAGGACATCACGAAGAAACAATCGCGGAGCACTAAATCTGTCTGCTCGGGATCGTCCAAAAGAGTAATGTGCTGCTCACATGTAATTACTCCATACACAAATAAAACCAGCTACCTCTCGCTTGGGATACATTTTTATTTGATTTCTGGTTCGACACATTTCAAACTCAAAATATAGCCAAAAAAAACTGTACATTGGTCCATGGAAAACTGTTCTCATGACATGGGAACTCTACATGCCGGAACTTGTACAGATCAAACCAAAATATAAGCCAGGAAATTAATGGAAGTAGCCGTAAAGTTCCAAGAAGCAAGAAATTAATGGAAGTAGCCGTAAAGTTCCAAGAAGCAAATGCACAAGTTGGACGGGTTTGTTGCATCTGCGGTAGGACGTGCTAGGAGAACCCTGAAGAATCTAAACGGAAGCAGCGCGCATGGTCCGGTAATTGGCCATGATGCAAACTGACCAGGCTTGCACATCGTTTGGTCATTCTCGTGTGCTCTCAAACTAGTCCAAGTCTTCCCATCCATCGAACCCTGCAAAAGCAATCAAGGAATTTAGCTTCACATCTCAGCTATTCGTAGCTATTCGTTTGACTCCCAGCCAGTAAAACTTCAAAACAAAACAAAAATCGTGAGGACTTTCCAAGAAGAGGAAAAAAGAATCCGGTGATGAATACGGATTGGAATTCTCAACTAATGGTGATAACAGGTTATATGAACAACTACTCGCTACAATATAGCGGTCTAGAAGCAAAATTTTAAATGAAAAAAAATATCAAGTAACTGGTAACCATTAGTTAGATATTTGTAAGATAGGGTTCTACCCATAGGATTAGTGGATTTGTCCAATTATAACCAATTTGACAGGAATCGAATGCGATAAAAACGGGATGAAGCTTGCTCTCACCTGGAAATTCCAAAATCTGATATAGGCTCTTGATCCATCTTGTCGTAAGGTGTAGTAGTTGCACATAAGCTGCATCAGATCACACCTCATGCATCAGAGAGAAAACTTCTAAGGCAAAACAAGTTCTAGTGCCCGACAGACAGATACCAAAATGGGTATCAAAAACCTAATGTGCAATAAAGTTGTATTAAGCAGAATTGTGACCTTTTGATGCAGATGCGTTGGAAAGCTCAAACAAATCTGAATTTCAGAAAGAACCATGCTATGCGGTACACTAATTAAGTAAGACTTTAAATGGGAAATTTTCAAAATAAATGAGTGAATCTTAAGGACACCATTCGACCAACTATTATAAGGATAACACGTGCATTGGAGGAAATCATTTTCGAGTAACAAACCTGATGATCTTGGCCAATGTCAACCACCCACCATGCACATGTATGCCCGTCTTCCATCCGAGGCCCAGCAACAGATGTTCCCTGTTTCAAGGGAAGATAAACTCAGTTAAACCTAACAAAATTCTCTATGTATGATATTTACAGCTTTGTGTAATGCTCAAGGCTCTAGGTTTAAGTAGAACATCCAACTTTAGTCGATTCTCTGCCTAAATATATTATTGCAACCGGTCCTGCACGATTACCTGGTAAGTCCTTGATACCAAAGCCTTGGGGTCTGTGTACCTTGAAGCGGGACTGCTAGCTGTGATATTGACTCTCTAGAGCACAGAATGAAGAGAATTAGGCACTGTACTGAATACAATCTAATGGCTCTACTGAAAGGCGTGTAGAGCATGATTACAATAAAACACCCACCTTGGACAGCACAGGATTAATCCACTGATGTTCCCCGTAGGATGTGCCGGCAAAATACAGAACTCCATTGCTGTCACCATCACAAATGTATTGGAACTCCTTAAAACTAGATCGTCTATGTTGAAACCTTACACTATGAATAAGAGAATGTCAGTTACAACTATTGTGGACCAAAAGAAAAACAATAAGCAAAAAAAAGAATAGCGTGATTGTTTCAGGTACTTCCGCCTATTGCCATAGGTGAAAACCATAATGCAGATTAGACAAAGAGGCTTTAACAACAACTTTTTTTCCCTCCTCTATTTTCCCGTTCCTTTCAATTGTTGCTGCTATCAGGTTCGGGAGAAATCTTACCCTAGACTATTGCTGTCATACTTGGTATATCAGGAAATGTCTTTTGAGCAATGTTTAAATTTTTCTTGGACCATAAGAAAGAAAACAATCTCTACTTCATGCAATTAACGAATCAGTATGAAATAATAACAGCTCTTTTTTCCTTTTTCCCTTATACTCTTCTCAATCATTGCTTCTACAAGGTTAATGGAGATCTTCTCGCCAGACTAGCACTATTTTCTTTTTCCCTAGACTAGCACTATTTTCTTATATAATTAAGGAGAACTTCTAGCTAGACTAGTACTGTAATCTTATATAATTAAGGAGATCTTCAAAGAACAATAATCAGACTCTTCTGAGCACAATTCTGTTAGACCATTTAGAGAGGTGTCAATGTCTACCTAACATAATAGAAATGATGCAAAGCAACAAATGAATGCTGGAATAAAAATTTATTTGATCCAATTCCACTTCTATCCCAGTTATTAATTAGGATTTAAGCAGATTATGGAACGCTCTAAGGCGTAAAAACTTTGTTCGGAAGGGTGGCCCATTGTTATAATCAAGATCAAGGCACACAAATACTTACTTTTGGTCGGTCCCTGGCCTTGCTGATCCAAACTCTACATAACTGATGCTCTCCTTCACCTGTGTCATTGATAGATGAAAAATTGTAAGAAAAAAAAATACTCCTAATTTTGCAATATTTTGCCAAAATAACTGTTTGGTAAGGTGCAAAACTTACAAGATTATAAAAAATGTGAATGCACCTGCAAAGGTTGCTCTGCCTCATCTGCAATGTAATGCCTAAAACTCAGTAGTCATATTCAAGACGGACTACACAACAAATTTGCGCATTACCAGGGTCCAAACACATACCTTCTCAAGTAGCTGGTATGTCAGCAATGGAAATCGTACAGAAGGCAGCAAAGTATTCAGTGCCTGAAGCCTCTCCCCAAAAAGGAGTTCTGGAGTTGAATGTTCCAACAGTTCGCCAACTACCTCCCATCCAAACAATTCCTTAGCTCCCATGCACCACATCAAAATTGCATTCAGAACTCTTTCTTCAGATGTTACAGTCAGATCTTGATGCTGCAAAATCAATCTTTTGTTATAAAGAATCTATGTTGCTGATCTTGACTTATTTACCAATATGACAGATAATTACTGAAACTGATAGCTTATTAACCTGAGTACAATCCGTATGTAATCTGGTGTCTATGGTGGATTTAAGGAAAAAACAACAACGTTTGCTTTCCATCTCAAATATGGCGACTGACAAAGAGACCTACTATGAGCCATGTAAAATTAAAGAATCCCCTTCATTTTCTTTGCCAACCATCAAGCAACAACTGATTGACAAACACCCATCACCAGCCTACTTTTCTAAGTGGCTAATTACTCAATTTTGCTAGATATTTTTGCAGACGGAATATATCATTTGACATGGCCATCTTAATCCTAGGGTGCAAAATTTATCCTACAGGAAATCTAAAAGTGAGAACCCACCTGAATAATGTTGGTAAAATTAGCCTCATCTAACAGGACGAAGTCAAGGCTTGCAGTTGTACAATAATCAAAATGCATGGCAAATTCCCTCTGACAGGTTTCTTCAATGAGCTTACATGATGAAATTGATGAAAGCACTTGAAGGATTGGACATACCGAGTCCTGCAACAAAGTTCAACAATTAGCTTCAGCAACAATACCCCAACTAACTTCCGAAAATTTTGTCTGCTTCGTCATCCATTAAACTTGTGCATAATAGAAAATTGCTTGTTGTAAGATCTTCTTCCACTAGGAGAACTCCATCCCTGCATATAATATGCACATGAAAGGAATCAATATCCTATAATTCAATACTATAGAAAGGGTCTCTTCTTCTGTTTTCAGAAGTCCGACACCAAAGTTGCTTCTCCAATTTCCAGTCAGACAAGAAGCATATCAAGGCGAAAACATAAAAATATTATCATAACATTTATGAAGTTTTTTTTTTTTGTTGTAAGATAGAGGTTAGCTACCTCCGATAGGCATTCTAAAAGCATTTTGCAGCATTCTTGATACAGAAGATTGATTCCAAATTGGTCAGATAACAAAAGAAGCTGAAGTAACAAAGTTCCAAATTCCGATGTATCTTCCAAACTGAGTTCCCCACTATACATGAACTCAAGCATAACATTGAATGCTTCAGGTGGCACGTCACTCAAATAAATGTCGGTGGAACTGCTCTCACTCATTCCATTTGTGAACATCTGCCATAACAACTATATTTGTCAGAAATAATACCTTTCAATTGGACAAACAAATAGATGAAATGCATAGGTAGAAGGATAAAATTCACAGAAAAAAGAAAGAAAAATTCTTAGAGGTGAAGCAGCAAATGAAACGATCACCTATTTCATAATTTAATGTGCTTAATAGCTAGAATAAGATAGGAAATAGATGGAGCCACTTTATCAGAATCTTCTTTCTGGCATTTCCTCAGACGTGCCATTCAAAAGGATGACAAGGAGACCTCTCAGAAAAGGAAAAGAATGATAAGGAGATCCACTAGACTGAAGAAGGATGAAGATAGCTCACCTTTGCAAATGGTGCACTCCATAAACTTAGGATGACTTTATTCGGTTGAGCAACAAGACCATGGTTCTCAATGTAAATATTCACATCGCTGTACTCTCTAGCTGAATTCAACTGCTTGAGCCTTTGCGCATTGATTGGGAGCCCGGCAGGGAAGGTTGTACAATGAAGGGGTTGAAAGTTTGGATATGATAATTCTATCTTCTTACCAGAGTCAAACATTTTTTTATTGAGCTTAAATCTTTCCATAGCTTCCTTGCACTGCTTCACTAGGGGAATCACTTCAAATAGTGAGCTCAAATTCCATAGCGGTGTAAGTTGTGAGTCTGAGATCTATAACAAGGAGAGAGAAAAACTGTGATCAAGCTGACCAGAAAAAGAAAAACCGAAAGTAAATTTTACAATAATAGTAATAAGTAGTACAAGAATCAAGGACAACAAAAGTACAAGGTCTAAATCATAGAATGCTTGAAACAAGAAAAAACATGTTACCTTAGTGCAGCCTGTGTATATATATCGAAGAAACGCATGGAGGATTGGATATGCTACATCGAGCAGCTGAACCACATCTCCATTTGAACTCAGAGGAAAATCACCAGCTGCCTGCAAGATAACTTTATGAGCTGGAACGGGCCTTTCTTCTTCGCCAACAATGAAGAACACATCAGACAATTCCCAACTCTCAAGAAAATTTTCCAGTCCCCACTTCTCATAGCGCGTTTCTTCATCTTCCAATTCATCTTCACTATTTTCCTTCCCTTCATATTCTCTGGAATCAACTAGTCTCCAAAGTGAAATATGATTCTGCTGTAGTGGCAACACATTGACATTTCTATACCCAACATGTTTATCCCAACTACTAAGTCCAACATACCGAACACTACAATTTGGATTTGAATCTAACCACTGAAACACAAGATTCTGGAAAGGGTATCTTCCTTGGCCAATGCTAATCAATCCATCATAAACACTAATCCAGTAACTTTGAAATGAGGAAGAACAAAGTGCAACACCTTCCTCATCCACCACAGTTTTCCCATCTACTTCAATTTTCAACCGCCGATTCCTATGACTACCAAGAATCACAGTATAATGCGGACTATTATCCCGTTTGTAGTGATAGTACTTGGTACCCACGTTCTCCCTAAACACGAGAGTGACATCATTGTGAGCAGAAGCATCAAAAGCAACACAACCTCTCCCTGCTTCCCTAAACTTCAAGTCCTGTCTCCAAGCACACCGAAACGGAGCTACTGTCAAGAACTTCTCCTTCTCTTCCATCATTTTCTCAACTTACCAAAAACCACACACTCACGTCACATATAAACCACACTACAGAATCAGCTATACTTATAGCAGCTTGAGATACTAATGATGGAAACCACCTTATCTATCTGGAAATAAATAGACAGTTTGATCAACAAGAGTTAAAGAAAAACTGGAAAAAAAATTAGAGTCAGAACAGCAAAATTAAAAATTAAGAAACAAAACAAGCAGGCATAATCATCACAAGCATAAGTTTGTACTGTAATATATTTTTATGGGCTAGATAAAGTGAGAAATCAAAAATAAATAACTGGGTGGGCGGCTGGAAAGTGTCAGAAAGCCAACCAACTTGGCAAAAAATCTGAACCCACAAACAGCTGTATGTAAGCATCAATCATGAATCCACATCACATTCTTATCCAAAGATAGCAACTTTACAAAGAAAAATCAAAAGAAACACCCTTAAGAAAAGGGGGAAAATCACATAACATGACAAACACGCAAGAAGGATATTTTGATATGGTACAAAGGTACGCATCACTATCAACAATAACAATCAAGAAAATATCAGGTTCAATTCAATTTTCTGTCAATTCATCTAATACAGAGTTCCATCAACAGAAAAAAGAAACAATCTACATACCTTGTAGAAGAATATAATTATCAGATGGGCACTTCTATCTCAACAAATTCAAAACCAAAGCAAGGATTTTTTTTCATGAAATGGGTATTATGATGTGTGCTGTAGGAGGTAATTGGCGGTTATGTAATCAACAAAAGTTTTCAACTTTCCATAAAAATAATAGATTTCATCGATTGGCATGTTGATATATTATAGTTTGCGGATTAGACTGCCACATAGAGAACTGATCTCTCTCTCTCTCTCGACGGAGAAATTATATACCCTTCATTCCCCTCCTCTCGATGATAGCAAGAAACATACTAGTTTAGATGTGGAAAAAAAAGAACGTGTAGACGAGGCAAATTTCTGGTCATTTTGCCTTTCTTTCATGTGATGACAAAGTCCAAATGGATCCGAATCCCTTGGCCCTCTTGGGCCATTTCGTCCGTCCTTTTTTTTTTTTTTTTTTTTTAATAATGATGGCTTAAGGATTTTATCAAATTCGATCGGATTGACCAATTGAACCGTTCAAATATCAAACCGTTCAATCTTAGATAATTAAACCGGATTAAACCGATTGGGTCAATGTCTGTAATTGGTCCAGTCGCTATTTGTCAAAAAACTGGTCGAGTCAACCGGTCAAATCCGGGTCGCATGCATTTATGGTCCGATTGCTGAATCGAACCGAAAACTTAAAAAATCACTATTAAACCGGCCGGTCTGGTCCTGATAACACTGATCACGAAAGGAACACTAAATTATATGTAAATCTTATTTATTTTTGTAAATAGGATTGATTAAAAACTATTTTATGGTGGGAAAGGAAAAAACAAAGTTTTAGAGACCTATATTGTGAAGGTAAAAAACTCGTTTTGTGAGAGACTAACTACAGATTAGTAGTGTGTTCAAAAAGGAAAAAAACAAAAGGTTAGTAGAGAGAGAAGGTTAGGGCCCGTTTACCTGGGAGAATTTTCAATTTTCAATTTGCTGTTTTTCTGAATTTCGAGAATTTTGTTTTCATTCTGAAAACTGGAAAACGCGTTTACTTCGCGCTTGTTTCCTGATCAGAAAAACTGGAGAACGCGTTTACTTCGCACTGAATGTAAGAATTTCCTGATCTGAAAACTGGAAAACGTGTTTACTTCGCACGTTTTCATTTTTTGTGAAAAACTGAAAATATTTTTAATGAAAAGAATAAATCATTTGAAAATTTAATAATAATTTTAAAAAGAAAAAACTTATTAAATATAACATCAATCTTCTAATATTGCATTTAAATATTGTAATTCTACATGAAAACAAAAGCAATCTACTAATATAGTAATTGATGAAAAAATTACATAGCAAACGTACTCCACTTGACTCGTTGCTCCCTCGTAATTCAACGATTATTACGATGAGCCCACAATTCATTTGCAATGTCTTCCCTAACAGCATTCATCTGTTGTTATTCTCCTCCGTCCTTGGAAATCGCTTCGATGATATCGCTCACCACTATAGGCTTAACCTGTTGTTGAACAATATTTGTTTTGCTTTGAATCTATTCTGATCGACAATAACAACATAACGGACTTTGAAACAATTGATTTTTAAAGCAATTTATCTTCATCCACAGTTCTTTTCAATACTAATTTCTGGAGGATAGCATGACAAAAGTCAATAATCAAAATAATGTCACCAAGTTCTCAATTCTTCTACGACTTTAGTTGATGTACAAATCATACAACATTTGAATTTATTTTTTTCACACAACATGGGAGTTGCAACCACTTACAAACCAGTCTTACCACTAAACAGAAGCACAACATGCTATATACACTATATCCTTTTTTTTCCAACTCCATTCCTTTTTCTTCCCTTGTTTAAGAAAAGAGCTTTTGAGTATGGACTTGTCAGCAAGCAACAACAAGAAACACATTCACAGACCCGCCACTCTCTATTCTCTCTTTTTTCCCCAAGAAAAATGTGGTCCACTTCTATGTCCCTCTCAACTGCAGCAGGATAAATGATCAGAATTTAGAAACATATTTGGAAAATTACCAGCAACAAAAAAGAAAAGAGATAAAATTCAAACATGAATATTATTTTGAAATTTGATCCCATAATTAAATTGAAGAAGAGAAAAAAGGAAATCAAATAAACATAAAAATAGCAAATAAAAACGGAAGACACAACAAACAATCAATTTTTATCATCAACCTTTTTTTATTTTAATTGAGAGATTTGGATAATAATAATACAATAGAGCAGAGAGGTAGCAGCAGTTTAGAGCATAAAATCCCATGGAGATAGAGAGATTGAGCATGGAAAGAGACACCTGCCATGCCAAGATATGCATTCATCCAATCCAACAAACTACAGGCCTAATTAAAAAAACAAAGTGAATAAAGTGTTAATGCCATTCACTTTCCAGCAATTCAATGAATTAAACAGAGGAAGTTAAGCCAGAGACATTGCTTCAATTGTGAACACTCAAACTTAGACAAAAATGCAGTTCCAAAAGTTGTTAATCCACTGAATTGGACAGCAACTGTATTTCCAGGAATACTTCTCCCTCAATTTCAATCACTAGTCATTGTGACAAAACGTCTAACACCTTACCTGTAAACAAGTTCCATCATCTCTGCCTAATAAATACCACTCTAAATCATCCAATGTTACCACTAATCCAGGCAAGAGTTCATCACCAAAATCATCTTATGAACAGCACCCAAAAACATGAATAGATAAAAATTCAAATCCATATGCATCAAACTACCAGTACCACCGCAAGCAGAAAATGGAAATAGCATTACAGAAAATAAAATAGAATGAAGAACACAATTTTACCTTAGCAGTAAGATACTCGAGCACCGCAGCAAGGTAGCTCCGCTCTAGAAATTCCAGCTCTTGTACTACAACACCCTCACAAATTGGAAATCAGAACAGAACCCAGCAAATGCTAATCAGGAGGAGGAGAAGCTGTCGGGAGGAGGAGAAGCTATGTCGGAGGAGGAGAGGCTGTCGCTTGAGGTGGAGGACGAGGAGGTTGTCGCTCAGGTTTGGAGGTAGGGAGGGAGAGAGGAGAAGCTATGTCGGGAGGAAGAGAAGCTGCCGTTTGCGGTGGCCGTGGCTGTCGCTTGAGGTGGAGGACGAGGAGGGAGGAGGGAAGCTGCTCGGGTTTGGAGGCAAGGAGGGAGAGAGGAGACATCTCAGAGATGGGGGCGACGATGAGGAAGGGGGGCGGCGGGAGGAGGGAGGAGGGCGGAGGACGAGGAGGGAGGGGGCTACTGTTTCTGTGAGGGTTTGGAGGCAAGGAGGCAAGGAGTTCATGTCGGGAAGATGAGAAATCAGAAGAACGACGCTGTGAGATGAGGAGGAAGAGGAACGACTGCTGCGATTTAGGGCAAGAAGAGGGAGAAGATGATGAATGATGAAGAGGGTGAACGGTTTTGTTTATGGACAAGGGTAAAATGGCAATAAAAAAAATTCATTAAAAGGAAAAACGAGTTTTCATTCTGAAAACTGAGTTTTCAAACATCAAAGGAAAAGTCGAAAACGATTTTTTTGAGTTTTCAAAACTTACCCATAGGTTTTTATTCCGAAAATTTTCATTTCGAAAACAGAAACGAAAATAGCGCGAAGTAAACGCGTTTTTGAAAAAAAACTCCAGTTTTCAAAAAACTGGAGAATTTCCTGGGAAATTCTCTGCGGTAAACGGGGCCTTATTGTCCAACCTTTTCTCAACCATACACCTTCTCTCTCTTTTTCTTTTCAAAACACTACTAATATAAATAAGTGTGACACGCTTTAATCAAAGAGAGCGGTCCAACCTAATCAAATACAAAAAAATTCTTATCGGTAAGGAGGTCCTAGAAATTCACAACAGTCATGGCTATTTTTTTAGTAAGCAAATCAGCTAGTCTATTACAATCATTAAATATCTAGGAAAATTGAAAATTATGTAGAGTTCCCAATTTTAACACACTTCTTATCTTTTTGTCTAACTCACTCCCTTTTTTTTTTTTTAGTTTCGGGAATATCCCGATTATTAGTTTGGGCAATAACCAATTGGGCATCACTTTCGAAAGTAACATTGCACCAATTCTTTTGATTCCTAAATTTGCATGCTTCCCTAAGAGCTAAGGATTATAAACCATCAATCACCTTCCCATCCTCATCCCGAGGCACCAAACCCAAACTAAACGACTCGTCATCCGCGGGATAAAAGAAAAACGTGTTTCACCCTTTAGGGCGACTATATTTACGAAATTTTACTTACTTCATTTTCAGCAAGGAAGAGATGACCAAATGAGTCGTTTTCGTGTCCAAAAATGAAAGATATGTCAAAGAGGAGTCCTTCTTTAATTAGAATAGAAATAAAACGCCTATATATACTTTCTTATTCTAAACTTCTAGAGAAGCTCTTAATAGAGGGTTGGTTCTTAGAACCCTAGGGTTCTTATCTTCATTCTCTCTTCTTCTTCTTCCTTATGATTTTATTTATTTCGTTTATGCTTTTTTTTGTGGAACTAATTTCGATTTCTTAGTAAAAATAATTGAAGGTTTTTTATTCATTCAACCGTGAGATCTGATTGTGTTTAATATATTCCAGTGCTTGTATTTATTTATTTATTGTTTAAACGTTGCTTGTGTTTTATTTATGGTTTGATCAATCTATTCCCTGCCCAAGTTGTTACTGTCATTCTAACAACTTAGCCACTATACAAGGCTGGAAGATACAGTAGACACATAATACGAAGTCATCATATTGTTGGTCCAATTCGGTTAGATAAATAACTAATTAGGAAAGCCTTCAAGTGGCTTGTTTGTCTTGACCTAGATGTATTTTTCCCCCACTTCATGCAATATTTGATTAAATCCCTCTAAGTGCCTTCTAAGAGTTGTTAGATAGTCAAAATTTGTTCTTAAGTGCTTTCTAGATAGGTTTTTCCTAAAAAGGAAAGCAAAAGACCTATAAGTGTACCTAGTCTCTATAGCTCATCTACAAGTTAGGAATTGATATTATTGAATCTATGATCGGTTGAATTGGAATCATAACTGGATATTCATCTTTACTAGGAAGCTTTCTCTTATTTGTTTTCTTTTTTATTCTGTAATTAGTTTAATTAGTTTTAACTCTCAAAATCGAAAACCCCCTTTGTTAAGTTTATTATTTTATTTGTATCTAGTCTATGTCTAGTTTACGTATTGCCTATTTTCTATGGATCGAGCCTCTTACCATTATCTTCAAAAAAATTTGTAACTAGTGATAAGTTGTAATTATTTTTTACGATTTTCACAACTGATCATTTGGACTTTGCATCCAACTTGCATGCTTGCATCATATTATACTAAAGGTGAGGTCACTAAATAACTAAGTTGGAATCTATATTTTATTGTCAGAGGTTTGGTTGGTTTATGGATTTTGCATTAAAAAATTATTCTTACTCTTCGAGCATAGTTAAAAATTCATTAGCTACTGAATGCATAGTTTGCCTATATTTATGTTCCCTCTTATTAGTTTGAACTGTTGGGTTTAACATGCAAAATATTTTACCTTAGTTTGTTGTACCTGTTATTGTTTCATCTAATGAGATTTTATTTTGAATGTCATAGGAAGTTTTCTCCCCGCATGGGTTATTCTATAAAAAAAACTATTACTTATGAAAAGGGGAATAAATGGTGCCTTAATCACACTCAGATCTAAAAAAACGCAATGCTTTTATTTGTCAGATCTGTCAATGGACCTTAGAATTATTATTATTAGTTTTTATCTCATTTTCTTTATGTTGCTTGTCATCTTTTTATCACTAGTTAGTGTAGCATTACTTATTGATGTGTTGTCGAAGCACATACAAATATAATAATAAAAACCTGTTATCAAATGCACAATAAATTGTATATAGTGGCAGCAGGGTCGAACACAGGGACTAAGGGTAGACGCTGACTTTCGTGTGTGACTAGGGCAAACAGACCGAAACAGTAACAAGTGGGGGGTTTTGAGAGTGTTGATTAATCTAATTATAAACTAAGAAAGTAATAACAAACAG
The DNA here is from genome assembly GCA_963691705.1 of Viola odorata. Taxonomy (NCBI): domain Eukaryota; kingdom Viridiplantae; phylum Streptophyta; class Magnoliopsida; order Malpighiales; family Violaceae; genus Viola; species Viola odorata. The sequence continues at coordinate 20,957,580 of OY829542.1, forward strand.
TAATAAAATAAGTAAGAAATCAATAGAGAGAGGGTCCTCGGTAGAAATCTATCTCTGGTTGCATTTATGGTCGGCCGGTCATTGGTGCAAGAATCTTCTACCCCTGGCTGGTAGACGCGCTATAGGGACCAGGTACGCTTAGGTCCCCTGCTTACCTTCGTAATAGAAGTTACCCCAAGGTACGCTTATGGGATAACCTTGACAATCCGCCGTCCTCAAAGGTACGCTTATGGAGACAATACTCGGATGCCCATGAAGAGGAGGTAAGACACGTCTAGGGCGAGACACTCAGTACGCTCGAGGCACTACCCTAATTACTCGTTTAACCCAGCTGAATGAGACCAGGAACCCGATTACTTCCAAACTGGTTGTCTACTTTACCCTGCAGCTTCACGTTAGTTATAACAGCAGAGATGACTTTAATCGCCTAGGTCTAGCCGCTAGTTGGCCAGACTAGAAACAACCCTGGTAGATTTGACAAGAATATATTAAACAAATAAATACAATCCAGTGGTATATTAATATCAATTCGACCTCATGGCTTTCCTAAGCAACCTTCGATGATTCCTACCAAGAACAAGATATTTAGCTACTTATAAAAAGTAAAACAAATAAATAAAAAGAAGAAAATACGAAATAGTATTAAGTGTTACCGGCAAGAGCAAAGCTCCAGTTTATTACAAAGCTGCTGGGAAAAGTCTGGAAGAAGAGAGAGGTAGAAGAAGAAGAAGAGAGAAAGAGGCGGAAGAGAGAGCCTCCTCCTAAAACCCTAATTATTCTAATATATATATTAAATAAAATAGAAGTCCTAAGTCTAATAGAACTAGGTTTTCCTTAATTATGCCTCTGCTGAGCTGGGAACACGGAGGGAAAGTCAGAGAATCAGTCGGATTTATTAAATTTCCTTTTTCGAACTTTCCATTTTCTGCAGCTGGCCTGCGAGCGATTAGCTGCTCGGCCTAGACGTTGTAAACACTCCAAAATCCGGTGAATAATGCATCTTTCTGGAATTTCCTCTCCTAAAGCCTGAATCTGCAATAAATAAATAAATAGAGACTAATCAGTAGCATCAAGATCCAAAAAGGGTCTAGGAAAGGAAGAGATAATGTGGACAAAATACATCATATCAAACATCCCCACACTACCCCAATGCTCGCCCTCGAGCGTTGCACTTAAAAACATCACCTCGTTAGGAACAAATAGCCTCAATCCAAAACACACAGAAAACTGACCGCCTCCACTTACGCCTCGACCGAGCAGTACGTCACCCTCCAGCCTAGATGAACTCTGCACCACTCTCAAGGAATAACGAAACCAGAAGAGTGGCTTTCCTATGTCAGCCTGCTGCAAGCAATCCTCACAAGATATCGTGTTTATCACTCACGCTCAGAAACAGAGTTAGGTGTTTACACTCATCAATGCGAATGACAATGTACATAACCAAATTTTCAATAGTGACCCGAGTACGGAGAACACATGCATGGACAGTCATACGATCATAGAAACTTTGCAAGGGTAAAGCAAGAGAATATGTTGGAGAAGAGGGTTCAAAAGAGAGAGAAGGAAGGATAGAGTTTTTCTTAGCTGGAAAAAGGCAAAGTGGTGAGAGGGCCTCCTGGTGGCAGTGGCAAGGGCGAGACAGAGAGCGCTGATGGAGAGTGATAAGATCCAACCTCCTTTGTAAGGGGGTCTGAATCTATGTTTTGATGGAGGATCTAGCTTGAGTTGTTGACACCAGGAAACTTAGAAGATGGAAGGAAAAAGGATAGAAGATGGAGTAGAATTGCAGCGGAAATGATGAATGAAAGATGAAAGGAAATGGATGAACAATTCTTGGATGGAATTCGGAAATGTACCAATCAATTGAATAAGGATTGAAAGCACAAAGAACACTTGATTATAGCTTGAGAACACACTGGAATTACAGCCAAGAAACAATACAAAGTTTCAGCCAAGAAGTGGCCAAAAGATCACACAAACAAATCACTCAAATAATAAGCTTGGATCAAGCCTTGGTGAAAGGCTAGAGGAGGAACTCTCTCTAGCTTTCACTTGGCAATGATCTGAAAATGAAAGCTAGCTTGATGTTCTATTTATAGAAAACAAATATAATAAAATAACACAAGTGGGATGGAGACAGCTCGCAAGATTCCCTTGAAGCTGGGGCAAAACGCTATAGCGTTTTGCCACTGGACTCACGTTAATCCTGGCTCTTTCAAACTGCGTGCTAAAATGTCGACGACCATAACTTTTGATCCACCCGTCAGATTGGCCCGAAACTTGTCCCAAATGAAAGCTAACATCTGGAAGTTTCCATCAAGACTTTGTTTTCTCAAATCAGACATCATTTGCGTATCCATCAGATCATGATGATTGGCCCTCTTGGATGGAGCATTTGTTGCTGAGCTTTGTTCTGCGATCCCAATGCGTAGCCACTGGACAGTTGTGGCTGCGATCCCCATGCTTAGGTGGTGCTGGTACATAGAGAGAATGAGGTTAGGTGTGATCGTATCATCACCTCTTCCTTTGAAAGGATTCGTCCTCGAATCCATTACATTACATTCGTCTTCTCTCATGATCATTGTCCTCTTAGATGGAACTTTTGTTGACAAGCCTTGTTGTGAGTTGAGGAAGTTCAGTTTTGCTGGAGGCCTTGGAATGGTGTGCGGGTCCTTGTGAATTTCTAAGGCTAGACGTGCCTCTACATCATGGCTTGCTCGGTCATCTTGGGAGTTCCATTCATCTAGGACTCGGCATGGCAAGGAATTGGCACTTGATTCCCGACCTTGAGCATGATTGACACTCAGTTGCAAGGCTCGGTTGCGTGTGATCGGTCCTCTTACATCAGTAAGCTTCTTGGCCATGCTCATCGTGATTGGTCCGCTTGGTAGAATATCCTTCTCTTCAAGCTTTAAGGGTAGTGTGATCGCATCAGAGAGTGGGGGTATTTTGTTCTTCGGAAAGTGACGTCGGTCTTCTGATCTTCACAATGCTCTGCTCCAGTTCTAATTTGTACTCCCTTTTTTGCTCAAATGTTTTATTCAGTTTCTTTCTTCTTCTTCTTTTTTCTTTTTTTCTTTTTTCTTTTTTTATTTATTTTGATTTTGAGCAAAAGGGAGCGACCATGATATTCTGAACTGTTGAACTGGAGCAACAATATTTTCCTTGGGCGTCTGATCTTCAGTACATGCTTGATGTGAACGGTTCGGCCTAGCAGTTGGTTTCCATATTGCTTATTGGAATGCTTTGATTTGCTTTTGAATATCTAGGATGAGTCGTCTGGAATCCCCACACTAGAGCTTTTACTTCTCTTATGTGTTCTGTAATTGTTGCCATATTACTACTTTCAGCATCTCGATGTAGCAGTGGAATGTTTATAGCTCAATTCTCTGCAACTTTTCTGTTTTCAGCTTCTCAGTCTGCTCTTAGTGTCTCGGTCTAGCAGCTCAATACCCCCACATCGATGATGTTGATTTTCTCTGTCCCACCTTACCACTGGCAGAGGCATCTCTCACCCACTAAGAAAAGAAAGAAATGGCTCAAGTAGTTAGAAAGGTGGTGAAATAAGGGGTGAGCAGTAAGGATATGGAGATAAAAAGCAAGAAAAAAGATAACAAAGAAAAGTGCAAAGTTCCTAATCACATCATCGCTTTCCCATGTCTAATGGTGCCTATACCCAGGGGTCTCATACAAATTCAGCCAGCACACAATCATGCATCCACTCAGAAATAAAATGCGGCATGGAAGCTCAAACATTCACAGGGTAAGAAACATTGATTGCAAGCAGCTAGGGCAAGACATAGTCATAAGAGCTAACAGGCAGTATGGTGTGCAAGCGGTTCTGGTGCAGTGGGTGAATGTTTTCGTGTATAGTGGGTCTAATCTGTGCATTCCATCAAAGGTGATTTTCAAAACAGGGGTAGTGCAAGCTTAGCAAAAGGTAATTTCCAGAAAACCAAAGTTCACAAAATCCTAAAAAATCAAAAAAATTGCCCAAAACAAAACAAACACATAAGTGTCCCTCCCCAAACTTAAGCAACGCATTGTCCTCAATGCGAAGAGGGAACTCAAATAAGGGCATACGAAAAGAAAATAATAATAAAGATAAAATAAAGAGAAAGGAGGGAAGAAACGTGGGTTGCCTCCCACGGAGCGCCTCAGTTAACGTCTAGGCCTAGACGCTGGCTGTTCAGGCTTCTGTCAACCAATTCTACTAAATGCTTTCCATCCTCTTAGTTTGATGTGAATTATAGCGTGAAGTGGATGGTCTTCTAGTAGAGCATCTTGCAGGCAACCATGATATGATTCAAATCTTAATTTGGGTTCCTGCAAAACAAAGAGGAAAAAATTGTTATGAGTGAAAGGTGATTCAAGGAAAGGATCAATATAATCAAAAAGTTTAAGAATCCCCCTGTCACACATAAGGGTTTTGGAGCTCATGTCCTCAATTATTTCTTCTTCAATCTCTTTTAAATCATCATCCTCAATTTCCCTCGGCTTGATGCAGTGAAAAGCCTCCAAAACCATAATCCCTTGGCTCACTGAAGTGTCAGAACAGTTCTGGAGTTTATTTGGCGGATTTGGTTGAACAACGACTTCTGCCTCTAATTCTGCGTCTAGGGCAAGACGCTTGTCGTAACAATCTGGCAGATTTGCGTTGCTCAACAATGTGACTGCACTGACCTTGTATCCCACATTGGTTTCTGGCTCTGAAGGAAAGCATCCTGGATCCTCCAATTTTAGCTCATCCGTTGGCATGAAAAGGTCCTCTATCCCATAAGACTCATCATCTTGGTCATGATGCTCATGGAATGACTCCCATAGAATGGCGGTGGATAAATTCTCCTCTTCACTTAAATAGTCGTCACCATCTAAGTGTTGCAAAGATCGTTCTATAGGAGTGAAAGGGTGATTCATGGTCTGATTGGGCAGAAGTGTTGGAGCTAAAACTTTTGGTTCAAGTGCTGGGCAATATCTAGGGCAAGCTGCTCGGGTATGCATGCAAAATTTGCTTCAATGGCCTCTTGGCGATCCTGCTCCCTAATCTCATGCATGGTTGTGGTTAGCTCTGTAAGTTGACTAGCTATGTCAGCTAGTGTCGCCACTAGTTCGGGAGACCAATGTTCTTGAGGTACCCCTACGTCTTGTGGAAGTTGTGGAGAAGGAAAACATTGATAGCTACGTTCAGGTTGCACTCCATAGTTGAAACTTCCTTGATTACACCACGGGGAGTTAGGAGTGGATGCATAGGGATCGTAGTATGGGTCACAACTTCCTTGCGGCGAACCGTGAGATGTATATGAATTATAATACGAGCCAAAATTCTCCTGTGGTGGGTCATAGAATCCTCCATTGGCAGTCACATTCCTTTCATCATAGTTGCCTGCATCCAAATATTGAGCGAAAGAGGGTGAGTAAGAACAAGAATTAAAATATGACATTGAAGAGAGAAATGATGTTTTCAGCGTCTAGGTCTTGACGCAGAAAGAAGTTCGAGATTATCCAGGGCAGAGAGGGTTCTTTCAAGTACTGAGGCAGAGACTTCTTCGGTGTCAGTGGGGGGGGGGGGGGGTTGATGTTTTCAGCGTCTAGGTCTAGATATCCTGCTCATACAAACAAAAGAAAGAAATCAGTACCGTTAGTCCCCGGCAACGACGCCATTTTGATGTGTTGTCGAAGCACATACAAATATAATAATAAAAACCTGTTATCAAATGCACAATAAATTATATATAGTGGCAGCAGGGTCGAACACAGGGACTAAGGGTAGACGCTGACTTTCGTGTGTGACTAGGGCAAACAGACCGAAACAGTAACAAGTAGGGGGTTTTGAGAGTGTTGATTAATCTAATTATAAACTAAGAAAGTAATAACAAACAGTAATAAAATAAGTAAGAAATCAATAGAGAGAGGGTCCTCGGTAGAAATCTATCTCTGGTTGCATTTATGGTCGGCCGATCATTGGTGCAAGAATCTTCTACCCCTGGCTGGTAGACGCGCTATAGGGACCAGGTACGCTTAGGTCCCCTGCTTACCTTCGTAATAGAAGCTACCCCAAGGGGGAAAACGCCACAAAAGGCACCTGTACGTTGACTTTGAACTTTATTTGGCACCTCAACCTTTTTTCGTCTTTAAATGGTACTCGTACGTTAGTGTTTGATCACATTTGGTACTTGCGGCCGTTTCCGTCACCATTTTGCCGTTATGTAGCCTACGTGGCATGCCACGTCATCAAAATTGATGACGTGGCATGCCACGTAGGCATTAGTTTAATATTTCTTTTTTTCTTTTTATTTATTTATTTTCTTTCCTTTTCTTTTTCTTTTTCTTTTCTTTCTTTTTCTTTCTTTTTCTTTCTTTCTTTTTTCCCCTTTTTCTTTTGTGGCGTTTTCCCACCCCAAGGTACGCTTATGGGATAACCTTGACAATCCGCCATCCTCCAAGGTACGCTTATGGAGACAATACTCGGATGCTTATGAAGAGGAGGTAAGACACGTCTAGGGCGAGACACTCAGTACGCTCGAGGCACTACCCTAATTACTCGTTTAACCCAGCTGAATGAGACCAGGAACCCGATTACTTCCAAACTGGTTGTCTACTTTACCCTACAACTTCACGTTAGTTATAACAGCAGAGATGACTTTAATCGCCTAGGTCTAGCCGCTAGTTGGCCAGACTAGAAACAGCCCTAGTAGATTTGACAAGAATATATTAAACAAATAAATACAATCCAGTGGTATATTAATATCAATTCGACCTCATGGCTTTCCTAAGCAACCTTCGATGATTCCTACCAAGAACAAGATATTTAGCTACTCATAAAAAGTAAAACAAATAAATAAAAAGAAGAAAATACGAAATAGTATGAAGTGTTACAGGCCGGAGCAAAGCTCCGGTTCATTACAAAGCTGCTGGAAAAAGTCTGGAAGAAGAGAGAGGCGGAAGAAGAAGAAGAGAGAAAGAGGCGGAAGACAGAGCCTCCTCCTAAAATCCTAATTATTCTAATATATATATTAAATAAAATAGAAGTCCTAAGTCTAATAGAACTAGGTTTTCCTTAATTATGCCTCTGTTGAGCTGGGAACACGGAGGGAAAGTCAGAGAATCAGTCGAATTTATTAAATTTCCTTTTTTGAACTTTCCATTTTCTGCAGCTGGCCTGCGAGCGATTAGCTGCTCGGCCTAGACGTTGTAAACACTCCAAAATCCGGTGAATAATGCATTTTTCTGGAATTTCCTCTCCTAAAGCCTGAATCTGCAATAAGTAAATAAATAGAGACTAATCAGTAGTATCAAGATCCAAAAAGGGCTAGGAAAGGAAGAGATAATGTGGACAAAATACATCATATCACTTATATTAAATTTATTTTGACGAAAAGAATTCGAAGATATTACTTGAGATATTCATTGGTAGTATCTTGACGTTTGACTAGTTTCCAAGATTATTTTCATCGAAGTGTGAGATCTTCTAATGTAAGTGAATCTGGGTTTGCTATCTCACTAATAGATGAGGTTGATATGATTCTTTTTGTGCAGAATGAGATGTGCATTAGTACGTCTGAAACTTTATTACTTCAAAGCTTCTTCTTTTTTCTTTCCATTTTATGTTGAGAGAACTGTATTTATTGGCTAAAAAGGTGCACAAGTGTTTCAGGTTTGAGGATGAAGTAATTTAAGGCTAATCATAAGGAAGACTTGTGATTTCTAGAATACGTGACATAAGCCAAAAAGAATAGTTGTGATACATGAGCAATGATTTTTCTGGAACTGATTTTTTGTACTTCTCTAAGTATTTGATATGGTCATTTGAACTATGTAGTCTACCAAATTCTAGAGGGTGGAGGGAATAAGGTGAAAGACAAAGAAGATGAGATGGAAGAAATTCTAAACTATTTGAAGCATTTAAGGCTCAAGAACAAAAAGTTCAAGAAGAGAAATAAAGGCAAAGATAAAGTAGATAGTGAGGAAGAGATTTTGAAGTCTTTGAACATCAAGGGAAAGAATTAAAAGAATATAAAAATGAGATCAAGAATTCATTAAAAGTAATAGTAAGCAAACTTATTTATGTAGATAACTTCATGTATTTTATTTGTTTTGTGTTTGTGTTTCCTTAGATGATATGATTTCTCTAATTGTTGTAGCAAATTCACGTAGTTAGAGGGAAAGAAAACCAAAGTTGAAGAAGAAATTGAGGGGAAAAAATAAGAAAATGGAAGATGTAGTATACACGGAGGAGGCAACTGTGGGTTCACACCGATGAACAAAGACCATCCAAAACCAAATGGTAACATTGTGTTTATGAAATCCCTAAACAACTCGGAAGTTGTGTAGATTTTAGTTGTGATTCATAAGATTTGACGTTTGGTTTTTCATACTTTGGAATTCGTTTCCCGTTCCCGCTCATCCTTCCTTCGCTTCTCATTTTTTTAGCAGTATAGTAAGCCGAAATGTATCGGGCCCATTATAGTAATGGGTTAAAAGTTCATATGCTTATGGACTTAGCAACATTTCTTTAGCATATTTCCTTAACAAATGTATCAGTCTGTAATTAAATCAAGAGCAATGCTAAACTAAGTGATTACACTACCTGATTTCACTGCCTGAATGACGTAGCGTGGCAGTTTTGTAACGCCACGTCAGTGAAATCAGGTAGTTTTTTTTATCTAGTTTATCATTACTGTTAAATCAATGTGCCTAAGAATTAATTGAAGTAACCATGACATCTTTTTGACCTATGCAAAAGTGAAGCCTGCAGTGAACCAAACCAAACCGAAACATGGCGTCTGTGTCACATCTCGCACCACTCTTGGCGGATCTTTTGCTAACTCAGAGAGGTTGAAAGATGGAGGCAATTTGTTCTCCTTTTGGTTATAGGTGGTTTATGCTTCAAATCATGCATTAACATTATTTAAAAAAATAAAGATGCATGTTGGAAGTCTCTTGATTGGACTAGTTATTATCCGGATCGGAGTTGTTCTCTTCTCATGGGTTGTCACAAGAATTATTTTAATTCATTTATTATTAATCATGCTTTATACATTATTTTTAATTGTGTTTTTTTATTGTTTGTAGTCGTATTTTATGTATTATTTGTAGTCGTGTTTTATGTATCGTTTCTAGTCCTGCTTTTGCAAGCTCTTATTTGTTATTTAGTTTTATAGTAATTGTGTGTGGTCGTTTACTCTATACTCATGGTTGAATCAATGAATATAATTTGTGGTTTGTTTTTTTTTTATAAAAAAATACTTAAATAATTTAATATCCAAACTGAAAAGAATTAAAATAATTTAATCCATATTGAAAAGAATTACATTAAAACTACCTGAATGACAAATCAGACCCAAAAAAAAGAAGAAAAATTGGCAAAAATAAATAAAATTTTCAGATATCAAGTACATTGCTAGTTTGGGTGAATGTGGTATTAATATTTTTTTGATTTAAAACCAAGGTTGTAAAACCCGGCCCGGGACATTGACCCGGGCAGGTCAGAGGGCGAGAGGGTCAAAGGTTCAACCGGGTTCAACCGGGTTCAACAGGTAGTATCGACCCGGTCTATTTAATAATATTATTTATATATTTTTATAAATATAAAATTTAATTAATTACCTTATAAACTAAAAACACAAACAAAAAAATGAATTAATGAAATGGGATTAAAGGAAATGAGTGGCCAACCCGGTTTGACCCGGCACCGGGTCACCGGGTCTCCGGTTGAACCGCCGGGTCACCCGGGTTTTTGCCGGGTCAGCAAGAGTCCGGTTTTAGGGGGTTAACTGGACCGGTCAGGCCACCGGTCCCCGGTCGGACCGGTCGAACCGGCCGGGCCGGTCCGGTTTTTACAACAATGTTTAAAACACACTTCATTCTTGAATTTACAAAAAAAAATACTAATTATATTTGTAAGAATTTGCCGACTAAAAATTGCCCAACAAATGAGTGTTACCTTCATAGTTCGTATAATAGCATCCATCAATTAAGATACATAATAGGAAAGTGGTATAAGATATTTTTTATAGCAATAAATAAATAATTTCACTAATAACTATTCGTGATATACATAAATTTCCTAAAATCATAAAAATGCATCAAAAGTAGTAATATAGCCATTACAATAGTTTCAATAAAAAAATCTTATTATTACTATTTTTCATTCTTTGGATTTTAGTTTTGGATACCCAACCCAACTCCCAAAGAAATGCAAATCTCGAGTATTTATCTCGATCATTCAACCTTGATGGAAGGAGTTTTTTTCATCAATTCAGTAACTTCTTGTAAGTCCTTTTATTTAATTTTAAATATCAGTATTTTAAGCAATTAAGGAGTTTTTTGTGATTATCATATCTAGTCTTGTTTCGATTTTCTTTAATTTCACCTTATATTGCTTGTTTTGATTTTTTTCAATTTCAATTCCAATTCAGTCTCCTAGTTACCTTAGAACTACATGCTTTGTTGGTTCCTTTCACTTGGGTGGTATTTATACATCAACTCCATATGCAACACAGTCACATAATTTGGCTGCTTCTCCATTCCGTGTTTGCCATTTTTTTTATTTCTCTGTGTTTACTCTTCACTCGCTTCTTCCTAAAGAGATTAGACAAATACTTAGGAATGTACATTGAGAGGGTAGGTAGGTCAAGTTTCTCGGGTGGGGAGAGGTCAAAGATGGGAGGCAATGATTGCCTTTTACTCGGGAAAATGCTTGGGGATAGGGGGCTCCACTCGGGTGTCAATGGGGCATTCATAAATCGTATGCGGACCTTTTGGTGCCTAGTTGGTGAGTTGCCGGTTACGACGATTGAGTCGAACCTTTTCCTATTCCATTTCGAAGTGGAGGACGATTTGGTTCGGGTGCTTGACCGAACGCCTTAGTTGTGGGACAAGAATTTGGTGGTGCTCAAAAGGGTGACTGAGGAGGAGCAATTTCAGGAAATAGAGTTGAACCAATCTGTCTTCCCGGTGCGACTTTAAGATGTGCCCTTGAATCTTTGCACGAAAGAGAACCTTAGGATGATGAGGAACAAGTTGGGATCTTTCGTGTCTATGGATGATGAGGACCTTAGGCACTTCCGGAGGTGGGTGAAAATTCGGGTCTCTATTCAAGTGGAACGCCCTTTAGCTACTTAGGTGAAGGTCCTGAATTCTTTTGGTAGAGAAGTCCTCATAAATGTTGAATATGAACGACTCTCCAATATTTGTTATCATTGCGGTATTCTAGGACACATCCACCAAATTGAAAAACCCGATTTATTATTGACCCTCTTGGTAAAAAATCCCTACCTTATGAGAAGTCTTTTAGGTCGGGGAGTAAGGGTGGCGAGCCGGGAAGGAAATTTAACCGTGGGGGTTTTCGTTTGAACTCGGCTTCGTGGATGTCAGGACCTAGAAATCAATATACTAGGAATAGTGTGATACAGGTTAACAACTCTGAATCGAGGCTGGAAGTAGCGGGTTCGCGCAGGGTCGAACCATCCCCCACTAATGATGAGGGTAGTGGATCTACCTAGGAGGAAAGGGTCCATAGTGGTGGTGGGTCCATAGTGGTGGTGGGTCCATAGTGGACCAAATAATGGAGAGGTTGAGGAAGGTAGTCATTGAAGGTGGGTTGATGTAGCAGTTAAAGGAAGGTGGGCACGACTTTAGTGCCTTTGAAACGCACCTTCTACATTCTGTTAAAGCTTTTACTAGACGTGGGTGTAGGAAGTTGGAAAAGGGGAAAGGGGTAGCTGATGGGCCAAACCCAGTTGCAATGAATTGGAAAAGTGGTGGCAATGAGAAGGAGATGAGGCCTGCAGATGGGTTGGAGAAGAGGAGCAGTCAGTCATGTGGGCTACCAGGGGATGGGTCGCATGCCAAGGGCCCAGGCGCTGCCAGAAGGGGCGTAAGGAGAAGGAGGATAGGACGCGAATGGGCCGACGCTTGATGGACCACATGACACCGTTGGGTTGAGTGGAGCTGCGCATGAGGAAGAAGGAGGGGTTGCGGGTGGGCCTGGTTAGATTGGGTCGCGAGCGTCTAGGCTGGAGGCAGGAGAGGGTGGCGCGGATGAGTCGCGTGACGCCGCTGGGCCGCGTGTGGTGCAGCCAGCGCCTGGGCCGATGGAGCCCTCTCGGCCTAGGAAGCAGCATGGCAGTGGCCAGGCGCCTATAATAGACCTAGAGGTGGGCCTGGCTGTTAGAATGGGCCTTGGGTAGCATAATAGAGCAGATTGGAGCTAGTGTGGAAAAAGAGGAGGAGGATGACCCAGAAAAAGATCCAGAAATATTTATTCCTCTGCTGTCTGATTCAACTGAAGATGAAGATAATTTTAACGCTTCTGAGTTAATTAAAGGAGCCCAACAACATGAGGATACGGTAGTAGGACGGAACGAGCAGTTGGTTGCTCATTTTGGCAAGATAGTCCATACAGCTTGGAAAAGGGTGCGGCCACTTGTAGGCCCCATGGATCGAAAAATGATATGGGCCCCCGTCTTTAAAGCAAAATTCAGGGAAGAGAAGGGTGGAAGTCCTTGAAGATTATAGTGGTGATATGTCGTCCAGTTTGCACAAGAAGAAAAGAGTGGTGTATTGGGATGAGGATGAGGATACCGGTCCGGTAGAGGTTGCTGAGCAACCATGCCCAGGGCCATGAGTCTACTATTTTGGAACTTCCGGAGGCTTGGGAACCCTCAGATAGGTGCAAACTTCTCAAAGTTGCTAGAATTAGAGTTTCCTACTTTAGTATTTCTGTTACAAACTAAACTATACGCGAGTGAGTTTAAGAATTTCAATAATAAATGGTCGTTTCCTTATGTACTTGTTGTTGAATGTGAAGGTGACACTAGGAGAGGTGGGTTAGCTTTGATGTGTAGGAATGATATTTCTGTTAATGTCTTACATTGTGATGCCAACTGTATTGACGTTGAAATCTTAAATGGGCTGACGAATGACCCGCCTTGGAGATTTACCGACATTTATGGTCGGCCATGTACTATGGATAAACATAAAATCTGGGACATGGTTAGAAATATTAAGGGTAAGAGCTCCCTTCCGTGGCTCTGTGTTGGGGACTTTAATGAAGTTATGTGGGGCCATGAGAAACTGGCCGGCTTAGATAGAGATTTAAATGCTATAGATGCATTTCGGTGTGCTTTAGACGAGTGTGATCTTATCGACCTAGGATTTTCGGGCCTAAAGTTTACCTGGCGTAATAATCAATGGGGCAATGTTACTATAATTGAAAGGATTGATAAAGGGACAACGAATGAGCAGTGGATGAGCTATTTTCCAGAAGTTACGGTTAAGCACATCCCCTGTTTCAGATCAGACCATTGCCCTATTCTGATTAAATTGACCCCTGAAGGTGGCAGGATTCAAAGGGGGAAAGTGTTCCGTTTTAAGGCGGCTTGACTCAGGGAGTATTCGTGCTTTGAATTTATCAAAGAGACGTGGAATGGGACGGAGTTTCAGGCGCCTGAGGAATCATTGGATCAACGTATAAAGCACTGCGGGTTGGAGCTGTCTAGATGGAGTAAGGAAGTTTTTTGGAATGTCCACAGATCCATTGTTAAGAAGAGAGAGCAATTGGGATGGCTACAAGCCCAATCAGTGTCGGATTCCAACCTAGATGAAATTGAGCAGGTTGGTAAAGAGATAGAGGAACTAATCCATAGAGAGGAGGTTATGTGGAAGCAACAATCACAGGTCCTCTGGCTCGAAGAGGGGGATAGGAACACAAAAATTTTCCGTGCATGAGCTTCCTAAAGAAAGAAGAAGAATACAATTGAAAGAATCCAAGATGATTTGGCTAGATGGAGGGAGTCTCCTGAGGAAGTAGAGGGGATATTCTTAGAGTATTATAAGTCTTTATTCTTTTCTGGAGGCTGTGACCTTTCCTCGAATGTTTTACAAGTTATAAACCCTTGTGTTTCCCCTTCTATGAATAGCCTTCTTGATCAAGTTTTCACAAAAGATGAAATTTTTAAAGCTTTAAAGCAAATGCACCCCACGAAGGCCCTTGGGCTAGATAGAATGCCTCCGCTCTTCTTTCAAAAAAATTGCTCTTTTCTGGAAACTGTTTGCAAAGTTGTTCCTGGAATTTTAAATGATGGGAGGACCCTAGCTACCTCAACTACACTTTCATTACCCTTATTCTTAAAGTAGCCAAGCCTTCTTAATGCTCCCATTTTTGCCCTATTATCTTATGCAATGTCGTTTTCAAACTGATCACCAAAGTACTTGCAAATCGTCTGAAGAGGATCCTGCCAAGTATCGTGGCAGAAAATCAGAGTGATTTTATTCCGGGCAGACCCATTACAGATATTGCCTTGATTGCCTAGGAAATTTTCCATGGGATGAACACGAAAAGATTTGGACCAGGATGGATGAGTGTCAAGTTAGATATAAGTAAGGCCTATGATAGAGTCGAGTGGAACTTTATGGAGGCGATCATGTCCCGTATGGGGTTTTCGTCTAGATGAACATCTCTGGTCATGCGATGCGTCACAACGGTCTGATACACTATTCTTCTAAATGGGGCCCCTGGCCCTACCTTCTACCTAAAACGGGGACTATGGCAGGGGGATCTGTTGTCTCCTTATCTATTTCTGCTATGTGCAGAAGGCCTTTCAACGATGCTCCAAGCTGCAGCTTCGGCTAACAACATACATGGTTACAAGATCTATCAAGGCATCCCAGATGTTAGTCATTTGTTCTATGCGGATGATTGTCTCATCTTTGCGAGGGTAAATGAGAATGAGGCAGGGGTCATTAGTTCAATCTTGAAGGAATATAAGGAGGCATCCGGCCAGAAAGTCAACCTGGACAAATCGGAGGTATGCTTCAGCTAGAACGTAGGCTAAGAGGATAGAACGCGTGTAAAAGTGAGACTAGGGATGGTGGGGACGGACTCTCATGAGAGGTATTTGGGGCTTCCAATATCTTTTGGTTTCTCTAAGAAAGGGATATTCACGTCGATTCGTGATAGGATTTACAAACGGCTAGTTGGGTGGAAAGAGAAGAAATTATCCCAGGCAAGGAGGGAAGTGTTGATTAAGTTGGTCATCTAGTCTATACTAACGTATATGATAAGCTGCTTTGAAATTCCCATCTCCATCTGTGACGAGCCGGAAAAGGCTACAATGTGATTCTAGTGGGGGGAATCTGGATGAGCGAAAGATGCACTAGGTGTCTTGGGACAAATTATGTAGGTCTAAGAAGGTGGGAGGCTTGGTATTTAGGAAAGTTAGAGAATTTAACTTAGCATTGCTCACTAAACAAGGTTGGTATAAGTATCCGAACTCATTGCTCTCCCAAATCTAGAAAGCCAGGTACTTTCCCTACTTAGACTTTCTGGATGCAGGGGTGAGAACACGTCCTAGTTATGTTTGGTGGAGTATCTTGGTAGGGATAGAAGTCCTTCATAGAGGATGTTTCTGGAGGGTGGGAAATGGGGAGCGAATACGGATTTGGAAGGTTTTATGGCTTCCCTCGGTTGCGAACGGGATGATCTCAGCACTTGTGTCAGGATTGGATGAGGAGGCAATAGTGGTTGAGCTAATCGACATGGAACAATGGTGCTAGAAGACTAACCTAATGGAGCAGATCTTTTTACCACAGGAGATATCAGAAATCTTAAGGCTACCGCTTAGTCGGGATGAGGCGAATGATACTCTTGTGTGGAGAGAAACTACGAATGGAAAGTATTCTAGGGAGGAGAGGAATGATGGTGGACCTAGTGTGCCCCTGTTGTAATGCGAAGGTTGAGTCGGCATCACATCTGTTGTTTTGTCCTTTTGCGATTGGGGTATGGGTGAAGTTTAACTTCTGGGATAGAGTTTCGGGGATTCAAGGAGACAACTGGGTGGAGTGGCTAGTCGCTACCTAGGCGTCTCTGGACGAATCGAATCTTGAACACTTGATCTCAATCCTATGGTCATTATGGACGTCGAGGAATAACAAGATCTTCCGCTAAGTTATAGAACCAAGTGGTTATTAAGGCCGGGAAATTGTTGTCAGATTTTAAAGAGGCCTAGCTGCTGCAGCAAATGCCTCCCGCTCCTACGGGCCACCCCCTTGATCCAAAATGGCAACCTCCTCCGATAGGGGTGGCTAAGGTCAACACGGATACGACAGTAGGGAATTCAAGAATTGGTTTGAGATTCATCGCACGAGACGCTAAGGGTGGGCTGGTTTTCTTAGGGGCCATCTTCCTTCCTCATAGAACTGAAGCACAAACAACGGAGGCCCTGGCGCTAAGAGACGTCATTATACAGGCTCGACAATAGAGGTGTGACAAGATTATCATTGATTCAGAATGTCTGCAGAATATCTTAGCCCTGATTAATGGAGACTTCCTGATGAACTATACGGGGTTCGTGCTAGAGGAGATGGCACGGTTGGCGTCTACTTTTACCAGTTGCTCGTTTGAGCACACTAGACGGACAATGAATATCTCAGCTCATGAGTTGGGCCAATTTGATTTGATTTCCGATTTAGGAAATATTTGGGTAGGGGAATGCCCCGAGGCGATCGCGTATTTTGTACTTGCCTATGTGAATTAGTCAAATCCATTTTTACCTTAAAAAAAATACAAAAATAATTAATGGGTTAATATTTTTTGTCTCTCTACTTATTGAAATTGTTTAATCTCATACTCTACTAGATTATGTGGCTTAACTTCCGTTAAATCTAATTATATGGTGTTGAATATTTATACATGGCATAAGTGACGTATAAAAATAGTACTCCCTCCGTCCATAAATAATGGACGCGAGGGAGTGATTCACACAGATTAAGAAATTTACTGTGTGAGTCAGTGGTTGTCGCCACGTGTCCGCCACAGAAAGCTTCTTCTTCCTTTTTTCTTTCTTTCTTTCTCTTTTCTTTCTTTCTCCCTTTGTCCGGAAAAATACTCCCTCTGTCATCGTTTCCCGTTCTCACCGCCGCCACAGAAAGGAGCGGAAGGACGTCTCGAGTCGGGAGCAGGTAGAACGACACCATTCTGACCGTCCAATCACCGCCACACGCCACCTAAGCAATCGCCGCTCCGTTCACGCGTCGGCACATCCGGCCACCGTTGAGGCCGCCACCACCTGCGTTCTGCTCGCCTCGTCATTTCCGGCAAGAATATATGGTCACCTTCGTGATCATGTTGTCCAAACTTATTTTATTTTAGGTTTGAAATCGGAGGAGGAAAGATTAGAGGAGATTTTGATTATATTAGGCTAAGAGTTCTTCCACAATTACACTTTCTACTTTTAGAATCATTCTAATGGCTATTGTTTCCTTTCATGTTTATGCTCTAGCACTCGTGCACTGCATAATTCTCACTGATGTTGCTTTGGCTTTCCTGCAAGAAGATATCATTCCTAACTTGAAATCAAAACTAATGTACATTAATTTCATAATCCTTCCTTATATTTTTAGCCTTCTATTTGTCATACCTATGTTTAATTCAACTTCTTTCTTCTTAGTGCTTTTTCTTTTCTTTCTTTTTTAGGTATCTTGATGGAGAAGAGGTAGTTGGTAACCTAGGCAAGAAACGCAAAATAAAGGATGGCACTTTTGTTGAAATTAACGACGATGGGAAAGAGGATGGGAGTGAACAGGAGGAAGATGGAGCGGATGACAATGGCAACAACAGGAGCGAGAGCGGGTGCGGCGATGATGACGATAATGGTGATGGTGATGTGGGTGATGGTGATGAGGAGGGTGGTGAGGTACCTTATAGGACAACTATTCCCATTAGGCTGACAAATAATGATGGAACTCTGCGTTCAACAGAGACTATTGACATCAGCAACATGACTCGCCATAGTTAGTTTTATGCTGGGTTGCATGACATCTATGTTCACCTTAGACTCGAATATAGAGTACATAAAGACTGTTACAGAGTGGCTTTTAAGGTTTCGAATCCGATTAAGGTACTATGATCAACATAGAGAAGACTTGGGTCAAAAGTTTGGTTGGGAACAATTCAATCAGAGGTTATGCAGGATTGTTGCTCGTAATCCCTCAGACAGTCGGTCTTCAATGCATTCATAGTTTTGCTGGTTTTGAACACCCAAGTCTAGCGCTTCTTCGTTGGAATAATCAGCAACAAGCAAGGATACTCCCGAGGGATTCATTTTATGAAGTAATATAACAACACTTGGTCATCGAGCTATAAGATCGAGACATAAATTTGCTTCCTACATCATCTGACTCTTCGGAGAATGAATTGGAATACTGTCCCAGGGCTTTGAATGTTTCTATAGCGTGAAGGTGAGAAACATTAGATGTAAAAACCAACACTATATCAACAACTAGAGTGAAGGCAAGTCAAATTAACCTGGCACGCCTCTGGTAGAACTCAGTAGACTTCTTGAAAGCGAAATTGCAAGAAGATTAGTTTAGGTGGTGGAGTAGTTGCATGAGTCACTGCAAAGCAAAGAAGTGGAGTTAGCATGTGGTACTCACCTGTATTCATCGTTGAAGCCATATGAGAAGACAATATCTGGATATATTTCTACCACAGAAGCTGCACAAGCATTTATTAACTTCAACCCTTTCTCATCGTTTGGCCTCTCAAATTCGTGCATTTTAGAGAATCTAGCAAGATAAAAACACAGCTTTGTCATGATTAAATAAACACGTGAAAGTATTGAGTATGTTATATACAAAGATGCTATTTTGTTCTTTTTATCTCTTATAAGTACTACTCCCTCCGTCCATTTTTAATGGACGCGAGAGAGTAAAATGGTTGTCCATTTTTAATGGACGTGTTTGGTGTTTATGACCAAAAGGCCCTCAACGAGATGAGTGAAGGTTGATTCGTAGGAGGGAAAAATTGGGAGAGCAATTAAATAAGGGGACACGGGTTCTGCACAACACAGAACCAAGAAATTCTCTCTCTCTCCTCAACACCCATCGGTCTCCTTCTCCCAAATTTCTTCTTAAAAAAATTAGGGTTCTTCACAGTTGGATCAACCCAGGCCAAGGAGCGAGCAGTGGTGTGGCTAGCGGTAGTTGGTGGCTGCGGGTTGTTTGGTGGTTGCGGCTAGAGCGGAGGCGTTGGTGGCTGTGGCGGAGGCGAAGAGCGGCGGCGATGGAGGAACGGCAGTGAGCAGCAGCAACGGCGACGGGCAGCAATAGAGGAACGGCAGTGGTGGAGTGGTGTGGCTGGCTGGATTTTGGTGGTTGGTGCGGTTTTGATTTAATTTGGGTTTGGTTGATTTCGGTCGGGATTTATGGTGGATCGGGGGACGCGGTAGTCGGCGATTGATCCAAAGGGTCCCTCTCTGAAAGACATTCAAAGGCGGTGATCGAGTTTTGTTTTTCTTTTATTAGTGATGGGGTTTGGTTTGGTTATGGGTGCCAGTCCCACACTTGGGATTCTCATTTCCAACCTTTTCTTTTTCTCCCGCTCCTTGTTATTCTTCCTCTTCAAGTAGCTCGTCTCACTAATTGGACCAGGCTGGATCTGAGATAGCAAGATTGAACTTGGTTTGTCCTCTCTTTTCCATATCTACAAGGTAAGTTTCTTTCTTCTTTTTTCCAATTTTGAATGCTTGTGTAGTTCTTTATTTTAGCTTAGCAGCACAAAAAGTTTGAAGCTTTTATTATTCTTGATTTGGTTCTCTTTCAGTTGGGTTAGTGATACCTTTGGTTGATAAATAATTCTGTGTGTTTATCAGTAGCTTAGTAGAAGATTAACTTTGAACTTTTAGAATGGATTCTAGCTTCTGTTTCCTGATTCCAGTTCCTGCTATGTTTATGATCATGATGAGCTGATGAAATGGCTATGAATTTTATTGTTTGAGTTTGTGCAAATTAGATGGATTTAATAAGATGGTTTTCTTTCAACTGGGTTAGTTATACTTTTGATGTGTAACTGTTGTGATGGTTTAGGATTTCAGTTTGTGTTTGATGTCATTTTTACATGCTGAATTTAGAGTTTAGGAAAACATAACACTACTTGATGCATTGCAGAATTATAAAGATACATGAAACACCTATTAACTGACCACAATAGAACACAAAGCAAACACAACCGAACTCAACACAACACATACAAACAGAACAGAACACAAAGGAAACACAAAAGAACACATACATTACTCCTCTTTTCAGACTGCACTTAGTTGAACTTTGGGATTCCCTGGATCTTATCCGCAAACTTGGTGACATAGGTTGTTGTCTCATTCACTACATCCATGCACATGCAAATACCTTCCCTCTCTGTCTCCATCTTCCCAATGATTTTGGCCAATGAAAGCAGAGCATCGCCAGTTCGAAGGATTATTTCTGCCTCATATGGCCTTTCATCCTCTTCCCACATAGGCATGTCCCTTATCTCCTTCAACCTACGGTACATAACCCTCATCCTATTAATTTGTTGGTCAGTTTGTGTTAGTTTGGTTTGGAAATCAACTAAGTCCTTATTGAGCTGGGTTTGTACAGCCGTTGAAATGTTTAAGATGTGTGTAGCTTCTTCAGGATTCATTGGTTGATACAGAATTGTGTATGCTTGCTTAAGGGTAGTTTAAGAGATTCAGCGGTTGCAAAGATGTTTGTGACGCTGCCTTCCTTTATATAGCCTTTGTTAGTCAATGTAATATTTTGTTCTTTGTGCACCCATATTGATGTGTGAAATGGAAGAGGTGACAACTCATCCATGTGATGTAACTACTCATTTATGCATTTACTCCACTCCATTGTTCACCATTACTTCACTCCATTGTTACTGCATCTATGCATTCAGTACCAGTGACAACTTTTCTGCTTTTCCTATTGATACTCCAAATGTCTTTTCTAATAATGTTGTTTTTTGAAGGGGAAGAATTGTCAAGACATCTCAAGCATTGTTGGCGATGAGCACAAAAGTTTTTTATGTTTCTTTTTGTAAACTTTTATTGACAGATGGCAAGAAATGTATGTTTGTTTGTTGTTGGCTATTAAAATCTGCATTTCAACTGTTGCTTTAGCTTGTTTGTTTAAGGGTGAAAACAACAGAGCAGAGCACATTTCCATTTTAAAAAAAAACATTTTGGCTTGTTTGTTTTTGGGTGAAAACAGCAGAGCAGAGCAGAGGTATCCTTCTGGTACAGTATGGTACGGTCTGGAAAGTTACATGACCTTGGGATGTTTGAAGCACATGTATGCAAAGGAATCAGTGTTGTTGGATTGTTGTTGTTGTAAGGGAAGAGGGATGTTGCTGTTGATACAAGGGAAGAGGCATGTCCAGTAATTTTTTTCCGTGTAGACTTGACAAAATAGTGGTAGTACTGGTGGTGATGACTATGTACATTGTGGTGTATGTAGATTGTAGGTGATTCTATTGTACAAAGAAATTTATTTTTAATAAAACAAGAAGGTTTTAGTGGAATATGTGTTCTATTTTTTCCAATATTCTGATGACAGGTTTGTTACTACAAATTGTATTCAAAATGCAATCAATCCACACATTAACAAGATTAATCCACACAGAGAACATATAATTGTCCAAAATATTGTCCAACCATATGGATTTCTTAAAATGGTCGACTTGTCCAAAAAAACATCCGATCCTCTGCATTCAGCACAACAGAGGATTGAATGTTTCTTGCTACTTTTCACCTTACAACACATTAGGCGAAATAACAAAACACAAAATTATATACATTGCACAACCAAGTATGCATTTAAGCCCTTCCTTGGACTTCAAGTAGATAGATGTACAACTGCATCATTCACAATTTCAGGAGAATAGGTCAATGTTGATGGTAAGGCCCCCTGTCTCTGCAGTCGCTCCTTTTTCATGTGTGGAATCTTGTAATTATTGGACCCATAACATTTCAGAATCTCAATCATACACCCTTGTAAAGTTAGAAATA
Organism: Viola odorata; assembly: GCA_963691705.1. Lineage (NCBI taxonomy): Eukaryota > Viridiplantae > Streptophyta > Magnoliopsida > Malpighiales > Violaceae > Viola > Viola odorata. The sequence continues at coordinate 20,979,410 of OY829542.1, forward strand.
CATTGTTCCACTTCTCTACAGGAAAATCTTCAAATGCCTTCTCAACTGCGCTAATCAATTATGCAATGGATTTTGCACACTCCTTGCTCTGAAGTGACTGTATTGCTCTAAAGAAACCAAGATCCAAGACGTTTAAATCAGGAGAATTAGGGGGTTGACACACAAGTGAAACAGTCAATCCACTACATGCCACTGCATTTAAAAATTCAACATCGTCAGTATGAATATGACTTTTGGCATTGTCCTGTTGAATGTAAATGACATTGTCTACACTATCTCTTGGCCACTTCGATGCTATTGCAGGCAACACTTTAGCAATCATAAATTCTCTGATAACATCCCTCGTTATATTAGCAATAAGTTTTATCTCAATTGTACCGCGAGGCCTGTTCTGGCTCGACCTTAATGCAGTAACTGATTGAACTAAGGGGAAAACTCCAACCTTTCCATCAAACGTGCATAAACCGTCAGAGTCAAACCTGGGCCTCGCAACAGCAACCAAGAACATAACCTTAGGTATGAAATGAGATGATGTAGTATTTCTTACAGGATAATTTTCGTCGTGCCACAAGTAATAAGTCTGAGATTTTTTGGTGAGGTAGAACCACTTTTCGTCAATGTGCACTATATTTTCCATCTGCTGGAATTTTGGATCATGACGTAACGATGATGGATCCAAACTGGCAAGACAATGGTTCATTCTGCCAATGTGATTGTCTGGAGTCAACGTGGGTTTGATAGCATTTGTATAACGTTTGATGACACCTTCTTTCATCTTCATATGCAGAAATGATTTGGAAACACTAAGGACGAAAGCAAGTGACCTAAGTGTTGTCCTGTCTCTCAAAGGAATGGCTCGTACTCGCTCTAAATCAACTTCAATTCCTTTCCGTCCATTTTGTACTCTTAATTTGTCTGGACAGTTGTTTCCTGATTCCCTTGCACGTTTCCATATCCTTTGAATGGTTCGAATCCCAACTCCAAATTGGGCAGCAACTACTTTTGTTACTCCTCTTTTCAACACCTCATCCGTACTCTTTGCCAACAATACCTGTATTGCCTCCAGACGTTCAGCTCTAGTAAGTTCTTTCCCCTTCTCTGCACGTACAAAAGAAGAGTTAACGTCATTTTCACATGATTAACTACGATTTTGGCATTGACTTAAGAAATTACCTATTCGAGGCCTCTCATTTAAGTCTGGGATACCAACAGTAGTCTGAAGTTGATCATGGTTCGTTATTAGTGCGTTTTGAGGTGAGAAAAATGCAGTATCGTCCTCTGCAATCTCCTCCAGCCCTTCCCAATCATTTGAATGCGAATCATTGTCAAGACTTGAGGACGCCATCAATTAAACGAGTGGATTACCTTTGAGTATATGTAATCGGTGAAAGAAAATGAAGATGTTTTTTGGTTGATTACATTTTGATTATGATGGTAAGTAAGAACAAATCAAAATGAACGTTGACAGCTGTGGAAAATTATGGATAAAAGAACAGATCAAACAGCTCTAGTAAGAACAGTGCAGGCTGATGGAGGGAAGCAATTAAAGTTGGCATCACTGATTTGGGCGGGTAAGCCAAATTAATTTGCATGTTTTATTTTGAATTTTGAACATTGGGCTGGGTGGGCCAACGGAGGACATTTCCATTTTTAAAAAAAACATTAAAATCAAATGGGGAAAAGAAATTGTGCCAACGGAGGACATTGCACAATGGGCCGTGCTGCAGTGGAAGCCCATGCAAGAAAATAAATTGTTTTGTCTGTGGAGCCCACAGACAAAACAGATTGGCAGCTGACAATAAACGGGAAAGACTCCCTCGCGTCCATTAAAAATGGACGGAGGGAGTAATTAGAAAGAGGCTACCTTCGAAAGTTGCAACCATAGATACGAACAAGGATGATGTTAGCAGGTGCCACGCTGTCTTCAACTTCGAATGATTTGGCATATTCGTATTTACTATTTGCCATTTTAATATAGTTGTATGAATAGTGTATGGAGTTAGTGATGGCAATTGGGCGGGTATGAGTATGTTAAAGCGGGTATGGGTGAGTATGGGTAAATACCCAACTCATACCCGTAACTAAATATCCATTATTATCCATACCCAATATGCCCAATACCCAATTGGGTATGTAATGGATATCCAATTACACTTATTTATTTATTATTTAACTTAATAAAATTATTTCACCAAATTTTTTATTTTTTTATAATTAAGTAAAAATTTACTATTATTTTATTTTATTTATATTATTTTTTATAGCATCATATTCCGTAAAACCCATTTATAAAAAATTTAAGAAAAATATAAAAAGTGGATGTCTAATTACTCATTTTGAGATAAAGATTATGTTTTTATAGTTTTTAATTTATTTTGTTCAAAGTATTAGGGAAGAAGATTGAGTTTTTATTACGAAAAAAAAATTAAAAAGATGAGAGAGAGGAGAGAGGAGAGAGACAAAACCAAGGAAAATTTTTTCTTGGGAAGTTGAAAAAAATGCAGGTATTTTGCGGGTATTGTGGGGGTACCATACCCAATTATACCCGCAATTATAAATGCGTGTATTATCCATACCCAAACCATACCCGTAACACCCGCTCAAGCGGGTAATTACGGGTATGGTTATGGGCAGGTATACGGGTATGGATACCCATTGCCATCCTATATGGAGTTAGACTGGACTCAAATTGAAAATTCTAAGATCAAATTTCAGGTAAAGAGGCATTTCTTTCTTGTACAATTTAGTATTACAAAAAAAGTAATACATAAGAGAATGACCCAAATTCTCAGCTCCTTCCAAGGACAAGGACCAAGTAAACAAAACCCAAATTAATCCCAAGAATAAAAAATTTCGCAGTAACATAATCCCAAGAATTGAGTGTTTTGAAACAAGAAAAGCCCTACGCTCTCCTAATCAGTTATTTAATTTTGGTTTTGAAGAAAGAAAAGAGGAAAAAGTGGAAGAATACCTTTTGGAAGATGAACTCAATGTCGCTAACAGAGCAGCTACTTCAAGTTGCAGCCGCAAATGAGGGGAAAAGCGGCAGAGATAGACAGCAGACTGCGGAGTAGTGAGCAGAATCCTAAAGCCGAAAGGAAAAACAAATTTTTGAATTTTGATTTGGATTTCTGATGAAAGACCAAATAAAACGCTTATTTATAGTACTTGCGGAGGTGGAACTGCGTCGGTTTAGTACTCGTCTGGTTAGTACGGACGTCCTTTTGCTTTTTCTTTTTTTCTTCATTATTATTTCTTTAACTTTGTTTTTTATCATTATATTTATGAAATGTTAAATTAATTTTATATTTTAACAATCAATTTGAAAATTAATGATTGCTTACTAAATGGAATAGAATTTTACATTTTTCTTTTTCTTTTTTCTGATAAGGTTTTAAAAAAAAGTTTAATATTATTAATTAGGATGAACTCGGTTCGGGTTCAGTCCTGATTAAAATTCTAACTCTTGAACTCTTCCCTGTCCGATTCTAAAAATTTTAATTTTAATAATCACATTTATTACATGGTACTCCTTCCGGAACTTAATAACTATCCCGTTGATTTTGGGCACGCATATTAAGGAAGTCGGATGACTCTATAATAAAAGTTTAATAATATTTTTTTTATAAATTAAAACTTTATCTTATTATGCAATAATATACTATAATTATATGAAATCTATATTTTTTATTTTTTATTATAAAATAGTATATCTCGCGCGATGAAACTAGTACTTATATAAAGCTAATGCAAAGAAAGGTTAAGAGATTTTAGGCATGACACATAAGTCCTTTTGTAAATATCCACGTGGCTTCCTTTTATCTTATATTTAATTTAATATATAAATTCAATAATTTAAGTGTTTATTACATTACAAATATTTAACTTCATTAAAATAAACATTTATGTCATGTGAAAATTTAATGATATCTTAGATAGATTATTAATTAATATAATTACATTAGTTAATATTTATCTCATACTAATATCAATTAGTGTTATCAGAACTGGACCGGACAACGAACCATTTTCGAAAATTTGGTGGTTCAACCGGATTGAACCGGGTTCGGCCGGATTGTAGATGTTGGTCCGTCCGGAACCGTTTACACATTAAACCGGTAAATTTTAGACGACAAAATTGGATTAAACCGGATTGAACCGGCTGGTTTTTACTGTAGCATTTTATGAAATATCAAAAAATATTATTAAAATTGAAAAAGTCCAAAAATGACGTCGTTTTGGGACTTTTCAAAACGGCGTCGTTTTGGTCCATATCAAAACGGCGCCGTTTTGGGTGCCAAAACGACGTCGTTTCGATTTGGCCCTGATATGGGCCTGTGAGCCTTGTCAAAACGGCCCTGATATGAGCCCATGGGCCGTGTCAAAATGACGCCGTTTTGACACGTCATAAAACCAACCGGTTTGATAGAAAACCGGCCGGTTCGCAAAAAAATGGCCGGGTCGACCGGTCCGACCCGGGTTAGAGGCAAATCCGGTCCGATAGCTGAATCAGACCGGAAAGGTATATAAATATTAAGTGGATGCACTTAATAAACGGTTGGTTATTAAGATGCAAAACTACAACCTAATCTTTTAATACGGTTAATTACATGTCCATAACCACAATCTCATCATCTATAAATAATTACCGGTGTTTAACTGCACCACACCCATGCCTACTAGGAAACGACTCTTCAATGACTCTACGGTCATGCCGACATTGATGCTAGCGATAAAATTGATTCAATAAATAAATGTTAATTCTTTTTACTATAGGTAGGATCTTGGAAATACAGCTCAAGCAAGTACCTCAAGTTAGGTAGACAATGAAGGAAATCTTTAGTTTGACCAATTTTGAAGTGTTGGCATTTCGCTGAGTAAGAGTTTATAGTTTTTTTTTTAAATTTTGTCTTCGAAGTAACCTATAACAAAAAGAGTTAATGACATTTTTGGTTAATTTACTTATAGAAATTGTTTAATCAAGTCCCCTACTAAATTATTACACATTTATAATCCTCATATGTTTCAATGTTAGTCATTTTTAGTCCCTCCTTCGATAAAGTTGCTTGTGTAGCATAACTTCTATTAAGGCCAAACATCTGCACTAAAAGGAAAACCTACCAACTTCTTCATCCGCATCCTCATCCTCATCAATGGCATCTTCCTCTTCCGTAAACCCCTCAATTTCATCATCTTCATCCTCCTCCATCATCGCACTACTCTCAGCCATGTCCTTCAAACTAGTGTTGAAAACCACAGTCTCACATCCATCTCTTCTCTCAATCCGCTACAGCTGCTCTCCTCGAAGACCCCATAATCCCCACAACGCCACTTACCTATCTTGAAGGCTTCCCAAAATAAGGCCCCGCCAAGACCATTATAGCAATCCCTCGTACCAATTCTGGGAAGAGCATCTTCGCGAAGGAGCGTAAAGCTGGCCAAGTCCCGAGCATTATCTTTGAGCAAGAAGATGGACAACATGGTGATAATTATAGGGTGTACCGGGGATGACATCTCACACCTATGAGATGTCATCCCCCAACCAATAAAAATCAGACACGTGTAATTTTTTTCCAACTCACTCCTCACTTTCCCTTTCCCTTTCCCTCACCGCCGACCTCACCCTCTCCTCTCTCGACATCACATCACCGCCGGCCTCTAACCATTCTCACCGCCAACCATCATCAACCCATCTCCTCACCGCCGGCCTCCAACCACAGAAAACTCTCCACTTCGAACCATCAACATCACCAACCACACAACCACCAGCCTCTATCAACATCACCAACACAAATCCTCACCACCGTCGGCCGACACAAATACAAAATCCTCACCCTCTCCATCCATCACCACCGCCGGCCCCAATCAACATCACAACTCCCACACCACCGCTAACCATCCATACCCGATCTCTCACTCTCGGCTCAATCATCAACCCACACCACATCACCATCATCATCAACCCACGCCACATCCATGCTCTATATATTCCATGGGGAAACAAAGAGGCCTGAACCTACTCATGGCTACGTCCCTGCGATTGGCGGCAATGACGGCAAAAAGAGAAACTGTTGCTTGCTGCTTATTTAAACTTATTTTGCTCAGAAACCCTTCCTCCCATTATCTTACAAATAACCTGCTCTTCAGATTGAAGGAGCTTTAAAGCTGGATGCATCTTGAGATCTCCCGCTACCAACTTTCGACCCACATCCAGTTCACTCAGATCCACATCAATATAGGGGGGATTATATCGACAAGGCAGAGGAACTTAATAGTCCTTTTAATAGTGTTCAAAGAAGCACCTGCCAAGTTTATAAAGTGACAGCGGATTTAAGCATATTAGTTCACCAGAAATCATTGAAATCAAAAGAAAGATAATCCAATTCAAATTCGTAAGGATAACATTAAAAAAACAACTTAAAATGGTTATGCTTCTAAACAAAAGTTATGAAGCATGTATGAGTCTTTGTGCCACTCACTCCATCAAAGGAATCTATGATGAGAATGAATGGGGTTATTTACAATTTAATAGATAGATATGAATATACAAACATGAATTTTCCATCCATCCAAGAAATTGGATGCACTTTGCATTGCCTATCTATCATCTAACACAAAAAACTAAACCATCATGGCTGATACCCATAATCTTTCCTGATGTTCATTTCAGCAACTTGCTTATAAAGATTATTTCTGAAGGGTACATGGTTGAGGATAGCTTTTCGCACGGGATACTAAGGGTTCCAAGAATGGAGGCACAACTATATAACCATAAATGATAAGCCAATTCAATAATGGTGCGAGCAAGGTTGATCGATCAATTAAAACAATAGCTATATCAATGCTGCAATCATTTAAGCATGCACAACAAAGTTATTAACCATGAATCAGATCCAGAATTTCAATTGTGAAACTATTATCCGTGCACCATTGTTGCCAACAAGCATTAAAATTAACTAGCTATTGTTAGTGGTATTATATGATGGAGAAAGTAGCAATACGTATCATTCACATTTAAAGCCACTAGGAGTCTAAGATGTAGTTTGATTCGTACAATCTCATCTCTCCTTCCCCTACTATAGAAGTTCAAGCCTCTATACAAAGTCTCTTTATTTTTTTAAAAATATCATTGCCATAGAGACTACCAATACAGTGATACACAACAGGTGCAAAGTATGAGATGTTACAATAGTGTACCCATGTTTATTCAATTTGCATTATACAAATAAAATTTTACTTCTTTGTATCCTTGCTATATTGCATAGCCAAATTCCAATGCCAAATAAATCAAAGCAAACTATTCCTAAGCATATCATTCTTTATGGAAACTAGGAGGCAATGGAGTAACATGGTTATCCCAAAGACTGAAGAGCGAAATGGAGAGTTTTTCAATGTCAAAGCAATCGCACATTATACATAATTGACCCAATTGATACGTGTAATTGCAAATAAAAAACTATACAACAAAATTTAAACAACTAACCTTTCTTAAGTCCAGGAGACACATCATCACCAATATACACAAGTGGGATATCAACCTTCAGCAAAGTAGAGGAGGGTGCCCTTATGAAAGTCACGTTAAGAGGTGCATCTGTTCCAGAATGTAAGTGAACCTAAAACAATCCAAAATCACAACTTTACAAAACCATTCATCATTTCCAGCAGTCCAATACTAAGAACTATTCATTACATCCAGCAGTCCCAAATTAGTCCATGTCTGGCATCGGAAGGATTGCAAAACTATACTTAACCACTTTCATACGAGCATTTCCCAAGCCTTTTTTCAAGCAGTTTTCAAATGCAATTGAAGAAAGAACCTTAAGTTAAAACATTAATCAAATTACATTATACAATTACCTGAAGAGCGAAATAGAGAGTTTGTCAATGTCAAAGCCGGCCGGCCGGCGGACACCAACACAAATCCTCACCACCGCCGGCCGACACCAACACAAAATCCTCACCCTCTCCATCCATCACCACCGCCGGCCTCCATCAATGTCACTACTCCCACACCACCGTTGACCATCCATACCTGATATCTCACTCTCGGCTTAATCATCAAACCACACCACATCACCACCATCATCAACCCACGCCACATCCGTCTCGCCGCCGACACCACTAACAAATGGGCTTCCTCAATGTGGTTGGAAGGCTCGCTGGAAATAATTGGGCTCATGAGCCTAAGATAGCCTTATCATGAAACTCCGGTGTTTAAACTTCAAGGTCCAACGACAATCAAACATCCTCCATTTTACAACTCTAGTTTGTTCTCTCTTCTCATATTCCCACAGCCACTACCACCCCAACGCCCATCCTCACGCACACCGCTACCACCACCGGCGCAACCACTATGATCGCTCTGCGCCGCTTAACCTCCTCTAAATCCCTAATTCACATATGATAACTATTGACATGACTCTAGGGGCATTTTCGTCCTTATACCCAGCGTCAAGGCCGGAGTACTATAGCTTCCCTTGAGCGCCTAACACTGTAGCTACCGCCCCTCACCTAACTAAGAGCTCTGGGATGGTCGACATCAGCGGGGGGTCTCATACGATGTTATCCCATCCCAGACCTTGCATGACGTCACTCGAAGGACTCAGGCGTTATCTTCCCTAGATAACGCATGTCCCCTATAGGTAACGCCCCTGCTCTGCCTATAAATACCCCACCATTCAAGACAAAAGGTAAGCCTAAGATTGCTGGAAAAAACTCTGCTATTTTCACCACCCTCACTGACTTAAGCATCGGAGTATCTACACCGGAGCCCCCCTCCGGCGCTTTGCAGGTACATCGGACGGTGGTGAATAGTAACTTCAAGGAGCCATTTTCTCCTTCTGTGCTCCAACAAGAACCCAGAATCCTATCAAATTGGTGCTTTCATTGAGAGCTTTGGTTCTATTAAGTGAGCGTCCTTAATAGCCAATCTCTATTTTTCTAGGAGATTGAAGGATCATGGCTTCTGATTTGGAGTCTACACCACCTCAACCTTCTAGCATACCTTTTGCAATCCGCAGAGAACTTTTCCCTTTCGCTACTACTGATGTTTCTGTCACAATGCAAGAAATCCCTCTAGGGTCTTCAGATTTCTCCTTCAGACGAACAACGGGAACACCTTTTTCCCAGATGGTCGGATCTAGTTATTCCATTCCCCTTTCAAGGGGATCCGTGATGGACAGTGCAAGCAACCCTCTTGTGAATTCAATATCAGCTCTTCGTGCTCAATTAGACCACTTGACCGAGTTAGCCGTAGGATTTACGCCCAACATCTCAGGGCCCAGCGCTCTTTCTCACATAGTTTTTACTCCATCTATTGTCACCGATGGTCCACTATCACCCCGGCAGCCTCGGAGTATCCCGCTGACCTCACCCGTGATGACAACTCCTATCAATTTTATGCAGCTCACTCATAGACAAGTAGAACCTTATGTGTCGTATACGTAAGAAATTCCTGTTTCCCCAGAGGAACGATGGCATGACGAGTATCGAGATCGGTGGGATGGCAGGCGAGACGAGACATTTAGGGATGTTTCCCCTAGACACAGGGAGAGATCGAGTAGTAGAAGATATCAAACCCGGACACCTAGGAGTCGCAGTCGGTCCCCCAGGCGACATCGTGAGCCTGACCTCCGAGGTCAAAGGCAGCATTTAGAAGTTTTTCCACCCTGTCATCCTCACAGAATTCCCGATGATAACGCTGGCCACCCGTTCACCTATCGCGTAAGACACCACAAGTCGTCACGTGAAACTTCCTGCAGAGACATGATGGCACAAAGGATCCCATCTCCCACCTTAATAAGGTGAAAGATTTTGTCCAGTTTCAAACTCATAGCGACGCAGCATTATGTCAGATATTTGTCATGACATTGTTAGGGGTAGCACGTCTCTGGTTTGAAGGACTCCCAGCGGGGTCGATTGATAGTTTTCCACAGTTGGAAGCTAAATTTCGGAGCCAATTTAGCACGGCTGTCCCAATTAGGAAATCCGCAGCGGCGTTATTTGATATCCACCAAAAACCTCAGGAATCCTTGAAGGACTTCCTTAGTCGCTTTGATCTTGAAATATCGCTAACACCAGGCGTTACCATTGATTTCGCTATGGAAGCCTTAAAATGCAATTGTTGTTATGGGAAGTTACGGGACACGTTAATGGTGGATCCCCCACCGACTTTGGATGCGTTAAGACTGAAAGCTCATAATTATGCAAGGATGGAAGAGGAAGAAAGTAGAGACCGAATTCGAAACTCACCACCCGACATACATCCTACTCCTAACGCTTCTACTAATGCAGCCCCGGATACTCGGCCAAGTGACGACTACGGCCATCGGAAAGATCATATCCCTAGGACCTCTAATCAGCAAAGGGGCAATTTTTTGAGGGGAAAGCCTGGTAATTCTCCTACTAGACGACAAGCGGATCCACCAAAGGGCCAAGTTTACGACCCTGACCTTCCTTCCCTCATTCTTCCAAGGGCAGAGATCCTAGCGATCGTCCAGCAACAGAACCTGCCTATTCGTGATTTGACTCCTGTGAAGCCCGGAGTGATCATGGGAGGAAGAGAAAACACTTTCTGTAAGTTTCATAAAGTCAAAGGACACTCCACGGACGTCTGTAGAGAGGTGAAGTTAGCAATAGAGTGTTTAGTAGAAGAAGGTTACCTTGGGGAATTTGCCACCAAGGCGAGAGAAGAAGCCAGAAGTAACCCGACAAATAGGGCGCCAGACAGCAGGCAAACACCTCTGCACCCCCCGGGCAACGACAATACCCCTAGTGGGAGGATGAAAGAAATGTTAACAATCCACGATGATGATATACCCATTATCAGCATTATCGCTAGTAGCACACCACACCTTGATGAACCCGAGCAGCTAACGCCCAGCACAGGAGAGAAGCGGAAACGAGAAAGCACGATGGTAAAAAAGGAAGCGATATGCGCGTTGGATCGAATGGTGTTGTCTTGAAGGAAGATGAAAAAGGTGTCATTTTCCCCCATAACGATGCACTAGTAGTCACGCTCGTTATCGGCAACCACGGGGTCAGAAGAACCCTTATCGATAACGGCAGCGCGGTAAATTTATTTTCACTGGAGGCATATAACCACATGAAGCGCCCCGCAGATGAATTGATGCCTTGCAAGAAACCAATAATCGGGGTGGATGGAGTTCCCATACCCGTGACTGGAGTCGTATTGTTGCTAGTATACTTCAGAGAGGATACGTCTAAGCGGTCGGAGGAGTTGTTGTTCTTGGTCGTAGACTTAACTTTACCCTATAACGCTATACTTGGACTGTCGTTCCTCAACCATTTTGGGGCAGCGATATCTCGAAAGCATTTGAGGATGAAATATCCCTTCTGGGATGGAGTAGTCTCAATCAAAAGCGACCAAAAGTTGGCAGCTGAGTGTTATCTACTCATGACCCAAAACAGTTGTGATAGATATGTGTGCGTGACAGCAGATCCATATGAGCAGAATGACGAGAAACACACTCAGCTTGTGGACAACATAGTACCTCTACCAGTTAACGGGATCAGCGAAGCGAATTTCCTGGTCAGTGAAAAGTTAAGTCCGGAAGAGAGCGCACAGTTAGCACGATTGTTAAATAAATGCAAAGGAGAATTTGCTTGGAAGCCTGCGGATATGCCTGGAATTTCACGGGAAGTAGCAGAGCATCGACTTAACGTTGACCCTAACGTCAAGCCAGTTCAACAAAAGCGGCGAGCATTCTCTATAGAAAAGGCGATAGCCATTGAGAAGGAGATATCAAAACTCCTGGATGCAGGTTTTATTCGGTAGGTGCAGTACCCGACATGGTTAGCTAACCCTGTTCTAGTTCCCAAACCTAACGGAGATTGGCGCATGTGCATTGATTTCACTGATCTAAACGATGCTTGCCCTAAGGATTGCTACCCGCTCCCTCGAATCGACCAGCTAGTCGACCAGACTGCCAGGTACGCTTATTTGAGCTCATTAGACGCCAACTCTAGGTATCATCAAATCCCCATGGCCATTGAAGACGAAGAAAAGACCGCCTCCATCACTCCGAAGGCCACTTACTGTTATACGGCGATGCCATTTGGATTGAAAAATACTGGGGCAACCTTCCAGCGCATGGCAAACAAAGTATTTGAAAGGCAAATTGGAAAGAACGTAGAGGCCTACGTGGATGATATACTGGTTAAAAGCCAAAGCTTTGAAGACCACTTAGCCGACTTGGAATAAGTTTTCGACGTGATGAGAGCATACAAAATGAAGCTCAACCCCAGAAATACATGTTTGCATTTCAAACGGGAAAATTCTTAGGTTATGTGGTCAGTCAAAAAGGCATCCAGCCCAACCCGCTAAAAATCAAAGCCATCCACGACATGATATCTCCTCGAACAGTCAAAGAAGTACAAAAGCTCACTGGGCACGTTATTGCTCTAGGGTGATTCATTTCTAAGCAAGGCGAAAGATGCATACCGTTCTTCAAGGTTATTCGTAAAAAAACTCCATTTCGGATGGACAGAAGAATGTGAAGAAGCGTTTGGTGGCATAAAGGCCTACCTTTCCTCTGACCTGGTGCTAACAAGACCGGAGCCAGGTGACACCCTATATTTGTATTTGGGCGTCGCTGATGAGGTGGTTAGTGTGGTCCTCGTGCGAAATGACAATCATGTTCATCGCCCCATTTTCTTCGTCAGTCATGTTTTGAAAGACGCCGAGCTACGGTACACTCGCATTGAAAAAATAGCATTTGCGTTAGTACAAGCAATGCGGAAAATGGATCGGTACTTTCAGACCCACCCCGTCATTATGCTTACAGATCAACCTTTGAAAAGGATTTTCAGAAAACCTGAGTCCTCAGGGAGGATGCTAATTTGGGCCATCGAACTCGAGCAGTACGGATTACAGTATAAGGCTCAACCATCTATAAAGGCGCAAGTGCTAGCGGACTTCATAGCAGAATACACGTTTACGTGAGATCCATTGACGGACCTACCAGAAGATGAAAAGGATGACTTAGACCTTCCATTCCCAGAAACCTACACTGACCTATGGGTTATCCACGTGGACGGAGCCAAGAATCAAGAGCTAGCTAGAGCTGGAATTTTTATGATCGGGTCGCACGACATACAAATACGGTATGCCATCCGAATCTTACAACCGTTATCTAACAATGCGGCAGAATGTGAGGCATTGCTAGCTGGACTCAGAATAGGAAGAAGTTTCTCCACCAAAGCCATACATGATACTGGAATGATGGGAGACTTGTGACTAAAGATATGTGGAGATTCCAAATTGATAATAGACCAAGTCCTGGGAAGCTCTCAGGCCAGAGAGCCCATCATGGTTCAATATCTCTCTAAAGTGAAAAACGAGTTGATAGAAATAAAGAAAAGTGGTATATAGGTCAGCTTTGAGCATATCCCTTGAGAGGATAACGCTGAGGCAGACAACCTCGCCAAAATCGCAGCAAACCCGGAAGCGTCCATACCTAAGGGCGTATACTATGGAGAGATATTTGTGCCTTATTTCATGGAAAAGCAAGTGTCACTTTGTGTCGAAGAAATTGAAAATGATTGGCGAATCCCCGTAATAAAATACTTGAAGCACGATGAACTACCTGCAGATGACGCCGAAAAGAGAAAAGTCTTGAAACAAGCGGCACGATGCACATATTATGACGGAGAACTGATTCGGAGATGCTTCTCTCATCCAGCCGCCAAGTGCATAATGGAGCAAGAAGGCCTCCACACTTTGCGTGAAATCCACGAAGGGATATGCAGCATGCATGTGTCCGGTGGCACCATGGCCGCGCAAGTTTTTCAGACAGGATTCTATTGGCCCACCATTCGCAAGGACTGCGATACCTTCGTACGAACTTGTCAGAAATGTCAGGAATTTGCTAAGATTCTCCGTCGACCAGCAGCGGAAATTTCCAAGATTGTTGCTCCTTGCCCGTTTGCTAAATGGGGAATTGATATTTTAGGCCCGTTTCCAAAAGCCAGGTCTTAGCTAAAATTTATGGTCGTGGCGGTGGACTACTTCACGAAATGGGCGGAAGCAGAAGCGGTAGCTAACATCACCATAGAAAAGATTTGGCGTTTCTTCAAACACCAAGTCATCATGCGATTCAGTATACCTCACGTATTAGTCAGCGATAACGGAACACAATTTACGAGTCAGTTTTTTAAAGATCAGTGCGCAGAATTTCAGATCGAACAAAGGTTCTTTTCCGTAGCACATCCGCAGACTAATGGTCAAGCGGAGGTAACCAATCGCAGCATCCTTAGCAGCATCAAAAAGAACTTGGAAGGTTCTAAAAAGAAATGGGCAGACGAGCTACCATACGTGATATGGGCGTATCGCATGACGGTGAAAACTAACACAGGGGAAACCCCCTTCGCGTTAGATTTCGGCACCGAGGTCGTCACGCTAGTTGGCACCTTGAGCTTGAGAGTGGCACACTTCAAAGAAGAGATAAATGAAGAGAGGTTACGGGCTAACCTCGACGCGTTACCAGAATTACAAGAGGAAACCCTTTTGAAAACGCTACACTATAAGAGGAAAATGATGCGTTATCACAATAAACGTGTTAAGGAAAGATTGTTGAAACCAGGAGACCTAGTGCTTAGGGACAAACGAGCAGCCGGATAATGCATGTGGAAACTAAGTCCAAATTGGGACGGCCCATATCGTGTCACCCGCGTTATCGGAAATGGAGCATATCACTTAGAAATACTTGACGGTACTCCCTTACCAAACTCTTGGAACATAGCTCATTTGAAACTATAACATGCTAGAATCTAATTCATTATCTACACGTTTGAATTATGTTATCGATAACATATGCTAACGGTTGAATCAAAAATATTCTCGTGTACTCTTGTGGATGATTACGTGCAGATAATGAAGGGTACCAGGAGTGAAAATCCTATCCTTGTGACCGCTCCTAATCAGACGGCTCACTAAGACGAGGCATGTCCTGGCATACTCAAAGATTGAACGCTGGGAGTGAAAATCCTATCCTTGTGATGACCGGGCTGACACAGACGGCTCACTAAGACGAGGCACGCCCCGGTACCTCTGGGAGTGAAAATCGTATCCTTGTGACCGCTCCTTGATCAGACGGCTCGCTAAGACGAGGCACTCCCCAGAGGAATTGTTGATACCCGAATTTTGATGCCATTTTTAATTAATTTTAGCATTTCTGTTATTTAGTTAATTTACAGTCATCTTCAGTTGGTCTGCTGTCGCTAGCATTTGTAGGTGTTTCGTTGCATGTTAATATCATCATTAGCTTTCGAAATCGCATTTTTAATTTTCGGCATGTATTTTCATTATTATTATCAATATTATTTTTAGCCTTAAAAATCACATTTTTTGACTATCCGGCAGTCGTTTGCTAAAATTTCCTTCGTTTTAGGTCATCACGTGAATTTTAGGATTTTTATATTTTGGCGCGTTTTTTAGTATTTTTATTATTTTATTATTATTTTTATTCGAGCTTTTATTGGACCCGAGTAAGTCTGCTCGAACAATAGCTTGACTTTGAAATGTTTTCCATCAACTAGTTGCTAGATTTTTTTCTGGTCGCAACGGTCTACAGCGATTTGTGTAATTTTCGGCGTAACGTTTTTATTTTTCAGTTCGCGCGTTTCACGCTTTTAAACGAGAAAATAAAAACGTCAAACGAGAAATTTTCATTGTTCGCTGTATACAGTTAGACTCGTCGTGTTTTTCTCTACGCGCAGGTACCTTCGGTTCAAAAAATCTGAACGATTGCTCGCAGGACTCGGCTCGAGGCCATTTAAATAAATTAAAATTCAAGTTGATCACAACCGTTGATTTGGTCAACTAGAAATAGTCAACCAGATCAACGGTTGGCTATTTTCCAAGCCATGGTGCACATGCACCATGGACGTGAACAGCAGCGGAGCAGGCCATTGTGCAGCCTGCTCCCGTCGCCTCAAACCGTTTCATGTCCCTTCGTTCATCATCACCCTCGACCCTAGACCCTCCATCATCACGGTCGTAGCCCCGCCAGCCACGCGCACAACCGCGTCTCTCTCTTCACGCGTTTGAAGGCTATAAATAGGAGCTCCCTCTCAGCGTATTTCCGGCCCCGAATCTTGCAAGAAATCCTTGCTCCTTCTCCCTCTTGATCAGCTTGCTCATATTGAGCGACAATCGCCCAGTTTAAAAGCTTGAGAGTAAGCTTTCTCTCTCTAGAGTTTTCGTTCATTTTATGCACATTTTCTTTTTAATTTCGTTTGGCACGATTTCAAGCAAATGAATTGATTATTTTTGTGTTATTAATTCACATACATGATGTAGATTAAATACATGTTTTCAATTTCGAAAATCGTTAGCTAGGTTGTGCGAATTAATTAGTTTTCGATAATTAATGGTTTTGTCATTTTTTCGAAACTAAACTCAGTGTGTTTGGAATTAAAATTCGAGCTTCATACGGTCGAGACGCCGTCGAGGAGACGAGCGTCTCGGTATGAAGATCGCGAGAAACGGACAAAGGACGCCGGAGCTTGGCCGCAGGCAGTAGCGTCGGCGACCAAGGAAGACGATGAACAATGCCATGTCTCGGCACTGTTCACGTATGGCCCATCACCGGTTAATTTTTTCCTTTGGGCCAGGAACTATTCCTGGCCCATTTCCATTGTTTTTTTCATTTTTTTCAAGTGGGCCCAGCCCAATTTCAATTTTTTCTGAAACTTCAGATCACGTTTTTCCGTAAAAATAATTCGTGTGCTTCGTATGATTATTTTTCGCAAAAATCAACTGTTTAATCTTTCGCAAATATCAATTGTTTAATCTTCTGCACATATCAATTGCTTTATTCTTTTTCGCAAATATCAACTGCTTTAACTTTTCGCAAAACTGCTGGAAATCCTTCCGCAAAATCAACTGTTTAATTTTCCGTAAATATCAATTGTTTAATCTTCTGCACATATCAATTGTTTATTTTTCTGCAAATATCAGACTGCTTTAACTTTTCGCAAAACTATTGGAAATCCTTCCGCAAAATCAACTGTTTAATTTTCCGTAAATATCAATTGTTTAATCTTCTGCACATATCAATTGTTTATTTTTCTACAAATATCAAACTGCTTTACTTTTCGCAAAACTGCTGGAAATCCTTCCGCAAAATCAACTGTTTAATTTTCCGTAAATATCAATTGTTTAATCTTCTGCACATATCAATTGTTTGTTTTTCTGCAAATATCAAACTGCTTTACTTTTTCGCAAACTGCTGGAAATTCTTCCGCAATATCAACTGTTTATTTTCTGCAAATATCAATTGTTTTATTTTCTGCAAATATCAATTGCTTTATTTGCCGCAATATCAACTGCTTTACTTTTTCGCAAACTGCTGGAAATTCTTCCGCAATATCAACTGTTTATTTTCTGCAAATATCAATTGCTTTATTTTCCGCAATATCAACTGCTTTACTTTTTCGCAAACTGCTAGAAATTCTTCCGCAAATATCAACTGTTTTATTTTCGGCAAATATCAATTGTTTTATTTTCTGCAAATATCAACTGTTTACTTTCTGCAAATTATCCAACTATTTTAAATCCCCTGTGAATCGTCAACTGCATTCGATTTTTCTGCAATCATATCATCATTTTAAAATTCTCGTATGCGTAAAATCAATCATTTTTCGCATGCAATCACGTTAGCATTTAAATCCTCGTATGCTTAAAATCAATCATTTTTCGCATGCAACCAACGTAGCATCTAAATTCTCACATGCTTAAAATCAATCATTTTTCGCATGCAATCAACGTAGCATTTAAATTCTCACATGCTTAAAATCAATCATTTTTCGCATGGAATCAACGTATCATTTCAATTCTCACATGCTTAAAATCAATCATTTTTCGCATGCAATCAACGTAGCATTTAAATTCTCACATGCTTAAAATCAATCATTTTTCGCATGGAATCAACGTATCATTTCAATTCTCACATGCTTAAAATCAATCATTTTTCGCATGCAATCAACGTATCATTTCAATTCTCACATGCTTAAAATCAATCATTTTTCGCATGCAATCAACGTAGCATTTAAATTCTCACATGCTTAAAATCAGTCATTTTTCGCATGCAATCAACGTAGCATTTAAATTCTCACATGCTTAAAATCAATCATTTTTCGCATGCAATCACGATAACATTTAAATTCTCGTATGCTTAAAATCAATCATTTTTCGCATGCAATCACGTTAGCATTTAAATTCTCGTATGCTTAAAATCAATCATTTTTCGCATGCAACCAACGTAGCATCTAAATTCTCACATGCTTAAAATCAATCATTTTTCACATGCAATCAACGTAGCATTTAAATTCTCACATGCTTAAAATCAATCATTTTTCGCATGCAATCAACGTAGCATTTAAATTCTCACATGCTTAAAATCGGTCATTTTTCGCATGCAATCAACGTAGCATTTAAATTCTCACATGCTTAAAATCAATCATTTTTCGCATACAATCAACACAGCATCTAAAATCTCGTATGTGTAAAATCAATCATTTTTCACATACGATCATGTCATCACAAAAATTTCGTATGCGTAAAAACCAATCATTTTTCACATGCAAGTCAACTCAGCATTTAAAACTCGTATGCGTAAAATCCATCATTTTCCGTACACAATCAATTGTCATCATTTTTTTATCAAACTCAGCATCTCACTTTCGTATGCGTGAAATCCATCATTTCTCATATGCCATCAACTGTCATTTAAATTTTCGCACTCATAAAATTGCTTACTTATTTCTCAAGTTATCGCTAACACTCTCATTTTGTAGGTTTTAATTTCAAGCTTCGCTCGAAAGTACGCCTTTCGATTCCTTTTTATTTATTCGACGCTTTTCGTAAATATCAATCGTACGCATGATATATAGAACTGTTAGAATTAAAATCAACCCACATGAACAACGTGTTTAAAGACTCGCTTAAAATACTATGCTCATTGATAGCATGTTTTTATGCATGATTTTCTCTCCATTTTCTCCCCTTTTTAAGGCATGATTCCGCTAATTTACCCTTGTTTCCATTACTATTGCAGATTTAGGCCTAAAATGGGAGTTTATGCGAAAAGATGCATTTCTGGACCATTTTGTGCAGTTTTTGAGCTTCAAGACCCAGAGTCGAGGTCCCGAGTCCGAACCAGCGTTCAAGGTCCCGAATCGGATTCCCAGTTCGGGACCCCGAAGGGCAAAGGATGTCATTTCCACGTGTCATCCCACCTAAAACGCCCATGTGACTCCTCTGACACTGTTCCTGCGCTCTGCACTGATTACCAAACACCCACCGAACTGACCAGTTCAGCCTCGAGCTCAGTCCAGACCTGCCCAAAGCTGGAAAAATCAGACAGCTTTATGCTTTTCCAGCTTTGTGCTTTAAGGAACATGGATCCACTTTCTTAGGCTTTCAATTAATGCATTTTGTCCCTAGTTTTAGGCTGAAGATATTTTGTGCTTAAGGCTCTACTATATAAAGGGCATCTAGGATTAGTTTAGATCATCTTTTTTTTCTAGCTTTTAATCACTTAGCATAATTTAGAAGTAGCTTAGACTTCTCTCTAGTTTCTCTCTCTAGCCATTGTTAGCTTCTTCAACATTGCTGCCGAGCTATAAACGGAATTTTAGTAACAAGTTTTCTTCCCTTCATCTATTTATTTACTTGTTATGCTTTCTTTAATCGTTATTTGTTTATCCTTAAGTATGAGTAGCTAAATTCCTAGTTCTTGGCAAGGCTGATTCAAGGGTTGCAAGGGCAGATTCGAGGCCTTAATGTGCTTAATATATTCTTGATGCTGTATTTAACTATTCATCGATTTAATTACATCTTTGCATGATTTAATTTAAGGTCTGATCAACTGAGAATTATTTTGTGTAAATGCTGCCATTCATGTGATGAATACGAAAGGAAAATCGCATGAGTAAGTAGGCATCTATTTAGTCTTGACTGTGTCAAGGTGGTCTTGAATAGATAGGTTGGGTAGTTGATTAGGGCTGGGTCACGAGCCTGACAAACTGAGGGACTTTAGCTCTAGATCTGTCTTTTCTTAGCTTCATGGGCAGTTTGAGTATGGCTCTCTCGCATTCGTGCTTGGAGGGATGGCAAACTGTCAAGACTACCTCATATGTGGAAACGGGGGGTAGTTTCTCTTAAGAGAAAAGTAGGGGATATCCGAGGAATCTGGTCCCCATGTCATTTCTATGACATCTCGAATGGAATACCCTTGAGCTGATGACGATCTGGTCCCGAATGCAACCCAGAATGCCTTTGCCGAGAACACTTCCTCCATCTGATTATTCGTGCTTATTTCACTCTTGATCTATTTCACGCCTGCGTTGATACTTCTGCATCTGTTTCTGATTTGTTTTATTATTTCTGGAATTATTTGCTTACTTGCTTTATTTTATCATTCGGGACTCCCGAATTGACACCTCGGGACCCCGAATACTGCTTTCCTAGATAAAGATTGTTAGCTCCCAAAATCTGCCTTGGCCAACTCGTTTGGCCAAGAAAACCCCCCCCCCCAAGTGTTACCCTTTGTGCCTTTGTCCCCCGAATACATTCACGACCATAAATCAGTTTCTCACAATCCCTGTGTTCGACCCTGACTACCACTGTACACTTTATCTCTTGTGCACACACGTTTTCAGGCACTAAAAATTCTGTATTTGATTGACGATCAAATTGGCGCCGTTGCCGGGGATTGTTTCAAGACTGATTTATTTTTCTTGTTTGTATGACCAGGAGATCCGCACCCGAATTACTACCCCTTGATCACGAGCTAGGACGGACCGAAAGGGGACTTCGACGACTGGCACGAGGAAATTCCAACCCTTGCGTTCGGGACCTCGAACGTCTTTTTGACCTAGAAGACAATCCAGACCCCGAGGATCTTCCCCTTGATCACCCAGAAGGACCCGAAATGGATGACCACGGTCCCGTAGGAGATCGCGTTCCACCACTTCCCCCGCCAGTCCAGACCATCGATGATTTCAACGCTGCTCCCGAAGCACCAACCAGCTGCATTGTCTGGCCAGCAGTCCCGAATGACTGGGAACTCAAGTCTGCAACCATGCATCATCTGCCACTCTTTCGAGGATTGGCCAAGGAGAATCCACACCGCCACCTACAGCAGCTACACTCCATTTGCGACGCCATGAAGCCCCACAACGTTTCTGTTGAGCATGCCAAGCTTCGTGCCTTTATGTGGTCCCTCAAGGACGACGCCCTTGACTGGTTTTATGACTTGCAGCCGCAATCTATCAATTCGTGGGCCGAGATGTCTAAAGCTTTCACGGACAAATACTACCCCGTGTCCATAGCAATGGTGACCCGAAAGCAGCTCGTATCCATCCTCCAAAAGGATTCGGAAGATCTTGAGCAATACTATGAGCGGTTTAAAAAGATGCAAGCCCTATGCCCCTCGCATAATCTGTCCGAACATGCCCTCATGCAGTATTTCTGTGAAGGACTCAACGGTCGGGAGAAGGCCTTGTTGAACGCTGCCGCTAATGGATCCATCACTAGACTCACTCCAGCTGCTGCCAAGGCCACCATCGAACTCATGGCCAAGAACAACCTCCAGCTCAACAACTCCACTAGCGTTCAAGATGCACGCTCAGCTGCTATGGAGAATCAACTTGCAACCATCACGGGCATGTTGCAAAACATGGCTTCGGGACAGCCAGTCCAGGTCAAGGCCTGCCAGATTTGTCAATTTTCAGACCACCCAACAGATGCTTGCCCATTCATCCCCGATGAGATTCCAGTCAATGCAGCTGGAGGATTCAACGCCCCATATGGCCAACACCACAATCAAGGTTGGAAGCAACCTAACTATGGATGGAACAACAACCAGCAGGCCGGACCCAGCCATCAGTATGGCCAAAATCCATACGGAAATCACCCCCCTCCTTTCAACATGCAGGCCTTCAAGCCTAGGCCCAATTTTCAGAATTACCAGTACCAGAGGCAGCCTCCCCCAGACCAGAATTTCACCATGCCACCGCCCCCGAATGAGGACCCCTCCCCCGATAAAAAGAAAATCGCAGAACTGGAAAAACAGATTCGGACCCTCATGGCTGAAATGAAGGAAGTAAAAAATGGAGGGAGATTTCCAGGGCAAACGGAACCTAACCCGAAGCATGAAGCGTGTGCCATGAACCTCCGCAGTGGTCTCGAGATCCCTTCTCGTGTCCACCCAGATCCCGAAGCCAACATTGCTGTTCCTGGTCCCGAAACCAACAATACTGTACCACCACCCCCCGAACAAACAAATGACCAACCCAAGGAGTCCCGATTTGGCGACGCAGCACTTGATCACTTCTTCTCTAGCAAGAAATCCCGATGCAAGAAGAAGCAGCCCGTTGAGGAAGAATTCTCCCAAGAATTCATAAACAAAGTCTTCGAGCCCCCATTCCCCGAGCGATTGATAAAGAAAAAGAAAGAAAAGGAAGATCGGGACATCTTCGAAATGTTTAGCAAGGTCGTCATCAATATTCCGCTCCTCAAGGCCATCAAGAACATGCCCCGATATGCAAAGTTTCTAAAACAACTATGCACCAACAAGAATAAGTTTACCGAGGTGAATCGAATCAGTGTGGGAGCCAACTTGTCCGCCCATATCCAGCGCCGAATCCCGACCAAGTGCAAAGACCAGGGCATGTTCACGGTCCCGTGCAGGATCGGGACCATTGATATTGGGAACGCAATGTGCGATTTGGGAGCAGGAATTAATGTTATGCCCTTGACCATCTACAATAGCCTCGGACTCGGGCCCTTGAAGGAAACCACGCTGGTAATCCAACTTGCAGACCGTTCGGTGGTATATCCCAAAGGTATCATCACGGATGTTCTTGTCCAGGTTGGTGAATTCTTATTCCCGGCAGATTTCTATGTCCTCTCCATGGAAAATCCCACGAACACCAAGTCTTCGGATCTGCTCTTGGGACGTCCTTTCTTGGCTACTGCCCGTGCAAAGATTGACTGTTATGAGGCCTCGATATCCCTCGAGTTCGACGGGGAAATCATCCGTTTTAACATGCTGGACTCTATGAAGTACCCCCCCGAATTCTCAAGCATCAATTTTGTTGATATAATAGACCCCCTTGTGGAGGAAGTTACTGGGTTGAACTCTGTCGAGCCCTTGAAGCTGGTTCTTGACCATAGTCTCACCCCCGAATCTCTGCGAGAGATGACAGCTTCCATCGCGGTCCCTTCTGAATTAAGCACCGTTGCCGCAGCCCTTGAAGAAAATGTTTCCCTGATGGTTGAACCCCCGAGCGAGTCTCCTGAATGCGCAGATCATGTACGACTTCCTTCATCTCTGGAACAAGCCCCAGACCTGGAACTAAAGACGCTGCCCTCACACCTGAAGTATGCATACCTTGGGGAGGCAGAAACGCTCCCGGTCATAATCTCCAACAAATTAGAAGCAGAGCAAGAAGCTGAGCTAGTGAACCTCCTCCAGAGTTTTAAGAAGGCCATCGGTTGGACAATTGCCGACATCAAGGGCTTGTCACCATCCTTGTGTACTCACCGCATACATCTCGAAGAAGGCTCCAAGACAGTGAGACAGCCCCAAAGGCATTTGAACCCTCCCATGATGGAAGTAGTTAAGAAGGAGGTCCTGAAGCTACTCGATGCCGGAGTCATTTATCCCATTTCTGATTCCCCATGGGTCAGCCCAGTTCAGGTGGTCCCGAAGAAAACTGGCATCACAATCATTCCGGGTCCCGAGGGCCAGCCAATTCCCTCCCGAATCCAGAATGGCTGGCGTGTGTGCATTGACTATCGACGCCTGAATGAAGCCACCCGAAAAGACCATTTCCCACTTCCCTTCATAGATCAGATGTTGGAGCGCCTCGCGGGCAAAACGCATTACTGCTGCCTGGATGGGTATTCGGGATTCCACCAGATTCCAGTAGCCCTTGAAGATCAGGAGAAAACCACCTTCACGTGCCCCTTCGGGACCTTTGCTTACAGACGCATGCCCTTTGGGTTATGCAATGCCCCGGCCACATTCCAGAGGTGCATGGTCAGCATCTTTTCAGATTTTGTAGAAGAATGCATCGAGGTATTCATGGATGACTTCACGGTCTATGGTAACTCCTTTTCCGAATGCCTCTTGAATTTAAAGAAAATTCTGCAAAGGTGTATAGAAACTAACCTTGTTCTTAATTTCGAAAAATGTCATTTCATGGTTGACCAAGGACTAATCTTAGGCCATATCGTGTCCCGAAAGGGTATCGAAGTAGACAAGGCTAAAATCCAAGCTATCGAGACCTTGCCTTACCCCTCAAATATTCGAGATGTGCGTTCTTTTCTTGGACATGCAGGTTTTTATAGGAGGTTCATCAAGGATTTCTCCAAGATTGCCCAGCCAATGTGCCAATTACTACACAAGGATGTAGAATTTGTCTTTGATGACAAGTGCAAGAAGGCATTCGAGACCCTGAAAGCCAAGCTCATTTCTGCTCCCATCATTCGAGCCCCCGACTGGACGCTCCCATTCGAGATCATGTGTGACGCGAGCAACCAAGCCTTGGGAGCTGTTCTGGGCCAGAAGAAGGACAAGGAGACTTATGTCATTTATTATGCCTCCAAGTTGTTGGATCCCGCCCAGCAAAATTACACCACTACGGAAAAAGAACTCTTGGCCATTGTCTATGCCCTTGATAAGTTTCGGCAGTACCTCCTGGGCACAGAAGTGATAGTATACTCTGACCACTCCGCTCTTCGATGCCTGCTCAAGAAGACAGATGCGAAGCCTAGGCTTATCCGCTGGATTCTCCTGCTTCAAGAGTTCAACCTAGCCATCAAAGATAAAAAAGGGACCGAGAACTGCGTAGCTGATCATTTGAGTCGACTACCGCATCAAGAAGACGACTCCCAAGTAACCATTCGGGAGTCTTTCCCTGATGAGCATTTGTGCTTAGTTGACACGGCAAAGTACCCCTGGTTCACGGACATAGCTAACTATTGTGCCACTGGTGCGCTTCCAGTCGAGGCCTCGAGTGCAGAACACAACCGAATCCGCAAACAAGCCAAGTATTATGTCTGGGACAGCCCTTACCTATGGAAACATTGTTCAGATCAAATCGTTAGGCGCTGTGTCTCCACAGACGAGGTCCCGTCCATCCTCAAGTTCTGCCATTCAACAACGGAAGGGGGACATTTTGCTGCAAAGAAAACCGCACTCAAAGTCCTCGAGGCGGGTCTTTACTGGCCCTCCATCTTCAAGGACAGTTATTTATTTTGCGCAACGTGCCCTCGATGCCAAGCCATGGGAAACATCAGAGCCCGAAACCAAATGCCCTTGACTAGTATCATTGCGTGCGATATTTTCGACATTTGGGGCATTGACTTCATGGGACCGTTCCCAAATTCATTCGGGCATACGTATATTCTGCTTGCAGTAGATTATGTCTCCAAATGGATCGAAGCCAAGGCCACCAAAAATGACGATTCAAGGGTGGTTGCCGATTTCCTCAGGACACACATCTTTAACCGATTCGGGACCCCTCGAGCTCTCATCAGCGATCGGGGGACTCATTTCTGCAATCGAACAGTCGCTTCGCTACTTAACAAGTATGGGGTGACTCATCGAGTATCCACAGCTTACCACCCCCAAACCAATGGGCAAGCTGAGGTCTCGAATCGGGAGATCAAGGCTATCCTCGAAAAAACAGTGAACCAGTCAAGAAAAGATTGGAGTCTCAAGCTAGGGGACGCGCTTTGGGCCTACCGCACCGCATTCAAGACCCCGATCGGCATGACACCATATCGGTTGGTCTATGGCAAGCCGTGTCACCTTCCTGTCGAAATAGAACACAAGGCCTTTTGGGCACTCAAGAAAGTCAACATGGACTTGAACTTAGCGGGAAAGGAACGCTGTTTGCAAATTCAAGAGCTTGAAGAGCTTCGGGGGAACGCCTATGAGAATTCCATGATCTACAAGGACAAGACCAAAGCCCAGCACGACAAGCACCTCGTAGTCAAAAACTTCACCATTGGGCAGAAAGTTTTGCTCTACAACTCCAGACTACGGATTTTTTCGGGCAAGCTCAAGTCCAAATGGTCGGGACCATACCGAATAACCGCGGTATTTGATCATGGTGCTGTTGAGATCCAGAATTTGGACAACGGGGAGCCATTCAAGGTGAACGGTCATCGGTTGAAGCCCTTCTATGAGGGATTCAAGCCCTCAACTGCAGATGAAGCAAGGGTCGAGGACCCAACACTCAACACTCCCGAATGAGGACACGACATCCAGGCCTGGACGATAATCAAGGCCAAGTGTGGGGACAAGCCCCTGATTTCTAACCCCCTTCCTTTAATTTTCTTATCTCTTACTTCTGCACCCGACATCCTCTTTTCCATCTTCCCAAAACCCATTTCTTATCTTCCCTAGGTGATTTTAATTAGTTTTGTCCAGACTTATTCCTTTTGTCCATTGGTTTCTTTAGTTTCTTCTATTATTCGAGTCAACTCTAACTTTTCAAATTTTTTATGTGCACTTTTTATGTTACCTAGGAAAAAAAATTTTTTTTTTTCGTTGTCCTATCCCCCTTTCATTTAATTTTTATGTTCCCCTCTCTCCTTTATTTAATGCCTTGTCCCCTTCTTTATCACCCCCATTTAATTACCTCTGATTTTATTCTTATCTCTCCTCTCTCCAACATCCCAAAAGCTGATTTGCTTTCTCTGATTCCCGTACAGGTGTAAGCGCACGCTGCCCATGGCACTTAGCGCCCTCTCCCATCGCGCCACGTGGACAACGGAGGACGAAGCGTCAGTTCCCGCCTCTCTCTCCACGTTTCCACGCCTGCCACAACCTACTCACCCACGCCACCTAAACCGTCACCCTTCCACGTTACCCAACCGTTACCCAACCAAACCCTTTTCAGCTCTCCCAATCAAATCAAAACGCAGCTTTCCCTCTGCTTTCCCAACACAAAACCCTATTCCCTCCCTTATGGCACACACCAGCATTAACCTCAACAAAAATCCCTCCTCTCACTCTTCTACCCCCACCCCTACTCCTCTCTCCAACCCGAAACAGCCGCACACCATCACCTCCGACCACTCACCCGCCGCCACTGAACGGCTCGGATCCACATCCTCTGAGACCACCCTCAACCTAGACGAAGCCCCCCACACCATCCCTCTCCCAGACATGACCAGATCTGGCAAGGTTCGCCGTGTCCCACCAACCACCACCGCCGGTAGCAAGAAGAGAACGCCTCCCAGCCCGGTCAACTCCGTTCCCCTCGACGTTAAGCCTATCGGCTACGTCATTCCGTCCGACACCGACGGTGAGGAGGAACCCCAGTCCAGTTCTAGCCTCCGGGAAGCCCGGCGGGTGGAGAGAGAGAATGAGGAGCAATTCCCGTGGGATTCCGACGACCAGCGAGAGGAGGAGGACGACGGCGGACAAGACGGTGAAGAGGAGGTCGAGCTGACTGAGCGACCAGAAGCACAGGACGCCCAGGACCCCGAGCACACTGCTCCCGGTCCCGAGTACATTCCAGAGGGCCCAACTGAGGAGGTCACCAAGGAAGGAGAAGGGGAGATCGACCCACCCCAACCTCCCAGTCCACCCCCGAAACCGGCCAGGGGTAAGACCCGAGCCGCTAAGAACGCTCCCAAGCCCCCTGCACCCAAGGCTCAAGCCCCCAAACCTCCGGCCGCTAAGAAAAGGAAGGCCCCGGCCTCTTCCAAGGGCAAAGCGCCTGCTACTGAGACCCCCCGCAAATCCCAGCGCATCGAGACAGAGGATGAGGAGTTCGATTCCGCTCCGGGCTCTCGACCCAGTTACCTGGTAACGGCTAACCTTGAAACTTTCAATGAGCTTTTCATCTTTAACGATAAACCTTCCTTGGATAAGGTACATTTGATGAATTTTAAGGGAGTAGCCCCATGCCCTAAGTTAGATATGGAGTTCTATGATAAGATGGGTGTTGGGTCCCGAATTCGGGAGTATATCAGTGGTATCGGGTGGGAGAGTTTCTTTTATATGGATCAGCCTACTTATCTGGAACTCAGTTTGGAGTTCTTTGCTAGTTTTTGGTATAAGTTTGATCTGTTCAAGCCTAAGGGTGGGGTAGGTCCCGATTTGTCTGCGAAGGGTTGTGTGAATTTCAGGCTTGCAAGTAAATGGCACCCTCTGTCCCTCAACGACTTCAACGTTTATCTTGGTTTCGTCAGTCGTGAAGGGACTCAAGAGGCCGCCTATCAAAATGCTCTCACCACCGTTCCTGCTGAATTCAACAATCACAAAGCACTTCGGGAGCTCTCTGGCCAAGATGAGATCATCTTCGACTCTCGCAATACCAAAGCCCACTGCATTCAAGACCCGGCGCTCCGTATCCTGCAACGCTTCCTGTCCATTGCCCTCGCGGGTAAATTCGGGACCTCTGGACAGCTTGCCCAAACGGAGTTGTTCTTTCTCTGGGCCATGTACCACAAGAAACGGGTCAATCTTGGATACTGGATCGCCACCGCTGCTCATAACGTCGCCAATGCTCCCCAGGGTCGCTCTCCTGTTCTTGGATCAGTTGTCACCAGCTTGGCCTCAAAGCTTTACACTTCGACACTTCGGGAGCTCAATCTGTATCGACACCCGAGTTCCTTCAAGATCCTTGGATTCAAATCTTTGGACGCGATGGAATTTCTCTGTGTCATTAATGGTGTCTTGAGTTTCCATGCAGGTAACAAGGGTCGGATCGAAGGCAAGTATAGGTACCCAGACCTCTCCAAGCCGTCTGCTGCTCCCGAGCCTCCGTCTAGCAACGCCACCACTTCACCAGCCCCGAAACCCGCAGTTGACTCCCGAGTGCCCGACAACATTCCAGCTGACGACACCACGAACCAGCTCCTCCGCCTCATCCTGGACACCAATCTTGCAATCCTTCGAGAGATCCAGACTCAAGCGGACGTGCTGATTGCGATGCGCCGTCCTCGTCCTCCCCCATGATCCCGAACAATTTTAATCACTTTTGCCCCTGCGTGGGCTGGCTATCACTCTTGAACAATTTCCATTCCTGCTTTCACTTTAAACTGCTTTATCTTTTGTCTCCCTTCCGCATTGAGGACAATGCGCTGCCTAAGTGTGGGGAGGAGTTTAAACTGCTAGTATTTATTATGCATACTATAATTATATTCTAGTTTATTTTTCCTAAGTTTATGCATGTGTTAATTTCTAGTTTTTATTTTTTCGGATTTTTATCTTTATTTTGCTGCCTAGTTTTTGAAAACACCCCAATGATGGACACACACCTGACTTGTGCACATAGAATAAAAATGCTGTCTATAGTCAAGGTCCCGAATGTGATATCCCTTGCCTGTTATGCCTTATATCTGCTTCAAGACCTAGACACTAGTAGTCACGAATTAACACCTTGTGAGCATTTGAGCCTTCATGCCTATGTTTATTAATTGAGTGAATGCATGACTAGGTACTGGCTGGGTTTGAATAATATCCATGGGTATAGACACATTTAGACATAGGAAAGCAGCAAAAAGATTAGTCCTCGCATCGAATTGTTCTCTCTCATTTTTTTCTGTTCTCCCTTCCTGACCCCGAATCCCTTCTTGACCTTCCATTCTGACCACTTGAATTTTCTTTGATCTTTCTCTTGGCAGGTGAGCAATGTTGTTGGGAGCACTATCGAGGGCTAGACTAGACAAATGAAGCAGCAAAGGCAAAGTGTGGGGATCCCGCACAAATTCAAGACCTTGAATGCTGGCGCAAATTCGAGACCCCAAAGCTGAATTCAAGGGCAGACCAGAACGAAAAATCACTTCCCACCCACAGCAAAACACAAGTGTGGGGAAGTGAAATCAGAATATCAAGCCCCCGAAGAACAAGGTCTCGATCCTCAATTCAGATCTCTCTTTCTCTCTTCAAAAAAAAAAAAAAAAGAAAAAAGAAAAAAAAAGAAAAAGAAAAAAAAATTATAAAAAAAAAAAGAAAAAAGAAAAAAAAAAGAGGAGAGAGAAAAGAGCAAGACCAAACCTTGAAAGCCAAGAAGAGGAAAATCAGCAGCCAGCATCCATTCAAGGTCCCGAGCCTAGGTCCCGAATGAAGGCAAGGACCCCCCCTCGAAAAAGAAAAGCCTAGTCTAGCTTTCGCCCCAGCAACATTGTCTCACCATCTCGATTCCTTCTGCCAAGGGAGCGTTCCAGGTTTGAGTTGGTTTCACCACCTTCTCATTTCACAACCTTACTTTCCCTCTTCTCCACTTTATCTTCTCAATACGCTTCTTCCATTTCCTCTCATCAATTATTTTCTTTGTTTCCCCCTCTTGCCCTTGATGCGAAGTCTTTTGATTGCTAGATTGCCTATGCATGTGTCTAATGTACTCGGATTAACTTGCAAACTTGGTCTTGTGCCGCGTTTTTGCATACTTGAGTGTTTAAACACCTACCCTTGTTCATGAGCATGAGCGCAAACACGAATCTATGTGAGGACTGCTGGTATATAGGCTAATGTGGAAAAGTCTCTTCTCAAGGGTCGTTACCCTTCTGATTTGATGCAGGTGTATCTAGGCAAAGTCTGTTTTCATTCGGGGTCCCGAATCTTTTCAAGCATGCTTATTCTCTGTGCTATTGTTTGGTGTGTCTGTTCTGTTTTGGGACTGTTTTAAATTTTGTGAATGCTCGAGGGCGAGCATTGGGCAGTGTGGGGATTATTTGATAGCATGTTTTTATGCATGATTTTCTCTCCATTTTCTCCCCTTTTTAAGGCATGATTCCGCTAATTTACCCTTGTTTCCATTACTATTGCAGATTTAGGCCTAAAATGGGAGTTTATGCGAAAAGATGCATTTCTGGACCATTTTGTGCAGTTTTTGAGCTTCAAGACCCAGAGTCGAGGTCCCGAGTCCGAACCAGCGTTCAAGGTCCCGAATCGGATTCCCAGTTCGGGACCCCGAAGGGCAAAGGATGTCATTTCCACGTGTCATCCCACCTAAAACGCCCATGTGACTCCTCTGACACTGTTCCTGCGCTCTGCACTGATTACCAAACACCCACCGAACTGACCAGTTCAGCCTCGAGCTCAGTCCAGACCTGCCCAAAGCTGGAAAAATCAGACAGCTTTATGCTTTTCCAGCTTTGTGCTTTAAGGAACATGGATCCACTTTCTTAGGCTTTCAATTAATGCATTTTGTCCCTAGTTTTAGGCTGAAGATATTTTGTGCTTAAGGCTCTACTATATAAAGGGCATCTAGGATTAGTTTAGATCATCTTTTTTTTCTAGCTTTTAATCACTTAGCATAATTTAGAAGTAGCTTAGACTTCTCTCTAGTTTCTCTCTCTAGCCATTGTTAGCTTCTTCAACATTGCTGCCGAGCTATAAACGGAATTTTAGTAACAAGTTTTCTTCCCTTCATCTATTTATTTACTTGTTATGCTTTCTTTAATCGTTATTTGTTTATCCTTAAGTATGAGTAGCTAAATTCCTAGTTCTTGGCAAGGGTTGCTTCAAGGGTTGCAAGGGCAGATTCGAGGCCTTAATGTGCTTAATATATTCTTGATGCTGTATTTAACTATTCATCGATTTAATTACATCTTTGCATGATTTAATTTAAGGTCTGATCAACTGAGAATTATTTTGTGTAAATGCTGCCATTCATGTGATGAATACGAAAGGAAAATCGCATGAGTAAGTAGGCATCTATTTAGTCTTGACTGTGTCAAGGTGGTCTTGAATAGATAGGTTGGGTAGTTGATTAGGGCTGGGTCACGAGCCTGACAAACTGAGGGACTTTAGCTCTAGATCTGTCTTTTCTTAGCTTCATGGGCAGTTTGAGTATGGCTCTCTCGCATTCGTGCTTGGAGGGATGGCAAACTGTCAAGACTACCTCATATGTGGAAACGGGGGGTAGTTTCTCTTAAGAGAAAAGTAGGGGATATCCGAGGAATCTGGTCCCCATGTCATTTCTATGACATCTCGAATGGAATACCCTTGAGCTGATGACGATCTGGTCCCGAATGCAACCCAGAATGCCTTTGCCGAGAACACTTCCTCCATCTGATTATTCGTGCTTATTTCACTCTTGATCTATTTCACGCCTGCGTTGATACTTCTGCATCTGTTTCTGATTTGTTTTATTATTTCTGGAATTATTTGCTTACTTGCTTTATTTTATCATTCGGGACTCCCGAATTGACACCTCGGGACCCCGAATACTGCTTTCCTAGATAAAGATTGTTAGCTCCCAAAATCTGCCTTGGCCAACTCGTTTGGCCAAGAAAAACCCCCCCCAAGTGTTACCCTTTGTGCCTTTGTCCCCCGAATACATTCACGACCATAAATCAGTTTCTCACAATCCCTGTGTTCGACCCTGACTACCACTGTACACTTTATCTCTTGTGCACACACGTTTTCAGGCACTAAAAATTCTGTATTTGATTGACGATCACTCATGTGATTTTAAATTCTCGCATATATTGACTGCATGTACATGGGGACTTTCGATCCCACATCAATTTTTCCACTTCAAAATCAATCTTTTAAAGCTGTACTCTGTTAGCAATCCATGATAGAATCACGTAGTAAGTAACCTAATCATGCATGGCCCGATGATGACATAGAGGGTGCTCATTCATTCTTACAGAAAATTCAGTCCCATCACGTTACGGTCAAGAATAATTAATCGGTCTTGATAAACGGTAACCCCGTCCGAAAGACGATCAAACGGTAACCCCGTTCAACGATTAATTATTCCTAAACGTCACGATCATAAAAAAGACTAAAGTGACGATTCCTCTGAGGGCCCCCCTTTCAAAACAAAACGCATTTATCAAAACACCTTTAAAACACCTCTCTCATCAACCGGTAACCATTTTCGGATGTGACTCGGGTGCCTAACACCTTCCCGAGACCATAATACGACCCCGAACCTTTTGTCTGGGGTCCAGACCCCTTTTTTGTGCCTTTAGTTTTTTTACTTATTATATTTCCTATGCCATGACGATTAAGGTTCCCTAAACCTAGCAACCAAATTAGGGTGGCGACTTCATTGTTTGTTGCAAGGCGTCTGTTTACGCTGAGCATTGTAAGGTCCCAAATTTCGTTGCACACTCGCGAATTACTTTTTTTTTTGTGATTTTTGTGGGGCGCGACAGGAATAAAAATCTACCTCCGGGAGTGAAAATCCTATCCTTGTGATGACCGGGCTAACACAGACGGCTCACTAAGACGAGGCACGCCCCGGGGCCTCTAGGAGTGAAAATCCTATCCTTGTGACCGCTCTTGATCAGACAACTCACTAAGACGAGGCACGCCCCAGAGGAATAGAACTCCATCCTGGAAGTGAAAATCCTATCCTTGGGACGACCGCGCTAATACAAGCGTCTCATTAAGACGAGGCGCGCTCCAGGAAAGTGAGGAATCGATGCCCGGAAGTAAAAATCCTATCCTTGTGACGATCGCGCTAATACAAGCGTCTCACTAAGATGAGGCACGTTCCGGGTCGTTCGAGAGAAGTTGAAATAAATCGCAACATCCCAGCAAGTAACCAGATGGAAAATACCTGGTGAAGTCAACTGGTGGAGAAAGCGATAAGAGCAACACCAACATCACCCCGATACAGGCGGGTGAATGCCGGTTGATTTTTACCGTTGCATGTTATCTTACTGACATACTAAAGCAATAATTGAGAATGTGCAGGAAAATCATGGAAACATCGAAACAATAAAGAGATTGACGCCCGTGGAGGCGATAATACCACATGGTCCATTGTCAGGGCTCACAGGGCAAGAGAACTATTAACAGTAAACGCCTTGAGAGACACTGTCAATTATTCTCACACAAAGGATGTTTCTACATCTATCTACATGGCATTCCTTGTCGATGATAAGAAATATTTATATCAAGACAGTCTGAATATGGAAATCCTCGCTCGGGAAGTCGTCCCATTGATTATTTATCCCTTCAGGGGACTGGTGGCAAGTAACGCCTCTAGTATGATTCTCTTGATTTGAAGGTATATATGGTTATAGCGCCACGATATCCTCTCTCTCGTGAACATAGACCACACGCTACATATCGCGGGTAATATCTGTTACGCTACCTCATTGTCATGAGTTTTATCTTTTATCTTTTATCTGCTGAATAGTGGGCAGTGTTATTCTATCCTGGTGCGCATGTGTAGTCATGTCACGCTATTCTATTCTACTCTGGCACAAAATGCACATGCCTAGCCATGTCGCGATATCTTGCAGAATGCCCGTCATGCATATCTACAATTTAATAAGAGTGTATACTATCTCCACTGGAGTTCTACATTTTGCTGTGTTCCGGCAACCCTGCAGGCAACGTTCAGGTCTTCTCTAAATGTCAGTATCGACATCATTATCTTACCGTGAGAATTCGAAGAAAAAGAAACAGTATGAAGAAAATCAACCACAAAGGCAGTCAGCAAGCGAAATACATATATAATTGTTTAAAACCCCCAAAAGATTACAAAAGGTGGAAGGTTCCAAGAGCGAGAACGAAAAAGGGGAGACGATACCCAAAATTAAAAAAGGGTGGCAAAAACGCCTACAGTGGCGGTACCCCGCTATGTCCCTGTCCCTCCTGACGCTTTGACGTTGCCTTGTGAAAATTGTCATCTGTAAGGACCGTCGACTTCTCCAGAAAGGCTTGAGTAAGTTCCTCACCACGAAGCATCTCTTCCCCATGGAGATCCACGAAACAGTCAGACATAACGCTCGCGGTTATCTCGATATACCATTTGCGCTTCTCCGCTGATTCCTTCTCTAGCACGACATTTTTCTCCTTCTCATCCGCTAGTTCGGCGTTAAGCGATGCTACCTTAGTAGCTTCCCGCTCGGTAGCATCTTTCTGCTCTCTCAGCTCCTTTTTAGCGTCTGCTAAAGCTATCGCCAGACTCTGGCGCTCTCCCAAAAGCTTGTCTTTTTCTTCCCGCTCTTTAGTAAGCTCTTCAAAAACCCGGCGGTGGGCGTTATGCAGTTCGTTGAAGGAAGAAGTAAGGGAGTTAACCTTCCTTGTCATGTGCCGGACCCAGTAGTGAAAATTCTAGAAAGCAGCAAACATGTTGGAGCGTACTGAATCCACCTGCTCCTCGGGAGTCTTAGAGAGAAATGCGTCCTCCTCCTCCGGGATAATAACACATGAGAAGCCACTAAAGAAGAAAACCGAGAGGAACCACTAACCCCTGCAGCCGCAAACCCAACCCTACGCATATTACCCAGGTCGATTTGATGGGTAACGGGCCCAAACTCAGATAACAAACTCAAATCGGCCATGAGATAGGGCATCCCAATCTCTCCCTCAGAAATAGGGCACGACGGAGCACTCGAGGGAACAAAGTATAAAGTAGTCGGGGATGGAGGATGGCGAGAAGAGATGCTCATGCCAGGCCCAAAAGAATCACGAGGGTGGTAGCCTGGAAAATCGCCCTCCGTTAAGTCCCCAGTGAAGCCCATAACCTGGGAAACGGAAGGGGGAGGTGACGTGCCAAAGGAATTGGGACCCGGTAGCGCCCGCAGTCCCCAATGGATCAGAAGACTGACCACCATATAGCACCTCAGAAACAAAGGCGGCAATGTCCCCCTCTTGATCAATGGCGGTACCAGTCGGTAGGCTTAAGCCCCCCCCCCCCGGTCATGTCGTGCCTTCTTACAACTCGGTAAAAATATATGAGATAAGTTCATGTTATTTTCTGAGGACGCGGGGAGCAGAGGTAGTAGCAGTACACTACAGAGAGAAATATCGGGGGAAAATAAGAAGGGAGAAGGGAAAAATTATAAGATGCTAAAAAACGCAATGCGCGAGATAACGAAGATAGGAAAGAAAACGTACAACAGCAGTATCGTTAACCGGCACCTCGGAAGAAATCGCAACGTCAGAAGGAGGAGTAAGAGATGTGACGCATCTCCTCTTCTTTTTCTTCTTTCCAACAGGAGCCCTGGAAGAAGACGCCTGAATAGAAGTAACAGCGACAGTTGCGGTTGGAACAGAAATGGAAGCAACGACAACCCCCTCGCTGACCTAAGAAGAAGACACCTGAATCGGACTAACGGTCACAACAGGCGGTACAACAGTATTAATGGCCGCAGCGGCAACTTCCTCCCTTTCTCTTCTCTTCTGAGCCCTCCTCTCCTATCTCTTAACGCATTCAAGTTTCCAGCCGGGCTGAGGAACTGCACAATCGCGAGACAATGTTAGCGTTAGTACCCCCGAAGCAACAAGGAAAATGACAAAATACTCACTTTCAACACAAGCTCGAATGTCAACCCTGCATGCAACATCACGAGTATGAACGTGAACGTTCAACTCAAGAAGTTTGTCCAGCCAGTCTTGCTCAGGCAAAGAAAGAGGATGTCGCCTACCCCAAGCCCCATCTCGGATGTTATGATTAAAATCGGTCCTCCACCAAGGGCCAGGCAAATTGATAATAAAGAATCCTTCTTTCTAACCCTCGATGGAAGATTCGAGGTGTAGGAGCTTCTAGGTGAAAGGCTTTAATGAATCATCATCATAACATGGTGATATCGCTATCACACCCCTACGACTATATAATTAGAAAAGCGATTTAAGCAGTAAAAGGGAAGGAGAGGCGATTCCCTTGTGTTTACACAATTGTATAAATGCGTGAACACAACAATGCGCGTTAGGACTCAACTGGGCAGGGTTCAAATCAAGATCGACAAGTAATTGTTCCACTAATGGTTCAAGAGAAAAATGAAAACCATAGCTAAACATCTTGGCATACAAAATCCTACGGTTGTCGGGCAATTCACTATTAAGGTGGAGAGAATTGGGGGCAACATCAACCGAACAGCCCTTGGGAATGCGGGCATTACATTCACTCAACCTCTGTTGGAGCATGGCCGGAGAGGTGATATTGCTAACAATATTTTTGATCTTTTCCTCCCCAACAAACTTGGGCCGAAGGTCAGCTATAGAGAAAAAATAAAAAGATGAAGAAAGAAGTGATAGAGAAGAATAAAAGTACCTTTCCAAAGAGAAACTCAGAACACCCAGGCGATGAAGAGAAAAAATGTAAGACGGCTTGGGATGATATGCAGAAAACAAGATAGCAAAAGAAGAAAAAGAAGCATGTGACAGATTTTATAACCCTAGCGGTTAATCAAAATGACTGTTGTAACGGCCGTAGCGAGTGGCGCGTCGGGAGGAAAAAACACAAGCATTGAGTACAATCAAGGTACGTTTATGACCCATACTTCCCTCCTACATCAAAACCACCTCAGGTACGCTTAAAGATGATTCCTAATTAACTAGCACATTGCTGATTAAAGGGTTTACTAAAATTGATTGATGATCCATTAGAGGAAGACAACTCCAAACCTAGGATCCTCGGTTGTTAATCAGGACTAAATCAAATTAAACTTTCCCACTAGCTTCTCAGGGCTAGCTGTCTACTTCGATCCTCTTGGTCCGTAAATGGCCCAAGAAAGGGTTGCAGCAATCAAGAAGAATGACACTTGCGGGAATCAACTTAACTCTAGACAAGTCAGATCTAAAATCAAAAGGAAGCGCAATACAATTATAATGGAGATCAATTAAATGCAAATGTAAAGATTAACTAAGAACAATTAGATCTCATGCAAAACTCATTATCATACTTTAAACGCTTCTACTAGAAAAGATGTATCTAACTACTTATGCTCATGTTTGAAGAAAACAAAAGAAGTAATAGAATAAATTGAATCCTCTATTTATGTGAAGAAACAAAAGAGCAAGGTTTTAGAATTCGAAACATAAGTAAAAGCGCAAGAGAAGGGACGAAGACCCCTTCCTCAAAACCGTAGGGAGACTATATATAGTTTCCTCCCTCAATAATATCTCTAAAAAGAAATAAAATAAATCCTAATTAAACTACTTCCTCTTCGATTAGACATCTAAGAACTAAAATAAAGAAGGAATAATGCAACTCCAACTCTTCTGCGGATAAACTAGTAGGCGCAATCACATTAGACTTCAATCACCAAGTATCACTTGGAAGGTAGGATTCTCTGCTAGCCAAGAAGACTCCTTTTTGTCAAGAGACTGAACAAGAAAGGTGTTTGCTCCACTCTGCTTAGAAATAACTATTTTCTGCCTTTTTTTCACTCTTTGCTCTCTAAGACTGCTTTCTGCAAATAGCATGAAAATCATACTCATATCAGTAGAATCAACATTCAAAATGCATAAAAATAGGTGGTAAAACTACCACAAATTAAGTCTAATCACATATATGGGGACTCTGGAGGTCGTTTCGCCTTAATTTTTAAAATATCTTTTTCTTCCTATAAGAAAAAAAAAGACCTACTTCCTCTTCCCTATAAACCTTAGTCATCTTATTCATCCCTTATTTTTACGAGAAAATGCACTCTAGGTCCCCAATATTTTATAAAAATTTTGATTGAATCCCTAACATATTTTGAGGTTCAATAAAATCCATAACGTTTGTGTATAAGATTCAATTGGGTTCTTTCGTGACAAAACCTACTTAGCACATAATATTCCGTTAGTATATATTTTTCATATTTTTGGTAAGGACCCAACAAGTTTTTTTTTAAATATTTTTCCTACCTTTTTCTTTTATTTCCTTTTCTTTTTATCTTTTCCTTTTTTTTCTTAATATTTTGCTAATAATAAGTTAATTTTGGTATTAATGACCATAATAGATTAATTATTTACTAATTATTAAATTTTTATTTTATTATCCTAATTAAGTAAGTGAAATCATTAGTTTGTTTCGCAATACTTACGCTTAAATTGTTTGCTACTTTTTTTCAAAACTTTCCTGATTTTTTTCATAAAAAATTTCTTGTGTTAATTTGTTGGGTCTCATTTATTAGATAATATTAATAAAAAAATGACAGATAACAAAATACGTTAGGAACCCAATCAAACTTCTTGTAAAATGTTGAAAATCCTAAAATGTATTTTCCCTTATTTTTACCCTTCTATTTATCTTTTCCTCTTAGAGCTACGTAAGCACCATTTTAATTGCGTCTTCTTCCTCCTAATAGGGGTGTACAAAAACCGGACCGACCCGGAAATCAAATCAGAACCGGAAGATTTTGAACCGAACTGTTACTATTCGGTTCGGTCCGGTTCTATCCCAATTAGAACCGTAAATTTTCGGTTCGGTCCGGTTCTTCGAATCTGAAACTCATAAACCGAACCGTATAACCGAGAGAACTGGAAACTTTTATATATATAAATATACATATATGCATTCATATATGAAGTTAATGTTTTGCTTCAGTGGCAAAATCATTAGTAGGCTCCCTAATGGGAAGGGATTTAAATAGTATCCAATTCTTTCTTTTTTTTCATTTTGTGTGGGCTGGGCTCTGGCCTATTTCTTTATTTTTGTGTTTTATCTTTTTAATTATTTATTTGTAATAGTTAGCTAATAATTTGTTTAATTGTTTGTAATAGTTAGCTAATAATTTTTTAATTTATAATTAATTTAATGACTTTTTAAACAATATTTTATTGACATTTCATGTGAAATATAATATTTATATTTTATTCAATAAATTTATATATAAATTATTAAATAATATGATCAATGAATTTTATTATTAAGTATATGTAATAATGACTCCATATAGAAATTTACTTTCATTTTCTCAATCTTTACCATTCATACCAAATAAAAATAATGAGTCATTCAAACTTTTTTATTCTCATTTCTAGTGGTAGGATACTAAACACATTAAGATATACTCCATAATTCTCACTCCCTACCTCCATTGAATCCGTTTTTATTTTTTGTGATTCATTACAAGCAACCAAACAAATCGTAATAGTATCAAATGAAACATGCGTGTGAAATTGTATAATTGGATTTTTAAGAAAATATTAAGATATTTAATTAAGAGAAGAAAGAACTCTTAAGGAGTAGTGCTTTTATATATTATAAACTATAGATCAATTGAAAATAATTAAGTGAAAGATGATACTAATCTTGACTCATTGTATGAAAAATTAAAAACTAACTTTGGCTTCCATAGTAATTTAATATCATCTTTCACTTAAGGAAGTTATATAAGAACTATTATGAGGAAAAAATATTTTCTCCGTACTAAGAACTAAGAAATAGAAAATTTTAATCCTTTTTTTTCTTTTAAACTTAAGTAAAAGACCTTCTTTTTTCGTATTTTTTTATATTAAAATTAATTAAAAGAGTTTATTTAAAATTTTAAATAGAACATTTTATTAAGAAATAAATTATGTAAGAACATAAGTATAAGTAATTAACTATAGTATTGTTCAATGATAATTTTGAAGCTCTAAATGTAAGTGATCTAATCTTATCATCCTATGGAGCACGATTATACTTGAAAATTCTTCGTGTGTATATGTTAGGCTCGTAAGTCATATTTGATACTTTAATATTTATACTTACTCGATACTTCTTGACGTGTACTAAATATTTGTTCAACGTATTCATTACATTTCAATATTAATACTTATTATTTATTAATATTTAATCACTTTAAATTTTTATACTAAAATAGTAAAATGTAAAGATTTATCATTTAAAAAAAAGGCTTTTTAAAAAGATCAATTGATTATTTTTGTTAAGATATTCAATGTATTAGAAAAAAAAGAATAAATATAAAGAGAGTGCAACCACCACTTTTGTTGCACTAGTTTTTTGTTTAAAAAAAAAGAGAAAGAGTCAGGGGGATATTGAAGAGAAGCAGGAGAAAAACAAAAAAAACTACTTTTGTTTTAGTACCACATCGGTAGGAAAGATGGAAACATGGTGAGGAAGAGGTTATAAAAACACATGACCATATGGAATTTCTGTAGACGAGTGGGCTTCATAAAAGCTTATTGGGCCAAAGTATTATGGGTTGATAAAGTAAAAAAAAGAGTTAAATTTTTTTAAAAAAAAAAATAAACAGGTCAGAACTGCAACCGATCCGATCTGATCCGGAAAAATTAGGACTGAATCGTTAATATCCGGTTTGGTCTGGTTATGTCCCAATTATGATGAGGTACGGAATATTCCTAACGTTTATATTCGGTTTGGTCCGGTTTGGTTCAATAAAATTCCTAACGTTTATATTCGTTCTCCAATTGGGTCATTCCGTGACAAAAATATGATGAGGTAGGGAATATTCCGTTAGTATGTATTTATTTTAAAATTTTCGTCAAAAAATAGGACCCAGCAAGTTTATTTACACTACAAAAAAATTGGCGATCACCGAAGGACATTCTCCGTCGAAAATTTCGTCCGAATTTCGAAGGCCTAGTCGTCGAAATACATAGTTTTTTATCCCACAAATACTCTGCTGTTTTCTAGAGAAATGTCAATATTTTCGACGGCCACTCCGCCAAAAATATTGAGCGCCAAAGGAAAAAAGTTAGCGCCCCAACTTGGCGCTAAATTTTTTCGACTGAAATGGTTGTCGAAAGATTTTCGACGGAGAAGTCCGTCAAAATACAAGAATATTTTTGACGGACATAAGTGTCGAAAAGGGGCATGCATAGTTTTCGATGGAAAAAATCCATCGGAAATACATTAGTATTTTACATCATGCAAACTGAAAACTATTTTAAATGCATTAAGATGATTAAGTCAAAATTTTGTGCTAATTTTTTCTACATGTGTATTAAATGAAGATTACCATTTAAGTATATAAGATTTTACTCATACGAATTGAGTCTTTCCGATGGGTACGTCCGTCAGAAACTAATTTTTTTTTTAAATTAGATTCTTTGTATAATAGTTGTTATATTTAATTTTTTTATTATACAATGTAAATAAAAGGTTGAATAAACCATACAATTAATCAATATTAACTATACACCTCATTAATTAACTAATTATAAAATTAACAGTATGCAATTTACATTAATATATAGAGTATGAATTTATTTTAGAGATGTTGTTTAATAATTATATGCATAAATATGTCTATTGAAAGAGTAAATGGTATAATGAGTAACTAATACTTAATTCGAGCATCATATAATCTAGTAAGTTCATGTTGATGACTTAGTTCATTAATTTTTGTAAGTTCATGTTGATGGCTTACAAAAATTAGAGTCATTATATAAGCCATCAACATAAACTTACTAAAAGTTTTTAATTCGAGCAACGAATTTAGTAAACTCGTTAAGCTACTGGTTTTTTCTACATGTGTATTAAATGAAGATTAACATTTAAGTATACAAGATTTTAGTCATACGAATTGAGTCTTTCATGAGATGAGAAGTTTTAGCGTAAAATGTAATAATTATTATTATCATATTTTTGTGTAATTGGTAATTTTTTAAAACCACTTTATGTTTATACAATGTATTTTTTAAGTCAAATTAAATTACAATTTGGGAATACAATTAATTGCCTTATTGAAATTTTTGTAATTTTAAAAAAATAATAGTTTCCAACGGACAACATATATTTCGTCGACCGTTATCGTCAAAAATGGATTCCGTTTAGCGCTTAGGGTTGGTGTCCGTCGGAAGCTTCTTTTTTTTTTTAATTTGGATTCCTTGTATAATAGTTGTTATATTTAAATTATTTATTATACAATGTACATTTAAATAAAAGCTTGAATAACTCATACAATTAATCAATATTAATTAAATAACCCATTTAACTAATTTTAAAATTAACAATATACATACACAATAATGAGAAAATTACTTATGTTATTTTGTTTACTAATTCATACTATATATATATGACCCTGAAAAATTCCGAATTTTTGTTTCAACGTACGTGAAGGATTAATATACGTTGTGTAAAAAATTCAGACTTTTTCGAGGTCATATAGCTACATTCCGGACGCCTTGAAATACGCGCCGGAATAGTAAACGACGTTCTCTAAATAGATTCTACTACATATACTTATTGGCTTGATATTTAAAAATATGGGAAGTAAAATGAAAGATTTTGAAAACTATAATTTTTTTCATGTAACTTATTTTATTTTTTATTTTTTTATAAGCATTTTATTTTGGGAGATTGGGTTATTGACTTTCTGCAATTGATTTCTTGATTTTGGGAGATTGGGTAATTGCTTGTTGAAGGAATGGAAGAGTTTAATGATGATTTTCTGCAATTGATTATTGATTTCTTGATTTTGAGAG
This sequence comes from Viola odorata, assembly GCA_963691705.1. Lineage (NCBI taxonomy): Eukaryota > Viridiplantae > Streptophyta > Magnoliopsida > Malpighiales > Violaceae > Viola > Viola odorata. Next base: position 21,022,549 of record OY829542.1, read on the forward strand.
ATTGGGTATTTGATTTTCTACAATTGATTTCTTGATTTTAGGAGATTGGGTAATTGCTTGTTGAAGGAATGGAAGAGTTTAATGATGATTTTGGGATTTTCTGCAATTAATTTGCAGATTGTTGTTTATTTGTTGAAGATGGTTTGAAGGGCAAGAGTGACGAAGGGTAGCTTGGTAATCACCACCCACGAATAGTGTGGCCTTAATCATTATATATTCGCGACCGGAGGGAGTAATTCATTATATATTCCAACCGAAGGGAGTAATTCATTATATATTCCGGATCACTAAGCATGGTTAATTATAAGGTTCAGATATAAAAGTGAGATATAAACAAAAGAACTACTAGCCTTCTACCAGATACACTCTGATACGGGCATGAGAGGCCGAATCATATCACACTCACCAAAAAATGGTAGTGAAGAAAGCAGAAGGCACAGGATGAGACCCAAGAAACCATAGCTAAAGGAGTATCAAGAGTACTCTGAGAAAGAGTAGGAAAAGAATATAAATAAACTGTCATAGCGTATTTAAAGTGAGAATCGGAATTGCATTAAATAAAACTGACTAGCAATCGAAACAAATGACAAACAGTTACTGTTCAACAAATTTCTCAAATTTTAAGAAATTATGAGATATTTACTGAAACTTTTGAAACTATAAATATTGAATGAAATATTTTATAAATTATTAAATTTTTTATATAGTTTATTTTTCAAAATAAGATAAAACGTGGTTGTTATTGTGGGAGAATGAGTCCTTGGAATGAGATATAGGACTCACAAAGATCCAACCTGCATTTTTTCGTGGAATTTGCTGTTCTGCGTAATTTTTTTTGGCTTAAGGGCCGAATGGAAGATAAATAATACCTTGATAGGTTTTTGCACATATGGAATTAATTGGATTAATATCAAATGAGCTAGTATGTATTTCTAAGAAAGCAAGTTAAATTTCAAATTTAAATCTTCTAATTTACAGTTGTTATCGGTTAGTAGAACCGGCCAAAATGGTTTGTCATCGGAATGCCCAACATGTCATTTGCTAAAAAGCTAGAGGCGCTGCGCAACAATAAGGTTAGAATTATGGGCTCATTGCTATGCTTGACCAATCTATTCATTGACTGTGTCTGTTTTCGGATTGAATCTTCCCCCCACTTTGTATGTTCCAAAACCCCATACCCTACACCTTTTTTAATTCTCTTGCCGGCTACTTCCTCCTACATTCTAGCAACTCATTATTCAAATCGTGAAACCTAAGCTCATTTTTGAAATGGCCAAAAAATATTGTGAAAATAAATTAATAATTGTGAAATGTGAAGAAGTTAAGATCGCAACCAACAATACAACAATATAGCTAAGATGTCACCAATGTTCATGCATCATGTCACTTGTCAAGATGGCATGAACCTAGCTAGGGTCTGTTTGGCGTTCCGGTTCTGGTCCGAGAAGTACTTTGGAAAAAATTTTGTGGGAAAAGCGTATTTAAAGTGAGAATCGGAATTGAATTAAATAAAACTGACTAGCAATCGAAACAAATGACAAACAGTTACTGTTCAACATATTTACACATACAATGCAGATAAAGGCTTGTATAATGAAGAATGAGCTATCTAGGCATCTAGGTTAAATACTGGGTACTAAAATAGTAGCATTGCCAGTGTCTTTGGCAGTAAATATAAATGCTCTATTTTGCATTGGGGCAACTGCACAACACATGGACTGAAAACATGTGGTATGCTTATTAGAATATATCTATACAAAATTAATGAATCTCAGTACAAAGTATTGTATGCTCACAACAAAATTACCTTGTACCATACTACCACAACCATTTTAGTGGTTTGATAACATTCAATTAGATTTTAGGGCAACCAAAAAACAACAGAAAACCATTTTCAGGCACTGAAGCAACAGTAAAGCATTCCAAAGATGAAAATTAAGTGACATCACACATACCTGGAAAATAAATGTGATTGCAATTATACACATTGCCCATTTCACAAATTGAGCAACACCAACGTCCACACTTCCATCCTTTGACATCACAAACTTCCTCACAATCCAGTACTTGCCATCATGTGTTGTTGGGGAAGCGCACTAGTTTTTTGAATATTCATAGGGAATGATCTCCCTGTTGTTTTTTTGTGCCGGCGACCAAGGAAGAAACGACCATATCCGTGGACGAAACCTAACCATAAAAATTCCTTACACCCATAGTAAGCTTCGCATGCAATCACAGCACAAAAATTAAACCAAAATAGCCCTCAATTAATTCAAAAACAAATTTAAACTAATTAAACAAAAAGTCTGAAATTGGTTCGAACTTGCCACCGATTGAGTAAAATAAAACATTGTAAGTATTATATATATCAAATAGAATTTATTTGAAATCAAAACGGCTAATTATCATTGAAAACACGAACAAATCATTTTTTTTGAAAAATCAACAGAGAAGCGCTTAACAAGCCCAAAATTTATATTGCGATGCGAGATTTAGGACGAGATGTGAGACAAAATCAGACTCATCTCACATGATGCAATGAAGTCGCCACCCTATTTTTGTTTCTAGGTTTAGGGAACCTAATGTCATGGCATAAAAAATAAAAACTAAGATAAAATGAGTCTGAACCCGAGAACAGTGGTTCGGGGTCGTATTCTGGACTCGGGAAGGTGTTAGGCACCCGAGTCACATCGTAAAAAGGTTACCGAAGAAGGAGGTGTTTAATCATGCTTGGAAAAATAAAAAATCTTACTTTAGTGATCATGCCCAATAGATTAATAAAATTATAATAATTTCAAATATTCATGTATACATTCATGTGTATGAAAAAAAAGCTTGGAATAAATAAAAGGGCGAGAAACATTTACTTGTGAAGGGTATGGGCGGTTTTTACCCTTTTGATTGAGATTGTTGGGCATGGATAGACGTGTAAACACTTGATGATTTATGCGCGTAGAAATGATTAATTTGAGCAAGCGCGAATAAAATATCTAAGCAAGCATTCGAGAGATAATTAGTACGAGAACAAAAATAAATAAACAGTACAAAGGCGAAAATAAAATAAACAGTACAAGTGCGAAAATAAATAAAGAGTACAAGTGTGAATAATCACACGAAAAAATAACGACGGGTCAAAAAAATGAGCTTGGCCTACTGGGCCGAGAGTGGGCCCAGCAACTTGTTGTTGGGCCCACTGCTGAGCCAAGCCCAGCCCTGCTGATGGGCTGGTGGGATGAGACATCCCATTCTTCTCCTCCACGCGCTGGGCTAGAGGCCCAGCCATTCCTTCCACGCAGGCATGCGCCTTTGCTTGGGCCTGGCCTGGCCCAAGGCCATGTTTAAATGGAGAGAGCAGCGGGCTACTACCGGCGACGAGGGTCTGGCAAACGGTGACGTAATTGGATTTTTTTTATATCAACATGATCGTCACCTCGACATAAATTTAAACACGTAAAAAAAGAAATTGAATTTTAACAAAACAGCCACGAATTTAATTAAAATAGAAATTACAAAAAATATTGAAATTCGTCCAAATTAACTGGTAATTTTATGAGGCAAGGCTATGAGATTCATCTAGAAATTAAATAGAGTTGATTTGAAAGCTAAGAAAGCAATTAATTTCTTCAAAACACAACCAAATAATTTTTTTGTGAAATTTACAGAGAAAAGCTTCTTAAAAATGAAAGTTTAAAAAACTTGAGAGAGAGAGTGCCTCAACCTTTCATTGTGCAGCTAATGAGAGAGCTTTAGAGAGATTTTTGATTGTGTGTTGGTATCTAGAAAGCTTGGAGAAGCTGGCTATTTATAGGCAAAGGAACGCGTGGGACCGTGGCTTAGAGTTGAGCGTGGTCGTTGCCGGACTTGAAGCGCAAAGGTGGCACTGTGCGTGTTGGGACGACGCACGAGGAGGCAAAGCAGCAGCTTAGAAACCAAGGGTGATTTACTTGTGAGATTGAATGGAAGCTCCTGCAAACGAGGTGACGAGGCAGAGCAACAGTGGCCGAAGAGGGAGCTGGCAAGGCTAGCTAAATGTAGGAGAGAGAGCTGGAGGAGCAATTAATGCGACAATTGCGTGAAGGAAAGAAAAGAGGGAGCTGGCAATTCTGATTTGGGCGAGGGTAGTACTCGTAGTCCCTTGTGTTGGTGCTGGAAGTAAAGTCACGTCCGGGCGAGGGTAGTACTCGCAACCTTTCGTTGATGCAGAAAAGTAAATTGCTGAAAAACCTCTATGCAAAAAATATAAACTTGACATCCGAACGGAGACGCCGCAATTATCAGAAGTCGATGCAAGAAACGTAACTTGACATCCGAACGAGGACATCGCAATTGTCGGAAGTCGATGCAGAAAATATAAACTTGACATCCGAACGGGGACACCGCAATTATCAGAAGTCGATGCAGGAAACGTAACTTGACATTCGAACGAGGACACCGCAATTGTCGAAAGTCGATGCAGAAAATATAAACTTGACATCCGAACGGGGACACCGCAGTTGTCGGAAGTCGATGTAGAAAACATAAACTTGACATCCGAACGAGGACACCGCAGTTGTCGAAAGTCGATGCAGAAAATATAAACTTGACATCCGAACGGGGACACCGCAATTGTCGGAAGTCGATGCAGAAAACATAAGCTTGACATCCGAATGGGGGCACCGCAATTGTCAGAAGTCGATGCAGAAAATATAAACTTGGCATCCGAACGGGGACACCGCAATTGCCGGACACCGATGCTGGAAACGCAACTTGATAACCGAACGAAGACACCGCAATTGTCGGACACCGATGCTAGAAACGTAACTTGATATCCGAACGGGGACACCGCAATTGTCGGACATCGATGCAGGAAATGTAAACTTCAGCTCCAGCGAGGGTCGTACTCGTAGTCCGTCACTATTGATACTTGAGTGTTGTAATGCTTGGGTGTTGCGTGATGCTGATGTAGCTCTGATTCAACTATGCAAATTTAAATGTTTGAAAAAAAAGACATGTTGTGGGGACGTGACCTTCACAACGTGTAAAAAAACAGAATGTGGGGACGTGACCAATCACACCTTTTAAAAGACACATGTTGTGGGGACGTGGCCACTTACAACATTTAAAAAGACTCATGCTAAAGTCACTCTGGGAGGAGATGAAATGCTGGAAATGTAAATAAGGATTAGGGCGTACCGTTGCTCTGACGATTGTTGATTGTAATGTACCTTTGCTTGAATGTTGGGGATATTTGAAGATATGTCGTGGGGACATGACCAATCACAACATTTTAAAAGATAGGATGTGAGGGACATGACCTTTCACATCATTTAAAAATAGGATGTGCGAGACATGACCTTTCACATCATTTAAAACAGAGGTAATAGCATAAAGACCCCCTGTACTATTTTTTAAAACAGAAACCTCCCCTGTACTTCAAAAAGTCAAATTGACCTCCCCTGTACTATCGGTCAGAAGCATTTGCTTGGTCTCCGTCAGTCAAACTAACAGACCGTTAGTGTTGACCGTTGACTTTGAATAAAATATTCAGCAAAATTGTAAAAAATCCAAAAAAAATGTAAAAAATTTATAAAAAATGTAAAAATTCAATAAAAAAAATTTAAAAATTCCCAAAGAAATGTAAAAATTCAAAAAAATTGTAAAAAATCCAATTTTACATTTTTTTCTTAATTTTTAGATTAATTAACTTTTTTGATTTTTTTTTAATTTTACATTTTTTTCTGGATTTTTAGGTTACATAATTTTTTTATAGAATTTATACATTTTTTTGGGATTTTTTACAATTTTTTACATTTTTTATGGATTTTTTACATTTTTTTTACATTTTTTATGGATTTTTTACATTTTTTCTGAATATTTTAATCAAAGTCAACGGTCAAAAAGTGAAGTCTGTTAGTTTGACTGGTACAGACCAACGGAATGCTTCTGACCGATAGTACAGGGGAGGTCAATTTGATTTTTTGAAGTACAGGGGAGGTATCTGTTTTGAAAAATAGTACAGAGGGTCTTTATGCTATTACCTCTTTAAAACATGATATGAGGGTCATGACCTTTCACACCATTTAAAAACAGGATGCGAAGGACATGACCTCTCACACCATTTAAAAACAGGATTGAAAAGTGGGTGACCAAGTCACCGCACAAAAGGAGGTGGAAGTGAAGTAGTAGCGTACCTTCATCCCTAAAGATGATGTTTAGGTCATACTATTGGCCATCCTCAACATAAAAGATGTCTCCTCACCAAGAGCAGTCAAGGAGCGAATTAGGAAAGATTTTAAGATGGTTCTTCATCTGCCACGCCAAGCTGGCCTCTTTGCAAAAAAAAAAAACAAAATCAATGCATTTTTGCAAAGAACCAGTCTTAAGGTTCATTCCGAGCTCATCTTTCCTTGGCGATCTAACCGAATTCAGGAACAATTCAGTTGTTTCTAAGATGGGATCCATATAAAGAGACTGTGCGGTCACTTTCTAGTAAGGGGTAATGTACCTTTGCTTGAATGTTGGGGATATTTGAAGATATGTTGCGAGGACATGACCAATCACAATGTTTTAAAAGACAGGATGTGAGAGACATTACCTTTCACATCATTTTAAAAATAGGATATGAGAGACATGACCTTTCATATCATTTAAAAACAGGATGTGAGGGACATGACCTTTTACATCATTTAAAAACAAAATTGGAAAGTGGGTGACCAAGTCACCGCACAAAATTAGCTGGAAGTGAAGTATGAACGTACCTTCATTTGGATATTGATTGGATGGTGGGGGAGCGCGATCCAGCGCATGAAATTGATTAACATGCTCCATTCGGATATTGATTGGATGGTTAGCGGAGATTTCACTAAAGCATATCTGTATCCTACAAATAGGGAGGAAACAAACACGAAGTAGTAGTAGAAGAAAAAAAGGAGAGCAAATAATGAATGGGAAAAACAATGAGAACAAATCATATATGATGTATATGAAAGTATTCCCACACTACCCTAACGCTTGCCCCAAGCATTTTATCAAGGTGAAAATAACTTCCCTATCAAGAGAAGGTTCAACAAATTTATGCAATTCTAGAGAACATGTCATCCAATTTCTATCATATAAGCATGCTTGATACAAGCCTAAAAAAGTATCTACATTTTCCCTAAGAGATAATGACTTCAAAGACAAGACTTTTCCACAACATGTAGATGTAAACAATCCTCGCCAGATATTGGTGTTTGCGCTCACACTCAGAAATAAGGCTACGAATTTACACTCATAAAAATGCAACAAACATAGCAAAGAAGTCAAATTTGCAATGTCAATCCGAGTGAATAAACTTCAAATGAAGCTATCCACAACAAGTAAACGTAAATAATCCTCGCCAGATATTGGTGTTTGCGCTCACACTCAGAAATAAGGCTACGTGTTTACACTCATATAAATGCAACAAGCATAACACAGAGATCAGATTTGCAATGTCAATCCGAGTGAATAAACTTCAAATGAAGATAGGATGTGAGAGACATGACCTTTCATATCATTTAAAAACAGGATGTGAGGGACATGACCTTTTACATCATTTAAAAACAAAATTGGAAAGTGGGTGACCAAGTCACCGCACAAAATTAGCTGGAAGTGAAGTATGAACGTACCTTCATTTGGATATTGATTGGATGGTGGGGGAGCGCGATCCAGCGCATGAAATTGATTAACATGCTCCATTCGGATATTGATTGGATGGTTAGCGGAGATTTCACTAAAGCATATCTGTATCCTACAAATAGGGAGGAAACAAACACGAAGTAGTAGTAGAAGAAAAAAAGGAGAGCAAATGATGAATGGGAAAAACAATGAGAACAAATCATATATGATGTATATGAAAGTATTCCCACACTACCCTAAGGCTTGCCCCCAGCATTTTATCAGGGTGAAAATAACTTCCCTATCAAGAGAAGGTTCAACAAATTTATGCATTTCTAGAGAACATGTCATCCAATTTCTATCATATAATCATGCTTGATACAAGCCTAAAAATGCATCTGCATTTTGCCTAAGAGATAACGACCTCAAAGACAAGACTTTTCCACAACATGTAGACGTAAACAATCCTCGCCAGATATTGGTGTTTGCGCTCACACTCAGAAATAAGGCTACGTGTTTACACTCATAAAAATGCAACAAACATAGCACAGAGATCAGATTTGCAATGTCAATCCGAGTGAATAAACTTCAAATAAAGATAGGATGTGAGGGACATGACCTTTCATATCATTTAAAAACAGGATATGAGGGACATGACCTTTCACATCATTTAGAAACAAGATTGGAAAGTGGGTGACCAAGTCATCGCACAAAATGAGCTGGAACTGAAGTAGTAACGTACCTTCATTTGGATATTGATTGGATGGTGGGGGAGCGCGATCCAGCGCATGAAATTGATTGTGGAGTGGTAACGTGCGCCATTCGGATATTAATTGGATGGTTAGCGGAGATTTCACTTAAGCATATCTGTATCCTGCAAATAGGGAGTAAACAAAAGCAGTAGTAGATGAAAAAAAGGAGAGCAAATGATGAATGGGAAAAACAATAAGAATAAATCATATATGATGTATATGAAAGTATTCCCACACTACCCTAAGGCTTGCCCCCAGCATTTTATCAGGGTGAAAATAACTTCCCTATCAAGAGAAGGTTCAACAAATTTATGCATTTCTAGAGAACATGTCATCCAATTTCTATCATATAAGCATGCTTGATACAAGCCTAAAAAAGCATCTGCATTTTGCCTAGGAGATAACGACCTCAAAGACAAAACTTTTCCACAACATGTAGACGTAAACAATCCTCGCCAGATATTGGTATTTGCGCTCACACTCAGAAATAAGGCTACGTGTTTACCCTCATAAAAATGCAACAAACATAGCACAGAGATCAGATTTGCAAAGTCAATCCGAGTGAATGAACTTCAAATGAAGATAGGATGTGAGGGACATGACCTTTCATATCATTTAAAAACAGAATGTGAGGGACATGACCATTCACATCATTTAAAAATTAGATTGGAAAGTGGGTGACCAAGTCACCGCACAAAATCAGCTCGAACTGAAGTAGTAATGTACCTTCATTTGGATATTGATTGGAAGGTGGGGGAGCGCGATCCAGTGCATGAAATTGATTGTGGAGTGGTAACGTGCTCCATTCGGATATTGATTAGATGGTTAGCGGAGATTTCACTAAAGCATATCTGTATCCTGCAAATAGGGAAGAAACAAGCACGAAGCAGTAGTAGATGGAAAAAAGGAGAGCAAATGATGAATGTGAAAAATAATGAGAACAAATAATATATAATGTATATGAAAGTATTCCCACACTACCCTAAAGCTTGCCCCAAGCATTTTATCAAGGTGAAAATAACTTCCCTATCAAGAGAAGGTTCAACAAATTTATGCAATTCTAGAGAACATGTCATCCAATTTCTATCATATAAGCATGCTTGATACAAGCCTAAAAAAGTATCTGCATTTTCCCTAAGAGATAACGACCTCAAAGACAAGACTTTTCCACAACATGTAGATGTAAACAATCCTCGCCAGATATTGGTGTTTGCGCTCACACTCAGAAATAAGGCTACGAATTTACACTCATAAAAATGCAACAAACATAACACAGAGGTCAAATTTGCAATGTCAATCCGAGTGAATAAACTTCAAATGAAGATATCCACAACAAGTAAACGTAAATAATCCTCGCCAGATATTGGTGTTTGCGCTCACACTCAGAAATAAGGCTACGTGTTTACACTCATAAAAATGCAACAAACATAGCACAGAGATCAGATTTGCAATGTCAATCAGAGTGAATAAACTTCAAATGAAGATAGGATGTGAGAGACATGACCTTTCATATCATTTAAAAACAGAATGTGAGGGACATGACCTTTCACATCATTTAAAAACAAGATTGGAAAGTGGGTGACCAAATCACTGCACAAAATGAGCTAGAACTGAAGTAGTAATGTACCTTCATTTGGATGGTGGGGGAGCACGATCCAGCGCATGAAATTGATTGTTGAGTGGTAACGTGCTCTATTCGGAGATTGATTGGATGGTTAACGGAGATATCACTGAAGTATATCTGTATCCTGCAAATAGGGAGGAATCAAACACGAAGCAGTAGTAGATGAAAAAAAGGAAAGCAAATGATGAATGGGAAAAACAATGAGAACAAATCATATATGATGTATATGAAAGTATTCCCACACTACCCTAAGGCTTGCCCCCAGCATTTTATCAGGGTGAAAATAACTTCCCTATCAAGAGAGAGTTCAACAAATTTATGCATTTCTAGAGAACATGTCATCCAATTTCTATCATATAAGCATGCTTGATACAAGCCTAAAAAATCATCTGCATTTGCCTAGGAGATAACGACCTCAAAGACAAGACTTTTTCACAACATGTAGACGTAAACAATCCTTGCCAGATATTGGTGTTTGCGCTCGCACTCAGAAATAAGGCTACGTGTTTACAATCATAAAAATGCAACAAACATAGCATAGAGATCAGATTTGCAATGTCAATCCGAGTTAATAAACTTCAAATGCAGATAGGATGTGAGGGACATGACCTTTCATATCATTTAAAAACAGGATGTGAAGAACATGACCTTTCACATCATTTAAAAACAAGATTGGAAAGTGGGTGACCAAGTCACCGCACAAAATGAGCTGGAACTGAAGTAGTAACGTACCTTCATTTGGATGGTGGGGGAGCACGATCCAGCGCATGAAATTGATTGTTGAGTGGTAACGTGCTCCATTCGGATATTGATTGGATGGTTAGCGGAGATTTCACAGAAGCATATATGAATCCTGCAAATAGGGAAGAAACAAACTCAAAGCAGTAGTAGATGAAAAAAAGGAGAGCAAATAATGAATGGGAAAAATAATGAGAACAAATCATATATGATGTATATGAAAGTATTCCCACACTACCCTAAGGCTTGCCCCCAGCATTTTATCAGGGTGAAAATAACTTCCATATCAAGAGAAGGTTCAATAAATTTATGCATTTCTAGAGAACATGTCATCCAATTTCTATCATATAACCATGCTTGATACAAAAAAGCATATGCATTTTGCCTAGGAGATAACGACCTCAAAGACAAGACTTTTCCACAACATGTAAACGTAAACAATCCTCGCCAGATATTGGTGTTTGCGCTCACACTCAGAAATAAGGCTACTTATTTACACTCAAAAAAATGCAACAAACATAGCACAGAGATCACATTTGCAATGTCAATCCGAGTGAATAAATTTCAAATGAAGATAGGATGTGAGAGACATGACCTTTCATATCATTTAAAAACAAGATTAGAAAGTGGGTGACAAATCACCGGACAAAATGACCTAGAACTGAAGTAGTAACGTACCTTTATTTGGATATTGATTGGATGGTGGGGGAGCGCGATCCAGCGCATAAAATTAATTGTGGAGTGGTAACGTGCTCCATTCGGATATTGATTGGATGGTTAGCGGAGATTTCAGTGAAGCATATCTATATCCTACAAATACGGAGGAAACAAACACGAAGCAATAGGAAAAACAATGAGAACAAATCATATATAATGTATATGAAAGTATTACCACACAACCCTAAGGCTTGCCCCCAGCATTTTATCAGGGTGAAAATAACTTCCCTATCAAGAGAAGGTTCAACAAATCTATGCATTTATAGAGAACATGTCATCCAATTTCTATCATATAAGCATGCTTGATACAAGCCTAAAAAAGCATCTGCATTTTGCCTAGGAGATAACGACCTCAAAGACAAGACTTTTCCACACCATGTAAACGTAAACAATCCTCGCCAGATATTGGTGTTTGCGCTCACACTCAGAAATAAGGCTACGTGTTTGAACTCATAAAAATGCAACAAACATAGCACAGAGATCAGATTTGCAATGTCAATCCGAGTGAATAAACTTCAAATGAAGATAGGATGCGAGGGACATGACCTTTCATATCATTTAAAAATAGGATGTGAGGAACATGACCTTTCACATCATTTAAAAACAAGATTGGAAAGTGGGTGACCAAGTCACCGCACAAATTGAGCTGGAACAGAAGTAGTAATATACCTTCATTTGGATATTGATTGGATGGTGGGGGAGCGCGATCCAGCGCATGAAATTGATTGTGGAGTGGTAACGTGCTCTATTCGGATATTGATTGGATGGTTAGCGGAGATTTAACTAAAGCATATATATATCCTGCAAATAGGGAGGAAACAAACTCGAATCAGTAGTAGATGAAAAAAAGGAGAGCAAATGATGAATGGGAAAAATAATGAGAACAAATCATATATGATGTATATGAAAGTATTCCCACACTACCCTAAGGCTTGCCCCCAGCATTTTATCCGGGTGAAAATAACTTCCCTATCAAGAGAAGGTTAAATAAATTTATGCATTTCTAGAGAACATGTCATCCAATTTCTATCATATAAGCATGCTTGATACAAGCCTAAATAAGCATCTGCATTTTGCCTAGGAGATAACGACCTCAAATACAAGACTTTTCCACAACATGTAAACGTAAACAATCCTCGCCAGATATTGGTGTTTGCCCTTAACACTCAGAAATAAGGCTACGTGTTTACACTGATAAAAATGCAACAAACATAGCACAAAGATCACATTTGCAATGTCAATCCGAGTTAATAAATTTCAAATGAAGATAGGATGTGAGGGACATGACCTTTCATATCATTTAAAAACAAGATTGGAAAGTGGGTGACAAATCACCGCACAAAATGACCTAGAACTGAAGTAGTAACGTACCTTTATTTGGATATTGATTGGATGGTGGGGGAGCGCGATCCAGCGCATAAAATTAATTGTGGAGTGGTAACGTGCTCCATTCGGATATTGATTGGATGGTTAGCGGAGATTTCACTGAAGCATATCTATATCCTACAAATACGGAGGAAACAAACACGAAGCAATAGTCGATGAAAAAAAGGAGAGCAAATGATGAATGGGAAAAACAATGAGAACAAATCATATATAATGTATATGAAAGTATTCCCACACTACCCTAAGGCTTGCCCCCAGCATTTTATCAGGGTGAACATAACTTCCCTATCAAGAGAAGGTTCAACAAATATATGCATTTATAGAGAACATGTCATCCAATTTCTATCATATAAGCATGCTTGATACAAGCCTAAAAAAGCATCTGCATTTTGCCTAGGAGATAACGACCTTAAAGACAAGACATTTCCACAACATGTAAACGTAAACAATCCTCGCCAGATATTGGTGTTTGCGCTCACACTCAGAAATAAGGCTATGTGTTTACACTCATAAAAATGCAACAAACATAGCACAGAGATCAGATTTGCAATGTAAATCCGAGTGAATAAACTTCAAATGAAGATAGGATGTGAGGGACATGACCTTTCATATCATTTAAAAATAGGATGTAAGGGACATGACCTTTCATATCATTTAAAAACAAGATTGGAAAGTGGGTGACCAAATCACCGCACAAAATGACCTAGAACTGAAGTAGTAGCGTACCTTCATTTGGATATTGATTGGATGGTGGGGGAGCGCGATCCAGCGCATGAAATTGATTGTGGAGTGGTAACGTGCTCTATTCGGAGATTGATTGGATGGTTAGCGGAGATTTCACTGAAGTATATCTGTATCCTGCAAATAGGGAGGAATCAAACACGAAGCAGTAGTAGATGAAAAAAAGGAGAGCAAATGATGAATGGGAAAAACAATGAGAATAAATCATATATGATGTATATGAAAGTATTCCCACACTACCCTAAGGCTTGCCCCCAGAATTTTATCAGGGTAAAAATAACTTCCATATCAAGAGAAGGTTCAATAAATTTATGCATTTCTAGAGAACATGTCATCCAATTTCTATCATATAACCATGCTTGATACAAAAAAGCATATGCAATTTGCGTAGGAGATAACGACCTCAAAGACAAGACTTTTCCACAACATGTAAACGTAAACAATCCTCGCCAGATATTGGTGTTTGCGCTCACATAGCACAGAGATCACATTTGCAATGTCAATCCGAGTGAATAAATTTCAAATGAAGATAGGATGTGAGGGACATGACCTTTTATATCATTTAAAAACAAGATTGGAAAGTGGGTGACCAAATCACCGCACAAAATGACCTAGAACTGAAGTAGTAGCGTACCTTCATTTGGATATTGATTGGATGGTGGGGGAGCGCGATCCAGCGCATGAAATTGATTGTGGAGTGGTAACGTGCTCTATTCGGAGATTGATTGGATGGTTAGCGGAGATTTCACTGAAGTATATTTGTATCCTGCAAATAGGGAGGAATCAAACACGAAGCAGTAGTAGATGAAAAAAAGGAGAGCAAATGATGAATGGGAAAAACAATGAGAACAAATCATATATGATGTATATGAAAGTATTCCCACACTACCCTAAGGCTTGCCCCAACATTTTATCAAGGTGAAAATAACTTCCCTATCAAGAGAAGGTTCAACAAATTTATGAAATTCTACAGAACATGTCATCCAATTTCTATCATATAAGCATGCTTGATACAAGCCTAAAAAAGCATCTGCATTTTGCCTAGGAGATAACGACCTCAAATACAAGACTTTTCCACAACATGTAAACGTAAACAATCCTCGCCAGATATTGGTGTTTGCCCTAACACTCAGAAATAAGGCTACGTGTTTACACTCATAAAAATGCAACAAACATAGCACAGAGATCAGATTTGCAATGTCAATCCGAGTGAATAAACTTCAGATGAAGATAGGATGTGAGGAACATGACCTTTCATATCATTTAAAAACAGATTGTGAGGGACATGACCTTTCACATCATTTAAAAATAAGATTGAAAAGTGGGTGACCAAGTCACCGCACAAAATCAGCTGGAACTGAAGTAGTAACGTACCTTCATTTGGATATTGATTGGATGGTGGGGGAGCGCGATTCAGCGCATGAAATTGATTGTGGAGTGGTAACGTGCTCCATTCGGATATTGATTGGATGGTTAGCGGAGATTTCACTGAAGCATATATGTATCCTGCAAATAGGGTGGAAACAAACTCGAAGCAGTAGTAGATGAAAAAAAGGAGAGCAAATGATGAATGGGAAAAACAATGAGAACAAATCATATATGATGTATATGAAAGTATTCCCACATTACCCTAAGGCTTGCCCCCAGCATTTTATCAGGGTGAAAATAACTTCCCTATCAAGAGAAGATTCAGTAAATTTATGCATTTCTAGAGAACATGTCATCAAATTTCTATCATATAAACATGCTTGATACAAGCCTAAAAAAGCATCTGCATTTTGCGTGAGATAACGACCTCAAAGACAAAACTTTTCCACAACATGTAAACGTAAACATTTCTCACCAGATATTGGTGTTTGCGCTCACACTCAGAAATAAGGCTACGTGTTTACACTCATAAAAATGCAACAAACATAGCACAGAGATCAGATTTGCAATGTCAATCCGAGTGAATAAATTTCAAATGAAGATAGGATGTGAGGGACATGACCTTTCATATCATTTAAAAACAAGATTGGAAAGTGGGTGATAAATCACCGCACAAAATGACCTAGAACTGAAGTAGTAACGTACCTTTATTTGGATATTGATTGGATGGTGGGGGAGCGCGATCCAACGCATGAAATTAATTGTGGAGTGGTAACGTGCTCCATTCGGATATTGATTGGATGGTTAGCGGAGATTTCACTGAAGCATATCTATATCCTACAAATAGGGAGGAAACAAACACGAAGCAATACTAGATGAAAAACGGAGAGCAAATGATGAATGGGAAAAACAATGAGAACAAATCATATATAATGTATATGAAAGTATTCCCACACTACCCTAAGGCTTGCCCCCAGCATTTTATCAGGGTGAGAATAACTTCCCTTTCAAGAGAAGGTTCAACAAATTTATGTATTTCTAGAGAACATGTCATCCAATTTCTATGAATAAGCATGCTTGATACAAGCCTAAAAAAGCATCTGCATTTTGCCTAGGAGATAACGACCTTAAAGACAAGACTTTTCCACAACATGTAAACGTAAACAATCCTCGCCAGATATTGGTGTTTGCGCTCACACTCAGAAATAAGGCTACGTGTTTACACTCATAAAAATGCAACAAACATAGCACAGAGATCAGATTTGCAATGTAAATCCGAGTGAATAAACTTCAAATGAAGATAGGATGTGAGGGACATGACCTTTCATATCATTTAAAAACAGGATGTAAGGGACATGACCTTTCATATCATTTAAAAACAGGATGTAAGGGACATGACCTTTCATTTCATTTAAAAACAAGATTGGAAAGTGGGTGACCATATCACCGCACAAAATGACCTAAAACTGAAGTAGTAACGTACCTTCATTTGGATATTGATTGGATGGAGGGGGAGCGCAATCCAGCGCATGAAATTGATTGTGGAGTGGTAACGTGCTCTATTCGGAGATTGATTGGATGGTTAGCGGAGATTTCACTGAAGTATATCTGTATCCTGCAAATAGGGAGGAATCAAACACGAAGCCGTAGTAGATGAAAAAAAGGAGAGCAAATGATGAATGGGAAAAACAATGAGAACAAATCATATATGATGTATATGAAAGTATTCCCACACTACCCTAAGCCTTGCCCCAAGCATTTTATCAAGGTGAAAATAACTTCCCTATCAAGAGAAGGTTCAACAAATTTATGAAATTCTACAGAACATGTCATCCAATTTCTATCATATAAGCATGCTTGATACAAGCCTAAAAAAGCATCTGCATTTTGCCTAGGAGATAACGACCTTAAAGACAAGACTTTTCCACAACATGTAAACGTAAACAATCCTCGCCAGATATTGGTGTTTGCGCTCACACTCAGAAATAAGGCTACGTGTTTACACTCATAAAAATACAACAAACATAGCATAGAGATCAGATTTGCAAAGTAAATCCGAGTGAATAAACTTCAAATGAAGATAGGATGTGAGGGACATGACCTTTCATATCATGTAAAAACAAGATTGGAAAGTGGGTGACCAAATCACCGCACAAAATGACCTAGAACTGAAGTAGTAGCGTACCTTCATTTGGATATTGATTGGATGGTGGGGGAGCGCGATCCAGCGCATGAAATTGATTGTGGAGTGGTAACGTGCTCTATTCGGAGATTGATTGGATGGTTAGCGGAGATTTCACTGAAGTATATTTGTATCCTGCAAATAGGGAGGAATCAAACACGAAGCAGTAGTAGATGAAAAAAAGGAGAGCAAATGATGAATGGGAAAAACAATGAGAACAAATCATATATGATGTATATGAAAGTATTCCCACACTACCCTAAGGCTTGCCCCAAGCATTTTATCAAGGTGAAAATAACTTCCCTATCAAGAGAAGGTTCAACAAATTTATGAAATTCTACAGAACATGTCATCCAATTTCTATCATATAAGCATGCTTGATACAAGCCTAAAAAAGCATCTGCATTTTGCCTAGGAGATAACGACCTCAAATACAAGACTTTTCCACAACATGTAAACGTAAATAATCCTCGCCAGATATTGGTGTTTGCCCTAACACTCAGAAATAAGGCTACGTGTTTACACTCATAAAAATGCAACAAACATAGCACAGAGATCAGATTTGCAATATCAATCCGAGTGAATAAACTTCAGATGAAGATAGGATGTGAGGAACATGACCTTTCATATCATTTAAAAACAGATTGTGAGGGACATGACCTTTCACATCATTTAAAAATAAGATTGAAAAGTGGGTGACCAAGTCACCGCACAAAATCAGCTGGAACTGAAGTAGTAACGTACCTTCATTTGGATATTGATTGGATGGTGGGGGAGCGCGATTCAGCGCATGAAATTGATTGTGGAGTGGTAACGTGCTCCATTCGGATATTGATTGGATGGTTAGCGGAGATTTCACTGAAGTATATCTGTATCCTGCAAATAGGGAGGAATCAAACACGAAGCCGTAGTAGATGAAAAAAAGGAGAGCAAATGATGAATGGGAAAAACAATGAGAACAAATCATATATGATGTATATGAAAGTATTCCCACACTACCCTAAGGCTTGCCCCCAGCATTTTATCAGGGTGAAAATAACTTCCCTATCGAGAGAGAGTTCAACAAATTTATGCATTTCTAGAGAACATGTCATCCAATTTCTATCATATAAGCATGCTTGATACAAGCCTAAAAAAGCATCTGCATTTGCCTAGGAGATAACGACCTCAAAGACAAGTATTTTCCACAACATGTAGACGTAAACAATTCTCGCCAGATATTGGTGTTTGCGCTCGCACTCAGAAATAAGGCTACGTGTTTACAATCATAAAAATGCAACAAACATAGCATAGAGATCAGATTTGCAATGTCAATCCGAGTGAATAAACTTCAAATGCATATAGGATGTGAGGGACATGACCTTTCATATCATTTAAAAACAGGATGTGAAGAACATGACCTTTCACATCATTTAAAAACAAGGTTGGAAAGTGGGTGACCAAGTCACCGCACAAAATGAACTGGAACTGAAGTACTAACGTACCTTCATTTGGATATTGATTGGATGGTGGGGGAGCGCGATCCAGCGCATGAAATTGATTGTGGAGTGGTAACGTGCTCCATTCGGATATTGATTGGGTGGTTAGCGGAGATTTCACTGAAGCATATATGTATCCTGCAAATAGGGAGGAAACAAACTCGAAGCAGTAGTAGATGAAAAAAAGGAGAGCAAATGATGAATGGGAAAAACAATGAGAACAAATCATATATGATGTATATGAAAGTATTCCCACACTACCCTAAGGCTTGCCCCCAGCATTTTATCAGGGTAAAAATAACTTCCATATCAAGAGAAGGTTCAATAAATTTATGCATTTCTAGAGAACATGTCATCCAATTTCTATCATATAACCATGCTTGATACAAAAAAGCATATGCATTTTGCCTAGGAGATAACGACCTCAAAGACAAGACTTTTCCACAACATGTAAACGTAAACAATCCTCGCCAGATATTGGTGTTTGCGCTCACACTCAGAAATAAGGCTACTTATTTACACTCATAAAAATGCAACAAAGATAGCACAGAGATCACATTTGCAATGTCAATCCGAGTGAATAAATTTCAAATGAAGATAGGATGTGAGGGACATGACCTTTCATATCATTTAAAAACAAGATTGGAAAGTGGGTGACAAATCACCGCACAAAATGACCTATAACTGAAGTAGTAACGTACCTTTATTTGAATATTGATTGGATGGTGGGGGAGCGCGATCCAGCGCATGAAATTAATTGTGGAGTGGTAACGTGCTCCATTCGGATATTGATTGGATGGTTAGCGGAGATTTCACTGAAGCATATATATATCCTACAAATAGGGAGGAAACAAACACGAAGCAATAGTAGATGAAAAAAAGGAGAGCAAATAATGAATGGGAAAAACAATGAGAACAAATCATATATAATGTATATGAATGTATTCCCACACTACCCTAAGGTTTGCCCCCATCATTTTATCAGGGTGAAAATATCTTCCCTATCAAGAGAAGGTTCAACAAATTTATGCATTTATAGAGAACATGTCATCCAATTTCTATCATATAAGCATACTTGATACAAGCCTAAAAAAGCATCTGCATTTTGCCTAGGAGATAACGACCTCAAAGACAAGACTTTTCCACACCATATAAACGTAAACAATCCTCGCCAGATATTGGTGTTTGCGCTCACATTCAGAAATAAGGTTACGTGAAACTCATAAAAATGCAACAAACATAGCACATAGATCAGATTTGCAATGTCAATCCGAGTTAATAAACTTCAAATGAAGATAGGATGTGAGGGACATGACCTTTCATATCATTTAAAAACAGGATGTGAGGAACATGACCTTTCACATCATTTAAAAACAAGATTGGAAAGTGGGTGACCAAGTCACCGCACAAAATGAGTTGGAACTAAAGTAGTAACGTACCTTCATTTGGATATTGATTGGATGGTGGGGGAGCGCGATCCAGCGTATCAAATTGATTGTGGAGTGGTAACGTGCTCCATTCGGATATTGATTGGATGGTTAGCGGAGATTTCACTGAAGCATATATGTATCCTGCAAATAGGGTGGAAACAAACTCGAAGCAGTAGTAGATGAAAAAAAGGAGAGCAAATGATGAATGGGAAAAACAATGAGAACAAATCATATATGATGTATATGAAAGTATTCCCACACTACCCTAAGCCTTGCCCCCAGCATTTTATCAGGGTGAAAATAACTTCCATATCAAGAGAAGGTTTAACAAATTTATGCATTTCTAGAGAACATGTCATCCAATTTCTATCATATAAGCATGCTTGATACAAGCCTAAAAAAACATCTGCATTTTGCCTAGGAGATAACGACCTCAAAGACAAGACTTTTCCACAACATGTAAACGTAAACAATCCTCGTCAGATATTGGTGTTTGCGCTCACACTCAGAAATAAGGCTACGTGTTTACACTCATAAAAATGCAACAAACATAGCACAGAGATCAGATTTGCAATGTCAATCCGAGTAAATAAACTTCAAATGAAGATGCACATGCATGGGCCTTCTAATAATCGAGAGGACTTTGCAAGGGGAAGAAATGAAGTGGATAGAAAGAAGGGAAGAAAAAGTCTGTTTAGAAAGGAGAATGCTTTTTAGCAGAAGGAAAAAGGATTTTAATGAGCAGTGGTCAACTAAGATTGCT
Organism: Viola odorata; assembly: GCA_963691705.1. NCBI lineage: Eukaryota > Viridiplantae > Streptophyta > Magnoliopsida > Malpighiales > Violaceae > Viola > Viola odorata. The sequence continues at coordinate 21,043,345 of OY829542.1, forward strand.
GCGAAGACAAAGCGCACATCTTCCTCGACCTTTGCTGGAGATGACCTCTTTTCTCTTTTGAGATCATTTTTGTTTTTTTTTTGAGATCATTTTGAGGGCAAAGTGCCCAAGTTGTTGGATCTTCACGGGGGTAATTTTTTCGATGGAGTTTCTTTTTTAGCTGATCCCGGGGCCCCTTTTTTGAACACTTCTCTCTCTTTATTTTTTTTTTCTTTTGTGTGTTTTTTTTTCACACTTCTCTTTATTTTATTTTTTTTTTTTGTTTTTTTTTTTTGCTTTTTTTTTTACGGGGCCTTCAAGTCTTGATTTATTCAATCCTTTTCCGGCGTGGATCATCAGCAATCTTCGGGGATTTCACTTTCCCTTTTCCTTTGTATTCCCTCTTCTACCAACCATGTTTGATGTGTGCCTTACCTTCGGCTAACAACCTCAGTTGGGCATTGCTCATTATTTAACGAAGTTCGAGTGGAAGCAAGAGATTTTACAAGTGGTTTAGAAATGAAATGAATCGAATGGAAAGCAAAAGCAAGTGTTTGAAGATAAAAACATGCATTGAATAAAGAGCAAACGCAAGTGTTTGAAGATAAAAGAATAAAAAGACCAAAGAAATTTGGAAGCAAAGAGCAAAGTCCAATGTCATCTTACAGCTATCCCATGTCTGATGGTGCATGTACCCTGAATATTATGCAAATCTAACTAGCACTTAGTTTGGCATTTGCACACATGAAAGAAATAAGGCGTGAAGGCCCAAAGTGCTCACCGGGATGTGTTTATGACTATTTACGTCTAAACATGTTGCAGATATAAGAGCTAGCAGGCGAGATCATGCAAGTCATATAATTTTGAATGGATGTGCGAGTTATCCATGATGCAATAACATGTTGAACATGCTCAATATATGGAAGGTTTGAAAAAATTTGAGGGAAGTGTAGATTTTATTCAAAGAATTTGTTTACAATTTATAAAGTCAAAAACTCTTAGCAGTTTTAAGACAAAATGTGAGGGCATGGCCACTCACAAAAAATTATGGCCAATTTAAATGTGGGAAGGAGTGTTGACTGATTGAAACAATAGTTAAAGCCTTCCAAAGATGAAAATTAACTGACATCACACATACCTGGAAAATAAATGTGATTGCAATTATGCGCATTGCCCATTTCACAAATTGAGCAGCAGCAACGTCCACACTTCCATCCTTTGATATCACAAATTTCCTCACAATCCAGTACCCTAAAGCAGCTCAGGCAAGACCAATGCCTACTAACACAAGTAAATAGACCTATAAAAAATACTGAAAAGTTGTGCTGCATTACTGAAAAGTAAAATACCCCTTGGAAGAGGAAAGTTGAAGAATAAAGTGCATTTGTGTGCACAAAAGAAAAAGGAAAGGGAAAACAAACATATAAATTAGGTTTCCTTAAATGATATCTAAAGTACACAAATATAATTTATTTTTCTCTATCAATTTCCTTCAGCAGGAGTATATATAAGCAGAGGCTTAGGAGCCCATATGAAGTGATTCTCAAGGAGTACGCTAGCACCATTAAAGAACCCTAGAGTTTGACAGGAATTGAAATATGAAACCAAAAAAATCCGAAACAAGTGCAGAGTAGAAATTAAGAAGACAAGAACTCACCGGATTGTGCATCTCTTCGTTTAGGCCGAAATTGACAAGAATTGAATTCACCAGCACCGAAATGTGATGTAAGATGAACGTGCTAGCTCCAAGCTGCATCCATAATGTCCTAGACAGTGAGGTTTTTATGTGATTGAGATCTAACAAAAAGTAAAGCTAAAAGACAAACTCACCACCACCACCGATCCATATATTGAAAGAGAGAGGAAATTTTTCCTTCCAGTTGGCAATAATTTCATTCCCTACAAGTTATGCCCACAGAAAACACAAAAATAAGACAAAGATGTAATAAAATAATCTGAGATCTAAATAGAAATGGTAAAAATGTGGGATAGTGTTATTAAAGGCGCTCCTAAATTTAAAAATAAAAATGTGGGACACTGTTATTAAAGGCACTATTAGTCTTTTACTGAACCATCACCACCCAGCAGAAGAAACAATAAAAAAACTGGCTTTTTATGAGTTTTTAGAATTAATATTTATGCTTTTTAATAGTTTAAGACTTTGATTCTTGATTTAAGTTTATTTTCAGACTATTTAGACCTCTCTCAATGATTGTTTCTCTGTTTCAATTCAATTTTGTCCAGCATATGCATATTTATGTAATACTTTACGCATTTGTTTCATAAGGCGCTCGCCATTTTGGGCGCCTAGCCCCAGGCCTTATCTCCTTTAGGGCGCCATACGCCATTAATAATTGTGGGTATGTTTGTTGTAAATTGTGCTAATAGTATTAAAATCATTTGAGGAAAAAGATTTGAATATACAAATTGGCAACTTATTGGATTTTAGATACATTTAAGTCCAAGAAATTGCATGAAAACATCCACCAATTACTTTTTTCATCTGTAAATTACTTGCACATAAACAGAAATCATCAACTAAAAGCTTTGTAGAAAAACATCCTTTCGCATGCCATTAACGACGTCTAAAAACTACCCATAAAAGAAGTTAGAATGGTGATACAAGACCTTCAAAAAGAGGAAAAGAAAAGGGAATTAAAGTATCCAAAAGGTACATGAATAAACTTACCTGAAGAGAATGAGATGGCGAGGGTGAGGAGCAATAAAAGAAGCGGAGGAACGGCAGAGCCACCCATTAGCGTGCGTGGGAAACAGTGCAGTGCGTTGTACAATCGACCACCGGCGGCTGCGCTGGGGTAGGACGAGAGATAGGGCTCTTTCTAGTTTTCAGAGAAGTGGGTGTGAGACCAGCTGGAGGGGGTCCAGAGACAAGCGTGGCTGCGACTGGAGTAGTCGGAGCAGCGGCGGATGGGGGGAGCTCTCTGGCAGGTCGGTCGGCTCAGTAGGCGGAGGTCTTAGATCTGGCCATTGGGAAGTAAGACGAAGGGAAAGTAATGAAAAAGGAAGAAAGGGGCTCCCCTTTTATGGCTTCGTCCTTCCTAGCCGTTGGCGTGTAGCGCTGCTCTAGTGGTCCTCACAAATCCCAACTGCCATCAAATCCTAACTGAAAGGTCAGTGCTTTTCAAATTGGAAAAGGATTTCAAATTGGAAAAGCAGTAGAAAAAGAGGGGGAAAGAAGGTGTGCAATAAATAAATCCCCGAAATAAAAGGAAAGAATTAAAAAGGGAGAATGGGGAATTAAGGGAAGGAATAAAATCGAGGAAAGTAAAAATAAAAAAGGAAAATAAAAAGGAAGGGAGTTAGGAGAAAAAGGAAAAAAAAATGTGGGTTGCTTCCTACAAAGCTCTTTAGTTACCTAATTTAAAAAACAAATAGTTTAAATTGTAATTTTATTAAAAAATAAAGTTTAAATTATAAGGTTTAAAAATATGGGAAGTAAAATGAAAGATTTTGAAAACTATAATTTTTTTCATGTAACTTATTTTATTTTTTATTTTTTTATAAGCATTTTATTTTATTTTTATCATAAGTGCTATATTTTATTAAAAAAACAAAACAACTACAAAGATAAGCCCATTGTAGGCCCGTACACCAAAGACGATCCCAAGTTAGGCCTAATACAAACCCCGAACAGACCAAAATATACATGATACATGGTTTATCCAGGTAAAACTCATTATTTTTATTAGTTTAGTAATTTTTTATTTTATTTCTTTAATAGTTATATTATTCATTGGAAAATACTCGGGATACAAACTATTTTGTATAATTGATGTGTCGAGATATGATTGGAGTTTATCTCTTTCCAATTAGATTATATTATTATTTTTATTTAAATAAATAACTATCAAATTAATGTGAAAATAACACGTGTAATTTTTGTATAAAAGTTTATAAAACTATTTGTATCTCTAGCACTACTTTTATTAATTATCATTACAATATCAGAAATTGAACTCATAACCTATATTATAAAAAAACATACGGTAACATTTTGTGATGTTTAGTGATTTCTTATAAATTAGTGTAAACTTAAAAGTATATATCTATCTATATATATATATATATATATATATAAATACGATGTAGTTTTTTTCACAAAAATATAAATATGACACATAAAACTAAAGGAAAATATATACATTCTTGGGTTGCATTGTCCAAGGAAGGCATGGAAAAGTTCTTGCAAAATCCTTTGATCGTTTCCTACGCTTCTTTTAGCTAAAAAAAAAGCTTCTAGCTTGTTATAAATAAAATAAATAAATAAAACTTCTAGATTGTTATGAAAAAACATTTGGTAACAATTGTTGGCCCAAGTGCTCATTAAATCTTGTTTTGATGAATTAAGGACACACAAATTAATTAATATATTAACGCAATTTTAAGTTAAAGTATTTGTAGTTTGCGACGAGACAACAAAAGAAGCAACAAATCAATTATCGCAAGCTCGAAGAATCAAGTGTATATTAGAGCATTAAACGTGTAAGTATGATTCTAATTAGCACTTGATTTATGTTCGATAATACCTCAAGAAAAGTGTCAAAAGATTTTTTACACGAAAAACAATTTTTGGAAAAAGAGTTTTTGATTTCACTGTAGCAACGGAGAATTTCACTGTAGCAACGGATAAACTCACTGTAGCAACGGGAACGGATAGTTTCACCGTAGCAACGGATAGATTCACTGTAGCAACGGATAGTTTTTTTTACTGTAGCAATGAATAGTTTTTCACTGTAGCAAACAGATAGTTTTTGGCTCCAACGGCTATAAACGGTCACAAATCTTTTGATACTATAAATACTCATCTAAGATGAGTTATACAAGATACAAGAAAGCTCTTACATACTTCAAAAAAACACAAAATCACATTTACAAACTCTCAAAATCAACTTTCTCATATGCAAGCTTCTCTTCAAGGATTTCAAATATTCTTGCATTGGATTTCGAGTTTCTTTGGCTTTCTTCTTGAGGTAAATTGTTCATTTAATTGGTGTTGATTTGCAATCATACATTTACATCTTTTTGTACACCAATTTACTTGTTGCAATTATATTCAATTAATTGTGAAGGTTTGAAAAGTGTACCTAACACTTTTGGGTAAAGGGTAGTGTTCTCATCCCATTGAAAGAGAACTTAGGTTTGTGGTTGAGCCCTGGAAAAACCATAGGTTGTAGTTGAGCCATTGAAAACTACTTGTTAGGTTGTGGTTGAGCCCGGAAAAACCATAGGTTGTAAGGTTGAGAGCTGAACCAAGAAAAGCTCAAAGGAATAGCAAGGTCTGCATTCGAAAATCCTAAGGGGAGGACTCTTAGGTAGTGGAGTACAATTCGGTTGTGAATTGGAACCACTATACATCTTGTGTTTGCTATTCTTCTCTTATCTTGTGCAGAATTTTTAAAGGGCCTATTCACCCCCCTCTAGGCCGGTTATTGATTTATCAATTGGTAGCGGAGCAAGGTCACTTGGAACAAGGTTTAACAACCTCAAGTGAAAGATTCAAATGGATAGAGGAGGAATTCCCAGCACTCAAGATAGAGGAGCACTCAATCAACCACCTTACCTTGATGGCAACAATTATCTTCATTGGAAGATAAAGATGAAGACCTTCCTTACTTCCCTCAATTGTGAAATGTGGGATTGCGTTGAGAAAGGATTTGTGGCTCCAACTGAACCAGCCGGAGTAGATGGAACCACAAGGATTCTTGACTTTGAGCGATGGACCAATGCACAGAAGACAAGAAAAACCATGGAAGCTAAAGCCATGTATGCTCTTCAAGTCTCCATCTCTTTCGGTGAGTTCAATCGCATCAGCTCTTGCAAAACAGCAAAACAAATTTGGGACACTTTGGAGATGGCGCATGAGGGTACTGCTCAAGTTTGTGATCTCAGGTTGGACCAACTCAAAACTGAATATGAATTATTCAAGATGATGCAAGGAGAGTCTATCTATGATCTTAGCACAAGATTGCAAAATTTGTGCAGCGCCATGGATAATCTCGGATTGACTCAAAGTGATTCGGAGATGGTTAGGAAACTTCTAAGCATTCTTCCAAGCAAGTGGGTAGCAATCAAAACCACCATCAAGCAAAAGGAAGTGAAGCCCTCATACACTCAACTTGTAAGTTCTCTCACCGCTTTTGAGCATGAGTTGGGCTTATATAACTTAGAAGAGGCAAATACAAAGGAAAAGAAGAGCATTGCCCTTGCAAGCAAGCTGGCTGAAGAAGATGATGAGTCTCTTGCCTTCTTCACAAGGAAACTCCATAAGCATTGGAAAACCAAGAAGAATAAATATCAAAGTGAGTCTTCTAACCCTTCTAAATTCAAGTTTAATATTGATGTTGTGTGCTTTGAGTGTGACAAACCAGGACATATTAAAAGTGAATGTCCTAGACTTGAAAAGAAGAAGAGATATGAGAAACACAGCTCAAAGAATAAGAAGGAAGGAAAGAAGCATCATAAGAGAGCATTTAAAGCAACCTCCACTTGGAGTGATGAAGATGTAACTTCAAGTAGTGATCCGTCGGAATCCTCATCCGAAGATGAAGTAGCAAACTTGTGCCTTATGGCTCAAAGTGATGATGAGGTAAGCTCTAGCAACTCTTCTTGTGATGAACGTGATTATGATGAATTGCAAGAAGTTTTTAATGAACTAGCTGCTCGTTTTGAAAATGCTAATAAGAAAAATATTAATCTTGTTAAGGAACTTGAAAGCCTTAAAAATGATATTAGTAAACTAGAAGAGCTAAACAAAGATTTGACAAACAAAAATAAATTGCTTGATATTGCTTGTGGTAAGCTTAAAGAGGAAAATGGTAAGTGTGAATTGTGTAAAAATTCTTCTAAAGAAATCCTAATTTTAGAAGAAAAGATTAAAACTCTTGAGAACACATTAGCCAAGTATGTGCAAAGTAATCATAGCCATCATAAATGCATGAATGATCAAAAGAGAATTAGTAATATGCATGGCATTGGTTTTAATTCTTCCACAAGCATGAATAATGGTAGGACTGTTTTTGTCAAAGCAAACTCTTCTAATGATCATGCTAGTTCATCAAAAGTTCAAACAAAATTCTCACATGCCAAACCAATTTATAAATGTAGCTATTGTAAAAAATTTGGTCACTTATCTTATTTTTGCTACATTCGTAAAGGGTTTGTTGGTTGGAAACAAATTTGGGTACCAAAGGGTACACGTGCAAATGAGGAAGGACCCAAACATGTTTGGGTTCCTAAAGCTAACTAATTTGTTTTGTAGGAATGCCGGAAACCCAATGAAGCAAAATGGTATTTGGATAGCGGGTGTTCACGGCATATGACGGGTGACAAGTCAAAATTTACCCATTTGGAGAAGAAAGACAAAGGAGGTGTGACGTTTGGCGATAACCAAAAACGCAAGGTTTTGGGCATCGGTAAAGTTGGTCACTCCCCTTCTATTGAAAATGTGTTGTTTGTTCAAGGCTTGAAATTTAATCTTTTGAGCATAAGTCAATTATGTGATAAAGATTTATTTGTTATTTTTACTTCTACACATTGTGAAGTTAGAAATGTACACACACAATCACTTGTTTTTATTGGTAATAGAGTTGGGAATATTTACATGATTGATTTAAATGATATTTCTAATGATGATCATACTTGTTTAAGTGCTTTAGTAGATAATTCTTCAATATGGCATAGGAGACTTGTTCATGTAGGAATGGACCATATTGCAAAGCTATCTAGGAAGGAGCTTGTACGAGGATTACCTAAATTGAAGTATGAGATGAAGGGTTTGTGTGATGCATGCCAATATGGAAAGCAAATCAAAAGCTCATTCAAATCCATAAAGACCATATCTACTTCAAGACCACTTCAACTTCTTCACCTTGACCTTTTTGGACCAATGAGGACAGCTAGCTTGGGTGGTAAGAAGTATTGTTTTGTAATTGTGGATGATTATTCTAGATTTACTTGGGTTTTATTCTTGTCTCATAAGAATGATGCATGTGATAACTTCAAAAGACTGTGCTATAAAATTCAAAATGAAAAGGGTTTCAAAATTTCCAAAATAAGAAGTGATCATGGTGGTGAATTTGAAAATGGCATGTTTCAAGATTTTTGCAATGAAAATGGTATTGATCATAATTTTTCATGTCCTCGCACTCCTCAACAAAATGGGGTAGTTGAGAGGAAAAATAGATCTTTGCAAGAAGCGGCTAGGACTCTTTTGAATGAACATTTTTTGCCTAAATATTTTTGGGCCGAAGCCGTTAGTACCGCATGCTATATTTTAAATCGTGTTTTAATTCGTCCTCTTTTAAACAAGACTTGTTATGAATTATGGCATGATAGAAAACCCACCATTGCACATCTTAGAGTCTTTGGTTGCAAATGTTTTATTCTAAATATCAAAGACAATTTGGGAAAATTTGATGCAAAGTCGGATGAAGGTATTTTTCTTGGTTACTCTACTTCTAGCAAAGCTTATAGAGTTTATAATAAAAGAACTCTAGTTGTAGAAGAATCCATGCACATTGCATTTGATGAAACTAACCCTTTTGAAAGTGTGAAAAAGATAGCTAGTGATGATGATGATGATGAATTTGGAAGTCTTCAAGTTTATCCTCCTACGACGATTCTTGATGATCCAAAGGATAACACACCATCTCTAGAAAATCCAGAAATTCAAAAGGAAAAAGAACCGGAAGAAGAGGTCCTTGAAAATGCAAATGATGAAGTCAACCAAAATGATCAAGGTCCCCTCAAATTCTAGACCTTGGAAAATCATGAATGCCCATCCACAAGAGCAAATTATAGGTAATCTAAATGGCAAAGGTATGACTACTCGTTCTTCTCTTAGAAATATGTGTGATCATCAAGCTTTTGTGTCTCAATTTGAGCCTAAAAAGTTTGATGAGGCTTCGCATGACGAAAATTGGATGATTGCCATGCAAGAGGAACTAAATCAATTTGAGCGTAATCGTGTTTGGAATTTAGTTCCTAGGCCTAGCAACCATACTATTATTGGAACCAAGTGGGTTTTTCGAAACAAACTTGATGAGTCGGGAAATGTTATTAGGAATAAAGCTAGATTGGTGGCCCAAGGGTACAACCAACAAGAAGGTATTGATTTTGATGAAACATTTGCCCCGGTTGCTAGACTTGAAGCCATTCGCATGTTATTAGCATTTGCATGTTTTAAAAATATGAGTTTATATCAAATGGATGTGAAAAGTGCATTTTTGAATGGTTACATTATGGAAGAAGTGTATGTTAAACAACCTCCCGGTTTTGAAGATCATAAATTTCCTAACCATGTGTTTAAATTGGAAAAGGCTTTATATGGTCTTAAACAAGCTCCTAGAGCTTGGGATGATCGTTTAAGTCAATTTTTATTGAAAAATGGTTTTAAGATGGGAAAAATTGATTCTACACTCTTCACTAAACATGATGGTAAACATATGATAATTGTGCAAATTTATGTCGATGATATTATCTTTGGTGCTACTAATGTTTCTTTGTGCAAAGACTTTGAAAAATGTATGCATAGCGAATTTGAGATGAGCATGATGGGAGAATTGACATTCTTCCTTGGACTTCAAATATGACAATCTCAAGATGGTATCTTTATCAATCAAGCAAAGTATATCAAGGATCTCCTCACAAAATATGGATACAACAATATCAAGGAGAGTCCAATTCCCCTTAGTCCTACCACTAATCTTGACAAAGATGAAGATGGTAAAGATGTAGACATTACTCTTTATCGAGGTATGATTGGTAGTCTTTTATATTTAACGGCAAGTAGACCGGATATAATGTTTAGTGTTTGTCTATTTGCTCGTTATCAATCTTGTCCTAAAGAGTCTCATTTAGGTGCATTGAAAAGAATTTTCAGATATTTGAAAGACACATCTAAATTAGGACTTTGGTATCCAAAAGGATCTAGCATTGCTCTAGTTGGCTATTCCGATTCTGATTTTGCAGGTTGTAGAATTGATAGGAAAAATACTAGTGGCACATGTCATTTCTTAGGACAAGCTTTGGTTTCTTGGTCTAGTAAGAAGCAAAACTCAGTTGCAACTTCCACTACGGAAGCCGAATATATTGCATGTGGTTCTTGTGTAGCACAAGTTCTATGGATGAAACAAACCTTAGAAGACTTTGATCTAAAGTTTAGTAACATTCCTATTTATTGTGATAGCACAAGTGCACTGAAATTGGTCAAGAATCCTATATGTCATTCACGGACTAAGCATATTGATGTGAGACACCATTTTATCCGTGATCACTTGGCAAAAGGGGATATTTTGCTTAAATTTGTTGGTACTAATAGTCAACTTGCAGACATTTTTACTAAGCCTCTTGCAAAGGATCGTTTTGTGGAGCTAAGACATGAGATTGGCATTTGTTATCCGTTTTGAATAACTCTCCATCCGGTATTCCTAAAACTCTAACCTTAATATTCATGCTAGTTTGATTATTTACTTGATGAAATTTGTTCATGTGATTGATCATTGAGGAAATCTAGTTGATGTGATATTTTTGGATATACAAACATGAGTCAAATGATTAGAGTATTCTTTGGAAGATTTTCTCTTCGAAATCGCATAAATCTTGACCAAATCCTACTAAATTTTATTTGATCTCTTCGTTTGCATGCGTTGGGCATAATAGTCAACGACATTGCATATCCTCGAGCTGTAATTCACAGACCTTAAGCCGTCAATTTTTTGTTTAAATTGTTCTTCGATTACACCTCTAGAGATATCCAAAATTTCCTAAACCGAGAGTCTATCCTTCAATTCCTTCGAATCTTCAAAATGCTTTCGTTTGAGATGAGGATGATATTGGCAATTTTGGCATTGATGATTTCTCTCTTTGTTTTTCCCTTTCTCATCATGCAAAATTGTCCAAAGAATGTTGATTTGTTCGTTTGCCCTAAGTGTCATTGCCCTCCATGTCATTGCCCTTCTCCTCAATGTCCTATTTGATCACATCCGTGCAACATTTGTATTCCCTACTAAAATTTCTATTTTTGAACCTATTTGCACTTATGCTTTGTAATGTTTTTGGTTGAATAAGTGTTGTACTATTCCTTTTGAAGGAATTTTAATTTATATTTTGAATATTATCCATGTTCTAAATATTCTCTATGTTTTATGTATGTGAAATTTTTAAGAGAAATGATTCTAAATTATTTATGCATATATATAGTTATTTATGCTTTTTCGCATTTATTTATGGTTGATCATTAAGAAATGGGTTGAAATTGATTTTTAGGCTTTGATTAATTGTATAAGGATATTTTCTGGAAGTTTTGATTAAAGAAAAATGCATTTTGAAACTCAAATTGCTGAAAAATTGGTCTCATAGTTGAGTTGATGGTTTGCTGTATTAAACCATGATGCTACCCATGAACTATTTTGTTTTTCAAATTTGTTGGGTAAGAACGTCATATGGGCATGAGCTCACCCATGAGGGTGACCATGAACCTTTCGTTCTTCTATAAAATTGCAGGGTCATGGGCATGAACTCACCCATGAGGCAAACCATGAAACCTTCGGCAGAAACACTTCAAAAATCAAATTTTCAATTTTTCAAATTGTGTTGCCATTAATTTTTTTATCCATTTCTACTTCTAAACTTATTTGCATTTATGGTTTGTAATAATTATTGGATTTGATAATTGTTGCACTATTACTTTTATGAAGTAATATTTACATTATGCTTGCTCCTTAAATATTTTCCTTGCCTTAATTAATTGGTAGAAACATTTTGATGTTGTTTTCCCTTTTTGTTAATGACAAAGGGGGAGAAAATGTATATGTGGGGGAGAAAATATGAGGGAGCAATTTTGATTCTTTGCTATGCTCCATGTGCACTAACGTTTTTATGTAGGGGGAGCATTGAGGCTCCATAATCAAATTGATATGATCAATTTGGCAGCATATCGATAGGGGGAGCATTTCGGCAAAGATATAGTGGGAGTAATTCTTCTCCTTTGTTCTTTAATTTAAAAATTGCATGTTCATATTGTCTTAAATTTATTTGTGGTTGTCATCATCAAAAAGGGGGAGATTGTTGGCCCAAGTGCTCATTAAATCTTGTTTTGATGAATTAAGGACACACAAATTAATTAATATATTAACGCAATTTTAAGTTAAAGTATTTGTAGTTTGCGACGAGACAACAAAAGAAGCAACAAATCAATTATCGCAAGCTCGAAGAATCAAGTGTATATTAGAGCATTAAACGTGTAAGTATGATTCTAATTAGCACTTGATTTATGTTCGATAATACCTCAAGAAAAGTGTCAAAAGATTTTTTACACGAAAAACAATTTTTGGAAAAAGAGTTTTTGATTTCACTGTAGCAACGGAGAATTTCACTGTAGCAACGGATAAACTCACTGTAGCAACGGGAACGGATAGTTTCACCGTAGCAACGGATAGATTCACTGTAGCAACGGATAGTTTTTTTTACTGTAGCAATGAATAGTTTTTCACTGTAGCAAACAGATAGTTTTTGGCTCCAACGGCTATAAACGGTCACAAATCTTTTGATACTATAAATACTCATCTAAGATGAGTTATACAAGATACAAGAAAGCTCTTACATACTTCAAAAAAACACAAAATCACATTTACAAACTCTCAAAATCAACTTTCTCATATGCAAGCTTCTCTTCAAGGATTTCAAATATTCTTGCATTGGATTTCGAGTTTCTTTGGCTTTCTTCTTGAGGTAAATTGTTCATTTAATTGGTGTTGATTTGCAATCATACATTTACATCTTTTTGTACACCAATTTACTTGTTGCAATTATATTCAATTAATTGTGAAGGTTTGAAAAGTGTACCTAACACTTTTGGGTAAAGGGTAGTGTTCTCATCCCATTGAAAGAGAACTTAGGTTTGTGGTTGAGCCCTGGAAAAACCATAGGTTGTAGTTGAGCCATTGAAAACTACTTGTTAGGTTGTGGTTGAGCCCGGAAAAACCATAGGTTGTAAGGTTGAGAGCTGAACCAAGAAAAGCTCAAAGGAATAGCAAGGTCTGCATTCGAAAATCCTAAGGGGAGGACTCTTAGGTAGTGGAGTACAATTCGGTTGTGAATTGGAACCACTATACATCTTGTGTTTGCTATTCTTCTCTTATCTTGTGCAGAATTTTTAAAGGGCCTATTCACCCCCCCCTCTAGGCCGGTTATTGATTTATCAATAACAATGAGAATGTAGCTTATTGTTAGTGATATAATCATATAAGTACTAACAAATTCTCCAATTCGAGATTCACTTTCGCCTATCAATAAAATAAAAGATAGATTTAATATTTATTATATAGTGGGCCGATGAAAAGAAAACCCAAGCCACTTTAAAATGCTTAAATGGGACGACATGGCCTGCTTATCTGCTGGCCCATGAAGATCTACTATATGGGCCTCCTTTTTGCAGAAAAAAAACTAAAAAACCAAGGGCCCGTTCGATATTTGCTGTTTCTTGTTTGTCAAAAACTAAAATTTGTTTTAGGTTTTTGCGGTTCTGTTTTTGAAAACTTTTTTTTATAACGCACATCAAGCGATGCGTTTTTATAAAGCAGATCCTGTGTTCGATTCTTAATATTGCAATAATAACTAATAATATAACCAATTAAAAATATATTTTAAAATATCATATTTATGAACAAAATCATATAATATAGAAGTTTTTTGGCTTTTATTTATTTTTAATTAAATTATAACATGTTTCAAAACAAAAACAAATCCTTCACTACACCCCTGCATCCTCTCTACTGGGTATTTTTTCACACCACACAATCTTATCCCTTCCTCATCTTTTTTTCCCCCACTTCCAAATAGTATGATCTCATCGCCATCATTTTTATAGCCACATTTATTGTTGCTTCTAATTAATATTGGATTTGTTATTGTGGAATACTGAACCGGTGGAAAGAAGATCTAGATTTATTGTGGTAGAATGAATGGATTATGGCAGAGGTAAGGAAGCGGAGATGTGCCGGCAACAAAAGGACTAACGTACTAAACTAGATCTGTCGATTCTGGTGAAGGATAGATCCGGCGTGGACGGGATGTTGGAAGAGAGAGGTGGAGGGCAAGGATCAGTGATGGAGGTTGTAGTGGTGGTGGGTGGAGGAGATAGAGTTGATGGTGGTGATCGGAGAAGAGGTGGTATATAACATCATGAAAGAAAGCTAAATTAATCATTAATTAGGCTATAAAACTTAATTACTCAAGAGCTTATATAACATTAATGATGATGATGACGACGTGATTAATTGGCGATCAATAAGAGGGGCCGGTGCAGGCGATGCAAGCAAGGAAGAGGATGGCGGAAGAGGCACCATCTTGTTCAAGAAAGGAGCTGCTCCTCTTGAACTTGCATACTTTCCCTTTGTTGTTTTGAATCTGCAACTTCTGCATCTTCTGCTGCTGGTCATACTTGTAATTATTAGAACAACTCTTTTCCTGCTGCTCTGCTTATTCCTGCCTCTTCTTCATGGCAGCTGTGCTGGTTTCGGCATGTTTTTGGTTTTTTAAAGAAAAAGGAAAAAGGTAGTAATACTATAGATTAAAGGAGTAAGGTGGATTTGTGCTGATGTGTGTGGGAACATTCATACATTATACTCTTCCTTTTATAGCCCACGCTTGGTACAAAACTGCCCTTCATTCTAACTCTTTATCACCCACGTCCTTGAAACTATTTCAAAAAAATTATCCATCATATAATTACTTAATTATTATGAAGTTTCAATTGATATAAAGGAAAAAAAAGAGAATAATATAACATGTTAAACATCAAGTTATAGATATAGCTTGTATAGAGGTCCACTTTGGTTTCGGATTCCTCCAACATAATGACAAGGTGGTAGGGAGGTGTCATTTTATCTTAATAACACAAATTTAGCCATAAGACATTATCATTGAATTAAATGTGCTCATGAGGCAAGAAATGTGCTCACCATATGTCAAGATCGTATCAGTTGGTCCCAAGGGTTGCCCTCAGGAGACCATTCTGAGGCTCACATTAGCTAGTATTCTTGTAGAACTAGGCTTCTCCTGACTTGGAGAAGGATCTTAGCCGAATAGATGAGATTGAGTTCATCTAGGACTCTTGGAGATAGCTTGGAAGAGTTAGAAGCCGAGCATGAGTCATCTTCCAGCATCTGGGTTGCTAGGAGGAATCTTGGCGTGTTAGAGAACTAATATGGGCCATGATAGGAAAAGAGACTCGAGTCTTCGGCCGGGATTAGCGTAATATGTGTGTCTTATGTTTCCATTACATGTTTCCTTCGATTTTCTATTATGACGTCCTCCTATTTTTCAGCTATGAAGCCCAGCAGTAAACTACTTTCTTCGGCCAAGAGGAGGTCAGGATGTTTCTCCCGTTTCTGAAACTTTGAAGAAGATGCGTTCTTGCAGACTCCTTTAGGACAGAACAAAAAACCTTGCTGAAGCTTCTTCCATCTCCTGAGATTGCCTCTTTACACTTCAATGTTGTAGGATTAAATTTGGTGTGCCAAGGATAGGAATCAAGTGATAAAATACAACACCAATTAATTATTACTATTATCTATTAGTAATAAATTAATAAGTGAAATTAGTCAAAAAGGGGATGGGAGCAACATTTTCCTCGAATTGTAATACCTATATATATTTATGTTAGGCCATAGTTGTAATGTATCTAGTGGAACAAAGCAATTAGTTCCAACCGAGAGAGAGCAAGTGAGTGTGTGTGTTCAGAATAAAATTTAGTGAGTGTGTTTGTATCCCATTTGTAGTTTCCTTACTTCCATTAAATAAAAGTTCAGCTTTAGTAGCTCGTATCTCCATTCGAGTAATTATTAGCTTTGTTAATTTTCACCACCTTTGTTCAACATCAAGTTGTCAATATCACAAGAGTGAAAATCACGTCCATAGCTAGCTAGAGTATAAACTTAAAGAATCATATACTAGTTAATTAATGAACGTAGAAGACAATTATACTTCTAATTAAAGAAAATACACGAGCAACTAACTAATCATAGAACAAACAATGATCAATGATTTTATGACTAGTTTTTTAAATAAAAAAAATTGAGTGAAGTTATTAATATGATTTAAGTTTTGGATTTGAATGCTTAAATTAAGGAAATAATTGAGTTTTTTAGTTAAGTTAGACTGATTCACACGGGATTCCACTTGCTACATGCTACTCAGTTCAGAGTCTAAGCTGCTTTCTTTAGTACAAATAAAATCGAAAAAATAATTTCAATTTCCAAATCATGAATCCACACACCATATTTATCGAAAAATATATGTTTATTTTAACTTTATTTCAGTAAAATAAAAATGGATGAGGAAGAAATTATATAAGAAAATATATAGGGTAAGGGTTAATTGTAGTAATTTGCTACTCTAAGGGCGACTTAGGTTGCCCAACACCAACAGTTAGCTAAGCCCGGCAATTGAGTTTGTCGCTATAGCAGGACAGCTCTTCATGTGCAAAGCCCATGTGATCATGTGTTCTTGCTTTTGTTTTTTTCTTGGCTGACCCGCCTCCATGGGCCATAGTCTTTGGGTTTCCAAGATTTTTTTTTTTAAATAATTATATTATTTTATTGTTAGTACAAAGTCTAGCAATATCATTACTCAATCCTCTTTCATAAAAAAAAACGTACTTTTTTTCAATTTATTAATTAGTCACCCACCTATTATACACTAAAGTCTAGTAATTAGGATCTAACTTGATATAAACCTTAATCTTATTGGTTTTTAAACTTTAACTAGGTTAAGAGTGCAAGAGTGCAAGAAGAGTGCAAGAAACGCAAAGAAAATAAGTGTTTCTTCACATGTATCTAGGTCCCCCTTTGGCGTTCTGGTTCTACACCGGAACGCACTTTCCCACAACTAAAAAGTAATGTTTTGCCCTTTGGCAACGTTGGGCAATATGGGCTTCATGAGAAGCCCCTTGGTCAAAACCAGCATTTTGCTGGTTTTTGATGGTTTTGAGTAAGGAGCGAAATGCTCTTTCCTGAGCCCATGTCTGCTGCCTCTCTCTCTTTTTACTTTTTATTTTTCTTTATCTTTTTCTTTATCTTTTTCAATAAATTCAATTTTCTTACTCGGTATAATGAACGAAATAAATTAAAAACTACAAAAATATAATCTATCTCTCAAGATGAGTAATTCTAGATCCACTTTTCCTATTTTTATTAAATTTTTAGAAATGGGTTTTATACCATTTAATTACATTTTTTTGTTAATTATTTGTTTAAAAAATATATTAATTTAAATAATTTATATTAATAATATTTGAAATAGAACGGTGACTTTTATAGTCATTTTACATTCAAACCATAATTTTAACCGGAGTGTTTACCAAACACCAAAAATAACTTCTCGTTTCCCACGGCACTTTTAAAAAAATATTTACCAAACACCTCAGGTATCTCACAGCACTTTCTCCAGAAATCCTTTTCCCACAGAACTTTTTCTAAAGTACTTCTCGGACCAGAACCGGAACGCCAAACAGACCCTAGCTAGGTTCATGCCATCTTGACAAGTGACATGATGCATGAACATTGGTGAAATATCTTAGCTATATTGTTGTATTGTTGGTTGCGATCTTAACTTCTTCACATTTCACAATTATTAATTTATTTTCACAATATTTTTTGGCCATTTTAAAAATGAGCTTAGGTTTCACGATTTGAATAATGAGTTGCTAGAATGTAGGAGGAAGTAGCCGGCAAGAGAATTAAAAAAGGTGTAGGGTATGGGGTTTTGGAACATACAAAGTGGGGGGAAGATTCAATCCGAAAACAGACACAGTCAATGAATAGATTGGTCAAGCATAGCAATGAGCCCATAATTCTAACCTTATTGTTGCGCAGCGCCCCTAGCTTTTTAGCAAATGACATGTTAGGCATTCCGATGACAAACCATTTTGGTCGGTTCTACTAAACCGATAACAACTGTAAATTAGAAGATTTAAATTTGAAATTTAACTTGCTTTCTCAGAAATACATACTAGCTCATTTGATATTAATCCAATTAATTCCATATGTGCAAAAACCTATCAAGGTATTATTTATCTTCCATTCGGCCCTTAAGCCAAAAAAAATTACGCAGGACAGCAAATTCCACGAAAAAATACAGGTTGGATCTTTGTGAGTCCTATATCTCATTCCAAGGACTCATTCTCCCACAATAACAACCACGTTTTATCTTATTTTGAAAAATAAACTATATAAAAAATTTAATAATTTATAAAAATTTCATTCAATATTTATAGTTTCAAAAGTTTCAGTAAATATCTCATAATTTCTTAAAAATTGAGAAATTTGTTGAACAGTAACTGTTTGTCATTTGTTTCGATTGCTAGTCAGTTTTATTTAATGCAATTCCGATTCTCACTTTAAATACGCTATGACAGTTTATTTATATTCTTTTCCTACTCTTTCTCAGAGTACTCTTGATACTCCTTTAGCTATGGTTTCTTGGGTCTCATCCTGTGCCTTCTGCTTTCTTCACTACCATTTTTTGGTGAGTGTGATACGATCCGACCTCTCATGCCCGTATCAGAGTGTATCTGGTAGAAGGCTAGTAGTTCTTTTGTTTATATCTCACTTTTATATCTGAACCTTATAATTAACCATGCTTAGTGATCCGGAATATATAATGAATTACTCCCTTCGGTTGGATATATAATGAATTACTCCCTCCGGTCGCGAATATATAATGATTAAGGCTGCACTGTTCGTGGGTGGTGATTACCAAGCTACCCTTCGTCACTCTTGCCCTTCAAACCATCTTCAACAAATAAACAACAATCTGCAAATTAATTGCAGAAAATCCCAAAATCATCATTAAACTCTTTCATTCCTTCAACAAGCAATTACCCAATCTCCTAAAATCAAGAAATCAATTGCAGAAAATCATCATTAAACTCTTCCATTCCTTCAACAAGCAATTACCCAATCTCCCAAA
Source organism: Viola odorata (assembly GCA_963691705.1). NCBI lineage: Eukaryota > Viridiplantae > Streptophyta > Magnoliopsida > Malpighiales > Violaceae > Viola > Viola odorata. The sequence goes on from OY829542.1 coordinate 21,062,314, forward strand.
ATCAAGAAATCAATTGCAGAAAGTCAATAACCCAATCTCCCAAAATAAAATGCTTATAAAAAAATAAAAAATAAAATAAGTTACATGAAAAAAATTATAGTTTTCAAAATCTTTCATTTTACTTCCCATATTTTTAAATATCAAGCCAATTACTATTTAAAAGATCGGGCATTATTATTACAAAAGAATGACATTAATGTTCAAACCGAGAAAGAGACAATAATTAATGAATGGGGACGGAGCCTTTCGCCCCCTCAGCGGCATCCGAATCACCCGATAACAGAAGCGTCTCGATATCGCTGCCGTCGTCTACTTCTTCTTGCGAGGAAAGGAGGCCCTCTTTGCTCCCGTCAATCTCACTCAGTTTTGCAGAAGTGTACTCAACCATTTTGGTAGGGTCAAAGGTCCTACTGCGATAATGATCCTCGAACTCGGCGTTAAAGGCCCATGTGATCTTCTTCTTCCACCAATTAATCCTCGACGGGACCTTGGCCAAGTCCGCGTCACGAGCCAATATCTCTTCCCGGAGAAGAGAGTTTCTCTTATTAGCTACCACCAACTCGGCCTCCAGAACCTCAACTCTAGCTTTTCCCTTGGATCTCTCTCTTGCTAAATCCGCGTCACGAGCCGATATCTCCAAATGAAGCAGAGAATTTTTGTTGTCAGCAGCTACCAATTCAGCCTCGAGGGTTTCAATTTTGGCTTTCCCCTTGGATTTTTCTCTGGCAAGGTCAGCACGGCAAACATTTAGCTCTGCTTGAGTACGATTCTGAAGCTGCGTTAACCTCCTCGCTTTGGCCAAGGCATGGTCGAGCTGTGCCTTTAAGTCAGAAGAACCCTGGAGCTTGCTACCATGACCCTTGATGAGATAATTAAATTGATGGAAACAAGCGAAAGAATCATTCAAAACGCGCGCACATTGAACGACAGGCGGAAGTTGTAACAACTGTTCCTCGTCTTTGGCCAGACCAAACATGTCGCCCACTAAAATTGTTATGGGTTGATCTCTTGATAACTGGTCCGACACCCCCAGAGCACGAAGCCCGTTAGTTCCCAATTTAGATAGATCCAACCGATAAGAAGGAACCCCCTAGGGTCCTTGAGGAGAAAGATTGGCAACAAAAGAAGGAGTAGAACCACTGCCAGAATTGTTAACATCAGAAATGGAAGCAAAGAATAACGACTGAGGGACCCTCACCGGTGGATCAGGAAGGGCACTCGATCTTGGAGGTGGCACTACCACGTCAGGAATACAAGAAGAGATAGGAGAGTTAGGGGTGTTAACCGGCGGAAGCGATTCTGTTGCCGAAAGAACTTCAGTGGCAGTTGGAAGAACGACAGTTGACACCTCAGCAGCCTTGGTCATTTGAGAAGCACTCGCCATAGTAGTAATGTCAACCCTCACGGTAGGGGCCTCGTCAGCGTTCCCAAAAGAAATCTGAGTAGCCTGCCCGTCTTTCTTTGCTCTGAGTTTCTTTCGTTGAGTGGAGGAAGCGTGACGAAGATATGTTTTAGTATCCATGTCCTCGCTATCGCTGTCAATTATCTTAGTTGCGGGTGGACCCAAATTTACTCCTCTGCCCTGAATTGGTAGCCAATTTTCGAGAAAACGAGAGGCTTGAGCAGAAATACCCCGCCCCCTTCCTGCGACTGTCTTAGTTCTCCTCTTCTTTAACGGGACGTTCTGACGACTGGAGCCCCCCAGAGGGCGGAGAGGTTGGCAGCGAGCGGCACCACGTTCGAAGGAGCGTTATTCCCACTAGATGATTGACCATCAGTGTTTTCTGCCAAGGAACTATGTTAGAACGACAAGCAAATCAAAGCGATAACGCGAAAAGAGGAAAACTCACCTATAACGCACTCTTCCAAGCATCTGTACAAAGCGAACTCCCGAATATGGAAGGACGTATCTATCTCTAGCAGAGCGTTAGCCTGACCCAACTCGTTCCTAGACAACACTACCGGGTTTACCCAGACAGTATTAGTAATCTCTCGATTAAAACCCTCGCGCCACAAACGGGAAGGAAGTTCGATAATGAAGAAACCGCTCTTCCAGTCAGCCACAGTCTCCTCAAAGCCCTGAAACCTCTGCCAGAATGACTGCATGAACGCGTCATTCCACCTCGGGGTAATATTGACCAAACAATTGCGATAGTGTAAACTAAAGAATTTACAGAATAAATTGACGGACGGAGTAAAGATGCCCTTCATCTCGCAAGCACGAAGAAAGGCATAAATTTCACACCAGGAGGAAGGAGTTATCTGAGCCGGATTTATGTCATATCGGCGCAACAATTTCTCTACAGAAGTATGAACTGGGAAACGAAAGCCATAAAGGAACATCTTAAAGTAAACCATTCTATAGTTCCTCCATAATGGATCATGAAGCCGCAGACCATCCATCGGAACAATAACGGAGTAACCAGGGGGGAAAAAGATACCATGACCCTCTAGTTCAGCCTTTAGAACCGTATCACAAGAAAAAATACTGGGAGTTTTATCGACCTCTGGATCTAAAGGTCTCTGAAAACCCCAGGGAACTCTAGCCATACGCATAGCGAACCAGCGAAAAGAAAATCTGAAAAAGATGGAGTGAAATACCTTGAAGAGAAAAGCAGTGGATAGGTCGCCAGAGCTGATGAACAATTGAAGAAGTTCCCTTCGAAGCGAAAGAGGAAAGTAGAAAAAGTGAAAGCAGGGAAAATTTGAAATGCGAAGCAAAAGAGTAAGAAGAAAGGAGTTGTTTCCTTTTAAAGGTCAAAACCCTTGAGGGTGACCGAACGACCTAGCAAAACAAAACACGCGTAAAGAAGAATGTGACACGTAGAGAGGCATCAGATGAGGAATTCAAAGATGAGCACCCGCGTTTCTAGAAGGAAATGGTTAATGACAAGAAGTTAAAAGGACGGTGATGCGAATCCACGCATCCAGATACCTTTACCGCCAGCTGGTCCAGTTACTCGAGCCAGAGCTCAAAAGCTTCAAGACCGATTGTCATCCCTCATTCACAAGGAGCTGGAGTCTGAGATGACAAGTGAGAAAGCTACACTTAGAGAGAAGACGACGAGAGTGGTGAATCTTCTCACCTTCAACTTTACCGATGTTGAGTCTGCTAGAAACGGCATGGAACCGTTTCACGCAAACGGCACTTGACCGTTTCATCCAATCGGTATCTGTCTGTTTCCCTCAAAACGGCACTTGCCCGATTGGGTCAAAACGGCACTTACCCGTTTCACTTAGCCGTTGCCAATTCCATCATCTGTCGCGCATGCCGATTGCTGTTTCCTTTCCGCGTCACACCTATCTGCCCTTTTGTTGATAACGGCTCCTGCCCGTTTCGCCTGTCCTAGAGTTGACGCGCGTTGACTGTTCTGTTTTTAGCAAGGCTGCGACCTTCTATTTATTCTAGCTTAATTAATTAGACACTTTAATTAATTAGTTAAGTCTTTTACTTTATTTATTATTCCTATTATGGAATTAGAGTTTGCTTGTAACCTATATAAGGAGCCACTTGGCCTCCTTAGAAACTTGGCTGTTATTTGATAAATTGAGATATTCTCTTCAATCTCCACCCCTTGTTCAAGTTGGTTGAACCTTGTTCTTCTTGAGTCCGCAATACTTGAGTCGTATACAAGTAAATCTTGGAATTGCATCCTACTTGTTGTTTATCTTCTTGTTCGAACTTTGGTTGGCTGTTGCCTAGCGTTCAGCAGGTCTTAGTTGTGCAAGTTTATCATTCACAATGACCCTCTCTTGTTCGGATTTTGGTTGGCTATTGCTTAGCGTTCAGCAGGTCTTAATTGTGCAAGTGAGTTCTATCTATTCCGCAGGGAAATCCGTCTTTGAACAACGATCAAAATTGGTGCTACGCATCCTAAGGAACCAGGATCGTATCAGACGGTTGTGCGGAACGGTTATCAACCGCTTGGCATTAACTACCCCATAATTGCAGAGTTAACACAGGAACACAACAGTAAAGGAAAGAAAACGGGGAACGATATTTTATAAAAAGCCATACGGCATCTACAATATGCATAACGCACACAGTCAATCTTCATCAAGCCAGTGAGAAGGCCAAAAGAAATCGTCCCCGTCCGAAGATGGCAAATCCTCGTCAATAAAAAGGAAAGGCTCGTCAGCCCTTCTCTCTTGACCTAGCTTACTCTAAAGGATTTCCCCCCTTTGCAGGAATAGTGCATGAATTCCCCTTGACGACGGAGCCCGTAACCTTATAACCATCGTCCTCAGTGGGGACTTCTTCCCTTGACGTGAAACGGTTAATGTGTGAAAACAGTTCATCACCTCTTCGCACAGGGGGTGTAGGTGTCGCGATCAGCATCGAATGTTTCAGAAAGCTTCCTTTTTGATCTCTTATGACCCTTGCGTCGAGAAAGTCGCCTTTTGAAGCGCGGTGGAGAAGGATCGTCGGAATCCGGAGAAGTAGGAGGAGTTCGTGGAGACTCACATTCTACAAAATCCATGGAGTATGAGTCAGCCATGGAATGGCACAGTAATCGTCACAGAAGTGTAAAAGAAGAAAATGAACAGAAAAAAGAGAGGAAAAAACCCCTTAAATAGCTGCAGCAGAAAGGCAATCCCGCATATTCGTAAGAAGAAAAATCATGATTACAGAATCTGACTTTGAGTGATCACGCTTGCTGGAAATCCGCGCTAATCAAGATGCGCCGAAAAACCACTCAATCAGTTAGCATTGGGAGTGCAGCATGAAGTTAGTACAAGGAGCGGTTAGGGAAAACATTTATTGTCAACCAGCGGATAACGAACACGAATATCGCAAATGGTACGTCGTACAGGAGACTCATTTTTGGTTGGGCTTGCAACCATCCCAACTGGTCTGACTATTCATACGACATCAGAAGTAGAAGACAACAAAAGAGATAGCAGAAAAGGCGTATTTATTTATTTATAGCCTAAACGACCTAAGCGCCTAAAAGGAAAAACATAGGGGCGGTTATGATCAGGCAAGCACGGGACCCAGCATCGTCGTCCTCTATCGCAGTAGGAATATCCCTCAGAGCGTCCGCAATGGAAGTTAGTTCAGAGGAAGAAACCCTCACGCCCTTCAAGCAGCACATCAGCAGGTCCTTCCTGTGCTGCAGCATAGCAATGGTCACCTCGATGCGAGAGACCACAGCGGCTAGCTTAGACACATTCTCTATGGGACTAAAGTCCTCTATAGAAGAAGCTCCTTGCTTGGACAGTATAGGGGTCATCATTCCCTGAAACTCCACGACGTCCTCAGAGGTTTTAGTCAGCATGCTCTCCAGGAAACTGACGTCGGCCTCAGTAAGATTCTTCAGGGTATGAGCTTTGGAGATTAGGAATTTTTTTGTCAAAGCATCCATGACGAAGATGAAAAAGAAATGAAGAAAAGATGTGAAATTTCAGCGCGAAAGAAGAATCAATTTATAGGCCTTATAAAAGGACGATGTAGAAAGACGTGACCTTCGATATTCGAGCCTTCGTCCTCGCGAAAACTGCAAACAGGCAAGACCGAAAATGAAGCAGCAACCCTTAGTAAACACCCGGGCTCATTTTCGGTTGGGCTTATGATAACTATTGACATGACTCTAGGGGCATTTTCGTCCTTATACCCAGCGTCAAGGCCGGAGTACTGTAGCTTCCCTTGAGCGCCCGACACTGTAGCTACCCCTCACCTAACTAAGAGCTCTAGGATGGTCGACATCAGCGAGGGGGGGTTCTTACACGATATCCACGGTGTTATGCCATCCCAGACCTTGCATGATGTCACTCGAAGGACTCAGGCGTTATCTTCCCTAGATAATGCATGTCCCCTATAGGTAACGCCCCTACTCTGCCTATAAATACCCCACCATTAAAGACAAAAGGTAAGCCTAAGATTGCTGGAAAAAACTTGGCTATTTTCACCACCCTCACTGACTTAAGCATCGGAGTATCTACGCTGGAGCCCCCCTCCGGCGCTTTACAGGTACATCGGACGGCGGTGAATAGTAACTTCAAGGAGCCATTTTCCCCTTCTGCCCTCCAACAAGAACCCAGAATCTTATCAACATCCGTCTCTTCTCTTAATCAGCTGCAGCTGCTCTTCTTGAAGACGTCATAATCCCCACAACGCCACTTACCTATCTTGACGGCTTCCCAAAATTAGGCCCCGCCAAGACCATTATAGGAATCCCTCGTACCGATTCCGGAAAGAGCATCTCCGCGAAGGAGCGTAAAGCTGGCAGAGTCCTGAGCATTATCTTTGAGCAAGAAGATGGACAACATGGTGGAAATTATAGCGTGTATCAAGGATGACATCTCACACCCTATAATTTAGTGTGTATCAGTAAGCTGCTGAAATGAACATCAGGAAAGCTTATGGGTATCAGCCATGATGGTTTAGTTTTTGTGTTAGATGATAGAGAGACAATGCAAAGTGCATCCAATTTCTTGAATGTGTGAAAAAATCGTGTCTGTATATTCATATTTGTCTATTAAATTGTAAATATCCCCATTCATTCTCATCATAGATTCCTTTGATGGAGTGAGTGGCACAAAGACTCATACATGCTTCGTAACTTTTGTTGCCACCATGCTGTCCATCTTCTTGCTCAATGATAATGCTCGGGACTCGGCCAACTTTACGCTCATTCGCGGAGATGTTTTTCCCGGAATCGGTATGAGGGATTGCTAGAATGGTCTCGCAGGGCCTGATTTTGGGAAGCTTTCAATATAGGTAAGTGGCGTTGTGGTGATTATGGTGTCTTGGAGGAGAGCAGCTGCAGTAGATTGAGAGAAGAGACAGATGGGAATTAGGGATTTAGAGGAGGTTAAGCGACTTAGAGCGATCATAGTGGTTGCGCCGATGGTGGTAGCGGCGTGCGTGAGGATGGGCGTTGGGGTGGTAGTGGCTGCGGGAATATGAGAAGAACAGAGAACATACTAGGGTTGTAAATGGGAGGATACTAAAGGTTCCAAGAAGATAGGCACAACTATATAACCATAAACGATAAGCCAATTCAATAATGGGGCGAGCAAGGTTGATCGATCAACTAAATCAATACCTATATCAATGCTGTAATCATTTAAGCATACACACCAAAGTTATTAACCATGAATCAGATCCAGAATTTCAATTGCGAAACTATTATCCATGCACCATTGTTACCAACAAGCCTTAAAATTAACTGGCTATTGTTAGTGGTATTATCTGATGGAGAAGTAGCAATATGTATCATTCATATTTAAAGCTACTAGGAGTTTAGGATGTAGTTCGATTTGTACAATCTCATCTCTCCTTCCCCTAATATAGAAGTTCAAGCTTTTGTACAAAGTCTCTTCATTTATTTTTAAATACCATTGCCATAGAGACTACCAATACAGTGATACACAACAGATGCAAAGTATGTGATGTTACAATAGTGTACCCACGTTTATACAATTTGTATTATACAAATGGAATTTTACTTCTTTATATCCTTGCTATATTGCATAACCGAATTCCAATGCCAAATAAATCAATACAAACTATTCCTAAGCATATCATTCTTTATGGACACTAGGAGGCAATGGAGTAACATGGTTATCCCAAAGACTGAAGAGCGAAATAGAGAGTTTGTCAATGTCAAAGCCGGCCGGCCAACACCAACACAAATCCTCACCATCGCCGGCCGACACCAACACAAAATCCTTACCCTCTCCATCCATCACCACACCCGACCTTCATCAACGTCACCACTCCCACACCACTGCCGACCATCCATTCCTGATCTCTCACTCTCGGCTCAATCATCAACCCATACCACATCACCACCATTATCAACCCACGCCACATTTGCCTCATCGCCGACAGACCCTCTCCTCCCTCAATCACCGCCGACACCACCAACAAATGGGCTTCCTCAATGTGGTTGGAAGGCCCGCTGGAAATAATTGGGCTCATGAGCCGATGATAGCCTTATCATGAAACTCCGGTGTTTAAACTTCAACGTCTGACGACAATCAAACATCCTCCCGTTTACAACCCTAGTTTGTTCTCTCTTCTCATATTCCCGCAGCCAATACCACCCCAACGCCTATCCTCACGCACGCCGCTACCACCACCAGCGCAACCACTATGATCGCTCTGCGTCGCTTAACCTCCTCTAAATCCCTAATTCACATGTCTCTTCTCTCAATCCGCTGTAGCTGCTCTCCTCGAAGACACCATAATCCCCACAACGCCATTTACTTATATTGAAGGCTTCCCAAAACCAGGCCCTGCGGAGAGCATTCTAGCAATCCCTCGTACCGATTCCGTGAAGAGCATCTCCGCGAAGGATCGTAAAGCTGACCGAGTCCCGAGCATTATCTTTGAGCAAGAAGATGGACAATATGGTGGCAATTATGGTGTACCGGGGATGACATCTCACACCCTATAATGTAGTGTGCATCAGCAAGCTGTTGAAATGAACATCACGAAAGCTTATGGGTATTAGCTATGATGGTTTAGTTTTTGTGTTAGATGATAGATAGGCAATGCAAAGTGCATCCAATTTCTTGGATGGGTGAAAAATTCGTGTCTGTATATTCATATCTGTCTATTAATTTGTAAATAGCCCCATTCATTCTCATTATAGATTCCTTTGATGGAGTGAGTGGCACAAAGAATCTTACATGCTTCGTAACTTTTGTTTAGAAGCATAGCCATTTTAAGTTATTTTTTTAATGTTATCCTTGCGAATTTGAATTGGATTATATTTCTTTTGATTTCAATGATTTCTGGTGAACTAATATGCTTAAATCCGCTGTCACTTTATAAACTTGGCAGGTGCTTCTTTGAACACTATTAAGAGGACTGTTAAGTTCCTCTGCCCTGCCGATATAATCCCCCCTATATTGATGTGGATCTGAGTGAACTGGATGTGGGTCAAAAGTTGATAACGGGAGATCTCAAGGTGCATCCGGCTTTAAAGCTCCTTCAATCTGAAGAGCAGGCTATTTGTAAGATAATGAGAGGAAGGGTTTCTGAGCAAAAGAAGTCTAAATAAGCAGCAAGCAGTAGTTTCTCTTTCTACCTTATTTATCTTCATTGCCGCCAATCGCAGGGAAGTAGCCATGAGTAGGTTCGGGAGTGCCTTTCTCCTTGCGTTGTCCTCGTGATACTTGTGCCTAAAAAGGATGAGACTTCCCACAAAAACAATAAACCTTTTTAGTTAATAAATAAAGATAAAAATAAAACATCATACCCTATCTCTTCCATTTTCACTTTTACCCCAAAAAAATACAATTTCACTCGTCCATAATCGAACGTCCTCGCCACTTCTTTTTATCCCCGCGCATCCTCACCACTTCTTTTTATCCCCGTGCGTCCTCACCTCATCTGTCATTTTGATGAGTGATATTTTATTTTTTTTCATATTATATATTCACTAATTTCATTAAATTAATTGAGTATTTTTTTAACTAGTGGATAATCACTGACCGCGAATAGTTCGTGAGGAGGTTGTGGATTTTAGATAGCGTAAATTTCGCGGTTGCGGGGAGGTTGTAGTTTTGAGAGAATTATGTGATTAGGTTGTGATTTGGATGATTTTCGCAGTTAACTGCACCGTTCCCATCCCCAAACTATAGGCAAGGAGAAAAATAATTTTTTTTATTGATTCGGGTCCCTAAATTATATTTTCGTAGCAAAAAGGGCCCCATTAGATTTTCTATCCAAAACCCTGAGATATTTATTTTGACCTTATTTTTTTAGTCTATTTGTTTTAGAAAAAATAGGAAAATTTGGAATTTTTTATATAAAAAAACTAATTTCAAAATAATTTTATTTTCTTTATTCAAGGAACATATTTTTGTTGTTTAAAAAAAAAAGCATAATCAAAAGAAATAAATCTTAATTAAACTACTTCATTTCCTTTAAAAAATATGTTTTCTAAATTCTAGGTTTGCACACTCCTTTATCTAGAAAAAAAGGGAAAAAAATAACCTGTAAGACTGAAACCTACCAACAGAGGCATATATCATAGGGGTGGCAATATGGACAACTGTCCATATGCCCGACCCGTCCGTCCATGTATCATTTAATAAACGGGTTGGGTTAGACCCGTGCAGCTACATATACGGACGGACGGGACAAACCCAACGGATTCTCGTCCGTCGGTTTATTATTTAATTCTTTTTAAAAAATTAATTTCTCAAAAAAAATTATTTTTCAAAAAAATGACTCTTATTTTTCGAAAATAATAATTTTTCAAAAAACATTATTTTTCAAAAAAAATTATTTAAAAAAATTTTCAATTCCCAGAAAAAAATTATTATTGGACGGCAACCCGTCCCGTCCGTTCAAATTTAGATGGAGGGGTCTTATCTATCCGTTTATTAAATAGACTTGGACAAATCTGTCCAGTTTATTTATTGGACAAATAGGATTGGTGCGTCCGTCCGTCCCATATTGCCACCCCTAAATTATATCACAAAGACGAGCAAAACTACATAAGCTTAGCAGTTAGAGATACAGATGGTGCAAGTAACATAAAACTTGCCTGCAGAAACACTCTCCTCCTCCATATCCTCTCCTCATCTCCATACTCTCCCTTTCTCTCTCTGCTCCATCAGATCTTTCTCTCACCAAAACTTTCGCTTCCACTTTTGCCGCTTTCTACCGCCGAGAAACAAGATACCTTATCTTTAGCTGCTGTTGGCCGCCCATGGTCCAAACTAGGTCTTGCAAATCACTTCTCTAATTAGGTTCGTCAATGTTATCCACCTTTTTGCTTCGCATTTCTAGTTTAATTCCTTGCAAATACTTTTGTTTGTTATTTTTCCCTTTTTTCCATTTCTTTTTTAGGATGCAAGAGAAAATGATAATGTGAATTTGAATGCTTTCATGTTTTGCTATTTTGCATGATAAGTTCAGTTCGGAGGGGGAGACGATGCACAACATTTTGAATTCTGTTTTCACTTCTTCGTTGTATGCTTTTATGTTCTTATCCTTTGTGGGTATGATTCAGTTTTGTAATTTGAACCAACTCTTAACGATTACTTTGTTTAATGCATATTTGCCACCTTTGAGAGATTCGCCGAATTGCTGCCTGTTTTCAATTGAACCTGTTAGATTGCAAGGTCATTTTTGAGTTTGTGACTAAGATTTTCTGCTGTTTTGCAGTGTGGAGGGAGTTACGGGTGAAAATTTGAAATGCATGCAAGTGTAGTAAAGGGTAGAAGTCTGAGATGGGGTTCAGTTTTCCAGCCATCAAAACACTTGATTAGGTCAAATTTCTGGGAGAAGGCTTCGTATCACTCTTTTAGCCGTGCTGCTTTAGTGCGGGATTGCTCTTCACATGCTACTTCTCTCAAAAGACATTCCTCAAATCCTCTTTCTTTTAGGGAGATTACGTTGGAGAGTAGGCTTACAGCTTTGCATGAGAGATCGTATGCACATTGGAAGAAAAATTATGTTCGTGCCTATAGTTCAGGAGCTGATGGAAGGAATACTAGTGAGGATAAGCATTCAACTGTGAAAGAAGGGTTGACACTGGTAATGGAAAGAGACGGCAGGAAATAGTTAGAGAAGATTCAAGGGATTGTGATGTACATGCTCGACTGGCAGAACAGGACCAAAAGGAATGGCTGAGCAATGAGAGACTTTCCATAGAATATAAAAAGAAGGAATCTCCTTTTCTAACTAGACATGAAAAGTTTAAAAATGAGTTTTTTTGCAGAGGGTTGTTCCATGGGAGAAAATACACGTCTCTTTGGAAAATTTTCCATACTATATCAAGTAATTACTGGCCTTTGTTGTTTGTTAATATTTCCCATTGTATATCTTTATTGTTAGGTTTTGCTATTAGTAACGCATGATTCATAATGCATCTTGGTAAAAAAAGAAAATTAAATCATGCTTGTTGTTCTCTTCTAGTGAGCACTCCAAAAATATTTTGATGGAATGCGTTGCTTCACATTTGAAAAATAAGAAAGTTACTGCTTCCTATGGGGCTCGTTTGGCATCATCAAGTGGGAGGATTCTGCTTCAGAGTGTTCCAGGTTGATCACAGGACTCTGTTTTTAGAATGTTTCTTGCATCATTTCAACTTTTTACTATAAAATGATTTGTTCTAAGTTCTTAATTACAACATAAAATGAGCCTCTATTCGTTATTTGTCATAATGACCTTCAGGTACAGAGCTTTATCGTGAGAGAATAGTTAGAGCACTTGCGTGAGATTTACAAGTTCCCCTTCTCATTCTAGATAGCAGAGTCCTTGCTCCTTATGTAAGATATTATTGCATACTTAGTATTTCCTTCTACAGACAAATTCAGTCATTGGTGATCTTTCCATTTTCTCTTTGGACCAGGATTTAGGTGATGATTGTACCTCAGAAAGTGAATCAGAAGATGGCATAGAATCTGGGGAGGAGTGTACTTCGGAGTTGGAGGTTGAAGATGAGAATGATGCAACTAATGAAGAAGAATGCAAGATCAGACTGTAGTGATGATGATCAAGCTGATGCGGCAGCAACTGCAGAAGCAACCATAAAGAATCTCATGCCTTATGACCTTGAAGAGTTTGAGAAGGTACATTTCCTAACAATATTAGGTATATTTGTAAGAACACGTGTAGAATGTGTGGTTTTCCTCAGACTTAATGTTGATGAAAAAAAGTTAAAAATATTGATCCCGTAAGTCTCCTACTTTTCAAGATCAACTTACTTACCAACTTGTGGTTGGTGTGAGTGGTTTGACACTCTTACCCTGTAAGCAAGAGGTCACTAGTTTGATCTTTGTAAATGGAGGAATTACCATCTGAGAGCACTTTAGTAATTAGTGGGCCGACCCGGTGTGAACAAGATTGGTCCTAGCCCAGTGGGCTTAAGGGATACATGTGGTTCTAGCCTAAAAAAGATCCATTTATTATTTCTTTTAAGGGATTGAGACTTCGGATTGTACAGCTTATAGTAAACTCTAATCTATGATATATATTTCTGTCTTATGAGGAAAACCAATTCATCAAATTGACACCTCTGCTTCTTGTATTACCTTTGAATTAGAGTCTCTGGAGAAGCTGACAGTTCATCTGAGACCCAAAGTCCGAGGTTGCTGAAACTTCTGATACTTCCAAACCACCACTCAGAAAAGGTAACATCTCCTCACTAATCTGAAAGAAAGAAAGAAAAAAATGGTGCCAACCTTTTTCCTTTGCCCTGTTAGGACTTTGTTTCTTTGCTACATGTTTGTTCCCTGATAGTTAAGGTAAGGTTTTACGGATTTCTCATTGTTTTTTAAACATTAATATGGAAGTGTATTTTTCTAGCAATGTTGGTTTCCATCCTTTTAGTTTGGGAAAGTATTACATTTTGGGTTTATTAAGGTAAATTAGCATACTTCTCTCAGGTTTTGGTGGAACAGCTTTTTGGCAGTGAAAGTCTGTTTAATGTCTTCCACAGGCTACTTTATTCGTTGGGATGATGGTTTAGTTTCAGGGATTAGGATGTTTGATTTGAGTAATAAAAATATTTGCATTCCTGTAACTGTTGGTTTGCATTGGCATCAGTTTTATAGATGTTTTACTTATATGAAGGATTATAAGAAAACTAGCTTGTACACATGTTGTTCTTGTTTTATTCATTCGTCCAGTTATATTTCTTTTGTTAACCAAAAATAAAAATAAAAAATCCAAGTACTTTCTTTACTGTTTGTCAACAGGAGATCGAGTGAAGTACATTGGGCCTTCTGTACACGTTAAGGCTGATGACAGGTATTTTTGCTCCATTTCATGTGCATATGACTTAATGGCGTGATAAGAATTTGTCAAGATGGTCTTTCTAGGTTAGTTAGCAAGATCCATTGCCATGCTGATCAAGCAAGGTTACAAAATATTTTTGTAAGATTATGGGCTCTTATAAGTTGCAAAACTTCTTATAATGTTTTAGCAGGAACAACTTTCACTGCCTGCACAAAATTCACAGCAAAATGTTGAACACTATTTAAAACTCAAAATGACTGTACTACGAATGGATTTAGGATGCAGTTGTTTAACACGATATTAAGTACCTAGAGATGACTATATGCATGTGGAATGATATAACAATGTAAAAGCAATTGTATATTAAATATATCTCCATGACTTTAGTTTCTTCTCATTTCTCGGCCTTCCTATTGGTTTGGTTATTTGCTGACTCCATGCACATGCATACCTGTTCTCTAGTTGGCCACTATCTCTGTAATCTTCTGAGTAGCTCCTTTGGTTTGTGTCAGGCTTTGCTAAATCTACTACAGATCTCAAGTACTCGAGTCTCTACTTTTATTCTGTTGAATGCTTGCACTGATTGCTTTTACTCTTCTTGACATTCTCTTGATTAGTTTTAGTTTTGTAGTGTTCAACAGGGGAAAATAAGTACCCAGTTATAACTATATGCATATTGCATATGGAGTGATATGAAAATGTTTAAGCACTTGTATATTGTTTAAAGTTTCCATGATTATAATTTCCGCTCTTCATTTCTCAGCCCTTGGATTGCGTTGGTTATGTGCTGACTCATACCCATGCTTGTTTGTAGTCAGCCATTGCGTGTATATAATCAAATGTGTGATCCTTGAATACGTGGCATCCATTGTAGTATCTACTACAGTTCAAGAGTACTTGAATCTCGTATCTTTTTTATGTTTTATGTGCATGCTGATTGCTTTTACTCTTTGAAAATTTTCTAATTGTTTTTGTAGTGTATGTTGTTTTTCCTTGTACTTTTACTTTGGAGAAGCCTGCGATATTCTACGTGTTTATAAATTTTGGCTTACACTGGGAAATTAGGAACTGCTATGATATTAGTCACGGTTTGATAATTGAATAGTCTGAGCTGGGTTCACTTCATGGAGGGCTTTGTTTGTGGTCTACCTTTTAGGAATCATTCTGCACAAACTTACTCCCACGTACACTTTGACGTTACAAGATCAAGTTGGGGAAGATGCCTACATCTGATGGTTCAAAAAATGCTTATACCACTATTCATGGCAGGTGGGTTGGTAAGTCGTCCTGATGTATAAAAGAAAATATATAGTATGGTAGGAAAGGGCTTTTATTAGGAGAGGAAATTCATGTAGTACATGAGGATAGAGCATTTTCCCACTGCACTAGACAATTTGATACAAAGAGCTCTCCGCTTTTCCTTGCAATGGGAAGGACCTCTATAAAAGTGTGAAGCTATGAGAACCACTATCCAAAGTAATTGACAAGATAAATGCTCCATTCACAGATGCTCAAATGACACCCCTCCAAAAGCACCAAATAATTTTCCACTTTGCTATATATGTCATGACATCATTGCTATGTCAGTAGAACTACGTTGGATATGTTGCTTCTTTTGCTATGCTAGAAGGTGCTTTTGTGGTGATGCAGTGCTGGTATTCTTTGTTAGGTATCCAATCCCCTTTCATGTGTTTAACTTAATTTTTAGATAGAGCAATTTCAACTCTTACCTTTCCTAGACGGCAAGTAAAATATCAATTTCTTTTATCAAACAGTCACATACCATTCCAACTGTATTACATTTCCCATTTTTAACCTCACAGTCTCCAACTGCTCAGCTCAATGTGACTATCTACTGTGACCCAATCATAGGATGTGTTCATACATCTTTGCAAGTTTGTAAAGCCATATGTTGTTAACTTTTTACTCTGGAATATGGTAAACATATTTCTGGTTGTGCGTATTTGTTTTCAGAGGAAGTATGTGCTTAAGAGATTGTACTAGGTTTACAGGATGTTAATATCATTTTTGTTGATGTATATCTAGAAATGCTTTTTACCACTAGTTCTTGCTTGTTTAAACATCATGAAAAATCAGTTAGTCTTGGGCAGCTGAGTGTTTGGCCTCCGGATACTGGGTTCATAGTGGAAATACCAAGAGAACAAAAGCCTGCAATTGCTTGTATCTTCAAATTTCCAGTAGTTATGACATTTACATACTGCAGATTTGATCAACTGTGTGTTGTTTTTACAGACCCTTATCAAGTGGTCAACGTGGGGAGGTATATGAAGTGAATGGAGATCGAGTTGCTGTTATTTTGGACATTACCAGTGATAGCAAAGCTGATGACGTAGAGGGGCATGCTAGCAAACAAAATGTAGATAAGGATGAAAAGCTCACCGAGCAACCTGCTGGGGCATCAGTGTATTGGATACATGGTAATTTCTTGCAATATCAAGGATTCTCCTTGGCATTTGAACGGGGAAGAGAATAGAAAATCTTTCTAGAATTTTGTGGAAAGGTTATTGCCCCTAGTTTTTCTTTTTTCTCTTAGAAATCTTGTTTTCATAGAAATTGGAAATAAACTGATTTGGTGGTATTACATTAATCGTTTGAGTCTTTCAAGTATGCATATGGTTATCCTTTATTTTAGCTCTGCAAATTTGATGAAGGGGCATGAGAGTGTACATGTGTATATACATGTGTTGTATGCTTCATTTGCAAAGGACGTTCCTCCTTTAATCTATCCATTTATAAACACTTCAATATTTACCATCTGTTTTAAAAGTGTTATTGCATGTACTATATTTGTTAGCTTAGTTTTCAGTATTTCTGTTTTGGTTCATCTGCAGTAAGGACATTCAGCATGATCTTGATATTGAAGCAAAAGAAATGGAGGTTTTGTGTGAGGTATACTTCTGTTTTGTTTCCTTCAAATCTGATGCCTTGCTTGTTGTTTGTACACTGGTG
Organism: Viola odorata; assembly: GCA_963691705.1. Lineage (NCBI taxonomy): Eukaryota > Viridiplantae > Streptophyta > Magnoliopsida > Malpighiales > Violaceae > Viola > Viola odorata. The sequence continues at coordinate 21,078,992 of OY829542.1, forward strand.
ATTGTGTATGTTCATTCTTCATTTTTTGCAGGTTTTGCAGTCCATTCAACCTAGCATTGTTCATTATTCCTATTTTCAGATTCTCCTCTGTGGTTGTCTAGGGTTGTTCCCAAATCAAATCAGAAGGATTTTTTAAGTAGGGTGCAGGAAAAGTTTGATCAGTTATCTGGTCCTATTGTTTTGATATGTGGGCAGAACAAAGTTGAAACAGGGTCAAAGGAGAAAGAAAAAATTGTAAGCTTCAAGAGCTTTTCCCCCTTTCAATATGGTGGCGCGTTTATAGGAAGAATTTTTTTGTTTTTCATATTTTTTTCTCTTTTTTGACCTATTTGATAACCTGTGAGTAACATTCCTTCCCTTTTTTATTTTTTTGTTCTTATTTTGCTTTTGAACCTGGTCTTTCGCAGACGATGATACTTCCAAAATTTTCTCGCCTAGCTAAGCAGCTGGTAAGGATTTCTATTTTCTAGTAATTATGCTATTTGATAGCTATTTACGTTTTTTTATGTTTGTTGATGACAATTTTATCATCTTGTTTTTGTTTCCTTTCTCCTACACTAAAGTCTCTTTGGTTTTATCTTCCAGCCTTTCCCTTTGAAACGCCTTACTGAGGGACTCAAAGGGACAAAGAGATCTAGTGGAAACCAAATATATAAGCTCTTCACTAATGTCTTGTTAATGCATCCTCCCAAGGTAATGCTTGTCAAATGTACTCTTATCCTTTTAAAATGGAACATCTTATGTGCCCCCCCATTGTGGTATTTTTGTAGTTCACATGTTTGTCTTATTCTTCTTTTGGCAAGGGTATAAAATTGTTGGCTAGCTTATCTTTGGGTTGACACTGTGATTTCAGTCTCAATAGGATCCACGGACTCTTTTTTTTGTTTTTAACCTTTTCTGTTTCACTGTTTAATAGATTATCCCTCCCTTTTGGAATCTTATATTTATTCTCTTTCCCTGCTTTTTACAGGAGGAAGAACTTCTGCAGACATTCAATAAACAGGTTGAAGAGGACAGGAAAATTGTGATTTCAAGGAGTAATCTAACTGAACTGCATAAGGTATGAAGTAAATTTGGTGGTAGCATTCATGTGGTTTTGATACGCGAGATTGCATCTTTATTAAGAAATTTGTGGAATACGTTTTCTGTATCATTTGAGGGTTAGATGACCCAATAAACTATGCCTCAAGTTCTTGAAGAAAATGAAATGTCTTGCTCGGATCTTTTGCATGTAGATACTGATGGTGTAATACTGACAAAGCAAAGTAAGAAATTTATATGGATATCTTTGTTGGTAATTTTTGGTTATGGCATCCTGATTTATTTATAACTTGCAAGGGTAATGGTTAGGATTTTATTTCTTTTATTTTTGAAACAAAAGCACTGTATTCCACTTGAAGCTATCAAGGTTCACATCTCTTGGTGATTGAGTTCGGTTTTGAAAACTAATCAACTAGTTTGAGAAGTTCAAGTTCAATGTCTTAATTAAAGGCTTGTTTGTTTTCTTTTTCTAGTGCAATTTTTTCTTTTATGGTTAAAGATCTGGTGCACATTTTGCATGGGGAAATTACATTTCCAAATTTTGTTTGCAGAAGCTGAAAAGGTTGTTGGCTGGGCTAAGAATCATTACTTAATGTCTTGCCCACAACCAAGTGTGAAAGACGAACATTTGCTTTTACCTCGTGAAAGGTATGCCTATGCTCAATGTTAGTTAAAGTTGTGAAGGTCTCTATCTTCTTGAAGCTGATTGCTGCTCTTTTCATGTGAAGTCTTGAAATTGCAATTATGAGGTTGAAGGAGCAAGACACCGCATCTCAAAAGCCATCTCGGAATTTGAAGGCATGCGCTATTTTACACTTCTTAAATTCTTAGTGGTTTTTGAATGTTATATTTTTCTCTAATGGATGGAAATTCTATCAAAGCATTACAAAGGATGAGTATGAAAGCAACTTCATTTCAGCTGTGGTACCTCCTGATGAAATTGGTGTTAAATTTGACAACATTGGTGACCTTGAAGAAGTAAAGAAGGCACTTAAATGAACTTGTAATCCTTCCAATGAGGAGGCCTGAACTTTTTTCCCATGGAAATTTGCTCCGGGTATCATTTCCCCCCTCATAATATGGAAATTTTGATGACAACGCATGAATCATTGACCCTCCTTTTCCAGTATATGATTGTCTGATGTGTTTTCCAGCCTTGCAAAGGAATATTACTTTTTGGGCCTCCTGGAACTGGGAAAACCCTTCTTACAAAAGCACTTGCTACAGAGGCAGGAGCAAACTTTATAAGCATGACTGGGTCCACTCTTACTTCAAAGGTATAGTAATGTTGTACGACTATGTTAGACTTTGAGATCTATTTATGACTGCAACCATTTTTTGTATATTTGCATTTTTCTAGTTTTAACACGGTACTCTATTTTTTTGCGGGTCATTATGTTGTTTCATGTCTGGACTTTTCCAAACATAGGCAACATTCATATGAAGCAGCATGAAACCAAAAACAATCAGCCAATAGCTTAATGTGTTTCCTTGGTTAGTACAAAAGCAAAATGAAATATTAACTGAAAAGTCAATGCATAGTTAAGCTGGAAGTCAAGGCATTATTAATTTTTTGTTTTAATATTAAGATATAGGGAGATTGAGAACAGATGCATGTTATGGTTATGTTCACACAACCATCACTGGCCAATGTCTTCGACACACTAGCTAGATCACTATGTGGTCTAGAAAGTTTTGAGCATATTTAATTTGTTCAAGGCATTCGTCTCTGTGCTGCATGGGCATCATACTTATCCTTTCCTTCTTCCTGACCCAGTGGTTTGGAGATGCTGAAAAGCTTACAAAGGCTCTGTTCTCCTTTGCCAGCGGTAAGGTTTATCATCATATTTGTTGATGAGGTGAGTTTTTCTGTTACTAAATAATATAAAAAACATTATTGTGTTACTTGTTAAGTATGTTTATGGTGGATGATAAACCTTACCGCTGGTTTTATGCACAACAAGTCTGAAACATCCTAGATACAATAGAATGTTTCTCCATGTTGTTTTTAGCCCCAAGCAAACTGCATGGTTTTAAACATTTGCAAATATTAGTGAGATAATGGAAAATTCCTCAAAACAGTTCATGCTCATGGGGAAAATGAACATTTCTGAACACGTCTTTCGAAGTTGTTTAGGATACGAGCTATGTTTTGGTCTATTTACTCCAATGTTGAGATTGTTAGGGTCTTCTATGCAGGTAGACAGTTTGCTTGGTGCTCGTGGTGGCGCATTTGAGGACGAGGCCACTAGAAGAATGAGAAATGAGTTCATGGCAGCCTGGGATGGGTTGAGGTCAAAAGACAGCCAAAGAATCCTCATCCTTGGCGCCACAAATCGCCCGTTTGATCTTGATGATGCTGTAATTCACCGGTTACTAAGAAGGTAACACTGACGTTGTAATTTTTTATTTCCAGGTTCAAATGTCGTTAGCTACATGCGGAAGTTTCCACACATGCATATTGCTCACGGGATTTTGATGGTTATGTTTAGGATATATGTTGACCTACCAGATGCTGAAAATTGTATGAAGATTCTCAGAGTAATTCTCACACGAGAAAATTTAGAACCAGATTTCCAGTTTGACAAACTTGCAAATGCAACAGAAGGATATTCTAGTAGTGATTTGAAGGTAATTACATGAGTCACATGACATTAGTGTCAGTTCCCAAAGGATGGGTGTTCATTGTCTCATAACTTTTTTATTTTTGGCCAGAACCTCTGTATTGCAGCAGCATATAGACCAGTTGAAGAACTTCTAAAAGATGAAAAGAAAGTATGCCTGTCATTTAACAGATTTTTTATGATCTAAGTTCCCTTCCTGCAGTGGTTAGTCTGTTATTTCTTACATGATCATGCTGGCCAGAGTTCCCTATAACCTGGTGGTTTTCAAGCTTGATTCTGACCACCTTCCTTTAAATATTTGTTCCCTTTGTTCTTGGTGCAAAAGGGAAAATGGGATCTTTCACAAACTCTCATTTAACCCCTGCTTTCTTGTCCATCGTCGTCTATTGTAAAAGGATTAGACGGAGTTGACTTTGACAGTCTATCATTGCCGTCTATTGCTGCCTTTGTTTATACATGCAAGTTGCACTGCATCGGCAAGTTAACATATATGGTCACTGCTCTTACAATTTGATCACCACAATAAAGGTCGGTCTGAATTCCATTCTGATGATGCTTAATCTGGTTGCTTCTTATGTAGGAATGCCAGAGTAACGGAGCTCCCACATTAAGGCCACTCAGTGTAGATGATTTTGTTCAGTCTAAAGCAAAGGTAAGAAAAGTTTATGCATATTCCAGTCAATGCGGTTGGCATGGTAACTCTTAACTCTTGACTCGTTACTTGTCAACAGGTGGGTCCATCAGTTGCTTTTGACGCAGCGAGCATGAATGAACTTAGGAAATGGAATGAGCAATACGGTGAAGGTGGAAGCAGGAGGAAATCTCCTTTCGGTTTCTGAAACTAATATTCAGGGGAAACAGTTTTTCCTTAGTAGAGGCTCCATCCCTTCTTTATCCAAGAATTCATGCACTTGCCTTTATCTATATGCCGTGGGGAAAGGCTTCCATTTCTTGTCGATGGTTGGGCCTCTCCCTCTGCTCTTCCACCAGTTTTAACGGTCAAGAGACGAGAAGAAGCGATAGGTGTAATATAGTAGCTGAATTCAACAGGAAGAGGACTCGATTCGATCGCCTTTCATTGTACCATGAAATTTAGGCAATCCTTTAGAATTTGCTCCTGAATTATGGAAGCTATTGATTTTGCAAGTGTACTAACAGTACTAAGGTTACACAATTGTTTCTCTTGAATCAATAATTTATCAAGCCTCATTTTTCAGAATTAATATTATATTTTATCCCTGATTTTCAAGAACTTTGATGCAACTTTTACAAGGATAACAACATATTTTTGTGATGTTTTAATTAATTGTTGTTCAGTAACCTGTTCGGTTATCCATCACCTTATCACTGCCATCAATATACCAAAAAAGTTAGGTCCGAGTGGAGTGAACCTGATCCATGAAAAAGTTGGTCTACATGCAAGACAGTAATCTCTTCAGTGAACTCAAAACCACTACAACTGAAAGATGACCGGGGAGAATCACAGTAGTCATAGCAGGTTCCTTATAAAATGAGATGAAACAAAAAAAAACTACTATTTTTTTTTATCATTATTACATCTAATCTGGCACATTCTGAAATCAACGCAATAAACACCCTACTTCTGGAACTTAAACTAGAGAATCTGAAAAAGGAAAGGTTTACAAGAAATTGACTCCAAAATTGTCACCAAGGTGTGCTCTACATTTGCCATGGGCAAACAGAGAGGCCTGAACCTACTCATGGCTACTTCCCTGCGATTAGCAGCAATGACAATAAGTAAGGCAACAAGAGAAACTGCTGCTTGCCGCTTATTTAGACTTCTTTTGCTCAGAAACCCTTCCTCCCATTATCTTACAAATAGCCTGCTCTTCAGATTGAAGGAGCTTTAAAGCCGGATGCACCTTGAGATCTCCCGCTACCAACTTTTGACCCACATCCAGTTCACTCAGATCCACATCAATATAGGGGGGGATTATATCGGCAGGGCAGAGGAACTTAACAGTCCTCTTAATAGTGTTCAAAGAAGCATCTGCCAAGTTTATAAAGTGACAGCGGATTTAAGCATATTAGTTCACCAGAAATCATTGAAATCAAAAGAAAGATAATCCAATTCAAAATTCGCAGGGATAACATTAAAAAAATAACTTAAAATGGCTATGCTTCTAAACAAAAGTTATGAAGCATGTATGAGTCTTTGTGCCACTCACTCCATCAAAGGAATCTATGATGAGAATGAATGTGGCTATTTACAATTTAATAGACAGATATGAATATAAAGACACGAATTTTCCACCCATCCAAGAAATTGGATGCACTTTGCATTGTCTATCTATCATCTAACACAAAAACTAAACCATCATAGCTAATACCCATAAGCTTTCCTGATGTTCATAAGCCAATTCAATAATGGTGCGAGCAAGGTTGATCGATCAATTAAAACAATAGCTATATCAATGCTGCAATCATTTAAGCATGCACACCAAAGTTATTAACCATGAATCAAATCCAAAATTTCAATTGTGAAACTATTATCAGTGCACCATTGTTGCCAACAAGCATTAATTCACATTTAAAGCCACTAGGAGTCTAGGATGTAGTTCGATTCGTACAATCTCATCTCTCCTTTCCCTACTATAGAAGTTCAAGCCTCATTGCCATATAGACTACCAATACAGTGATACACAACAGGTGCAAAGTATGGGATGTTACAATAGTGTACCCATGTTTATTCAATTTGCATTATACAAATGGAATTTTACTTTTTTGTATCCTTGCTATATTGCATAACAGAATACCAATGCCAAATAAATCAAAACAAACTATTCCTAAGCATATCATTCTTTATGGACACTAGGAGGCAATGGAGTAACATGGTTATCCCAAAGACTGAAGAGCGAAATGGAGAGTTTGTCAATGTCAAAGCAATCATACATTATACATAATTGACCCAATTGATACGTGTAATTGCAAATAAAAAACTGTACAACAAAATTTAAACAACTAACCTTTCTTAAGTCCAGGAGACACATCATCACCAATATACACAAGCGGGATATCAACTTTCAGCAAAACAGAGGAGGGTACCCTTATGAAAGTCACGTTAAGAGGTGCATCTGTTCCAGAATGCAAATGAACCTAAAACAATCCAAAATCACAACTTTACAAAACCATTCATCATTTCCAGCAGTCCAATACTAAGAACTATTCATTACATCCAGCAGTCCCAAATTAGTCCATGTCTGGCATCGGATGGATGCAAAACTATACTTAACCACTTTCATACGAGCATTTCCCAAGCCTTTTTCCCAAAAGCAGTTTTCAAATCCAATTGAAGAAAGAACATTGTTAAAACATTAATCAAATTACATTATACACACAGATAACCAACATGAAAAAAATGCAATTACCTGTCTTAGCAAGACCCGAACTTTTTCAATAATCTCATCTGACCCAAAATCTGGTCTGACTTCAAGATCAAATAACTTGGATAAAAAGAAGGATCTACCAAACTTATCAACCAAGTTTCTTATTCGATTGGTTTGAACTGAAATGAGTCTTTTATTGCCACCATGTTGTCCATCTTCTTGCTCAAAGATAATGCTCGGGACTCGGCCAGCTTTACGCTCCTTCGCAGAGATGCTCTTCCCGGAATCGATACGAGGGATTGCTAGAATGGTCTCGGCGGGGCCAAGTTTTGGGAAGCCTTCAAGATAGGTAAGTGGCGTTGTGGGGATTATGGCGTCTTCGAGGAGAGCAGCTGCAGCGAATTGAGAGAAGAGACGGATGTGAATTAGGGATTTAGAGGAGGTTAGGCGCAGAGCGATCATAGTGGCTGCGTCGGTGGCGGTAGCGGCATGGGGTGCATATGTGGTGCGCGATTGAAGCAGAGAAGGATGACAAACAAATTGAGGAGGAAAAAGGCATCCGATTTTGGGTTTATTATGAAAACTGGAAAATACGTTTACTTCGCGCTTGTTTCCTGATCAGAAAAACTGGAGAACGCGTTTACTTCGCTCTAAATGTAAGAATTTCCTGATCTGAAAACTGGAAAACGTGTTTACTTCGCGCGTTTTCATTTTTTGTGGAAAACCGAAAATATTTGTAATGAAAAGAATAAATCATTTGAAAATTTAATAGTCATTTTAAAAGGGGAAAACTTATTAAATATAACATCAATCTTCTAATATTGCATTTAAATATTGTAATTGATATTTGATACTTTATCAAATATTGTAATATAGCAAGAAAATCTCTTATGAATATTGTAATTCACTTTATCAAATATTGTAATATTGTAACTCTTATGAATATTGTAATATAGTCAATGTAAGTACTGAAGATTCACTTGAAAATCTGTAATTATATTCTGTTCTTTCTTTCTTCATTTGTTGCCTAAACTAATTTCTAGTAGCCATTGATCATATTTAATCTCCCAATTTTTGAAATAGTTCGTTAACTATCACATGTAAATGAAGTGAGAATTAAGTTAATTCCATGTTACATTGTTTTAAAAAATATGAAGAAACCATCAGTTTAGGGGAACTTCCCCTTGACGACGTTGATGTATTCTTGCATGATCTCCAACTCTAGGTAAGTTAAATTGACGGAATTAGCAACTCGAGGATATTAGATTTTGGGGTTTATTATGTTTGGTTTACACATGAAAAATTAGAATACATTCTGCAAAATTGTTATAGAATACATTACATTGTTAACATCTCCAAATCAGAGGTCCGGCAAGTAATCGATTTATGACTATAATCACAGCAAAAACAATTGATTACAATTCAGAACATTGAATGTTAGATACTCATCAGTCGGATACAAGAAAGTTGCTACAAAACTGGACGAAGCATTCCTCTCTACTCTGCAAGCAGTGTCGAGCGATGCACCACCATGTCTAGTGTGGTTTCGGAACAAATCCATCCACAGCAAAGTTTCGTGTGGCAGCAGGAATAGCTAGTCGGAGCCCGTCCGGTTCCGGCTTCGCAATCACCTGACAACCCAGACGCGAACTGCGATATACAAAACGCAGAACAATCAGCTTCAAAATTGACAAGAAAAGATCATGGGCAAAAAAACTGATAGAACTCACGTCGGTAAGCCCAAAGGCCAGATCCAACATATCATTTTCCTCATCGGTAGGATCTTCTAATTTGTTGTAGTGCTCCATGTCCTAGGATGAGACTGATTAATTAGGCTTGCCACTCATATATTCAACAGGATTTACCTCACGAATGCTACAGATAACTTACCATGACGATCACATGACATGTAGAACAGGCAAGTGATCCTTCGCATGCTCCTGACATGACATTAAACTACAGAATCAAAATACTATTACTAATCCAGTAATAGACATTGAAGAAGCGTAACTCATCAATACTTCATAAATAGAAAGAAAAAAAGAATCCAGAGAATGGACAAGAAAGTTGAACGAAGATCTTTCTGTAGAAAAGTAAGGTAAGTGAACATCCCAGACCTATCCAGAACACTAAAATTTAGAAGGACGCATGCTGTGGAAGTTAGCTAACAATTCCAAACATGGAACAAATTTACGACCGCAAGTCATTTTATATATATCAAGTTACCAGGACAGAACATAATCAATGATTCCATATACATATAACTCCCTCTTTATTTTCTTTGGGTTCATTCCAGTGGTTTTAAATCCACTCTTAAGGATTCTAAAAGATTGAGGAAAAATAAACATAATTCTCAAACATTCTCTTATGTACATAAAAACTACTACTTCAGAAACCTGTTTCTCATTTCAAGAAGAGTATAATATTACCTTCTGTTTTCCCTTTCATAAGATGACCAAGTATTTAATTTAACTAAACCGATAAAAGCTAGAACCAAATTTTTAATCTAATATGTTAGTCACAATTATTCTTCTAATGCGGCTTTAGATCTTTGTGTATTTTATTGGTTTAAAACACAGCAATTGCCACCATCCATTCTTTTTAGAAACAGCAAAAACCTAAAATGGCTAGCTCATAATTAACTTAAGGGTGTTGCTCTCTAAATAACATGCACTAGAGAGTAAACAAGGTAGAATGCATTAGAGGTGAGAAGCACAATTGAAGAAGTATCAGAATCCTTGCCTTCTAGTTCTATATCATTTTCATGGGCAGCTTCTAACATGGACATTCGAACTGGAACTTTAAGATGCTTTTCCTCTCCATCCTTATCTACAAAGGTTACAGATATCCTGCAAATACATCACACCTAAGTGAGAAACGAAGGCAGCACACTATCAACACTTAAATCTGAATAATATCAAGTGAGCGGTGAAGGTGTGAAACACTTCTTGCATGATGATAATCAGCAACAGGTTCAAATGAAAAAAAAGATTCAAGAAAATCAACATAGGCCATCAAGTACAATAATCATCTCTATCATTTTTTTATTTGACCAAATTAGTGTCAGCCATTGAGTACAATGAACAGTATTAATTAGTGGCTATAGATTCATGAACATCTGGTATTGATTAGACAAAGCAATGGAAGAACAGCCCAATGAAGCATTAATATCATGTAGGATGTACAACACTGCACAAATATTTGTATTCCCGGCAACAACATTCTCCTAACATGAGGCAACTAGAAATTATGTGTTGGTTGAGGACTTTAAACAAGCACCTTAAGATCAACTCCATATCAAATGTGTATCCAACAAACCCAACCCTATACCATCACATTTAGACTAAAAGTTGCAATTATACCACCACATATAAATTATATAAACTGAAAATTTAGGAAAGAGGAAGAATCGGGCCAAAGTAGACCAAAAATTGACACACCATTATGATAAGAAGCAATACTATGGCAGCAATAGCATTAGACACAGAAATTTGACTAAATTGAAGAGAAGATAGATAGTTTTACCAATTGGGGAGATTCTCTGGAGGAGTTGAAGTGGAGTTGCCAGCGAGCTGAAGAGTGGAACGCGGTGACTCCGGAGTGGTCGCCTGAAGATGGGTCTTCACCGGCGGCAGCGGCGGCGTCGCCGCCTAAGAAGAAAGATAGGACAGATCCCATTGCTTGCGGAGATATCAAGCGACGATGACGAAAGCTGTTTGCGTGTTAATGCCTTAAAACTGGTACCTAGGGTTTCGGTGGGTGGTGGAGGAGCAGCCGAGACCGAGAGCAGTCGGACGGAGCCGAGAGTGGAGAAGAAGGCCGGCGTCGGAGGGAGAAGAGAAGAGGAACGCAAGAAGAGGAACGTGAGCAGATGAAGAGGAAGAATGAGGACGAAGAACGTGAAGAAATGGTGAGGGGTAATAATGGTATTAAAAAAACTTTCATTAATGTCTCAAACTAAAAACCGAGTTTTCAGTTTGTGCTTTGTTGAGTTAGAAAAATAAGAAAACAGGTTTTGGGTGTTTTCAAAACTTACACACTGAAAATTTTTGTTTTTGTTTTCGAAATGAAAATAGCGCGAAGTAAACACGTTTTCTGAAAAAAAAAGTCCAGTTTTCAAAAAACTGGAGAATTTTCAAGAAAATTCCCTGAGGTAAACAGGGCCTAAATGACTTGTACTTTTGAATTTAAACATGAATATTTTTACCATACTTATATTTGATTTTTAATAAACTTAAAATGAGCTACTATTTAGTTTATTAATTTTAACAAAAAAATAACATTAGCGTTGTTTTTTAATTAAAATAAAATTGATTTAATAATAGTAGTGGTTTTTTTTTTCAAAAAAGTAAGAAATAGTTGTTAGGTGAATACGATTTCGTGTTTTCTAAGGTTGAAAAATGAAAGCTGAAAAACAGAAAACGTACTGTAGCTAGCTATGAAACAGAATTTTGAAAAACAGAAATAATTTTGGAAATAACTCCAGATGGAAAATTTTAGAAAACAGAAATAACTCAAAACATAATTAATTTCGTTATGAAACGCGACTTAGCTTCTTGTTCGAAGAGGGTCTCCTTCTAAGATTATTATATTTATATATTAGGATTTTAATTATGCCACTTTTACTATCTCCTTAAATAAGTGTAACCTCCCTCCCTAAATAAGTTTGTCTGCTAAACAAATTGTCTAACATTATACTCCCTCCGTCTTTTAATAACTGACGTTTTGATTTTTAGTATGTATATTAAGAAAACCAGATGACTCACTATTTGAGACAATTTTGCCTCGAACTTTTTTTCGAATTACATGAATGGTACGCTCTAAGTTCGAGAAAAAATTCGGGGCAAAATTGTCTCAAATAGTAAGTCATTCGGCTTTCTTAATATGTATGCCAAATGTTAAAGCGTCAGTTATTAAAGGACAGAGGGAATATTAAGTTTAAGCATTGGTATGCTTCCAATAATCACAGTTAACTAAGATTGTGCTTCCTATCTTATTTATTTATTTAGAAAAATAAAGCAGTACCTTAAAATTCATAACTTTGATCAGGTTTTATGTTAAGTTATTGATAACTTATTCCTACTCTCCTTCTCTATTTGACTAGACTTTTTTAGGGTTAATTTTATTACACCCCTAGGTGAAACTCAAAAGCTATCTCTAACTTTAAAAAAAATATGATTTGCCCCTTGTATATACTGGTGTTGCAATTAGCCCCCTTCCATCAATAGCAAATGATCAGTTGTTCGTGATCGAGACATCGTGATGTTTTTATCCACACAAACAAAAAGACATCGCGATGCTTTTTCCATCTAAATGTTTGATATAACGTGACTTTTCCATTTAAATATTTTAGCGTTAAAATTGTTTATCGAAAAAAGAAAAGAAAAAAATACTTTAGCGTTAAATTTCTCTTATAAAAATAATTAATGGGTTAATGAATTTTTTTTTGTCTGTCTACTTATTGAAATTGTTTCATCTCATCCTTAGATTATTACACATTTATAATCCTCCTATTTTTCAACATTAGTTATAAAGTTGCTTATGTGACCTAATTTCCGTTAAATCTAATCATATGGCTAAAGGTGTTTATCGGTCGGTACCGTAATATTTCGGTATTCGGCATACCGAACTACGAAAAATAAATACCGTATCATATTTTTTTATGATTGGTACCATTTTTATATTACCGAAATTATTTTGGTACGGTAATATGATATAACAAATACCGAATTAAATCAATCTAAATGTAAAAAACTAGCAATTTGGCCATCAATGTTGCTTCGTATGGCCTCCATTATCAGAATTTGTATGAAATAAAACATCAATGGCAATTAAAATCAACAACAATTAAGATTGATTTTTATTTCACTAATATAAAACCCTAACCTAATTGATAAGAGATGTAGTTCGAGTGGGATGAGAGGAGAAGAAGAAGATGATGTGGTGGTGGACTGGTGGTGGTGATGAGATTACATATGAGAGATGAGGAGTTTGCGCCGCTGCTAGACATGAAAAAAGAGAGGAAAAAAGACATAAATGGCCCCTGAACTTTAATTTTTTAATTAATGTGGCCCCTAAACTATTAATTTGTTTAATTACAACCCTGCGAATCGAACGTTTTGACAAAATTGCACCCTACCGTGACAGAAATCTGACGTGGCGACGTTATCTTTCACGTCACCCATGTTTCACATGCCACGTCGTCGAGCCACGTCAGTATCTTGCCACCTCACACCTCCACGTTAGAAAATTATTATAATTAATTTAAAAATTCAGAAAATTAATATAATTAATTTAAAAAATTCAGAAAATTAATATAATTAATTTAAAAAATTCAGAAAAATAATTTAATTAATTTCAAAATTCCAGAAAAATAATTTAATTGATTTAAAAAAGAGGTAATAGCATAAAGACCCCCTGTACTATTTTTCAAAACAGAAACCTCCCCTGTACTTCAAAAAGTCAAATTGACCTCCCCTGTACTATCGGTCAGAACCATTCCGTTGGTCTGTACCAGTCAAACTAACAGACTTCACTTTTTGACCGTTGACTTTGATTAAAATATTCAAAAAAATTATAAAAAATTCAAAAAAAATGTAAAACAAATGTAAAAAATTTAAAAAAAATTGTAAAAAATCCCAAAAAAATGTATAAATTCTATAAAAAATTATGTAACCTAAAAATCCAGAAAAAAATGTAAAATCAAAAAAAAATCAAAAAAAGTTAATTAATCTAAAAATTCAGAAAAAAATGTAAAATTGGATTTTTTACATTTTTTTGGACATTTTTTTGGATTTATTATTTTTGAATTTTTACATTTCTTTGGGAATTTTTAAAATTTTTTATAGAATTTTTACATTTTTTTCGGATTTTTTACAATTTTTTATAAATTTTTTACATTTTTTTACAATTTTTCTGAATATTTTATTCAAAGTCAACGGTCAACACTAACAGTCTGTTAGTTTGACTGACGGAGACCAAGCAAATGCTTCTGACCGATAGTACAGGGGAGGTCAATTTGACTTTTTGAAGTACAGGGGAGGTTTCTGTTTTAAAAAATAGTACAGGGGGTCTTTATGCTATTACCTCTTTAAAAAATCCAGAAAATTAATATTATTAATTTAAAAAATTCAGAAAATTAATATAATTAATTTCAAAATAATTTTATTAATTTCAAAAATCCAGAAAATTATTTTTCTTAATTTAAAAAATTCAGAAAATTAATATAATTCATTTAAAAAATTCAGAAAAAAATAATTAATTTTAAAAATCTAAAAATAATGTAATTAATTTTAAAAAAATTAAAAAATAATATAATTAAAAAATCCGCTTACTTACCTTTTATTTCAGCAACACCTCTCCTTCTTTTTCTTTCTTTTCTTGTTCTTTCTGCAACAACCGACAGAGGGAGGGATTTGGGTGGTTCGGTGTGGTATTGATGTTTGGAGCGGGTTGACTGATGTGATAGTTGTTGTGGTGGGAGCCGGTGGTGATTGATGGTTGGAGTGGGCTGATTTGGGTTTTGTGGATTTGGCAGAATTTATTTTGCAGAGATGGGATTTGGATTTAAGTAGAGAGGGATTAGTAATTGGAGAGGGATTATATTAATTTTTGGAATTTTGAAATTAATTACATTATTTTTTTAATTTTTCAAATTAATTAAATTATTTTTCTGGATTTTTTAAATTAATTATATTAATTTTTTGGATTTTTAAAATTAATTATATTAATTTTCTGGATTTTTAAAATTAATTATATTAATTTTCTGGATTTTTAAAATTAATTATATTAATTTTCTGGATTTTTTAAATTAATTAAATTATTTTCTGAATTTTTTAAATTAATTATATTAATTTTATGGATTTTTAAATTATTTTTCTGGATTTTTTCAATTAATTATATTAATTTTCTGACGTGGAGGTGTGAGGTGGCAAGATGCTGACGTGGCTCGACGACGTGGCATGTGAAACACGGGTGACGTGGAAGATAACGTCGCCGCATCAGATTTCTGTCACGGTAGGGTCCAATTTTGTCAAAACGTTCGATTCGTATAGTTGTAATTAAACAAATTAATAGTTCAGGGGCCACATTAATTAAAAAATTAAAGTTCAGTGATCATTTATGTCTTTTTGTCGGAAAAAAAACATAGTACTTTCAGAGGAGATGAGTTTGGTTTTGCTGGGTCAGAGTGCATGTGTCATTTAATTTTTAAATTAATTAATTAAATCACTTAATTTAATAATATATGTTTTGCTGGGTGCGTGTGTTGCTATTTAATTTTAAAATAAATTTAATTACTTGATTTAATAATATATATGGCAACGATATTTCAGTAATACTAAATTTATAAAATTTAATGCTGTATTGTATCGAATTTAATTCTATACGGTATTCGATATACCGAAATAAAAAAATATCAATTCAAATATCGACTAAATAGAGAAAACTTCGATTTTCAGTAATTACGGTTCAGTAGTTCGGTACACACCCCTACATGTGGCGTTGAATATTTCTACATGGTGTAGGTGACATAAATATTATTATTTTAAAAAATTAAATTTATACTTCAAAATGAAAAAAAAATCCAAAAATATCAATTTTATCTCCTTCTTCCTTCTTTTCTTTCCTTTTTACACTAACAGTAGGAATTAGGAAATAAATGAAAAAATCAAAACTAAATGGAAATAAAAATGGAAGGAAATAAAATGGAGGAGGAAATTAGGGAAAATTATTATGATTTGATAATGATGGTTGGTCGGGGTGAGTAGAAGATTGTATAAGAAAAAGGTAGTTTATCTATTCTATTTTTTTTCTATTTTTTTGGTATTTTTAATATTTATTCTTTGAAAATCAGTTTTTAATTTAGTTTTATTAAAATATTAATATTTTTTTACATGTTGCGGTGTACTAAAATTAAATTACCCATTTAAAAAAAAAATATCATGAAGAAATCTTTTGGATTAAACTGTGTTTTAGATTCTTAATTCATAGTAATCCTCAAATGGGCACTGTGGCCCGATAGAAGGGAAACAACTGTTTGTTTTAAAAAAAAAAAATTAGGTTTTGTTTACGAACGAAAAACTATCTCATTTTTCTGTTTCTGTTTTTCAGAAATATTTCTGATTTTAGAAAACATTAGAAAACTGAAAATCGTGTTTCTTTTGTACTAAATGTAAAAAAATCCAGCTTTATAAAACTCGAAATCGTGTTCACGTGACAACTATTTCTTCTTTTTTGGAAAAACGAAAAAAACTACTAATTTTGTTCAATCAATTTGATTTTAATTAAAAAATCAAGCTATCATTTATTTCTTTTTTAAAAGATTAATAAACTAAGCAGTAACCCATTTTAATTTTGTTAAACATCAAATATAAATATGTTAATTCTATTCATATTAAAGATCAAATATAAATATAATAATTTTGTTCATGAAAATAAAATACATATAAAATAGTCTTGAATTATTTGTTGATTACGTAAATACTATAAATATGAACATTAAAAACAAACTTAATTTAAATTGTTACTTCTTCATATTCTAACAATATTATAATTAGCCCATAATTGATCTGCAATATATTCTCTAACCGCATTCATTTGTTGTTGTTGAAACATATCCACTTGAATACCTTCTTCCATCACATTAGCTTCGTCCTCGTTAAAATTTTGCTGACATTCTATACCATATCGTTCACCGATAGCTAAGTACATTTATTCATCCATGTCTTGTCAATCCGTAGCTTTAAAACTAGGAGTACCATTTGGATCTTTATTAACTCTCTCGTACAATATTGATAAAAATATCGATTCATTTTTGTCCAACCATTTAGCCTCATCTTCTCCATCATTTCTTCCTCCCATCTAAATCATCAATCATTAAAATTAGGAGGTGACATTCATCATGTATTCGTAAACTCATGGAAAATATTCACTATCAATTTCTCATAATTTCAAACTTATCTATATGAATATATTACTAATTATCATCATTTTTGAAAAAAAAAATACTACATGCATGATTTTTAACCAACAAGCCAAAACAATATCAGCCAATTAAACTGAAGTTTACATCTCAATTGAAAAAATATTTCAGGAAATTCGGAGAGAGGATCAATATACGAAGAATATGGAAAACAAAACTGATTATGGAAATAAAGAATAAAATAAAGACCATAAAGAGCAGAAGTACCACACATGGGGAGGAGGAGGAGGCAACGATGACGGAGGAGGTGGCGACGACAACATGCAGGTTAAAGGAGAAAGTTGTGCATTGTTTTGGGAAAACGACCAGATCTAATGAAAGAGAAAGGGAGAAAGGTTTGAAGAGAGAAGTGAGTGGTTGATAGTATTTTGGGTGTTTTTTTCCCATTGTTTATTTTTGAGATTAACAAGATGGCTGGTTGAGTAGGAGTAAAAAAAATATTTGAAAAATAGTTTTGGAAAAGTTGAAAAACTCCATTTTGGGCGTTTCTAATTTTTAGTGTTAATTTAAAAAAATTGAAAAACTGGAGATTTTTTTTGAGATTTTTCCAATTACTGAAACACAATTTAAAAAATATCTCTAGTTTTCTGAAAATTAAATTTTTTTTTAGAAAATTCTCCGTTCGTAAACAACTCCTTAATGATCCATTTGCACCCTAAGTTTGTGCTTTTGTTTTGTAACACGCATCCCATGTTTTACATTAGACCATTTTGCACCTTTGATTTATCAAATTAGCTCAAATAAGCCCAATTGAACATTTTCCTTATTTTCTTATTTTTCATAAATATCAAAAATTATTTTATTATCTGATGTGTCATTAAATAACAAAAATTATTTTAAAAAATGGGGTGAAATTATAAAAATAATAAAATATATTTAGGTTCATGTTTCATGGGCCCCACGTTACACGTCGCTGCCACATCACATCGTGCATACATGTCACTTCCATTTGTTAGCAATTTGCCACGTCATTAGATGGTAGCACACTATTGGTTGTTTAAAGTTGGGAATAGTGTTGTCAAAAGAAGTGAAGAATGAGATTTGAACCAAAAAACACTATATAATTTAAAATTATTTTTTTATGATATTTGTAGAAAGTAAGAAAATAAGGAAAATGTGTAAAGGGTTCAATATAAAATGTGGTACGTATATTAGGGGGAAAACGCAATAGTAGGGTGGGTGCAAATGGGAAGAAAAAAATTGAAAAAAATGGCGTAGTTTGGTAAACAACTCGTTATGTCGTGTATGAAATTCTGGTAATAAGAAAAGTGTGCATAAAACCCTAGAAATTAGGAAAAAATTTGAATGTTATAAGAGCTAACCAATATTGAATATGATTGATCGCACTAAAGATTTATCTACCCATTACAATTAGGGGTGGCAATATGGACAATTGTCTATTTGTCTGTCCCGTCCGTCCATGTCCATTTAATAAATGGGTTGGGTTACACCCGTCCAACTACATATACGGATGGACGGGACAAACCCAACGGGTTCCGTCCGTCCATTTATTATTTAATTTTTTAAAAAATAATTAATTTCTCAAAAAAAAAAAAATTCAAATTTTTTATAAAAAAAAATAATATTTTTTAAAAAAAGTACTCTTATTTTTCGAAAATAATAATTTTTCAAAAAAAAAAATTTCCAAAAATATTATTTTTCAAAAAAAAATTCAATTCGCAGAAAGAATTATTATTGGACGGGAACCCGTCCCGTCCGTCCAAATTTAGATGGACGGGTTTTGTCCGTCCATTTATTAAATGGACAGATGAGATTACACCATGGATGTCCGTCCGTCCCATATTGCCACCCCTAATTACAATGTCGCATTTTCATTCAAAGAAATTATACATTATTTTTAACTTTTTGTATCATATATAAGGATCGTTTAACAAATGAGATTGTTATTTCCAGTGAATATACTTTACACTTTTTTAAAAACTAATGAGTGGCGGCATGCTTTTTCAATAATGATGGTGACCTTGTGCTAATTATTGCTATTAAGGAGTTAATAATAAAGTAATTAATTAACTAAAAGCTAAAAATTAAAAAATACTCCCTCCGTCTACAATTAAGTGACGATTTTCTACAGAAAGTTACTGTACATTTTACTTGACTTTTTAGCGTTTGTTTTACTGAAAATTACTCTGGCAGAAAGACAGTTATTTATGGACAGAGGGAGTACATCAATTCATGCTAGATCAAGTATTTTCAAACAATGACAATATTGATTCAACTCAACAACAAAGGCTGCTTAATTCTGCCAATCTGAAGAATATACTAGAGAGATCACAACTCCAACATTATTTTTTACTCTTGGAGAAAAAGAGAAATAACAACAAACAACTCTATGTTCAAACTGACGTAAAACTTGATGCAAAAGTACTAATAGCATCAGAGAATGGACCTTCTTCTTCTTACAGAGGGAGTACATCAATTCATGCTAGATCAAGTATTTTCAAACAATGACAATATTGATTCAACTCAACAACAAAGGCTGCTTAATTCTGCCAATCTGAAGAATATACAAGAGAGATCACAACTCCAACATTATTTTTTACTCTTGGAGAAAAAGAGAAATAACAACAAACAACTCTATGTTCAAACTGACGTAAAACTTGATGCAAAAGTCTAATAGCATCAGAGAATGGACCTTCTTCTTCTTACCCCAGGGGCAACTTAAGTTGCTATATTTCATTATTTTGAACCCCAGCCCCGACTTACGTTCTCTTCCCTATTTCAATTAAATATAAAAAAAGTTAGTCTGTTTTTATGCTTAATTCAGACATCAACTTCGAATCCTTCCTGCTAGATTCTTGGATCCAATAGAAAGTTAGCAGGTTCTGTTCTTGCAGCATACCCGAACTTTGATGTACTATACTTCCTGTGCACACCCGTAAGTTTTCCCATTCCAGAAGTTTGATGGTATGAGACCATAAGCCTTGAGCATTCCCTGTCCATTCCAAAGAAAAACAACCAGTAAGCCAAACACAATCTCTGTCTTAGAGTTTCGGTAAATGTTCAAGGTCAAAAAGAAAAACTACTTACATAAGCTGCTCTTCTCGGTAGCTAGTGTACCATTCATTAGTCTTGCTCCATTGCTTCAACCCAGTAAGAGCGCACTGAGCTGTATAGATAGCAGCAGCAGCTAACAGAGAAGACGGAAACTTGATCATCTCGTACTCTACCAGGCAAAGCTCAATCATGAAGAACGAGAGGAGCTCAAGCTGTTTGGTCATCAGCAACATAATATTCAGATAAGTCACTTCTTCATCAAAAGAATCTAAACATTTAGGACAATTATTCTGGAAAGTAAAAAATGACTCGTACGTTCTTGTCGGATTGGGCAGCTTTCAGAAACCTCCTCATAAACACATATGGAGTGGGAACGGATAGATTAAACTGTAAGGTATTAACCATTAACTTCTCCTGCAGTTACATAAAGAAACAACCATCATAAATCTCAATTGAATCCTAATCAAACCGTAGTAACAATAATGAGTTTGGTCACATCATAATACAAAGAGAAGTATCACTTCAATCCTAATTAGACAGCAACAATTTGCTTCATAATCAACATATACTGTAGTGAAATATATTTATTGCTTTGAATTAAATGTACCATGTCAAGCACTTCTTTTCTGCTGTATGCCTTGTCAGAAATCAGAATCAGATCATCCACTACAGGAACTGATACTTCCTCATATTTGCATGCAAGAAGCATGGCTGTAACCCCAACCAGCTGGAGTTTCTTCCTTACAATGGAATGAACCGCTAAGAATCTATCAATCAGATTTATGGTCAGATATAATGTCTCTTCCATCAATTCAAACTTGTAGTGTACCTGGTAAGTAAATCCCATCAAGCTTGTTAATCAATCAGATAATGCCAAATAATTTCCATAGTCAAGAGATGAAAAATCTATTTTCATACCTCAATCAACCAGTCAATGAGAATGCCTCTCATCCTCTCATTAATGTCCACTTGTTGTATCATGTAGTTTGGTGGGACACGAGAAGATCCCTGCAAGTAAAATAGTCCAACAAAAAGTTCAGTAACCCTCAAATGCTTCCACACTCTGTACTCATCTTTTAGAAGCACTACCATTAACCAAAACTAAAACGCAATTTGGACAGTTCTTCTAATAGTCATGAAAACTTTATACTATTGTTGGCTCATAACTGGACAGTTTGGCTAACATCTTAATCAACGTTACAGATTAAAATAACATCTACCAACTAAACAGAAGTTCTAGGGAAGATCAAAATTGAATGACATGACTGGAAGAAGTAATTAGAGCACAAAAAACTTTTTGGATCAAAATTGAATTAGGAAGGTAGAGATTATATGTCACCTCTGCTTTCCTGTAAAAGCTGTATAGATCATCAATGTACTCAATGACTGAAAGATGATTATCCTTGTCTTTGCTGTCTATGTCCACAACTACCTCTTCCTCAGCATATTCCATTTCATCCTCCTCCTGCAGTAAATGAGTACAACTAAGCATTGTGATAAGAAAAGAAGAGGAACCATTAATCAGAACAGGTATTCCATATACCATGCGGTCAATCTCCTCCAGCATTGCTTCTGTGTGTTGCACAAACATTGGCGCAGAAAAGTCATCACTGGCCTTGTGACTTTCAACATCAGTAATGGGACAATCTTCTGACCCAGTTGAATTTGGAACAGAATTAATTGGTTTCTTCACCTCCTGTTAACAAAAGTTAACTTTCAGTCTAATCTCATCTTCCGTGGAACATAAACATAGAATGAACTAGGAACAAGTTCAAAACAAAATCTTTTTGGCAAAAAGTATACCTCTGGCTTTGTTTGCTGCTTGTTAGCTAATTGGGTAGCAAACTTCCTAAACAAATAGCAATAGCACACAAATGCACTCAATCAGGACATATTTTGACATTGAACAAGAAATTGTGAAAATCAAACACAACAAGAGAACCAAACAGACCTGGTGATTGGCCGATGTACCGGAATAGGTGGGTTCTTATCACATGTTGCTTGCCTTCTAGTTCCAGACCATAAACACAGAAAAACACATTCAATTAAAAGCCATTCTCGTACCTAAGTAATGATTTCGAAAACAAAAATTGCACCATTTTATTCCCTTTCCTCTTCTCTAATTTTCTCCGCAACAAGACAAGGTGATAAATTTAAAAAGAGAGGAGCAATTTAGGGTTTAAGACGCTTACTCTGATAAACCTCTTTTGTTGACTGCACATGGATATGGTGGCCCCCCGACTATGTTGCGATTTATGTTACTTAACGCCCTTCGATTATTCCCTGGCGCCGCCACAAACTTTCCTCCTCCGCCGCGTAAACCCCCTGAAATTCCAGAGAGATCGCCGATTGGATTAGGGTTTAATAGCCCAAAACCCGACCCACACAGATAATAGAATTGAAAACCAAAATTCAAAATCAAAACTTAACTACCTTGAGCATTTACGGGTCCGATCACATCCGGATTGTTCTCGTCAGAGAAAGACATCATTGCCTATACAAGGAAAGATTTAAAAAAGAATGAGAACCCATCGACGGGAAAAGCACGAATTTGATCGAACTGGGTAGAAACAAGAAGGAAAGGTTCTTAATCTTGCTATTCAGATAAAAAACAAACAAGCCCACACCTTCAAAACTCAAGATTTCTCCTTTGATTTCCTTAATTGCGAAGAATCCAAGAGAGAGAGACCCCAATCAAATCAACCCAGAAACGGACTGATCTCTCTCTCACAATCCCTTTGGCTCTCTTCCTTCTCTTCTCTGTGTGTGGTTTTCTTCTTTGGGTGTGGGGTGTGGTGTGTTGACTGGGTTTATACGAGGAGAAGGAAGAAAAAGGAAGAATGGAAAAAAGAAAGGACCCGAAAAAGAAAAGATAAGAGAGGAGAACTGTTTGTGAGCGGAATTGAGACGTAAACAGCGGATATATGTCTGCACATGCGCTTCCCAAAATTTTAAAAACAACGGCTAGTAAATCTTGACCGTTGGATCAGTCCCTCTGATTGAAAAGTCGCGTTCCCTTCTAAGCCTACCCTAAAAACCTCAACGGTTACCTTGCATGTGCCCTCCTCTCCCCCTCCCCTTTTCAAAAATTTATTCACGAGTATGGTCTTCATGTCTTGAATTTATTTCCATCATTTGCATCATCTGGAGAACTGTTATCTTGTCTGGTAATTTGCTGGGGTTGAGTTAGGAGTTGAGGAATCTTTTAATTAAGAGAGTATAAGTTAAAATCATCTTTAGTTTTTTTAGTGCTTAATATTGTTTTAGTTGGTTGTTAAGTAAGTGATTGCCTGAGTTCCAAAAACAATTGTATAAAGAAAGTGCCAAATAAATTTTATTTATTTGATTCATGATTTTTCAATATTAGGTTTGAATATAGTTTTGACAATAAGAATGGTAATGGTAATGAAATTACAATTTGAACTAAAAATTATAATACCACGTGTGCTCAAAGTCGACACAACAATTCAAGTGGGCTCAATGAAAGAAAATAGTACGTCTATATAAAAATTGTATGGCCTTACAAGCATTGTTATACTGTTCATTTCTCATATTATCGATGGTAAAAATACCAATAAAAATTCAAATTCATTTAAATTTCACCTTCTCCTATAAAAAAAATCATTATATTTGTCTCACATAAATTTTAATATTTTCACCCATTATTTTTCTCTATTTGATCATATCTATTCAAATTTATGGCCCTACTATTTTTTTTTTCTAATTTCCTTCATTTGTTATAATTTTTCTCTAACATTTGTGACTTTTTAATTTTTTTACCATTTCCAGTTTCTAATAATTTTATGTAAATTTAGTGAGCCCTACATGCAAGGTTTTCAACCTCGAGAGTCTACTTCGGTATGAAAAACTGAGGTAAAATCGTTCTGTAAAACCGAAATGTAAAATCATAAAAGTTTATAAATTATAGTGTTTTTTTATCTGCTTACACTTTTATATTAACTATACATCTATCTCATAAAAAAATTAATTATGTTTTTTTAGATAAAACAAAAAAAAAAAAACTAATGACAACACTATGACATTCTATTCTACCTACAAAGTTCTCTCTATTATGAGAAATGAAATCTTTGAATGTACAAAACATATACGGGTAAAAGTTAAGAAAGGAACTTACTTAACATTAAGAGACGGAGACAAACTGAGGATTAAAAAAGAAGCGGTGAGTTGGTAGTTGTCTTTGGGCACGCATACTGCATACACAACAACAGTAGAGACTAGAGAATTAGTGATAATTTTAAAATATTTATTTATTTATTAACAAAAAAATGTTTGAATCTCTCTTCTATTTAAAAATTAAAAGGTTTTTTTTTACATGAAGGCCCCCTGTACTTAAAAAAAAAACAGACTCCTCCCCTCAATTTTAAAAATTAAAATACTACCCCCTAAACTCAAAGTTAATTGCAAATGGTGGTCCCTTCGTTAGTCAACTTTAACGTCCGTCCGTTTTGTCCTTGAATAGCAGGTTATTAGGTTTTTCCTTTTCTTTTCTTTCTTTTTCTTTAAAAATTCAGAAAAATAATATAATTAATTTTAGGGTTTATTGCATGAAGGCCCCTGTACTTAAAAAAAAATAACTTTTACATTTTGCATTAAGAAAAAAAAAAGAAAAGAAAGAGAATAAAAGAAAAAAAGGTTGGAAAAGAAAAAGAAAGGAAGAAAGAAATTAAGAAGTAAGAAAACAAGAAATGAAAATGCTGCAAAAAAAAGGGAAAATATTTTACATTTTCTTGAATTTTTACATTTTTTCTGAATTTTTAAAAATAATATAAAATATTTTCTCAATTTTTTTAAATTAATACATTATTTTCAGAATTTTTTAAATTAATTAAATTATTTTTCAGAATTTTTAAAATTAATTACATTTATTTTTTACAATTTTTAATTAATTATATTATTTTTAAAATTAATTACATTATTTTTTCTGGATTTTTAAAATTAATTATATTATTTTTCTAGATTTTTTAAATTAATTATCTTATTTTTCTGAATTTTTAAAGAAAAAAAAAGGAAAAAAAAAGGGAACAACAGGTTTTTTTTTTTTGAGTAACCTGCTATTGAAGGTCAAAACGGACGGACTTTAAGGTTGACTAATGGAGGGACCATCATTGGCAATTGACGTTGAGTTCAAGGAGCAGAATTTGAATTTTTAAAGTTGAGGGGAGGAAGCTGTTTTTTTTTAAAGTACAGGAGGCTTTCATGTAATAAATCCCTTAATTTTAAAAATATAGAAAAATAATGTAATTAATTTTAAAAATTCAGAAAAATAATTTAATTAATTTTAAAAATATAGAAAAATAATTTAATTAATTTTAAAAATTCAAAAATATAATATAATTGATTTTAAAATTTACAAAAATAATATAATTAATTTTAAAAATTCAGAAAAATAATTTACTTAATTTTAAAAATCCAGGTAACAAACTTTCTTTCTTTCTATTTTTTTCTTTTCTTCCCTTTCTTTTCTTTTCTTTTCTTTTCTTTTTCTTTTTCTTTCTTTTGTTTTCTTTTTCATCATCCTCTCTTATTTCCTTTCTTTCTTTTTTCTGAACATCTTTTTCTTTATTTTCTTTTCTCTGCTTCCCCTCTTCCCTCCTCCATGAATTCCTCCGCCTCACCCTCGTCAAATCCACCACCGTCATTATCGCTTCTCACTCGCCAAATCCACCCTCATCACCGGAGCCATCACAATCCACACCGTACCAAACCCAAATCTACCTCTGCTCCTGTGCTTGTGTGGCTGTCGAATCAGGAGGAAGGAGAGTGTGGTGTTGCGGTTGGTGTTGGAGTTCGGGTAGCGGTGATGGATTTTTGTGGTTGAGGCAGTGGAGGTGATGGGTGGTTGTGATGGTGAGGAGAGGGAACCGAGAGGGTATGGGTGGTTATCGGAGAAGAGATCAGTTGATGGTGGCTGGCAGAGAGGAGGGTAACAGTGGCTGTGCTGGAGGAGGCCGAGAGGAGATGATGATGATTTAAGGGTGAGTGATTGATGATGCGGGGCAGAGGTGGTCGGTTGATTGGCAGCGATGGAGATGGTGATGTGGCTAGAGGAGATCGGCGGTGATGGAGGTGCAGAGGAAGTCGTTTGATCAGCGGTGAGGAGATTTTGATGTGGCTAGAGGACATCGGGATTGAGAGGAGAGAAATTGAATTTTGGGCAGAGGATGTGGTTTTCTAATTTGGCATAGATGGATTCCTTTTTCTTCTTGATTTGGCAGAGGGTGGAGGATTGAATTATTTTTCTAGATTTTAAAAATTAATTAAATTATTTTTGTAAAATTTTAAATTAATTACATTATTTTTGTAAATTTTTAAATTAATTACATTATATTTCTGAATTTTTAAAATTAATTAAATTATTTTTATGAATTTTTAAAATTAATTACATTATTTTTGTAAATTTTAAAATTAATTACATTATATATCTGAATTTTTAAAATTAATTAAATTATTTTTCTATATTTTTAAAATTAATTATATTATTTTTCTGAATTTTTAAAAAAAAGAAAAGAAAAGTCAATCTTCTAAAAAACAAAGACATGATTAATATAATTCATAAAAATTCTAAAAATTCATAAAAGTCAATCTTCTAAAAAACAAGGACATTAATTATATATTTTTTTTTAGAATTTTTACATTTTTTTAATTTTTTACAATTTTCTGAATTTTTAAAAGTAATACAAAATATTTTTCTAAAATTTTAAAATTAATACGTTGTTTTCAGAATTTTTTAAATTAATTAAATTATTTTTTAGAATTTTTAAAATTAATTAATTTTTTTTTAATTAATTACATTATTTTTTTGGATTTTTAAAATTAATTATATTATTTTTCTAGAATTTTTAATTTAATTATCTTATTTTTCTGAATTTTTAAAGAAAAGAAAAAATAAAGGAACAACAAGTTTTTTTTTTTGGGTAACCTGCTATTGAAGGTCAAAACGGACGGACGTTAACGGAGGGACCACAAATTTTACAAAGGTGCGATAATGTATATACATTGGAATTTTTTAGGCAAAGGCAATTCTAATTGGTCAATATTAATATATTTGAATGCTATTTCTTTTTTATCTTTCTTTAGTTCAATGAATCTATTATGAAAAGTAAAATAGAGTAAAGTAATTTTGTATTGATTTTTTTCTAAATTTTCTTCTTCTCCGTATAGAAACGAAATAAATAAATAAATCAAATTACGACTTCATGTATAACTGTAAATTTATAAGATTATAAGAGTTGAATTTCAAATTAATCTAAATTTATTATAAAAAAAATTATAAAATCAAACCCATTTTGACAAAATGTAATCGTAAACTCATAAAATCGTTCGTTTAAGTTATCTAAACCCGATTAGTACGTTCGTCAAGAGTTTAATTAAAAATTTGACAACCTTGCCTACATGCATGCATCATCTTTTTTGGAAGTCTAAGATCGAAATTGGAGGCCGAAAATCTTAATTATTTTATATGAATATTGCATCATCATTCTAACACGAGAAAAGAAAATATAAATTGGAGCAGTTGTCTAAAAAGGTAAAAGTTACGTGGCATGCTTTTTTATTACATGTATCGTCACAGTAGATGAACACGTGGAAGACAAGCTCTAATTACCGTTAGGAGATAAGGCATTCTTAATAAACTCTGGCCCACTTTACACTTTATTTTTTCTGACAGACAGTATAGCTGCACGGCATCTATGATTTCAATTCTACGATGCCATCAAAAAATCATCATACCTTGACACACGCTTCTGTGATTAAAATTAATCAATGATCAGACGGTGAAGACAACAGGTGCATGAAATGGATGATGGAGATTAAAGCAGTGGAACTCGACGATGATGTGGTCACTCGTTACGGTACGGTCTTCAATAAACTGACCAGTACTGTATCGACAGCTCCGGCATCAGCAGCCTGGCACTGCCAAGTCCAACTATTTTTATAAGAAAATATTTAAACTATTTTAAAATTAACTTTTATATGTTAAAAATATAGAAGAATTAATTTTAAATATCGTACTTTACGTTATACTCTCTCCGTTTTCGAATAATCGTCGCGAGTTACTATTCATGCATGCGTTTCGAGGAGGCCGAATGACTCACTATTTGACCCAAAAAGTTCCGTACTTTTTCTCGGACGTACGTTACGTTAGAAAAAAAGTACGAATTTTTTTGGGGTCAAATAGTGAGTCATTCGGCCTCCTCGAAACGCGTGCATAAACAGTAAAGTGTCAATTATTCAAAAACGGAGGGAGTATATCTGTAATGTAATTTTTAAAATATCAATAAATTATTGATACAAGTAATTTGACAAATTATAATAGTTTGTATGTTAATTTTATGAAAAATATTAATAATTTATAAACTAGGGGATATTTCTAGCATTTACAAATTGATTGTAAGTGCGATGATTGTGACCGTAATTGTTACCGTGACTGTTATATTACGGTATGTTTTTTCGAGTTAAAACCATGAGGAGTTATAGAAATCATTGAAGAACAAGAACAAATTGTTTAAAAATTAAAAAAATATATCACTTATCAGTATAACAATTGTTTGTCGTTTCAAACTATTGGCCTGAGATTTGAGTGTTGAAAGGTGAGCCATTTTCGTCTGAAGGAGTGTCTGGTAGTTTTAATCTTGAATAAGGTCATGGCATTGATGTGCAATAATATCGGTTGCAGAACTTTTTTTGTGTTATTTTTGGTATCACGTTAGAATGATCGTATTGATTTATCCCTTTATTTAATTTTGACTTAATTTGAATCATAGACTCGTTTTGATTTGTTCATTATCAAGCCTTGGGTATAAAATTGATTATGAAAATACAAGCAACTATAAAGTTTTAATTAAGCCAAAATCAAATTAATAAATATGATCGTTTAAGTACATGGATCAAAAGATAACAAAAGTTTTAAGGAAACGGCCACACACTAATAAGTTATAATCACTACTAACTTAGTTAATGCTGAAAAACTATACAAATAGTGATATGAACGTGGACACTACAATACAAAAAAACTAAAAATATAGGCACGAATACGGTAAATATTATATATATTTTATATAAAATAAATTTTAAATTATATGTGTATAAATCTACGTGGAGAAAAATCAGCAATTTTTTATTAATATTCTAAATTTTTATTTGACACCATTAATTGTTGAAATTTATAATAAAAGAACTGAATCCGCATACTATCCCACATGGGATACAGCAAAAAAAAAAAGTATCCATGATTCATACGGACTTAGTAAGGGTAGGCATAGCAAGGGAGCTCTCCTCGGTCTAGCCCGTCTTTTTAATAAGTGCACGTTTGAACCGGCCCAATGGATCTAAAGCATTAATAAAGGCATAGAGTAGACTGTACTGGTGAGGGTGAGCACCCATAAATATGCGGGTATGCTCGTACCTGCACTGCGGGTAAAAGAACAATATTTCTACCCGCAGATATTTGCCCACCCGCCAAAAGATTGTCATAATTGTTACTACAAGCTATCTATATATACTTAAAGAAATTTAGAATTTTTTTATATATTCTTTGAGTATTATATGATTTGATGATACTATCTTCCACCAAACCATTGATTAAATAAATTAAAAACTTTTAAGTTACCTTAATTATTAAATTAAATTAAATTATAGAATTTATGACATAAGTTATAAGATTTGAAAGAATTGAATTTGAAGAACATGAAAATCAAGATTAGTGTCGATACTTAATTTCTATTAGTGAGAACTATGCATATGATAGATATGAATGGTAGATATTCTATTTACTTGATTAATTTTATTATTCATTTGATTAATTTTTTAATTATTAATTTTATTTACCCCGTAGAGTTGTTGATAATTATTGATTGTATAATATATATTTTTATTATATGAAAATGATATGCATTTTTTATTTGATATAAGCAAGTGCACGAGTATTAATAATAATGGAATAACAAAGGATATCATTATCCGTTTGATATTATCGTTAAGACAGTGATTAGACTTACCCACAAACTTAATTAAGTTTCAAGACAATGCTAATGATATCCGTAAGTAACTAACTAACTTTCAAAATTTTCTATTTTAAAGAACCAAAAGCCAAAAGCCAAGGAAGTCCGCAAACAGCTACGCACAGCCCTGCAGAAAGAAAGAAACAGGAAAAATTGCAGAAATTGATGAAGATTAGGGTTAGGGTTTCATCTTCCTCACTCACTTCCATGATAATGCAAGGGTTAAATCCCAAAAAGAAGAAATCTTTTAAGACCCTTTAATCGTTCGGTTGGTTTTTGTAGGGCAATTTAGAGAACATGATCTGGTTATGGATGTAGAAAGAGAGGAAAATGGAGGAGGAGGAGGAGGAGGAGGAGGAGGAGAGGAAATTGAATCGAACGAAACGAGTCCGCAAGAAGGAATCGGGTTGGTTCAAGACATGTTGGGTGTGATTGAGTCTGTTGGCAGACTTGGAGATTATAGAAGAACTCATAGGAAAGAATGTTGTCGTATTGTAAGGCGGATGAAACTTTTGTTGCCGTTTTTGGAGGAGATTAGGGATTTTGATGGGCCAATTTCCGAACCTGGTGTGAATTTCTTGATGCGGTTGAAGAAAGTGTTTCATTTCGCCCAGAAGTTGTTGGAAACTTGTCATGATGGAAGCAAGATTATTCTTGTCAGGGTTTTTGATTGTGTGGATTAAATTAACCATTTTTAATTTTATTTTGTTTGTTTGTTTGTGTTTTACTGCTCACCAAAAGTTGTCATTCAGCCTGTGGAGAGCGAGGCATTCATGGGAAGATTTCATACCATTGATAGAAAATTATGGAAAGTTCTGGTAAATGTGCCATTTGATGGACTTGGGATCTCTGCTGAGGTTAAAGAACAGGTATGCCATCTTCAAAATAATGATTTCAATCAAGAGTCTTATCTTGTGATTTTCCTTTTTTGGGTGTTTGTCTCATTTGGGTTTTTATAAATGGATTTGAGAGCCAAGATTCCTGTCTTAATGAATTGGTATTTGATTGAAATTGAACTCTGGGGCATATCTGAAATTAATGGATAGAAATTGCAAGAGGCCCTTTGAGTTTTTGGGTTCTTTGTGTTGGTTGATTGTTCTTGAGTATTTCGTACCAATTTTTATAGTATCATGAAAAAAATCTGAGAAGACATTGCCAAAATTGTTCAGGTGGAGCTAATGCAAGTGCAGCTTAGGCGGGCGAAGAGGAGAGCAGATGCATGGGCATCATACTTATCCTTTCCTTCTTCCTGACCCAGTGGTTTGGAGATGCTGAAAAGCTTACAAAGGCTCTGTTCTCCTTTGCCAGCAAGCTGGCTCCCGTCATCATATTTGTTGATGAGGTGAGTTTTTCTGTTACTAAATAATATAAAAAAAATATTATTGTGTTGCTTGTTAAGTATGTTTATGGTGGATGATAAACTTTACCGTTGGTTTTATGCACAACAAGTCTGAAACATCCTAGATACTATAGAATGTTTCTCCATGTTGTTTTTGGCCCCAAGCAAACTGCATGGTTTTAAACATTTGCAAATAATAGTGAGATAATGGAAAATTCCTCAAAACAGTTCATGCTCATGGGGAAAACGAACATTTCTGAACACGTCTTTCTAAGCTGTTTAGGATACGAGCTATGTTTTGGTCTATTTACTCCAATGTTGAGATTGTTAGGGTCTTCTATGCAGGTAGACAGTTTGCTTGGTGCTCGTGGTGGCACATTTGAGGACGAGGTCACTAGAAGAATGAGAAATGAGTTCATGGAAGCCTGGGATGGGTTGAGGTCAAAAGACAGCCAAAGAATCCTCATCCTTGGTGCCACAAATCGCCCGTTTGATCTTGATGATGCTGTAATTCGCCGGTTACCAAGAAGGTAACACTGACGTTGTAATTTTTTATTTCCAGGTTCAAGTGTCGTTAGCTACTGATTACATTGCATTTCATCATGTTTTTGTTGTCCATTTATTTGTTATTTGGGCAGTAAAACTACTGATTTCCCTTTAATTTCTCATACTTTTGCAGTTCTGATCTGGAGGTATTTTATTGGAAGATTCTGATCTGGGAGCGCTTAAGCTGATTTCTAGAGTCTTGGCCTAGAGCTTGGCCAAGACTCCTTCGCATATCCAGAGTTTCGCCCACTAGATCGTCTTGGCCAAGACTCCAGCCAAGACTGATTCGCGAGAGAGGAATCATGAGCAGCGGCGTTGGGTCTTGTGAGCTGGCAAATCACAGCTGTCCAGCAAGAAAGAGAAGGATCAAGAAGATATTTATTTAAGAATCCTATTAAGGATCTCCCTCCATCTTTGTATATTTTAAATTCCTATTTTTATTCAAAACAAATCAGAATAATTTATTTAGGAGATTAATTAGGAGACTATTTAGGAGATTAATTAGGAGACTATTTAGGAGATTATTTAGGAGATTGAGTTGGAGAAGGACAGAAGAGTTTTAGCTTACTTATAACTGAACTTGTCCTCCTCTTCTCCGAGGCCTCTTTCTCTTCCGCCACTTTTATACTATTGCTCCGGATTTAATTCTTTGAATCTTGGATTTAATTTATTTATGCAATCAAGTATTCTTATTTTCTATCCATGAGTATGAGTAGCTAAACACCCATTCTTGGTAAGGGTTGATGAGCTTAGTTCTTATGCATTCGTGAGATCAAACCATGCTTAATAATCTCTTTATTCGTATTCATTTATTTCTTAAGCTTATTTAGTCGCTTACTCACTAGAGACAAGAGTTGGCCATTCTTGTACCCTAGTAGAGAAGAGTTGCAACCAGCCTAGAAGGAAAGGGAGTACCCGTTGGCTAGGCGAAGTAGGCGACTAGTCTCGCGCCAGACTAGAAGAAATAAGTGATCTAGGTCAAGACCAGATTGACAACCTAGGGTTTCCACAGGGAGACAACTTGGCCTAGGTACTGTCTTCCCCTATACCATTGAGGAAGCGAACAACCATTCAAGACAGCAGTCAAACGGATAAACCCTTTAACCAACAAGGTGTCCCTTGGCTAGGATTATCAGGAAAGGGAGTACCCGCCAGGTAATTTGAAGAGGAGGGAAGACAGGAGTGAACAGGAGTACCTCCACTCTATAGCAGTACTATGAACGAAGAGATGAACATCTTTGAGTCAATGATCGAAGCATAAGAACAAAAGCTCTCATATCGCCCTTACCTAGAATTCCTTTTTATTTGATTTATCTCAATCTTGACCCCTGTCTAGGCCAAGCCTTTGGCCAATACTGTTTTGAGCTATTTTATTTCTTTCTGTTTTGTCTTTATTTTCAGATTCTACCAAACCAAATCCAATGATGAGGAAGTCAACCAAGAACTACATTTCCTAGAGGTCTCTGTGGACGATCCTCTTACCACAATCTACAAACTCTTGTGGAAAGTGATAAGTTGTATTTCTACCCCCTTTTTCCATACCTATTTCACTCTTATATTTGACGTGTTCGACGCGCGATCAAATTTTGGCGCCGTTGTCGGGGATCTCTAACGGTATTTGTAGTTTTTGTTTTGTTTTATTTTTGATAGTTGATGACCAGGTCCTCTTGCAGAGAAGAAGATTTACTGCCATACAATCCGAATCTCTCTAAGATCGAAGCACAACTCAGAAAGATAGCTAGAAAGAGGAAAACCCCAGAAGAAAGTGAATCGGAAACCTCTAGTTTCGAAACAGATTATAGTCTAGACCATAGTCTTGGCCAAGACTCCGACCAAGACATGGCAGAAAATCAACCAGAGCCGACGATGAGGGAACTGAACAGAACAGCAGAACACGAAACATTTTCCTGGATCAGTTTACCAACTGTACCGAATGATTGGTCTTGTGGCCAACCTTCCTAAGTTCTTTGGCCATTCGAATGAAAACTCATTCAAGCATCTGAGGAACCTACACGTTCAATGTGACATGATGAAACCAGCTGCTGTGAATATGGAAAGAGCAAAGTTGAAAGCTTTTCCATGCTCTCTTGAGGGGGCTGCCCAAAATTGGTTCTACGGTCTACCTCACAACACGGTCAACACATGGGCCGAGATGTCCACTTTGTTCCTAAACAAGTACTGGAATGCAACAAAAGCGGGGGTAGCTAGAAAGAACATGGCTGCCATCCAACAAAGGAACATTGAGGGTCTAAGTGAATATCATCAACGGTTCCGTGAGTTGCAAGAAGTCTGCCCGACGCACAGAGTTGCGGATCAGACAATGATCCAGTACTTTTATGACGGGATGTTGCCAAGCAGCAAAGAAAAAGTGGACTCAGCAGCAGGTGGAGCATTGCAAGATTTGACTGTCACAAGAGCCAAGATGCTACTTCAGACTATGGCAGACAATTGCCAGAATAATATTTCTTCTGACCGAAACTCTATTCCTTCAAATCCTTGTGCTATTAATGTTGAACAAAAGTTAACTGAATTAACTAGCATGGTCAAAATTCTTTCTATTAACATTTCA
This sequence comes from Viola odorata, assembly GCA_963691705.1. NCBI lineage: Eukaryota > Viridiplantae > Streptophyta > Magnoliopsida > Malpighiales > Violaceae > Viola > Viola odorata. The sequence continues at coordinate 21,113,474 of OY829542.1, forward strand.
GGTGCAATGCCCACAGGAATTTAGAATCAAAATCAGGTAGCTCCAGTGTGTGGGATATGCCAGTAGCAAGATCATCAAACCAACAATTGTTATATGGTGCAATACCCTCCGGATGATATGACTCAGGTTAACACAGCATACGCACACACCCAAGGGAGCATGCAGAACTACCCTCAGGGAAGTAACGAGTACTCATGGAGAGGCCACCCAAACTTCAGATAGAGCGATCCAGTCCCTCCACAACAGAATCTAGGCCAAGCTCCTATAGCCCAGCTACCGCCTACCCCTCAACCTTTGCAGATTACTGGTCCATATATAGAAGACACTCTTAAAAGTTTTATGCAAGCAACCCAAACTGGTTTGGTAGAGATGCAGAAGAATTTTATGCAGTCACAGATAGAGATGCAGAAGAATTTTATGCAATCACAGGCGGAGATGCAGAAGTAAATCAATCAGATGGCTAACCAAGGCAGATTACCTTCTGCCACCGTGAATAACCCCAGGCACAATGTTAGTGCCATGAGTTTAAGGAGTGGAGTTGTGTTACCTGAGAGGGAAGGTGCGAAAACAGACAAGGAATTGAAAAAAATTCAGTCGCAAGAGTTGGATGAAGATGAGGAGGAAGAAATTGAGGCAGATGCGATCTTGGCCAAACCTCATGCCAAATCAGTAGTTCCCACGGAAACAGAAAAAGCAGATCCTGTCTTGGCCAAACCTAACCAGAAGGAGGAAGTGATTGAAATTCCTCCACCGTTTCCCCCTAGATCCTCAAAAGAGAAGAAGCAAGATGAAGTAAGGGACTTTATGATTTTTTTTGGAAAGATAGCTGTTAATATACCTATGTTAGACTTAATTGCTAAAGTTCCCTCTTATGCTAAATTTCTTAAAGAATTTTGCACTAACAAAAAGAAAGTTGCAGGTATAGAGAGGGTGAATCTAGCTCATAATGTCTCTGCAGTACAGCAACTTCCAGAGAAGTGCAAGGATCAAGGAACTTTCACCATTCCATGTCGAATAGGAAATAAGACGATCGAAAAGGCCCTTTGTGATTTAGGAGCTGGCATCAACGTGATGTCCTTGAGAGAATTCGAGACCTTGAAGATAGGTACAATGAAGGAAACTGATCTGGTGATTCAGCTGGCTGATAGATTGTTCATCCGACCCAAGAGAGTCGTGACAAATGTCTTGGTAATGGTAAATGATTTTATATATCCAGTGGACTTTTACATTGTTGAAATGAATTTTCAATTGCCTTCTTGCACCACTGACATCTTATTAGGAAGACCATTTCTAAGGACATCGAAGGCTAAGATTGACTGCTTTGAAGGGAGCATAATTTTAGAATTCTGTGGAAGGACTATAAAATTCAGCATCACAGAAACATCACAACATCCTAATGATCTACATTGCGTGAATTTTCTTGATATTTTAGATCCAATTACTGATGAAATGGTTGATATTTATGTTAACGATCCCCTTGAGTATGTGTTGAGCAGGGGAATTTCAACAAAAATATTGAAAGAATTGGAGGACAGAATAGGAGATCAGAAAGAGCTCCAGAGAGTTTTGGCCAGTTTGGCCAATCCAGAAAAAACAGATTCGATCTTGTCCTGGAGCTTGGCCAAGACACAAGCCAAGACTGCCAAACCGAAGAAGAAAACAGTAAGTTGCCAATTCGTGCAATCTACGGTTCCTAAATTCCTACCTTTTGTTGTGCAGACACCACAGCTGGAGTTGAAGGCTTTGCAAGACCCTCCCATTACAGATCCAGCAGCAACAGCAGCTGATCTTGGCCAAGCTTCAGGCCAAGATCTCTCAACCAGTCTCCACCAGAAAACGGACTTCAGCAGCACTGCACTCGCTCAACAACAACAGTCCATCCTGGAATATCCTGGACAACCACCAGGCCAAGAACCTCCTCCTCCAGCAGAATGATCTGCTTTTGCCCCCAGGTCGTGTTTTTCTTTTCTTTACTTTCTTTTCTGTTTTTATTTGTCTCTCCACACAATGAGGACATTGTGTCTTTCAAGTGTGGGGAGGGGTGTCAGTTGTGAGAGTCAGTTGTGAGAGTCTATTTTGTGTTTTTGTTGTGAATATTGTTTGATTTTTGATCTTTTTGAGTCAGTTTTTTGTGTTTTATTTTTTCTTTTGAGTCTGCTGTTTGCATGATTTTTTATTCTTCTTTTTTATGTATGTTTGAGTCTGTCTTGTTGAGTGCACACCAGAGACCCAGATTTCAACATAGGTTGTTTAGTCAACCACTGAAATTGCATATAGACACTTGTCTAGGCGGAACAATGCTTTAGTAACAGGGAAGCAAATGAGCGTAACTTGATCAATGCCTAAGGGGCATATCATCTAATGTCACCCAAACAAACACTATCCACATGGTCTAAAGGACGTCTAGCTTAAAAACTTAACTTTCATTAGGGTGACAAGGCTTTTTGCGTCTGATTTGAGTGTGTTGTTCTATTTGGTTGAGTGTGAGACATTAAAAAGGTGTTGGAATGTCATAGCAGAATATAGCAAAGGTGGAAGTTCTAGGTGCCCAAAAAGAACAAGCTCTGTCTATATTTGATGCCTGTAAAAATGCAAAGGGCACGCGATATGTCTGTAAAAATAAAAGGGCATAGAAAAAAAAACTGCTGAAAATGATTTAAATGGCACTAGTCTTTAGGCACGTTTGGATAGAATAGCACTTGGTGGGACTCAAATCTGTGGCAAGTTTAGACCCCTATACATTATAAATCCAAATCTAGCAGGATGTCTTGATACCATTTGGATGAGGTTTGTTTAGGGTATTGATTTGTCCTTGTTAGTCTAGCATTGGGTCGCTTAGGGAAGTGTCCTGGTAAATTCAGTGGTAGGGTAAACAGCTAAAAGGAGAACTCTGGGGGTTATGGTGTCTGTTCTGTTTTGCCATGTTTATTTATTTTGTTTGTATATCTTTGAGTCTGTATGCTTGGGCGCAAGCATAGTTTAAGTGTGGGGAATTTGATTACATTGCATTTCATCATGTTTTTGTTGTCCATTTATTTGTTATTTGGGCAGTAAAACTACTGATTTCCCTTTAATTTCCCATACTTTTGCAGTTCGGATCTGGAGGCATTTTATTGTAAGATTCTGATCTGGGAGCGCTTAAGCTGATTTCTAGAGTCTTGGCCTAGAGCTTGGCCAAGACTCCTTCGCATATCCAGAGTTTCGCCCACCAGATCGTCTTGGCCAAGACTCCGGCCAAGACTGATTCGCGAGAGAGGAATCATGAGCAGCGGCGTTGGGCCTTGCGAGCTGGCAAATCACAGCTGTCCAGCAAGAAAGAGAAGGATTAAGAAGATATTTATTTAAGAATCCTATTAAGGATCTCCCTCCATCTTTGTATATTTTAAATTCCTATTTTTATTCAAAACAAATCAGGATAATTTATTTAGGAGATTAATTAGGAGACTATTTAGGAGATTAATTAGGAGACTATTTAGGAGATTATTTAGGAGATTGAGTTGGAGAAGGACAGAGGAGTTTTAGCTTACTTATAGCTGAACTTGTCCCCCTCTTCTCCGAGGCCTCTTTCTCTTCCGCCACTTTTATACTATTGCTCCGGATTTAATTCTTTGAATCTCGGATTTAATTTATTTATGCAATCAAGTATTCTTATTTTCTATCCATGAGTATGAGTAGTTAAACACCCATTCTTGGTAAGGGTTGATGAGCTTAGTTCTTATCCATTCGTGAGATCAAACCATGCTTAATAATCTCTTTATTCGTATTCATTTATTTCTTAAGCTTATTTAGTCGCTTACTCACTAGAGACAAGAGTTGGCCATTCTTGTACCCTAGTAGAGAAGAGTTGCAACCAGCCTAGAAGGAAAGGGAGTACCCGTCGGCTAGGCGAAGTAGGTGACTAGTCTCGCGCCAGACTAGAAGAAATAAGTGATCTAGGTCAAGACCAGATTGACAACCTAGGGTTTCCACAGGGAGACAACTTGGCCTAGGTACTGTCTTCCCCTATACCATTGAGGAAGCGAACAGTCATTCAAGACAGCAGTCAAACGGATAAACCCTTTAACCAGCAAGGTGTCTCTTAGCTAGGATTATCAGGAAAGAGAGTACCCGCCAGGTAATTTGAAGAGGAGGGAAGACAGGAGTGAACAGGAGTACCTCCACTCTATAGCAGTACTATGAACGAAGAGATGAACATCTTTGAGTCAATGATCGAAGCATAAGAACAAAAGCTCTCATATCGCCCTTACCTGGAATTCCCTTTTATTTGATTTATCTCAATCTTGACCCCTGTCTAGGCCAAGCCTTTGGCCAATACTGTTTTGAGCTATTCTATTTCTTTCTGTTTTGTCTTTATTTTCAGATTCTACCAAACCAAATCCAGTGACGAGGAAGTCAACCAAGAACTACATTTCCTAGAAGCCTCTGTGGACTATCCTCTTACCACAATCTACAAACTCTTGTGGAAAGTGATAAGTTGTATTTCTACCCCCTTTTTCCATACCTATTTCACTCTTATATTTGACGTGTTCGACGCGCGATCAGCTACATGTGGAAGTTTCCATACATGCATATTGCTCATGGGATTTTGATGGTTATGTTTAGGATATATGTTGACCTACCAGATGCTGAAAATCATATAAAGATTCTCAGAGTAATTCTCACACGAGAAAATTTAGAACCAGATTTCCAGTTTGACAAACTTGCAAATGAAACAGAAGGATATTCTGGTAGTGATTTGAAGGTAATTACATGAGTCACATGACATTAGTGTCAGTTCCCAAAGGATGGGTGTTCATTGTCTCATAACCTTTTTATTTTTGGCCAGAACCTCTGTATTGCTGCAGCATATAGACCAGTTGAAGAACTTCTAAAAGATGAAAAGAAGGTATGCCTGTCATTTAACAGATTTTTTATGATCTAAGTTCCCTTCCTGCAGTGGTTGGTCTGTTATTTCTTACATGATCATGTTGGCCAGAGTTCCCTACAACCTGGTGGTTTTCAAGCTTGATTCTGACCACCTTCCTTTAAATATCTGTTCCCTTTGTTCTTGGGGCAAAAGGGAAAATGGGATCTTTCACAAACTCTCATTTAACCCCTGCTTTCTTGTCCATCGTCGTCTATTGTAAAAGGATTAGACGGAGTTGACTTTGACAGTCTATCATTGTCGTCTATTGCTGCCTTTGTTTATACATGCAAGTTGCACTGCATCGGCAAGTTAACATATATGGTCACTGCTCTTACAATTTGATCACCACAATAAAGGTCGGTCTGAATTCCGTTCTAATGATGCTTAATCTGGTTGCTTCTTATGTAGGAATGCCAGAGTAACGGAGCTCCCACATTAAGGCCACTCAGTGTAGATGATTTTGTTCAGTCTAAAGCAAAGGTAAGAAAAGTTTATGCATATTCCAGTCAATGCGGTTGGCATGGTAACTCTTAACTCTTGACTCGTTACTTGTCAACAGGTGGGTCCATCAGTTGCTTTCGACGCAGGGAGCATGAATGAACTTAGGAAATGGAATGAGCAATACGGTAAAGGTGGAAGCAGGAGGAAATCTCCTTTCAGTTTCTGAAACTAATATTCAGGGGAAACAGTTTTTCCTTAGTAGAGGCTCCATCCCTTCTTTATCCAAGAATTCATGCACTTGCCTTTATCTATATACCGTGGGGAAAGGCTTCCATTTCTTGTTGACGGATGGGCCTCTCCCTCTACTCTTCCACCGGTTTTAGCGGTCAAGAGACGAGAAGAAGCGATAGGTGTAATATAGTAGCTGAATTCAATAGGAAGAGGACTCGATTCGATCGCCTTTCATTGTACCATGAAATTTAGGCAATCCTTTAGAATTTGATTTTGCAAGTGTCCTAACAGTACTAACGTTACACAATTATTTTTCTTGAATCAATAATTTATCAAGCCTCATTTTTCAGAATTGATATTATATTTTATGCCCGGTTTTCAAGAACTTTGATGCAACTTTTACAAGCATAACAACATATTTTTGTGATGTTTTAATTATTTGTTGTTCAGTAACCTGTTCGAGTAACCTGTTCGGTTAACCTTGTAGTTAATGAATAGGATAAGAAGAGTATATTTGTGAGTTTGGCCCAGGAAAAATTTAAGTTGATTGAAATTATTTTCCTCTAAAAAAAAATTAAAAAAAGCTTTACTTTTCAATGGCCTATCTTATATTCTTATTTGTGCAGAAATAAATAAATGAATATTAATATTTTAAACTCTTGAAAAAGGGAGAATAGCAAAATCCCGAGAATTAGGCCCTGTTTACCTTAGGGAATTTTCAAGAAAATTCTCCAGTTTTTTAAAAATTGGACTTTTTTTTCCGAAAACGTGTTTACTTCGCACTATTTTCATTTCGAAAACAAAAACGAAAATTTTCAGAATAAAAACTCAAGTTTTGAAAACACCGAAAACCTGTTTTCTTATTTTTCTAACTCAACCAAGCACAAGTTTGAGACATTAATGAAAGTTTTTTTAATACCATTATACCCCTCACCATTTCTTCACGTTCTTCGTCCTCATTCTTCCTCTTCATCTGCTCACGTTCCTCTTCTCTTCTCCCTCCGACGCCGGCCTTCTTCTCCACTCTCGGCTCCGTCCGACTGCTCTCGGTCTCGGCTGCTCCTCCACCACCCACCGAAACCCTAGGTACCAGTTTTAAGGCATTAACAAGCAAAACAGCTTTCGTCATCGTCGCTTGATATCTCCGCAAGCAATGGGATCTGTCCTATCTTTCTTCTTGGGCGGCGACGCCGCCGCTGCCGCCGGTGAAGACCCATCTTCAGGCGACCACTCCGGAGTCACCGCGTTCCACTCTTCAGCTCGCTGGCAACTCCACTTCAACTCCTCCAGAGAATCTCCCCAACTGGTAAAACTATCTATCTTCTCTTCAATTTAGTCAAATTTCTGTGTCTAATGCTATTGCTGCCATAGTATTGCTTCTTGTCATAATGGTGTGTCATTTTTTGGTCTACTTTGGCCCGATTCTTCCTCTTTCCTAAATTTTCAGTTTATATAATTTATATGTGGTGGTATAATTGCAACTTTTAGTCTAAATGTGATGTTATAGGGTTGGGTTTGTTGGATACACATTTGATATGGAGTTGATCTTAAGGTGCTTGTTTAAAGTCCTCAACCAACACATAATTTCTAGTTGCCTCATGTTAGGAGAATGTTGTTGCCGGGAATACAAATATTTGTGCAGTGTTGTACATCCTACATGATATTAATGCTTCATTGGGTTGTTCTTCCATTGCTTTGTCTAATCAATACCAGATGTTCATGAATCTATAGCCACTAATAAATACTGTTCATTGTACTCAATGGCTGACACTAATTTGGTCAAATAAAAAAAATGATAGAGATGATTATTATACTTGATGGCCTATGTTGATTTTCTTGAATCTTTTTTTTCATTTGAACCTGTTGCTGATTATCATCATGCAAGAAGTGTTTCACACCTTCACCGCTCACTTGATATTATTCAGATTTAAGTGTTGATAGTGTGCTGCCTTCGTTTCTCACTTAGGTGTGATGTATTTGCAGGATATCTGTAACCTTTGTAGATAAGGATGGAGAGGAAAAGCATCTTAAAGTTCCAGTTGGAATGTCCATGTTAGAAGCTGCCCATGAAAATGATATAGAACTAGAAGGCAAGGATTCTGATACTTCTTCAATTGTGCTTCTCACCTCTAATGCATTCTACCTTGTTTACTCTCTAGTGCATGTTATTTAGAGAGCAACACCCTTAAGTTAATTATGAGCTAGCCATTTTAGGTTTTTGCTGTTTCTAAAAAGAATGGATGGTGGCAATTGCTGTGTTTTAAACCAATAAAATACACAAAGATCTAAAGCCGCATTAGAAGAATAATTGTGACTAACATATTAGATTAAAAATTTGGTTCTAGCTTTTATCGGTTTAGTTAAATTAAATACTTGGTCATCTTATGAAAGGGAAAACAGAAGGTAATATTATACTCTTCTTGAAATGAGAAACAGGTTTCTGAAGTAGTAGTTTTTATGTACATAAGAGAATGTTTGAGAATTATGTTTATTTTTCCTCAATCTTTTAGAATCCTTAAGAGTGTATTTAAAACCACTGGAATGAACCCAAAGAAAATAAAGAGGGAGTTATATGTATATGGAATCATTGATTATGTTCTGTCCTGGTAACTTGATATATATAAAATGACTTGCGGTCGTAAATTTGTTCGAATGTTTGGAATTGTTAGCTAACTTCCACAGCATGCGTCCTTCTAAATTTTAGTGTTCTGGATAGGTCTGGGATGTTCACTTACCTTACTTTTCTACAGAAAGATCTTCGTTCAACTTTCTTGTCCATTCTCTGGATTCTTTTTTCTTTCTATTTATGAAGTATTGATGAGTTAAGCTTCTTCAATGTCTATTACTGGATTAGTAATAGTATTTTGATTCTGTAGTTTAATGTCATGTCAGGAGCATGCGAAGGATCACTTGCCTGTTCTACATGTCATGTGATCGTCATGGTAAGTTATCTGTAGCATTCGTGAGGTAAATCTTGTTGAATATATGAGTGGCAAGCCTAATTAATCAGTCTCATCCTAGGACATGGAGCACTACAACAAATTAGAAGATCCTACCGATGAGGAAAATGATATGTTGGATCTGGCTTTTGGGCTTACCGACGTGAGTTCTATCAGTTTTTTTGCCCATGATCTTTTCTTGTCAATTTTGAAGCTGATTGTTCTGCGTTTTGTATATCGCAGTTCGCGTCTGGGTTGTCAGGTGATTGCGAAGCCGGAACTGGACGGGCTCCGACTAGCTATTCCTGCTGCCACACGAAACTTTGTTGTGGATGGATTTGTTCCGAAACCACACTAGACATGGTGGTGCATCGCTCGACACTGCTTGCAGAGTAGAGAGGAATGCTTCGTCCAGTTTTGTAGCAACTTTCTTGTATCCGACTGATGAGTATCTAACATTCAATGTTCTGAATTGTAATCAATTGTTTTTGCTGTGATTATAGTCATAAATCGATTACTTACCGGACCTCTGATTTGGAGATGTTAGCAATGTAATGTATTCTATAACAATTTTGCAGAATGTATTCTAATTTTTCATGTGTAAACCAAACATAATAAACCCCAAAATCTAATATCCTCGAGTTGCTAATTCCGTCAATTTAACTTACCTAGAGTTGGAGATCATGCAAGAATACATCAACGTCGTCAAGGGGAAGTTCCCCTAAACTGATGGTTTCTTCATATTTTTTAAAACAATGTAACATGGAATTAACTTAATTCTCACTTCATTTACATGTGATAGTTAACGAACTATTTCAAAAATTGGGAGATTAAATATGATCAATGGCTACTAGAAATTAGTTTAGGCAACAAATGAAGAAAGAAAGAACATAATATAATTACAGATTTTCAAGCGAATCAACTCTTCAGTACTTACAATGACTATATTACAATATGGCAAAAAGGCATTTGGGTACCCTGGACTCTGACGTTTTATTTTATGAGAACCCTCAACTATTTTTTTATTTAATCACCCCCCGACTTCTTTACATTTTGTTTAATCACAACCCTACCGTCACGTTTTGTTGATGTGGCACCGTTATGTGCCACGTCATACACTTTCTCGATGCCACGTCAGCAACTTGCCACATCATCCCAGCCATATCAAGAAGCAAGCCACGTCATCAAATCAGGGGGGCAATTAAATAAAAATTTAAAGTTCAGGATTGTTTTATGTCTTTTTGTCATATTTATTTTATTATACTTTCTGTTTTTGTTTTTTTATTATTTTTTCTTTGGATGGAAATGGAGGAAGAAGACAAAAGTTATATGGTTATAAACTTATAACTATGTAATAGAAAGAAGAAGAGTGGGTGGTGGAAGAAGAAGAAGTTATAAGGTTACGAAAAATAAATACAATTAAGGGATAATAATTATTTTTCTGAATTTTTAAAATCAATTACAGTATTTTTTTGGATTTTTAAAATTAATTACATTATATTTCTGAATTTTTAAAATTAATTATATTATTTTTCTAAATTTTTAAAGAAAATAAAAGAAAAGGAAGAAAAAGGGAACAACAGGTTTTTTTTTGGTAACCTGCTATTCAAGGTCAAAACTAACAGTCTGTTAGTTTGACTAACGGAGGGACGTGCGTTTGCAATTGACCAATAGTTCAGAAAGGAGTCTTTTTTTTTTTTAGTACGGGGGGCTTCATGCAAAAAATCCATTAATAATCATAATTAATCAGATTAATCATAATTACCTCTAATTGTTAAGTTATTTTATAGGCAACCTTATTTTAGATTAATTATAATTACCTCTAATTCTAGCAATGAAGCATTAATTTCAATTTTATTTTTATTATTATTATTATCATTATACTGTTGTATATAAAAAGAAAGGAAAAGAGGAATTTGGGTTATTGAATGAAATTAGGGAAAATGACATAAAACAACCTGGAACTTTAATGTTTTGATTAATTGCAACCCTTAATTTTTTTTTTATTTAATTACCCCCCTGGCACACTTCTGACATGTCTTATTGACGTGGCAAGTTGCTGACGTGTCTTGATGACGTGACATCCAGTAAGCACATGACGAGGCACATAACGGTGACACATCAGCAAAACGTGACGGTAGGGTTGTGATTAAACAAAATGTAAAGAAGTTGGGGGGGTGATTAAATAAAAAAATAGTTGAGGGTTCCCATAAAATAAAACGCCAGAGTCCAGGGTTCCCAAATGCCTTTTTGCCATTACAATATTCATAAGAGTTACAATATTACAATATTTGATAAAGTGAATTACAATATTCATAAGAGATTTTCTTGCTATATTACAATATTTGATAAAGTATCAAATATGAATTACAATATTTAAATGCAATATTAGAAGATTGATGTTATATTTAATAAGTTTTCCCCCTTTAAAATGACTATTAAATTTTCAAATGATTTATTCTTTTCATTACAAATATTTTCGGTTTTCCACAAAAAATGAAAACGCGCGAAGTAAACACGTTTTCCAGTTTTCAGATCAGGAAATTCTTACATTCAGAGCGAAGTAAACGCGTTCTCCAGTTTTTCTGATCAGGAAACAAGCGCGAAGTAAACGTGTTTTCCAGTTTTCAGAATGAAAACAAAATTCTCGAAATTTAGAAAAACAGCAAATTTTCAAACTGAAAATTCTCCCAAGTAAACGGGCCCTTAGGAGTTGTTTAATTTTTGGATTTTTTTTTAAAAATTGGAAATATTTCCAAAATCTGTTCCACAGCAACATTTTCCCAAATAGAAAATTTTTCATTTCTCCAATTACTATTCAGTTTTGTAAATAATTCCAGAATTAACACTACAAATACTCAAACTTTTGGAAACACCATATTTGATGTTTTCGAATTTTTCCTTCACTTTATTTCCAAAATGGGGTCTACAGGTCTGTTGCTACCCGATTTTTGACCACTTTTTTGTCACATTTACATAATTTTACGCTTATCACGTTTAATAGCTCGTCTAGATCAAATTGTTGTCGATTCTTGGTCCTAGGCTAGTTTGTTTAATATTTCGTGTCATTTCGTGCCTTTTTAATTTTTTTGTACTTTTAACTGTCTTTTTGCGAACTTCTTTCGATCCCGAGTAAGTTTCCCTGGATCGAGGGTCGAACGCGTTATTTCTTTATTTGATAATTACGTGCTAATTTTCTCTTTCACACCACCGCGTTCAGTTTCGTTCAATTTTTGTCGTAAGGACATTTATTTTGCGCGCGAACGTTTTGACACTTCCGAAAAAGAAAATAAATACGTTAGATCAACTTTCACATTTCTTCACTGTATATTAGTTTTATTGCCTTATTTTTCTACACATAGTTGTACCCTCGGCTCGGATTTATTTTCGTTTTCGAGTGATATCGCTCGTACACAAAATATCCTGTTCGTGTCCAAAAATGAGATAAACTACATAAATGCATGTAAATCCTCCACCTCTTCGTTCTCACCCTCCAGCACAGCTCCAGCAAACTTGCTCCTCACCCAGCCACATAATTAAGCTTGCTCATCACCCAACCACACAACCACACAATCAACCCCGGCCACACAACCAATCCGGCCAACCCCGACCACATACACAACCGACTTCACTCAAAATTTCAACTCTATAAATAGCAACCTTCAAGCAACAAATTAAGGGCACCAAATCCTCCTCTTAATCTCTACTTCTTGCACTACCTTCTTGGATCAAATCTCTCCTGGAGAGGTAAGTTTCTCTCCCTAGCTTCTCTCTTTAATTTTCGTTTTTCCTCTTAATGCATGAATAAATTGCTCAAACTTGGTTCAAATGTTTAGTTTTTATACCAATTTCATTTCCCTTGCCTCAATTTAATGACATGTTGACTTGAGTAATTAATAGCCATAATGCATGTTTAATTAGCTTGTTTTTCCTTGATGAAAACCGCCATTGTTTCCACTTGATTTTCTTGCTGTTTTGCTTGGCTTGATTTGCTGCCATGATATTATAATTATTGGGTCTATTTTGAGCTGGTTTTATTGAGTTGTGATGCTTGGGTAGTTGGCCATGGTGGCCGGCTGTTTGGAGAAGAAAGAAAGGAGAAAGAAGGGTGATGGCGGGAAAGAAATGTGCAAAGGTGATGGGCTTGATTTAATCACAAGCCCATCTTGGTTTTAAATGAAGCTGGGCTTGATTTAATCCCAAGCCCAGCCACTGTTTTGGACAAGTGATGGGCCCGGCCCATTTAAAATTTCGTATGTATACGATTCAATTTCTCGTATGGTTTTCGTATGCTTATAAATTGTTTATTTATTTTAAATGTTAATATCGCATGAATTGTTTACATGTTCGTATGCGATATGTTTATTTTATTTTTCATGTTTTAAATATCGTATGAATTGTTCACATGTTCGTATGCTTTTAATGCCATATTTTATTTAATTAAGTTGTGTACTTGTTTAAATTAAAATTTGGGTTTGGCTTGTGCCAAGCCCATTTTTTAATGTTCAAAAATCCCTTGTGGGGCCCACTTATTTTCGTATATGTCATGTACAATTTATTTCGTATATGTCACGTATAATTTGCTTCGTATATGCCATGAACAATTTTCATACTAATATTTCATGAATAATTTGTATGCTTGTATGCCATGATTTAAATAAATGTGTTTATACCATGTTTTGTTTAATTAAATGCTTGCATGATTTAATTGATTTATTTATGCGATGTTGTATTTAATTAAATGCTTACATGATTTAAATATTTTATTTACGCCATGCTTTATTTAATTAAATGCTTACATGATTTAAATAATTTGTTTATGTCATGTTTTATTTAATTAAATGCTTGCATGATTTAAATAATTTGTTTATAACATGTTCTATTTAATTAAATGCTTGCACATTTTAAATGATTTGTTTACTTGCTATGCCATGTTTTATTTAATTAATTGCTTACTTTTCGTAAATTAATTAAATGTTTGCATGCGCTTTTCTTATTTATTTATTTTCGAAAACGTTGCTAACACTCTCATATTGCAAGGAAGATCAAGATCACGCAACGCAAGTACGTCTTTCTTCTAAGTCTCTTTTATTTATTTAATGTCTTTTGCAAATATTATTTTCATGTATGTTATCTAAAAATGCCAAAAAACTTATAATCGTATGCATGATAAAATAAACTCACATGCTTATATGTTTAGATCACTCGCTTTATACCATGAAATTAATTGCTATATATTGATATGTGAGCATGGTGGCTTCAAATCCCACGCAATTATTGACATTCATGAAAACGTACGATGTTAGTATTGCCCATGTTAGGATCACGTAGTAATCAATTAATTAATCATGCATGGCTCAATGAAAAGGGGGAACGTCCGCTCTAGCATAACGAACAAACGGTAACCCCGTCCTTCGTGTCCCTATCGGAAATAACATGTCCCTACGAAAATGCTAAGATGTAACGTCACCTTGGAGGGCCAAATCGTGTCACAAATGTTTAGATAATCAGAAAGTGACCCAATTCTGGTAAGCGAACTCTGTTGGCACGATTCGATCATTGGCTTATGTAAATGATCGGAAAGTGACTTGAGTTCGTGAGAGGAGGAGGTTGACATGCTTCGGTCGTTTAAACAAATCTTTGTATATCAAAACTGTATTCAAACACCTTATAACCGGTAACCTTTTTAGGGTGTGACTTGGGTGCCTAACACCTTCCCAAGTCCACAATACGACCTCGAACCGTTGTTCAAAGGTTTAGACCAATTGTGCCTTAGTTTTTTTTATTTTTATGCCATGACGCTTAGGTTCCCTAAACCTTAGAAATTAGGGTGGCGCCTTCATTGTATTATGCGAAGCATCCATTTATGCTTAGCATCCGTCCCAAACCTTAAACTCGTTTTTAACGAAAAAGGGGGTGCGACAAGGTCAACTTTATTTTCTCTCATCTTTTTTAATTTTTCTTTCATACAAAAACTCAATCTTCTTACTTAATGCTTTGAAGAAAATAAATTAAAAGTTACAAAAACATAATCTTCATCTCAAAATTAGTAATTATATATCCACTTTTCTTATTTTTCTTAATATTTTATAAATGGGGTTTAAACTAATTTAGAAGTTTTTTTCATTCCCGCCCAAAATACTCCCTTCAAACTAATATTTAAAAAATGGGTCTCGTGACGTGGCAGGATGGGATTGGTTTTCCAAATGGAAAATTTTGGAATTAATTCCATTTGGAGAAAAATATTGTTGTGCAACAGATTTTGAAAAAATTTCAAGTTTTGAAAAAATTTCAGAAAATTTTCCGTAAGTAAACGACACCTAAGAAACTCAATTTTCTGGCTTTCGAACAAATAAAAAAACTCAACTTTCAGAAACCTAAGGAAAAAGATGGATTGACACGCAAAAAATATCTAATCGAGAATTTAGTCACTTATTTTTGTAATTGATCATTTGGCACATAAGATTTCTCCATTAGATAAATTTGTCACTCATCTTTACCGTTAGATAATCTTATCACTATTCCACTCAATTTTGACTAACGATGTTAAATAATTGACATGCTATTTAATAATGCAATATTTATTATTATTTTTTGTTGAATGGTATGCCACGTCAATATTTTAAAATGTATATTAAAAATTTTAAAAATAGGAAAATAAACTCTTAAAAGATTTATAAAATCCAGAAAAATAAAAAATAAAAAAATTTAAGTAAAAAAATATATTTTGAGAAAAAGAAAAATAATTCAAAAGTTTCAGAAAATAAGAGAATTTTAAAAAGCGGAAAAAAATTAGAATGTACAAAATTATAGGAAACTCAAACCAGTAGGATTCTTTTTTAAAAAACACTTCAATCTTTTAAACAAACTCATTATCCTAAAAGAGAAAGCCTAAAAATTGAGGTGTGAAATGGTGAAATTAGCATTTCTAGCCTCTATATGAAGTGAGTTTTTTCTTTTCAATGTTTTTTTCTTATGTTTTTCTATTTTAAAATAATTTACTATAATTTTTCTTCACCTCTTAAAATAAAATACCTTACTTTTTCAACAAAAAAAAATTTGAATCAAACAACAACAAGAAGACTTTGTGGCTTGGTTTATGATTTTTTTAATAATTAAATTCTTTTTTAAAAAAAAATCTATTAAAAACTATCAATACTTAAAATTACATTATTTTCCTAGACTTTTTTCTTCTTTTCATATTTTTGAACTATTTTACTATTTTTTATTTTTTATCTTCTTTAAAAAAATTATCACTTTCATATCTTATTTTTCTTATTTTTGTTCTTATTTTAAAATATTTTGATTTATTTTCCTTTTCTATAATTTAATTTTTTTTAGATTTTTTTCCTTACGTGGAATATGCCATGTCAAAAAAAAAAAAATACGTCACATTATTAAATAACGGTCATGTGTCAAAATTTTAATGTTATTGGTCGAAAGTAAATGACATTGTGGTAACATTGTTTAATGGTGAAAATATAGATGGTAAATTTATTTGATGAAGGGTTGGCAATTTTCGCCTGCGGGTATGGATATCCGCTGTATACCCGCAATTGCGGGTGGGTATTACCCGCAGTTTGTGGATATTTTGCGTATAGATGCGGGTCTGGATAGTGCTTACCCGCTCCAATACCCGCAAAATACGGGTATGAATACCCGCAAAATTTATATACATATCATAAAATTTGTAAACCTTAGTAAATCCCTTAGTCAAACACAAACCATAAATTAAAGTTTATATATCCACTAAAGTAATTTTTCAACTATTTTCCAATCCAAAGTATAATACAAACCATAAATTTAAATGACTTCAAAAGGGTGTTTGAAAACATTAAACATGAAAATTTAAATTTTAAGAAATTTGTGGGTATTCGCGGGTATCCGCGGATAATTCGCGGGTACAATTTGTCTTCTCTTACCCGCTCCGCGCTTGTGCGGGTGCGGTTATGGATTACCCGCAAATTTGCGGGTGCGGGTATAGATAGTGCCTTACCCGCTCCATACCCGCTCCAGTGCCAACCCTTGGTTGTTGAATTGGTTAATTTTAAAAATGAATGGCTAAATTATATTTCTTAATAAATGTCGGGTGTGTTAAGATGACTATTAAACGTTTTGATTATTATAAAAATAACATATGTATCCATGGTGAATAACGCCGATTTTTAAAACGCTGAAAAACAAATATATAATATTCTAATCGATTAACCTTTTCCTATATGAGAGGCTTGAGTATGAACTATAAGTTTTAATTTTTCCTGTTATAAATAAGTGTAATAAGTTTGGTTTCCGAGGAGAGGAGGAAGAAGCGGGAAGAACAACACAATTTAAGCAGATTAATGCCATTTCCCTACTAATTAGCTCTTTTTCTTTTTTTTTAATTAATTAATTAAATTATAAATTCTAATAATATGACTACTTTTAATGACATGAATTATTAGCCTACATGCTGAATTAAGTTTATTTAAAAATTAAATTTATTTAAGAATTTCTCGATGCTTCTAATTCGGAGTAAGGAATCTTACTTTTTCGAGTTAAAAAAAATGAATTTCGCTAAAAATATTTATTTGTTTATTTTATTTTACTATATTCATTAATTTATATTTTCAAGAAGGTGACTTTATCCTCAACATTACCTCTTTCTTTCTTTTTATTTTATTTGTTAATTTAATTTTTATCAAATATTTTAGTTGCACAAAAATATTTTTAAAATAAGTGTAATTTCTGGATAGTATTTCGAATGTAACATGAGTTTCTTATATTCGTTAGCAATTTTAAATAATAATAATTTATTTAGGATAAAGATTTTTTTTTTTACTTTACTCTAGTATTCTACTCTCTCTGTCCCTCAATAAATGTCTTCCTCGCATCCCAATATTCAATAGGGAACGCATATCGAGGAGGCCAGATGAGGCACTATTTGACCCCCAAAAAATCCGATTTTTTTTTTGAACGTACGTTAATCCTTAACGTACTTCCCAGAAAAAATTAGGGGCAAAATTGTCTCAAATAGTGAGTCTACCGGCCGTTTTAAGATACGTGCCGAAACAGTAAAAGCAAAAGCTAAAACGACATTTATTGAGGGACGGAGGGAGTAATTAATAAAAAAACACAAGATTGTTACTTTTTCGTGAATATTAAATACTCCCTCCGGTCCGAAACAAACGTCGTTTTAGCATTTGCTTTTACTGTTTCGGCACGTATCTTAAAACGGCCGGTAGATTCACTATTTGAGACAATTTTGCCCCAAATTTTTTCTGGGAAGTACGTTAACGTACGTTCACAAAAGATTTCGAATTTTTTTGGGTCAAATAGTACCTCATCCGGCCTCCTCGATATGCATTACCTACTGAATATTGGGATGCGAGGAAGTCAGATAAAGTGAACCAGAGGGAGTATTAACCAAACATAAAAAAATAACATTATCAGGAAAGTAATTTTAGAGAAAAAAGTAGCATTTTGTGCCGAATTTTTTTTAATGAACAAAGATAAGATTTAAATCTGAGTCAAATTCTTTACGGGTACTTTTGTTAGTTGACTGTGTGAAGCTTAAATATATCATGGGTCTGGCCCACTACTTGCATGCCCGTCCATCTGCCCGATGCTCTAATCGCCGTTGCCCGTGCGCCCAAATTCTGCCTCGACCCTCGTAAAACTCCAAAAGAGCAATTCTGAAAAATCTATCCGGAGCCGGTCGGGTCAGGGGTGTGGTGGGCTGGGCTGGGCACTTTTTTCCTGATTAGTAGCACACGTCTCAAGGAGATTTCTGATGACGGGGCATTACCGTAGTGGTCCACGTCACTTATTCCCATAAGTGGTGATAAATAAATTGGAAATTGGTTGTAGCAAAAACAGACACCAAAAACTATTCCTGGGATAAGGAACCAGCAGTGCATGACGTTCTCAATTATTTTTTATTTAAAAAATCCTAAAAAACCTTTTGTTTTTTTATCATACAGGTGTGAACACAATTGCAAGAAAGTATATTCTTTCATTTTTTCTATATTTTTGTTTTTTTGTGGAATTTCCTAAATAAATAAATAAAAGGTTTGTAATTCTACTAAAAAGTAAAAAGTATTATTTCCATATTATTACGGGTATTATAATTTAATTATAATTTGTGACAAGAATAAGATATCATATAATTGTTCTAAAAAGAATAAGATAATCCTACTAATTATTAACTACAAAAATACAAAGTATACGTGTGTCAACGAGCATTAAAAAATAAAATAAAAAATAGTAAAACTAACTCCACGTATGCATTTAATATCTAAATCACACCCCACGTTTTCGTCAATTTTGTCAAAACAATCATAATTTTAAAATTGTCTTAAAATTTATTTGGTCACTCTTTAAATAGCGAGTTATCGTTTTACTTTTTGAGTTTGATTTTTTTGTTGATATTTGCACACAAAAGAGAGAAAAAATTCACAAAATTCCTACGTTAACAATTGTTAAAACCAATTTTAAGACAATTTTAAAATTAGAATACTCTTTAACAAAATTGAAAAATACTGATGTCAAATTGAACAAAAATAATACGTGGGTGTGATTTAGATATTGCGTAGAAAACGTAAAATGATGAAATTGATTCATCGTTAATAACACCACAAATGGATAGACAAATGGAGAGTCCCAGAATTTCATTAACATGTGCTTAGAGTCTGTTTGGCGTTCCGGTTCGGTGGAAAAAAGTTGATTGGAAAAAAGTTGAGTGGAAAAAAGTCAGTTTCTGACTTTTTCAGAACAGAGTTTGCTGTTTGGTAAAATGTTTGTTAAAAGTTGTGTGGAGAAACCAGAATTTGTTTTTGGTGTTTGGTAAAAACTGTTTTAAAACTATGGTTGGAATGTAAAATGACCATAAAGTGCATAATTCATTTTAAGTGTTAGAATTAATTTTTTTAGTATCTTTATATATGTTTTTAATCAATTTATTTATAATCTAACATCTACCACCTAATATTTATCTAATATCATAAATAAATTAAACTTATTAATACCATAACAAATATAAGTTATTAATACCATGGTTTAAAGCATCATATTAAATTTTTTGCAAACTCTATATAGATATTTTTAATCAATATATTTCTGTAAGTAAATAATTAATATTTTATTTATAATTAAAAATTATGCTACAATTTTGTTCCAACAACATTTTTGAGTTAGGGACCCCGTGGTGCCATAAACCGTTATTTCTAAAGTACATGTTTGACTTATACACTTTTAATCAATTTAAAGTTAAAGTTTATGTAATTTATTTTCTACTTTTAATAATATTTATTTTCATTAATAATTTATCCAAACTAATAGAATAATTTAGTGTGATTAATTTGCGGTAATTTATAATAGGTTAAAAAATATTAATGTTTCATTATTAATTGTTGAAAAGAGTAACTTGACCTTACATTTTGTAAATATTAGTTAAAATTGCTAAATAATAAAAAAACTAAAAGAAATTATATTTTACATTTTTATATTTATATTTCGTATCATTTCTTTTATTATATTTTATTTCACATTTCGGTATTTTTCGTTCGAGTTTTAACAGTTTTGAGCAAGATTTCTCGTCCCAATTAGTTCGAACCGAATAAATAAATAAATAACTCTAATTTACCACTGTGCCATTATAATTAATTTGGTACAAGCACTGTTCACCTTCTTCCTCTGCCTCTCCTCCGCCATAATCCAATTAATCCAATCCCAATTAATCCAATCCAATCCAATTTCAATCCCAATTTCCTCACATCTCCCTCAATCTCCGATTCACCACAGCCACCCACCACCCACCACCGCCGCACCTCCACAATACCATCACCATCACAATCGCCTCATCCATCAAAACCATAAGAGAAGGAGAACGTGTCGCCATGGAGAAAAAAAAGCCATAAAAATTAAATTAAACCAACCAGCAAACATCCATTAAATCCAGCCAAAAAATACCAATTAAATCAAAATTAAGCAAATCAAAATCGTGAGAGCGTGAGATTGAGGGTCGGCGCCGCCGTGAGAGGAAGAAGAAGGATTATAGGGTAAAAAAACGAAATTGGGGGTTAGGGATTCGAAATTGGGGGTTTTTGATTTGAGAGTGATTTTACGGATGGATTTCGAAATAAATTGTTGGGTTTTGTTTGAATGGATGTAGGTAATGTTTGGTCAAATTTTGAGAGAATTCGGAGAAGATTTGAGTGGAATAGGTTTGAGGAAAATTGATTTTGGAGAGGTCTGGTCGGGTTTGAGGAGAGAGAGATTTGATGCAAAAACTGAGGAAGAAGAAGAAAAAACGGACGCGATGAAATAAATACCGAGGGGTATTTTTGGATTTATGAAAGTTTCATTAACCTTAGCCTCGATTCCGTGTTTTGGCCAAACCATTGGTTTGAGCCCCTGCAGCTTGGGAAAGCAGTGACTTTTGAGCTGTTTTCTTTGGTGTTTTAAACCAACTTCTTTAGAAGTTGGTAAACCAAAAGAGTTACCAAATACTTTTTCTGGCATTCTAGTTTTGGTAACCAACTTTCTGGTACCAAACCAGAATGTCAAACAGGCACTTAGTGAATTTGTGGTGGAAAGTTTTAAATTTTAGCCTTCTTTTTTCTATAACTTTCTATTTCTTTTTATTTTATTACAGTATGTTTTAACAAAGTGATAAATAAATATAAAATAAAAAAGAGGAAAAAAAGAAGTTTGGAAATAAAAATTAGATAAATTAATAATAATATAAAAAGTAAAAAAAAAATAGTTGGTTGCTCTATCATGATCAACTGGATAACGATCAGCAGGATGAAGTTACCCAGAATTAATTGAGTGATGTGTGCGAGCCACAAGAAACGAAGCGGCTTTATAAATAAATTCCCACAAATGCACCTTTCTTGCTTTGTTCGCTAAACTCCCAAAAACCATCTCCTCTTCTCCTTCTCCTTCCGCCATGGATCCCTACAAGGTACTTCTTCTTCTTCCCTTTTGATTGTGTGTATGTTGATCCTCTTGTTGTTGTTGTTGATGGTGTTATTGTTGATGTTGCAGCACCGCCCATCAACTGCGTTCAATTCCCCGTTCTTCACTACAAATTCCGGCGCTCCAGTCTGGAACAATAACTCTTCTCTCACCGTTGGATCTAGAGGTAACTATGGATATTATTATCAGCTGGAGAGGAGGATTCTCTTCTTGTTTTTTTCCTGCTCTTGTCTAGATTATGATTGCGAATTGATGCGTGAAGAGCATGGAGTGGTTTCTAAGTGTTATTGTTTTGCTTTCGGTCAAATGATTTCACTGCATTGTATCTTATTGTCGTAGCTTAGAGATTTGTATCTTCACCTTTCCTTTGAGTGTTATTGGTACTTCTTTAGTGACTTTGACTGCTTTTTGAATGGAAATGGATGAGTGGAGCATGGAGTGGTTTCTAGGTGTGATAAATTTTGTTTTGGATAGGAACAGTATAACTTTGTTGTATTTCTATTACAGGTATCTTTGGATGGTTAAGTTCTGTAGCTTGGGGATTGGTGCTTTACCTAAACATTTCATAGAGATAATATATACATACATATAATAATATCTATTTGGTGTATATTCGTAGAGCTGGAGTTTTGAGTGGCGCCGTTTCTTTTTCCCTTTATCTTCCACAGGTCCAATCCTCCTTGAGGATTATCATCTAGTCGAGAAGCTTGCCAACTTCGACAGGGAGAGGATTCCAGAGCGTGTAGTCCATGCTAGGGGAGCAAGTGCCAAGGGTTTCTTTGAGGTTACCCATGACATTTCTAATCTTTCATGCGCTGATTTCCTTCGGGCTCCTGGTGTTCAGACCCCTGTCATTGTCCGTTTCTCCACAGTCATCCATGAGCGTGGAAGCCCTGAAACCTTGAGGGATCCTCGAGGTTTCGCTGTGAAGTTTTACACCAGAGAGGTGAGGGCTAATTTTACTTATTTCCATTATATTGTTGTCATATGCTGTGGAGGGCTTTAAATGTTTGAGCTGTTGCTTGTGATGGATATGATGGATATGTTTAGCAGTGAACAACCTTTGTCTGTTTTTTCTTTTAATCAGTATGATAACTGGAGATTGGTTTCTATGATAAATGTTTCATCTGCACATTTAAAAGGAATCATTTTTTTCTTTTGTCTCCTTTCTTCATTTTGTTCCATATGCTTATCCTTTGTTGTAGAGTGACATGCTGTCTTGCAAAGTATGAAGGTTTTCCATTTGTATATATATTATACCATTACATTCACTGCATGAGTCTTTGAGAGGTTAAGTTGCCAAATTACACATCACATCTTCTTTTTGTCTTTCAACTCAGGGTAACTTTGATCTTGTGGGAAACAATTTCCCTGTCTTTTTCATCCGTGATGGAATGAAATTCCCAGACATGGTTCATGCTCTTAAGCCCAACCCTAAGTCTCACATCCAGGAGAATTGGAGGATTGTTGATTTTTTCTCCCACCACCCTGAAAGTTGTAACATGTTCACTTTCCTTTTTGATGATATTGGTATTCCACAAGACTATAGACACATGGACGGTTCTGGTGTTAACACCTACATGCTGGTCAACAAGGCTGGGAAAGCGCACTATGTCAAGTTTCACTGGAGGCCTACTTGTGGTGTTAAGTCTTTGTTGGAGGATGAGGCAATTAAGGTTGGAGGAGCTAATCACAGCCATGCCACTCAGGATCTGTATGACTCAATTGCAGCTGGCAACTATCCAGAGTGGAAGCTTTTCATCCAGATAATTGATCCTGATCATGAAGACAGATTTGATTTTGACCCACTTGATGTGACCAAGACCTGGCCTGAGGATATCATACCACTACAGCCGGTTGGTCGCATGGTTTTGAACAAGAACATTGATAATTTCTTCGCTGAAAATGAGCAGCTTGCATTCTGCCCTGCTATTGTGGTTCCTGGTATTTACTACTCAGATGACAAGTTACTCCAGACTAGGATCTTTTCCTATTCTGATACACAGAGACACCGTCTTGGACCAAACTATCTGCAACTCCCTGTTAATGCTCCCAAGTGCACCCATCACAACAATCACCATGAAGGTTTCATGAATTTCATGCACAGGGATGAGGAGGTACCTGACTCTCTCTGCTTTGCACATCATCTCTGTAATGCAAATTTGCTGAGACTTCATTTGATCAAACTATAGATTCTTTTGGCCACACCTTAAAAAGGCTTTACACCAAATAACCTTAATTATATTTATTGGTGGTAAGAAAAGGAAACAGTGGCTTCTTTAGGTGACATTATGTTGTTCTGCTGTTACTTTCTGTTTCTCTTCTGACTGGGCACTATTTTTTCAGGTCAATTACTTTCCATCAAGGTTTGATCCTGTTCGCCATGCTGAGAAGTACCCAATTGCTCCTCCTCTGTGCACTGGAAGGCGTGAAAGGGTTAGTTTATTGATGTCTTCCTTTTCTCTGTCTGCTTCTGTTAAAATTGCGTCATTCTATCCATATTGTTAAATGATGACTAGAAATTCCTTACTCATATGTAATGTGTATTTCTAAAGAGTGGGTTATGTTCTTAATTATAAGCGTCAGAAGTAGTAGTGTTGGGATGCTCTGTTGGAGTCAGCCGAGGTGTTAGTGAATAGTGGTATTATTTGTCTGTTGACAAAGGAGCTCCTAAATTCT
The DNA here is from genome assembly GCA_963691705.1 of Viola odorata. Taxonomy (NCBI): domain Eukaryota; kingdom Viridiplantae; phylum Streptophyta; class Magnoliopsida; order Malpighiales; family Violaceae; genus Viola; species Viola odorata. The sequence continues at coordinate 21,137,627 of OY829542.1, forward strand.
ATTATTGTTGGTTAATGCAGTGCATCATTGAGAAGGAGAACAATTTCAAGGAACCTGGAGAGAGATACCGATCATGGGCACCAGACAGGTAAACCTGTTGTTTTGCTTTTGTTAAATTTCATGTGATTGATTGTATGGAGTGTAATACTGGTTTCCTTGCTCTTTTTCTTTTCTTACCTATTGTTCCAGGCAAGAACGATTTCTTTGCCGATGGGTTGATACATTGTCTGACCCACGCGTTACACATGAGATCCGCAGCATCTGGGTCTCATACTGGTCTCAGGTTAGATCTCTTCTGTTCTTAACATGACAATCATAGCAGTTCTAAATGGGCATGTTTGTTAAATTGTGTCTGCTTGTTTCTCTAACCTGTTCTTTGTGGCTTCCTATCTTTTGTTACGCAGTGTGACAAACCTCTTGGTCAGAAGCTAGCATCTCGTCTCAATGTAAGGCCAAGCATTTGAAGAAGCATACAAAAGATGTTTCGAGTCGCAGAGATTTGAGTAAAGGCGGAGAAGGGATGCATTTTGGGATTGCGCGAAAAATCAATGTTCATCTTTCATTGCTGTGCCATGTCATGTCATGATAATACTAAACAAACTTGCTGTCATAATACTAAACGTACTTTGCTATGTCTTGTACGTGTGACCCTTAAATCTTGATGTTGTCATCCAATAATGTAAGTTGTACGATTCGTCATCTGTACTAATACTATTGATGTTGTGGTTAGCTGGATTTGCGCGTGTAATGTGTTAAACAAAATGGCATGAAAAAGTATGATTAGGAAGGACTAATCTTGATGAAGGGAACAAGTGGTATCATAGATTTATGCGAAAAATTAATTTGAAATCTTGAACTTGGTGGTCCTGGAGATCTTTTTGGCAAGTTTGATGTTGACGCAAGCAATTCGTCTGTAAAGTTCTGCTCTCACGTTCGTACTTATCAAGTATTTCTGTGACGATAGCGACGCTAGAATACAATTATATTCGCATTAGATGGGGAAAAAATTCCGCATCAGATCGATCTGCATTTTGGCGAAGCTTAATGGAACGTGATATGGTGGTGTGTTAGTAGGATGGTAATCAGCTGGTGGAATCAAAACCCATGCTAAATCTAGTCAAAAGATTCTCTCTTAATTGTTCCTTTCGCCCTTTTGTCAGACAGGGAAAGAGGTAATGGGCATTTAAATATTCTTTTCCCAAAATATGTAAATATTTTAAGTCTCCGATTCCCACTTTCTTACCACAGTTAATATTCGAAAAGAATGCACATGAGATTGTAGTTCAATTCAGATTATAAAAGAAATTATAATTCAATTGATTAGTACATATTGTTTTTATAATGTAGGTTTTGAATTGAATTCGATCCCACAATAATAATTAATAATTAACCAATTGTTTTTATAAGAAAATATCTCCGAAAAGAATAAGAATTGACCGGTTTTAAGCAGAAGAAGTTCGTAGAAGAAAGAAAAAAAAAGCCTAAAATTTGGAGGCCTACTTGGCGTCACTCTAGTCTAGACAATAGACGTGCACAAGTAGTAGATATTTTAGTCCGTACATTTTTTCTTTTTTCACCATGCAAATAAATATTTTTAAATAAATAAAAATGCAAATGGTTGTATTTCCATTTTTTCATTAATTTGATCTATAATTTGGTAAAAATATATGAAATTTAATCTTTTTTAATTAATGTATTTATTAACCCATTCTCGTTTATCATTTATTTCTATCTTTTCGAGTTATTTCTGACCGAGATAATAATTGTATCACAATTATAATATTTTCTACTGTATTTTTTAGTTACTTTGCCACCTGTTGGTATATGCAATTTTTCATAATTAAATATTCAAGCAGCTTCAAGATCATCTATGGGTGGTAGAAAAAACATTAAAAAAATTAAGGATGTTTATCATTAAAAATCAATTTGAAGCTGATGTCAGATGCAAATAAATGGATTCAAATAACTTAAAAGAGAAGAAAAAAATCAAAAATCATACCAAAAATAAAATAAAATAAAAAATAGAAAACCGTAGTTAAACTTAAACAAGTTGACTTCTTACTTCTTAGAGCAATTCTTTTTATTGATTTATTTATTTATTTTTATTCAATAAAAAAATGAACAGCGTAGAGGGAGGAAGGAAGAGTTCAGCGGCCGAGAAATGATGAGTTGTACTTGTATGAGGTGGGGACAGTATCTTTTGTAACATAAATATTCTTTGGAATCATAAGAGGGAAAAAAAGAAATATTCCAACACAACAATTTTCAATATATTACTAAGAACATCAAAGAAATTGATAATTAGTAAGAACAAAGTTGGAGTTTTGTTCACTCTCTCTTTCTTGTGCAGCTGATCTCAAAAACGAACGGAAAGCTAGAATCTTTTTTCTTCCTCCAAGAGAGGTATTAATATTATGTACAGTATTAATGAATTATTAATACCAATAATACCAATAATAGTAGTTATAAGGAAGAAAACTAGGAAAAGTATCCGTTGAGAGGTATATTCAAGAATCTTGGGCAAGTGAGCTACTTTTCCTCTTCTTTAGCCTGTTTCCTGTATTGGGTCATGCTCTGTATTTTGGTTTGGATTATGAAGAAGTAATATTGGTAGGAAAGACTTTCTTTTTCTTCTCTTTTTAATGTGTTTTACTGTTTTTGGATTATGAAGAATCTTTTACATCTGTGGAAAGTGGAAAGTGGGTTAGAATGTGATGAGAAGTTCAATGGATGTGGTGGTTTTCAAATTAGAGTGGTGTGTTCTTTAATTGACTTCACTGTATGGTTGATTTCTGCTGGTTACCATATCTGTAAAAAGGAAAGCTAAAAAGGAAAGCAGACGCCTTTCTTGAATTGACTTTTTTCTCCCCATCTTTGTGTTTCATGTTCTTAAATTTATCAGTGGCATGCCTAACTTGATGTACTCTTTAAAACATGTATTGATTCTATCTGGGTTGCTTTTGTTTTCACCATTTCTGAACTATTTGTACAGGTTAGGATTTGAAGTGTACTGTGAGGCTTGATCTCTCCTGGCAATCTTGCAGGAAGTGGAGGCTTCTGTAATTCTCGTAGTTGGTGTTTCTTTGAGGAAAGTTTACGATGGAAGATGGCGTTTTGTCGTCGGATACCATGCTGGGTGTTCCGGGTGATTCAGCTATGGACTTCGATTGTATGGATGAATTGTTGTTTGAAGGATTCTGGCTAGAAACAACTGATGGATCTGAGTACCTTAATCCTAGTCCATCATTTCCCCCTACCTTCTTTGATCCTTCTTTTGTATGGCCTAATTTGGAACCAAAAGCTGGTCCATCTCAAAACAGCAAAGAAGAAGACAAATACATTCCATGGTTGCCTGGGAATTCGCCTTCGAATGAACTCCAAGGGGTAGGTCATGTCAATGCTCAGTCTGTTGGAGAAAACACGGCCAGCGTTGCCGGATGTGGAAATAATGCAACCGAAGGTTCTGAATTAGGTAGGAGGTGGTGGGTTGGACCCACAGGAAATCCAGATCCTGCAGCTTCTGTTAAAACTAGATTAGTTAGGGCACTAGAGCATATTAAAGATTTGACAAAGGATGAAGATATTCTTATACAATTATGGGTTCCTGTGAATAGAGGGGGTAAGCGTTTTCTAACGACTCATAACCAGCCTTATGCACTAGGTCCAAGCAGTGAGAGGCTGGCAAGTTACCGAGATGTATCTGTTAAATATCATTTTCCTGTCGAAGAGGATTCCAAGGACTTTCTGGGGTTGCCTGGTCGGGTTTTCTTGGGTAAGGTTCCTGAGTGGAGTCCTGATGTTCGGTTTTTCAGAAGTGAAGAGTATCCACGAGTACTTCACGCTCAGCGGTATGATGTGCGTGGAACTCTGGCGCTTCCTGTTTTTGAACACGGTAGCAGGACTTGCTTGGGTGTTGTTGAGGTGGTGATGACTACACAAAAGACCCAATATCGTCCTGAGCTTGAAACTGTTTGCAAGGCACTTGAGGTAGTTCTTCTCATGCAATGCGTTTGTCATCATTTTTCTCCCCTTAATATTTGCTTCGTATAAGAGGTTGGCCAATTTAGCCTCTATGTGGCATATATCTTTTTATGTGGTGGAGAACCATTTTGCTTTTATGTTTGATAAGAGGAAAACCTTTAACTTGCAGGCTGTTGATCTTAGGGGCTCTGACATTCCAAGCACTCAGACTGTCGAGGTAATTCAAGAAAATGTATGGAAAAGACTACTCATATCTTTGAACTGCTAGTTCTTTTTTCTTTTTCTTCTTTTTTTCTGTGAAGTCATGGATAGAACTTCTCTCGGCAGGCATTTGATACGTCTTACCAAGCTGCGTTACCTGAAATCCTAGAGGTTCTGAGATCTGCCTGTGAGACACACAGATTGCCTTTAGGTCAAACGTGGGTCCCATGCGTCCAACAAGGCAAGGCGGGTTGCCGTCATTCTGATGAGAACTACTCGCTCTGTGTTTCGACTGCGGATCATGCTTGCTATGTAGCTGATCATCGTATCCAGCCTTTTCATGAAGCTTGCTCCGACCATCACTTGCTGAAAGGTCAAGGACTTGTCGGAGGAGCTTTTATGACTAACCAACCCTGCTTCCACAGTGACATAACTTCATTTAGCAAGACTGAGTATCCTCTTTCTCACCACGCAAGGATGTTTGGATTACACGCTGCTGTTGCAATTCGCCTACGAAGCACGCAAACCGGTTCAACTGACTTTGTCTTGGAGTTTTTTCTGCCTGTAGACTGCAAGGATCCTGAAGAACAGAAGAAGATGCTTACTTCTCTGTCAACTGTTATACAGCAGGTTTGCCGCACCTTACGGGTAGTAACGGACGAAGAGCTAGAGGAGGAAGCTAAATTTCTAGTTAGTGACATGGTGGTTCCTGCAGATGGTGCTGCTGGTAAAGTAGAGGCATTGAAAGTGAAGGACTCTCACTCAGGAAGGTATGCGAGAGATGATTCATCTTGGACTGCATGTGAGATCCAGGAAAGTGGAAATGTTTGTTCTATGTTGGAAAAAGACCACAAAAAAGTAATGTCAAGTCAAAAGTCCATGGATTCCAGGCAAAATCAGGAAGAGTCTAATCTGAAAGGGAGATTTGAAAGTGTTCCTATGAGAAAAACAGGAGAGAGGAGACGTACGAAGACAGACAAAGGAATCACCTTGCAAGTTCTTCGACAGTATTTTGCTGGTAGCTTGAAAGATGCTGCCAAGAGTATTGGTGGTAAGATTTTTCTTCAATAGCTAACTTTTTTTCTTTTTTTTTCGATTGGTGGATGCGTTATAATACCCCGAAAAAAATTCTCTTTCATTGAAGTGTTCATTGCTACTATGTCTTATTGCTTGCATGATATACTCAAATCTAGCAAAGCTTCTAAAAACCATTTATATTCTGCGGAGCAAGCATTTCTTTTGTAGTCTTAATTTTAACTTTCTTTTTTCTCCTTGAATTTTCAGTTTGCCCAACTACCTTGAAAAGAATATGTAGGCAACATGGAATAACACGCTGGCCTTCCCGTAAAATAAAGAAGGTCGGTCACTCATTGCAGAAACTCCAACTTGTGATTGACTCAGTTCAAGGTGCCTCTGGTACTCTCCAGGTCGATTCGTTCTATAAAAACTATCCAGAGCTGGAAACTTCAAATTTATCAATTACAAAGACATTTTCATCTTCAAAGACGGGTGATGACTCGAAACCATCATACTTGCAGCCTGATGGTAGTGTTGCCATCTCCTATGCAGCTGCACCAAAGTCACCTTCCTCCTCATGCGGTCAGAGTTCCAGCTCGAGTCACAGCAATTCTAGTGGGACACAGCAGAGTCCTTCTATGTTTACACCTGCTGCAAATGAAGATCCTCTGGTTGGAGAAAACATCGATCCTGTCTCATTGAAGAGAGTCGGAAGCAGTTCCGAGCTCCTTGACTCGGGTCAAGTAGAAGGGAAGCTACTGCCTAGATCCCAAAGCCTTATACCTCTGAGAGAACTGTCTAGTTTCAGTAACCTTCCACCTTTACCCAAAAACAATAGCCGGTTATCTGAGGATACGAATTTGCAGAGAGTGAAAATCTCATATGGAACTGAGAACATTCGGCTGCGCATGCCGTACAGTTGGAGATATGAAGATCTATTGCACGAAACGGCCAGACGTTTCAACATAGATGACATTAGTAGATTCGATCTGAAATACTTGGATGATGATTGTGAGTGGGTCTTATTGACTTGCGATGATGATTTAAAAGAGTGCGTTGAGATATGTCAATCATCTGGCAGCCACACAGTTAAACTCTCGCTTCAAGTTTCTCATCTGTCGGGAAGGGGTTTGTTCGGTTCGTTATGATCTTAAAAGAAGACGCTGGCACTCTACAAAATGAGGTTGGTATGGATTTTAGTTTTTGAATCAGCTCAATCTCCGTTGAGTCAGTGGTAATGATAATGGGATATTCCAAGCCGCCCTGATGAGCAGAGAAAGGATCGAAACACCAGCATTGGAGATGGCTCTAGTTGGTTAGAATGTTGTTGCAAACAGGATATGAGAAGTTGCAATTCTAGAGTGCTTTGGTGCAAATAGGTAATATGGTTTGTCTTTGTCATCTCTCTCTATTGCAGGAGAAGTGCTCTTCTTCTTTTTCCGGTAGGTGGAGATTAGACTCGAATCCGAGTCCCTACTGTAACTTTCCACGGAAGTGGTTACATTGTGAAATACTCATCTTAGATACTGCAGATTGGATTTCTGTCCGTGCCAGTGTCGGATTTTGAAATTCTCAAGACCATGAACTTGCTTGTATCTTTCCCTAGATGGGGTCTGCCTGTCAAGTCTGTAAACTGTACTTATTAGGGGAGAAATCTGAAAATTGCTTCAAATTTGTGTTGCTAGTATATCAAACTTGAGCGTTGTTTGATTTACAGGGGGGAAATAAAAAAATCTGACAAAATTTGTGAAAGTTTTACAATTTCCATGTCTTAAAAGAACTAATGAAAGTGAGTTATATATGACTGAACTAGTCTTAAAACTCATTTCCATCTATATTGGCTTTTATGCTATTTGCGTGCTAAAGATCCGTTGCAATTCAAACTAAAAATGGATGCTCCTTTGAGACTTCAAATTCATTCCATAACAAAATTGATCATTCTTCTAATGAAGAAAACATTTATATAGAGAATTTAGATTGTTTCATAATTTTAAAACTGTCACTCCTTTTGAATTCCAAAATTTAAATGTATAAAAGAAATCATTACATAAGTTTATTGATATTTTAAATAAAAATGAGTAAATAAATTACTACATACATCTTTACTGCTCTTCAAGGTAAATCCAAACCGTTTCTTAAGTTTTTGACCAAAAAAAAACCTATTAGGTAGAAAATGTATGAACTTGTACACTGTACACGTAAGGTTAGAGTCGAAATTGACAACTGTGAGAATCTTCAACCGAACAGTTTTCAACTGAGAGAAAAAACTATTAGGTAAGAAAACACTATAATATGCTTTACACGAATAAAAAAACCAATTTCTTTCCTAGCCTAATTATACATACGCATACCATTTTGGCATCTTGAGGGGGAAAAAAGGAGAAAATTTTAGCCTGAAAAGAACTCCTATGATATGATACAGCAACTCAGCCTCACGGCTGCAATGAAACCGAGGGCCTATCTTCTTGCTTCTCGATAAGCCTACATCTCGAAGGTGGACCAAACATGCTCAAAACTACCTGCAAACATACGATCAGAGAAGTCGATAAGCGTACAAGTCGTGTCTCGGTAGGTGACCCCTCACTGGGAGTCTTGACCCATGCAAATTGCAACTAAAGAAATCCCATTAAAGATCTCTCGTGATGGAAGTACAGAAAACTTACTGGTAGGAACACTAGGCCGTGCAAGAAACCAAGAAGGACCAATGCCAAGTACATCTGGAAGTAATAAACCTGCAGAGCACAAGTGGAACATGTTAAATTAGGTGACAGAAACTGTCTAGTGAGATTCAGAGAGAGGGAAACAAGTAGGTACCACAAAAACTTCTGTCCTGGAGAAGCAAAGAACTAGAACACCAACTAGCTTCGTTAGAGTAATGCCACTGCAAAGTCGTAACCTCATTAAGAAATATTTTCCGGCAAGACATCTCAACAAGCATAAAACACGACATATGAATAATGGAAGGTGAATAGGGGCCACAATCATGGTCGGAGCAGGATCACAGAGGACCTTAATATTATTAACACCGAGTTTTCAGGTTTAAATCAATTGACCCAAGAAATGTATAAATTTAAAACACTGCCGAACAAGCAAAAATGCTATCAGGATTCTGTTTGTGTTGGTTTAACAGAATTTCTCCAAAAATACTACCACGTTGATTATACATTATCGTCACACCCCATTTGTAACAATCAATCTATTTTTATTCAAGCCAGACTAAAAGAAAAGAACCTGAAAACAGAAGCCCCCATTGTACCCAGAGCCTCCTTTACTCGTTGATCTCTGTCTCCACTGCTTACCTGCATGCAGATGTGTAAGAAATTAGAGAGGCAAATAGGTCATGTTGCCAGTATGGTCTTCAAATCAAAGCAACTCAATACTGAAGAAAACTCATGCATTGCATAATAGAGTATTAAGTCGTGATGGAGAGAGTTAGAGACTGGATGCCATTGATTCTCTGACTAAACTAAACTAAGTAAGCAAGAAATGCTAATTTTCCAGCAAAGCGAAAATTTTGTGGTCAACACCTTCCAAAACAGCATAGACATGTAGAAGAGGGGGAAAAGGCAGAATTAAGAGTGATTCTCACCGAGAAAGCATGCGTTATATGTACGCAGAACTCAACAGCAATGCCCACAGCCATAACCAGGTTAACAACAGAGACTGCATTCAGTTGAATACCCAGAGTTGCCATCACACCCTGTGGAGTTTCATCTTGTAAGTGCGCATCTTAAGCATAGATAAGAACTAGAACTATTACCACAGCTAAGATATCTGGAGAGGAAGAAATATAAGTTACCATGAGATCCACAACTATCATTGCCAACACCAGCAAAATGATTGCAGAAGTCCACAGACTACATTAAGAGCAGAGGAAGGTAATAAAAAGTGGGTCATTCCTTCATATAATAGCTAATTTCTAAGGCTACTGAAGAACCAGTTGTTCTCTGCAAAAAAGAAGTGCACAAGGACCAACAAGAATACTAACCTGCATGTGATGACTAAACAAACCATAAAGACCGCACCTGTCATGACACAAAAAATAATTAAGTGCTTTGTAAAAGAGAGAGTGATTATAAGTTGGGATGTACTCTTCTACAGAAATCAGCATAAAATTTGTATAGGAACTGAATATCCATATTCAATGAGTAAAGGCTGAACAATTGGTACTAGTGTACTGTTTCCTCAGATTAACCATAGTTTAGACCTCCAGCTTCTGTCATCAACCATTGCCCCATACATTTACAAATGATTTAGAAGAAAAAATATCCAAAGGCCAATTATAGTTCATGAGCCCATCAAAATTTGTATTTCAAACATAAAATCAAAACGTGGTAGGAAATAGAAAAGCTATTCCAATTTTGTGGCAGAGAATTTTGTGTAAATTAAATGATCTCATCATGAACAATGTTAAAGGAAGGAAATTAAAAGAGTAAAGCATATGAGGTCTATGTATTTCCTCATACGATGAAAACAGAAGCAAAAAAATTTAAGTTAGATCTTATATAAAGGTACTACCAATTGCAATAGCCAGGTTGATCAATGCAGTCTTCCATATATCAAGGTACTGTTCAAAAAACATATAAAACACGGAGTATGGGAAGATCTCCATCTGCACCAGAAAAGAAATGTCATTTAGAAGAGAACCTTACTAGTACATGACTAAAATGCACTTTGTAACAGGGATGAGCACAGACAAAATATGCCAAAATACAGCTGCCTAGTAAGAAACTGAGGTGGATAAAAACTATGTAGTAGGATAACAAATTAGAGTTGGTGTCGAAAAGAAGCAACAATTTATTTCTTCCAAACATAAGGGGCCACAAAAAGACAACAAATCTTTGATTAAAAAAAAACAAAAAACAAAAATACCACAAATCTAACCAGGAATAGTAACATATTTCAAACTTCGAATCAAAGGAGTATCAGCACAACTATACAGTATTGAGTGCCATTTGTTTAGTACCTCCAAAGCATCAGACATTCTTGAACTGAGCTCTCGAGCAGCTCGCATCGAATTGACAAAGTCAATCTAGGAGAAAATGTCATTTTATCAGTGGAGTTTCTAAATATTACAAGAAATAGGATACATCACACAAATTCAAACAAGTGCAAACACAGCCTACCTGCTTGTTGAGAGGTGTATGGTATGTGCGGAAGGATGATGCTTGAATGGTACCACTCTCGTAGCCTGGTCACAAATTATATAGAAAATGCACCAAATTCAAATAAACCACCAAATAACATAAAGCCAAAAACAGATTTTAGAATATGCAGTTGTAAAGAGTTTCCTAACAATCATACGCTACTGCTGAGAAGATGATTGCATGTATCGAATTGGATCCAACCAATTAAAGAACCACAATTCTTGTTGCATTATTCACAATAATAAAAGAAAAAAATATTCCACTTCAACAAACCTTGCAATTCAACACTGGTAGTGTAAGCTCCATGGCCACCTTTAGCACAGTCAGCAGAGGGCAGAGCATTGAGGAACCATGGGAGTTTCTCCTTAAATTGTGCAGTTGTTGGCCGATCATGATTCAAGTCTGCGTGTCGAAAACACTGCAGAATTCCATACGTTGAAACTCATTGAAAGCAAATGAATTGGCACTAGAAAGAAAAATTTATATAGAACAAAAGGGAACAAATTCCTCCCTTTTTCCCAATGTAAGGAATGTAGTTTACCGTGGTACAATCTTTGCATACTCCACCAATACCACAAGAACCTGCATCTGAGGAACAGCAAGGAGGCTGAGAGTACAAAAGTAAAAAAGAAAAGATCAATTTCAGGATATGGTTTTGCAAATTGAAGATAGACAGTATGCTGAAGGTCTTAATTTGAATCTACAGAAAAATGTAAAAGTATGATCATTGGTTATTAACCAGTCCACACATACTTTTACTAAAAAAAAAAAAAAAAACCAGTCCACACATACTCAAGCATAACAGTGGATAAAGGGCCCTCTGAAATTGGTTTCAAATTGAACATCAGTAGTGCAATAATAGTTTAAGTTTAATCCAAGACTTTGAAACCTCACTATGATATAAGCCACTATATGACTTTTTAGGAAAATAAAAAAGGACATTACGAAAATCAACACTTTTTTGTAATTTTCCCAGCATATAGATATCTATAGCTATACGTTCAAACTGAGAGAACCAAATTTGACAATAAGAACTGTCAAAGTTGATGTAACCAACAGGGAAAGAGGTCTGGAAAAACAAAAGGAAGGGGGTATGACTTGCAGAAAACACTAGGCTAGCTGCTAGCAGTTTCCTGATCAGAATTAATGATAAAAGCAACATTGATTAGGTCATGACCTGATCATCAGGAGGACAGTAACTCCCATTGGTGAACTTTCGGCAACAACCAAAAGCTTCTGGAGACATCCATACAAGAAAATCGTCGAGCCATGAAGCAGCAGGCATAGCAATGTAGCTGGAATCAGGTGTCGAGGATGCTCTTGAGATCTGCAGAAGCAAGAAAGATATTACTGTGAAAGAAAATACAACCTTGAGCAAATAGCAAGGTAAGCAGAAGGAGGAATGATGGTTACTACTGTGACTAATCACAGATGTGATTGTAGACCTGCAGAATGGTCAAGCTTATTAACAAGCCACCCAACAATCTTACAATCATTGGTAAACTATAGATACTATCATGGGCGTATGCATTAGGATGCCCAAAAGGAAGTCAAAAAATTAAATTCACACCACAAAAAGCAATAAGAACAGCCTTTGAAATGTAAGCCAAAAAGTAATAAAATACTCTCTCAAGATCTCAATCACAAGCTTGCATTTTGGGTTTAGTAGTTTTATCATGGTATTAGATTCTTAGTTGTCAGGTGCGTAGGAGTTTAATTCCTACCATTCTCATTCTTGTAATTAAACTAAATTCAAGGAAGTAGAAGAATTATTTAATTCCTCCAGTGTGTTCCCAGTCCCAAGCCTAGATGACGAAGGAGGGTGACTTTAGGCTGCTGACAAGAAGAACAAACTAAAAGCTTACCTCATTTAAGAGAGAGTTTGAATCACATTGGCTGATGGAGCACAACTGGTTTGTATGTCTTGATTCTGAGCTGAGGAGCACACAATATCAATTTAGTGTCTGAAGTATAAGATTAAAGCTTCCATGAGGTTGAAACTTATTGAGAAATTGATTTATCAAACAACCACCAGCCTTATTGAAGTCTGAGAACAGCAAATAGCAAGAAATTACTAAAAGGAAAACCATAATAAAAGAAAGTAATGCTTACTTACCTATAATTATAGTCTTTTACCACAAAATATAGAGGCGGACCAATTCTCAGATATTTTGAGACGTCATTAAAATAATCCTGCAGGAACAAATTGAATGTGAGCCTGATGGATAGAACAAGGAAGATGTGCACTTAATTAAAGGAAAATAGTGCTCAACCTGAAGATAGGAATCCCGGGGAAGAACAATCTGTTGCTCCAGACCAGGTTCAATCCTAGTTGACAGTGCCTATAAGGTTCCCAAATATGTGAAATTAACATAAGAGGCCTGAGATCTTGCATAATTAGGGAAGTAAGAAAAGTTTGGGCAACTCACTATGCAAGCCAATGAGAAAGCAACAAAGACAAAGATGACTAGTATCTTTACTCCCCAAAGACTGAGTATGGGAGCATGAACCTCCTATGATAAGAGCAAAAGTCAATATGATTAGGAGTTCATAAGCCAGATTCATAAACACAACAAAATAAGAATCAAATAAGACACTAAAGTATGGTACTAATCCAGATAAGATAGTGAAGTGTACATAGTATAATTGAGAATGGATAAGTATGCAAAGACCTGAATTCCATAAGAATTTTAACTAAGTTTATTACCTTCATGTATCGAGTCAGTAAACCAGGTCTTCTCACACCAGTACCTAAATTTTCATATGTACACTTTAGATCAGAATTTCATGTGAACTTCATAATAAGATGAATGATAAAACAGTCAATAGAGAAGCAGATAATACCTTTATCAGAGTCAGCATATGAGGATGAAACGTTAATGCAAGGAAAACAATCAACCCTCTTGTCTTCTGACCGCAGAAAGTCAAAAACTATCAAAGCAACAAAAGCGGTAATTTGGAGAAGGAAGTCCAAAAGAACAGCCAATGCTGCAACACAGGATGCCATATAATAGTGAGAATTTTTCTGAAGAAATAAAATAAGAAGTGTTTGAATCATTCATTAACGAAAAAGGATAAGCGCCCTAACCAGCAAACATGGAAAACACACGACACGCAGGCATAGGTATGAAACTTCCTACTGCAAATGCAAAAACCTCGGATAAACTCGCAAGTGTAATGGATGGCCCAACTTCAACAAGTGCATTGCTTATCCGCCCTTCTAGTGGCAACTCCAATGGTTGCCGCTTGACAGCATGCACCAATATGCACATATTATCAACACCAACCTGATGCACCAGAAAAGTTCAGATAATAAACCATGACAGACCTTTCAAACAAAGACCAAAAAATAGTTCTAGCAAATAACCAAGATTACACAGCTATTCCGTCAATTATCTAATACTCAGATTGAAGAACCATTCCAAAAAGCCATAAGCATCTCTATCAGTTTAATAGTAAAGGAAGGACATTAAACATAATAGACAAATACCCAACACTTAAGGCATCTATTTGATGTTGATAGCCAAACTCACCTCTCCCCACCCCGACTGATATGTGGTAGTAGCGAAACAAGTTAAAATGAATTCTAGTTTTCTTTTTTCAGCAATGAATTATTCGCTTACTAGTAGAAGACGAAATGTTTAATAAGAACAAGAGATGAATAACATGAAGTCAAAATCAATTAGGCGAAACCAAAACAGAAGGAGAACAAGAAGAAACTTACAGCTAATACAAGAAAAGGGATGACTTCCATGATGATTAGGGTAGATTTTACTCCAATGGCACTGAACAGTCCTACTGATCCAAGAACAGAAAGCAAGACGAGCATAACTCCAGAAAGACCAAGCAATACCTAGAAGCCATCCAGTCATGATTTCAATAATAGAAAAGTAAACGGAAAAAGAAAAAATAATGAAAATAGAAGATAAACCTGAGAATAGAACTAAAGGCTTGTGAATAAAATGTAGGTTCTATCTACAGAATAAAGGGAAATTTAACAGCAAGACAGAGAGCGTACCTTAGATGAAACATAAAAAGAAGATAAACGAGGTGTGTCCCCCAAGGTAAGAGATATGTAGGCAAACATAACAAGATAGCTTATCTGAAATAAAATCCAGTTGAAACAATAAATTTGATATGAGCATGGAAAAAAACATCAAAATTCAGAACTCAATCTAAATCACCAGAAGAATCTTATGAAGATCAGATATTTCTATGTACTGGGAGTACGCATTTATCAAGAAGTTCATCAACTAAGCATAGAAATAAGCATGAGCTGCTATCCCCACAGCTTAGTATTTTTCTCAAAAAGAAGTTCCAAATCTAAGTTGGTTCCTAGAGTGTAAGAAAGACTCCAAATATTCAAAATGAACAGCTGGCATACTATTACAAAATAGGTTTGGTGCTAAACTATAGTCTTTAATTATATAATTTAATGCAAATCTTATTATTGTTGTTTCTTTTCCCTCTTTATTCCAAGTAAAAGAAAAAGCTCACCACTATAGTTATGGCATCTGCAGTACTTTCTCGCTTCAGCTCTTCCTCTACGGAACTTTCTGACGAAAAAGAAAGTGTGAGATTCTTTGATTGCGCCATTGGCACCAATTCATCCTGGCACAGAAAACACATATCGAGGTAAAATGGCATAACAGTGGCTCTAATCCTCTATCACACTCAAGCTAATGAAGCAAAGGATGAAATACAAGCAAAGTACTTGAAGAAGGAAACTCCTGACATGTCTCAACCAATCATAACTGGACAAACTACAGATCACGACTTCTCCTAATAAACAAATACAGACATAATTCAGATTTGAACTAATTTTTACTCTTATATTTGTCAGTCTTTAGTTTTACTGAACGTTAAATTGGAAGACTGACTAAGATCCCCCACTATTTAAATTTGGTAGGGTTGTGGCTACATGATTCTATGATGAGAAGTAAGACCCTATTATTGCTTTTGTTGCTTATCAGACGGGGTGCTTTTATCAACATCAAATGACTAACTTCACCTGAAAAGAAAACTGATCGTTAGTAGCAAGTACAACACTTTGTTGCTTGAGCATCCATCAGGGCTACATAGGTCAATCATGTCACCTGGTGGCTGTTTCTACTAAGGTCCTAAAAGCCTCACATCCCAGGTTCACTTCCTATTCAGCAAAGGAACATATACAAGAGTCGGTGTCATTCCATATCATCCCCTTCAGCCAAGGAAAGGAGGCCTTGCCTTAACAGCATTGTGAAGCTACACAATTTAACAGATCATTATGGTTTTACGCTGACAGCCAATGTCAGGCCCACCATCCCAGCTATAGGCTCTCACAGGTATTTTCAATCTTCCCCTTCTCCTTTTAGTGGGTTACACCTTTCTGGTTAGCTTTCCCATTCCCTTCCCTTTTCCACTAAGTTCCTGCTACCAAAATAACCTTGTTGTATAATAATGTCCTATTCCTCCATTGGCTCCAACCTTCCAGCAGAATATACTAAAAGTTCTTTTG
Source organism: Viola odorata (assembly GCA_963691705.1). Lineage (NCBI taxonomy): Eukaryota > Viridiplantae > Streptophyta > Magnoliopsida > Malpighiales > Violaceae > Viola > Viola odorata. The sequence continues at coordinate 21,153,470 of OY829542.1, forward strand.
TGAAATCGTCAAAATAAATACCACCATTATGAAACATACGTCTAGCTAGAGACGGTTTTAAAATTAATTTTTACAGATATAATGATGGGTAGGTCTTCCGGTAAGCAAATTGCATGAACATCATATAACGAAATCAAATTCAAACGATATGACGCAAACTTTTGTAAACAAGAAACAAAAATAAACCGAAGCTAACCTTTACTAACTGAACAAAAGCCTTTTCCCAAGCAACAGCTTTTTCATTCCCTTCTTTATCAACCAGATTGTTTACTGGATAAGTTACTATAAATGCAGAAGCCTGTCACAGGGATATAATTATTCGATCAACACATGCTCCATTTTGAGAGAAGAAAACTATTTGCCTAGGGAAAAATACCTCTGAATAATTGTTGCCCGAAAACCCTCCCAAGGCAGTCTTTGGATCAAGAGGCCCTTTGAAGGCACTCATACATGCCTCCGCAGAAGTATATTGCTGAATAACATGTGTATATTAATTTCCAACAGACCAAATTTGTGAAAAGGGTGCTGTAATAATATGAAAAATTAAGTTTTGGAGCACAGAATAGGATGAACTCTGCCAGTCCCCAAGTTATGGGGATTTAAATTCATCATTCACTCACCATCTACAATTTCACTCTCCAGCATCCATGCTTGACCACAACAATGTATATGCATACCTTTTAACATTATGCTTCATGCTATGGCATCTAATGTATGCTATTATGTATGCAAGGCCCTAACAGTACATCAATCATATTCGATGCAAAAGGCCAACATCCAAGCTAACGAACAAGGAAACATGTTCTAGGGCCTCTATCATGCAAGGATGAAGATAAGTCAATATACCTGGAAACAGTAATTCATGTGATCAACTCCCCCGTTGTTATCGTAATTTTGTCGATCCATTTGGAAATACTGCTCAACCAAGATATAGAGCAAGATGGAGGCTTGTTAGCCACAAATCAAATAAATAAAACTACATGTGGTTGAAGCACAGGCTCTGCGACAGTAGCAGGCCTTTAAAAACCCTCGTATTAGTGCATGTGTGCGTGTACGCGTGCGTTTGTCTGTCTGTGTGTGTGAGAGCACCACTTACGTGCGCAAATATAGTCATCATCCATCACAAGCAAGAAACCAACCTGCAGGACACTTTGAGTGGCACAATCATCACCAAGCGGCTTCATGCAGATATCAGTCAGGGATACCATTGACCCAGAATAATTTGCGCGTATTCCATCAACCTGTTATGATTGTGTATTAGTAGAAAAATGATAATGGCCAGTAAGGAAAATTGATGTTATCTGCAATTCAGTCAAAGTGGGCTGTGATTTCACGTTATAATCTGTTAAACTGAAGGTACTCCAGGAAAGCCACGTAAATATGATTACCTTCTTTTGTATGTCAAAAAGTAACTTAATGTTGTCGTCTGTCACAATACTTGGTGATTTTTGTTCCCCACTACCAGGTGCAGTTGCTAAAATTAGCTGAAAGAAAGAACCCACATATGTTACTAATATTAATTCTGAAAAGGTGGACTGTAGAGAACGGGTTGTATCAAAGTGCAAGCAACATTCCACCAATAGTTTGCAACTCATGAAAGAGAAATGAATCTTCCTTCATCTCATCTCAACACATATAAATGTAAACTAAATAGAGCACAGAGCTGTTGGTGCGAGGTTTATCTTCTGCAAGCAGACATAGCAAGAGAAAGCATGTGCCTGACAGCCTTTTTTCTGATAAACTACGAATTTATGACAAGTAAAAAAAATAATAACACGGAACTTTTACTTGTTAAAGATAAGAATTACTTTTCTTCTACTGGTAAAAACCGGCTGGTGACACAAATAAACACAACTAAGTCTTCCCAGAACTTGAATTTTGTATTCAATTTCTAAAACTAACATAAATTAGAGTACTAATTGCCTAACCTTGTAAAAAGAATAATATATAACAAGAAGACCAAATGGAGAAGGAAAAAAAAATAAGAAAATGATGTCAAACCTCCTCAATTCTGTAAAAAGGGGCCAGGTGGTTGTCAAAAAACTTTTTCTCTTCAGCTGCTCTACTCCCAGGACCTACCCACAGCTGAAACAGTATAACATATTAGCAGTTCACAGATATCAAGAAAATAAATCTAGGACTGCATAAATTGAGGCCTTGTCAGTTACGAATAGGAATCTAACATTTCAGCATCAGCATTTAATATGATTTCATACCGTCAGCAGCAATTGCCCCTATAGTTTCAGTCTCAATTGCAGAATAGCCCCTAGTAAACATTTATGATAACTTTTGGGAAGCTCTAAATTTATCTAAAATAATAAAAAGAATACCTTCTCAGGACGCGTCTCTACTTTAAAACGGATTAGACCCAGACAAAGTAGAAGAATTGCAGCCAATGACAAGCTCAAGACAAGGATTGGATTTCTAGCAACCCATGTTCCATATCTCCTGAAATTAAAATCACACTTATGTAAAAATAAAATAAAATATCCTGCTACACTGATTAAGCATCAATTTTGGAGGCAGTAACCTGTAAAACTTGGACATATATCCTTGCACAATTGAGAGCTGAAGCCTGTTTCCAGTTTGGGGAGAATTTTCAACCATCTGGCCGCCATAAATTTAAAAAATATATATATATATATATATATATATATATATATATATATATATATATATATATATATATCAGTTACAAGGAAACTTAAAGTGATATTAGCCACCAGAATAAATGGTCCACATGCAAAGCAATAAAATCTCTAAACAACACGTTTTTGGCTTAAGTCAGCAACTAATTTGAATAAAGCATGAGTTAAGACTAACTGAATTAAGCTCACTAACAAACATTTGCTTTAATGTAGGACTACAACAACTGTTAATAATGGCGAAGGGTAGGAAATCAGAGGCACCTGCATGGGTAGGTCCTCAGCCTTCTCCCTACTAACAGAGTGGATTCCACTGCCATTAATGATATTTGACAATGGATTCATTCTTGAATTTTGTTTCCTCTCTCTTCTGCGGCGGCACACACTCCACCCCAAAAATGAGGAAACCAGTACAATATAGAGAATTGTTAAAGCAACATCAACGCACTTGGCCTGCAGAAATTCAGGAGTGAAGCTAAATTAGTGTTACATAAATTACTTAAAACATGAAGGATCAGAATAAACTTCAAAAGTTCTTAGTAATGTTCACCTTAAGGGTTCCAATTCTCACGGAACAGGAGCCTTTCTTGTGCTGTGGAGGAGGAGCTGTATTTGCACAAACTGGAGACGAAGGGCAATCGCCACAAGAACAACCCAGAGAATTATCACCACAAGAATAAGTAGAGACATTCATAGGATTCATTCCAGAAGATTCAGGAGCAGTTGGCTTGAATGTAATAGCATAAGGTGAGCCTGGCAAATTTAGGGGTGCTCGTCTACCAATAAATGTAAACCACTCTGTCAAAAAACAATCATCACAGCATAAGCTTACCAAAAAACAGCTGAATGGCATAAACTAAAGCAATCAGAAATGTGGAGATGGAAAGAAAAAAATATCAAGCCCAACCAAAAGAAATTACATCACTGTGAGTAACAGATGTTTCACCTCTGAAATTTTGAGCACCAGCACCGATAAAGTTTAGAGCTCGAGTATTCATAGTTCCAAACTGTACGTCTTTGCAAGAATCATACAGTCCTTGACCAAAAGCATCAGTTATATAAAAATCAATGCCATCGACAATCGAATTGTTTTTTACCTATGAAGAGAAGAATAATTGAGGTGAACGGAAACAGGTTTCTTCATTATCTTACAAGAAAAAGAACAAAGAACTAGTGAAAACCCCAAACCTTAGAAACAGAGGTGACATTAATAAATAAACTCTGGTGTGGAGAGCAGGTGAGTTCACAGAAAAGATTCAAAAAATTTCTTAAACATGCTGGACACCCAACAAGAAATGGAATTGCCTACAATAAACACAAGTTTACACAAACCGTCAGTTCATTTAGGTATTCAACCATATAAATGTGAAGAATTTGGCAGAGAGTTCTGTTCTCTTCAGTCTTACTTGCTGCACTTGCGAGCGAAGAGTATCGAACTGAGCGTCCGAGCAACAAACGTTGCCGGTAATTGTCGGACACAAGCTCTGGATCTTCTGCGAGAGCAAGTCATCTGGCTGGAAAAACAAACACAGCAAGTATACACAAGAATCAGCTAATTCAGCAGTCAAAAATTGAAGAAAAAATATGTTAACAGCAAACTAAAAATAATTCAAGCGTTGAAGAAAAACGAATAATTAAATACAAAAATTAGAAAGTACTTTTTTTAGAAATTAAAAATAAATAAAAACAAAATAAAAACAAAACAAAACAAAAGAAAGAAAGGAACTGAATCTTGAAAACAGAAATAGATTATCATCTATGTACCTTTACTGAAGGAGAACCAAAAGGACAGTTTAAGACCTTCCCGTCCTGGCGCGTTCCACAAATGTCATACATTGCACAGTAATCTTCAGAATGCCTTTCCCTAAATACACAAAAACATAATTGATTAATTCCTTGAATTTTCAAAATTAAGATACAATAACAAAACAAATTAACTCCTAAATTTTGAAAAATTAAGATGAAGAATTGTTAAAAAATAATAATAATAAAAAGTCTTACACGGACGTCGCCGCCGCCGAACCGGCTGGTGCGGCGGTTGCAGCATAAAGCAGCTGGAAACAGAACAGAAGTGAAAATTTAGTAATGTTCTTTTGTTTCGAAAAAGAGCAAAACGCCATTTGTAAACTGAATAAGATGAAGAAGATGAAGCTAAAATATGCAAAATTGAAAGGAGAATTGGAGAGGTAACGGATTCAAGTGCCTGGAACAGAGGAAGAGCAAAAATACAGAGGAGAAGCTTGAATGTGCGGGGAGAGAACTCCATTACTGGGAGCGGGGCGGTGAGCGCGAGGATGATGATGATGGATTAATCAAATGAGCGCATGAGAGAAGAAGACGAAGATGAGGGGGGGGAGAGAGAGAGAGAGAGAGACGCGTAAGTATGGAGACAAAACTGTATAGGTGTGCGTAGAAGTGTGAGAAAGACAGTGAAGAGTAGAGAGAGAGGTCAAAAGTTTGGGAATTTATAGTTACTGAAACTGGATGATGAAAATGCTGCTGCTGCTACAAAAACAGTCTTCAAGGGTTCAAAAAATAATGTATAATTATTCTTTTCTTTTTATTATTATCCAATTCTTCCAGGTATTATTTTATTTTTTAATAAGGAAATTTTGCTAACTCCTTTTTACGTAAACACCCCTCCCTTTCGGTTGGCTTGCCACCTATGTTTCGTCGTGTATCTTCTTAATTAGTAACTCCATTTACAAATGAGAGTTACTATATTCGAGTATTCAAAATGGTTTTTTTTTTTATATATATAAATATATTCTTTTTTATTATAAGAAATTGTCGATATGAATCGAACTCATAACTTATTTCCTAAATAGTGCATACCAGTTATGTGGTTCATTCTTAAGACACGAACTGAGAGTATTGATTGTTGATGGATAAGTCTTGATTAAGCTTTAATTGTAGTGGTTTTTATCACTTAATCTCTTGTATTTTCGAATGGTATCCTATTGATTCTGCTACGGATCATTCGATTACTGCAGGAAACAGTCTTGGAGAGGCATGGAATAAAAAGGAGCAGAATTGAGCATAATTATTGCCAGATTTGGAGCAGGTCGGTTTGCGACTGCATTCTAGACCAAGACGGACTCGCTTGGCCAAGCGTCAAATGGAGATCATTTCATAGCAGACAACGGATCAGATGGTGCTGGCTGGTGATCTTTCCTGCCCTAATGATTGAAGCATTGATCACGGGTTGATTGAAGATGCGTCTGCTGATTCGATCTGATTATATTTCCTTGTGAGGATGAGAGAAATTAAAATACAATTTGAAATTGATTAGGATTTGATTTTCCTTAATTTCCGCTTTTGGTTATTTTTGGAACCTATTTATTCTTTTCAGAGATTTTGGAGAGAGGGGTTCCGCCGTGTGGGTTTGAATCTCTTTCTATGTTTTTGCCACCATTTTCACATACACTTTGCTTCTTCGGAAATAGAGGATTTTTCACCATTTTAATATATTGTTTATTTGCTTTTTAATTATGTGTATGAGTAGCTAAGCACATCGTTCTTAGTAGAGGCATTTAAAGCATGAGTATGAAATTGCATGAGATCTAATCGTTATTATTAATCTCTATATCTGCATTTAATCAATCTCGCGATTATTCCTAACGTGTTTCTGTTTAGTATTAGATCTGGCAAATTTAGTGTTAAACAGATAACGCAACTTTCATTCTTCTTGGTTGTGGATTATCGACCAAGGGGATCGAAGTAGACACCTACATACTATCGGCGGGATCGAAAAATGGTAGGGGGAAAGGTTAATCAGATCCAGTCCCAATTGACGCCCGAGGATACTAGTCTGGAGTTATCTTCCCCTAGTCGTTCATCTACCAACTCAGTAAACCATTTAATCATCAAGGTGTTGGTTGATAAGGCATCATCTCTAAGCGTACTTGAGGTGCTGTTGAAATAGGAGGGAAGCATGGGTCATAAACGTATTTTGATCTTGTAGCAACTCTGTAGATTGGAGATGAAAACCCCTGTGTCGATGATTGTATCTCATGTTTCATAGCTTGTTAGTCTCTAGTAGGAATCTCTCTCTTATTTGTTCTCTATTATACTTTGTATGGGAATCAAAGTGCACGGAGTAAAAGAGGGGAAATTTAATAAGGGAAAGGAAAGGGAAGGGAAGGAGAGTAAGGGAAGTTTTAAAAAAGTTCCCTTGTATGGCTGCATATTTTATATACAAGGGAAAAGGAAGTAAATTTTAATATTGGTGTACGGCAACATGGATGGAAAGGAAAGGAAATTTAATTATTTTTACCACTTTACCCTTATTGTCAATTCAGATTATTCTAATTAAATTTTTCATTTTTACCTTATGAAACACATAAGAAACAATCATCCAAAAATACTCTTTTACCTTATGAAACACATCAACAATCATCCAAAATGGAGTAGAGATGGAAAAAGAAGCAGCTGTTATTGAAGAAAAGAAAACTCTGGAATAAAAAAACGTGAAAACCTAGCCAGGATAATATTGGAATATTTTTTTATTTTCCTTTAGTTACTTCCTTTTCCTCCCATATGTGAGAGGAAATATTTTGTGGGCCCTGAAGGAAATTTTTACAGTTTATTTACTCTGTATTCTCTTGCTTTACTTTTAATTCCCTTGCATTTTTTTTTCCCATATAAGGGAAATTTTAAAAATTTCCTTCCCTTCCCCTTCCTTACCCCTTTGATCCCTCTTCCCATACATAAGCTTACTGATCATGTCGTCTTGACCAAGAAAGACATTTTTGGTCAAATAGGAATAAAATTAGGGTCAAATAGGGAAACAACGCAAAAAATTGGTTGTAATTTTAATATTATGCAAAAATTCAGGACAAATTAGTATTGCCCTATAAAATTGAATGCCAAAGTGACCTTTCACTTAAAAAAAAAGTCATATGCTAACAAAGGATCTTAACACACAATGATGTTTCATAAGATGTTGCGTCTAGGAAAGTGACAGCAGTGGATACTACAAAAGGGAGAAAAAGTCAATTATGGTGACAGAAATTTATAGTTTACACAATCAGTATTTGTTCCCATTTATCTATTTTACATCTGTATATTCTTAACCCATATAAATGAGATTTTTCTTTCTTATTGAGATCAGTAGCTTACCAATTCGCTAACCCTTTGTTAGTTCTGATTTTATATTTTACATTTATAAATTATGTCTAATTTTGTTCACATCGAATTAATATACTATACGGTACTAAAATTTAAGTATGGAGAAGAAAACTGTATTGAGACAACAATATCAGGAACTAGTAGTGCTAAAAGAATTTATCGATCCTTGATTTGTTGTTGTAATTCTAGTCTAAAAAATAGAAAAATTATACTGAAATACAATGGTTATTTCTTAGTGTGGAAATAAAATTAGTTTTTTTTTTTGGAAAGCAACACTAATAAATCCGAGTGTTACAAATTTGAAAAGAGAGAATTTATAACTTATTTTTAAAAAATGAAGTTAAAATACATTACAATTGGTCTTAAGAATACATATAAATCAGACTAAAACAACAAATTGAGGTGAATATTTCAACAATTAAATAGTAAACTAGTTCAATAAGTATTTTGGTTTTATTATTTGATGCGAATCCACGCATCCAACTACCGTTACCACCAGCTGGTCCAATGACTCGAGCCAGAGCTAGAAAGCTTCAAGACCGTTTGTCATCTCTCATTCACAAGGAGCTGGAATGTGAGAGGACAAGTGAGGAAGCTGCACTTAGAGAGAGGACACCAAGAGTTGTGAATCTCCTTACATTCACAATGCCCGAAGATGATTCTGCCAGAAACGGCACTTGACCGTTTGTCACCAAAACGGCTCTTGTCCGATTCGTTCAAAACGGCTCTTGTCCGTTTCGCTTAATCGGCACCTGACCGTTTCACTCAGCCATTGCTGTTTCACTCATCTGTCTCGCGTGCCGATTGCTCAAAACGGCTCCTGCCCGTTTCGCGTGTCCAGAAGCGCGCATTGACTGAAGTTCAAGTTGTTGACTTTAATTATTTTAGCTTAATTAGTTAATTAGACAGTTTTAATTAGTTAAGTTATCTTCCTATTTTGGAAGTCCTACTTCTATTCCTATTTGGTTTACTATTAGGGTTTGTTTGTAACCTATATAAGGAACCACTTGGCTACTTTATTAAGTTGGCTGTTATTTGATAAATTGAGTTAATCTCTTCAATCTCCGCCCCTTGTTCAAGTTGGTTGAACCTTGTTCTTCTTGAGTCCGCAATACTTGAGTCGTATACAAGTAAATCTTGGAATTGCATTATTGTGTCGTTTATCTTAGTGTGATTCTCACATTGTTGAGTCTAGTCCTAAGAACCCGATTCAAGACCCTTGACTTGAAATCGATTAGGGCTCTTAGCACAGGTTAGCTAAGTGGTCTAAGCTCGTACTCGTCGAGTTATCTATTTCCGCAGGAAATCCGTCTTTGAACAAAGATCAAAATTGGTGCTACGCATCCTAAGGAACCAGGATCGTATCAGTTGGTAGCGGAGCTTAAGGCGTTCAAAGATTGGTAAGTATCTTAATTGTTTTCAAGTTTCATCGTTGAAATCGGTATTTCTTTCTACTCCATTCAAAACCGATTTCTTGCTGTGCTTGGTTAGTTACTTGAATACAATTGGTTGTGTTTCGTTCCAGTTTGTTGTGTTGAAATTCGCTAAATTACTTGCGTTTTCTACCCACAAGAAGGTCACAAAATACAAGAGAAAATTCTGTTCAGTTTCAGTAACTTCAGTTGTCGAATTTGTATTCATATATATAGCAACTGAAGTCCGATTTTAGTAATTGTGGTTTCGTTGGAAAGCTGAATCTGTTGGGCTTCCGAATCAAAAAGAATCGGTCGATTCGGAGTTCAGAGTAAAAAGTTCTGATCAAAATACTGAATTGTGTTTTGCTGTCAAAAAAAAAAACAACAACAGGAAAATTTCCCAAAGAAAAGAAAGGGATTCGATCCTACAAATACGAAAATATATAGAAGTATTTGCTCCATAAAAACCGGATTTATCAAGGAATTAAATTGCACTGCGATTGGGTATTACAATCATAACTGAAATTGAACTTGTTTGAGTCTTTTCGCGTCAATTTTGAGCTTTCTTTGATTCCTTGAAATTGCCTTCTACTCTACTTGCTATTTGTTTGATTGGTTGTTCTTACAATTACTCAAATATCAAGTGTCATCATTCTTTTCAGTGCTAGTTTTCTTTGAGAGTCTTCTTGGAAGCTTTTCTTTGGATTCTTGAGTCTCACTAACACTTGAACATTGCAGGGAATTTTGAGAGACTTCGTGAGCTTATTAGAGTGATTAAACACGAGAGTAAACACGTGAGGGAGTGCTAGGTTAGTGCAATTTTACGTTTTCTTTGGTGTTGTGAATTTCAGGAAAAGTAAAAGATGTCTCAAGAGGGAGTACAACAACCCGATCTATCGGCTATACTAGCCAACATGTCGGAACAGCTCCAAACATTGAATGAACGGCAATTAACTGTAAATGAAAGGCTGGCTAGGGTGGAAGCGTTAGGTACCATTAATCCAGTTCCTATAGCCGCGAATAACCAACGTGATGGCCGTTTGACTGAGCTGTCCGAAGAAGATGACAACGCCCGTCGACCACGTGAGGTGAATCATCGGCGTAATCTTGCTTTGGTCCCTCCTAGGCGACTTGCCAGACGTGGTCCACAATTACCACATTCTGATATGGAAGGAGAGCCTGATGGGGGAAAAGGATGGATAAATACAAGGGATGGACAGAGGAGAGAGAGACGAGACCGTCGTGATGGTAGGCGAGAACGGGATGATGACCGTTTGGATGCTAATCTCAACAGCATCAAAATGAAAATACCTCCGTTTGAGGGTACTGACGACCCTGATGCATACTTAACTTGGGAAAGGAAAGTAGATGCTATCTTCTTATGTCACAATTATTCGGAAGGTAAAAAGGTTCAGATAGCAGCAGTCGAATTCAGTGGGTATGCTAGTCATTGGTGGGAGCAGCTCAACCTGCGACACACAGCTGTTTTTGCTGGCCCGATTGGTAATTGGGGTGAGATGAAACAGGCGATGCGACAACGGTTTGTCCCTACCCACTTTCACCGTGAGCTTCATCAACGGCTTCAAACCTTGAAGCAAGGCAGCAAAGGAGTTGGGGCATACTTTAATGAGATGGAAATTGCTTTGGCTCAAGCAAAGATTACGGAAGCAACTGAGGTAACGATGGCTCGGTTTCTTGCTGGTTTGAATGCAGACATTGCCGACGCCTTGGAGCTGACGCAATACAATACTCTAGAGGAGATGCTTCATATGGCTTAAAAGATTGAGAAGCATAGGAAAGCTAGGAGTTCCTATAAATCTACTGGGTCGACACCTTGGAAAAAGACGTCTTGGAATAAAGACGACAAAACGGTCCCTACCGTCTCAAAGGGATCTGCTAGTACCGTTATCCCTTCCAAAACGGCTACTACCAAACCTTACACTCCACCAGTGGATCGGCCAGCCACTAAGGAAATTATCTGTTTCAAGTGCAACGGCCGAGGGCATAAGAAATCAGAATGCCCGAATAAAAGAGTGTTCATCATCAGGCCGACTGGCGAGGAAGAATCGGATGATGAACAGGAGGAAACGGAACCTGAGGGAAACGGTCAGACCGATTCGGATATTGACCATCAGAGAGGTGACCATGTTCGGTTGCTTGTAATCCGACGGACCCTGAGCGTGCAGTCCACAGAAGAAGTGTGCGATGAGGAGCAACGGACCAATCTGTTCCACACCCGCGGGGTGATTGATCACAAGGGTTGTTCCATTATCATAGACAACGGAAGCTGCACCAACTGTGCCAGTGCGCTGATGGTTCATAAGCTGGACTTGCCAACGGTAAAGCATCCGAAACCGTATCATCTACACTGGATGACGGATGACAACGGTATTAAGGTAACCAAACAGGTGCTTGTTAAGTTTCGTATCGGCAAATACCAAGATGAAGTTCTCTGTGATGTTGTGCCGATGCAAGCAAGCCATATCCTCCTTGGACGCCCATGGCAGTTTGATCGCGCAGCGAATCATGATGGGAAGAGGAGCCTCTACAAGCTGGTTAAGGATGGTCAGAAGTTCACCTTGGCACCGTTAACACAAGCTGAAGTGTTTGAGGATCAGCAATGGCTTGCTAAGTCACATGCTGAATATGAAATTTCAAAACAGCTTGCGAGAGAAAAAGAAGGTTTGAGTGTGAAATATATAGAGGGAAACACTGAGAGTGTGAGCCTTAAACATTCGCATGAAAACAGTAAGCATGTAGAGGGAGAGTGTAAACAGTCGCATGAAAACAACAAACATGCAGAGGGCGAGTGTAAACATTCGCACGAAAAGAGTAAGCGTGCTGAGAGTGGCATTGAGAGAAAATGAGAGGTAAATAAAAAGAAATTGAGTGTATATGCCAAGGGGAGCGAAGTAAGGAGAGCCATGCTTTCTCATAACAATTGTTTTGACGCAAGCCGTCCTCTACTTCTTATCCGTTTTCGCTCTTATTGTTTAACCTCAAATGAAACGGAACGGCACCATACCGTTCCGATTGGTATATCTTCTCTCTTGCAGGAATTTGGAGATGTTCTACCCGAAGAAATGCCACCTGGCTTACCTACGATTCGAGGCATAGAACATCAGATCGACTTTGTTCCTGGATCGGCAATTCCTCATCGGCCGGCTTACCGATCCAATCCAGAGGAGACAAAGGAACTGCAACGGCAAGTTGACGATTTGCTTCCGCGTGGGTACGTTCGGGAGAGTCTGTCTCCCTGTGCCGTTCCAATCATTCTGGTCCCAAAGAAGGACGGATCTTGGCGCATGTGTGTTGATTGTCGAGCAGTCAACAAAATCACTGTAAAGTATCGCCATCCTATTCCTCGATTGGATGATATGTTAGATGAATTAAGTGGTAGTATAGTATTTTCTAAAATTGATTTAATGAGTGGCTACCACCAAATTCGTATGAAAGAAGGGGATGAATGGAAAACAGCTTTTAAAACTAAGTATGACTTATATGAATGGATGGTTATGCCGTTTGGCTTGACTAATGCTCCTAGCACCTTTATGAGGTTAATGAACCATGTACTTCGGCACTTAATTGGTAAATTTGTTGTAGTTTATTTTGATGACATCTTAATCTATAGCAAATCATTGGATGAGCATGCTTTACATCTTAGGGAAGTTTTTCTAACACTTCGTGAGCAGAAATTATATGCTAAACCTAGTAAGTGTTCTTTTGCATTGGAACAAGTTGGTTTTCTTGGTTTCATTGTCAGTGCAGGAGGCGTTAAAGTGGATGAAGAGAAGATCCGCGCGATACGGGAATGACCGACGCCGAAGGCCGCTACCGATGTGAGATCGTTCCATGGATTAGCGAGTTTCTATCGGCGTTTTGTAAAGGATTTTAGCACCATTGCCGTTCCGTTGAATGATTTAACAAAAAAGAATGTTGTTTTCAGGTGGGAGCAACAACAGGAGGAGGCGTTTGCTACCCTCAAGGAACGGCTCTGTGCCGCTCCCGTGCTAGCATTGCCCGACTTCAGCAAGGCGTTTGAGATCGAGTGCGACGCCAGCGGGTTAGGAATCGGCGCCGTTCTGATGCAAGAGAAACGACCGATTGCCTATTTCAGTGAAAAGCTCAAGGATGCCCAACTCCGATATCCTACCTATGACAAGGAGTTCTATGCTCTTGTCAGAGCGTTGGAAACATGGCAACACTACTTGATGCCGAGAGAGTTTATCATCCACACAGACCATTTGAGCTTGAAATACCTAAAGGGTCAAGGGAAGCTGAATCGGCGACATGCCGTTTGGATGGAATTCATTGAAGCCTTCCCTTACCACATTCAGTACAAACAAGGTAAAGAGAATGTTGTTGCCGATGCACTATCTCGAAGGTACGTGCTCATTACTTCTCTAAATGCCAAATTGCTTGGATTTTCGCACATTATCGAACTCTATGCTACCGATTCTGATTTTGGTGATATTTATTCGCATGGAGTTTCTATTTCTGGTTCTAAATTCTACAAGCATGAGGGTTATTTGTTTAAAGGCAAACATTTATGTATTCCTCATTGCTCTCTTCGTGAATTACTGGTGCATGAAGCCCATAGTGGTGGTTTAATGGGTCACTTTGGCGTGACTAAAACTTTGGATGTGTTACATGATCACTTTCATTGGCCTCACATGAAGCGTGATGTCGTGCGCATTATTGCTAGATGTTTGACTTGTCGTAGAGCCAAATCTAAATCTGCTGGTCATGGAGAATACATGCCGTTACCTGTTCCTTCTCATCCTTGGACCGATTTGTCCATGGACTTTGTCGTCGGACTACCCAGGGCTAAGAACGGTAAGGATAGTGTCTTTGTTGTGGTGGACAGATTTTCAAAAATGTCCCATTTTATTGCATGTTCGACTACTTCTGATGCTACTCAGATTGCTGATTTGTTCTTTCGTGAAGTAGTCCGTTTGCATGGTATCCCTTTGACGATTGTGAGTGATAGAGATACTAAGTTTCTTAGTCATTTTTGGCGTGTCTTATGGAAGAAGCTTGGTACTAAGTTATTGTATTCTACATCTTTTCACCCACAAACGGATGGTCAAACAGAGGTGGTAAATCGGACTCTTGGCTCCCTTTTATGCACCCTAGTTCGTAAGCATGTTTCTACTTGGGTTGATCATTTACCGTTTATTGAATTTGCTTACAACCGTGCTGTTCATTCTACTACTCATTACTCGCCGTTTGAACTAGTGTATGGATTTAATCCTAGAACTGTTTTGGATTTAACTCCTTTTCCTTTGAGTGATGTTGTGAGTTTAGATGGTGCCCAGAAGGCTGATTTTGTCAAGCAATTACATGCTAAGGCGAAGCAGAACATTGAGCGCATGAATGAGAAGCTGATGCTGAAACGGAACGATGGCCGACGGCTAGTAACGTTCCAGGTTGGCGATTGGGTTTGGTTGCATATGCGCAAGGAGCGTTTTCCTGCCCAACGCCGCGGCAAGCTTTCTCCTAGAGGCGACGGACCGTTCCAGATTGTCGAGAAGATCAACAACAATGCCTATAAACTGGCGTTGCCGAGTGAGTATGGTGTCGTTAGCTCTACCTTTAATGTTTCTGACTTAGAATTGTTTGATGCAGATGACGAGTATGGACTTTCAGCTGATGCCGATTCGGATTCGAGGGCGAATCCTTCCGAAGGGGGAGGGAATGATGCGAATCCACGCATCCAACTACCGTTACCACCAGCTGGTCCAATGACTCGAGCCAGAGCTAGAAAGCTTCAAGACCGTTTGTCATCTCTCATTCACAAGGAGCTGGAATGTGAGAGGACAAGTGAGGAAGCTGCACTTAGAGAGAGGACACCAAGAGTTGTGAATCTCCTTACATTCACAATGCCCGAAGATGATTCTGCCAGAAACGGCACTTGACCGTTTGTCACCAAAACGGCTCTTGTCCGATTCGTTCAAAACGGCTCTTGTCCGTTTCGCTTAATCGGCACCTGACCGTTTCACTCAGCCATTGCCGTTTCACTCATCTGTCTCGCGTGCCGATTGCTCAAAACGGCTCCTGCCCGTTTCGCGTGTCCAGAAGCGCGCGTTGACTGAAGTTCAAGTTGTTGACTTTAATTATTTTAGCTTAATTAGTTAATTAGACAGTTTTAATTAGTTAAGTTATCTTCCTATTTTGGAAGTCCTACTTCTATTCCTATTTGGTTTACTATTAGGGTTTGTTTGTAACCTATATAAGGAACCACTTGGCTACTTTATTAAGTTGGCTGTTATTTGATAAATTGAGTTAATCTCTTCAATCTCCGCCCCTTGTTCAAGTTGGTTGAACCTTGTTCTTCTTGAGTCCGCAATACTTGAGTCGTATACAAGTAAATCTTGGAATTGCATTATTGTGTCGTTTATCTTAGTGTGATTCTCACATTGTTGAGTCTAGTCCTAAGAACCCGATTCAAGACCCTTGACTTGAAATCGATTAGGGCTCTTAGCACAGGTTAGCTAAGTGGTCTAAGCTCGTACTCGTCGAGTTATCTATTTCCGCAGGAAATCCGTCTTTGAACAAAGATCAAAATTGGTGTTACGCATCCTAAGGAACCAGGATCGTATCAATAAGTATTTTGGTTTTATTATTGGTACGAGATGTACTGATTTTGGTCAAAATATCTATCTCAATTTGTATCTTATTACGTATATTATCATTATACACAATTAACAAACATCCAACATAATTAATCATACGTTTTTCTCAAAGTAAAATTTATGTGCTTAACATAAATTATTAGAATACAATGAGAATTGTAAAAAAAAATGAATACATAAATTTGACTCTCGAATACTTTTCTTAATTTTAAAACCGGGACAAAAAGGTACCGGTATACAACTTACCAACCTACATTTAAGTCCGGTCGAGATGGACAAATTTAATAACCGTCGAATCGGTGTGGGAACACAAGGTAGTTCGCGGAGGGTTGGTGGCTACCAGAAACGTTCCACTGACAAACTGAACAAAAAAGGCATGCGTTCGTTTCCTCCAAATCTCACCAGCTGTGTGCTTTTCGTCACTACAACCACACACGTGGCATTACAGAAACGATGTTTCTACTCCAACTACAACACCCTCCATTTTATTCTAATTTTTTAATTAATTTTACAATATAGAATATTATATAATTGACAAATATTATTAGTATGATAGAATGATATACTTTTAGTTTTTAAATTTAATATATTGTTAGTATTTGTATATTTATACAATATAATTTTAATAAAAATGACAAATTATAATAATACAAAAATAATTAATAATAAATAAATAAAATATATTTTTAGCGAAAAAAATTAAAACATGTAATTTTTTTAATTGATATTGGTATTAGTTAAATACTTACTAATGCAATTATATTAATTAATAATCTACCTAAATTTTCATTAAATTTTCACATAAATAAATATTTCTTTTAATGAGGTTATGATGTAATGAATAGTAAAATCAATAAATTATATATATTAAATATTATTAATTTAAATATTTATTCTCTTTATTATAATGTAACATGTCAACACCATTTTCATTATAAACATGATGAGTTGTAGCTGTATAATCTCTTTGTATCAGCTTTACTATATATAAATATAAATGTCATTGAAGCCAAAAAAAATTATATTCCATTATAAAATGTCATTTTATGTTTTTCATGTATCTAATATTCAATCAATAGAATTCCGTTCACATAAATTAAGGAACATGTTAACTTCTTATTGGTTAAATTTTTGTTGGAAAATTAAAAAAGTACTCAAAAAACTGTTCTCAAGTCTCAACCATATCCTTTGCATGTACAATTATGTTAAAATGACATTTTTTTAGGGAATGGATGGAGTAGTATTTTTTTTTCTTCTATTTACGGGCCTAAAATCAACTTTGATCCAAATATATTATAATATCTCAACGACACGATAAATGCTTTAGCGAATTTTTTTTCCATAAGAAAATGCCAGAAATTTAGTGGATAAATAAAATTATTTTATTTTCATACAACGCTAACATTATGGTGTATTAAACTTACAGCTTCCAAGTTCCTACGACATAGGGAGAGGTTAGACCTATAAGTTTGTAACTACGGGAGTAGAAGTTAAATTTTCTGACTTTATTTAAGTAAAAAAAATTATAGTTTCGTGTCAGTACTCCATCCGTTCTAAAAAGAATTTCATTTTAGAAAAAAATACACAAATCAGAAGAAAGGATTTTCTATTTTAATTGAACTTTGAATTCCAAAAATGTTTGTGCTAACTAATTAGTTTTTTTACACAATGTAATAACACAATTAGGTAGCAAGAACTTGCAAGTTGCAAACTGCAAAGCCTTAGTAATTAATATACCCTTCACCCCAACCAACATTTGCAGAGTGAGACAATAAAACGAAATCTTTGTGATCTATGGTATCAGTGGCGGCCGACCCAGAATTTTATATTAGGAATGACACAATTCAAAAATTTAAAAATGCAATTTCATTAAAAAGAAATAAAAAATGACAAAAGTTAACTAGTGTTATCTGTTCCAAATTGACTCACAACTGACCTCTATGTTTATCCATTTATCGGAAGCGTCTCATGATAACTTCGATTGGCTCATTATTTTCTCTCTGGGATGTCTCGTTTCTCAAAGGGGATAAAAGTTTTTCTACCGGTTCCTTTTCAGAGGACTCATTCGGGGCACTCGATGATTCTTCCAATCTCAGTTTTTTAATAAGATACTTCAACATTTTTAACCTTCAACAATTAAAACATAATACTACTATTAAAAGGATATACAAACAATATCAATCAACCAACCTTTATTATTAAGCGATTTCATAATCAACCAACCCTTATGTTATTATTATGTCAAAAGAGAAAAACTTACTGTGTTGGGGTTTCTGGCTAGCCACCGCTGTCACTGTCGGTTGATGGTGGTGTTCCGCCGCGCCGTCCAACTGTCCAAAGCCACCGTCGGTTTGAAAGAGAGAGAGAAGTGAGGAAAAATAATGGGCTGTTGCGTTGAATTTTTTGAGGAAAAACATATGTTTTTATATGAGAGGTGATCATTGTAAATACTAAATAACCCTAAGGGTAAATACTAAATAACCCTAAACTTAGATAGGGCGCGTGCCATGTCTGTTCCTACACTGGCACCGCCCCTGTATTGTACAATCTGTTAGGAACAAATTAAAATGAATAAAATAACATGCATAAATGTATCAATTATGGAAAGCCTCTTAAATTGCGAAATGGGGATTGAACATAGACAGCTACTACATGCAAAAGGTTATATTCCTAAGATAATATTTATTAGAATTGAATGGAACCGTTTGAATTTTTAGGTTAATGAATTAAATTATATATAATTATTAAAATTGAACAGAAAATCGCACACTAAACCGTTTGAACTCTTAAATTAATGAATTAATAATTCAACCGAAAGTGATTGTTGATTTAAAAAAAAAATATATTACATATGATAAATATAGTTATCTTTATTTTGTGGTCATTTATTTACATAAAAGCAAAATACAACCTATGTATTTTCAGCCACATAACATAAGTTATTTAAAGTGTTGGGTATGTAGAAATATTCATTAAATAAAGGGTAATAATATTGCCTACGTGGGTCTATGCATACAATACAAAGATGGGAAAGCCATTTTTTGTAGGATTTATTATAGTATTATAATAATAATAAAAGTTAGGATTTTTTAGGAGGCCGGGTGTTTGGTAAGATCGAGTCATCTAAAATTTGAAAAGAATAGTGGGATTAATGATTAGGAGTGTAATAGTAGTATGGGCCCACTTGGTATAATTTTATAGACTGTGGGCCCAAAAGAGAGAGCACAACATACTCGCGGGTGAAAAGAAGGACTACCTTTGGGCTTTATGGGCTTTTCTCCTCCTTCAATTTTATTTGAGCAGTGCATTACACTAACGAATCTTATAAACATTTTTTTATATTAAATGTGTTAAAATATACTAATGATATATACATTAATTTATTTAAGAATCTATCACTTAAAATATACTATTAATTTTTTTGACACGTCGGTTAGTATGAAAATTTTGAATCTCATTATTTAATTTTTAAACTCTTTTCACAAACGGTGACTCTCGTGTGTAATTTCGAGTAATTATATAGTACATCTGGTGTGTCACGTCACTCCGATCACCTATTCATATTAGCCAATAAATAAGTTACACGTTAGGGTTGGTGGTTACAGATTAAACAGTTATAACATTTTGAATTTTGAAAATACTATAAACCTAGATAGTCGTGAGATAAACTCCAAAAAGACCCGTCCATATGTAACCATTTTATTAGTTTGGGTGCACGCTTAGTTGGAATACCGGGTGCATTATATAATTTTTCGTGTTTCCTACCAATTAAAAAAATGTCTCATGTTCGAGTACAATGAATGAAAAAAGTTAGCCGTTTAGCCAAAACAATAAAGAAAGGAAAAAGAAAAAAAAATAATGGATTTTGTATAATTTTCGAGACTTGAGTATACAATTATATTAAAATTCATGAAGAGAAATTTATAGTCCTTTAAAATATTGTCCAACTTAAAATAATAGGTATTTAATGTGATAGAAAAAAAAGTCATTGAAAAAAAAGTAGTATATAAATTCTAGGAAAGTAAATATAAATTAGATAATTGAAGAGCCACTGCGGCTGCCATCGATTGTCATGATTGTAGTCATCTCACATCTGTCGTTATTATAACCGATGAAGCCACGCCTCGATCATGCAGGAACTGGGCTGCCACAGCGATATGCCCATCTCCTTAGTACTCTACTATTACTATGTGTCTATGTGATGTGTTATGTATTTATTGAGAGTCTGTGACACTCTCTAATCACTTTTGGCTGAAAGCAGAAAGCAGTAAGCAGTGTGCAATATTGTAATCAGACTGGGTTCTGTAATTATACTTATACGGTTATACCTATATAAATCAGGTACTATTTTTTTAATTTAGATAAAAAACTTGAACTCAAAATTTAAAATTTTATTCTCTTATTTTGAAAAAAGTTGAAAAAATAAGAAGTATAACTGAGCACGAAAAAAACATATGACATGAAGGCAGTGACAGAGCCAAAAATTATTATCAGTGGTGAAAAATTAAATAATATGTACTACAACCAACATTGATTGTAATCAAATGTTAAAACATAATTCATCTTTAACCAAATGTTTCAAGTTCGAGTCTTAAAAATGAAGAAAATATCTTTTATGGCTCGACATTACTCAAACTCGAGTAAGCATGGAGGTAATTAAAGAAAATGTGAGTATATGGGTTAATTAAAAAAATATATATAAAAGGTAAAACATCATTAAACCGAGAAAAATAAATAAAATTGAATTAATATTAAGGATTCTAATTACCATTGACATCTCCATATTTGTTTGTTTTTTCTACAAGTATCATGACCTGAATTTGAGCTAAACTTTGCTCTCTGAGAATGACTATCGCGTGCACTTTCTTCTATCGTTTTGTTTGCTCGATAATGAGAGCTAGTGTGTCGCGATGTCTTTAACGGTTGCTACTTGGTGCTAGCTCATATTCCCAGGGCTCAGGCCAGCTCTGGTCAAACACTCAGTCCTGCTCTGGTCGAGCACTCAGACCACAATTTTTTGTGGTATTTAGTAGGCCTATTAAAAAATAAAGTATTTTCTATTTAAAAAGGTAAATTTCTATATATAATATGAGTCAAACTAATAATATTTTATTTATAAAGTGAAAGTGTTAAACCACTCATATTGTTTAATAACGTAGCTTGGGGGTATGGTTTTTTTAAACAACCATTATAAATTATAATTCTTATTTTCTTATATATATACACTCCCTCCTTTTTCAATTAGATGATGTTTAATTGTATTTAACATACTAAGGTAATGATCGATTGATAGGTAATTTCTGAAATATTTTAATTAGAGATATTCTTTCCGTATTCTTTTAGTTGTCCATTTAACCATAATCACATGTACTAAGGTAATCATTGATTTCGGTTACAAATACACTTTAATAATTACTCCGCTTTAAATTGACCAATCTAAAATTAACCTACTTTAAATTGATTGGGTTGAACTTTGTAATTTATGGAAAAGATAATAAAAAGAATTAAAAAATACCAACTAATATCATTGGAAATGAAAAAATGGACAACTAGAAAGAAAAAAAACAAAATTGGACAATTAAAAAAATACGGAGAGAGTAATCATGTTTTTTTTATTCTCTCCTAGCAATAACTATTATTCTTAATTAGCCAAATAAACATGGAAGAAATTTTGATAAGTGGAGTATTATTAATTTCAGATAACCTCATTTAAGAGAGAATGTAATTTATTAGGGGATTTTTTCAACTAACCTCTTTGAAAATCTAAACTACTCCCTACAAGTTTTTTTCAGTTTTTTCAGAAACTAAGATAATCATTAGTTGCTAATTTTTGGCCAACCAAATTGCAACGTTTTTTATTTTAAAAAATGATTTGTTATTTTCAAAAAAAATCAGTCAATCAAATTGCAATTTTTTTTACCAATTATGAAGTAATTAAGAGTAATCATCTTGAAAATTGTCTATTTTATTTACTTTAAAAATGACAGCTAAAAAGACTGATAGGAGTAGACATCTAATTGAAAATATTTTTTCGACATATTTAAAAAAAAGGAGGGAGTATAGTCTTAGAAAAGTAATATTTTTTCGTGTTTTTAGTCTATTTGGCTCAACATATTTCCAGGCCTAGCTACTAATCCACCTAATCAGATGCAATTATTATATATTAATATATGTGTTGAATATGAATATGCAAATTTAAGTTGATTCATGTGCTTATGTTTCTTTGTGTAGCGGCTAAAATTATGGTTTCATACATTTATATATATATTCCTCTTTTCTCTCTTTTTTTTATTACAAAAAGTAGTATTTTTTTTATAAAAAAATTATAGCAAAAATATTCCTTAATTAGAGAGTACTTTACTCATTAATAGACCTATTCGGTGCGAATAAAATTAAACATATCTTAATCGCTTTAAAGATACTTGCATGCAGTTTTTTTTATGAATCAAATATAGAGCTATCAATGGTATTCCTTTATATTATATATTTAAAAATAATGTATCGTGTCTATATCGTATCTTGTATCTATCTCTATAATTCATATCTTGAGACCAAACTAATCGCGCACATAAATATTGTCGCAACCAGATGACAACGATCGAGGATAAAGATTATTGTCGTATACAATGGCAGTTGGTTAGGCGCTGCATTTATATCTTCTCATTGGAGTAGGTCAATGCTTTCATTCCTTTGACTAAAATATCACTAGTCTAACTTTGTTTTATAAGTCAATCGTTTCTGAATAATTCAAACATCTAATGTGTTGGATCTTTTCGAGCGATTTAAGTGATATTAAATTTATAGGCAATTGCGTTTTAAATATTCAAATTCAAAACTTAAGTTAAATCAGAACAATTTCAAACCAATTGATTTGTCCCTACTTTCGTTCACTAATCTAATCTAATAATATGTATATAACAATAATTATTGGTTGATTATATTTCAATTTAAAGTATTGATCCAAACATGATTAGATCTCTCTACATTTAAAGTTATCAATAGTTCTTTGTATTTAGAAAGAAAAAAAACAAATAAATAATTTGACATATGATTCCTGATTCCATGCTTCTTCAATGATGAATGACTAAATTCAGAAGCAGGAAAAATAGAAGGAGTTGGAAAGGTTGGGTTTGCTTGTAGTTGAAGGATTCAAAATTATATAAAATCTAAATTTCAAATCCATTGCATTGCCGCATGAAAATGATGATGCAATTACCAAAAAAAATTAAAGAACATAATGATGCAAATATTCAGTCCGCATTTTGTTTCCTCTATTAATTATTAGTAGTGTGTTTTCTTTTTGGCATTAATTTATTATATTAGACGTGTTTAATTAATTTATTGTTTGCACCTGCAGTCTGCAGACCTCCTTCCATACGCGTGCTGCCGGAGGGGAGAAGTGCCCTAGCCTCCTAGCTAGGATTGGTTTCGGTCGTGGACCATCCAAAACTTCCACTCCTCGCTACTCCAAAAAAATCACTTCTTGTTCATAAAAAAATACCGTTTTATAATTTTTAATGTATTAGAAAATTAAAATTAGTGTCGATAAAACGTAGTTAATAAAATAGTTAAGAATAATTGGCTAAAAATACATCAAAAACAGTAATCATATATTACCTTAATTGTTATAAAAATAGATTGAGATTTATTTTTTAAAAGAACAGAGGGAGTACATCCAATCTATAAAAAAAAATATAAAAAAATACTTAGAATTGTGGACACATGTTAAGAAAGTTTTTTATAAGCACTTATTAATGATTTTTTTCTTCCTAGCTCTATCAAGTTACTCTCTTTTTTCCCTTCTATTCTAGTAACTTATTGGTTATATTCATGTGTATGCGTGCCCAAAATTTTCAATTTTTTTTCTTTTACTACTTTTTTATTTGTCGAGATTGATATGTGCATGAAAGGGGAGTTCGAGGAAGATTGGATTTTGTCCAATTATGTTGCTGACTAGTTGTCACAATACATAGAAACCGGATAATTTACAGATTGATGCAAGTCCTTCAACAACAACACACGTATCACAATAGCTCAATACTTCCTCAAGCTGAAGGCGTTCTGTAGAGAGATTTCATAACTAGATACAACTGCTCCAATTGATGAATCCAGCATCAAAAGGATCATCACTCATGGATTGAGACCTTAGTACAGAGGCTTTGTTGCTCCAACCATCACTTATTGAGTTCGAGAACTTGCTAGCCGATCAAAAGACTATGACTAACTAGACGAGTGGAGTTTCTCGGAAGGGTGAAGAAGCACTCTACGTCGATGAGAGGCGGAGTACAGAGCAACTATGTGTGTGCATGCGTGCATGTGTGTATGTGAGTGAGTGTGCGTGCGTGCGCGTGTGTGCATGTGTGTGTCCCCTCAAACTTCACAATAATGCGCGCCCCCTCAAACTTTACAATTCTCCCTTAATAGCTCTTAAAGTTCTATGTTTTCTTCTTTAATCCTTCATATTTTTCCTCCAAACTTTTGAATTTTCGCATAGTAGAACCTAAAGTTCACTTTTCACATATGAATTCTTCATATTTTTCCCCCAAAAAAATCTAAATCGCCCTCTTAAAAATTTCACTTAAGTTCTGCCACTACTTGCGCAGTTGTTGAAGGACTTGCATCAATCAATAGATTTTGCGGTTTCCATGTATTGTGACAACCAGTCAACAGTACGATTGGGAGAGAATCCAATCTTCCACGCCAGAACTAACCATGTGTAGTGCGCTACCACTATGTTAGGGAGAAAGTTCTGAAAGAAGAAGTTGAGATGAAGTAAGTTAAAACGAATGATTATGTTGGAGATTGGTTTACTAAGGGGTTGTGATGGGTGCCGAAACCGTAAAAAATAAATGTAATTACAACTTAGCACCAAATAACAAAATAAATTGTAAATAGTGGTAAAAAGTTCAATCTTTAGGGAAAAGGGAAAGATTCAAGTTTTTCAATGACCAAATACTTTTAAAAGAAATAAGTAACAAAAATGGATTTTTGGTTGAAAACTTGTTAATTGAAAATAATGAAAACAATTGCAAATTTATTTGAAGATGGGAATGAAGTTGATGTTAAACAAATATGTAAAAGATTCCCAGTAAAGACTACTCAAGGTCATGATTCACGAATATTGATCATTGATGTAAAGATATTCAAAACTGAATTTTGTAGGGAAACTATAGAAATCAGGTTCACTTTGACTTCATATTCTCCTCCTATATCAAGTTTTTTAAAAAAATCACTCTATTAAGAACTCTAATCGCCTAGCAATCTCAAGGTTCACTTATAGGTTTTAACTAGTTGATTGATAAAAATAGGGAGAAACTTAACCCTAGGCCAAGAGAACTATCCACTCATCCCTTTAAGCCTAATTATTCTCTTTCTCTAGTCTTAAAAAGAAAAATCTATGCTGATTTCAATCTAGTTATTTGTTGTACCCTTCTAGAAATGTAGACCCAAAATTATTAGGAATAACTGCATTCATACACGTTAAAAACCTAAATTGATCAGACTGACTTTAAATTAGAAAGAGAAGAAATACAAAAGACAGATTTTATTAAAACGATTAGATCTCACAATAATGGAATCATGAACCTCAAATTTTTTAATAGGAATAAAGTATTTAGCTAGACATCGACTTAATAAAAGAAAATATAAAATTTAATTGCATAAATAAAAAAATTCTCGTTTTAAGGAAGAAGACGAGGAGAACAAGAGGAAAAGAACAATGTCTTGAACTCTCACTCCTAGAAACTAGAAAACGAAAGCTAAAGAAAAGATAATCTCTAAACTAAAACAAGGAAAGATTAAGTAGTCTTTCTTTCCTTATTTATCTAAAAATAAAATAATCCAAAAATAAATAGAAAATTGATTTGTTCTTATCCCTTGGGATATTTTACAACTTTGAATTCCTTATGATAATATTCTTTAAAAAAGAGGCAGCTGGCGCGCTTTGCTTTCACCTTGCGGCCCAAGCCCATCTTGATGGCCTACTAATTTTGTTGTCATCTCTCTTGGTCTGGTGCGAAGTACTCTTCCCTAGGCCTAGGGAAGAGACTTGGTTCTGAAAAATAAGCTCTTGACCACCACTGGTTCATTTAACTCTGTTTTCTGAGCTCTTTCGTTCATTTCTTTCTCTCTTAGTTCCTTTGACTAGTTTCTGCAAAAAAGAAAAAAATATGCCCAAATTAGCAATATCATCATCTCAAAGATAGTTAAAATAGATGATGAATATATACGAAATAAACATTCAATCAGGTTATTTACAACAAGTTTGAGATGTTTCGTTAACAACTTAATATGGGAGTTGGAGTTGAAGGGGAGTGTTAAAATACACCACTAGGGACTTAAAACCAGACTTGAGTATTGACTTAGGATACAAACCTAAGGTTTGACCTAAAGTCCTAACCTAATGTTTGGTTTTGTAAATACATAAATATTTGCACAGTTTGTTTTCTAGGTAGCGTTAGTTTTTTTTAGTGTGATGTTACTTCGTGGTTATATGTTAAAGATTTTCTAACTAAATGGTCGTAGATATTCTCTTATAAGCTTATAAAATGCATGTCAATCGAAACTCTCTCGTTTTAATTAAATCTCTATGTGATCTCCTCAGTACTATTGCTCCTCCGCATCATGTGTTCAACAACCTATGACTAGTGGGCTTACAAAAGCAACATGTATATTTGAAGTGAAATTTTTAAAAAGCTCTCAACTTTCTTATCGAGTTTATGATCTCGATCTATCAGCCTGGGTGGCAGAGGTCTTCCTCATCAAATCAGTGGCTTCAAGTAAGTCTTCTCGCTTTATTTAATTGAATTTTAATTTTTGGTTCTAAATCTCTGATCCTTTCATCCTTTGATTTAACTTAGATTCCTATTTCAATTTTAAATCGCAACTATTATCCTCTACTGCACTTTGATTTCTACCATCCCTTTTTATCCGTTAATTGGAATTTGAATTTTATTGAGTCCTTCTTAAACTAATCTACCGAGAAGCCTAACCATATCTGATGACTTTAGATTTTTTTAAACGTACAAAACAGTGCTACTACATATCTTATTCACATAATCTACCTCCAAACCTCTCCTTTTTTCTATCTCTCTGTCAAATGTTCACTCGCTTCTTCCTTAAGAGAATGGGAAACTATTTAGGATTACCTACGGTGAAGGGTGGTAGAGTCGAGATCATCGGACCCTGAGTTAATTAATGGCTCTAAGTCACGAAGGGGGACAGTAGGGCTCGAACAGGGGCGGGGTGGAGAGGCCCTAGTGGGTGAGATAGTGGGCAGGATGACAAAAATAATTTTGGAGAGCAATTTAGTGGAGGAAATGCAGGGAAATGGATCAGATGTAATTAAATTGGAAGCAGCTTTCTTCCAATTTGTTACAGCATATTCCAAAAAAATTAAAAGTGAAGGGGGAGAGGATGTGGACGTGGCTGATTGGAACCGTGGGCATGGGCAGCGCACGATGACTGAAAATGCGGAGCAGGTCGGAGAGGACGTGGACGTGGCTGATTGGAAACGTGGGCATGGGTTGCGCACTTTGACGAAGTATGCGGAGCAGGCCGGTGATGGGATAAGACGAGGTGGGCTGAAGCCCAATTCGAGAGCTGTAGGCGAGGGGCTGAACTATAGGCTGAAGCCCAATTTGGGAGCTGTAGCAGCAGGCCCGGATAATGGAGACACGCTGGGCTTGGTTGAAAAGGGTCATGGGTTGGGCTGGGAAATGAAAGGTAGCGGGCTGGGTTTGGATGAAAATGAATTGGGGCTGGGCTGGGCTGGAAATAATAATGGGCTTAATTCAGGACCCATGAGAGGGGCAGATTTGAGCGACGGAGCGGAAGAGGATCCAGAGGAAGACCCGGAATTTCTTCGTCTTCTGTCTTCAGTCCCTTCAGACTCCTAGGGCTCCCTCAATGCTGCAGATATCTTCCAGGGGGCACAGAGGCATGAGGAAATAACTTCAGGTCGGGCCGGTAAAAGAAAACGTCGTGGGGCAAAACTAATTCGCACAGCCCGGAAAAAGGTGCGACGTCCCGCGGACCATTTTGAGCAAGGTGATGAAGCTGACAGGGATATGCCTCTCTGTAGTTTCTTGCTGAAGAGAGTCTTGGGAGATCGGGAGGAGGAAAATTTTGGGGATCCACCATTCGCTTTGCCCAAGAAGCAACATGCATTGGGATGGGGATGAACTTACTAGACAGGCGGCGGTTGCGGAGCAACCCCGCCCAGAGCCATGAGTCTCCTATTCTAGAACTGCCGTGGGCTTGGGAACCCTCAGGCGAGTGCTAACTTTTCGAAGCTAATAGGATTAGAGCTCTCAACCTTAATTTTCCTGTCTGAAACAAAATTGTACGCGCACGAATTTCAAAAGTTTAATAATAAATGGTCTTTTCCTTATGTTCTTGTCGTTGACTGTGAGGGTGACACTAGAAGAGGAGGTCTGGTCTTACTGTGTAGAAATGATATTTTCGTTAATGTCTTGCGGAGTGATGCTCACTGTATTGATATTGAACTTCTGAATGGTCTGTCAAACGGCCCCCCTTGGAGATTTACTGGCATCTATGGTTGGCCATCTAGGGCGGATAAACACAAGACATGGGACATGATTAGGAATATAAGAGATATGAGCCCTCTCCCATGGCTTTGTGTTGGGGACTTTAATGAAGTCATGTGGGGACATGAGAAAATTGGGGGGTCAGCAAGACAATTCAATGATATGGATGAATTTAGGTGCGCCCTAGACCACTGTGATCTTATAGACCTTGGTTTTTCAGGGCCAAAATTTACCTGGTGTAACAACCAAAGGGGAAACGGCACTATCTTGGAGAGACTAGATAGAGGGACGACGAATGAGAAGTGGATGAGTTGTTTCCCCGATGCCACGGTTAAACACCTCCCCCGCTTCGGATCTGACCATTGCCCTATCCTGATTCAGCTGACCCCTAGGGTTGATAGATCATCGAGAGGGAAAGTGTTTCATTTCGAGGCTGCCTGGCTCAGGGATGAGTCATGTTTTGACTTTGTTAAAAGGTTGTGGAATGGGGGAGAAATTTAGGCAAATGGGGACTCTCTGGATAACAGATTAGTTCGCTGCGGGGTAGAGTTGTCTCGCTGGAGTAAGGAGGTTTTTGGTAATGTGCACAGATCTATTGTCCAGAAAAGAGAGCTTTTGGGATAGCTCCAGATGCAACCAAGCTCAGACTCCACCCTCGATGAGATTGAGAAAGTTGGAAAAGCAGTTGAGGAGCTCATTCATCGAGATGAGGTGATGTGGAAACAACGGTCAAGAGTCCTATGGCTCGAGGAGGGCGATAGGAACACAAAATTCTTCCATGCCCGAGCTTCGCAACGTAAGAAGAAGAATACAATTGAGAAAATCCAAGACGAGTCGGGTCGGTGGAGGGAGTCTCGTGAGGAAGTAGAGGAGATAGTTCTAGATTATTATAAGACCCTATTCTCTTCTAGTGGAAGCGACCTATCCACAAATGTCCTCCATTCCATTAACCCTCGTGTGTCCCACTCCATGAATCTTAATCTTGATCGGATTTTCACTAAAGATGAAGTTTTTAAAGCTCTTAAATAGATGCATCCCACGAAGGCCCCCGGGCCTGACAGAATGCCTCCTTTGTTTTTTCAAAAATTTTGGTCTTTTTTAGAAAATCCTGTTTGCAATGCTGTCCTTGGAATCCTGAATAATGGGGAAGACCCTGCCTACCTCAACCATACCTTTATCACCCTCATTCCTAAAATAGCCAACCCCTCAAATTGCTCCCAGTTTCTCCCGATTAGCTTGTGCAATGTAGTCTTCAAGCTGATAACCAAAGTTCTTGCAAATCGCCTGAAACAAATTCTGCCTAGCATAGTATCAGAGAACCAAAACGCCTTTGTTCCTGGCAGACTCATAACCGACAACGCTCTGATAGCCCAAGAGATCTTCCATGGGATGAACTCAAAATGCTCGGGTCCAAGATGGATGAGCGTCAAGCTAGATATGAGTAAGGCCTATGACAGAGTGGAGTGGAACTTCTTGGAGGCAATCATGACCTGCATGGGCTTCTCACCTAGATGGACATCCTTGGTGATGCGATGTATCTCAACGGTCTCCTACGCCATCCTCCTTAATGGGGCCCCGGGTCCTACGTTCTATCCAGAAAGGGGCCTCAGGCAGGGAGACCCGTTGTCCCCTTATCTCTTTGTGTTGTGTGCTGAGGGCCTTTCAGCGATGCTCCAGAATGCAGCCGCGACCAACAGGATACATGGATACAAGGTATGCCCGGGAAGCCCACCGGTCAGTCATTTGTTCTATGCGGATGACAGTCTCATTTTGGTGAAAGCAGAGGAGGAAGAGGCCACAATCATTAGCTCCATTTTGAAGGACTACGAAAAAGCTTCTGGCTAGAAAGTAAATTTAGCAAAATCAGAAGTGTGCTTCAGCAAGAACGTAGGCCACGACGCTAAAATACGGGTAAAAGAAAGACTAGCAATGGTGGAGACGGAATCCCATGCCAGGTACTTGGGACTTCCAGTGTCTTTTGGCCGATCGAAGAAAGAGATGTTCGCTCCGATCCGTGACAGGATCTGCAAGAGGCTAGGAGGGTGGAAAGAGAAAAAGCTATCCCAGGTAGGGAGAGATTGATAAATGGCCTAGAGGGGGGTGAATAGGCAAATAAAAATTCTAACACAAAGTGTAAGGATTATGAGTGCGGAAAATAGAATGTAAAAACACAAGGATATATAGTGGTTCCAATTCCTCAATGAATTGTACTCCACTACCTAAGAGCCTCACCCTTAGGATTTTGAACAACGAACACTTCGTTATTACCTTGAGTTTTTACGGGTTCAACTCAAACCTTACACCTTGGTTTTTCCGGGCTCAACCAATAAACCTTTCACCTTGGTTTTTGCGGGCTCAACTAATAAACTTTACACTTTGGTTTTCACGGGTTCACCAACAACCTTACACTTGGTTTTTGCGGGCTCAACCAACAAACCTTACAATGTGATTTTTCCGGGCTCAATCACAACCTATCACAATCAAGATAACTTGACAAGAGAAAATGTGAAATGGCAACACAAATTGGTGTACAAATAAACTATGTATGATTCAATAATCAACACCAATAAATGAACAAGAATACCTCAAAAGAAATCTTAAAATTTACTTGAAATATAGACGCAAGAATGAGTGAAATCCGTTAAGAGAAGCTTGCGTTATTGAAGTTTGAATTTGTAAGCTTTTGCAAAAATCCAGATTTTTGGCTTTGAAAATGGATGAGAGCTTTCTAAATCTTTCTTGTGTTAATGTTGTATTCTAGTTAAGTTCTAACTCATCTAAGATCAGTATTTATAGCTTAGAGTGAGTGGAAGTTCAGACAAGAAAGTATGGAGCCAAAAGTAACCATTTTTAGTGGACAAAAGAGCTGTTTGAAAAACTAGCCGTTATGGCTCAGAGGAGTAAAACGCTATGGCGTTTTGACCAAAACGCTATGGCGTTTTGCCTCTGGAAATTTGCCAACTTTCCAGTGGCAAAACGCTATGGCGTTTTGAAAAACAGATTTGTATACTCTTTACGAAAACTCGAATAACTTTCGACTGAAAAATCGTTTTTGCGTAAAACTTTTTGCCACATTTTCTTGAGGTATAATTGAACATAAATCAAGTGTAGAATTGAATCATACTTACATATTTAACGTCCTAAAGTACACTTGATCTTGAGCTTGCGAATAATAGATTTGTTGCCTCTTTTGTTTGTTCGTCGCAAACTACACACACTTTAACTTCAAATTGCATTAGTATAGTAATTAATTTGTGTGTCTAAAATCATCAAAACAAGAGTAAGTTGCCCTTGGGCTAACAGAGATGTGCTAATTAAATCAGTCATCCAGTCCATCACGACGTATATGATGAGTTGTTTTGAGATCCCAATCTCCATCTGCGAGGACATAGAAAAGGCAACAAGAAGATTCTGGTGGGGGGTAACTCTGAGGAGCGTAAGATGCATTGGGTGTCCTGGGAAAAGCTTTGCCGGTCGAAGGATGTGGGAGGATTGGGATTCCGGAAGGTTAGAGAATTTAATCTTGCGTTTTTAGCCAAACAAGGGTGACGGCTACACAAAAATCCAAACTCTTTGCTCTCCCAGATCTGGAAAGCGCGATACTTTCCCCACGCGGACTTTCTAGAGGCAGGAATGGGCTCCCGTCCTAGTTACGTGTGGCGTAGCACTCTGGCAAGAAGACCAGCTCTCCTTAAAGGATGCTTCTAGAGGGTAGGGAATGGTGAACGGATACGGATCTGGAAAGTCCCATGGCTTCCGACAACAACGACTGGGATGATCACAGCACCGGTCACGGGCCTCGATGAGGAGGCTAAAGTGGCTGAGCTTATTGATAGGGATCGGAGGTGCTAAAAGACAGACCTTGTGGAACAGCTTTTTCTACCACAGGAAATATCAGCAATATTAAGTCTGCCGCTTAGTTGGAGTGAGGCGAATGATACTCTTGTGTGGAAAGGTACTACAAATGGGAAGTTTTCAGTTCGTAGTGGATACCACTGTCTTACATCGGTTCCTGCGCAGGAGTGCCCAGAGTCCAGTAGAGGTTGGTGGAAATTC
The DNA here is from genome assembly GCA_963691705.1 of Viola odorata. Classification (NCBI taxonomy): domain Eukaryota; kingdom Viridiplantae; phylum Streptophyta; class Magnoliopsida; order Malpighiales; family Violaceae; genus Viola; species Viola odorata. The sequence goes on from OY829542.1 coordinate 21,185,899, forward strand.
TTGTGGGGACTTTCTATCCCCCCAAAGTTCAAAAACTTCATATGGAGGATGGGAAGTAACTCTCTCCCAACCAGGGTGAATCTAGCTAGGAGGGGTGTATCGGTGGACCCCGTGTGCCCCTGCTGCAACGAGGAGGTGGAATCGACTCCGCATCTGCTGCTGTCTTGCCCGTTTGCTAGGGAAGTGTGGGGAAAGTTTGCTTTCTGGGATAGGGTTTCAGGGCTGCAAGGAGATGGTTGGGTGGATTGGCTAGCAGGGCTACGGACGTCTCTGGATGTCTCGGATATAGAGAAGCTCATCTCCATCCTTTGGTCCCTATGGACATCGAGGAATAACAGGATCTTCCGCCAGTGCGATGAATCAACCCAAGAGGTGGTTATTCGGGGTGGAAAATTACTGTCTAATTTCATGGAGGCATGGTGTCAGCAACACAGGCCCGCTGCCCCGCCCCCCCAACCTGTCAACCCGAGATGGATGCCTCCTCCTACAGGGGTGGTAAAGGTGAACACGGATGCAGCGGTAGGGACTACGGGCATTGGCTTGGGATTTATAGCCCGGGATGCAAAGGGTGAAATAGTGTTCTCAGGAGCAATCTACCTTCCGCATGGAGCTGAGGCGTGAACAGCAGAGGCTCTAGCGCTGAGAGATGCAGTAACACAGGCTCGCCAATGGGGATACGACAAGATTATAGTTGAGTCTGACTGCTTGCAGAACGTCCTCGCCCTGACCAATGGAGACTTCCCACTAAACTACTCGGGATTGGTGCTGGAAGAGGTGGCACGCCTAGCTTCTACTTTTCATAGTTGCTCCTTTTCGCATACAGGACGGTCCACGAATATCCCAGCACATGAGTTAGGCCAATTGGCTTTGATTTCCGGTTTAGGAAATGTATGGATAGGGGAATGCCCCGAGGTGATCGCACCTTTCGTACTTGCAGATTTGAATTAATCCATTTATCTCTTCCTTTCAAAAAAAAAAAACAACCTATGACTAGAAGAAAATTTATAATTAAAATAAAAGAAAATATTTATATCGAAATATGGGTAAATATTCCATCCAAACATATATAAAAAATGATTTATTTCCTTTCATCCAAATTAACACGTTAGTGGAAAATAGAGATGGAGACATTTTTTTATTATAAGAAATCAATCTATTTTCCCCTTCGTTCCCTCCTCCGTTATGTTTCCTCTCTTCTCCTTTCCTTTCCTTTCAATTAAACACAATGTAAATTGACATTTTTCAGCTTTTTATTTATCTTTTGATCTAGCTTTATTAATGTTCCCCTGTGTTTTTTGGTAGATTAAGTTTAAATTCGAACTGAAAATAGATTATACTTGAGTAATTTAATGTTAGCCAATTTTGAGATTATTTATTAAGAGTATGAAATATAATTAACGAGAGAAGTAAATATAAATATAATTAATTAGATGAGTCGCAAAAAAAAATGTTTAAAAAATAGTAAAAAATTATCACATTAATCTGTGTAAAAAAACTCTAAAGCTTAGTATGACAATCAAATTGTATGACAATCAAATTGAAGAGGAAAAGAAGAGGAAAATTTGCTAGGGAAACCTGTGGAATAGAATGAAATGGAAAATTGTATCGCAACTATTTTAAACACAACAAAAAAAGAAGAAAAATGATAAAACGATGAATGAATTTACTATTATGTTTTTTTTTTAATAAGCAGAGGATTTATTAAAGAAAGGTCATTACTATTATGTTCATTGATAAAAATTTAAATATACACTTCATAAGGTTAAAATATGAACAGATGATGATTGTAGTTTAACTTGGTTTCTCTTTTTAAAAAAAGATACCTTTTCCTCCCCCGTCAGTAAAGAAAAAGCAACTAATAATATCATAGCTCCACTTTTCTTTTTCATTTTCTTTTTTATAAAAAAATATTATTTAAATAATCCTAAAATAATTATCAATGAATACCGGTTGTGATTGAGCGGTAAAAAACTTATCTACTAGTAACCAAAACCTCGAATTTAAATATTAAAAACGAAAAAAATCATACTAGAAGAGTTATTATCTTTTAGCGGTTCACAATTTTCAAACGAAATTAGTCTCAATTGATAGAAAGGAAACTAACGAAACAAAAACAAATAAATAAATAAAGAATCCATTAGTGAACCGAACGTTAAAACGCATATTATTATTGAAGTTGGATTAATCATTTCACCATTAACTTTAAAGTTTTAAAGAATTTAGACAAATATAATTATTATATAAATAATAATTAGTGTTTGTTGACTCCACCAAAGACAACTGGCTGCCTTCTCATCTCATTATGTCGTGGGCCATTTTTATTAATTACTCTATTTTTGAATTTGTTTTTAGAAAAGAAAAATAGTTCAAATGGAATTAGATTCGATATTAATTGGACTGAAATTGATTCGAGTTAGTGTGTAACTGAACTCTGTAAACTTATAAACTATCGATTCATGTAGTTAGTATCAGTAGTTCGGTTCTTTAAATAAAAGGTCGTTGGTACAGTTTCTTGTATGTATGGTAAATACATATTGAAAATACTTTTTACTCTTCATGCCAATAAAAAAATACGGTGTTATTAAATTATTATTCTCACGCAATTCTTTAAAAAAGATACTAAACTATAAATCTAATAAATGAAAAATTAGAAATACGAAGAACCATAAGTTTGAACCTATAAATCAAGTCTAATAAAAAATGTTAATAAAACTATTTCGAATTTTTATGGTTTCTTGATCATCATATTGTGATGATTATTAGTATACAGAATGCGCCGGCTAATTGCATTATTATTGTTTTTCTTTTTTTCTATTAAGGTCATATGTGTAAGTGGGTCCACATGAGCCCGCCCACTTAATAAAATGGATCTTGTCCGGATCCTTTTGAGTTTTGAGCATAAACAGAGCACTCCTCCTGTGGAAAGGTTGGTCAGCAATGGATTGATTTGGGGGAGCGTGCAGCATGTGAAATCATAATTTCCTAAATTACCATTAGTTAATTACTACTAATACTTTAATTTGTTTAATTAATAATTACTAATTTAATTATCCACTTTAGAATCAAATCATCCATCTTTTATGGTCAAGTTGGAGATGGATTCACATGTAGAAGCATGGGCTTTTATGCTGATTAATCCCTTTCCTAAATAATTGAATTACACCTATGCAACAATGTTAAAATTATTGATAACATAATTAACAACAATAAAAAAAATCTTGCAATCAAACCAATGCATTTATGAAATTTCGTATTTGTAAATTTGATCCAATTAAACACTACATAATTACCCCTTATAATAGTTTTTAAATAATTTACTATGAAAGATAAAATCGAGCTTCATGTGTCTAAATAATCTTACCTATATTACTTAATGAATAATTTAGTTCCCCATATTCGTAAAAGAAATTCAATCAAATCACTGCGTTTATGAAATCTCATATTTCTTCATGTGTTTTTTTGTCACTAATACCTACATAATTAATCATTTTAATGATTTTTATATAATCTCCTATAAATAGTGAGTGAAATTTTGTGCTTAAAATTGTCTGATTGGACTTATCTCTAAATTTTTTTTTCTTTTTTTTTGTCTCTAAAACTGTTATTTAATGACTAACTTCAATACAACACTAACATTGTGATACAGGAAAATTAAAAATCACAGTACATTGACACGACACACATACATATATATATTAATATTATAAAAATATCATTTATAATAATAAAAAGAAGCAAGTTTCTGCCTGCTGGTGGTTATGGAAGTGGCGTAACGATCTTGTCTTCAAAGACATTCACGTGCCAGTTATGACTAAAGTTGCTACTATCAAAGCTGCGGCCACTGCTGTTTTGGCTTCTTCAACGGTTGGGGCTAGCAATGGAGGAGGCTGCATTGACAGGACCCCTTCGGGACGTTGGATCGCGGCCCAAGATGGTAAAATCACTATTAATACAGATGGTGCTTATCGTCAGACTTCGCAACGTTCTGCGGGTGGAGGCTGCTTTAGGGACAAGGATGGCCTTTGGCTAGGCGGTTTTTCTGTTGAATTAGGACAATGTTCTGCCCATCGAGCAGAACTATGGGCCATGGTTCATGGTATTCAGATGGCGTTTGAGCGAGGATGGACCAACCTGGAAATCCAATGTGACAATGCTGGTGTCGTGCATGCAATCAATAGATATCGTTCTTTTCCGATAGCGAACATGGATTTGGTTCGTCAGATCAAGGACCTTCTCCGCACTCCTGGTTGTGCTTATCGAGTTATTCATGTTTTCCGCGAAGCTAATTGGGTAGCGGATGGGCTAGCCAATTTAGTGTTTGTGCAAGATTTAGATTTTCAGTGGTTTGATTTTGTTCCTCCGAGTTTAACCATGATGTACAATGGTGACAGAGGGGGTTCTATCCATGATGTAATATAAGGCTTTTAAGCCTTTTCTCTTTTATAAAAAAAAAAAAAAAAGAAGCAAGTTTCAACCAGAATAACTATAGACTGACCATAGCTCTAAGTACAATGCAACTGAAATGTCAATTTCAAATTAAGTTTAGTCTTATTAATACTTTTAGCAACTATAATTTTTGCTAAATATCTTTTTGGCACAAATAATTCCTTAGAGTTGTGAACAAAAAAACTGGTCATGAAAAATAGTACGTCGAACACGTGTCGTGTGGGTATTCATACTGTGCCAGTGTTAGAAATGAGTCTGATACAAGACACTGCATAAAAATAAAGTGCTCGTCGTTCATCAATATATGTATTAAGCCAACACAGACTACATATAAAAAAAACTCTATAGTTTACAAAATATTTCCCTGAAGACCTCAATGTTAACTTTATTTTTTCCAGAAAGTTGCAATTTTCACATTTGTTTTAGTTAAAAAAATTAAAAATATGGTAAAAATAAAAAAAAGTATACAAATTTGATGAAAAATGTAACAAATATGAAAGAGTCCATGTCACTGAAAAAAGTAAAAAATATTTAAAAAAATATTACAATATAATAAATTTTAAAAAAATTTAAACTAATCTATTTCCATACTCTTTATAGAGAGACTGTTGCAACTTGGTAATTTGGAGATGTGAAGAAAAAACTAAAAGGAGAAGAAGTCATGTGTTGGGTTTAGTGTAAGCCCAAAACATTCCAGGCTGGGCTGACGAATCTGAGCCCATTTTATAAGAAACTGGGCTATTTAAACAAGAGGTAAGCCCGTTAATAGAGCGAGACTTCTTCTTCTTCTCGTTTCTCCTTAGAGATCTTAGTTATAGTGAATAGATGGAAAACCCATTCCTTGTGCTGTGCCCAATCAACTCCTCTTGGAAACAAAGGTCAGTAATTTATTCTCTTGGTTCTTAACTTTGCAATTTCTCTTGATTATTGTTTTTTCCCACGATTCTTGTTTCTCGTAATTCCTGCCAATGAAATATGCGACTAATGATTAAGATGCATTCTTGTTTCCTTTTTTTCTGGGTGTTTTAATTCATTTTTGGGTTCTGTTTTTCAGATTCGGCAAAAAAGCATTTGGGAACCCTGAACTCTGGAGTTTTATTTTGTGGGAACCCTCAACTATTTTTTTATTTAATCACCCCCTCGACTTCTTTACATTTTGTTTAATCACAACCCTACCGTCACGTTTTGCTGATGTGTCACCGTTATGTGCCTCGTCATGTGCTTATTGGATGCCACGTCATCAAGACACGTCAGCAACTTGCCACATCATCTCAGCCACATCAAGAAGCAAGCCACGTCATCAAACTAGGGGGTAATTAAATAAATAAAAAAGTTAAGGGTTGCAATTAATCAAAACATTAAAGTTCAAGGTTGTTTTTTGTCATTTTCCCTAATTTCATTCAATAACCCAAATTCCTCTTTTCCTTTCTTTTTCTATACAACAGTATAATGATAATAATAATAATAATAAAAATAAAATTGAAATTAATGCTTTATTGCTAGAATTAGAGGTAATTATGATTAATCTAAAATAAGGTTGCCTATAAAATAACTTAACAATTAGAGGTAATTATGATTAATTTGATTAATTATGATTATTAATGGATTTTTTTGCATGAAGCCCCCCGTACTAAAAAAAAACAGACTCCTTCTTGAACTATTGGTCAATTGCAAACGCACATCCCTCTGTTAGTCAAACTAACAGACTGTTAGTTTTGACCTTGAATAGCAGGTTACCCAAAAAAAACCTGTTGTTCCCTTTTTTTACCTTTTCTTTTCTTTTCTTTAAAAATTCAGAAAAATAATGTAATTAATTTTAAAAATTCAAAAATATAATGTAATTAATTTAAAAAATCCAAAAAAATATTGTAATTGATTTTAAAAATTCAGAAAAATAATTATTACCCCTTAATTGTATTTATTTTTCGTAACCTTATCTTCTTCTTTCTATTACATAGTTATAACCTTATAACTTCTATCTTCCTCCGCCATTTCCATCCAAAGAAAAAATAAAAAAGAAACAAAAACAGAAAGTATAATAAAATATATATGACAAAAAGACATAAAACAACCCTGAACTTTATATTTTTATTTAATTACCCCCCTGGTTTGATGACGTGGCTTGCTTCTTGATGTGGCTGGGATGATGTGGCAAGTTGCTGACGTGTCTTGATGACGTGGCATCCAGTAAGCACATGACGAGGCACATAACGGTGACACATCAGCAAAACGTGACGGTAGGGTTGTGATTAAACAAAATGTAAAGAAGTCGAGGGGGTGATTAAATAAATAAATAGTTGAGGGTTCCCATAAAATAAAACTCCAGAGTTCAGGGTTCCCAAATGCCTTTTTGCCTTTCATTTTCTTAAAAAGAAACTTTAAAGTTAGCTTGTGATTTTGCTCTGTTAAAGTAAAGGAGGACAGTTGCTTTGGACCTGTTTGGCGTTCCGGTTCTAGCTAGAAAAATTCAGTAGAAAAAAGTTCAGTCTGTAAAAGTCAGTTTCAGACTTTTGTAGAACGGAGTATGCCGTTTAGTAAATGTTTGTTAAAAATTCTGTGGAGAAACCAGAAGTTGTTTTTGGTGTTTGGTAAAAACTGTTTTAAAACTATGGTTGACATGTAAAATGACCATAAAGGGCATAAATTCATTTAAAGTTTTAGAATTAATTTTTTTAGTATCTTTATATATATTTTTAATCAATTTATTTATAATCTAACATCTACCACCTAATATTTATTTAATATCATAAATAAATTAAAATTTTTTAATCATAAATAAATATAAATTTTTTAATACCATTAAAAATTTAAGTTATTTGCTATATGATTAACATCATTTGCAAACCCCATTAAAATAAATCTATTAATACCATTAAATTTATTAATACCGTTAAAAATTTATAAATAATCAATCTTGCAATTTATCTATTGAGACTAGTACTTATTTATTGAGTCATCTTGCAATTCTTCGAGTTTTTAATTCTTCTATAATAATCCTTACAATTTATATTTTATTGTTCTCTAAAGTTTTTAATTCTTCTATAATAGTCCTTACAATTCTATTCTTTTTTAATCCATTCTCCATATTCACCATCCCAAAATTTTAAACTCTTTCATTAGTCCTTCATTTTTAACCCCTAAAACAATTTATATTATTTCGCCCCGATCTAATATTTTATCCAAACTCCACCCCTAAATATAACCATAAAAAAAAGATATAGATAAATAAAATAAATTGGCTAATGAACATTATTTTATTAATTAATTGTCAACTGATGTAAAAGTATAAAAAGAAATTCAGGTTAAGTTCATATACGCTTATAAAAAATAAATAGATAAATAAAACAAGTCACCTTCGGATGAGTTAGGAGGGAAGAAACGACCCGCCATTCATCATCAAACAGTCACCCCACGACGATTCATGCCCTAACAAAACATTCATTCACGACGACGGGTTGATCATTAGAGAAATAGATCACGTGAGTGTCACGCGTCCAGACACCCCGATGAGACGGCATTGGCAAACAAAACAGTCACCCCATGACTCAATATAAATTTATAACTTAATTGCAATTGTCACCACTTTGAAAGAACATGCACACGCTCTAGTCTCAACCAACATCAATCTTCTAAACACAAGAAAAAAGAGTGAGCATTAAGAACATAACAAGGAAGTGTAAATATTCCAAGATCGCCTTGCTAGCAGAAGAGTTCGTAGAAAAAGGAGTCATTTTGACAAACTTTGTTACAACTTTCAGCCAAGTTCCATTCTAAATGCCTCCGATTGTTTCAGTTCAGCCTGGAAAGACATTTGAAGCGATCCTGCTCGTAGAGTTGGTAGAAATTACAACTTAAGCCACTTTGGCTTGGCAGGTTTCTTGTCAGCAGACTTCGGCTGTTGAGGAACAGGGGCAGGAGCTGCAATGGCAGGTTCTGGTTCCCTCTGAACAGGCTCTGCTGGTTCAGAAACAAAATCCAACCCTTTTAAGGATATGATTTCTTCCAGGAGGTAGGGACCGGAATGGGGAGCTTCAGAATCATCTCCTTTCGGTGTTTCATATGAAAAGTAAACAATTGCACCAGGAACAAAACCAGCAGAGAAAAAATCCTGCGAGAAGTCTTTTACTTTTTTCTTTGGTGGAGTTGTATAGATATGAATGGTAACTCTGGATGAGCAATCACTTTCGAGAGAAGATCCACCAAAGCCTGAATCTTTTCGCACGGATGGAATGTCGTCTATAGTGTAACATTATCAGGAAACCGGACCCTAATTGTAGTCTTAGTTATTCTTGACCTGCGAGCTGCTTGTTCAGCTTCTCGGATTTTTCTCGTCTTCAAGTATTTATCATCCTTCTTCTTTGCTGTGATTCGATAGAAATCCTCTGCAGTGAACTCATAAAAATCATCTGGCTCCTCGTTATTGGACACTTGACTTGGTGATGCGGATAACACAGTGGTTTCAAACAAGCGTAGATCACGGCCAAACTTCTCTCTGATGGCAGTAAGCGTTGCCTTAGCTGCTTCAGCTTCCATGGAATCAACAGTGATGTGTCTCCTTCTCTTCAGGCGTAAAGGCGAAGAACCATCAACAAACATCAGTTGACAGTATCACACGTGCATGTACCTCTGGAAAGGCAACAACATTCAAAACACAATTGTAAGACATCCAAGCAACGGACAGTACAGATCACAAAATTGTAGCAAGTTCTATGGAGATAAACTATATAACTTGTACAGACATTGTTATGGAAACTAGTCTCATTCATGATTCTATGTAACAACAACAAAAAAACAAAACCACCCACCAAGTGATAGAACAACGACTAGAATGTGCACCAAATTTCAACAAATCCAACAGACCAAATAAAAGCAAAACCTGAACTTCGAAGGAAAAAAATAAGTCAACCAAATCAAGAACAATCCAATAAGCACCCAAAACAAAGAAAACCCAGATCGTTAATTCTATCAAAATCTTAAATCCGAACTTAGAAGGAAAGGAAATTGTAGCTTAATTCAAGACGACTGTGCCCTGTCCCCTCGAGACTAAAGAAAGTTCCAGTCTTTTCACACCAACCAAAAACATAAAAGCAGAAATTTAAAGCAAACATCCAACAGAGACAGATCAAATAGTTACCTGATGAAATTGAAGAGCCCGCGTCGTAAGGAATTGAAGCTAAATAAACGCGAGGAACCGAGCAACGAAACCAAGACAATGTGCGATAGAAAACCCTAGGAAGATTAAAGATAAACAATTGAAGAAATCAAATCCGATTTTCAAACCTGGATCTCGCGACGAACCTTTTCCCCGACAGAGAGAGCAAGAGAGGGAGAGATGGAAATGAGAGCAAAAGAGGCTGATGAGTGAGAGATCTCTTGGGGAAAAGAGGCTGATGAGTGAGAGAACCGCGGCTGCGTGGTGAGGCGAAAGAGAAGAACAATTTTATTTCTGTTTTGCAACCATTTGCATCGTTCACAATCGGATGAAGAAGAAAGGGGTATTTTTGGATTTAAGAAAGTTTCATTAACCTTGGCCTCCGTTCCGTGGTTTGAGCCACTGGAGCTAAAGAGATTAGTGGCATGTTTTCTTTGGTTTTTTAAACCAACTTCTAAAGAAGTTGGTTTAAAAAAGGCGTTATCAAACACCTTTTCTAGTTTTTTGGTTTGGTAAACCAACTTCCTGGTACCAAACTAGAATGCCAAACACCCATTTTGTTGTTTTGATGGCAATAGTTTAGATAACTCCTCGGATGTGTTTGTTAAAAAGATTGTGCTTACTTAGTAAAGTTTACACCAGTAGCCCTATTGTTAATCAACTTGAACTGGATTTTGGTTAATAGTTGAAACTTGCTTTTCTTGATCAATCGAACTCGCTGGATTCTATTTTTTGGCTGATAATACTGTTAATTTCTCCATCACCATTAGGAAGGATAAATTAAAAGTTGCTGCTAGTGATTTGTCTATCCATGACTCTTATATTTAAAAGTCGTTGCCAAGGTGGTTCTCATTTTTTTCTTTTTTGCATCTTGTGTTTTTATGCTTGGTGTTTGTTGCTATTAGGAACCAAATAGCATATAGCAAAGTCTCCGATCCCAAGCAATCATCGGGGTAAGTGATGGCTTAATTAGAGTAATGAGCTTATTTAGTTACTTTTGAACTGTAGGGACAATTTGACTTAGACGTTTTCTTAATTTTGACTTCATTCATGTCTGAGCTATTTTAGCTCTCCATCTTTGGGCTAGATTGTAGCCCTTTATCTAACAAGCCTTATTAACTTGCTGTGGGATTTGCAATCTGCCTTTTGTATATTTTATAAGACAAAATGTGTATGCGTGTTCACATGGATCTTTCCTTGATTTCCAGTTAACTTGGCTTGAGAGGGAGACGTGCCTCAATTTAATAATGTTTTTTTTCCGACAAAAGCTTTCAGGAATGCAACTTTGTTATACTTTATAAGACAAAATGTGTATGCGAGTTCACATGGATCTTTCCTCGATTTCCGGTTGACTTGGCTGGAGTGGTTTACTCGAAAAGAACTTGTGGTATAGAAATGAGAAAAAGATTATGACAAGTTTATTATCATAATTTGTAATTCCTATTTATGTTATTCTTCTCGCAAGACCGCATGATAGGCTTAGCGGTTCTTATTTTTTTAGGTATAGACTATTTCCATTCCATTATTATTGGACTCTAAAAAATAAACAATTCTCCCAAAATGAATAACTCACAGAGAAGAGACATCACAAATTTACAATATCTACAACAAGGACAGGTGGCCCATGTGGGAGACGGATGCTATTGGCTATTGCAACAAGTTGTATTTATTATCATATTGCAAATCTCCTCTGGAAATTACACACTCTTTCCCAAGACCAAACTTTTTCCATCAAGAGGAGGAACGACAGACCTTTTTTCTTCATCAGATCCTCCCCAGATCTATCCTACGTACGGTGAAAAACAGAAAAAAAAAAACAAGAAGAAAAAACCTTCCTGCTATTAAAACTTTTTCCTGCAGATCGAGATGGGTAATGTCATCAGCTTGGATCCTCTGATCAAGCGAGTATGCGATGGCGTTGTGGATTTCGGTTATGAGTTAGCTGTTAAGCACGCAGCTTATGTGTACTATCTTCAACGCAATCTTCAAGCTTTAGAGACAAATCTGGAAGACCTGCAGACGCTGAGGAAAGAGCTGATCCGAAGAATCAAAGTCAAAGAAGGGCATCAGATGCAGACGGGTGAAAGAGTTAACTTGTGGATTACGAGGGTGGACCGGGAAATCGCCACAGGTGATAAGTTGAAAGCAGAAGGTGACCGCCAACTAGACAGACTGTGCCTTGCAGGAATTTGCTCTACGCACTATTTCTCGAGCTCTGTATTTGGCGGACAAGTTGACAAATGTGTGAAAGAGCTAAACAGTCTTAATATCATTGGAGAAGGGTTCACAGACGAAGATCTGGTTGTGAAGGTTCCAGTAGAACTGGATAGAGGAACTGAGAAGCTTTGTGGTCCGACAGTGGGCTTGGTGGAGAAACTTGCTGAGGTTTTGAAGTACCTGGAGAAAGAAAATGTAGGAATTGTTGGTATTTACGGGCAAGGGGGTGTTGGCAAAACTACTCTCTTGAAGAAAATCAACAACCATTTTGTTGGCAATGGCTCTGAACGTTTTCTGGTGGCTTGGATTGATGTGCCCAAAGATGTCAACCTTGAGGCCATTCAGCAAGCTGTAGGAGAAAAGATTGGGCTTCCCGCCGAATTGAAGGACACAAGTATGGAAAAGAAAGCTGAGTACATCTTCAAGAAACTGCAGCAGAATAAGATTATCCTGCTGTTAGATGACATAAGGAAGGCTATTAACCTTTCCGAGATTGGGATTCCTCCATCTGATTGTCTGAATGAGTCCAAGGTAGTATTTACAACAAGGCCCCAGCACGTAAGCATAAAAATGGCGCCGAAGCCTGGCAGGAGCACTAGCGTCGAGACTTTGGGAGATGAACAAGCTTGGCAACTGTTTGTGATGATGGCAGGAGAGGATATCATCGACAGTCATCCACAAATTCCACAGCTTGCAAGGAGAGTAACCGAAAAGTGCGGGGGATTGCCGCTAGCACTATCTATAATTGGTAAAGCCATGTCTTGCGAGAGAGAACCCAAAGTATGGGAGCATACTGCCAAGAGTTTTGAAAGACCATCCCTTCATTCAAAAGCTCATCTAGAGGCCGATGGAGACAGCATGAGTGAGTTGTTCTCAATTTTGAGGTACAGTTATGATAGTTTACCAAATGAGAGGTATAAATCATGTTTCTTATATTGTGCTCTTTTACCTGAGGCCGGTGAAATTCAGAAAAAAGCTATAATAGAGCGTTGGGTGTTCGAAGATTTTTGGACTGATTGCGATGAGGATGACCTTTATTCTCATTACGAGGCACGTTGTATTTTGAGTGTTCTTGCTAATTCATGTCTACTAGAAGATGGGAAGGATTGGGTAAAGATGCATGATGTGGTCCGAAGCATGGCATTATGGATAGGAGAAGAAGATACATTGTCAATGGCTGGAATGGAGCTAGAAGAAGCACCAAGTGTTAGGATGTGGGAACAGAAGAAAAGGGTGTCACTGATGTACAATGACATTCAAAAGCTAACGGAGGTACCTGTATGCCCTAATCTTTTGACTTTGTATTTGTGTCGTAATAGTCAGTTGAATGAGATATGCAATGGGTTTTTTGAATCCATGGGCATGCTGACTGTCCTAGACCTGTCAAAAACTGGTGTTGAGGAGCTGCCAGAGAGCATATCGGGATTGGTTTCATTAAAATTTCTCAACATATCAAGTACGAAGATAACAGAGTTACCTATTGTGTTGATAAACCTAAAAGAGTTACGGTATTTGGATCTTTCTGGTCTTGAGAATCTAAGACTCCATAGAAAAAATCAAATATTCTGCCACTTGTCATCTTTGCAATATTTGGGAATGTTTGCGTGTACGTATTATTATTATTATGAAGAAGAAGGTGAAATAAGCATAGGAGGGGATGATGAGATTCTTTTGGAGGAATTGCAGGTTTTAGAAAATTTGAAGGTGTTGGAGATCTCACTACAATCTTTCTCAAGTCTTATGAAACTGTTCAACAACCGCAGATTGTTGAAAAAAACTCGAATTTTGTCCCTCAACAATTTCACAGGCACAGAGTCCATTGATATTTCTTTGTTAGCGCAATCAAAGCATTTGGATACACTTACAATTATTGGCTGTGATTTCAAGGAATTGAAGAATAGTCATGAATCCGCTGATGTCATTCTTAAAAGTAGTACATCATCTGTTTTAACACAAATGATAAGTTTCAATAGCATCACGAGAGTGGCTGTGGGAGGCTGCGAATACTTGGAGGATATAACATGTGTTGTTTCAATACCAAATTTGAGACATTTGCATGTTTGTGATTGTGAGAGACTAAGAGAAATAATCAGTAGAGAGAAAATAGGTGAAGTGCTGGCAGGAAATGGTGAAGAGCTATTCTCCAATCTTGCTATTCTGGGTTTAGATGGTCTTCCAGAACTGAAGAGCATTTACCCAAGTAATACTCTGTCATTGCGCTTCCTGTATAACCTTACCGTGCAGAATTGTCCGCAATTGAAGAAACTTCCATTGGATCCTAACAGTAGTGTGTTGGGATGTAGTCAAATTAGATTGGAAGCTGAAGAGGAATGGTGGGATGCGATTGAATGGGAGGATGATGCTGTTAAAGCTGCTCTGTTACCCCGCTTCAATCTGAATAATCTCAGCTAGCTATTATGAAAGGTAATCATCTTTAATCTCCATCGATTTCCTAATAATCAATTCTTTTCATATATATACGTATGTAAGAATAACTTACACATACTGATTTTATTTTCTTTCATTCTTTTTCTCTCCAGGGATTCTTGTCTAATGAGAATGGGAGGCGTTTTAATCCAAGAACTTGCTTTAAGAATGACTGGCTCTTAATGAGAAGTTTTTTTTTTCCTTTTTAATTTTGTTGCTGCTGTATTTTATAAATTTTCAGGTAAATATTGTTTAGTAGGACTGTCTCAGGCCAAATGGAATGACCTAATTGGTCAATGAAGCGCCATGTAGGAGCAAATTTTAATGGCTGTTTTTTTAACCATAATTATCTAGAATAATATAATCATTGATTTTGGTTACAATTATATTTGAGTAATTTTCTCTCTTTATTATATTATTTATTTAACCTTAAATTAATCACTCCAAAATTAACGTGTTTTAAATTTATTGAATTAAATTTTATAATTTATGGGAAAGATCAAATTTATAAATAAAAAAATACTAACTACCACCTTGAAAATCGAAGTAGGACATCCTTTTGAAAATTTGGCCAAAAAAATAACCATTAAAATTCAGAGGTAGTAGTATGAGTCTTGTATACCAGAGTCAAGCTTATTCTCCATAAATTAAAACAATAAACCTTATTAATGGTAATCAATTAATTTGATTATAATAATTTGATCAATAATCATTTATTATATACACTCGCTACTTTGATTATTGTGTCCACCGAGTAGTATAGAATAATTATTTATTGTGAGCATTTTATTTAAAACATTAGTTTTGATCTTATTAGTTTAGTAGATCAATCTAACTCAAGCAAAGACCAATCGTGATCTGAATGGATTTTGTAAGCTACCAACCTAACCCAAACAAATTCGTAACTGAATGGTTTAGTAGATCGACTAATCTAATGCAAACTAAATTCGATATGGCTAAAAAAATATAAATTATTGGTTGTCTACTAACAATAAATTATCAATAAATAAAATTTTGAGTTCCGGTAAAGACAACAAAATTAAGGTACATATAAATACAAGGCCAAAATACAACGGGGAAGGTACACTCTTGTTAAAAAGATGAAGTAATGTTGACAAAAAGAAAACAAAAGAGGTGAAGACTCTTCCTAGTTTCTTTAGAGCCTATCTAGCTTATGAATAATGGGCTGGACCTTTCTTGGAATGCAGAGCAGACCGTTGATCATGGGCCTTGCCCTTTTGAGCTTTAGATTTGGACTCCTATTTCGTGGGCTTATCCACTATAGCTGCTATCTCTATTAAAGAGCCCAATACTGCTTCCATTGACGGCCTATTCCTTGGTTCGTGCTCCAAACACGTTAATATAAGGTCCGCCGTTAAGATTGCCGCCATTACCGGATATTTCCCAGCAAGATTTGGATCTATGATTTTCACAAGTTTTTTCTTGTTCCGCAGTGATGGGCTGGCCCATAAAACTAAATTGTGCTGATAGCTGGGCCGAAGTGAGTCCAGAGCTTTCAGGCCCGTTAAGAGCTCGAGCAGCACAACTCCAAACCCATACACATCACTCTTCACGTACAAATGCCCTGTTATCAAAAGTTAGATGAGATGGAAATTGTCAATATTAATTGATCACATACATTGATACATACACATGCGCGCACTAATTTTTTCAAACTTACATTTTAGCCCATGAAGCAGAATGATTTAAAATTTAGATTAACTCCTAATATTTATGATAAAAAAATTAAAAAAAATAAGGATATTTCATTAACTTCAGTAATCTATATTATGTATTTTTTACATTAAAAAACTTTAAACAAAAATAAGTAAATAACAAAATTGTCTAGCTTCGCCATTGCACGCGCGCACATATGAGACAAGAGAATAGATTATTTACCTGTGTTAACGTATTCGGGAGCTGCATAACCATATGTGCCCATAATTCGGGTTGTCACGTGTGAATTGCCATTTATTGGCCCCAATTTTGCAAGTCCGAAGTCTGAAAGTTTTGCATTGTAGGACTGCAACAGAAAAACCAAATCAATAAACAACCAATGAATTCGTAATTAGGTAATAGGACGATAAAAGAAGACAAAGTTTCTAGTTAAAATCCGCTAAATTTCTTATCTATCTATAAACAAACAAACAAAAGTAGTTGACAAGAGAAAAAAGATGCAAAATCGCACTAATGCGTAAAAATGTTCACTTTTGGAAATTGAATAGAAGAGATTTAATAAAGAAAAGCTTACCCCATCCAACAGAATGTTGGAGGTTTTGAAGTCACGATAGATGACACTTTTCTCAGAAGTGTGCAGGAAAGTAAGGCCTTTTGCAGCTCCAATTGCTATTTTAAGCCGAGTGTCCCATGGAAGTGGCTCTGCACCCTCTGCACACAAGAACATTCCACTGTGTAAGTAATTTAAACTGTTTGTTTTTAGATTTAAAAAAGAAAAGACGGTTTAATGATACTTACTTCTAAAAAGATGTTTTTCCAAGCTGCCCTTTTGCATGTATTCATACACCAATAGGTATTGGCTTTCTTCCCGGCAAAACCCCAAGAGCTTCACAAGGTTTGGATGTGAAAATTTTCCAAGAAATTTTACCTCAGCCTGCATCCACAGACATTTAAAGCGATTGGGATGTGAGCAATTACGTCAAATGACAACTTACAAGTCAAACATACAGCAACAGTCTCTTTTGGTAATCCAGCTAGCCTAACGGAATTCCTATTGGACGGAAGACTTTGATGACTGCCTTCTCCAAGTCTATACTTATCATTGTTTTATTAGTGATGAAAATACTAATAGAATATTACTCTAATTAGCTTCTTGCTTTGTAATTTAGAAATCATCAAAATTAATAAAATGAGTTATAGTAATTGAATACTATTTTATTAACTATTTAATTAGTTCTAATTAAATAGTTTTCTTTGCTCTGAAGCTTTCCAATTTTTTTGACAATTAAGAAGTCAAAGTGGTGACAAGATCACCAATTTAATATTAGTAGAATAATAACTAATCAAAGTGCACACGGCATGTCATTCTTATAAGTCATAACGTATGAGTTATATTTTTACTATTAAAGTGATAATTAATAATATAACTATTTTTTTAAAAATAAAATAAATTAACTAATCAAAGTGAAATAATAATTACCTCCCACTCCTCGTGGCCTTGACTACTATCCGGGCTGGATTTTTTAACGGCGACGGGGATTCCAGTACCGACTTTGACTGGCAAAAGCGTAGTTTCATCAATCCAACCCTTGAAAACTCTCCCAAAACCACCTTCTCCGAGCACCGTATTCGGCTTGAAATTTCTGGTTGCACTCTTCAATTCCGTAAGCGTGAACATCTTCAGGTTGGGTATGGGGGTCTCACCGTCGCCGCCGCCGCTGGGAATTGATCCATCTTCATTAAAAACCTTGTAGTCTGAGCCGTTCCGGTTGCTATTATTCCTTGATGTTTCTGCATATCATCAACACAAAAATGAATCGTCAAAATTGAAGCTACTCTCTGCAAACTTTGAACAAATCAGAGCGACTGAATCTCATGTCAGCAACCACATAATTAACCCGCTTTTGTGTCAGAGTGATTAGAATGGACAGAAGTTTTTTAGCAAATCAGAAAACAGCACAGGCTTGAATCTCAGTGGATCGCGTCGGTAAAGCTGAAAGAAGTGCCTACCTGGGGTGGAAGGTTTGGTGGTGATTGGGCTGGAGTTATGATTATTGACAGGAGTTCCCAGACAACTTCCCATGTCGATCGATTCGATCGAAACAGTAGTACTTCTTCTTCTCGATCTTGACGATTAAAATCTTGTGAAATTCGTAATTTCAGTGGATACTAGCTAGCAATTCTTGTGTAATTTTCACGGAAATGCAGAGAGTAAGGAAGGGGTTAGGAAAGAGGGAGGGTAATGTAGTAGGGACTTGCTTGCTCTATCTACACGGACTTTTCCTTGTCCCTCTTTTTATCTTTTTCTTGTTCTTGTTTCTCCCGTTTCCAACAAACCCCTATTCCCCTACTCTTTTTATAACCCACGTTTTCTTGCCTTATAATTCTTTTTTCTTGATCATAGCTTATGCCAAAATAAATTAAGAAACAAATTATAGTAATTGTTTTATTTGAGAGTGATAGAAATTGTATTTAGATAATAAATAGAGAAAAAACATTCAGGTTAGTAAACACTTAACTCATTAACTTATATTCAGAAGCGAAATTAGGAAAGAAAGTTAGAAAGTTTGAGGTTGAAGTCATAAGCGAAATCAAACTAAATTTTGGAGAACCATATGATATTATATAAAAAAAATAGAATTATCTATGTCTTCATTTTTTTTAATTCTCTAATATAAAAATGGCATATATTTTGGAAACATTTTAGAAAATAATAAAAATTAATAAAATATATATTTATAGGAAGTTTTGATTTATTTGTCATTAATATTAGAAAGCTAACTTGACTTTTAAATTATTCCTGAAGTTCAACTAGTTTTTGCGACCCGCGAGCACATGTAGATCAATTGGTAAAAAGTTGTTTTAGTTTAACTAGAGAACTCAGGTTCGAGCTCTGGGTATGTAGTTGTATTAAAATTTATGAGAGAGAAATTTACCACTCTTCGGAGTCTTACCCTGCTCAAATCTAGAGTAGTCGGTACCCAATATGGTGACCGGATTAATGAATAGTCTTGACAAAAAAAGAAAATAAAAAAATAAATTTTACATAAATAAAAGTATAATTTATTACAAAATCTAAAGGTCTGAGGACTATGTTAGGAACTTTTAAACAATTAGAGGAGCAAAATATAGATTTTTTTGACAAATAAAATAGAATTGCTTGAAAATTTTAAAACTTTAGGGAGTGTATCGATATTTTGAAAAGTTACAAAAGTGAATTTACAACAATTAAGTTGATAGAGATTTAATAAATTAGTTTTTACTTAAGAAGTCAAAGAATCTTTTTATGCCACATCACAAGAGTATAGTCAATGTGAAAGAAATACAAGGTAGACAATGGATCAATTAAAAAGAGGTGGCTCATTTAGTAATATTTTTAATCATAAGCATTGTTCTTGCTTATTGTGATATCATTAATTAAACCGTGGCTCCTTTCGTATGTCCGTTTCGTTATAACTATATTGTGTGAAAACAATTACAATGACTATTTTTAATTAAATTATGTTCCTAGATAGACTTTGGTGTATCACAAGTCACAGCATATTCATAGACATTGTGTTTTGAAACGTTTTTATTTTTCTAAAATTTGCCTTTGGTTCTTGTCCAGTGCACATTTTCTGTTTTTGGTTTATAATATATTCTCATTTTATCAGGAAAAATAAACTAATTTTTTTATAATTATTTGTATTTAATTTTTTTAATTTTTTTTAACAAAAAAGTGGTTTATGTCATCTTTTATTTCTAATCTTCTAATGGAGTAGCATTGATCAATGTTTTGAATCCCAATGCTTAAAAAATACTCCCTCAGGTCTCCAAAATATGTCGTTTTAGCATTTGTTTTTACTGTTTCGGAACGTATGTTAAGACGGCCGGAACAGTCACTATTTGAGACAATTTTGCCCCGAAAAAAAGTACGGATTTTTTTGGGGTCAAATAGTGCCTCATCCGGCCTCCTCGATATGCGTTTCCTACTGAATATTGGGATGCGAGGAAGACATTTATTGGAGACCAGAGGGAGTATATTATAAGTGTTGAATACCTGTAAATTTATATATAATTATACATATAAATATATAATATTTTGACTGAGATCGATATATGTCGTACTAATAGGAAAATCGAAATACTCATATATTATTAAGTTGGGGGTATTTGTTTATGGTAAATACTCCCTCTAGACACTTTTAATTGTCTTTCTGAAACAGTAACTTTCAGTTAAATAAAGTGTATTGTAACTTTCAGTAGAAAAATAACAATTATTCGTGGGAGTATGATATAGTGTGAAGTAAGGAGGTACCAAGTCAACAGCTCCGCGTGGCGGACTTCTGTTGGCATTTAGGGAGTGGTACATAATACATTGCACATTAGTGCTTGCTGTGTGAAGACAAATTCAACCTTCTAGAATGCAACCACTATTACGGCTACATCTTATAACAGTAACGTTTATTAAACAGCTGGATCTTGCGTTGCCAAATTCTTTTTAAAGTCTAAAAGAGATCCGACCCGAGACCTAGACTATCCACCCGTTTTGCCACACTAACTAAGAAATTGTGAAAGGTGTCTCTAAACTTTGCAAGTGTACCAAGTTAATTCTGGGGGAGAAAATCACATACCTCCGTAAATTTCGCAAGCTCTTTTTCCCCATGTAGAAATGACTTTCATTGTCAAAAAAAAAAAAATTTATCATTATTATTAAAGGAAGAAATGTCATTCATCACTCTACCATTAATGGAACCCATAACATACCTAAAAAGAGAACATGATTAATTAATGATTTAGTGACTCATTTAACCCTTGTAATCAAAATCATATTCATTTGACGTTTGTACTGATCATTTGGTTTGCATTTAACCCTTATGAACTGAGTCACTAGTTAATTTAGATGACGTGACTGTTTTTATAATTTTTACACTGATGTACCATGTCATAAAATATTTTAAAAATATAAAAAATAAATAATATTTAAATTTAAAAAAAAATCAAAAATAAAAAAATTATAAAAAGGGAATAAAAATTTCAAATCATACAAAATTATTAAAATAAAAGAATAAATATTATTTTTTTAATTAGTCGAATCAGGTTAATGGATATGTGTATACCTTTTACTCAAATCATGTTACGAAATCGTTGGATTAAAAAAATCAAAATTGAGTAAAATAACGAATTTTATTTTAACTTGAGAGAAGCTGCTCACTTTCTATATATATATATATTTATGATTTTTAAACCTTTATTCTTTTTTATATACTTGTTTTCCTAATTCATTAAAAAATATTTGATTTTTTTTCTAAAATATAGTTTTTATTACTTGGATGAATTTTTGCTATTAATTCTACATAAAAACTGGTAGCTTATGTGAGACCATATCAATGTTAACGTGATTCAGTGTATCAATCTCAATATTTAAATTGGTTAATTGAATTAGGGATGTTCGTCTGCCTAAGTAAGTCACCCAACTCTCTCTCCGCTCGACTAATCTGAATTTGAACCAGACAGTACTTCAAATGGCAAAAAATTAACTCTTTTTTATAAATTTTAACACGATTATATATTCGAGAATTCAAATCTAATTTTTTAATTAAGTTAGAACAACTCTTTATTAATTAATCTACGTATTAATTAATGATAAAGTTGAAGGAAAAAGAGAGCATCATGGTCTTTCGTAGGATGAGGTTGGAAAAGGATGAAGTTATATTCAATGGCTACAAGGTTTGTTGACTATTACATCAAAGAAACAGTAGTTTAATTTAAATAACACAAAACACCATCTATGAATTTTTTTATAGTTCAAATAGATAAAAGTAAGTACATATATATAAGCCTTAAAAGTGTGTATATTTATAATACCTAAACACCATCTACGAAGGATATAGATACTGACCCGAAAATTAACATTATAATACGAGAAAATTATAAATTACAGTACAAGAACAAGACATTTATATATAATTTATAAAAAAAAATTATAAATTATATGTATAAATATAAAATTATTAGAATATGGAAGAAAATTAGCAATTTATTATTAATAACATTCACATCAATAAAAAAAACACTATATATCTATTTGATATAATTAATTATTGAAAATTATGACAAAATAAAGTAGACATGGGAAATAGTAAATCTAATACATTGTATCGATGTTCGTCGTTCGTGTGTCGATGTTGAAAATAAATCCTACACGCGATACCAGAAAAAAAAAATGTCCGCGCTTGTTAGAACATCATACAAAACCACTGGCGTGGTCGTTCTTCCTTCTCCTTCGTGAGTTCATTGTAAATTATAGATGTTTAAAATTAACTTTGAAAACTTCAATGGATAGAAATTCTGAACATAATCCTAGTCTTTTAGATGGATCGGCAGGTCAGTAAGTCGGTGGTCAACTCTAATTTTATAATCTCATAAGAACTAAAATATCATTTTTTGATCTCTTACCTTTTTACCCTTTTATTAAGAGACTAATATCATTTATGCATAATCAAAATTTTTAAATAGTGACTTTTCCAATATAATTTTTCCAATGTAATAGTGTCACTCGACCTGCTCGGCTGTCTCTCTGTACTCGGACATGACCATGTTCCAGATTCTTTAAAACCCACATGCAGCCTACATCATTTAAACCCTTTACTAATTAAAATCATGGATAATACTGACATCTAACGAGATCGAATTACTATGTAAACGATTCAAAACAACCCGTCAACCTTAGAGAAAAGCTATGCGAACGACCGAAGAATGCAACGAATAGGATATGGTAAATGCCCATAACAATGCTCCAAGCTAAGCATACTCCACTATCGAACCAAGCAAAAGAACAGACTTCTACAAGAAAACAGTAATCGAAACATTTCGATCAAGACTCTTGCCTAGATCAGAATCATGAACAGCTCATGCAATCACACAACTTGCAACGATTATGAACAAGAGACTTTTAATCCAAACCCGCTGTATAAACAAATGTACATATATTAATTTACTGTGGATAAGAAAATATTACATGGTATGTGATTTTGCAGGTTTCTCCTCTAAAGTTTCTCAAGATAACTGCAAGCACAAAAGGAGGAGAGACTCGAGTTACAGCTAAACTGCAGCAGACCGAACTATCTTAAAAGACAGCTAACAACATCTTTCCCTCTTCCCATAAAACTGGATTCCGTCAACCGATGGGGTGACAACAGGAATCAATATATGGTGGTTTGGTTCCGAACAGATTTAGAGGAGAGGGATGTGCACAGAATGATTCCTTTTAAATAACTTGCACGATGTATCACACAATCTCATCGAAGAAAAAAGAAACCACTGAAAGTATATAACTTTAGACTCTTCTACAATTAAAAATAACCAAGACTTTAGTGCAATGGGAGTTTGTAACTTACTGTGATCAAATGACTTTTGGCTGCTTCTGACTCACAAACATTTAACCAGATATCCTACTCCTAGACAACTTTTTTAGCGAGTCATCCCCGTTAGCTGGAAAGGATTGTGATGGATTGACGCTTCTCACCAAACCACTATTGGATTCAGAACTATGACCATGTTGTGAAGCCAAGTATTCAAGGGCAACAACTATATCACCAATGAGGGGGCGGAAATTTGCCTCCTCGTTAAGACACATAGCAGTAATAGCAATTGCATAGTTCAAGCAACGCCGAGGGTAGCGCCCTTGCAACAGCGGATCAACCAATACCCAGAATTTCTTCTGGTCCTTCAAATATGGACGCGCCTACAACAAAATTACAGGAAAGTATGTATTCAGCTACAGTGCCAAGCAGATTAGATCATACCAAGAAATACTTTTCTACCTACAAGAACTTACCAACCTTGAGCAAAAAATAATGATAATAAAGAAATGATTAACTCACCCATGCAACTAGGTTCTGCTCTCCTGGCTTCTTAGAGCGGTCAATTGCCTTTCGTCCAGTGATCAGTTCCAACATAACGACACCAAAGCAATAGATATCAGATTTAAGAGTCAATTTGCCACTCATGGCATACTCTGGAGCACAGTATCCATATGTTCCCATAACTCTGGTTGAAACATGTGTCTTGTCACCAACAGGCCCCAATTTCGCTAGTCCGAAATCTGACAGTTTTGGACTGAAGTCACTGTCCAGCAATATGTTTGCAGATTTCAAGTCTCGATAAATAACAGGTGGATTTGCTTTGCAATGAAGGTACTCAAGGCCGCGGGCGGCGCCAATAGCAATCTTCATCCTGGTGTTCCAACTCAAAGGTTCTTGATCGGGTTCCAGATCTGAAAACAAAAGCATATCATGACTTGTACATTCTAAAACTTTGCAATGTACCTTCACTCAGAATTCAGGACTGATACACTACTATGTCAAGAAAGAACAATTGTTTCTTAAAACAGAATTCAGGACTGATACAAACAGAGAAACGATGCGTAACAAGCACTAGGGAGATGACAGAACTGACCATGAAAAGGAGGAAAGTACTGGGAAAAGAACCTCCACCACAGTACAGTTACCTCATCACAACTCGAAGAACAGAACAGCATAAACCAAAGCTACTAACGGTTATGGACCAGAAATAAAACTAACATGTCAATCCAGTTTTCTTCATATTTTTTCTTGTGAGAAGAAAAAGACTGTCATATTTTTATATACATCACATAATTATCAAAAAATCGATAAGTAAGATGTGCCATAGAATAAATATAGGTGAGATCAGCCAGAAGCAGGGACTATCAAACAAGACACCTCTCAAATCCTCCGCACTGACCACTTAATTTACACACTTTTCATTCACAAAAAGAACCGATAAGACTGACAAAAGGCATACTAAAACAATGGCTAATGAAATATTTCAAAAGGAAGTTTCAGCACTAAGAAAACGATAAGAAAAGTTGTATGAAGTCGATGCAAGTTTGCGTTTGGAGCTTAAGAAATTACCAAAAAGATGATCTTCCAAGCTGCCCATCGGCATGTACTCATAAACCAATAGTCTCTGATCCCCCGCAGTGCAGTAACCGATCAAGGTGACAAGATTGGAGTGGTGCAACAAGCTCAACATAAGAACCTCGACAATGAATTCTTGAAACCCTTGGAGACCGTCATGATTAAGTTGTTTCACCGCAACAATCTGGCAAAAAAAAATTGAAATTTATAATACTGAACCACATCACATAAGTAATAACTAGATCAAGAACCACATTGTATTTAATAAACAACAAAATCACAACCAGGAATCCAAAGAGAAAAAGGAAAACTCACCTCCCCTGACTCTAACCGGCCTTTATAAACCCTACCAAAACCTCCTTCCCCAATCAAATTAACCTCCCTAAAATTGCTGCATGCCGTCGCGAGCTCACGAAATGTGAAGCTACGCGCTGCATTGCCCTTTTTGCTTCCATCTTCACTTCCTGCCCCCATTCCAGAGTCATTATAAAGATAAAAAAAAAATCCACAACTTTTTAAAAGAAAAAATTAAAGATTCAAAATCAATAGATAACTAAAAACTTACCATCCACAGTCAACCTCCCCCTCCCTAAAAATTTCCAGAAAACCGAATTATTTCAACAAAATAATAATGACATGATTAAAGAATATAAATAATAATAATAATAATGATAAAAAAGAGCAGGGAAAAGAAGAACTAACCAGAGGAATCAGAGGAATGGCGAGAGGTAGATCGAGGTGGGTTTTCGATATCAATCTTAGTATCTCTCCGTTTCGACTTTATGCAAGAGAAGCAGCTCATCTCTTCTTATTCTTCTTCTTCTTCGCCCAAACGATTAGTATAAATTAAATATTGATTTGTTTATTTGTTTGTTTATTTAATTGTTTACAAATTGATGATTAATTATAAAATCAAATTCAAGAACAAAACATAACACCAATTCATAAAAGATAAAAAATAAAAACAAGACCAAAGAATGAATTAAATAAACAAATAAATAAACAGAAATCAAGCACGCATCAGGTAAGAGGGCTTCCTCATGTTCCCTCCTGTCGAAGCAGGAGAGAGCACCACAACACACAGAAAAAAATGACGAAACCCTATGAACAAAACCAACTCCAATGCCGAACAAAATTAAATAATAAATAATAAATTAAATTATTATTATTTACAAGAAGTACAGTAATTTTGTTGGGATTGGAGAAGGAGAGAGAGGGAGAGGGAGAGGGAGGTTAAAAGAGGAAGAAGAAGAAGAGAGAGAGAGAGAGAGAGAGAGAGAGAGAAGACAAGGAGCGAGAGAGAGGGTGAAAAATGAAATGGAAAAAGACAAGGATTAAAATAAAATGAACTGATTAATCGGCATATTTAACGCCACCAAGCAACTGCAGCTGCAAATTGTCTGTTTTTCGGTTCTGTTAATGCAAATGTACCCCCTAGTTAATTTATGTTCTTGCATTGAAATTGTATTTTCTTTTCTTTTCTTTATTTTAATTTTATACAACATCTATAATTGGTTGAAACAATTTTTGATAAGTTTCGTTGTCAATATTTTCGATTATAAGTTTACAGTATTACACGAAATGATAAGAATTAAATGATGCGTTTAATAATTTGTAAATTAAATTAGATGAGGCGGGAATTTACTTTTTAGATATGACTAAAACTAAAAGTAATGTGATTGGTTGAAAACCATTTTCAATAGATTTAGCATTACTTACTTAATTTATTTTAGATTAGGTATCATTCAGCCGCAATTTTGAGTCGTAAAATAAGTATAATTTATAAAATTTAGGAAATAATAGAGTTGTGACATTAATGTTTGTACATGAATGATTGTAGTGCCACCCGGTCGCTCTCCATCCTCCCCACACCACTGATTTTCTCTCTTTTTAAAAAATTATTATGTAAAAATGATAACAAAAATCAAATAAATAAATAAAAACTGCTTTTGTCCTCTTTTTCAGTCTTGGACTCACATCACATGCCACATGCATTTATTTATACGTTACGTTTTTCGGTGGAGGTAGGGGGTGGCAATTACCATTTTGACCCTGACGCTTCAGTTTATCCACTTCTTTGTCACTGATAAATGATGATGTAATATCTTTTTACTGATTCTTATCCACTGCACACTGTACAGTGTAGCACAGCAAACAAAGAGGACAGCTGACTCTAAAACAAAAAAGACAAAAACAAAAAACTTTCTTTCTTACCTCATGCGACTTTTCAGTTTTGATCCCGCGCTACCGGCAACAAAACGTAAGTTACAATGTTACTCCGTCCTTCCCCAATTAAATGTCTTTCTCAGATCCCAATATTCAGTAGGAAACGCATATCGAGAAGGCCGGATGAGCCACTATTTGACCCCAAAAAATTCCGTACTTTTTTTCGAACGTACGTTAATCCTTAACGTACTTCCGAGAAAAAATTCGGGGCAAAATTATCTCAAATAGTGACTGTTCCGGCCGTCTTAAGGTACGTTCCGAAACAGTAAAAGCAAAAGCTAAAACGACGTTTAATTGGGGAAGGAGGGAGTAGTATTTTTTAAAAAATGAAAGTGGAACTCGAACATAAATCTATGCCGATAATTTAATAAATTAGTATATGTACGTACATGTACTTACATTGACAGTTACGTGTACTAACCGAATGAAATAATATTTTGATCCTAGGTTTATTAGGAGTATATATGTTTTTGTTTTCATATTAAAAAATATTACTATATTTATAAAACTCGAACCTACAATGTATGTCACCTTAAATGATCAATTTAGTCTTCATATTTATAAAAAAAATCGATTAAATTTTTTAATAATTAATTTAATTCTCGTATTTGTAAAAAAAGTTCCATAAAACTTGGGTCCTTCTAAAATTATTTTGATTACTAGTTTAGTGAATTTAAAAAAAAAAATGTGTTAATTATTGATAACAAATCTTGACTACCCCAAGACTAGGGGGGCCACCTTTTTGAGCCATGTCATAGCTTGAAGACCATTTAACCAAGGCAATCCCGTCGGCACTCTCTGAGGCCTTCTCCCAGGCCAGCCGACGGCCATCCGACGGGCCTTCTACTGAGCCAGCCGACGGCCCTCTCTGAGGACTTCTCCCAGGCCAACCGACGGGCCCTCTCCATCAGACCACATACTATTTCCCGACGGCTCCTTCCGACAAAGGCATATAAAGGGGAATATTAACAGCTCACCACTGGCCCACCTAAAGGCATCACTAAACACACATTCCAATCCCATTACAGAAAGTGTACTCATCTTTAGTGAACAACATTATTACGCTCCCACGCGTGGAGCACAAGGATAATGATGAAGGGCCTCACCTTTTCGCTATAAAAGGGGCCAAGAGTTACAAGAAGAAGGGGGGGAAGATTGAGAGAAACACAATGAGATAGAGAGGGTGAACCACGGCATGATGCTGGTAACCTCTCAAAACCAATAAATGAGATTATCCTTTGATTATCGATTTACTGACTTGATCGTCGGAGGTTCGACGCCGGGGTACCCCCGGCGCTTTGCAGGCACACGGTCGCCAGCCAGGTCATCATGGTCAGCGGAGTCAACACAGAAAACTCCTACCCCCAGTTAGAAGATTATCATTTTGGTGCTTTCATTGAGAGCTTTCTGGGTGAATAAGTGAGTTTCTTTGTTCCCAGAGACTCTCCTCAAATTCATTTTCTAGCTTAAACACTTGTCTTTTCGCAACAATTACCATGACTCCCCATCAGAATACTACACCTACTCCCTCTAGAGGATCTCCACAGCCGGGAGATATAAACTATTACGGTCCACCTCAGACCAGAGAAATACAAAACTCTTTTCAGCCTTTTCCCATGCCAGGGGACTTAAATGTGTCTTTAGCCAACCTTTTTGGGATGATTCAATCTTTGAGCAATCGTATAGACACCATGGCAGCCGTACAATCCACAGTTGCCCAACCAGTCCACTCGCAACACTTGGTTACTGCCCAGCCAACGGGTCCAGTTGTTCAGGGAGTTGAAGCGGCGGTCTATGGAAATCCACCACAAATCAATCACTTGGAGACTAATGCAGTCGGAAGCCAGCAGCAGTTGGTGGAAAATAAAAATCCCTCACAACAGCAAACGCCGCCGGCAATACAACCCCGACGGCCAAACCTGCGGCAAGACGAAAAACTTGGTGGTCGTCGAAGCAGGGAAAGATCTCCTGAAGTTTCCCGACGGCATCATTACCGTCAGTCTCAACCACACGACTTTGTAGAGAAGTCGGCAGAATCAGTACTGCGAGTACCCCGACGGGAACACGATGATGATCCAACACATCCATTAACCTTTCAAATTCGAAAGCATAAGGTTAGTCGACGAATCAAGGTACCGACGGGAGTATATGATGGAGTCACGGATCCTATGACTCATTTAAATAAAATAAAGAAACACGTAAAGTACCAGACAAAGAAAGATGAAGACTTGTGTCAAATCTTTGAGCTAACTCTTGCTGGAATAGCTCAGACATGGTTTGAGAAATTACCGACGGGGTCCATCCATTCTTTTGCCCAACTAGAAGAAAAATTTGTTAATAGATTCAAAACGTGCATCCCTTTGAAGAAATCTGCAGACATGCTCTTTGATGTCCAACGAAGAACAGATGAGTCTCTAAAAGCTTTCATCGACAGATTTAATTTTGAGATTTCTACCACCCCTGATGCTACGGTAGAATTTGCAACGCAAGCTCTAAAAAGAAATTGCCAAAATAGCAAACTCAAGGAGATGCTATGGACTGATCCGCCAGAAACATGGGACCTGCTGCGGGTCAGAGTAAATAATTATGTTAATATGGAAGAGGCAGAAGGCCTAGAACAGCAACAGCTCAATTATTTTCCTGGCAAATCCGCAACAAGCTCGCAGACGACTTCATGGCAAACAGAATGAAGAACCTACGTTTTTTCTGGCCAGATTTATTGGGTTTCACGAGGAAAATCATATCTTTTTCGTGAACATTCAGAATTCTGCGTATGATAGCTCGATTTGATGGCAATTCGACGGGTTACAAGTCTCGTGAAGAAATCGAACTGAGATTTTGAGGTTAGATAGGCTTTCTGGAGCCTCGAAGTGACGCCACAGGTTGGGCAGATTGTTTCTTGGGACAGGTGCATCCAGTTTCGGGAAAAAGCTCATATCTTGTTCATATGAGTTCGGAAATTTCTTTGTGATAGCTCGATTTAAAGGAAATTGAAAGGGCTACAATTTGCGTGAAGAAATTTAGCTGAGATTTTGAGGCGAGCTAGGCCTTCGGGATCCTCAAAGTAACGCCACAGCAATTCTCCAGTCAAAAAGATTGATCCGTCGGATATCGGGCAAGGATTGCGATGACAATCAATCATCATGATCTCTATCTCCATCTCAGCCCAGCAACACACAAGTTGACACGACAACAGCCGCATATGTGGAGCAGCAATTATAACTGACAATCAAGCAATGTTTTTTCCACATTTATTGTGGATGACATAGACAAAAGCAAACAGCTGTGGCCCATTTTTACAAATTGCCGACGGCCAAGCAAGCTGGCAATCAGCTTTGGTCCACTTTTGCAATTGCCGACGGTAAGGCAAGGTATAGCTAGTGGTAAAGCTATGGATTTATTAATGACGTGATGGTAAATGGCACAGGCTTAATTACCTCAAATATTTTTTCTGTTCCGATAGTTTTTTATGAGAAATTAATCGATGTGGTAAGGATTTGGCTTACATTTTATTTATGTTTTCCGATGGTCATATTATTATGGTTGTGAGAGCTAATGATGCAGGACATTCAAGCGAGACAAGTTGTTTGTCCGTGAAAAATTGTCTAAACAGAACGGGAAGAAAAAGAATTTGCTCTTTTCTATTTTTGCAGGATATGCAAACTATTGGCCTGTTGGTCATACCTGAGCTAACTTGGCAGGAAGCTAACTTAAAGGCTTGTAATGGCCATATAAGCCGACGGCTTTGCAAAAGTGATGGGCCATGGTAGCCCAAGCTGCCAAAGCAAATAGAAGCAGACGGAAAAATCATGGTGCAGCCTGTTATGCAGTCCAGATGAGAAATCAGACATAGAATGAATATTCTCTCGTGTTGATACATGGACATCTTGTCGTCTGGAATATACGGTAATTATTTTCAATTGAGTTAAATGGCATATATGGGCAGAATATTATTATTCTGGCAGACGAATATATTTGTTATCAATGATATATTGCACAAGTGGTTTTGTGTATGATTAAAATTCAGAACAGTGACCGAAATTGCAAAAGTTTAAGCCCAAACTGGGATGGACCATAAAGGGTCGTGCATGTCGTTGACAAAAGGGCATATCACTTGAAGGATCCCGACGGTAAACCTTGATAATATCTCTGATGATATTTGATGATAGAAATTTTTGTGAAGAGTGGATGTAGGTAGTGACACCGAACCACTATAGAATTTTTTTGTTAAATGGTGGACGTAGGTATCCGAACCACATTAAAAAATGAGATTCGTGGAAGTAGGTAACTACATCGAACCACGTTAGAAAAAAGCTGATCGTGTAGATCCGTGGATAGGATTTATTTCTTACCACGTTAAAAAATGAGATCGTGGATGTAGGATTCATTTCCGAACCACTATAAAAAATGAGATCGTGGATGTAGGATTCATTTCCGAACCACTATAAAAAATGAGACAGTGGATGTAGGACTTATTTCACCGAACCACTATAGAAAAATTGTAAGAGTGGAGGTAGGTATGACACCGAACCACTATAGAAAAATTATCTGAGGTTGTGGATGTAGGAAGAAAGTCCGAACCACGTTAAAAGAAATTATCTGAGATTGTGGATGTAGGAAGAAAGTCCGAACCACGTTAAAAGAAATTATCAGAGGTTGTGGATGTAGGAAGAAAGTCCGAACCACGTTAAAAGAAATTATCTGAGATTGTGGATGTAGGAAGAAAGTCCGAACCACGTTAAAAGAAATTATCTGAGGTTGTGGATGTAGGAAGAAAGTCCGAACCACGTTAAAAGAAATTATCTGAGATTGTGGATGTAGGAAGAAAGTCCGAACCACGTTAAAAGAAATTATCTGAGATTGTGGATGTAGGAAGAAAGTCCGAACCACGTTAAAAGAAATTATATGAGTTATTTGATTATATACCGACGACATTTACAAAGATAATGCTAAAGAAATTCCAAGGTGTCAAATGCAAATACCGACGGCATCAGTAAAATGAAAGTTTCAAGAAGAAAACCAGCGGATACCAGTAAAGTAGTTAGCCTTTGGTAAACGCTCAGGCTAGTTTCCGTTTGGGCTTCTGATAACAAATCTTGACTACCCCAAGACTAGGGGGGCCACCTTTTTGAGCCATGTCATAGCTTGAAGACCATTTAACCAAGGCAATCCCGTCGGCACTCTCTGAGGCCTTCTCCCAGGCCAGCCGACGACCATCCGACGGGCCTTCTACTGAGCCAGCCGACGGCCCTCTCTGAGGACTTCTCCCAGGCCAACCGACGGGCCCTCTCCATCAGACCACATACTATTTCCCGACGGCTCCTTCCGACAAAGGCATATAAAGGGGAATATTAACAGCTCACCACTGGCCCACCTAAAGGCATCACTAAACACACATTCCAATCCCATTACAGAAAGTGTACTCATCTTTAGTGAACAACATTATTACGCTCCCACGCGTGGAGCACAAGGATAATGATGAAGGGCCTCACCTTTTCGCTATAAAAGGGGCCAAGAGTTACAAGAAGAAGGGGGGGAAGATTGAGAGAAACACAATGAGATAGAGAGGGTGAACCACGGCATGATGCTGGTAACCTCTCAAAACCAATAAATGAGATTATCCTTTGATTATCGATTTACTGACTTGATCGTCGGAGGTTCGACGCCGGGGTACCCCCGGCGCTTTGCAGGCACACGGTCGCCAGCCAGGTCATCATGGTCAGCGGAGTCAACACAGAAAACTCCTACCCCCAGTTAGAAGATTATCAATTATTATTAAATAACTTCTTAATTAAGGACTTATTTAGAATGTGTGTGCATTGAAATATTCTGTTCAGAATATTCCATCCAACAAAAGAAAAAAGTGTGACAAAAGAGGAACAGTTAATAGAAATGGTGAAGGTTGTTTAAGGGTCTGTTTGCAAATGGAGAATTTGCAAATTTGTATCAGCAAAATAGGAATGGTGACTGTGATGTTGAAAGGTAAAACTTGTAATTTTTGGAATCTAGTAATAAATTAGCTGTCATCTCTATTTATTTCTCTTTTTTTTTTATGTTTCAAAAATATCTATTTATTATAGCTTTTTTAAAGAAGATATTATTGGCTTTCAATAATTTCCAATTCCATTTTCATGATACATCATCATGTCTTGCCTTTTGGTGGCGAGGGGTAGAACCGTCAAATTAAGTTCATGGGCCTCATTGGACATCTCCTTAACTAATTATTAGCCCATAACTAGATCCATCGAAAGAAGCCCATGGAATTATAATTAGACACTACCCTCGTCTATTTTACACTTTTATTTTATCTAATATTTTTTTTAGAGGGGTTTTTAATTTTTTTTCCCTACATTTTTGTCTCTCTTTTAAATGGTTGGACCCAAATTTGTAACAAAATATGCATTTTATGGATTGAAAATTAGAAAAATTCTTTCTCAAACATGCAAACCTTATTTTTTATAAAAATAACTAAAAGATCGAACTGAACTCATAAACTACGACGGGCATGCAGACCTTATTAATTTTTATTTTTATTTTTATAAGCGTGTTGGGCTTCATAGACTTTGGAATTTACGGGCTTTTATATAATAGACCAATTTTTTTTTAAATGTCTAGGAAGAGATGTAATCATTCATATATAAAAAAATATTTTAACTTTTCTAAAGATTTGATCATGGGATGGGCTGGGCTTTGACCCTTTGCTTGGGCCTACAGAAGTGACCAGTATCCCCTAGCCCAGCTCTACGGCTTGTGACCACGTCAACTTAGAGACCATCTATTTCTTCTTTTTTCCCAAACACCAAGTAAAAGAATGGAGAAAATTCAACTATGGCCTAGTTTAGGGCTGCACACCGAAATACCGAATACCGAACTACCATATCGTCCGAACGCAAATTCGGACGGTAATTTTTTTCAAAATTCGGTACATATGTGAAGAATTGTTATGATGACTACATGGATGATCAATTTAGAGTGAGATACAATCATTTGAATTCGTAATGGGCTAAATTTCCAGAGGTTGGAGCTTCTTCTGTAGAGAATTATGAGTGTCTACTGAGCTCCTTAGATGAGGCAACTTCAAAACTCTCGCTCAGTGATTCTCCTAATTGGATAAAACAGTCCGCAGGAACCTCTTCAACAATCATGACAGATGACTGTTAAAAAATTTCGAGTCCTTTGAAGGTGCGAACAAAAGGGCGTCTTCCATCCAAAAGAAAAATTTCAACAGTAGAACAAAAAATGAAAAACAAAATGGTATGAAAGGTTTTTAGTTAATTATTTCTTCTCAATAATGTATTTTCTATATGTTGTATGTATATGATGTTTAACTTTTCAATAATGTTTTTTTCTAATAGAGTGCTAAAGCAAGGAAAAGCAAGAAAGATCATTCTGAGTCAGAAAATCATTTTGGAACTCAAGAGAGTCAATTTGGACCATCTGAACCATCAACTGTTTATCAATTTGGAACTCAAGAGAGTCTGGTATGAGTGTTTTATTAGGCTTGGAATTTTGTGTTGTAGGATGACAACTAAATTTTTGCTTACTGGAATTTGTAGCTGAATGATGATAATGATGAAGAAGACGAGGATGAGCATGGAGAGACGTTATGTGGTACTTGTGGGGATAATTATGCATCTGACGAATTCTGGATCTGTTGTGACATATGCGCTAAGTGGTTCCATGGGAAGTGCACAGATCACTCCAGCTAGGGCAGAGCATATGAAACGGTACAAATGCTCCACTTGCAGCAACAGTAGATCACGACGTCATTTTTAGGCCAAGAGAATTTCATAAATGGATGTATTTTAAAAACATTATTGATTTTATGTACTCCTGTCAAACAAGAATCACGGGTTCAATTTTGTCTTATTACAAGCTTCTTAATGCATGTCCTTTATTTGAAAATGCTTCTGCCCATTTCCTAGAAGCAGCCACCATTAAAAGATTGTTTTCAAATAGATTGTTTTAAAAAACTTAAATAGTAAATGAACTTAAAGGATATTAGTGCCCATATAATAGAATTTTCAATTTATCTATCCAGGGTGGGACGAAGGATGAAAAAAGAGCTTAAAGTCACTTCTTCCATTAATGGATATAATAATGGATATACAACACTGCAGCATATATGCCCCAACATGTGCATCCACTTAAAATTAAACAACATTAACTTGAAATTAAACAGAACACTTACATAAACAGAAACATCATTCCAATTGAATCCATCAATTTAGTATTT
Organism: Viola odorata; assembly: GCA_963691705.1. NCBI lineage: Eukaryota > Viridiplantae > Streptophyta > Magnoliopsida > Malpighiales > Violaceae > Viola > Viola odorata. The sequence continues at coordinate 21,221,201 of OY829542.1, forward strand.
CATTAGTTGCAACCACTTACAAATCATCAAACCAATTGGCTTAAAATTATACAAGCTATACATATGACAACACACAAAATAAAACCTACTTTTACCCCTTTCACAAAAGCACCATAATTCTCCAATCTTTCCCTATCTATTTCATTTTGCAAACATGAAACCTCAGCTACTGTTTCCATGTGTGCATTTTGCAAACGATCTACCTTTTCATTCAAACATCTAACTTCTCCTTTAAGCTTCTCTTCACTGTCTAAGAGCATATGGACAACCTCCCTAGCCCTATTTGACAATCGCTCACTATCATGCCAATTAAAAAACTTACAATTGTGATATCGACATGAGTAAAACCGTCTTCCTACATTTGACTCCTTCCAACAAACTCACATCGGAGCCTTGTAGCCGCAGTCGCAAAATCTCGGCTTTCCTTCATAGTTCTCATCTCCAAATTGAGTATTCCTCCTCCATGTGAGCGATGAAGATACAGAGCTTTCTGACATTCTATAGTATGTCGGAGGATGGAGGGAAAGCAGCCAATTCCTAGTACAAAGCTTGTGAAAAGCATCAAAACAACAAAACAATGCACTAAAACAGAATGAAAACAGCTCCATTTCCTGTTCTAAATCTCATGATTTTTTAATTTTATTGCTTTATTTCTTGAATGATTGCAGCTCCACCAAAATAAAAACAGGTTTTGGCTCATTGACATGCAACTTTGTGGCAATGCAGGGTACACTGATACACAGTTTAACTACACACGGTGTTTCACATGATACTGAGCAGATTACAGAAGCATATTATGTGCTAAAAAACACATATGTTAGAAACCTTTAGTTGCAACAGAACCAACTCGTGTTCAACTATGGTAACACTTAGAACTAACATTATTACATTAAAAGAAACTAATGAAGTGCCTAAAGAAAACTGCAAGAAAAATCTAACGCGAAATGGGACCAGACTAAACTGTGAAAATGGTGCGGTTTCTCTACGCATAGAACACCAGAATATTGAACCATGCATTTTGAGAAACATGTTTGCAGCTTCCAAACTAAGTGTGACACTGATCAGCTAAACTGTGAGTATTTGCACATGCAGAGAGGGAGAAAGAGAGAGAATGACAACCAAAGCTCATACAGAATTAGGAAGTTAACTTTGGAATACCAAGTGGACAGTATATGTCAATTAGTTTTGGAAGGTAGAGTGTAGATAACATATAAAACTAAATCAAATACGAGCAAAACTGAAAACTTACGATTCTTCCAAATCAATAACTTTAATAGCAACGTCTTTGTTAAGCTCCTTATCAAACTTGAAAATCAGGGGGAAAAAGCATCAGGGACATCCAAGTCAGGCTACAATCTAGCTTTCAGTTCACATAGTGATGAGAAAACTTCTGTTTGGAGATAAACAACTAAGCTTGATACAATCTACTCAAATAGAAGAAAGCCATGAATTCACACAGTCAAAACTGTTCTGTGTTGAGCAATTAAAGAAATTTCTGTGGCCTAACTTAATCATACCAAATTACACAAAGCATGATCATTATCAACAAAGCATGAATGGTTGTGAAAGCATTCAAGTTATGGATGTGTATATGTAAAAAAGGTCGGATTGCTCAACTGAAATTAAATGTCTACTACATGTAATTTCACATTGAGGCCAAGACTCAAGTACCTTAGTTTCCCAGGATTTAAGAGAAAATAGCAGTTTATTTAAGATCCTTCATTCTGTTTTTTTCTCATCTAATGGGGTTCTAGGTTACTTACTCACATTGAGGGAAATTATTCATGAGAACTAAACAGTCTAAGATTATATTGCAGGTTATATAACATTTTTTACCCATTTCAGGGGTAATATTGACATTGATAAGGCTTGAGCCTATACATATCCATGGTGCAATGGGTGCATACTGTCTGTCATCTTGATGACACAATGTAGGCATAGTACAACTAAGGAAGTGACAAACTGAGGCTCCATCAAATTTGCAATGACAAAAGAGCTTAATCCAGTAAGTTATGAATCTAAATATAATATCACAGGACCATTCATCATAATGATTCAAATTCAATCACTCTTATATACTGATCTAGGAGCCATCGAATGGGCATTGACAAAAAACACTAGTGATATACGAGAATGATGGACAAGAAAGATGACGTTTGCAAATGGTAACTAGAAACCCAGGTATTAATAAGGCCCCCAAATGCAATTAAGCTTCATGAACTGGTATAAATCATCAAATAAACAGTAACAAACAGAAGAAAAACTCAACGAGGGAGGAGGAGAAACCTGAGACGCGGTGCCTAGGGCTTGCGGTGGATCTAGCGGTGGCGGTGGATCTGGCAGAGGGATCGTTTGCGGTGGTTGCCGAGGAGGGAGGAGGAGAAACCTGAGACGCGGTGGCGGTGGCTGTCGAGGAGGGAGGAGGAGGAGAAGAAGCTGTCGAGCGGTGGCTAGGGCTTGCGGTGGATCTACCGGTGCAGGTGGCTAGGGTTTGCGGTGTCGTGGACGGTGTCGGGGCGGTGAATCTGGGTGGTGGCGGTGGCTAGGGCGGTGTGGAGTGAAGGAGGGAGAGTTTGGAGGCGGAGGCAAGGAGGGAGGAGGGCTGAAGCGTGAGGATGGTTTCAACCCTAAATTCAACCCAATGGCAATTTTGTAATTTTATAGAATGACGTGGCAAATGCCACGTCATTCAGGCAAACTCATCAACCCTATTAGCAGCACTCTTGTATTATTGAAGGTCGGTATTTCGGTATACCGAAATACCGTATCGAACTGATTTCGGTATTTCGGTACGGTACGAAAACATAGTTCGGTACGGTATGGTAGAAATTTTTGACACTTCGGTTATACCGTAAAATTTCGGACGGTATCTCCGATGAGCAGCCCTAGCCTGGTTACCTGTTTAAGTTTCGAAATAGTATTTTTGAAAAAAAAAGGATTTAATAATTTATTAATTTGATTGGTTGATTCTCCAAATTAAATATATTTGTTCCTTTGATATATATATATATAATGTAGTGTTTCGAATTCATTTTCGGGTTAGACTAATCTACACTTCCACTTTATTAGAACCTGAATGCCGATCTTGGTGCTCGAATAATAAATAAATAAATATATATATCAGCCTTTTGTGCACAAACTGTGCAGTGATGCAGTGGCGGAGCCACAGCCACGCTTGGGCCAGGGGGGGCAGTGCCCCCCTCCCAAACTTTTGATTTTTTAAAAATATATATTATAAGTATTATCATAAAAGTAAAAAAGGAAAAAAAATGTATTATTAGTATTATCATAAAATTTATTTCTTTAGTGCAGTATTTAGAAATTACTAGTAGACAAAGCACAGGTTTAGGAATTTTATTCCCAATTCTCTCTTATTAGTACCGTGTTAGATCATAAATCAGGACCATTAGGTACTTAAACTAATTTTGTACTTTAATTTTGCGCGTAGCTCACCGATTAACATATTGTTTATATATCGTATCGTATCTATAATGCTGCATTTTTTATATGGTTGCAGTTATGGCTCGTAGAGCATTGTCAAGAAAGAAAAAGGCAATGTGTTCGTTGATAATATATCTCAAATTTAAGACTATGGTCATGGTATATTTGTTGGTTATATTAATTCTTGAGTTTATGAAAGAACCCAAAAAGGTCATCTCCTTAAGTTGATGGTTTATATTGAAAAAGAAATTATCGAGACTTTCAGTTTATACTCGATATTAGATGGATTTGTTGATTTGAAAGAACGTCGGGTACAATTCAGCTAATTTAATTAATTATACATAATACATATTAAATTTATTACTATAGTAGTTATTGACGAGAATGTTCATATTTTACAGACAGAGACGGATCTAAAATACTAAAAAAAAAATACTCGTAGAGAACAATTGTAAAAAGTACGTATATTGCATGAATTCTAATGTATAATTAATTTTTTTCTATATTATCTTCTTATTTATTTTTTTGTTAAGTTTATCTAAATATTTGTTATTTAGTGACGGATACAAATACTTAAGCATTTTTCCAATTTTTCGTTCAGCTCGTTTAATTTTCCTTTAAAATACTCTAAAAAAATATATATCGGGGGCGATGCCTCTAAACCCCCGCACCCCCTGAATGCAGATCATAGATCCATCACTGTTTACAAATAATTTTTTAAATCCTACCCCCAAATATCGAATGCTGGCTCCGGCACTGCAGTGATGACTTTGTTCGGACGAAAAGGGGAAAGGGTATATACTGGGATGACTTGCTTGCATGATGGAATCCTAGCTAATTTGCAAACACCTTTGTTGCACATGGAAGGAAGGGAGCTGTATAGGAGAACGAACAAAGTCAGACGTCATAACTTATGAAACAATAAAGAGATAAAGGAGTAATATAGTACCCATACTCTCTCTATTTAGATATAATTGTCATAAAAAATATATATTTATTATTATTATTATTGAATTACAGTTTTCAATTTAATAATAATACACTACAAAATTGACGGAAAATGTAAATTGGTTGCAGATCATTAAATTAAGTAAAAAATTAATATATACGTATTACATTAATATCCTTCCTAGTTGATTTTTTTTACCTCTTACTCCTTTATATCTTCACTATTCAAAGTTCAATATAATTTTTCTAATAGAATATTTAAAGTCTATATTAAACTCTTATCAAAAGTTTAAAATAATTCAAAATAACGCCAATCTGTCACTTGCTGAGGATTACTCAAAAGTCTAAACAGTTCTTCGGTTGGTAATTCCATTTTATGATTTTCCTAATTTTGAATCATTCGGTTCAATCAATTAGAAAACATGTATTAAATAAAGTGATGTATTCACTCTCTATGTTACAATGTGTTCCTCATTAGCTGACGTGACCATTAAAATTGACTATTAAAAAATAACATCAACATCCAGAGATAAAATAAATGTAATTTTTAGAGTTTCAAAGCTTTCATTGAAATTATGAAAATGACAAAAAGAAGAAAAGTACTAATTCATGTTTATATTTTTTGACTTCCTTTTATTGGAAATTCCAAACGCGCCAAAAAGAGAAATTCATACTCCGAAGAGGAGACGTCGCTCTACAAGCATAGTAACAAACTACAGAGGAGTACAGACCGCAATATATGTCTGTGACGCAACCCAAACCCAAACACGAGTACACTACACACAGCTCATCCAATCCTACTACCATTCTGCCTAGTGCTTCCCATTCATCCAGTCACCGCCCGTCATTTTAACATTCCCCAAAAAGGCCAAAAACAAATTCAAATTACAAAACACAAAAATAACGGAAATCCATTCTCCTCCTCCCTGTCAAAGAAGGGTTATGGTGAGCTCTCCTCCTGTCAAGAAATCTCTCTCCTCGCCGCTCCTCTATTTACTTCCAGTAGGCGGCGGAAGATCAACCACCAGACCATGGGATTCCTCCGAAACCATGCGTCGTAGATTCTCTACGGCCATCCTATTATCTTCCATCTCCCTTTTCCTCTTCGCTTCCTTCTCTCTCTACTCCTCTCGATTCCCAATCTACGACTCCTCCCCAATTCGCTCTTACCGTTCCTTCACCCTCAACTTAACAAACACCACCGTCACCCAATTACATCCCTCCCCTGTCACGGAAATCCACGAAAAACAACAAGAGGAAGACGACGACCAAGCTCCCCGGACACGCAACGACTCCTCCATCCCAGATTCTAATAGTCCTGCTCCTCAATCTCATCCTCTCGACGGCGTCACCAGCGTCATCGATTCAATATCAATTTTGCTCCCTGCTTGGGATGTTCTCTCAATCCTACCTCCCGACTATCCTACGCCATTGATTCTCGGCGGCGGTAGTGTTGGTGATGATTTTGTGTGCCGGTATCCTAACAAAGAGACTTCTCCGGCGAGGTTCTCAGGGATTTTTCCGTCCACGAACCAGACGACCTTCACGTGTTCTCTTCCGCCGAGGACCCGCCGCAGATTGCCGTTCCCGTCGCCTGTGTTGACGAGAATATCGGATATACCGAAGATTGATGAGGCTCGTAATTCCAATTTCCCACCGGCGCCGGAGCTCCTCAAATGGAATTACCTCGCGTACGATTCCCTGTCCACCGAAGACGACGTCGTGTTGCTCGTCAAAGGCACGAACAAGAAGCAGGGGATTAACAGATCTCCACGAGAGTTCAGATGCGTGTTCTTTCCTGAAGGCGGCGATGCAACCAGCAGCAACGCCGTTAGAACCACCGTCACGAGCTCCGTCCAGGAGGTGTTCAGGTGCGGCCATCCAGATTTGACAGCGCTCAATAATTTTGGCGGGAAAACAGGAGAAGTGGTAGGATCAGGACCAGGCACCAGAATAAGAGTGTCGCTCGAGATACACGGAGAGAAAGTTGTGGTCCCATCCGTGGCGTACTACACTCCCTGGCGCAAGGTAGCCCCACCAGAGAAGAAATTGCTATTGTGCGCGTGCACCATGGTGTACAACGTGGCGAAGTTCTTGCCGGAGTGGGTGACGTACCACTCAAGAATCGGCGTCGAGAAGTTCATCCTGTATGATAACGACAGCGACGACGATTTGAAAGGGACGGTTAGGAAGCTGAACGGGGAGGGGTATGACGTGTCAACATATCATTGGATCTGGCAGAAAACCCAAGAGGCTGGGTTCTCCCACTCCGTGGTGCATGCTAAGCAATCATGCACCTGGATGATGTACATTGATGTGGATGAGTTCGTTTTCGCACCATCATGGGTTAATGACGTCGATTCACAACCGTCTGATCAGGTGCTGGTATCGTTGCTGTCGCTGAATTCCAATCATCCCGGCGGCGGCTCAATCGGTCAGATTTCGATCATGTGCAACGAATTCGGGCCGTCGAACCATCGGGCCCACCCGGCGGAGGGCGTGACGCAAGGGTACGATTGCCGGAAGCGGACGTGGAATCGGCACAAATCGGTGGTGTTGCTGGAGGCGGTGGATGATTCCTTGTTCAATGCGATTCACCATTTTAAGGTGAAGGAGACGAAAGGGTACAGGTGGAAGAAGGTGAGGTTGGACAAGGCGGTGGTGAATCATTACAAGTACCAGGCCTGGTCGGAGTTTAAGGCGAAGTTCCGGCGGAGGGTGTCGGCGTATGTGGTGGATTGGCAGGAGTCGGTGAATATGGCGTCAAAGGATAGGACGCCGGGGTTAGGGTTGGAGGCGGTGGAGCCGGCCGGATGGGAGCGGAGATTTTGCGAGGTAAAAGATGATAGATTGAAGTTGTTGACGAGGAGATGGTTTGGAAAGGAAACAAGGACCGGGTATGAGATGGCATGGCAGTGACGTGGATTATTAATTAGTTAACTTTATTTCAACATTAGGAAAGAGAAAAAAAAGTTTAACCGAAGCATATTTCTTTTTCTTCATCTATGATTTTTACAGCTGGTGAGTTTTAATTGGCAAAAAGTCATTCAATTGGGGTATAGTTGTTTTGGTGATAGCTTTGGAATTGGAGGTGTTCTGTGATGAAAGAAGGAAATGTTGTTCGAATTTGACGTTGCTCGACCAAATCGGAGAGACTCAGCTATATTAGTTTGATATTTTTGGGTTTATTTTATGTTGTAAATTAATTTTGAATTTCTTTGGGTTCAAATCAAAAGAGTTTAATTAATGGGACAAAAGGACGTGCAGAGCAGATAATGAGACAAAGGAATGCTTTTGAGATGATAAAAATGGAGTACACCTATTTTCTTTTCTGTTCTGTTACAAAAATGCACTTCTGATTCCATTTTCTTAGATTTTATAATTTTTCTTTTTCGCCGATCGTACTACCTTTGTTTGTGTAATATTTAAAATATTAAAATTTGAGACAAATTAATCAAATAAAATCAAAATAATTCTTAAGTTTAAACACATGTGTAAAGATCAATACCATCCAAATCCAATCTGTTTTAATTGAGAGAAACTGAAGAAACATTGAAGAGGTTAAAAGTATGTAATTTTCATTTCTAAGACTATCTTTACTAAACCAATTACAGCTGCAGTATTTATTCAATCCTCTACCCCCTCAAGGGCTGAAGCTATCCTTTTTATAAACCCATCATGATTGCAACCGCCGCCGCCTCCGCGCCATCGTATGTCGCCGCTAGCCAAGCCCTAATTCATTCACAAGCAATAACACATACACCTCATTGAAGGGTAACGACAGTATTCCATGTTTTTTCCTTTTTTGCTAGTCTACCATACAGATTTTCATTTTCAATGAGAAACAATGAAAAATATCCCGAGTCTGGAACTTCCAAGTTCCATTGTATAAAAGGCGCGCCTGTGGTCTCAAGCTAGAAGAAAATTAGTAATACATGTGACCGACCTGTACAAAATCTTCCCTACACATCAGCTGTTATGAATCAATGAGTAGTACATACCCAGCAAGCCACCACCCGCGATGAGAAGATGTCTTGCCATTTCACGCCCAACAAATGCTTGCTTTGATACTGTGCAACCCACCGGGTCTGATCGAATGACAGAATGATCTAAATAAAACTTCAGAGCTGTAATGCTAAGTCCGGCTGCTGTGGGGAACCTATTGGCACACTAGAGCTAGGTGAACTCGGTGAAAAGAATCCAACGTTCAGGTCTGGTGGGAATGGGAGCAACTTTGGTTGATGGTAAGATGACATACCCTGCCAGGACGGCTTGGAACCAAGTCCCATGCTGGGTAATGCATGTCTGTCAGTACTAGAAACTAGAGCTGATGGATTTCCATAATGAGAAGCAAAGCCACTTGGGATTTCTGCCATGGATTTGCTTGAACTAATATCACTCACAGGCAACGAACTGATGGGAGTGCTGCTAGTTGGAACCATGCCAAACAGTTGGGGAGGCATAGCACCTTGTGCAAAACTGGAATTTCCTGTTGGCATCCTGAGTCTAGCCCCGTCCATTTGGGAGCTGTTATATCCAAACTCTCCTCTGTAACCATTTATATCAGGGTGAATCATGGGTTTCTGCTGAATCGGGGCAGGAGGAGTGATTTTTATCCCACCAACATTACCGTTCCTTGAGATAAATTCACTCTGCAGATTTAGTCCCCGTCCTGCTTCCCTGAAGTCATCACCACTCGAAGCAAAATCTCTGTTCGTTACAGTTGACGTAGTGCCAGTGGTCATTGCAGGTTGAAATCTGTCCAACTGGTTCTGAGATGGATAGCTATTTGGACCTCCCTGCTTATCAAAAAACCTCTGCCCTTCTACCAAATCATTTTCTCCTACCCATCCAGGACCATACTCAACCCCCGGCGGCAAGACACACTGAATTTTTTTTGATGCTATTTTCCAAGCAGCAGGTCCAAGACCTGCAGCAAATCGAGCCAGACTTCTAGCATAACCATGCTCAGAGTTTAGGCCAACCTGATATATACAAAAGAAAGAAAAGGTCAGACTCTCAACTCAGACACCGATAACAGAAGAAACAAATGCTGTTCACTTAGTTTAACCATCTAGATTTTACACACTAAAACTAAATAAGCACCTATGACACTTCTCTCACAATTATAAAATGGCCTTTTTGATAGAAGTGTTCTTTTGTTATAGGGCAGAACAATTTTGCAAATTCTATTCCTTATTTAATAAAACGAACACACAAATGTGTAAAACTTATTGGCTCAACAATGATATTATCATCACAAGCCAATACATTGACGCATCAGCTTCCCATCTGGGAGAATGAAGAGAAGGTTACTACAAGTTCTTTCTTACATACCACCATTAACTGCTTTAATTCTCCATCGAAGGTATTCAGCACAGAGGGTTCATGTGCAGAATCTACCGAATTCTTATAGGTGTCACGCCTGTTCTCATCTACCGGAAATGGTTTCTTCCCATATTTCAGCACAGCCCTCACAACAGAAGCTGCAAATCTCAATATTCGTGCAACAGTAACAGGCAATTAGAAGAGGCTTGCTGTAGTACTAAAGCTGGATAAAGCAAGAACCAGTGTCAAGTCAATCAGTCCAAACCTGGAAATTCATTTTCCCATTCTGACAACCATGCAGCCAAAGTTTCACTGCTTTGAGAGCCATAGGAAGTCCTGAGATCAGCTGGCTGGTACTTGTATGGAGTAGTTTTTCTGAGATTGTAACCATTGGAGTTGTTATTATCTCCTCCACAGGCAAGAGTTGCATCAGAGGAGAATTCAGAACCAACACGATCAAAAGGCGATCTCTCAACTGATTTTTTCATTTTGCCTGGTGGCCTGCCTCTTCTTGCAACTTTGGGTTGTGATTGTGATTGTGATTGTGATTGTGATTGTGGTTGTGGTTGTGGTTGTGGTTGTGGTTGTGGTTGTGGTTGTGGCTGTGGTTCACTGTCACTATCTTGCCTCAGATTATCAAAATCCTTCTTTGCAAGTTCTTGGATTGTTCGTGCCTAAGAACAAAATCTTGACTTTAAAAATACAGCAAGCAGAACAACATAGAATGTAAAACAAACTTAGAGCTGAACCAAACCTGACGGAAGTAGATGGTATCTGAAGAATTGTACTGCATAGCATTCGAACATATCAGGTAAACATCTTTCTGCATAGCAAATTTTTCAAGCGTTAACTTCCAGAGAGAAAACATGTAATCAAAACAAGACCATCAAATGAAAACAATTTTGAAAAAAACAGAGAGCTGTAATTAATACACCTGGGGATATTATAGTGTAGGTGGGTCGTACATCCATCCAGCAAATACAAAGCATTTCTATGCAGGCTAGTTGGTGAACAAAAATAAATAAATTTTCCTTAAATGATATGATACATCAGCAACACATAATGCATGCAACATATCAACTGGTCATGAGCCATGTCAAGCCACCAGCCTATGTCCCAGAACTAGTGATATGATTTATTCTCCTCCTATATGTCCACCATCATCTTCTTCTTCATTTTGGTCACAGATAGGACTGTAAACTAGGGGACTCAAACTCAAGACCTGGTCCTCCCTGCTTCTAAGTATCATTCGAAGTTAGGTTTCTTCAAAATCTATCACCTTTTACAATACCTAGAAACTATGAAATGTAAAGCTAAGAATTCACGTTTCTGATAAGAATTGTTCATCAACCAAATCACTCTTTATGCTTGGAAGAGGACATGGGAGACAAACGCAAGAGATTATACCATAATTAGTAGGATATGACAAAATGCAGGAGATGAAGGAAATCATATGATAATTGGCAGCCTATAAAATAGAAACAATTGAGATCAAGATGAACTTAGAAAGGGCAAACAGGAAACTGCTGTCATCATCTGAAAGGCAGCAACTGAGCAACCCAAGAAAACACTTATATGCAATTACAGTTTTTAGGCAGCAAAAATTAGAGAAGAACATGGGGTCATAAACATTATACGTAATAATAAAATGCTCCTATTAACCAAATTGCAAATATGCTCTATTTTAATTTTAAGCGTGTTTTAATGTAAACAGTGGTTTTAGTTTGAACTAAATGTTGTGGTCCAGCATCAAACTCCCACATGTGAGGAATCTCTATAAGTATTAGGATTATGAAAATCTAGGACCCTTCAAAGCTAACACAGCTTCCCACGTTTCCACCACCAATACACACTCAGTGCCACACCCTATTTACAAAAGATATCTCCAAGACCAGATCAGTAGAGAAACCAACCTCAAACAGTTCCAAGTTGGTATATGCTCCCGCATCTAGCTTCTTCCTGAGAGTCGCAAAATCCATGGGATTTTCAATAATTTCATGGTAATCAGGAAGCTGTGCCAAAAAAACCAAATAATTATCATATCAATCCATGTGCATTCAATAATCGGGAACAAATGCAACGATGCTCAAGAATAAAATGCACCTCTTCTGGATCCACTGGTTCAGAGAACACTCCATAAGTGTCTTTCCTGCATGCAGCAAGTTATACCAAAGCAATCAAAACCAATTGAAAGCAACCAAATTAACTCAATGCAAATTCAGATCAACAAAGAAGAAATTATAAAAGAGGAAAATCTTAGCTGCTAAAACAACACTCACTTTTGAAGCCTGTCAAGAATGAAGACCAGCAACTTTTTGTCTGGCAAAGGTGTCGTGGGACCAGACTCCACCGGTGAACCTGTACATAAATGACAGAGTTTGAATTAATTACCAACAAATAACAACACACTTTTTTGACAGTTCCCAGAAACCCAAAAACAAAAAATGCATTTTTTCACAGAATCTTGAAGCTTTGATTTATACCATGTATGGTGTCTGTCGCTTTCGAAACTTTTTCACCCTGCAGGCAAAATCACTCAACAATATAAATTACCCAGTTTATGATACCTTCAATGATGATTGATGAAATAAATGCTAATTACCAGAGTAACAGTGAAAGTGCAGTCTGTACAACAATGCCCACAGATAAATAAATAAAATATATAAACAACACTTCAAATAATTAAAGAAAAGACAAATCAAAGCTTTTTTCCAGACAAGAAAGTCAAATAAAGAAAAGAGGAAAAAATAAAATCTTAGTAAAACCCAGAAACCCACAATTCCCAAAAACAAATTAATTTTTGTACAACTTATTTACATCAGAAAATTAAAATTAAATTTTTTAATGAAGGGATGACTGAAACACACCAACTCACTAAGCCACTCTCTCTGATCCAGCACCAATGAGTTTCAAATAAAGCGCGAAATCCAAAAAAAGCATATTTAAATCTCCTTTTTTTCTATAAAAAAAAACCCATCTTGCGAAAAAAAATGCCAAAAAACATTAGAAACAATTTCTCTATAGAAAATAAAAATAAATCTCTGAAAATATAAAATTAACCCATCACCATTTCGTCAGATCCAAGACGGACGGCGTTGATCTTGGGCTTCTTGAGTCCCGTCTCGTTATTATCACCACCATCCGCATTAGAATCAGAGCCGTAGAGGCTAACGCCGGAGGAATTCGGGTAATCGTTAAGAAAATGATTTCCACTGTCCCTGGAATTCAATCCGTGAAGCAGCTTGAGCTTCTTCTCTTTGCGCTCGTCCTCGTCGTCGGCGCCTTCATCCCCATCGTCGTCTTCCTCATCAGGATTTGGGTTCCGGCGAGTGGATCGGCGATTGGAGGTGGGATTGGCATTGGGGGAGAGGAAGGGATTTTTAGGGTTTTGTTGAATGGAATTAGGGTTTTTTAACTGCTGCTGCTGCTCTTGCTGCTGTTGTTGTAATTTCAGAGAGCGTTTTTGAAGGTCGAGAAGAGAAGGGCGACCCTTTTTCTTCTTCTTCTTCGTCATTGCGGTGTCTATTATCTCACCGCCCATTCTGTTTTTTCCCTTCTCTTCTCTTTCTGTTGTGTTGTGTTTGTGTGAAACTCTCCTCTTTTTTCTCTCTCTAACTAAACAGCCGTTATTTTTATTTCTTTGTTTATTTTCTTTTGTACTTATTTCCTTTCCTTTTCGGATTTTGTTTTACTGGAAACTACACTTTAGTCCCCATAGTATCCCTTAGTAATAATTCAGTCCTTAATCTATTTTTCATTACTATTTTTTTTTTCCATTTTTCAATTTAGTCCAACCATCTATTTTTAGTGTTTCTTTTCCCTTTATTCTCGTTTGAAACTCAATTCGTAACTAACAACTTATAATCTAAAATAAAAAAAATAGATTTTTCTTTAAATAAATATTAGGGGACAAATGAAGGGATAAAAATAAAATTCCAAAACTCCTAATTTAAGAAAAAGAAATTATACCTTAAAAAAACCTAACAATAGTTTAAATAATAATTGTAACGTTTTATTTTAAATTGTAATTTATTAATTAGTGATAACTTGAGTTTCATGTGATTTTTAGCGAGTGGAAGACCCTAGAGATAAATGGATTAAAAAAACAAGGAAACATTAAGGGTTAGGGACTAAATTGGTAATTGAGGAGTATCTAAGGGAGTAAACAGTAGCTTCCCCGTTTTATGTCGATAAGGCGTTTTGGCGTGGTTTTGGGTTTGGCACGTGTGAGTCGTGTGATTGGAAATTGGGAATTCAATTCAAGTGCTTTCCTCCATTGTTGACTAAATAATTATAAAACTGAGATTCAATAATTTTTCAAATTGGACGATTGTGTTTGGTTTGGGTAATGCAAGAAGGAGTTTTCCTTTTCCTTCCTTTTTCATTAAATGACAAATAAAAATAATATATTTTTTTCACAATATTGTGTGTGCTTATTTAATACACGTCCTCAAGTTATTTTTACTGAAATTAAAAAAATAAATGATTAATATTTTCGATATATAAGTCTAGTAAATATAACCGATCGAAATGATGAAAATGACAATTATTTAAAAATAAAGAAAAGTGGATATAAGGATTAAGGAGTAATAATTATTCATAAATAAAAAATAATAGTAATATAACACCAATCAAATAAAGTTCTTAAAATCTTTATTTTCTTTTATCAAATTAAATCTTCAGCAGTCGAATAGGTAAGGGATTAATTCAACGTCACAAAAATTGAATTAGTAGCGACTAGCGAGTCTGCGTTCTAATAAATTATTTTACTTTTTTATCCCTAATACTATCTCATTTAAAGGTGTTATACAGATATTAATAAATTAAGATTAAATGAGAGATTAATGCAAAAAGATCCGTTATAACTAAAAATAACTAATTCTTTAGTGTGCGTGAAAGTATTTAAAAAGACGGAGGGAATAATCAATCGTATAGCAAATTAAAATATTTGTAATAGTATATGTAGCATAATTGTTGTTTTATAATTAACTTTCAACATTTATTTTTTATTTTGTAGCTTTCACCAATTATATGATTCCAACATTTTCACTCTTTTTTTTTGGATAAATTACATAAAAAACTTTTAATTTACAAATATAGTTTCAAAAATTATAATAAAAATCTTATAATATTCTAAATGTTGAGAATGTGTAACAAATATAGTAGAGTCCACCTCAATGAAAAAAATTAAGAAATTAATGAGATTTTTTATTTAAAATAATTAAAAATAGATAACTTTTTTATGAATATTATTTTTAACCACGAGTAGAGTTTAACTTCTCTAAAGACATGGCACGGTGGGACACACAAAGCCACATTCTCTGATTCTCATCAGTTTGGGCTTGGACCTTAAAGTTTAAAGCTCAGGACTTCTTTCCAATGGGCTATGCTGGTCTTTATAAAAGAATAAGATCAGTAGTGATGTCGTTGGTTGTGTGGCTCGAGGCAATAAAAATGAGATATTTGATACGAATATTTGTTCAGTAGTATGTGGGCTTGGACTCGTATAAAAATGGATATGGGCCTTATAAGTTATATCACTTGACCCAATAAAATATAGCATTTCCTGACCTGATAGATAGCAACCTTGGCCACCTCAGATCACCCAAATCAATATGGCCGTGACAGCGTCGGCGTGGACCCTGTTCAATTGACATGTCACACACATATGTTGTCATTAATTTAACCCCGAGCTAAATATTGATCTCCAAACCCTCATTTTTTGGTTTGCTTATCAAAAAAATATAAACCCTCGAGGTTGCATTCTATATCCAAGTATGTTTCCGCTTCTAGGCTGATGTGTTCTCTCTGTCAATGGTGATTCACAGACCAAATCATGTATCTGAACTGTTTTAACTAAATGAAGTATATTATTTAATATTTATCGATATCATGGCGAAAATAATGATCAACATGATATAAAGAGCAGATCCTCTTTCTACATTGGCATGGTGCCAAAGCAAGTTCTAAAATTCAAAGACTTCTGCATCAAACTGGTTAGTGTCATAAACTGTAAACTGTAATCAAGTCCTTGTAAATCTCATATGTTGGTGAGAAACTCGCTTCTTTAAGTTTTGAAAACTATCTTGCAGCCCTTAAGATATCATTCTAGGCAACAAAAAGCTTAATGACAATACGAAAAGCCAGAAGATCAAACAGGCAATTGGAAGTTGGAACCCTTCATTTGCCAAAGTAAAGCCAATGATTCCTTAGGTTTTTTCTCACAATATCGGCTGTGAATCAAAGTAGTGTACATGACCACACTTGGCTCATGTCCAGGCTCCTTAAACCAATTGAACAAACTCTCCACAATCTCAAAATTTTGAAGCTTAGCGCGAACTTTCATTGCAGCAGTACAATCCTAGAAGATTGTACAAGCTCATTCGATAATGCTTCCCAACTCTAATATCAGCTTCGCATATACACTGGAATCCAATAGCAACCGCAAGAACCTTCATAGCAAAATTGTCGTTTTGGGTTGCTTTTTGTAATGAATTCTTGTGTTGGAAATGGAAAGTGAATGGAGTAGCAGTAAGGATATCCTACACTTGATATACTTGTTGGGTAATGGCAAGGGGTGGCATGAGCTTGTAGATAAGAAGTTGCAAATCAGAATGATACAAATGTGGAGTTTCCCTCACACTAATATCGTTGAACAATTGGTTGGTGGGTGTGCACTTAGAAACTTAAAGGACATCTTAAAATTCACAATTCAAACGGCATTAACCTTAGCAAAATGAGTACCATTACAAGGTGTTCCTTTCCAAAGACAGATTAATCCAGTTTGTTCTGTGGCAGGGATTCCCTTGAAGAAGGTCTTCGGTGGAATGTTGGTAACGGGTGGGACATTAATATCTGGTCTGATAAATGGATCACATCTTCTCGTGATATAAAGCTGAACAGGTTCAGGCTAGACAACATGGATCTTTTCTGGGTAGTTGACCTTATCCACCAGCTGACCAGATCCTGGAACGTGCGGATGTTACAGAAATTCTTTGGAGATCAGATAGCTGACCAGATTAATACCATTTCTACTGGGACGGAGCTCTCAAGGGATAAAATTATTTGGCACAAGAACAAGAAAGAGATAAACAACGTCAAAGAGGATTATCATCAAATCAAAGCTAAGCAAAAGCAGACTGCGCCTTCCCCATCTTCTCTTTTGGGTGAGGATGTTTGGAATCAAATTTGGTCTATTAAAGGTCATCAACTTCTTTTGGAGAATCGCCTCGCGTGCTATTGCCTGAAATCTCAACCTTTGGAAGAGAAAAATGAGGGACTCTCCGATGTGCAGAATATGCAACCTGGAACCAGAATCTGTGGAGCACCTGTCATTTAATTGTCAGCATGCCAGGGAAACGTGGTATCTATTGCAGGTGGGCTACATTCCGGATAGCAGACGAATTGATAATTTTAGGAGTTGGTGGTCTCCAGAAAATTCAAGCAATTACCGAGTTGATTGTACGAGATTCTCCTCAAATTTATTCCTCGAACCGCGAATAGAGTCGCGGATTGAATCTCTAAATCTATAAAAGCCTTTTATTCCCGCCCCCTCAATTTTGCAGTTTGGTGTTTGCAGATGCAGCTGAGGCGGGCGGTAGGAATTTGTAATTTGGTTCCTACTGATAAAAAATAATAATAAAAAAATAAAAAAATAAAAAAATCCAGCTATATACAATTGAATTTGATATTTGATATTTTCTATGAGCATTGCTGCTTTTATCTGGTAAGCTCTCCTGCTCTACCCTTTTTTTCTTCTTCTCCTCTAAAACCGAGATGGGTATTTGATTAATTGGTGTTATTTTATTTTTCCTCTTTTTTTATGTTCGTCAACTCATATTCATTCAGTAAAATTTTTTTAATTTAGACAAAAAATAAAAGACTTAGATGTAAATTTGGACCTAAATATTTTTCTTATCTTGTCAACAATTATAGAAGGGATTCAAATGAAAAAAAAAGATTTTAAGTTTAAGTTCATAACTAAAAAATTCAAATCATAAATTACCCGATAAATATAAACACACAATGTGTTATATTTTTTTCATTTGAAAATCTTTAAAAAAAATGAGTTTTTTCCTTTCCTAAAAAACTTAGCCAATTTTATACTTGACAAATGTCATATGGAATTTCATTTTGAATGACAAACGTTCATGGCATGATAAAAAAAAGAAGACCAAAAAACTAACAAGGGAACTAATATTATATAAGCAAATACTAATCTTTTTTAAAAATTTATATTATTTTTAAACTTAATTGAAATTTAAAAGTATGAGCTCAAACACGAGACGTGATTTTCGCATTGTAATTTAATTATGGGTTATTTAAGAATTGAGTTGTTTTTCTCAGAGTATTTTCTAGCTGTTTTGAGTATCATTTTTGCTGTTTTGGGACATTAATCTCTTTTGAACATTAGTTTTTTTTTATTAATTTTGTCTTTTAATATGTTTGGTTAGTTTTATTTCCCTTTTCTCTTTATTTATATACTTTTCAGTATTTTATCTTTTCTCTAAGTCCTTATTAACTACTCGTTCCCAACCAAAAACATTCCTTAAAAAGAAATCCGACGTATAATGATGTGTGAAATTTTTAGTTGACTATTTTATCCTTAAAAAGAAGGATATTTTAATCTTACATATATACGAAAAGAATTGATTGTTAGGAAATCAATGGAGATTACAGATGATTACCTTTCATAATAGCTAGCTGAGATTATTCAGATTGAAGCGGGGTAACAGAGCAGCTTTAACAGCATCATCCTCCCATTCAACCGCATCCCACCATTCCTCTTCAGCTTGCAATCTAATTTGACTACATCTCAACACACTACTCTTAGGATCTAATGGAAGTTTCTTCAATTGCGGACAATTCTGCACGGTAAGGTCATACAGGAAGCGCAATGACAGAGTATTGCTTGGGTAAATGCTCTTCAGTGCTGGAAGATCCTCTAATTCCAGAATAGCAAGATTGGAGAATAGCTCTTCACCATTTCCTGCCAGCACTTCACCCATTTTCTCTCTACTGATTATTTCTCTTAGTCTCTCACAATCACAAGCATACAACTTTCTCAAATTTGGCATTGAAACAACACATGTCATATCCTCCAAGTATTCGCAGCCTCCCACACCCACTACCGTGATGCTATTGAAACTTATCATTTGTGTTAAAACAGATGAGGTACTACTTTTAAGAATGACATCAGTGGATTCATGGCTATTCTTCAATTCCTTAAAATTACACTCAGAAATCGTAAGTGTATCCAAATGCTTTGATTGCGCTAACAAAGAAATATCGATAGACTCTGAAGTTGTGAAATTGATGAGGGATAAAATTCGAGTTTTTTGCAACAATCTGCGGTTGTTGAACAGTTTCATAAGACCTGAGAAAGATTGTAGTGAGATCTCCAACACCTTCAAATTCTCTAAAACCTGCAATTCCTCCAAAAGAATCTCATCATCCCCTCCTACCTTGCTTATTTCACCTTCTTCTTCTTCTTCATCTTCTTCATAATAATAATAATAATCACACCCCAACATTCCTAAATATTGCAAAGATGACAAGTGGCAGAATATTTGATTTTTTCTACAGAGTCTTAGATTCACAAGACCAGCAAGACCCAAATACCGTAACTCTTTTAGTTTTATCAACGCAACAGGTAACTCTGTTATCTTCGTACTCGTTATGTTGAGAAATTTTAATGAAACCAATCCTGATATGCTCTCTGGCAGCTCCTCCACATTAGTGTCTGATAGGTCTAGGACAGTCAGCATGCCCATGGATTCAAAAAACTCATTGCATATCTCATTCAACTGTTCATTACGACACAAATACAAAGTCAAAAGATTAGGGCATACCGGTACCTCCGTTAGCTCTTGAATGTCATTGAGCATCAGCGACACCCTTTTCTTCTGTTCCCACATCCTAACACTTGGTGCTTCTTCTAGCTCCATTCCAACCATTGACAATGTATCTTCTTCTCCTATCCATAATGCCATGCTTCGGACCACATCATGCATCTTTACCCAATCCTTCCCATCTTCTAGTAGACATGAATTAGCAAGAACACTCAAAATATGGCGCGCCTCATAATGAGAATAAAGGTCATCCTCATCGCAATCAGTCCAAAAATCTTCGAACATCAAACGCTCTATTATAGCTCTTTTCTGAATTTCACGGGCCTCAGGAAAAAGAGCACAATACAAGAAACATGATTTATACCTCTCATTTGGTAAACTATCATAACTGTACCTCAAAATTGAGAACAACTCACTCATGCGGTTTCCATCGGCCTCCAGATGAGCTTTTGAATGAAGGGATGGTCTTTCAAAACTCTTGACAGTATGCTCCCATACTTTGGGTTCTCTCTCGCAAGACATGGCTGTACCAATTATAGATAGTGCTAGCGGCAAACCCCCACACTTTTTTACTACTCTCCTTGCAAGTTGCGGAATTTGTGGATGACTGTGAATGGTATCCTCTCCCGCTCTCATCACAAACATTTGCCAAGCATCTTCATCTCCCAAAGTCTTGACGCTAGTGCTCATGTCAGGCTGCGGCTTCATTTTTTTGCATTCCTGCTCGGGCCGTGTTGTAAATACTACCTTGGATTCATTCAGACTATCAGATGGAGGGATCCCAATCGTGGAAAGGTTAATAGCCTTCCTTATGTCATCTAGCAGCAAGATAATCTTCTGATGCTGCAATGCCTTCAAGATATATGCTGCTTTCTCCTCCATACTTCTGTCCTTCAATTGGGCGGGAAGCCCAATCTTTTCTCCTATTGCCTGTTGAATGGCCTCAAGGTTGACATCTTTGGGCACATCAATCCAAACCACCAGAAAACGTTCAGAGTCATCGCCAACAAAATGGTTGTTGATTTTCTTCAAGAGAGTAGTTTTGCCAACACCCCCTTGCCCGTAAATACCAACAATTCCTACATTTTCTTTCTCCAGGTACTTCAAAACCTCAGCAAGTTTCTCCTCCAAGCCCACTGTCGGACCACAAAGCTTCTCAGCTCCTCCGTCCAGTTCTACTGGAACCTTCACAACCAGATTTTCGTCTGTGAACCCTTCTCCAATGATATTAAGACTGTTTAGCTCTTTCACACATTTGTCAACTTGTCCGCCAAATACAGAGCTCGAGAAATAGTGCGTAGAGCAAATTCCTGCAAGGCACAGTCTGTCAAGTTGGCGGTCACCTTCTGTTTTCAACTTATCACCTCTGGCGATTTCCCTGTCCACCCTCATAATCCACAAGTTAACTCTTTCACCCATCTGCATCTGATACCCTTCTTTGACTTTGATTCTTCGGATCAGCTCTTTCCTCAGCGTCTGCAGGTCTTGGAGATTTGTTTCCAAAGCTTGAAGATTGTGTGGAAGTCTGTACACATACTCTGCGTGCTTAACAGCAAACTCATAACCGAAATCCACAACGCCATCGCATACTCGCTTGATCAGAGGATCCAAGCTGATGACATTACCCATCTCGATCTAGCAGGTGGTCTGCAGGAAAAAGTTTTAATAGCAGGAAGGTTTTTTCTTCTTGTTTTTTTTCTGTTTTTCACTGTACGTGGGTTAGATCTGGGGAGGATCTGATGAAGAAAAAAGGTTTGTCGTTCCTCCTCTTGATGAAAAAAGTTTGGTCTTGGGAAAGAGAGTGTAATTTCCAGAGGAGATTTGCAATATGATAATAAATACAACTTGTTGCAATAGCCAATAGCATCCGTCTCCCACAGGGGCCACCTGTCCTTGTTGTAGATATTGTAAATTTGTGATGTCTCTTCTCTGTGAGTTATTCATTTTTGGAGAATTGTTTATTTTTTAAAATCTAATAATAATCGAATGGAAATAAAAATATGGAATTACAAATTATGATGATAAACTTGTCATAATCTTTTTCTCATTTCTATACCACAAGTTCTTTTCGAGTAAACCACTCCAGCCAAGTCAACCGGAAATCGAGGAAAGATCCATGTGAACACATACACATTATGTCTTATAAAATATAACAAAGTTGCATTCGTGAAAGCTTTTGTCGGAAAAAAACTTTATTAAATTGAGGCACGTCTTTGCTGTAGCTAGGGGTTTGCAAAAAATCTGAAAGTCGAAAATCCTAATCAAACGAGTTGAGAACCAATTTGAAAAACATTGACTACCCAAATTAAAAAAGAGCAAGGAACTTGATTCGAACCTAACCGATTTTTTTAGTATTAGGTACCTAACTCGAAAGCAATTGAACACTCAAATAACCCAAATTGAACCAATCCGAATATAAATCGATTTAAACCGATCTGAAAAATCCAAAAAAAATTCAATGAAAAACTAAAACTAACTCAATTTTACTCTTTAGAGGAAAAATATAAATTGTCAACACCGCTCCGTGCGTGGCCACTGTTCTACTGAAGACGAGATGCCTCTTCAATCATGCGTTGGCTTTGCCAAAGCTGCTAAAAGGAAACTGGCCAGGGAAGGTCCTTCCGGAAAGAAACGGAGGCCTCATGGTTCCGGAGAAGATCATCTTCCCAAGGATGCAGAAATAATCAATCTCCACCCTTCTTCTCCGCGTGTGATAGAACCAGAAGTTACTCTCTCTGCCAACACTTCTTTAGAACCTCCTCCGGATACTTCTGTCGCCCTTCTGAACAATACTCCCCTAGACGAGATTTGTGAAGATCTTCCTCCTTCTTTTTCAACCCCAGCCGTTGCCACCGTTAGCGCCCCAGAGAATGCCACAACGATCATGTCAACATCCTCCACCAACCTTTCCGAACCAAATGCCCAAGATCCTTTCGAACTAGAGCCTCTTCTCACCAAACGGCGTTCGAAGAGATCAGCGCCTTCTGCCAATAACTTGGGTGACCGTGTTCTTGGGCTTCTTCCTAGTACCACTGCTCCTCTATTCTCCATAGACGATTTCAGGTTACCTCCCGCTCCCGATCTCCACGTCACCGTCTATGACCCTAAGTCCCCTGACGTTCCTTTGGGCAAGATAGATTTACGGAATTTTGCCCAGAACAGCTGCCTTGCTCTTGGGGTGCCAGATCCCAGCTACCGGGACATTCAAATGGGCCGATTAATGTCTGAAATGATGACTTGCGAAATTGACAGAGCCAACTACCAAAAAGCTCCTTTCAGTGCTCAATTGGACTATTTCCGTAGCACTGCTTATACCATGATGGCTACTGCCCAATACTTGCACGAGACGGTCGCCACCCGAAACAACAATCAAGTGGCCTATCTTTACCAAATGCACGCAGACGTGACTTCCCTGAGGGAAAAACTCTCGAAAGCCACAGATCTTCAGCAAAAAGCAAACCAAACCATCAGCCAACTCATGACAGAACTAGAAGAATCGAAGAAAAGAGAAGAGACCTTGGCCACTTCTGTCCAAGAGCTGACTGATGACATCACCCTGAAGAATGAAGCGGTATCTACCTTGCAGGAACAACTCACCCTCCAAAAAGAGTCAATGGAGCGGGAACTGGATCTACGCCGGCAAGAGCTGTTTTCCACTCAACAGGCTTTAATGGAAAAACAAACGCTTCTGGATGTTGTCCCTACCCGTATAGAGAATTGGAGGAATGCCACTGCTCGCGCTGCCATTACCGGTTGCGTGGATTATTATGGCCCTAAAAACTTTGATGCTATCAGGGCTGGGGAATTTACCGACGCCAGGTGCCAGACACTCACAGAAGAAATCGTCAATGCTCCTCCCGACGACGAAGACGGTTTAGGAGACTCTGATGATGCAGAAGACGACGTCGAGGTAGGCAACGATGATGAAGATTATGACGGCACGGAGGTTGGTCCTGCTGAAGGTGCCGAAACAGCTGATGGTGCTGGTAACCCAAGTGCAAATGACTGTGCAATGAACGAAGACCAACAGCCTCCCCAGACTTCGTGATTTTATTTTACTTCCCTAGTTTTCACTAGGATTTTTTGTAGCTACTTATGCTACCGGATGTATCAAACTTTAATTTTATTATAATTTTGCGCCGTTACTCATCCTGCTTTCATTCCGTCACAATTATACTTTAATCTCTTCTAACAGAATCTCCCTTAAATTTCTTTTAAACCAAAATAGTTGTGCCTGTTTCTTTGCACAACCTGCTCATTATAGAGTAAAGATGAGTAACTTTCCCTCGCTGTTCAACTCAAAACTTCATTTACCTAATCGCTGACTTATTAAAGACTTTCTTCCATTGACTGGATGTCACTTGCCATTAAGGCCATTAACCTTGTCGATTTTAAAATGGAACATGTTACCGTCTTCTCAAAAGACCGGTAACACCCCCAAGTACCGTCACTACTAGACCTGTCAATCCGGGTCTGCGGGTCGGACCCGACCCGGGACCTGACAGACCCGGAAAAAATCGGGCTGGGACTGGTCCCGACCCGGAAAAATACGGGACCAAAAATTGGTTCCGGTCCCGGCCCGAAAAAATAGCTCGGGTCCGGGACTGGACCCGGCCCGCCCCGTTTACTGTACACTTTTTTTAAAAAAAATATTATTCTTTTGTTTTCTTCTACTTTTCTTTCTTTCTTCTATCATAAACGTTCTATGTCTATTGCTTTTCTTCCTTTTTACAAGCAGCGCCATTCCTTGCTTTTCTTCCTTCTTCTATCAGCGACCATAACCCAACCAAATAAATATGTAAATACCAACCAGCGCCATTCATCAGACCCGATCTACATCACCATCTCCTCCCCTCCTCCTCCGATCCGAACCATCATAAAAATTAACACAACAACAGCAGCAAAGCCAGCAAACCAAGAAAAGGAGAAGAAAACCACGACGAGCAATTTCTAATTAAGAGAAGAAATTAACTGATGCTTGAATATTGAAAACTAAAAAAAAAAGGAATTACCCTTCTTGCTTTGTTGTGCTTGCCAAAGTCGATTTGAGGGAGGGTATGGAAGCGTCGATGGCAGCGACGGTGGGAGTTGCGGCGGCGATTGGTGTGGCGCCGCTGGAGAGTGGAGACAGTGGAGAGGGAGGGTGAGGATGGCTGGGCCGCTGGAGGAAGAAGAGAAAGAGTTGGTGTGGGCTGCTGGGTTAGAAAATAGGATTAGAAAAATTAGGGTTTTTTTTTTAGGGTGGGCTATGGTCGGGTCTCGGGATAGACCCGTAGACCCGACGGGTCTGACCCGGCCGGTCCCGAAAATTTTCGGGACCAATTTTTGGAACCGACCCGGCCCGAATTCCCGGGTCTCGGGACGGGTCGCGGGTCTACGGGACTTTTTGACAGGTCTAGTCACTACCATGCACTCATCTTAACAAAGATGAAGATGGATCTACATGAGGCTTTTTATATTTTAAAATGGACCATGTTACCGTCTTCTCAAAAGACCGTTGACACCCCCAAGTACCGTCACTACCATGCACTCATTTTAACAAAGATGAAGATGGATCCTCATGAGGCTTTTTATATTTTAAAATGGACCATGTTACCGTCTTCTCAAAAGACCGGTAACACCCCCAAGTACCGTCACTACCATGCACTCATCTTAACAAAGATGAAGATGGATCCTCATGAGGTTTTTTTATATTTTAAAATGGACCATGTTACCGTCTTCTCAAAAGACCGGTAACACCCCTGATAAGAATTTGTCTTCGGCCGAAGGGTAGGAAGGGAAAAGGCTTCTCCAGTCCAGAAACCGCGGTGGTCCGTTGTACCTGCAAGGCGCCGGAGGGGGTCTCTGGCGGAAAAACTCCGATGCTTAAGTCAGTATCTGTAGTGAAATTGGCAGAGCTTGGGCCAGTAATTCGTGCTTACCTTCCTCCTTTGTGGGGGAGGTATTTATAGATGAAATAGAGCGTTTCTGAGTGATCAGGATCATAAGGGGCTAACGCTCCCGTCAGAGGGGGTTAGAGGTCCCCGTTGGTGGAGTGCGCTATCGGGGTAGGTGTTACCTAGGTAAGGCAACGCCTACGCCCCCAAACGAGAAGCTCGTCTTGGACTGGGATGGGGTAGCGTCGTCTGCCATAACAGTGTTATGTGTGAGACCCCCTCGTTGATGTCGACCATCCCAGCGTTAGTCACATGGAGGGAGGCGACGACCTTGATGCTGACGTAGCGATAGGAACGGTAGTTTTATCTTGCTTAGGGTGTAAGACGAAAATGCCCTTGTCGTTAGGTGGATTGTTATCATAAGCCCAACTGAAAATGAGCCCGCGTGTTTACCAAGGGCTATCGCCTCTTCTTCATGCGTTAGTATCCTTTGTGTCGGAGCGGTTCTTCGTCAGGAAATGGGCTGATCCTGACTATACTTGTTCAGGAGCTATAAATAGAAGCTTCTCTTTGTGCGAATTTCTCCACACCTTTTCGTGCTTTCTTTCCGCATTTCACCATGGATGAGCTGACCAGAAATTTCCTGATCTCTAAGATTTTGACCCTGAAGAATCTTACGGAGGGTGATATCGGCTTCTTGGAGAGGATGGTCCTCAAGACCTCAGAGGACGTTCTGGAACTGCAGGGGATAATGACCCCTATTTTGTCCAAGCAGCTGGGGATTTCTTTGGAGGAATTTAGCCCTCTGGAGAGTTTGGCGAAGCTGGCCACCACCACTTCTCATCTTGATGTGGTTGCTTCGATGCTGCAACAGAGGAAGGACCTATTGGCCTGCTGCTTAAAGGGCATGAGGGCTTGTTCTGCCGAGTTGACCTCTGTTGCTGACGCTTTGAGGGAGGTTCCCGTTGTGCCCGGGGATGATGATGCCGGATCTAATGCTTGACCGCTGCCTTTGTCTCCTTCTGTTATTTTCTTTTATGCTTTTTGTATATATCTAGACTCTTCAGCCGCTTAGGCCATAAATCAATGGTTGTTTCCGCTTATTATTGAATCTCTTTTTCTCGCTTGATTCCTTGATGCTTTTAGTTGGGGTATCCGTTATGAGCCCAACTGAAAATGAGTTCTCCTCGGGACATAGCCATTGCCGTGGTTGCGTTCCGAGAATTTGTAATGAATGTTCTGCCTCAACTATTTCTAGGGCCGGTTTTTCAGGTACAGGTGACTGGGCGGTTGTTTGGTGCCTTTTGATTGGCGCATTTATCGAGCGGGAATGCCTGTGCCGGATCGGTTTCTGCAATTACGGTTACTTTTCCCAAGCGCCTTAATTGTTTTTCAGGGATTCGCGCGAGGATCGGAGCGCTATTTAAGGGAGTCATTTCCCCTTTGCCCTGTTCATCTTCATCCTTTTCTCTCTCTTACTTTTTGCAGGTCGAATGGCAGATTTTTATTTCTTGAGTTCCATGGATCGCGATTCCTTGCTGACTCCTCCGACCTCGCCGGACTCAGACCATCCCCCTCCGTCGCCACCGTGGAGGCCTCCGTCCCGCCGAAAAGGTCGCAAGAAGCAAGGGAAACGAACTTCTAAGGCGTCCCCCATAACTTTGGCTTCTTCTGGCTCTACCACCCAAGAGGGCGGCAAACGTTTTTCTTCCTCCGATTGTTCGCTGGAGAAGGCTTTCTCTACTGGTGCTGGTGCGGGGTTGGCAGAATCGGGCACCGAAGGAAAGTCAGGTTCGTCAGGGCCCTGCTCTGGAAGGGAGGCAGACGAACCTGTCCCGAATGCTGACGGGAAGATGCCGTTCCTAGATGATGATGGGGTTTACCACCATGGCATTTACTGGCCTGATGAGGATTAGCACCTTTACGCTAGGCCTATTGTACATGCTCTTGGGCATTTATGAATAAAATGATGCTTTCCTTCTTTTTCCTTGTCGTTATTTTCTCGTCAGCATTTGATCTTGTAGATGGCTAACGCCAGAGGTTGGCCTTGCCAAGGCAACCATTTGCAGTTATTTTGACCGAGTCAACTTTGTGGTCTTTTTTGAGGAATAACTTCTCTTTTTCGTATTTTTTAATGCTTTCCACGTGGCCAACTTCTTTTTACACGCGTCCTTGCATGACTGACGGCTTAATTAATGCGGTGGCATTTTAATCCTTTAAAAAGGACCATTTTCTCTCTCCAAAACTTTTGCCCTCGCTTCGAATTTTTCCCTTCGTCTTCCTTCTCTTTCTTCTCCGAATGACTTTTCGGCCGTCCGCCGTCATCCGCTGATTCTCCTGTAGATATTTCCTTCTAAGGTACCACTTTAATCCTTCTCAGATTTCCTTTTTGCTGGTTTATTATGGTTAGAAATAGACCTCGCCCGGTCATCTGGAAACCCATGGATCCAGAGGTCGCTCAATCGCCCAGTATTTTTACATGCGATGTGATTCTGAAGGCCGAACTGGAGGAACACGGTATCACCTTTCCTCCCGGGTATGAACCCTCTATTCCTGAAAGCTACATGCGGCTTCATAATCCGGCTTGGGGTTCTTGTAGGCTGCTTTATTTTAAGATGTTCCTTTACGGTTTCCGTTTTCCTGTTCATGAATCAGTACTAACGCTGCTGCGGGAGTACAATCTTAATCCTGCCCAGATAACTCCTTCTTCTTGGTGTGCGATTTATGCTTTTCTTCGCGCTTGCGAGTTGAAGAACATTTTCACCCCATCTCTCAATTTATTTCGCAAATTCTTTAGTATGAGTTGTCATAATTGTTTAATCGAAATCACTCCTCGATGGGATGACGCGTTCTTGTAGTCGTTCTGGCAGCGGTTTCGCGGCTTTGAGAAGGGTGTGGCTGATTGGAAGAATAGTTTCTTCGCTCTTGAGCTACCGTCCCATTTGTGGCGTATTAATTTCAATCAGGAGCTCATAGGCCCGATTTGGAAGAATCCTGCGATATTAACCAGAGCTGAGCTGGAGCAAGCTAACGCTTTGTTAGACGAGGACACCTGCTATCGCATCCGCGACTTCGCTTTGTTCAAGCCTCTGGAGGAGTGTGTTATGGGTGAGTCTTCCTCTTTTCATACTTTTCTTTTTCCTCCATCGCTTCTGTTTGTTTCCTTTATAGAGGATGCTGACGCCCGGTTCCTAGGTGATACCGGCGTTCCTTTGAATGTTGTACCGCTCCAAACTTTGCCAGCTTCCCCTCTGATATGATTCAACGTCGGTCTTGTAAGATTCGGAGTCGTGCCCGATCGGAACGGTGGCGGTCGATCTCGAGTGTACCTGCAAAGCGCCGGAGGGGGGCTCCGACGTAAACACTCCGATGCTTAAGTCAGTTCGGGTTTTAAAGTAACAAAGGTTCTCCTGAGTGATCTCGATCTTACCTTCTGATTGGAAAAGTAGGGGTATTTATAGGCCTATTCGGCGATACCTGGCGATAACAATCCAGGCGATGTCTGATGGTGACGTCACAAGCGATACCGATGGATGACGTCATGAGCGATATCTGACGGGGCTGCCGGGAACGATAACCTCGTGGGTCCCTAGGATGGGATGGTGCCTTGCGTATAGAGTATCGTGAGTCCCCCCCTCCCCCCCCCCCCCCCCCCCCCCCCCCCCCCCCCGCTGATGTCGACCATCCTAGGAATCCTTCGCTGATTCTCGGGCGATATGAAGATATCTTGCGGGTCTTATGGGAAATCGTCCCGGCGGGAGCCGCAAGTGTGGTAGCACCGTTAGGACTATCTTGATTGTTATCATAAGCCCAACTGAAAACGAGCCCGAGTGTTTACCAAGGGCTGTCCATGTCTGAAATCTTAGATGAAAACTTATTCTTTCGTGGGGCGGTATGTCTGCAGGATCTCCGAGTTTCTCTGACTGCTCGACGTTAACCGTGTTAAGTGATGAGCTGGAACTTAGTTCTGAAGCTTTCCAGCAAACAAGTGGATTTCGTCCTTCATTCTTATCTAGAGACCTGTTTTCCTGAGGCGTTAAGAAGTCCACGAGAGACGCTGTTATTACACTCGTGATCATGAGGGCATTGCTTTCGCCCAGCGATGTTAGTCTGTTTGGCCTCTTGGCAGGGCTTAAGGAGTCTCAACTTTATTAATGTCATAGAAGGGCTGCTGATGGGTCACTTGTGATACCGCCAAGGACTGCAACCAGGTCATGTCGTGGATTTGCATTCGTTCCGGGTCCATCATCCTTTCAAGTGTACTGCAAACACACGGAGGAGATAGGAATTTATAGAGAAGTTAGTAAACTTTGTACTTACAGGGGTTTGAGGTCACGTGGGCCCTGTCTTTCTTTCACGCTTAAGGAAACAACGATATCGCCGCGGCTTTACGCCCTCAGCCGCCTACGATTAGCGCGGCTTTATACCACCAGATGCCTGCGATGTCGACGAGGTTTTACGCATCTAGGGCCACCTGCAACATCAACGCGGCCTTACACTGTGCATACCGGTAACCATATGGCTTTTACGTCATGGCTACCAGTGATATCGTGCCTTTTGGCGTTTTTCCATACTTTATCTCGCATCCTTTCGAACATCCATGTCGCGGATAGCATACGAGCATCAACCTTTGCTTCTGCTTCAGGCTTATCAGTCCTTAAGGGTGACGGGACGGCTCACCTTTTGAGGACCTCTTTGTTCTTTCCAAGGCCTCTCTCTTGGGGCCTATAAATTGGGGAACTTTCTCCACCCACGTTCTCCTCATCTCTGGCAATTCACATCATGGATCATTTGATTAAGAATTTCCCCCTTTCCAAGGGCCATTCTCTCAAGAACCTCAATGATGGCGACGTCGGGTTCCTGGAGAACATGCTGGTCAAGACCTCTGAAGACATCCTAGAGCTGCAAGGAATGCTGACCCCTCTTCATTCCAGGCTGGGAGCCACGTCTCTGGAGGATTTTAGCCCTTTGGAGAGCGTGTCAAAGCTGGCTGCCTCCATCGCTCGGATTCAAGTGGTGATTGCCATGCTGCAGCAGCGCAAGGATATGCTGGGGTGCTGCTTGAAGGGGATGAGAGCCACCTCCCATGATCTGATTCTGGTCATGGATTCTCTGAGAGACCTTCCCGAAGTGCCTGAGGACGCTGGCTCTGACGCCTGATAGCGATGGCTCCCTTTGGGCCTTTTCTCTTTTTCTCCTATCATGTAAATGTACTTTCCGGCCCCTATGCCATAATAAATAAACTGATTTTAGTACGCCGTTTTGCAACTGTTCTTCTTCTTTAATGCGCCCTTTGTCTTTTTTTTTCTTGGAGATATTCTTAGCCCAACTGAAAACGGTTCAGCCACTGGGTGGTTTTCTGATTGGTTGTTCAATATTAAATCTACGCCGCTGTTGTCCTGGCAACTGATTGGGCGATTTTGCGGTTTTCCTCGATCAGGGGAAAATCTCAACAGGCGTGATTGTAAATCCATATCTGTACTTCAGGCTGTACACGTGTCTTCTCTCAAGAGTCGGGTTGGAAGATCGAAGATCCTTTTTCCCAATTTTCTGGCTATTTAAGGGATCTTCTTCCCCTCGTTATTCTTCGTCTCCTTGCTGTTTTTTCCTTTTATTAATATTCTGTGATCTCATGGCTGATTCTCACTTTTTAGATACGTTCGCCAGAGATTCTCCACCAACTCCTCCAACTTCTCCTGATTCAGATAATCCTCCTCCGTCGCCTCCCTGGAGGCCGCCTGTTCGCCGACGGTGCCGCAAGAGGCAAAGGAAAGATGCTGCGAAGGCATCTAAGTCGTTCTTCGATTCTCTGGCTTCTTTCTCTTCGAAGGGGAAAGAAACGTCTTTCCTTCCTAACCAGTCACCGCAAGGGGCTCCCTCTGCCTGTTCAGCTGTTAAAGCGGTGTCGCCATCTGTCAAGGAGGAGTCGGATCAATCATCCACTCGCGTGGGGGAGAGGGTTGAGGAACCTTTCCCTTTCGCTGGCGAGGATCGATCGCTTTTAGGTGAGGATGATGATGACGTGGTCTACTGCTACGACATCTCCTGGTCTGACGGCGAATAGTTGGGCATACCATGCCTCTTTGTAGATGTCGTATGGCTTTTCCAAATAATAAAATGACGCTTTTATTTCTTTTCGCTCTTCTGCCGCTCTTCTTCCTTTATGTTTCTAGGATTATCGCGGGAGTAGGCCTTTCGCTGGGTGCAACCGCCTATCGGTTTTCAGTCAGTAACTGTCTTCTCCCAAAAGACATTGATGACTGCCCACGCGTCCTTTTCCACTCTGCACGTGTTTTATTTTCACAGGCTGTTCCTTTTTTAGGTTTAACCTTTATAAGGAATTTGCTCTTCTCTTTTAGTATTTTTTGCTAATATTTCGAAATTCTTCGTATTTCCTTTCTTCTGTGCTTCTTTCTTCTCGAGGGATTTTACTGCAATTGCTCGCCGGTGCCGACGACCGATTCACTGGTTCTCTGCTCCAGGTATTTTGCTTCTCTATTGCCATAACTTTGCTTTCCATTCCATTATGTCTCGCGCTAGGCCCTCTGCAATTATTGAAAATCCTCTAGATCCCGAAGTCAGGAGAGCTCGTAGTGTTTTTTATTGTAATGAGGTTTTGAGGGCTGAGTTAGAGGAGAACGGTATCACTTTTCCCACGGGATATCGCCCCTTTGTCCCATTGAAAGATACTCGGCTCACTGATGCCATGTGGGGGACGTTCCGGTTGGTTTATTTCAAGATGTTTACCTACGGGTTTCGTCTCCCGCTTCATACTTCTCTGATGAAACTGCTAAACCATTACGATCTCAATCCCGTTCAAATAACTCCACCTTCATGGTGTGGGCTTTACGCCTTTCTTCGCTCGTGTGAGATGAAGCATATTTTCGCTCCATCGCTCGATCTGTTTCGCACGTTTTTCACTTTGAGGTGTCACAACTGCTTAGTGGATATTACCCCAAGATGGAATGGTGCTCTTGTTCGGTTCTTCTGGCGGAATTTTCAAGGTTTCGAAGAGAATGTGGACAACTGGAAAAATAACTTCTTCACCCTTCGCTTGCCCTCTCGGTATTGGCGCAGTGGTTTCAACCGAGAGATTACCAGTGCCGCTTGGCGAGAACCAGATGTGTTGTCTAGTATGGATGTATCCAATGTTTACGCCTTGTTAGAAATAGAAGGGCATTTCCGTATTCGGGAATTTGCTCGGTTCAGGCCTTTGTCAGAGTGTGTCGTTGGTGAGTCTTTTCTTTTATCGCCTTATCGCTTCGACTTTCTTGTCATATTAAAATATTTTATCGGCAGGTAACGCTGAAGGTCGATCCTCCGAGGAAAGTGACACTCCTCTAAACGTGGTGCCGCTTCAGACATTACCTCCTTCTCCTCCACCCGAAGGCTCTAGTCGTCCGTCTATTCCGCCGCAAGGAAGGAGAAATAAAATCGTCGCGACACGTAACACATCTGCCCGACCTTCCCGTTTCCTTGAGAATTGGCTGCCGTCTCGCGGTAAGGGAGTTCGCAAAGAGAAGTCTGACCCACCAGTTCCCTCCGTGGAGGAAATCAATGGGGTTCCTTCCGAGGAAGTTGACGCCTCGCACGTTACGGGTCCCTTGCCAGTGACGGAAGTTACCAAGGTGCCCTCTGCCATTCCTCCCAAGGTTAACGAGGCTTCGGCAGCGGTGGGCTCTCCCTCGGTGTCTGGTGGTCCTAGCTCCCCTATTCGCTCCTTTATTCCAGATGTGAACTTACCAACTCCGAATCCAATCGCTCCTCCCCCACGGAAGCCTCAGCCTTTGTTTCTTTCTTCGATTTCGGGCATTGGTGATTCTGCAAAAAATTGCTCTCCTCCTTATATCGCCAATCTTTCCCCTCAAGGTCTTCAAGGCCCCATCACTTATCAGCTGGACTTGTCTTCCCTTGGCACCGACGGTCTCCGTGCTTTAGGAGTATTGGACCCGTCATCGCGAGAGGAGCCAGTGGGCCCGATAGTGGGGCAAATGTTTACTTCTTCGAAGGACAAAGAAGAGTTATTGCGGCGTCCTCCCGACGTACGACACTCACGTCTTCTGACTGACATGCTGGCCTGCTTCCGCGAGTTAAACTACTTTTTCGAGGATCAGCGTGACAAGGTTCAGCCTTCTCTTGATTTAAAGGGAGAACTAGATGCTACTTTAGGGAAGGTAACGGAGCTGTCGCAGCTTCAGGAGCGGAGTTGGACGACTGTCGCGCTGAGCTTGCTCGAGAAAAATCAAAAGGGAAGGCTAAGATAGACCTTTTGGAGGCGGAATTGGTGGTGGCTGACAGAAAGAATATCTTCCTTCGCGAAGAGATAGCATCTCGTGATGCGGATTTGGCCAAAGTGCCTTCAAAGATAGCCTGGTGGAAGAACAAGACCATGGATATTTGTATCGCTGAATTTATGAGTCTCTATCGCTAGGGAATTGTTGACTCGTCAGTGCTGGCCGATTACGCTTCCAAGAGACTGAAGGATTTGGGCGAAGGTGAGAGAGATCTTCCTTCTTCTGGAGAAAAGTGGAGGAATGGTGATCGCGATGCTCGCGAGGGCCCATGATTAATCGAGGTTGCTCTATTTAGAAGATTTTCCGCTTATTTGCTTCTTTGTCTTGTAATAACGCCTCGTTGTGCGACAATACTTGTATTTCATTGCTATTTGATTTTCATTTCGCCTTTTCGCGTTAACCCAACGCTATTCTTTTAATCAACGCCATCTTGCGTTATCTCCTTTCTTACGATATCGCTCTTGTTTTTCCCAAGAGATGGTACCTGTTTTTCAGAGCATTTAATGCTTGCTATCCTTTCCTTAGAAAAGTCGTGATTGTGCAGGCACACGTGTCCATTTCTTCCAGTGCTACGGGCTAGCGTGCTCGAGTACTTTGCCTAAACCAAGGCGTTGTAGCGCTTTTCTAGGATTATACTCATTGCCTGAGTCTGTTCCTTATGCTGCTTCCACGCAACGACTGTGGCATTCGTCGTTTCGTTCGATCATTAGGGTTATAAAACCCAATATTTATTCTTTTTCCTTTTCTTTTATCATCCCACTTTCTCATATTTTCTTTTAGCCGTCTTATTTTCTCCCCACTATTCAAGGCTCTTTGAAGTGCTTTTCTCTGAAGGTATTTCCTTTCTCCTCCATCGTCTTCTTCATCTTTTAATTCTTTAATTCTGCCATGGCTAAGACTCGCCGTACTGAGTCGAAATCTGCCGATGAGAAAAGGATGGATATTACGGCTAGTGTTATCACATCTGAGGCCGCTCTCTGTGAGCATTTGGCCGCCCATAATGCTGATATTCCTGATGATTATAAAACCACTGTTGCCCCTGAGTCACTACGTTTGAACAACGTTTTGACGGGCAATCGTAGGGTCATGTATGCGCAAATGTTCCGTTATGGCTTTCGGCTTCCCATTGACTCTTTTGTCAAAGAATTGCTTGTTGTCGACGATCTGACTCCGGCCCAACTATCCCCAAATGCATATTGTTGTGTTTATGCTTTTCTGGAACTTTGCAAATACAAAGGGATTACTTCCCCTTCCCTTCTACTGCTTAAATCTCTTTTTAAGCTGATGAAATGCTGGGGGGTGATAACGATATCGCCCCGTTTTGACGATGACTCTCTGAAGTCTTTTACTTGGAAACTCCTCCATATCGAGTCTTCCGTTGATGCCTGGAAAAAGGAGTTTTTTGTGATAGATCTTCCTGGAGATCTTGGTTCCTGGTGGCGATCTGGGTTTAACCAAAACGTGGATGACAACGTCTGGAGCCGACCAGGGACCCTTCCGAAACGTGAGCAAGACTGGTTAAACACATTGCTCAAACTGGAAATCAGCGTTCACATTCGTCAAGTGGCTTGTAGAATGGACATTCAATCTTGTGTTAAACGTGAGTGTCGCGTTACTCCTTTCTTTGTTATCGCTGATACTAATGCTGATGTTATTTTGTGCTTTCGCAGCGACGGATCCCAACTATAAATCTGAGAGCGTAAGGAGACGCTTGAAAAGGGCTCAAGAGAGAGAAGAAAAAGAGAGAGCTACTTCCACGGAAGCAACTGATAACCCCACCGATCTTCCGGCTACTTCCGCTACTCTTGTTCAAGTTTCCTCTTCTTCGGCCGGTGTGGGGGATCTTGACATTCCTTTAGGCGTTCCCCTTGTGACCATCGTTGCTCCTCCTGCCCAGCCTTCTTCTTCTTCCAAGGCTTCTAAGGCCATTGCCAAAGGAAAAAAGAAGAGAAAAATGAGAAGTGTCGCCGCTCTTACACCTTCTCTGGACGCGGCAGGCTCTTCAGAAGCACCTCCTCCCAACGCTGATACGGTGAGGGTGCCTTTTAGCCACGATATACTACATTTCTATGTCTGTCGTTGTTTGATTTCTTTCTTTTCTTTATTTCATATCGCGTTTTGGCAGGATACTATTGCTGTCGCTACCTCCGCTCTTCCCTCAGGCGATATGGATTTGGGCTATGCGCTGACTGGCTCAAAGAAGAGACAGCGGCTGGGAAATGAGGGCGGAAATCCATCTTCCTCTACCACTGGGGTGGAGAACAGGCCTGCGGACGTGTTTGACTCTACGGCTGTTCCCCAGGGAGGGCATCTGTCGGGATTTTTGGAGAACCAGGGCACAGGCGATGCTTTTGGGGTTTCGCCCAATTCTTTCGGTGGTCCTGTTCACACATATTCCTCCAACATGGAATATCAGGAGGTTTTGCCAGATTTTTCAGGCTATCAGCCTCATGGCGCTTATTTTGCTCCAGGGGGTTCGTCCACACAAGCTCGCCCTCCTTTTCCTTTGGCCTTCGTTCCTTCAAGCATCCCCCTAACGGCCCGTTATGGCGAAGGAGGTACCACCTTTAACTTTGTGGCGGATCTTAGTCCGATAAGTGGGGCCGTTACTGTGACCCATCAAGCTGCACTGTACGATCTGCGTAACACTGGTCTGGCGGCACTGGGGGGTGACGACTCTGATGAGGTTATGGCTTTGCTGGCTTCCCAAGTACTGGCGTCTGCGATAGAACGGTAAGCCTTCCTTTCCAGGCCCGTGGTTGACAGGGTGAACTCACTACGCTCCAACCTTTTTACAAATATGATGCAGTTCCATTACTGGGCGGAGGAAGCGCAGCGTCAGGCTGCTTCTCTTTCCTCCTCATTGGAGGAATTAGCGCGAGAGCGGAATGAGAAGAAAAAGTTGCTGGATGAGCGTACAGAACTATTGCTGGCTCATCAGGAGCAGAGGAAAGAACAGTCTGCTGCCTTGGAAGCGGAGAGGGCCAAAGTTACTGCCTTGGAGAATGAGAAATCATCCTTGGCCAAGGAGAAGGCTGTCATAGAGGAAGAGTCAGCCGATAGGAGCCTGTGGCATGTCGAGCAGACTGCCGCTATTTTGGTCGCTTGCTTTGAGGAAGTCCACGGGGTCGACGCGTACAAACCCGATGAGGTCACTGCCGCTTTCAAACGAAGATCTGGCCACCTTAATGAGGAGGGCTTTCGCCAAGCTAAAGCGGCAGGCTGGAAACAGAGGCACCCCGAAGGTTGACGCGCTTCGAGGCTTTGCCACTCTTTCCTTAGTGATCAGGCGTCACTAAATTTTGTTATTATTTTGATCACCAAAGTTTGTAGCCCCCTTTAAACATTTCGATGTGTTCAAGCAACTTTTATTGCTGACTTTCCTTTATTTAGTTGCCTCTTTGCAAAACTCCTTTGGCGTTATCTTCGCCATGTTTTCCCAATGCGCTTACTTTCCCGAACAGATCCTTAGCGTTCCCACCAAAATTACAGAATTTGGTATTGGGTTAACTCTCTCGGTAAGCCTGGCGATGTCTCTGCTTACGAGATCCTCACTCCTTCCACTGCCCGAAAAGTATTCTGCGCATTCTTAATTGTAAATCATCAGTAACAAAAACACGTTACAAGGGATAGTAATTACCCATAGGACCCTTTCCGCTGCCATCATAGGGCGTTACCCTGGAACCCGAGGGGAATCTCTTTCGCTATCAGCTCTATACTTCACCAGGGGTTACACATCTGGATACTAGCCGGGATCTCGCGATTCTCCGCGTTTCCCTATTTTCACGATCGGCCCTTAAAGTGCCTCGTCTTAGTGAGCTGTCGGATCGGGACGGCTATCACAAGGCTAGGGAATTTTCACTTTTAGGCGTTGCCCTCGCGTCTAGAACCGTGTCCTTACTTAATGGCCTGGCTGCAGCAGCCCAGTCGTTAAGATATGATTCTTGTTTCTAGAACGAAGTTTCTATTTCTTTGAGGCGTGCCTTGTCTTGCTGAGCCGTCTCCACGAGAACGGTCAGTACAAGAAAAGGACTTTTCACTCCCAAAGATACCGGGTGGTGCCCTCACTTAATGAGCCATCTGATCAAGATCGGTCATCACAAGGATAGGACTTTTCACCTCCGGGGGCGTCCAGGATCTTTCAATCCGACGCTAATTCAAGGTATAGTGGGTAGTGCCCTCACTTAATGGGCCATCTGATCAAGACCGGCCATCACAAGGATAGGACTTTTCACTTCCCCAAGATACCCCCTTTTTTATCTGCACAAAGGCAACCACAAACACCCACGAAAGCTCTCTCCTCGAGCGTTAGTCATGGTTAGGGTTGGCATAAATCAAAGGTGCAGATAAAATTAAATTCTAGAGTAATATAATTTCAAGCGAGCGATATTCCAAGAGTTGGATAAGGGCGTACCATCGAGGGTCTCCAGATGATAGGCTCCTTTCCCGACAACGTGGGTGACGCGATACGGTCCATCCCAGTTTGGACTGAGTTTTCCCATGCGTTGCCCTGCCGCTCGCTTGTCTCTGAGCACCAGGTCACCGGCTTTCAGCAACCGCTCTTTGACGCGCCTGTTATGATAACAGGCCATCTTTCGTTTGTAATGCTGCGTTTTCAGAAGGATTTCTTCTCGGACTTCTGGTAACGCGTCCAGGTTAGCTCGTAACCTTTCCTCATTCAGTTCCTCCCGGAAGTGAGCCACTCGTAGGCTCATGGTTCTAATTTCCACCGGTGTAACGGCTTCGGTCCCGAAGGCCAACGCGAAGGGTGTTTCTTCGGTGCTAGTTTTAACGGTCATGCGGTACGCCCACATCACATATGGTAGCTCATCAGCCCATTTCTTTTTAGACCCTTCTAGGTTTTTCTTAATGCCGCTGAGGATGCTCCGATTGGTTACTTCCGCCTGTCCATTAGTTTGCGGATGAGCCACGGAGGAAAATCGTTGCTCGATTCCAAATTCTGAGCACTGGTCTTTGAAGAATTGGCTGGTGAACTGCGTTCCGTTATCGCTGACAAGGACGCGAGGTACGCCGAACCTCATGATAATTTGATATTTGAGGAAACACCTAGTTTTTTCTGCCGTGATTGTGGCGACGGCTTCAGCTTCCGCCCACTTAGTGAAATAGTCTACCGCCACTATCACAAACTTCAGTTGAGACCTTGCCTTTGGGAATGGGCCTAGGATATCGATCCCCCATTTAGCAAAAGGACAAGGGGCGATAATTTCAGATATTTCAGTGCCAGGCTTGTACATAGTTGTGGCAATCTCTTCGGATGGTGGGCTAGTAGAATCCGGATCGGAAAACTTGTGCCGCCAAGGTACCGCCTGACACGTGCATACCACATACCCCTTCATGGATTTCGCGCAAGGTGTGAAGACCCTCTTGCTCAGTTATACATTTGGCGGCAGGGTGAGAAAAACATCTTCGAATCAGATCCCCGTCATAGTACGTACAGCGAGCTGCCTGTCTCAGTACCTTCTTCTTTTCAGCGGTATCCTCAGGCAGTTCCTCGTGTTTCAAATATTTGATTACGGGAATTCGCTAGTCGCTCTCACGCTCCTCCACACATAAAGACGCTTGCTCTTCCATGAAGGATGGTACCGATAGCTCACAATAATATACGCCTTTGGGTATGGATGCTTCCGGATTCGCGACCATTTTGGCTAGATTGTCAGCTTCAGCGTTTTCCTCCCTGGGGATATGCTCGAAGCTGATTTGCATGCCCTCTTTCTTTATTTCCAACAATTCTCGCTTTACTTTGGCGAGATATTGAATCATGATGGGTTCCCGGGCCTGAGAGTGCCCCAAGACCTGGTCAATTATCAACTTGGAATGACCGCAGATTTTTAGACGCAGGTCTCCTGTTCTTCCGGTATCGTGCCTTCCTTTAGAGGAAAGTCCTTTCCCTATTCTGAGCCCAACTAGCAACGCCTCATACTCTGCCGCGTTATTAGATAACGACTGTAGGATTCGAATGGCGTACCGTATTTGCATATCGTGCGGCCCATTTATAAAGATTCCCGCTCCAACCAGCTCTTGGTTTTTAGCTCCATCCACATGGACGATCTAGAGGTCCGTGTAGGTTTCCAGGAACGGGAGATCCATATCGCCCCATTCTGCTTCAGGTACACCGTCCAAAGGATCTTTTGTAAAGGTACATTCCGCTATGAAATCAGCCAGGATTTGAGCCTTTACGGACGGTCGAGACTGATACCTCAATCCATATTGTTCTAGTTCAAGCGCCCAGATCAACATTCTTTCGGAAGATTTAGGCTTTCGAAATATTCTTTTCAGAGGCTGGTCTGTGAGTACGATAACGGAATAAGACTGAAAATATCGATCCATTTTGCGGGTGGCTTGTATAAGAGCGAAAGCTATCTTTTCGATTCGGGCGTATCGCAACTCCGCATCCTTTAGGACGTGGCTCACAAAATAGACCGGGCGATGAGAGTGGTTATCGTCGCGAACGAGGACGGCACTGACCACTTCATCTGCGGCGCCAAGATATAGATATAAGGTATCGCCTGCTTCGGGTCTCGTCAATAGTAGGTCAGACGATAGGTAATCCTTTAGCCCGATAAATGCCTCCTCACATTCCGGGATCCACCCGAACGAGGCTTTCTTACGTATGACTTTGAAAAAATGGAGACACTTTTCTCCTTGCTTGGAAATGAATCGCCCAAGGGCAATGACTCGCCCTGTTAGCCTTTGCACCTCTTTAATTGTTCTTGGCGATATCATGTCTTGTATGGCCTTAACCTTTGAGGGGTTAGGCAGGATGCCTTTTTGGCTGACCACGTAACCCAAGATTTTTCCTGTTTGAAATGCAAACATGCATTTTCGGGGATTTAACTTCATACGATACCTTTTCATTACGTCAAAGACTTCTTTTAAGTCTCGTAGGTGATCTTGAAAGCTTGCGCTCTTCACCAATATATCGTCAATGTACGCTTCCACATTCCTCCCTATTTGCTCTTCGAATATCTTGTTGGCCATACGTTGGAACGTAGCCCCGACGTTCTTCAGCCCAAACGGCATCGCCGTATAACAGTAGGTGACCTTTGGAGTGAGAAACGCAGTCTTTTCTTTATCTTCCCGGGCCATGGGGATCTGATGGTATCCAGAGTTGGCGTCCAGTGAGCTTAGATAAGCGTATCCAGCGGTCTGATCAACTAACTGATCTATGCGAGGAAGCGGGTAGCAATCCTTAGGGCAGGCATCATTTAAATCTGTGAAGTTGATGCACATGCGCCAATCCCCATTGGGCTTAGGAATAAGGACAGGGTTCGCTAGCCAGGTGGGATATTGAACTTCGCGGATAAACCCTGCGTCAAGAAGCTTTGCTACCTCCTTATCTACAGCTAACGCCTTTTCATTAGAGAACGCGCGTCGCTTTTGCTGTACCGGCCTGGCATCTGGGTCCACATTGAGCCGATGTTCGGCTATTTCCCGCGATATACCTGGCATGTCGGAGGGTTTCCACGCGAAATCTCCTTGGCATTTGTTCAGCAGCCGGGCCAGTTGAAGGTTTTCCGCTGGGCTGAGTTTTTCACTGATTAGGAAACTTGCTTCCTCTATACCGATTGCCGGAATGGGTACCATTTTGTCCAGAGGTTGAGCGCGCTTCTCGTCACTCTGCTCATAGGGGTCCGCTGCTATACATACGTACCTATCGCAACTTCTTTGAGTCATGAGCGAGTAGCATTCCGCCGCCAGCTTTTGATCGCCCTTTACGGATACTACCCCATCCCAGGAGGGGTATTTCATCTTTAAATGCTTCTGAGATATCACCGCTCCAAAGCGGTTGAGGAAAGGTCGTCCGAGCACGACATTGTAAGGCAAATTCAGATCCACGACAAGGAACAACAAGTTCTCTGATCGTTTGTAGGTATCTTCTCAGAAGTATATGGGCAAAGTAATCACCCCCGTGATAGGGATTGGAACCCCATCAACGCCGACTATAGGCCGTTTGCTAGGCGTTAGCTCATTATCAGGTCGTTTCATGAGATTGTATGCTTCCAGCGAGAAGAGGTTCACCGCGCTCCCGTTATCGATAAGAGTTCTTCTGATTCCATGAC
Organism: Viola odorata; assembly: GCA_963691705.1. Lineage (NCBI taxonomy): Eukaryota > Viridiplantae > Streptophyta > Magnoliopsida > Malpighiales > Violaceae > Viola > Viola odorata. The sequence goes on from OY829542.1 coordinate 21,263,020, forward strand.
TGGCGATGACGGGCGTAACCACCAATGCATCATTGTGCGGATAGACGACGCCTTTCTCATCCTCTTCGGAAAAGGATAATATCATTCGATCCAATATGCCTATCGCATCTCCTTTTTTTGTCATGCCATCACGTGTGTGCTTGTCTCCTTTCGCGGCTGTCAGATGCTCTGATTCGTCCATATAAGGGGTTCCTCCCGCGATAATGTTAATCATAGGGATATATTCGTCATCAACCGTAAGAGTTTCCCTGTCTTTACCTCTGGGAGCATCATCCTTTTGCGGAACGCGAGGAGGAGCTGGTGGTTCGTCTGTTGTCCTTTTCATGAGATTATTTCTGGCATCTTCTCTTATCTGGGTGGCAAATTCTCCTAAATATCCTTCTTCCACCAAACGTTCTATCGCCGATCTTAACTCCCTGCACGCTTCTGTGGAATGACCCCTGGCTTTGTGGAATTTACAATAAGCATTCTCCCTTCTCCCTAGAAGCACTCCTGGTTTCGTAGGCGCGGGGTAGCGGATAGGAAGATTTCGCTGTTCCGCTATCGCTAAAATCTCTGCCCTTGGTACATTAAGAGAAGGAAAATCTGGGTCGTACGTCCGATTCTTATAAGAATCCCCATGACGTCGAGTGGGGGAACCACCTATTTTTCCCTTCGAAAAATGACCCTTCTGTTTGTTGGAGGCCTTGGGGATATGGTCCTTCCGCCTGGCGTAATCGTCGATAAAATGGTCGTCAGGAAGGGGCTTCGTGGGAGCAGCTGCAATTTGAGATGTCCCCTGCGGCACATTATACGTCCTATCTCTGTTTTCTTCTTCTTCCATTTTCGCATAATTATGGGTTTTAAGTCTCAACGCATCTAAAGTCACTAGAGGGTCCACCATGAGCGCGTCTTTCAGCTTTCCATAGTGGCAGTTCCTTTTCAGAGCTTCTATAGCAAAATCAATAGTAACGCCCGGCGTTAAGGACATTTCCAAATCGAAGCGACTAAGAAATTCCTTTAAGGTTTCTTGAGGCCTTCGTTGTATGTCAAATAACGCGGCGGCAGATTTCCTGATTGGAATTGCCGTGCTAAATCTGCTCCGGAATTTAGATTCTAATTGTGAGAAATTATTAATGGATCCACTAGAGAGACCCTCAAACCAGAGACGCGCAACGCCCGATAATGTCATAACAAATATTTGGCATAACGCCGCATCACTGTGGGTCTGAAACTGAACAAAATCCTTCACTTTATTAATGTGCGAGACGGGATCCTTGGTGCCATCATAAATATCAGTGGGAAGCTTCACGCGCCGACTGACCCTGTGACGCCTTATACGACGGCTAAATGGTGGCCCGATGTATCATCAAGAATTTCACGCGCTTGACGCGGAGGAGACATTTCGGCCTAACGCCCCCTATTTCGTGGTTCTGGCGTAAGATGTCGTCTAGGAGATCGACTGCGGCTCCTAAGTGAACGACTTCGATACCTTCGACTTCTGGATCTTTCACTGTACTCGGGAGACAAACTTCTGTTGGCTCCTTCCCTCCGTCCGTCCCACCGGTTCCTAACCCCCTCAAGTTTCCTGTCCCCTGGCAGGAGGAGACCTTGCGGCATTTGTGGTACGTAAGCCTCTACTCTTCCTTGAGTAAACTGCTCAACACTAATCGGAGGATTTCCCGCGGATAAAGGCATCTGGAGGTTTTCTGGAAACAACGGTGATAAAGGTCGATCAGCAACAATAGATGGTGTGAACATGACGCGGGGAGGGAGACTAGATCCAGAAGCACCAGGCGTGACTCTTGTAGCCATTTCAGTCAAATATTCCAGCCGAGAATGAAGGGCCGCTATTTCCATTGCAAAGGGATGTTCACGGTTGAGCACAGATCCCCCCGAAAGAGGAGTGGAGAAATCAGATCCCGCTATCTGAGATGACAAGATGTCCGTCTGCGAGGAGGCCAGTCCCCCAGCGTTTCCGGCCGAGAGGTCCAGAGATCCCGAAATAATTGGTTGTGTCGTCATAGAGAGATCAGCAGTAGCAAAAGGAAATAACCGTCTGCGGATTGAGAAAGGGATATTAGAGGATGATGATCGGATCGGCTCCGATCCTGCGGTCATGACCGTTCCAATCTTCCGACTAGACGGAGCTTGGCTATTAAGGACACTCACTTAATATACCAAAACTCTCAATGAAAGCACCATTTGATATGATTCGACGTCGGTCTTGTAAGATTCGGAGTCGTGCCCGATCGGAACGGTGGCGGTCGATCTCGAGTGTACTTGCAAAGCGCCGGAGGGGGGCTTCGGTGTAGACACTCCGATGCTTAAGTCAGTTCGGGTTTTAAAGTAACAGAGGTTCTTCTGAGTGATCTCGATCTTACCTTCTGATTGGAAAAGTAGGGGTATTTATAGGCCTATTCGGCGATACCTGGCGATAACAATCCAGGCGATGTCTGATGGTGACGTCACAAGCGATACCGATGGATGACGTCATGAGCGATATCTGACGGGGCTGCCGGGAACGATAACCTCGTGGGTCCCTAGGATGGGATGGTGCCGTGCGTATAGAGTCGCGTGAGTCCCCCCCGCTGATGTCGACCATCCTAGGAATCCTTCGCTGATTCTCGGGCGATATGAAGATATCTTGCGGGTCTTATGGGAAATCGTCCCGGCGGGAGCCGCAAGTGTGGTAGCACCGTTAGGGCTGTCTTGATTGTTATCACCCTCCTACTGGTGGGTCCAACTAGGGAAGCGCTCAACCCCCTAGGAGGAGAACCAAGACGGTTGCCCGAGGCGGGCGAAGGCTCGGCGGTTCCGTCCGAGCTTCTCGTTTCGTGGAAAATTGGCTACCGAATCGTCACAAGGGGGCTGAATCTAGCCAGACTGCGACAAGATTGATCGACAGTGACGACGAGGATACAGATATTAAGCCTGACCTTTGTCATGCCTCTTCCATTGCTTCCTCCTTGCGTCGGAAAAGGCTTCGCGTGGATGTAAACGAACAGGCTGCCGGGACTTCTTCTGCTGACGCGACAACTGTCTCTACGCCTGTTGCTTCTCCTAGGGCAAGGACTTTCCAGCCAGAGAGAATTATTGAGGTGCCAGTCGCCACTTGTTTTACTGAGACGGGAGTTTCCTCGACAGCATGTCCTCCTCCTACAGCTGCCGCTCCCGATTCCCCGATTTCTCATTGCATTCCTGACGTGACGACCACATCTTCTGCTGCGGGCTCCGCTGCTGGGCCGCCGCCTAGAGCCCTTCCAGAGCTATTCTTTACTCCTATCACACATGTGCTTACTGAGGGTTCGGTTCCATCAATCCATCTCTCCTATGGTGGCCCTAACGAGACCCCGGCCTATCGCATGAACTCGGCAGGGTTCTGTTTCGATGGTCTTCGCGCTGTCAGGGTTCCCCAACCCTTTTCTAGAGATGAGTTTACTACGCCCCTGATGGGGGAGATGATGAGCTCTCGGGTAGAGAAAGAGAAGTTCCTTCAGCTTCCACCCGCGGCCCGTCTTCGGCGCGTTATGAATGATTCTCTAGATACCTTTCGCCATCTGAACTATCTGTTCGAGATTCACGACCGTGAGTCACGAAATTTTTCTAACGCGATGCGCGTTCAAAAGGTGCAGCTTGACAAGTCGGCGGACCATACGAGACTGCTAACGTGTCTTTATGACGAGTCTCAAAAGGAGCTGAACAGAGAAAAGTCTGCCGGGAAAGCGAGAGTGGATGTTCTGGAGGCCGAGTTAGCGTTAGAGAGAGAAAAATCTCCTTCTCCGCGAAGAGATGCTGGCTCGAGATGAAGAATCTGCCAGGGTACCATTAAGGGAAGAGCTGCGAAAGAAGAAGGTTCTGGAGGCCTTTATCTCTGGATTTGCAGCCCGTTTCAAGGGTGATCCTTCTGATCCGGCCCAGATTGCTGACTATATCTCTGTCGTAATGGATGAGGTTGGCAAAGGTGGGAATGAATCTTCCGCTCCAGATGGGGGAAGGAGCTGACGGCAACGGTGGTGCGCCACTTTTTCCTTTGTCGGGCGCTTCGACTTCCGCAGTGGGTCCCCGGACCCTCCTTCGTTGCTATTCTTATTGCTTTTTGTTATTCTTTGCTGAGGATTTTTCGACATTATTTCTTCTGTAATAATGCTGACGTTATGTGATTCTTGTTGCTCCATTTGATTTATTGTAATGCTATCGTTGATTCTCCGTCATCTTCCTTGTATTGTCGCGTCATGCCGTTTGGTGGGGCTAGCGTTGCTTTTTAGGTCTTTAAATGCCACAGTCCTTCATTTAATGCGATTTGAAAAGTGATTATGAGGAAGGACACGTGTCCCTTCAGAGAGGCGCTTGAAGTAGGCGTCTTCTAGGGGAACGTGAGTGCTGAAGCGTTTCATCATTGTTTTAAACTTGTACCTTTTCGCGCGTCTGTTTTAAAATTTATGCCTTCACGCGCGTGCTTCTCCTTTTGACGCGCTGCTTCGCCATGTGTCGGTTGCTAATTGGTAGTGCCCTTTCAGGGTTATATATAATGTTTTCCCTACCTCCTCTTTCTTTTTTAATCTCGTCTCTTGCACGCTGTTAGGTATTTCATCCGCGCCGCTTCTTCTTTTCTGGTTCGAGACTACTGGTATTCTCTTTTGCTAAGGTACACACCTTTTTTTCTTCCATCTTTTTCTCTCCTTTGCTAATTATGGCTAGAACCCGCACTAAAAAATCTTCCGAGGAAGGGGATCCTCAGAGGTCTGCCGGGGAAGAAAAGATTGATAACACACCCACTTCCCTTTATACACTAGCCTTGGTTAATCGCAAGCTTGCCGGGTCTAAGGCTCGATTTCCTGAAAATTATCCCGTGCATGCTGCCTCTGAGTCTCTCCGCCTGAACAACGTTCTGCCCGATAATAATAGAATGTTGTATGCTAAATTGTTTGATCATGGGTTTTGTCTTCCCCTTGACCCGCTTGTGAAATTGCTGTTGGCCGATTCTGATCTGGCTCTGGCTCAGTTGAGCCCCAACGCGATTTGCGTTGTTAGTGCATTTGCCGCTTTGTGTTGTTTTAAAGGGATTGCTTCTCCCTCCTTGGCATTGCTACACAATATTTTCCAGTTGTATTCCCGTAAGGGGGTTATATCGATATCCCCCCGTTATGAAGATGATTCATTAAAGCCCTTTACCTGGAAACTCATGGGCATCGAGTCTTCTATTCCCCACTGGAAAGAAGAATTTTTCATTGTTGACCTGCCCGAGCCTATGTGGAGGGCCGACTTTAATGAGGAAATCAAAGATGGGGCTTGGGGTAATCGGAAACCCCTTTCTGACCCAGAGGATGGCTGGTTGAAGACGCTGCTTCAATTAGACTTCAGCGTTGATGCCCGTAAAGTAGCTAACGGGTTGGACATTGAGCAGTGCAAAAGGGGTGAGCGTTTGACCTCTCCTTTTGCTATTCCAGAAAGTGCTAACGCTAACATTTTGTGTTTGTGAAGTTCCTCCACCCGGTTGGGAGCCAGAATATTTCCGTCGAAAGAGGAAACGAGAGCAAAGAAAGAAGGCCGAAGCCGAAGCTCGAGCTGCTGCGGCTGCTGCTGCTACCGCCGCTGAAGGAGAGGTCACTGCTACCACTCCAGATGTTACCCAACTGCCTCCTCGTACTCGCGCTGTAAGGAAAAAGAGGGCTAGGCAGACACGTGCTACGCCTGTCATTTCCTCTCATACTGCCGTTTCTTCCGAGGCGCCTGCTGACCCGATTCCTACCGGGATTCCTCTTGCTCCTTTGGGCGCTCAAGTATGTATTTGTTTCTTCTTACGGTTTCCTTTTCTCTTATCGCAACTTTCCCCTTATGCTTTGTGCCATTCAGGAAACCACCACTTTTTCCGCTCATTCCTCCTCTCAAGGTGACATGTCGATGGCTGATATCATTCGAGAGCGTCAGAAGAAGGCTCGCCATGAGCTTCAACAAAGCCCGACTTCATCTGCTGCTAATCTTTCCGGGGTTGCCCTTGGGGGTGTGTCAGTTGAGCAGCCGCAAGGTGCCAATTTTGGCGTTGGTTCTCATGTTTTGAGTGATTCTCCGATCTATTCCAATCTGATTGCCCATCAGCATGAAGTGCTCGGGGGAGATGGTTTCCTGCCCCTACTGCTGAGGGTACCAGCAGTCGTCCCTCTTCTCCCCCCACCTTGCTCTTTGTTCCAGTGTCTCCTCCGATTGCTGCGAGAGGTAGCCCTATTCCCTGCTTGATGGCCCATGCCTCAACTTATGCCCCTCGTCTGATGCCTACTCACCGGTTCAGCTTGCGCTCCTTCCGGGATAACTATTTGCAGTTTCCGACGGATGCTTCTCCTGACGTTGTCCTCTCATCTACCTCTTTATTGGCCGCTGAGATTATGTCTCTCCCAAGAGAGAGAGATGCCTTTGTGGCTAGGAGCCGGCAGGAGCGTATAAAATTTCTTCGTTCCCAGCTATTTTCTTCGTTTTGCCATCTCCATTATATGGATGAAGAAAGCGCCAGAGTGGAGGCAAACGGGGAGGGGGAGCTGAACAGACTATTATCAGAGCGTCAGGGCTATGAACAAGAGTTGGAGGTTGCCAAACGGGAGGCTGCAGTGACTGTTCAAGAGGCGACAACTGCTAAGCAAGAGCTGGAGGCTACCAAACTGACTTTGGAGGAGGAGAACCAGAAGGGTGCTGCCCTGAGTGACTGCCTTTCTCGAGAGGGGACTGAGCTTTGTCAAGAGAGGTAGAGGAACGCCGAGTTATCTGCCGATCTCGCTCATTCTGCTGAGAAGAGCCGTTGGTATTTGAAAGAAGGCGAGGCCATCATGACGGATGCTTTCATGCTTAGGTACGGGGTAAACGCCCTTGACGTTGATTTTCTTTCCAAGTATTTTGAGGAGAAGATCCGTACTACTAATGATGATGGCTACTATCGTTGGAGGGCCACTCAGCCGGAAGGAGGCGATGCACCGCCTGCTCCTTAGACATCATTCTTGATACGTCTTTTTTGGCTTTTGTGGCTGACGCGTCCCTTTTGTTTTGTAATATTGACAATGTCACTTTTTCTTGATTAAGCCGTTGCTTTAGAATTTCGTTATTTGCCTTGTTTCTTCTTACTGCTTGTGCAATTGTCCGCCCTTGGCGTTTGCTGTGTTATCTCTGCACATGTTCGCTCAGCTTCATGCCACCCTTTGTAGTAACGGAGAAACTTCTGACCTTACTAGGCTTGCCGCAGCGTTGCTGTTACAATATGGATCTCTTTCCAACTTTGCTTCACCGGGTGTCAACCGCTCAGTTACCAGCTGGGGTATCCTTGCCGAATGCTTGGGGCGTGCCTCGTCTTAGTGAGCCGCCTGATCAGGACCGGACATCACAAGGATAGGATTTTCACTCCCAAGCGTTGAAACCTCGCGTCTCTGGAACGTGCCTCGTCTTAATGGGTCGTCTATGTGAGCACGGTTACCACAAGGATAGGATTTTCACTCCCAGGACGGAGTTGGTCTCTCCTTGGGGCGTGCCTCATCTTACTGGGCCATCTGTGTGAGCACAATTGCCACAAGGATAGGATTTTCACTCCCAAGGATGCCGGGTCGTGCCTCGTCTTAGTGGGCCGTCTATGTGAGCACGGTTGCCACAAGGATAGGATTTTCACTCCCGGGGGCGTTGGGGTCGTGCCTCGTCTTAATGGGTCGTCTATGTGAGCACGATTGCCATAAGGATAGGATTTTCACTCCCAACGCTTTGTTATGCCAGGGCGTGCCTCGTCTTAGTGAGTTGTCTGATCAGGACCAGCCATCACAAGGATAGGATTTTCACTCCTGGAATTCTTCTCTTCCTGCACATTTTCAATGGCAAATGCACGGAAAATATTTCTAATTCATACGTCAGGATAATGTCGAAATTACCAGATGGGATAGGCTAGTTTCGGGCGTGATATAGCTTCAGCCGAGCTATGTTCCACGAATTCTGCAGGGGCATTCCCTCGAGCGTTTCCAAATGGTAGGCTCCTCTCCCCATGACACGGGTGACGCGGTACGGTCTATCCCAGTTTGGGCTAAGCTTTCCCATACGTTGCCCTGCTGCTCGTTTATCTCTGAGCACTAGGTCTCCGGCTTTAAGCAATCGTTCTCTCACCTGCCTATTGTGGTATTGTGCCATTTTCCTTTTGTAGTGCAGGGTTTTCAAGAGAGTTTCCTCATGTGTTTCCGGCAGTGCGTCGAGGTTAGCGCGTAACCTTTCCTCATTGGTTTCTTCTCTGAAGTGAGCCACCCGAAGGCTCATGGTATCGATTTCTACCGGCGTGACAACCTCTGTTCCAAAGGCCAATGCGAAAGGAGTCTCTCCCGTGCTGGCTTTAACAGTCATACGGTAGGCCCACAATACATATGGCAGTTCGTCTGGCCATTTCTTTTTGGATCCTTCCAGGTTTCTTTTGATGCCACTGAGGATACTGCGGTTGGTCACTTCGGCCTGGCCGTTAGTTTGGGGGTATGCCACAGAGGAGAACCTTTGTTCAATCTGAAATTCTGTGCACTGATCCCTGAAGAATTGGCTTGTAAACTGCGCTCCATTGTCGCTGACCAGTACGCGCGGTACCCCGAATCGCATAATGACTTGGTGTTTGAAGAAATGCCAGATTTTCTCGGTGGTGATGGTAGCTAATGCCTCGGCTTCAACCCATTTTGTGAAATAATCTACCACCACGACCACGAACTTTAACTGAGATCTGGCCTTCGGAAACGGGCCCAGAATGTCGATGCCCCATTTAGCAAACGGGCATGGAGCGACTATTTTCGAAATCGTCGTGACCGGCTTTCGAGGGATCTTAGCGTATTCTTGACACTTCTGACAGGTTTTCACGAAGTTATGGCAATCTCTCCGGATGGTGGGCCAGTAGAACCCTGACCGAAAAACTTGAGACGCCAAAGTGTCACTCGCGATGTGCATGCCGCATATCCCTTCATGAATTTCTCGCAGTACATGCAAGCCTTCTTGCTCCGTTATGCACTTAGCGGCAGGATGGGAGAAACACTTCCGTATTAACTCACCGTTGTAATATGTGTATCGCGCCGCTCATTTCAGGATTTTTTTTCTTTCCGCACTCTCCTTCGGTAACTTATCATGTTTCAGGTATTCTATCACTGGAGTTCTCCAGTCGTTTTCTATCTCTTCCACACAAAGCGATGCTTGCTCTTCCATGAAAGAAGGTGTGGATAGTTCTCCGTAGCACACGCCATTAGGTATGGGGGCTTCCGAATTAGCTGTCATCTTGGCGAGGCTGTCGACCTCTCCATTGCTTTCCCTAGGGATATGTTCAAAGGTGACCTGAGTGCCTTTTTCCTGCATCTTTGACAGCTCACGTTTCACCTTGGCCAAGTACTGAACCATGATGGGCTCTCTGGCTTGAGAGTTTCCCATAACTTGATCCATTATCAGTTTAGAGTCCCCGCGTATCTTTAAGCGCAAGCCGCGTTCTGCTTCTGAAACGGGTATAGCCTCTATGGAGAAGCTGTTTCCTATTCTTAGTCCTGCTAGTAACGCTTCGTATTCGGCCGCGTTGTTGGACAATGGCTGTAGGATTCTGATGGCGTATCATATCTCCATGCCGTTTGGTCCGACTAGGAAAACACCTGCGCCTGCTAATTCTTGATTTTTCGCTCCATCCATGTGAATTACCCATGAATCGGCGTATGTGTCTGGGGATGGAAGACACGAGTCCTCTGATTCTTCTCCCGACGGTTCTACCAACGCGTCTTTCGTGAATGTTCATTCCGCTATGAAGTCCGCTAGTGCTTAGGCTTTGATGGCTAGTCTAGCTTTGTATTGCAGCCCATATTGTTCGAGCTCGATTGCCCAAATTAACATTCTCCCCGAGGACTCTGGCTTTCTAAAAATTTTGCTCAACGGTTGATCCGTGAGTACCGTTACGGGGTGGGCTTGGAAATATTGGTCCATCTTTCGCGTTGCCTGTATTAGTGCGAGGGCTATCTTCTCGATGCGGGCGTATCGTAGCTCGGCATCTTTCAATATGTGGCTAACGAAGAAAACAGGACGGTGTATGTGCCCTTCGCTTCGTACGAGGACGACACTGACTACTTCGTCAGCGACGCCTAAGTATAGATATAGCTCGTCACCAAATTCGGGCCTCGTTAGCACTAGATCGGATGACAGGTAAGCTTTTAGCACTGCGAACGCTTTCTCACATTCTTCTGTCCACCCAAAGGGGGCTCTGTTGCGGATGACTTTGAAGAAAGGTAAGCACCTTTCTCCCTGCTTAGATATGAATCGCCCCAACGCAATGATGCGCCCGGTGAGCTTTTGTATTTCTTTAACAGTCCGAGGGTGTATCATATCCTGTATGGCCTTTATCTTTAGGGCTGTACAAGAACCGGCCCGGACCGGGAACTGACCAGGAACCGGCCTTTTTTTGACCCGGACCGGACCGACCCGGGGGGTTTTTTTTTTTGACCCGGACCAGACCGGACCGGAACTTCCGGTTCGGTCCGGTTCTCCACCCCTCTAAATCCGGGAACCGGCCCGGAGAACCGGTAGAACCGGAAGTATATATATATATATATATATATATGTACAATAATATCAAAGTTTCCATTTGGTTCAATGGTTAACTCATCACTTTTTGTATTAAATGGGAGAGGTTCAAATCCTCTTGGCTCCCACTTTTTTTCTTTCTTTCTAAACTTAACTCATTCTCTTTCTTTTTTCCTTCTAAATTATATTAAAATTTCTCATATATGTATATATTTTTTCTAGTAATATAATTGTAAACTCAATTAAAAATCCTCATTTTTTTCTTTTTATTTGTTATTTTAAATACAAAATTGTATTAAGGATGTTATATGAACTAAGAAATAAAATTTTAATAGCCATTTATATAGTTAAGATGACACATACTAGTAATATATTATTGTAAATTGTAATAGTCATTTATGTAGTTAATATGTATAAATTAAGACCATTAATTATTAATAATATATTTACTAATTATTATCAATTGTCATAAAATTAAAATTTACACATTGTTTAGAGTTTTATGCTTTTAATTTAAATTGTATTAATGTTTAAATTACTAATGTATTATGCATTTTTTATTTTTTTCTTTTAAACTCAATTAAAAGTCCTCATTTTTTTCTTTTTATTTGTTATTTTAAATACAAAATTGTATTAAGGATGTTATATGAACTAAGAAATAAAATTTTAATAGCCATTTATATAATTAAGATGACACATACTAGTAATATATTATTGTAAATTGTAATAGTCATTTATATAGTTAATATGTATAAATTAAGACCATTAATTATTAATAATATAGTTACTAATTATTATCAATTGTCATAAAATTAAAATTTACACATTGTTTAGAGTTTTATGCTTTTAATTTAAATTGTATTAATGTTTAAATTACTAATGTATTATGCATTTTTCCTTTTTTTCTTTTAAACTCAATTAAAAGTCCTCATTTTTTTCTTTTTATTTGTTACTTTAAATACAAAATTGTATTAAGGATGTTATATGAACTAAGAAATAAAATTTTAATAGCCATTTATATAGTTAAGATGACACATACTAGTAATATATTATTGTAAATTGTAATAGTCATTTATATAGTTAATATGTATAAATTAAGACCATTAATTATTAATAATATAGTTACTAATTATTATAAATTGTCATAAAATTAAAATTGACTAATTGTTTAGAGTTTTATGCTTTTAATTTAAGTTGTATTAATGTTTAAATTACTAATGTATTATGCATTTTTCCTTTTTTTTTTTAAACTCAATTAAAAGTCCTCTTTTTTTTTCTTTTTTTTTGTTACTTTAAATACAAAATTTTATTAAGGATGTTATATGACATAAGAAATAAAATTTTAATAGCCATTTATATAGTTAAGATGACACATACTAGTAATATATTATTGTAAATTGTAATAGCCATTTATATAGTTAATATGTATAAAGTAAGACCATTAATTATTAATAATATAGTTATTAATTATTATCAATTGTCATAAAATTAAAATTGACTAATTGTTTAAAATTTTATGCTTTTAATTTAAATTGTATTAATGTTTAAATTGCTAATGTATTATTGTAAATCATGTTCAATGTCAAAACGATGTGTTTAATGTCAAAACGACGTCGTTTTGATATTCAACCAAATTGAAATTGAAATAAGATTGGAGCAAGCCCTAACCTAACTCTCTCTCTCTCTCTCTCTCTCTCTCTCTCTCTCTCTCTCTCGTCAAATTCAACACTGCAGCCGCAACCTCTCCTCTCCTCTCCTCTCCTCTCCGGTCGCCTACGGCCTCCCTCACTCTCGCAGTCGCAGTCGCAGCCTCTCCTCTCCTCTCCTCTTCGGTCGCCTACGGCCTCCCTCTTCTGTTGCTTGATTTTTCTTTTATATTGCATACCTCTCATTTGCCCAGAAATGCCCAAATTGGGACCCAGGTGAATGTGAATGCTGGGTATATGGAGATTTGCATGTACAATAGGTTACAATTATGAAAGGATTTCGATTGTCAATTGTTTTGATTTGGAAATTAAAATTGAGGTGGAGTAGATTGATATGAATATCTTTTTTATTTTTTCTCCATTTACCCAGAAGAGGATGAAATGGGTTTATTTTTATTAAGAAAAAAATAAAAAATAAAAAATAAAATAAAAATTTTCCGGGTCAGAACAGGAATCGACCAGGTCCGACCCGGAAAAATTAGAACCGGCCCGGCCCAGACCGGTAGAGTCCGGTCCGGTCCGGTTCTGTCTCGGACAAGAACCGATAATTTCCGGTTCGGTCCGGTTCTAGCCCAAGAATCAGACCAAACCGGCCCGTGTACACCCCTATTTATCTTTGAAGGATTAGGCTGGATACCTTTCCTGCTAACCACATAACCCAAGAATTTTCCCGTTTGGAACGTAAACATGCATTTCCTCGGATTCAGCTTCATCTGGTATTCTTTCATCACCCTGAAGACTTCTTCCAAGTCGGTTAGGTGGTCTTCAAAGCTTCGACTTTTGACTAGGATGTCATCCACATAAGCTTCTACGTTTCTCCCAATTTGCTTTTCAAAGACCTTGTTTGCCATGCGTTGGAATGTTGCTCCGGCGTTTTTTAGCCCAAACGGCATTGCAGTGTAACAGTAAGTAGCCCTTGGGGTAATGAAAGCGGTTTTTTCTTCGTCTTCTGCAGCCATGGGAATCTGATGATACCCGGAGTTAGCATCTAGGGAGCTTAGGTAGGCGTATCCAGCGGTTTGGTCGACCAACTGATCGATTCGAGGAAGAGGATAGCAATCTTTGGGGCAAGCGTTGTTTAAGTCGGTGAAATCAATACACATGCGCCAATCGCCGTTAGGCTTCGGAACTAACACAGGGTTAGCTAGCCAAGTTGGGTATTGGACCTCTCGGATAAATCCCGCGTCTGTGAGCTTTAGTAACTCTTTCTCGACGGCCGCTATTTTTTCTAGAGAGAAGACGCGCCGCTTCTGTTGGACGAGTTTGGCGTCGGGGCTAACATTTAACCGGTGTTCTGCGACCTCTCGCGAGATTCCGGGCATGTCTGCCGGTTTCCACGCAAATGCCCCTTTGCATTTTCTTAACAGTCGTGCTAACTGCGCATTCTCTTCAGGGCTTAGCTTTTCACTGATTAAGATATTCGCTTCACTGTCCTCTCCGACAGGTATTGACATCATTTGATCGAGCGGTTGAGTGCGCTTTTCTTCTTTGTCATCGAAGGGATAGTCTGCAACGCACACATAACGGTCACAACTCCTTTGAGTCATAAGCAGGTAGCATTCAGCGGCAAGCTTCTGGTCTCCTTTGATCGAGACTACGCCGTCCCATGGGGGGTATTTCATTCGCAAGTGCTTTTGGGATATTGCGGCCCCGAAATGATTAAGGAATGGTCGTCCCAGTATGGCGTTGTATGGCAGCGTCAGATCCACAACCAGAAATAGCAGCTCTTCGGAGCGTTTGGAGGAGTCTTCTCGGAAATATACTGATAATGACGTGATTCCCGCTACCGAGATCGGTACCCCGTCGATTCCGACGATTGGTCTTTTGCAAGGTGCCAGCTCACTGTCGGGGCGTTTCATCAGGTTGTACGCTTCCAACGAAAATAGATTTACCGCGCTCCCGTTATCGACAAGAGTTCTCCTCACTCCGTGGCTGCCAATGACAGGTGTTACTACCAATGCGTCATTGTGCGGGAAAATAATGCCCTTTTCGTCTTCTTCTGAGAAGGACAATACCATCCTATCTAAAGCGCTTATAGGCTCGATTTTTCCTTGCGCGCTTTCTCGTTTGCGCTTTTCTCCGGGACTGGGCGTTTGTTGTATAGTTTCCTCAAAGTAAGGTGCCCCTCCCGCGATGATATTGATCATGGGCATCTGATCGCTATGGACAATGAGAGCCTCTCTATTCTGCCCAAGGGGTATCGCGTTAGCCCCCGTTGCACGGGAAGGCGTTTGCCTGTGATCCGTTGCTGTTTCAGTTGGGTTGCTCCTAGCCCCTTCTCTTGTTTTAGTGGCAAATTCTCCGAGGTAGCCCTCCTCAACTAACCGTTCGATGGCCAGTTTCAATTCCCTATATACATCGGTCGAGTGTCCTTTGACCTTGTGGAACTTGCAATATGCATTCTCTCTCCCTCCCATGATCACTCCGGGTTTAACGGGAGCTGGGTAACGGATGGGCAGGTTCCGCTGCTGAACTATCGCTAGGATTTCTGCCCTTGGAAGTATGAGGGAAGGAAGGTCAGGATCATATATCCGGCCCTTCGGCGGATCTGCCTGTTTTCGAGTGGGGGACCCTCCCGGTTTGCCTTTCGAAAAATTGCCTCTCTGCCGGTTAGAGGCCTTGCCGGTGAGTTCTTTCCGTTGGCTATAATCCTCATGGGGCCGTGCGTCAGGGGCGCTATTGTTCGGAGCGTTAGGGGCCAGGTATGGGTCTGTCGGCATGTCCCGTATTCTTTCTCTATTTTCTTCCTCTTCCATCCTCGCATAGTTATGCGCTTTCAGTCTTAACGCGTCCAGCGTTAGCGGTGGATCCACCGTTAGGGTATCTCTTAATTTCCCGTATCGACAGTTACGTTTTAGGGCCTCCACCGCGAAATCAATAGTGACCCCTGGCGTTAGGGACATCTCGAGATCAAATCGGCCTAAGAATTCGTTCAGTGACTCCTGCGGCTTTCGATGAATATCGAATAGCGCGGCTGCAGACTTTCTGATAGGGATGGCCGTACTGAACCGACTTCTGAACTTTCCTCCAGTTGAGAGAAATTGTCAATAGATCCGGCTGGGAGTCCCTCAAACCAGAGGCGTGCGACCCTTGACAGTGTCATGACAAAGATCTAGCATAGCGCCGCATCGCTACGGGTTTGAAATTGCACGAAGTCTTTCACCTTATTAAGGTGAGAGATGGGGTCTTTCGTGCCATCGTACGATTCGGCGGGGAGCTTCACATGTCGATGGACTCTGTGATGCCTCACGCGATAACTAAACTGGTGGCCAGTATTACCGTCGGGGATTCCGCGAGGACAATTCGGAGGTGGAATTTCGACATCGTATCTGGGGTTTTGAGGGTCGTATTCTTGATGTCGCCTAGGAGAACGGCTGCGGCTCCTCGGAGTTCGAGCGCGCCGATCCCTGCTATTAGATCTTTCACTGTATCTAGGAGATGGTTCTCTAACCATCTCGCCTCATCTATCACCCCAGTGTTCTCTGTACTCATCACGCCGGTGACCTTCTTCAGGGATAGGAATCTCTTCCCTGTAGGGCCCAGAAAGTTCAACAGGTCTGTGCGCAAGTGGTGGAATATTTATGGGGGCCGATGAAAGGGATAGGGGATACGGATGCCTTCTAGATTACCGAGGTGACAACGGTCGTTCGTTGATAATAGGTGGTGTAAAAACCACCTGGGAGGGCACGCCCGGTCCCGAGACATGGGGCGTAAATCTAGTAGCCACTTCTGTCAACTGATCCAGCTGGGCTTGGAGGGCCGCTATTGAATTTGCAAGAGGGTTGTTTGTTTCGCCAATCATGGATCCCCTCGCCTGGGGGGTAGAATAGCTGGGCCCCGCTATGTGGGAAAAAGGAGAGCAGATCTGGAATGCTGCTGATTCTGCCATTTACCCAGAGGCAGGATCTGATCCTCCCACAGTGACTTCTTGCACTGAGGTAGAGATGTCGGAAGTGGCGAAGGTGAAAAGCCGTCGGCGAGTGTTGTATGGGATGTCGGAGGCTTGGGACAATGCGGGATTTGACTCTGAAGCCATAATCCTCCTGGCTTCGGGAAGGATGGAGCTTGGTTATTAAGGATGCTCACTTAATAGAACCAAAACTCTCAACGAAAGCACCAATTTGATAAGAATTTGTCTTCGGCCGAAGGGTAGGAAGGGAAAAGGCTTCTCCAGTCCAGAAACCGCGGTGGTCTGTTGTACCTGCAAGGCGCCGGAGGGGGTCTCCGGCGGAAACACTCCGATGCTTAAGTCAGTATCTGTAGTGAAATTGGCAGAGCTTGGGCCAGTAATTCGTGCTTACCTTCCTCCTTTGTAGGGGAGGTATTTATAGATGAAATAGAGCGTTTCTGAGTGATCAGGATCATAAGGGGCTAACGCTCCCGTCAGAGGGGGTTAGAGGTCCCCGTTGGTGGAGTGCGCTATCGGGGTAGGTGTTACCTAGGTAAGGCAACACCTACGCCCCCAAACGAGAAGCTCGTCTTGGACTGGGATGAGGTAGCGCCGTCTATCATAACAGTGTTATGTGTGAGACCCCCTCGTTGATGTCGACTATCCCAGCGTTAGTCACATGGAGGGAGGCAACGACCTTGATGCTGACGTAGCGATAGGAACAGTAGTTTTATCTTGCTTAGGGTGTAAGACGAAAAGGCCCTTGTCGTTAGGTGGATTGTTATCAACCCCCAAGTACCATCACTACCATGCACTCATCTTAACAAAGATGAAGATGGATCCTCATGAGGCTTTTTATATTTTAAAATGGACCATGTTACCGTCTTCTCAAAAGACCGGTGACACCCCCAAGTACCGTCACTACCATACACTCATCTTAACAAAGATGAAGATGGATCCTCATGAGGCTTTTTATATTTTAAAATGGACCATGTTACCGTCTTCTCAAAAGACCGGTAACACCCCCAAGTACCGTCACTACCATGCACTCATCTTAACAAAGATGAAGATGGATCCTCATGAGGCTTTTTATTAACCTATTACCGTATTCTCCAAAGACCGGTAATAACGCGAGGTTCCTTCCTTATCCTGCAACCCTTCTGGTAAACAGAATGAGAAGGATCCTAGCAGTTTCCCTGCGTACTGCCTCCCAACCTGCACAAAATAAATAACTCGTATACACACATATTTTTTAACGTGGTCCAGCCAGAAATGCCTACGTCCACGGTGTTATTTATTTATTTATTCAGAAAGTATAAACAACACATCCGCCCTTGGATGATACAATTTTAAATTAATGATGTTCCAAGAGTTGGGTAACGGGGTACTATCCTCTTCCTCAAGATGATATGCGCCCCTACCGACAACTCTTGCAACCCGATACGGCCCGTCCCAATTAGGACTTAACTTTCTCATTTCCTGTCCTGCCGCTTGTCTGTTGCGCAGAACCAGATCACCCACCTTTAGAAACCGCTCCCTAACTTTTCGGTTGTGATATTTCGCCATCTTGCGCTTATAATGCAGGTTCTTCAAGAACGCCTGCTCACGAAGTTCTGGTAACAAATCAAGTTGTGCTTGTAGTAACTCCTGATTTCGTTCTTCCTCGAAATGCTCTACCCGCAAACTGATGACCCCCAATTCTACCAAAGTCACTGCCTCGGTTCCATAGGTCAGCGCAAATGGTGTCTCTCCTGTGATCGTTTTCTCTGTCATCCGGTAAGCCCACATAACATTTGGCAACTCATCCACCCACTTTCTACGAGCGCCTTCCAAGTTCTTCTTGATTCCAGTCAAGATTGTTCGATTCATAACTTCTGTTTGACCGTTTGTCTGCAGGTGTGCCACCGACGTAAACCTCTGCTCAATGGCCAATGACTGACATTTCTCTTGAAAATATCTACTTTTGAACTGCGTGCCGTTATCACTGATTAGGATTCGAGGAATGCCAAACCGATAAATGACTTGAGTCAAGAAGAAGTGCCACGCCATTTCAGCTGTTATCCTTGCTAACGGCCTTGCCTCTGCCCACTTAGTGAAGTAGTCTACCGCGACTATCACGTATTCCAACTGGGATCGAGACTTTAGAAACGGTCCCAAAATATCAATTCCCCACTGAGCAAACGGACACAGACTGATTAAAGCCGTTATGTCTGCTGCTGGCTGTCTTGGAATTCGGGCAAACTCCTGGCATTTTTTACATGTGTGCACAAATTGGTCATAATCTCCTCTTATCGTAGGCCAATAAAACCCCAATCGTAATACCTGTGCTGCCATGGTTTCTCCTGATACGTGCATCCCACAAATGCCCTCATGAATCTCCCTCAGCACGTACTGTCCTTCTATCTCAGAGATACACTTCGCCGCTGGATGAGAAAAACAACGACGAACAAGCTCATCATCATATAGAGAACATCTATCTGCCCGTTTCAAGATTTTCTTCGCTTCTTTTTGATCCTCCGGTAGCCTACCATGCTTAAGGTAATCCATGACCGGTACCCGCCAGTCACTTTCACTCATTGCAACACACAAGGACAACTGCTCCTCCATGAATGAGGGCGTCAATATTTCCTCTACCAAGACATCCCTTGATATGATTGCTACCGGATCAGCAGCTAACTTTGCAATCTCGTCTGCCTCTGAATTCTCCTCTCGCGGGACATACTCGATGCCTGAGAAACACCGTTAACCTGGTCAGTTATCAGCTTAGAATCCCCATGGATCCTCAAACGGAGATCACTAATTTCCCCATGATCATGAACTCCTTTGGTACTCAACTCCTTCCCAATGCGCAATCCCGTTATCAACGCCTCATACTCGGCTGCGTTGTTAGACAGTGGCTTCAAAATTCGCAGGGCATATCTCATCTTAACCCCATCTGGCCCAGCGATGATAATGCCCGCTCCTGCTGACTCCTAGTTTTTTGCCCCATCGATGTGAATTGTCCACGTGTCTCCATACATTTCCGGTTGCGGTAGAGAGGTGTCAGTAGTCACCCCTTCCTCCACCAAAGGTGTGTCCGGAAAGGTGCATTCAGCCATAAAATCAGCTAAAGCCTGAGCCTTAATGGATGGCCGCGTTTGGTAACGCAGCCCATATTGCTCCAATTCGAAAGCCCAAATAACCATCCTACCGGAAATTTCAGGCTTCTTTAATATCCGCTTCAGTGGCGTGTTCGTCAACACAATGACCAAATATGCCTGAAAGTACCAGTTCATTTTTCTTGTTGCCTGTGCCAAAGCATAAGCTACCTTCTCTATTCGACCGTACCTTAGCTCGGCGTCTTTCAGAATTCTACTTACGAAGCAAACGGGTTGATGGATTCCGCCATCGTCCCGTACTAGTACCGCGCTTACGACCTCCTCGGCTACTCCCAAATATAAATATAGAGTATCCCCTTCTTTTGGCCATGTCAGTAGTAAATCCGATGCTAAATACTCCTTTAAGTCAACGAAAGCTTTCTCGCACTCCTCCGTCCAACCAAACGGGGCTTTCTTTCTGATCAGTTTGAAGAAAGGCAAACACCTCTCCCCCTGCTTGGATATAAACCGACTCAACGCGATTATCCTCCAGGTAAGCCTCTGCACCTCCTTTATATTACGAGGTGATATCAAATCATGAACTGCTCGCAGCTTCGAAGGATTTGGCTGGATACCTTTCCGGCTAACAACATAACCCAGAAATTTACCCGTTTGAAATGCGAACATGCACTTTTTAGGATTGAGTTTCATCCCATACCGGTTCATGAGCTCGAATGCCTCTTGCAAGTCTGCTAAGTGCGCCTCAAAACTTTTACTCTTTATTAACATATCGTCAACATACACCTCCATGTTTCTCCCAATTTGGGCTTCAAAATTTTTGTTCGCTGTTCTCTGAAAAGTCGCACCAGCGTTCTTCAACCCAAATGGCATGGCTGTGTAACAATAGGTTGCTTTCGGGGTTATGAAAGCTATTTTCTCTTCGTCCTCCACTGCCATAGGAATCTGATGGTAACTGGAATTAACATCTAGCGAACTTAGATACTCGTAACCCGCCGTTTGGTCTACCAATTGCTCAATCCTAGGAAGCGGATAGCAATCTTTTGGACATGCCTCATTCAAGTCCGTGAAGTCAATACACATTCTCCACTCCCCGTTAGGCTTAGGTACAACCACCGGGTTGGCCAACCAAGGAGGATACTGCACTTCTCTTATGAAACCTGCGTTTAGGAGTTTGGTTACCTCCTTCTCAATAGCATCCGCTTTTTCCTTTGAGAAAGACCTCCATTTCTGTTGTACTGGTTTCACCGCAGGATCCACATTCAAACGATGCTCTACCGTTTCTCTAGGGATGCCACGCATATCCGAAGAGGTCCACGCAAAATTCCCAGCACATTTCTCCAATAATTGCACTAGTTGCGACTGTTCCTCTGATGTTAGCTTTTCACTAACCAAAAAATGACCACCCTTTACCCCCTCCACGGGTACCGGTATCATTTTTCTACCGGTTGGGCTCTTCTCTCATCTGGCTGGTCAAACGGATCAGAGGCTACACAGACATAGCGATAAGTGGCCCCACTAGTCATGACGAGATAACATTCTGCGGCCAACCTCTGATCTCCCCTGATGGTGACTACTCCTTCCCACGAAGGATACTTCAGCTTCAAGTGGCGCTGGGATATGACCGCCCCAAAAGCATTGAGAAATGGCCGGCCCAAGATCCCGTTGTACGGTAGATTGAGATCTATTATCATGAACAACTGCTCCACAGTCCTCATTCCACTGTCCTCTAAAAAGAATACGAAAAAATGTGTTATCCCTACTACAGGAATAGGAATCCCGTCAACCCCTATGATGGGCTTAGGGCATGATATCAACGCAGATTCCTGACGGCCCATCACCTTGTAGGCTTTGTATGACAAAAGGTTGACTGCGCTACCGTTATCAACCAAAGTCCTTGCGACCCGGTAGCCCCCTACGACCGTTGTTGTGACCATAGCATCGTTCTGAGGATATACGACCCCCATTTCATCCTCCTCTGAGAATGAGATCACCATGCGATCTAGCATGTCGAAACCCCTACCTTCTTTCAAGGATTCCTCTCTCTTCCTCTTCTCTCCAACCAAAGACCCCTCATCCTCTTTTGCCGGAGCACTAGTAGATCCTTTCAGGCTCTCAGCTCCACCAGCTATTAGAGAGATTAGAGGAAAATCCCCCATGGCTGCCGCGGCAACCTCCTTGGATTTGTCCTTTCGCTGGTCGGTAACGGGTGTCCCCGTAGATTCCCTATTAGCCGTTTCCTCCCTATTGGTTTCCTATCGCCTTTCAGTTCCCTGACGACGATCTTGGGTTGAAATTTCCCCCCAATAGCCATCTTCCGTTAGTCTCTCGATTGCCAATTTCAACGCTTGACATCGCTCAGTGTCATGCCCGGTGGCTTTGTGGAAACGGCAATAAAGGTCCTTCCGTCCTCCCAAGTTCATTCCCGGCCTGTGAACTGGGTATCTG
Organism: Viola odorata; assembly: GCA_963691705.1. Classification (NCBI taxonomy): domain Eukaryota; kingdom Viridiplantae; phylum Streptophyta; class Magnoliopsida; order Malpighiales; family Violaceae; genus Viola; species Viola odorata. Next base: position 21,284,679 of record OY829542.1, read on the forward strand.
ATTGGCAAACCTTTTCGCTCAATGATAGCCAATATCTCCGCCCTAGGCAGCAACAAAGATGAAGATCCCCGCTCCGTTTTGCCCCCAGCCTTTCTTGAGGAATGCTCTCTCCGGGCCTTCTCTTCACCCTTTTTCACCGGAGGTGACACTTCCCGTTTCTTCCTTTGGTAATCTGCTTCTTCCATTCTAGTGAAATTGCTCACCCAGATGCGCAGGAGGTCTAACGTTGCTGGTGGATCTATTAGCAATGTGTCTTCCAATTTGTCATAACTCATAACTGCAGTTCCGCTTTGTCGCGCCCCGAAAATTTAAAAAATTCGCGAGTGTGTAACGAAATTTGAGACCTTCAGATGCTCGGCGTAAAAGGGACGCCTAGCAGCATGCAATGAAGTCGCCACCCTAATTTGGTTGCTAGGCTTAGGGAACCCTAATCGTCATGGCATAGGAAATATAATAAGTAAAAAAAACTAAAGGCACAAAAAAGGGGTCTGGACCCCAGACAAAGGTTCGGGGTCGTATTATGGTCTTGGGAAGGTGTTAGGCACCCGAGACACATCCGAAAACGGTTACCGGTTGATGAGAGAGGTGTTTAAAAAGGTGTTTGAAAAATACGTTTTGAAAAAGGGGGCCCTCAGAGGAATCGTCACTTTAGTCTTTTCTATGATCGTGGCCGTTCAGGAATAATAAAAAGATCTTTCGGATGGGGTTACCATTTATCAAGATCGATCGATTATTCTTGACCGTAATGTGATGGGACTGAATTTTCCGTAAGACTGAATGAGCGCCCTCTTTTTTATCATTGGGCCATGCATGATTAAACTAATTACTACGTGATCCTAACATGGATGGCTAACAGAGTACAAATTTAAATGATAGATTTTGAAATGGAAAACTGATGTGGGATTGAAAGTCCCCATGCACATGCAGTCAATATAAGCGAGAATTGAGAATCATATGAACACGACATTTTAAGCAATTCTTTAAACACGTTGTTCATGTGGGTTGATTTTAATTCTAGCAGTTCTATATATCATGCATACAGTTGATATTTGCAGAAAGCATCGAATAAATAAAAAGGACTTGTGAGGCGTACTTGCGAGAGAAGCTTGAAATTAAAACCTACAAAATGAGAGTGTTAGTGATAGCTCGAAAAATAAATTGGCAATTTTATGAGATCAAGAATTTAAATGACAGTTGATTGCATGCGAGAAATGATGAATTTCACGCATACGGAAATTAAATGCTGAGTTGATTGCATGCAAAAAATGATGGATTTAACGCATACGAAAATTAAATGCTGAGTTGATTGCATGTGAAAAATGATTGATTTTAAGCATGCGAGAATTTAAATGCTACGTGGATTGCATGCGAAAAATGATTGATTTACGCATATGAGAATTTAAATGCTACGTTGATTGCATGCGAAAAATGATTGATTTTACGCATACGAAAATTAAATGCTATGTGGATTGCATTCGAAAAATGATTGATTTTACGCATACGAGAATTTAGAGGCTACGTGGATTGCATGCGAAAAATGATTGATTTTAAGCAAACGAGAATTTAAATGCTACATGGATTGCATGCGAAAAATGATTGATTTTAAGCATGCGAGAATTTAAATGCTACGTGGATTGCATGCGAAAAATGATTGATTTTAAGCATGCGAGAATTTAAATGCTACGTTGATGGTATGCAAAAAATGATGGATTTTACGCATACGAAAACGAAATACTGTTTTGATAAGTGCAGAAGAATTAAATGTAGTTGGCGATTTACGGGGAATAAAAAAAGTTTGATGATTTGCAGAAAATAAAACAAGTTGATAATGCAGAGAATAAATAGTTGAATATTTGCAGAAAATAAACAGTTAATATTTGCGGAAGAATAACAGTTGATATTTGCAGAAAATAAACAGTTAATATTTGCAGAAAATGAATAGTTGATATTTGCGGAAGAATTTCCAGCAATTTTGCGAAAAATTAAAGCAGTTGATATTTACGAGAATTAAAGTGCGACCGACCATATAGGCGGTATATTGAATTTAAATTTCCAAAAGTAAATTGCGAAAGATTAAAGTGCAGAGGAGTAAAGTGCGGAAAAGTAAAATGTGGAAAATTAAAGGGCGGAAAATTAAACAGTTGATAATTTGCGGAAGGATTTCCAGCAGTTTGCAAAAAATTAAAGCAGTTGAATATTTACGAGAATTAAACTGCGACCGACCATGTAGGCGGTATTGAATTTAAATTGCCGAAAGTAAATTGCGAAAAATTAAAGTGCGGAAAATTAAACAGTTGATAATTTGCGGAAGGATTTCCAGCAGTTTGCGAAAAATTAAAGCAGTTGAATATTTACGAAAATTGAAATGCGACCTACCATGTAGGCGGTATTGAATTTAAATTACCGAAAGTAAATTGCGGAAAATTAAAGTGCGAAGAATTAAAACAGTTGATAATTTGCGAAAAATTAAATGACAACCGACCATATAGGCGGTAATTTAAATGACTGAATTTAAATTGCTAAATATAAATGACTGAAGTTAAATGAAATAAATATCACGATAAGAAACGAGCAATTCAAGTATATAAAAACAACAGTTCAATAAACAAACTTGAGACAAGAATAAGCATACGAAATATTTTACAAAAAAAGTGAACTAAACAATTCATGCATACCATATAGGAAAAATAGCACATATCATGAATAATAATTATACGAAGCATGTGAGCATTTAACGTAAAAAAATGACGAATCGAAGACTCAGAAAAATATAAATGGGCTGGGCCCAGCTTTAAAATTTGGAGAAATGGGCCAGGAACAATTCCTGGCCCAAGGGAATTAATTTTAATGGTGATGGGCCAAGCCCATCACCTTTCCTTTATTTCCTTGCGCGAAGGCCATGCGGCCCGATCAACATCTTCTTCAACCTCCCATCGCCGGCGCCACTGCCGGCGACGGAGGTGATGAACCAGGCGTCCGATTCGCCTGGTTCTTGGCCCAAACGACTCCTCTCCCCTCCAGCAGTACAAACAAACAATCCCAGCAAGAAAATAGACACGAAAACAGCAAGATTTTTGAAGGAAAAGTAGCAATGCATATTTACATTAATTAACCAAACAATTAACTTATGCCACGATAATTTAGACGGACATTAGCATGGTGAAATTAGACTGAAAACAAGGTGATTGCAGCAGGTTTTAGTAGTTAATTAATTAACCGAACTTGAAATGAAATTTAAAGAAAAAACAAAAGGAAGAAACGCTTATAGTGGTGCGGCTGCCGACGGACGACGGCGAGGCACGGGAGTGAGGGTGAGCGAATGGGGTTCAGGAGTGCAGGAATTGGACCAAAAAATGGGGAGAGAGCAGTGCTCTTTTTCTTGCAAAATTCGGACTGTTTGCGCGTTGAAGAATGGTGGCTATTTATAGCCGAAGGTCGCGTGGAGGGCCGGACAAAGGAGCTGCGCGTGGTGGCCGGGAGCGTGCGCTGGCTGGGCTAGGGGAGTCGTGATGATGACGGAGGGCTAGGGGGTTAGGGAGCAGGTGGCTCGGGCGAGGACTTCCGTTGCCTCGCTCGTGCGTGCACTGTGCATGTGCATTATGCACATTAATTCAAGGGCCATTGATCTAGTTGACTTTCCTTGGTTGACCAGATCAATGGCCATGATCAAATGGCCTTTCATCTGATTTAAATGGCCTCGAGCCGGTTCCCGCGAACAAACGTTCTGACTTTTCTAGCCGAAGGTACCGTCGCGTAGAGAAAAATACGACGGGTTTAACCATCTACAGCGAATGACGAGAATTTTTCGTTTAACGTGTTTATTCGCCTTCAAAAACGTGAAACGTTTGAACGGAAAAATAAAGACGTTACGCTGAAAATTACACGAAACGCTGTAGACCGTTGCGATCAGAAAAAAAGCTAGCAACTAGTTGATGGAAAACATTTTGAAGTCAAGCTACTGTCCGAGCGGACTTACTCGGGTCCAATAAAAGCTCGAATAAAAATAATAATAAAATAATAAAAATACTAAAAAATGCGCTAAAATATTAAAAATCCTAAAATTCATGTGATGACCTAAAACGAAGAAAAAACTAGCAAACGACTGCCGAATAATTAAAAAAATGTGACTTTTAAGGCTAAAAATAATAATGATAATAATAATGAAAATACATGCCGAAAAATTAAAAATGCGATTTCGAAAGCTGACGATGCTAACGATGATGCTAAAATGCGAGAAGACACTAAAAAATGCTAATGACTGTAAATCACCTGAAATGACAGTAAATTAAGTAAATGACAGAGATGCTAAAATTAATTAAAAATGGCGTCAAAATTCGGGTATCAACACGCTTCATTGCCTCCACGGCGATTTCCACTGTGACGTCAGCCATCAACGCCATTTCCAGATTGAACCTCTCTAGGTACATCTTCAGAGACACCCCTTTCTTCCTTTTTATATCGAACAGATCTGCCGAGGATTTTTTAAGGGGAATCGAGGTGCTAAACCGGCTACGGAACCGCTCTTCTAACATGGCAAAAGAATCAATAGACCCAGCTGTCAACCCTTCGAACCATTTACTGGCCACTCCAGTGAGCGTGAGGACGAAAAGCTGACACAAAGCCTCATCTCTTCGTGTCTGAATCTTCACAGTATTTCACTCTGCTAAGGTGAGTGATGGGATCCCTTGTCCCATCGTACTGCTCCGTGGGTATTTTGATCCTTCGGCTAACCTGATGCTGACGAATCTTGCTGCTCAACGGATGCCTGGGGTCATAGTCCTGCTCCTTTCTTCGAGCCGAGGTAGCCGATGGTGACCCCCGACGCGGTTCTTTTCCATGTCTACTGTGCGGGCCACGCACGGAGCGGTTTTCGTGCGGTGACCTGTCACGACTTCGCTTGTCCTCTGACTCCCTGGCCCTTCGATGTGATCGACTTCTTGCAAGGCTGCGCTCCATCCCCTGGTCATCTTCTTTCTCAAAATTTTCCATATATCCCTCCTCCCTTCGCGAGACTACTTCCGACTGCAACCTCTGGTAGACAGGTTGGCCTCTTCCAATCTCCGGGACAAATGATGGTGGGGGTGGAAGAGGCTGTGACACCTGTGGCAATGAGGCGAATGGATTCAATGTGACTTGAGGTGTCAAAAGATTTGGCAACGGGTACGGATACGCCATTGGCTGGCCGGCTAAGCTTGATAACAACAACATCATCTCATCCATTCTCTGGTGTAATACCGCTACCGAATCTACCATCCCCGATAATGGTCTCCCCGTAACACTTGATCCTGGCAAGAGAGAATTGGACCTGTTCGTATTACTTCCCGGTGTTTGGAGGAAATCCAAATGCTGCAAAAGTGGTTGGCTGATATCCACATTGGGCTGGGTTACCGGTTGTATCAGTCTAGAAATCTCCTGACCCGAGGTCACCTGAGTATTGGTGTGTCCAGAAATCTGAGGTTCTGAAGTCATTTCCTGCCCGTGTCTAGGGGTGTCAAAATGGGACCGGTCCCATAGACCGGTCCCGGACTCGAGGTCTCGGGTCGGGTTTGGGACCAATTTTTGCTCCCATTTTAGGTCGGGACCGGGACTGGTCCCGTCCCGAAAAATCTCAGGTCTGCCGGGTCGGGACCGGGTCTGGACCCGGCTAATTTAAAAAAAAACCCTAACATTTTAATTTCCAATTTTACACAATTACACTCATCGCCTCTCAATCTCATCATGGTTTCCCTTCCACCACGCCGCACGGATCGCCTCTCATAGCCAGGAAAAATCAAAAGAAAGGTGTGCACTGCTGACTGATGATTGATGGTGGTTCTTTGAAAGATTTCCCCCTTTTCTTCTGTTTTGCTGTTGATAGGTGATGTTTTAGTCGAATCCTCGTTCTGGGTATTTAATTGTTGTTTTGAAAGAAACTTCTTTTGATGTTTCTTTTGGATCTATTGTTTTTTTTTCTCTCTCCCGTTTCTGGATATTTGTTCCAAGGTTTTGGTGTTAGATCTGCACTTTAATTAAAAAGTTAGGTTTGTACGGTTTTGATGAATAGGTGCTAGATCTATTCTTGAACTCTGGATTATGGCTTATAGAAACTGTGGTGATAACTTGATGATGATGGTGGTGGTGGTGGTGGACGGTGCTGGTGGTGAATGGTTCTAGTGGTGGACGGTTCTTTTGCAGAAGGTTTTTTCTAGGTTTTAAAAATAAATAAAAAGGAATTTTTTTCCCGGGTCTGGTCCCGTGGACCCGGATTCTTATACGGGCCGGGACCGGGACCAGAAATTGGTCCCGTTTTTTTTCGGGACCGGGACTGGTCCCGACCGTATTTCTTCGGGTCTGCCGGGTTCGGGTCGGGTCTTGTCCCGCAGTCCCGTTTTGACACCCCTACCCGTGTCAGAGAGCTCTCTAGTTATGTGAAAAGAAGAGCTTGGATTATTAAGGTTGTCTCACTTAACGATCCAACGCTCTCAATGAAAGCACCAAATGATAATCTGTGATTAGGGGTATGCCCTTTTAGGTAATTGTGCAAGCTGTCTATTCTTCAACTCCACACCGCAATACCTGCAATGCGCCGGAGAAAGTCTCCGGCGTAGATTCTCCAACGGTCAAATCAGTATGTTGTGCAAGTCGCCAGTGTTTCAGAACAACAAGCTATAGTATGCGTGTGTGTGTACGTGTGTATTACCTTGTCTTACTCTGCTATTTATAAGTCATACCTGACAACCGTTACACTGGCATCAATGTAGCAATCAACACCATTAAAAGGGGGTAATAACTCAGTCTGCAACGTGCGTAACGGTCCACTCATGATCGTTACACCGTTACGCGCCATTAACTGATGTCTTTATAGCAAACGGTACTCAGTCACCGTTAGCTTACTGTTGAAGACCTTCCCAATACCAGGAATAACATACTACCGGTACCTTGCCAGCTTGGCACCGTTACCCCCATGAGCTACCGGATAGTACCTTTAACTATGGCCAACTCATCCTGGCTACGCCCACGTGGTCATACAACCGTTTACTAATTAGGGTCAAATGACTTCTTTGCCCTTGGGATTTATCTATGTATTATCAATATAGAATAATTAAATTACTACAACAATATTTAATTTAAAAATAACTAATTAGTTAATGTACTCCTTTAATCATTAATGAATTCATTATTTATATTTGTGATAATTAAAAAATATTTTAGATAAATTATTAATTACATTAATTTTTCTATAATAATTTAATGTGATTTATTTTTGAAAAAATATGGATGTGAAACACTTTAATATCAAAATACTATTCAATCATAGAAAAATAAATATATCATATTAAGCAAACTAAGAAAGATAAAAAAAACACAAGAAATAAGTTGATGATAAAAAATGACTAAACTTGTAAAATCAAACACAATTACGAAAATAACTCGATTGATTTAACCGGTCTGATTTTAAAACTGAAATTTCAAACTGAAAATCGTATTTAATTTAATCGATATAACGTACTAAACTGATCCGGTTCAACGAGATACCTGGTTGGATTAGGTGGAAAAATCAACGATCCAAACCAAACTAATCAGGGAAAAAATAAAGAAAAATAACACACCGCCATTAAATACAAATTAATTCGACCTAAAATTCACACCTCTAACCTCCAACATTTAATGGATAACAAAGTAGATGTGAGTGTTGTCAAAACTTTGTAGAGTATACCGAAAAACAACATGAAGTAAATGTCCTTTTCTTTTTGGTAGAGGGCACTTTTATCGTAAAAATTAATTTCCATATTCCAACTAAATTTATTTATATAGATAATATTCTATTACATGATTTATAGTTGATTGTAGAGCAAAAAGAATTCCAAGGTTAATAAAATTAGTCTATGATTTAACCATTTTTTATATAAAAATTAAAAGAACAGCAACATGTCAATTAGACAAGATTAGTTTCGACTTCATGAGAAGTAAAGAATAAGGGAAGCACAAGTCACTTCCAAACTAGGAATAAATGATCCACGTCCTCATTTTATGATTTAACCGGCTTAAAATGGCATATTTAAGGCAGTGTCACCAAATTCGTTAAATCAACCGTAATTAATTTGTTGAAGTAGTAAGTGAAAGTATGAAGAAGATTAAAGTTTAATTTTTTAGAGACGTTATCTAGTTACATAAAGAAAAGTTAATGAACTAGTAATATCTTCAAGTGAAACTATTATATCCTATTATTATTGATTAATTCGTGATTTATAATATTAGTTTTTTTTAATAGGTAAGTGAGAAATTTGAATTTAGATCTAAATCTTTACTAATATTTTTATCACGAGTAAAGCAATTAGTTATATGTTCATTAGCAGATTAATACTAGTCTTGATAATGAGTTGGGGTTTTCGGTATGTAAATCACTAATTTTTTTTAAAATCAATACCTGTTGTTGTTCATGGTTGGATTCGTGACCATGACCCTTTCCATGAGGCTTTCGTTTTTACTTTTCCTCTTACTACAATTATACTCGTCAGCGTTCACGATTTGGGTTCATGATCACGTGCCGTCCATTGAACCCTCTGTCTTTCACTATTTTTTCTTTACTACATTACTTGTCAGTGTTCATGGCTAGGATGATGACCATGATCCAACTCATAAAAGAATTAAGGCACCAATTGTTCTAAACTAACCCGTAAATAATTTTGTTGGTAAAAAAATACTACTAGAGGAATTTTTTTGACATATCTAATTTAGCCGGGTTTAGAGGAAAGAAATTACGCTAAAAGAGCTACTTTTTTAAAATTTAGCTATGAATTAATATGATTAGTTTCGAGTAAAAAGAGAAGAGTTGACATCCCAAAAAATAAAAATAAATAAATAAAAAAGTACAACAAATTCATTAATATCAAAGTAAACAACTTTGGGAGAATTGTTAATTTTTTAGAGAGAAGAATAACATAGATAGGAATTACAAATTATGATGATAAACTCAAGATGTAGAATCTCTCTAACTTATTAACTTATAGTTGCAGGAAGAATGTAATTATTATCCCTATTTTAGTACTTCAAAATAAATAAACATCCAAAAGATCCAAGAAAAAGGAGAAACTAACCGTGAAAAAATCCCAATTATTTAAATCCTACACTGTATAATATTCTCTCTGGTCCGAAATGTATGACTTCCTCACATCCCAATATTCAGTAGGGAACGCATATCGAGGAGGCCGGATGAAGCACTATTTGACCCCAAAAAATTCCGTACTTTTTTTCGAACGTACGTTAAGGATTAACGTACTTCCGAGAAAAAATTCGGGGCAAAATTGTCTCAAATAGTGACTGTTCCGGCCGTCTTAAGATACGTTCCGGAACAGTAAAAGCAAATGCTAAAACGTCATACATTTCGGACCGGAGGGAGTATTAACCAACATGAAAACAAAAATACTCACTTCGCTATTTGTAGATGTCAAATTAATAGAAAATATACATATTAAAAAAATTCTAATAAAAAACTAATTATTATTTTAAAAAATATATTTTTTAATTATTCCTCTGATTAATCAATGAAAAAATATGTATTAATAGATAATTATTCTAAATTTACAACTACTTGTGTTTAAAAAAAAAATTAGACAATATTTTAAATATAAATTCCCTCTAAATCAGTCATCTACTCTCTCTATCCAGTTATATTGGACGTTTTAGGAAAAAAGACCGTCCAAATTTAACTGATACCTTTGGACTCTGTGTTAATTGAGTTAGTGAAATTACTCCCTCGCCCTCCACTCACTTCTCTGTTGCGTGACCAAGAGGCGCGTCACACATGGGCGAGAGGTTAAAATCGTAACCTTGCAAAAGTGAGGGGACAAGGGATCAGGGTTATCAGACCCAAGTCAGTTTTCTTTCCTTCTCTCCTCTACACTCTTCGCAACCTCCTTCTCCCAATTTATCTAAACCCTAAAAAATTCCTTGCTTCCCCAAATTTAAATAACACCACGACGTTAATCACTTGTTAGAAATGGGGTTTTTTTTAAAACCAATTTCGTCCGATTGGAGTGATTTCGGCCGGAGACGTTTGTGAAGAGAAGTTACGGTACAGTAGCTCCGACGATGATTCTGATGACTGCAATCACGGGAAGCGGAGGAAGAAAAGCTCTTCTTCGCGGAGAATCACCGAAGAACAAATCACAGAGTACTTAGCGAAGAAAGCTCAGCAAAAGGTATTCTGCTTTCCTAATTTTCTCAATTTCTCTTGAATCCCTAGGGTTCTGTTTTCCATTCGGTGCGATTTTCGGTTGTTTTATTCAGTTTTGTTTATCTAGGCTATGAAAGTTGCAACGAAGTTGAAGGAAAACTCCGTTTCTGGTTACGCTAACGATTCAAATCCTTTTGGTGATTCCAATCTCAATGAGAAGTGAGTACCCTTTTTTTTTTGCCATTTCCATCACTTCTATTCTCCACTTTCTCCAGGCATTGTAATTTACTTGCTTTTTTCCCTGATGGATTAGGTTTGTGTGGAGAAAGAAAATCGAAAAGGATGTTTCACAAGGCGTGCCTCTTGATGCTTTTTCAGCTAAGGCTGAAAGGAAGAGACAAAAAGAACGAATGGTAAATACTGCTTGAGTTTCATTTGTGTGAAGGTTTATAGGTTTAGCTCAATAGTTATCTGTTGTTTTAGTTATTAGCCTTTCCCATTTGAAAATTATTGGGATTGATTAACTAAATCATGGAAAACTGAGAGAAGTGACTGAATGGATGATTAGGAAATAGATTATGAAGGCTATATTGTGAGAGTAATGAAGATTTATATGATTACTATCATCCTCTTGTCATGAAGATCTTTGATATTTGAATATAAGAAACAACTGTAAATTTGCTTGTCAGCTTAAATTCATCAATCTTTGCCTGTCGTCAGTTTAGTAAATACTTTCTCATGTTTTTATATTACCTTTGTATATATGTTTTTGTTCCTTGTGTATTTCACTTTGTTTTTTGGTATTGGCTTTTGTATTGAACTTTGGTTTATGTGATAGCTCTTCTGCTGACCCATTTTCAATTTCATGATACAGGCTGAGATTGAAAAGGTTAAAAAGAGAAGAGAAGAAAGGGCTCGTGAAAAAGCACAACATGAAGAAGAAATGGTAAGTTTAGTCCCAAATCTCTTCCGCTGCATTTCTTTGTCTTTTGTATTATCAAAACTTGTGTACATGGTAGGGGAACACGTGTAGGTTTCAACTGCGCACGACCTCATATATATATGTATGGTTCTTTATGGGATTTTGTTCTTGTATGCAGGCGCATTTGTTGGATGCTCTCTTGAAGGAAGTATACTGACAACTCGAGCACAAGAGAATTCAAGATTCTATGGTACATCCATCAGTGCATCGGATATTCTTCTCGGTTCATTGCCTAGGCCTCCCGCTGCTTCCATACTTTATCATGCTCTCTCAAATTTGTTTGGAAAGCTCGAGAGGTGATCGAGAAGTATCTCACCATTTCAGCCCTGTAGTATTCCTTTGAGCAGGTGGGGTTGAAGCTTTTAATAGATTCTATTCACCTCTTCCCCCATTTATTAAATTCTGTATAGTCTTTGTTCCACGAGGAAATTCTTTTTGTAGTGATTGTACAGTTTAAAGAACAAGGGATAGTGTTTTTCCAGCAGCATATGTAGAAGCGCTGGAAACTCGTGGCTTACTATGGCTATGCTACTTCATTGCTGAGGAATTCAATCCATATCAGTGGAACCCTATTTCAATGGCAGACCAAAAGTTAAATGCATTTGTTATTGTTTTCTTTTTTAATAATTAGTATTGTGATTTGTTCTTTCAAATTTTAAATGAAATTTGTGAGAAATTTGTGACAATTTCTGTTCTAGAAGCCCTACAAATCCTTCTGATTTGTTAAAAAAAAACTACAGCTGAGAATCACGTTTGAATTTTGGATTAATTTATACAGTAATTAGGAAAAGGGTTTAAGGAGGGAATTAATCCAAAGTTTGGAATTTGGATTAATTAGGCTTGGCGCCAAGAATTTGGCCGGCCAAGCAAACCTTTGGCGGATTGAAATCAAATGTTGTCAATGGGCTGTGGCTGCACAGTGCAAGCTCATGGGAAAAAAAATTGTTTTTCCACAGACAAAACAGAGGTGTGCAGCTGACAGAGTCAGCTGCCTTAAACCACGATATGCACTTCCTCACGTTCATTAAAAATGGACAGAGGGAGTATAAAGAAATATGGGTAACTCTGAAAAGTTACCATTAACATATCTTTTAATTAATATATCAAAACAACAACAGTCCAATTGAACGTTAGCTAGCTAGAAATGAAGATTATTAAATGAGTCACTAGATAAAGTCGAGCTTTTAATGCCATCGATGAAAGTGGAGGAGATAAGCACCGTTTTTTATAATTTTTGCACACAATCGGTGGGTAATTTTAGTTTTCCCTCCCCATGTATACATCAATAGTATATAATATAGTCGCATATTGTTGGCGGTGCCCAAAAAAAAGAGACAAAGTTAATGATGCAATTGATGATATACATATCTTCTTGCACAACTTGTTCTATAAATATAAGACCTTATAGTAATGCATTTTTACCTGAACAAGACATTAGAATATACAATTGAATTTGATATTTGATATTTTCTAACTATTAAGATGTGTATCGCTGCTTTTATCTGGCAAGCTCACCCGCTCTATCCTTTGCTCCTCCTTCAAAACCGAGATGAGTATCACAACAGGCAAGTGCTTAATTGATTCATCAATTGTTATTTTTCTTCTTTTTTCTTTATGCTATTATCAACTTTAAAAAACCCATTTTAGAGGATTTTTGGGGTTTTCAAATCCGATCTTGTTGAGATTCTAGGTTGAACTCACTGGACTAGGTTTGACTATCTTGCTTTAAACTATTCAAATGAGGTCCTAATACATAGAGTAAATTTTAATTTGGGTAGGGAGATATTAATGAATATTAATTTGTGTGTAAAATCCAGGCCGACGGAGGCGGTGACGTGGTGGCCGGAAAAGGGAGAGATACTGGGAGGGAGGGATGCGGTGGGAGGAGGGACATGGTTGGGTTGCTCAAGATCAGGCCGACTTGCTTTTCTCACTAATGTTTTGGAGCTCCATACCCTTCCTGAGGCCAAAACCCGTGGAGAACTCCCTGTTCTTTTTTTAGAGGTAATATTTGTCTTATTAAAAACATGAGATCAATCATCCTCGAGTATTAATTTTTTCAAAAAAAAATCCTATTTATATAACACCATGATGACTCCTACCTTCTTTAAAAGGAAATCAAATTTATAATGTAAGAACAAGTACAAAAAAAGAAACATAGTGCCTTTTATAGGTAGGAGAGACTCATTTATCATACACATTAATTTCCATATTGGTCCATTAATTTTATTTTTTATCAAGATTAGTCCATCAATTTTACTTCAACTGCATCATGATTCAATTCTGGTGATCGTAGAGCAAAAAAAGTCCCAATGAATTTGCAGAAGGATTGGTGAAAGAGGCTCATCAGTACAATGGGTTTAATCTCATCTTGGCCGACATGTCGTCCAAGACAATGGTTTATATCTCCAACAGACCCAAAGGTGAACCCATTGTCGTTCAACAAGTTTCTCCTGGCATTCATGTCCTCTCAAATGCAAAGCTCGACTCTCCATGGCACAAGGTTACAATTTCATCACACTTGTTATCAATTAAATTTTATTGAAAACACCTCTTTTTATCGAGATATTTTTCAAGTAGAAAATCTTGAATACAAATCTTCTAACATGGCATATGGATTATGATTTATCTCTTGAATACGAATCTTCTAATATGGCATATGGATTATGATTTATCTCTTCCTTTTCTCATCTCTCTCTTATGGCAGGCACAACAGTTGAGCCAGAATTTTAAGAAACTCCTTAAAAAGTATGAGGAAGGTGAAATACTGGTGAAAGAGATGATAGGAAAGTTAATGAAAGACAAAACTAAAGCTAAGAAAAGCGAGTTGCCGGGCATTTGTTCTCTTGATTGGGAATACAATCTAAGCTCCATCTTCGTTGAAGTTGATACTCCATTGGTAATTAATCAAACAAAGTTAGAAGATTCGTACTCGAAACTCACGAAACTCTCTCATTATCTAGTAATTTACGTAATTTACGTTGCGTCGTCTAATACTATGCAGGGATGTTATGGTACAAGAAGCATCGTTGGATTGACGATTAGAGGAAATGGAGAAGTGAGCTTTTATGAGACTTTTCTTGAAAATGGAATGTGGAAAGAGCGCACTATAGGTTTTTGTATTAAGCATCGTCATCATCAAGATACTACTAAACTAGAAGGGGCATAAGCATATATATATATATATATATATATATATATATACATATATGTATCAAATTGATTAGACTGTATGAATGTGGGCTAACATCATTAAAAGCCTGAATAACAAAAGATAATTATAAGGTAATGTTACCTCATTGGTTTGTAATCAAGTACCAATGAATTTATTCACTCTAAACACAATTCTCATATTCAAATAAAAAAAATAAAGAACATCATGCTAGGAAGAGTCATTTTCAATTTAAAGGATGAAAATATTTAGCGGGATTAATTTTATGTTGGAACGAAAATTTAAGGAGAATATGATTTAAAAAGTTTACGAGTTACTATATATATATGGCTTTAAGTTAAGTTAATTGAACCGGTTAAAGTATACATTGCACTTGCCGATTATTAATGAGTTTGTAGCTCAATGGTATTTCCTACATAGCGAAAAAGGTTATATAAAAAACTTGTTCAAGTCCGCAAGTACACAGATTGTACCAAGCAGTATAAAATATGATTCACAATACTCTACATTGTCCATACCAGTGCAGCATCACTAGTCCATAGCATAACAGAATCATTCTCTCAACACCACATGATTGCAGAGCACAAAAACAATTGCAGAAGTAATTTTCAATGAGTCAGCTTGAAAAGAAGATGTGGAAGGAGCATACCATGAACTATTGTATTCAGAAACTGAAGTAGATTGGGATAATCAAAGTGATCAACAGAGCGAAATTAGAGATGATGCATTCGATCAAGACACATGTTTCGGCTTCTAGGTTGATGTGCTCTCTCTCTGTGTCAGTGGTGATTGACAGACCAAATCATGTATCTGAATTGTTTTAACTAAATGAAGTGTTTTATTTATAGATATCAGTCAAAAGAAGAGTCAGATATTATAACAGCTAATTTCCAATGCATAATACCATGACAAAAAGAAGCGATCAACATCTCTGAAGAGAAGATCCTCTTATGCCAAACCAAGTTCTAAAACTCTCAGACTTCTGCATAGAACTGGTGAAGGTTCAGGCAAACACTCGTAAATCTCAGTGAATCAATCTTCTATGGATGTATTGGAAGTACTAATAAGTAGTTAGTATAATGCCCATAGACACCACAGAGCAGACACCATTCCAAAACTAAACCTAATTTACCAAACTGATTCCAAAGCCAAAACATATACCTAAGACTAATAAAGGTTCATCTCCTGGAATCCTTACATGGTACTCAAAAGTCTCAATACTATATCATCCAGTTACCCTTACAGGTTCCTCGAGTGTTAAATTTAATTGTCTTCATATAAATGTTTCAAGTTCAAGATATTTTGAGGGCAATTAAATCACAGGATGCTGAGCTTCAAATTCAAGTTTATTCAGTTTCTTATTTCACAGAGAAGATTTACATGCATATGGCGGTAAAACACATGGTCAACTTTACTATAGAAACGAAAGATAAGTTCATGATTCCTTCCCACAAATTTCACTAAAAAACTATTTGGAAAGATTAGAAGCCTAACCTCGTTTCCTCTCAAGTTCCAATAAATCAAAAGTAATTTGTCTGTCAAACTTGAACCCTGCCATATTTGCTTCCTTCCATATCTCCTTACATTTTGCCAGTCTCCCGGAAACCATGTAAACAGTAATCAAGTCCTTGTAAATGTCATATGTTGGTGAGAAACCCGCCTCTTTAAGTTTTGAAAAGTATCTTGCAGCCCTTGAGATATCATTCAAGGCAACAAAAAGCTTAATGACAACACGATAAGCTGGAAGATCAAACAGGCAATTTGAACCCTCCATTTCCCAAAGCAAAGCCAATGCTTCCCTATATTTCTTCTCACAATATCGGCTGTGAATTAAAGTAGTGTACATAACCACACCTGGCTCATGTCCAGACTCTTTAAACCAATTGAACAAACTCTCCACAACCTCAAATTTTCCAAGCTTAGTGCAAACTTTCATAACAGCAGTACAATCCTGCTGGCTTAAATTCAAAACTTCTTGTTCTGCAAGCTCATTCAATAATGCTTCCACAAGTGCCACTTTATCAGGGTACTTCCCCAACTCTAGTATCAGCTTCGCATACACACTAGAATCCAATATTCTTTTGCCATCCCTAGCAACCCCTAGCACCTTCATAGCAAAATTTAAGTTGCCTCCCCGAATCAACCCTCTAATCATAGCCTCTATCACACCCCGGCTTGCCAAACTAGTGAACTTCTCCAAATTGGATAACAATTTCAGGTCGCGATTCCTCGCTAAGACCTCAACAGTCGAAGCCAATATTCGATCATCAGGGAACAAATGAGGCTGTTTCTGAGTCCAACAAAGTGTCTGTAAAGCCCTATCGGGAAGACCCATATGACCCAATTCTCGAATTGTCAGTGATAATGAACCTTTGCGCAAGTAACGGATATAATCATCAAGAACTGAAGACACATCTTTTTCTGAATCAAGACATCTAATCTCTTTAGCTAAACTGATTAGAAAGCGTGGATTCCTGTAAACTTGATTAGCAATAGAAGGTCTTTTAGGGTGTTTCTTAGGAGTAGGAAGTCCTAAAGGCCTTACCTTGTAAGGAAGTGGAAGTGGAAGAGGCCTTTCTCTATCCAAATTACCAGGCTTTTGAGGAATCCTCCTTTCAAACAGAGCCGATATTGCTTCAATCTCTTCTGGTTCCCACGCCACATCACTCCCTTCATCTTCTTCACCTTCTTCATCTTCTTCGCTAGCTTCCTCTTCAGAATTGTCGTTTTGGTGGGTGTCAGTGGTTGGCTTTTTGAGGAACAAGTTGACGCCAAAATCAGGAGGTTGCTTGGTGCGGCGAGGAGGAGGATAAGGAGGAAGATTTCTGTGTTGCTTGGAGCGGCGAGGAGGATAAGAAAGTTTTTTCTGTTGCTTTTTGTAATGGATTCTTGTGTTGGAAATGGAAAATGAACGGAGTAGCAGCAAGGATACTCTACAGTTGAGATACTTGCTGGGTAGTGGCAAGGAAAGGTACGAGCTTGTAGATAAGAAGTTGCAATCCATCTCTGCAAGTCAAAATGCTACAAATGTGTATTTCCTCCCTACACACTCCTCACACTAATATCTTCGAACAGTTGGTGGGTGTGCACCCAGAAACCTCAAAGAACAGCTTAAATATCATAATTCAAACGGGAGTTATCTTAGCAAGATGAATTTCCAGTACTAGGTTGTTATCTTTTGTGGATGCAAAAGAGCTATAGGGACTGGTGATACAGTGACGGGTGTGTGAATAAGGTGTTCCTTTCCTGTAATGTACTAAAAGGCAAAGACAGTTAAATCCATTCCAAGCAACTCTTTTATTTTCTCTGATAAAATTCCTAGAAAAAGGAGAGTGAGGCTGAAGGAAGGCAACTTGGGCCGTCTTTCGCCATGTGACTATGAAGGCCCAAACTCTACCATTCCAAGTTAAAAATGAGGATTTTATTGAAGTGCAACTTAAGATGAATCCTAAGAAAATCATGATAAGAAAGCTACGCAGATTTATTTGTTGCCCGAAGGCCGAATGGTATAGACTATAGACAACACTTAGGGTGACCGCATCCAAGAAACACCGAAAAACATGTTACTTATAACTCGAAAGGAGTAGCAAGGACACCCAAAAACACCATTAAACCCATTGTGTAATCTTGCAAGAGGATTGAACTTTTTGTGACATTGATAGGAATTGCAAATTATATCTGCTCGAATTAAAGACCCAACTCATTTTTGCTCTGCAAGAAGCATCACTAAACTACTAGTTCATTGGTTGCAAGAAGAATGTCATCGCCATCACTATTCTTTTCTAGTACAGATTCAAGAAAAAGGAGAAACTAACATTGAATTCAATCCCAATTACTTAAATCCTATACTACATATATCTCCCAGAAAAGGCCTTATTGAATCGCTATTAAAATGGGAATGAACATTAAAAGAATAGAAACACCAGCAAAATGCTCACGAGTCTTGAATCATAATTACAAGTCCTGAGCTATACCTACTGTGTACTGTCCTAGCATCCAAGCTATTATCAAAAGAAAAAAACTACCATGAAATTGAACTACTTTTGTACTGAAAAATCTCTCCAAGTAACATGTGCACGATCAGGAGTTCAACTATGTCAGGGCAATCGCAAAATGATCTAATCAAGAATCCTCGGGGTTATACATCAGCTGCATCAAAAACTCCTTGCGCTCTTGAGCTGGGCAACCAAAGAATGCCCTTACCCTCGCAGCAGTTGCGATGAGGAACGTGTAGGCTTTGTAGCGTAAATGTGTCTCAACTCCTATATTCACCAGTTCTGCAAAAACTTCCCCTTCTGAGTAAACATGAGGGCGTCCATGCTCTGCGATGCGGTTTCCCTCTCTAATTGCCTCCGCCACATCTTTAATTGCTTCCCTTATACTTTTAAACTCCCTCTCAACTGCATCATTGCTTGCAGCCTTGCGTTTTTTGCCCTTCAGTGATGTGGCACATTGAGAACGTGTTTGAGAATCTGCTGGAGAATTTGCCTCAACTGGACTTGCAAGCTGACTTGTACCATCATTCGTGTCATCTAAGACCTCCATGTTAAGTGTAAAGTCATTCTGCAGATTAATAGCATCAAACAGGAAAGGACTTCCACAACTGGGCCATCGTCCTGCTTTCTCCGTTGCAATATTAACACCATTAGACTTGGACTTAGTTTTTGAAAATAGCAAAAATAGCTTGTCATAATGTGAAATTTGAGATGTCATCCACTTCTTCCCTTCAGGTCTTGCCTGTGATTGCAATAAAACAAAATTAAAATTTCAGTTCTAAACCAGACAAGACAAGTTTGAATAGAATCCAAAGAGAAACAAACCTTTACAAATGCTTTCCAAGCTTCAGGCTTCGCATTCCACATTTTAGTTTCAGGACTCCATGTAAAACCATTCATTCCATTGAAAGCATCAAGGCACTCTTTAAAATTATTTTTTAGGGTTTTCAAGCGATTTTTCAAGTGATCTTTCTCAAACGGCATGCCAATCCTTTCACGTAATTCCCTCACCATATTATCATAGGCGGCTGTTGTGAAAACATTATCAATCCTGTTTCCTAGCCTTTCTTGGCGAATGAGTGCATCAATGAAGACATCATCCATTCGCTCTGTCCATTTAAACATATCCCTTCTAGACGCCTTAGTCTTTTTCAATATTTTAACCATTTCTCTTACCTGAAAATTGACAAGGATAAGAAACAAACAACAAACCATCAAGAAAAATTATAGTCAACATTAGCTACAAAAGCAGTTGGAAACTGAACAACAGAAGTAAGCTTCATCTTGGTCTCCACCATTTCCATACAGTAAACATCAACAAAAGCCTTCTTTCTATTCCTTAAAAAGAGTTGTTTCATTCATCAAAGTATATATAAGACATTTCCAGAACCATCTACTGCAAACCAAGTTAGCACTATCCGTTCAGCTACGAAGAAGAAATCACAAGGGGGGATTTCAAAGTCCTTTTGCTTTTATTAGTTTACCCATATAAACAACAAAAGTTGAGATAAAATGGAAAAGGGTGTGGTACAAACTCCAGGGCATCAGTAAATGAACTTGTCAAAAAGTGAACTACAGTTAAACCTCGATAAATGAATGCTCTTGGGACCAGTAAAAAATATTCGTTTAGTGAGTTTATTTACTTATCGATAAATGAATATATTATTCATTTATCGATAAATGATTTTTTATTCATTTAGATAGTATTTTTACATTTTTATTTTTTCGTATGATTATTTATTTTACATTTAATGTACAAATACGTATATAGACTATGTACATGCATCATGTACTTATAAGATTCTATGTATGGAATACTTAGAGTCTAAATACATGCAATATGTACTAATAATAATATTCTATGTATGGAATACTTAGAGACTAAGACAATGTACCTAATCTACCTACAAACTACTATATATATTTTTCTAGAGTCTTGTTTTTAGGATAAATAAATAAATAAATAAATAAATAATATATATATATATATATATATATATATATATATATATATATATATATATATATATATATATATATATATATATATATATCTTATGAATTTTAATGATTATTCATTTATATTTACATGGGGTCTTTAAGGATTCAAAAAAAATTATTCGTTAATGCATTTAGCGAGGTTATTCATTTAGCCCATTTGCCCAAGTCGGGACCGGAGAAAATTATTCATTTGACGAGGTTATTCGTTTATCGAACATTCATTTATCGAGGTTTAACTATAACTTGAAGTTCAGAGATCAAGTGTTAGCCATCATGTGCCCAGAACCAGCACAAGACCCCCCAAAAACAAAAACAAGTGGTCACTCTAGATTGTACTAATTAATTAGAGAGAACTGAGAACTTTATACTAATAAAAAGAAAAGGCATTGCCTCAGGGGTGTTGAAAACCAAAAACGGGGTCCCGGGGCATTTTGTGGGTAACAAGGTACTTGGCTCGCCATGACACCCTTCTCTACGAGAGATTATTCGCAACTCCTAGCACTCCATGAGTATACAATTTCTCATTTTCTAAAATTTTAACCAAAAAGAGATGTTATTTTGTTAGTATGTTCTACTGCAACCAACAGATCACATAAGTTCTGACCATTTTCTCTGGGTGGCGAAATCCATTACTTAGTATGGGATAGTTGCCAATATCAAACAAAAGATGCATAATTATCCACAAATTGGTGAAAAATAAAACCACAAATGTAACAATGAGCTTCAAAGGACAATGAAAATGGGGCATGCCCATCACAACAACTGAATTACATGAAAACAACTCAAAGAAGTGTAATCAAACAATTAACAAAAGTGTTATCAAACAATTAATAACAGTGCGATCAAAACTCACCAGAAGAGAAGGAACCACCTATTATTCCTTTCGTCTTTTCCCTCCCAATCCGTCTCAGAGATGAGCGCCACAAAAAGCCCTCCACTCTCATTCAAATCCTAATGCCGCCGACTGGTTGGAGAAGCAAGGCTGGTCAAGAGCACAAGATCTTAAACCCGATGCGCTGGGTATATAAGGGAATTGACGCGAGACCAGCGTAGAAGAGGAGAGATTGATTACGAGAAGCGGGATTTTCAATTTCGCCCTTATAATTCATTCATTGTTATTTGTTAACAAGTGAAAAACCTAAATTGACTTCGACTAAGTTAGATCCGGCGACGTGTAGTTCTGCCAACTCTAATATGTTTGGGTGTTATTCCTTTTTCTTTTTCTTTTTTTAACACGTATCATTTGACAATAGTTATTACTTATTAGAAATATTAGAAATTAGTTTTAGGAAAAAAACTAATGAATCAATTAATGCATTCATTGAAAAGAAAATCTTTAAATGTTTTTTTTTTATTGTTTATCAATCAATTAATTTCATAGATATGACTCAATACATAAAAAATTATTATTGATATGACTTACACACAATTTTGAATTACTACTATTATTATTACACTCCTACTATCCCGAATTAAATGACTTCTTAAGTATTTTACACAGAATAAAGTAATTATTTTCTACCCTTTAATAATTAGGATTGGATTATTAAATTTAACAAAAACATTAATTTAGGAATTAGTTTTAAACGTCATTTATTTGAGACGAATAAAAATAACAAAAAGAAATAATTGATGGAGTTTTTATAAGTGCTAAATTTTACCCAATTATTTAGGACTCAAAAATTATTTTAGTAACCAACAAATTTACTAGGGATGATATATTGTTACCAGGAAATCAATTTTGGGTAACAATAGATAACATAAAGACTAAACGGGTTTGAATATTATTCAAATGAGTTGAACGGATATTAATTTTACTTCTATAATCACAATATGAGAATTATATGTTGAGATCTAAGTTTTTTAATCGACATATACTTTTTTTTAATGGTACAAGTTTTCATTCATTTTAAATTAACATTATGTCTTGATTTTGAAATGAAGACTGTTGTAATTTTATTATCATACAACATAGAAATCCATGTTAGTACAAGATTTTGGTATTGAAGAATTTAGAGACTTTTGATGTTAATTTACGTCAGAATAATTTCCTGTTAGTAATTGTTTTGAAACAAATCTATTTGCAGCTTCAGTGTAATGGTTCCCATCCCAATTTACATATTCATCAGTATTGTTGCAAGGACTTGCAGTCACCATGCTCCCATTCAAACTCTTTGTCACCCCACAGGCAATCCGAACATCAAAATTCAATGGCGGCCCGCCGTAACCGCAACAAGCTGCAAGAGGCTGCTTGAATCCTGATAGGAAAAGGGCATTACGGGTTCAAAACCCAAATCGGACCATACCATAATATGAGTACATTGGAGTTACCATATTGTGAAAAATTGGCAATGAGGTTCAATTTGATGGAGAAAACGTCGACGTAAGTCACGTTAACGTCAGGAAACTCGCCCTGAAACCTTGTGCAGAGATGGCGCAATTGCGCGTTGAAAACAGTAGCAGCATTGTTGTGTTGATTTACGCAACCAAACTGATCGAGGTTGGATGCGTTTTCTCCGTATGTTGCGATGATTCTTGGTAGACAACCAAGTGGTCCTGTGTTGTGAACCCAGAAACTCCTGGCTCCATCATTATACAGGTTCTGGTAATGAATAAAAATTGAAAGTATTAGTTATTTCTCTTTTAAATATCAGTTAAAAAGATATATCTATGAGTTTATTACCTTAATTCCAGTCTCAAAATCTGATAAAATTGTTGGAATAAAGGCAAGTACTTGGTCCTCTGATCTTGAACTGAAGGCCCCATCAAGATCATTCTGACCCACATCAAACATGTAAAGTCCTTGCTTGAAATAGTGTTTTTGAGGCAAGTACTTTTGAAATTTCTTATCTGCATATATAAACCTCCCAATCAACCAATAGCTTATCAAAACTGATGGGAAATTCAACACAATAATAGCAATACGCAGCGGATAATAATTTCCCTAACTTGCTGGAATCTATGAGGAGCAATAACAAATTAATGGCAGCAACTAATTCATCACACATACACGAAGAGACAACGATTTTAACGTGGAAAACCTTCTCAATGCGAGAAGTAAAAACCACGGGCACAAGCCAGTCAATCAAGCTCCACTATGATCAAAATCAGGGTACAAGAGTGTCTCAAATCACAGCACAAATCGTGCTCAACAACTAGGCAAACAGCCAACAACAAGTATGAAACTAGAGAACCAAAGGAAGAACACAAAACCAGATTTCCAGCAGCTACTTGCGGGACTCGATTCCTCCTGCTCAGATATCGTCTCACCAATCCAACCGGTCAGATTGAAGAACCGGATGTCGTGAACCTGCTGTACAAATTTCAGCCCGATCCGACGGTGAACGAAGTCGCAGCGATGAATCTCCCACGGCTGCGCAGAGTTGAGCGAATCTGGTTTTCTCTCCTCTCCTCTCTCTTTTCTCTCTTTTGTTTTTGCTTGGAATGAGCTGCACACCTTACCCTAATCTGACCCCCTCTAGTAGACAAGGAGTGGTATGTGGGCTTGCTCCACATGGGCTTTTCTCCACATAGGAAGGGAGCCCAAACCCAACAAATCTCCCCCTCACAACTATGTGGAGATGACCGCCAAACCGGCGATCTCACAACAAGTTTCAAACTTGCATCTCGGTAATGCCTTAGTCATCATATCAGCACCATTATCATCTGTATGAACTTTGGCTAATTCCAACAACCTAGCATCCAATGCATCACGTATCCAATGATACCTCACATCAATATGTTTGGATCTAGAATGGAAAGTTGAATTCTTACCAAGATGAATTGCACTCTGACTATCACAAAATAGCATGTATTTATCCTGGACAAAACCAAGCTCCTGCAAGAATTTCTTCAACCAAAGCAACTCCTTGCAAGCTTCTGTAATGGCAATGAACTCTGCCTCAGTAGTGGACAATGCAACACACTTTTGCAATCTAGATTGCCATGCCACAGCTCCCCCTGCAAACTTAATCAAGTAGCCCGAAGTGGACTTTCTGGAATCAATGTCTCCAGCCATATCAGAATCAGTATAGCCCACAAGGATAGGTTTATCACCTCCAAAACAAAGCCTCAAACTAGCAGTACCACAAAGATACCTCAAAATCCATTTCACAGCATTCCAATGCTCTCTACCTGGATTTGACAGAAATCTACTGACTGTACCAACAGCATGTGCAATATCTGGTCTTGTACACACCATTGCATACATCAAACTACCCACAGCAGACGCATAAGGAACCCGTTGCATATCTAGTCTCTCAGCTTCATTTGAAGGACTCTGTTTAGCACTCAATTTAAAATGAGTGGCAAGAGGAGTGCTTACCGCCTTAGCATTTTCCATCTGGAACTTCTGTAGCACTCTTTTAACATAGTGTTCCTGTGACAGCCAAAGTTTCTTCTCCTTCCTATCACGCATGATTCTTATACCAAGAATCTGATTAGCAGCTCCCATGTCTTTCATGGCAAATGACTCCCCCAATTGATTCTTTAACCTGTTAATCATGGAAATATTTTTCCCAACAATAAGCATGTCATCAACATACAATAACAGGATAATGAAATCATCATCGGAGAACTTTTTAACAAAGACACAGTGATCAGAAGTAGTCTTCTTGTAGCCTTGCTCTGACATAACAGACTCAAACTTCTTGTACCACTGTCGCGGAGCTTGCTTCAACCCATATAGACTCTTTCTCAGTCTACACACATAGTCTTCCTTTCCTTCAACATGAAAACCATCTGGTTGCTTCATGTAAATTTCTTCCTCCAAATCACCATGAAGGAAAGCAGTCTTTACATCCATTTGCTCTACCTCCAGATCAAGAGTAGCAGCCAAACTCAACACGGTTCTAATGGATGACATCTTCACCACAGGAGAAAAAATCTCATTGAAATCAACACCCTTTCTCTGTCTGAAACCTTTCACCACTAATCTAGCTTTATACCTCGGGGATGCAGAAATACTTTCTTGCTTCACCCTGTAAATCCACCTGTTTTCCAAAGTCTTCTTGCCTTTTGGCAATTTCACCAAGTCAAATGTGTGATTATCATGCAAAGATTTCATTTCATCTTGCATTGCATCCAGCCACTTCTTCTTTTCTTGACTCTCCATGGCCTCATGAAAACACTCAGGTTCACCTCCATCTGTCAAGGTAACATATTCATCAGAAGGATACCTGGTAGATGGCTTCCTCTGCCTAGTAGACCTCCGAGGTTGAACTTGAGGTGGTTCAGGATCATGTTCCTCTTCAGAATCATCAATAGGAACATCTAAAGCATCTCCAAACTGCTGATCACCAACATAGTCATGTTGCTCACCATTCTGAATATTGTTCTCAGCAGCATCCATATCATGGTTAGGTGTCTGAACTGGATCAATATCAGACAGACTACTATCTTTCTCAGGTGTAGTCTTCTCCATCTTATCAATGTCTTCAATGGTTTGGTCTTCCATGAACTTCACATCACGGCTTCTGACAAGCTTCTTCTCAACAGGATCATACAACCTGTAACCAAACTCATCTTCACCATATCCAATAAAGATACACTGCCTCGTCTTCGCATCCAACTTGGATCTCTCATCCTTTGGAACATGCACGAATGCCTTACAACCGAAGACTCGCAAATGATCATATTTGACATTCTTGCCAAACCAAACTTTATCTGGCACTTCAGCATTCAGGGCAACTGCAGGACTGAGATTAATAACATGCATTGCCGTGTACAATGCCTCACCCCAGAAATGCTTAGGTAGCTTAGCTTCAGAAAGCATGCACCTAACTCTCTCAATCAACGTCCTGTTCATCCTCTCTGCTAAACCATTCAGCTGAGGAGTTTTAGGAGGAGTCTTTTCATGTCTAATACCCTGCTGCTTGCAATAACTATCAAATGGTCCACAATACTCACCACCATTGTCAGAACGAATGCATTTCAGCTTCTTGCCTGACTGTCTCTCAACCAAAACTTGGAATTGTTTGAATTTCTCCAGCACCTGGTCCTTGGTCTTCAATGCATAGACCCAAAGCTTCCTGGAGCAATCATCAATAAAGGTAACAAAGTAAAGTGCACCACCAAATGACTTTACCTTTAATGGACCACAAACATCAGAATGCACCAATTCAAGCAATTCTGACTTCTTTGAGGGAGGATGCTTCTTAAATGATACTCTGGTCTGCTTACCAGCCATGCAATGAGAACATTTCTCCAACTCAGCACTCTTCAATCCCGGAAGCACATCCTTTTTAGCTAAACAATTCAGCCCCTTTTCACTGATATGACTAAGCCTTCGGTGCCACAAAGAAGCCTCCATATCCATGGCATTCACACTGTCTTTAGCAACCAAAGCTTTTGTCCAATACAGTTTACTAACTTTCTCCCCTCTGGCCACAACCAAGTTACCTCTGGTGAGTTTCCATTTTCCAGAACCAAAGTGATTGTAATAACCACCATCATCAAGCATCTGCACAGAGATCAAATTAAAACGGACATCTGGAGCATGTTTGACTCCTCTAAGCAATAACTGCACTCCCATGTTGGTTTGTAGGAAAACATCACCAATACCAATTACCTTAGCAACACCATCATTACCCATCTTCAACACTCCAAAATCACCAGAAGTGTAAGATGTGAAGAACTCCTTCCTCGGTGTAACATGCAGTGTTGCAGCACTATCAATTACCCACATGCTCTCATCTGATACAAGATTAACTAAATCATGATCACGGAGAATAACAAGATCATCACAAGTAGCCGCAGAAACACGATCATCACCATCTTGATCCTTCTCTTTCTGCTTACCATTATTGTCTTTTCTCTCCCTTTTCCATTGAAAACAGTTCTTCTGTATGTGCCCCTTCTTGTGACAATAATGACACTCCACATTCTTGTATCTGGACTTGGACTTACTTCTGCTCTTGTCCCTACCACCTTTCTGTTCCTTTTTCTGACTTCTCCCCCTGTTTTCAGTAACAAGTACCTCGGAATGAGATGAAGTACCCTGTGCCTTCCTTCTCATCTCCTCATTAAGAACACTTCCCTTTACATTTTGCAAAGAGACAACACCATCGGAAGCCGAATTCGAAATTGAAACCCGAAAAGTTTCCCAAGAGTCCGGTAGAGTATTGAGTAGCCATAGTCCCAACACCTCATCATCAAACTTGATACCCATTCCTGATAATTGATCTAGGAGTCCTTGAAAATCATTCAAGTGATCTGAAGTAGAAGTCCCATCCTTGTACCTCAAATTCATCAAGGAATTCAACAAATACAGTTTATTACTCCCTGATTTAGAAGCATACAAAGATTCAATTTTCTTCCACAAGGACGCTGCATGTTCCTCATTAGCAATATGATTATAAACATTGTCATCTACATATTGCCGAATAAAACCACAAACTTGCTGATGCTCAAAATGCCAAGCCGCTTCAGTCATGGATTCTGGCATCTCAGTAGAAAATACAGGAAGATGCAACTTTTTCACAAATAATAGATCTTTCATTTTTCCCTTCCACAAGTGATAATTAGTGCCATTCAAACTCAACATTCTATTTGTATTTGCCTCCATCATTCAAGCAAATCAAATAAACTCAAACCAAGAGCTCCGCTACCACTCTGATGGGAAATTCAACACAATAATAGCAATACGCAGCGGATAATAATTTCCCTAACTTGCTGGAATCTATGAGGAGCAATAACAAATTAATGGCAGCAACTAATTCATCACACATACACGAAGAGACAACGATTTTAACGTGGAAAACCTTCTCAATGCGAGAAGTAAAAACCACGGGCACAAGCCAGTCAATCAAGCTCCACTATGATCAAAATCAGGGTACAAGAGTGTCTCAAATCACAGCACAAATCGTGCTCAACAACTAGGCAAACAGCCAACAACAAGTATGAAACTAGAGAACCAAAGGAAGAACACAAAACCAGATTTCCAGCAGCTACTTGCGGGACTCGATTCCTCCTGCTCAGATATCGTCTCACCAATCCAACCGGTCAGATTGAAGAACCGGATGTCGTGAACCTGCTGTACAAATTTCAGCCCGATCCGACGGTGAACGAAGTCGCAGCGATGAATCTCCCACGGCTGCGCAGAGTTGAGCGAATCTGGTTTTCTCTCCTCTCCTCTCTCTTTTCTCTCTTTTGTTTTTGCTTGGAATGAGCTGCACACCTTACCCTAATCTGACCCCCTCTAGTAGACAAGGAGTGGTATGTGGGCTTGCTCCACATGGGCTTTTCTCCACATAGGAAGGGAGCCCAAACCCAACAAAAACTGTCTTATATTATGAGACAGATGGAGTATTAGTTACCTTTTGCGAGCAATTCGAGCACTCGAGCTTTGAACCTGGCGAATTGAGACACCTGAATTCGAAATGAGAATGGAGACACTGAATGGGTAACATTTGCAGGAAGAATAGTAGAACCTCCAGTTGCAAAATTACACCCCTTTTTGAAAGAAGGAGCACCAACAGAATCCAAATAAGGATTCAAAAATGGGAGACCCATCTCATCCACTGCAACAACAAAATTAACAAATTAGACACAATGCAAGATTAGATGCAAGAAAATGAATTTAATTAGATGCAAGAAAATGAATTAAATTTACTTAGAAAATCAAGAATCAATCTGCCATCACAGAAACGAGCAGATGGGCGATGAAAATAGGTTTGGCCATTAGGAGGTCCAAGAGGGAAAGCAATTCCAGCAACAATTCCACCAGTGTCTGAATTTGAGTCACCGAAGTTGAAAACTGCAGGGTACCTTACATTTATGGGGTTAACGACACTAATTATTATGGACATAATAAATAAAACAACAAATAAGGGCAGTACTACTGTTTGAGTTTGACCCATTTTTATGTTTGCCAAATGAGAAAGAAGAAAGTTTTATGGATTAATGCTGAAAAGTGAAGGCACTTTTTTCTTCTTTGCCTATCTTAGACGCTCAGAAATGTGCAAGAAATCCATATGTATTTTTATTTTAGTTAAAAAGATGTAAAACTTTGTTTGTTTGCATGACAAGATACAGAGCCTCACATGATGAAAGTCAGGTGCATTTGATTTATATGGGAAGCAAGTTTATGAAATGGAATGTTTTGGTGATTTAGCTGAATATAAAAATAAAAGGCCACAAAATCACCACATGTTTGTACTAAATGTTCGAAAAATATCTTACATTTGTAATTGAGTCAAATAGAACCCCACGTTTGTTAATTTTAACAGATTATACCATAATTTTAAAATTATAGACTTATTTGACTCTTTTAAAAAAATAGTTTACGTGAAAATTAATTTATAAAAAAAATTACATTGAAAATTTGACATAACCAGATAAAAATAAAATAAAGAAACAAAAATATAATCCAGACCAAGGTTTTCAAACCTGACCCGAGACATTGGTCTGGGTAGGGTAAAGGCTAAGGGGTTCAACCGGGGCAAACAAAAGTTGAATCAGGGTCAATCTAAATATGACACTAAACTCAAATATGATATAAATAAGATCCTAAAATCAATAAATTTCATTTGATTTATAAAAAAATTACTTGATTATTGAAAAAAATTACCATAGGCTCAAATGGTAAACTTAAAATCTAAGAAAATTTGAGCAAGAGTTAACAAACAATTTAGTTAAAAAAAATTGTGACCGGTTCAACTCAAAAATCCGAACCGGGTCGCCGAGTTTAAAAAAAAAGGTTTTACGCCAAAATCCACCCGATCCCAATTCAACCGACTGGGTCGGTCTGGGTTTTAAACCCTGATTCAGACAATTATATGCTAAGTTGTAATTTACTGCATTTTCTAACAATTTTTAGATGTTATTTGGAAATTTCTGAGATAGTTGATACTCAGTTTAATATAATCCAAATAATTAATTAACTCGTATCCATTTTTTTTAATACTTTTGATGAAATTTTAAAGTTTTGTATTTTTAGATATATTAGGGTTGATTTTCATTTAATTTCATTTTTTTCCATGTCATCGTTTATCGAGTGTAAGGAGAGATGAAAAAAAATTCATGTCATTTTTTTAATAAAATAATTTTCACATCAATTAAACACATTTTAAGAGAATTTTAAAATTAGAGTGTGATTTGTTAAAATTGACAAACGTGAGGTTTTATTCGATTCAATTATAAATGTGAGGTGCTTTCTGGACATTAGGTACAAACATCAAAGTGATTTTATTGTTTTTTTCAATGTAAAAAGATAATAGAGAAAAAGGTTTTGAATGAAGAGCTTTTTGATTCAAAAATAATAATGACAAGATGTGAGATAATATGACTTTATATCTACAATTTTTAAACATATATATGTTTTTTAAAACAACTCATTTTTATTTTAAAAATAATTTTTAATTAATATAATAATCTGTGGCTATTATTTTATTTTCTAATCGGCATAATTGCGCGGGTATTTGTCTAATTGAGATAAAAAAAAAGACCTATTACAAATGATCACTAGGAGCCATAGTGGAGGACTATAACATTGATACATAATACATTAGCAAGATTTGTTTAGCCATAGTACTTAATTAAAATTAAACTTAATTCTAACACATAAAAAAACAAACCTAGAAGTCGTTCCTACGGCAATAATAAACAAAGCACAAATGTTCGTGAACAAAGACTCAAAGGCCACAAATTCCAAGAGCACGATTCAAGATAGGGTTGGCAATTTCTGCCCGCAAATATGGATATCCACTTCTTTATTATGTTACCTTATGATTTGTTTCAAACTTTTGTACCTAAAATTTATTACAAGTCGCGTACAACAAATCGCTTATTTTAAAACATATTGCTAATGTAAACCAATTTAATTACCACGACAATAAAATCTTTCAGTTGTTTTTCATCAACTAACTATTGGACATGAGTAAAACACTTTGCAACAACATAACAATTAAAGCAAGTAAGCATGCTGAAAACTCTATTACCACAATATTTTGAAAAAAAACAACGAAATTTACTACATATTTCTTTATAGAAAATTAAATCGCATGTAATTCTCGTACATTTTATATAAAAAAATGTAACATAGTATGTCACACATAACCACATAACATGTAACACAACAAACACAAATTCAACAATTTCCCCTCAAAAGTGCCATGATTTATGGTCTACCACAGTAAGGTATAAACTCAACCATGAAGAGAACCAGTATTATCAAATAACCCAAAAATAAAGGGTTCATGAGCGGGATCCGGCTCCTCTCAATTTTATACAAAATTAAGCGGTACATTTTAACCAATCTTGTCTACTAAAAAATAAAGAGCACGATTCGAGGCAAACTCTAACAATTGGTTATGGAATGAAAAATCTCTACCAACTTATTTCCACCTTCATTTTCCAAGTTTTATTAGATTTTACTCTTCTTATTAAATCATGTATTCTTTCTACTTTTCAAAGAAAAAAAAAATAGAATCACATCCATATATACTTCGTTGAATAAAATTTAACATCTTGAAATGGATCCATCCATGCAATTTTGTGAAATAGTTTGTTTATTTTTTCTTTGTTCTTGAGAGAAAATAGTTTGTTTAGCATGGCCAATGACTAAATCACCATGTTAACGAATATGATAATAGTTACAGATAATCATTAATGACCGCCTGAATTATTAGATTTTTTAAAACCAAAATATATACTATTTCCTTTTATAAATAATAGGTATCAATACAATTTTAACCCTTTGATTATTTTAATGGATAAAATTGGTTGATAAATCATGTATAGATAATGTATGGGTGTTTTTAATATATATTTTGAAAAAGTTATGAGATATGGAGAAAATGCACGTACCCTTTTAGTTTATGTCCTTTCAAAACCTTCTCATTATGCATTGTTTAAGATATATAGTGCTAAACTTAAAAAATTGCATCAATATATATATATATATATATATAATTTTACTTGAAAAAAAAAAGATGTAAGATTTACTTTTATTGAAGAATGAAAATTCTCTGTCATTTGCATCAAGATTTTAAAAAATAAAAATGAAAGAATTTATCTAATCTCCCTTAGAAATATAATTTAAATTGAAAAATAAAAATAAAAACTTTTCATTTATAAATATATCACAACTAATTTTGACTTTTGTATGATATTTTTGAAAAAATGAAAAAATAAAAATGACATGCTAATATCAGTAATTTTCTACTTGTAAACATAGCATGTTAAGTTTTTTTAAAATATCCACATGACACAATTATGACCTAATACCTTTTAGAGCTTCCACTTCGAACCAAGAACATTTCTTACAACTGATTCATTATCTTACTCCCTCCGGACACAATTACTTGTCACTGGCTACTATTCATGTATGCGTTTTGAGGAGGCCGAATGACTCACTATTTGACCCAAAAAGTTTCGTACTTTTTCTCGGACGTACGTTAAGGATTAACGTACGTTAGAAAAAAAGTACGGATTTTTTTGGGGTCAAATAATAAGTCATTCGGCCTCCTCGAAATGCGTACTGAATAGTAAAGTGACAAGTAATTGTGTCCGGAGGGAGTATTATATAGTATTATGCAAATCTAATATTCCGCACACAATCTATTACATAATATTCTGTAAACAACTTATCTTTTACTCCCTCCGTTATAATTTAACTGACGCCTTTAGAGCAAAACCTGAAATTTAAAATTAACTGACGTTTTCGTTGTTCGTGCCGTTTTTTATTTTTTTAATATTATTTCTGGCCCGTGGGTCCTAAACAAAAATAACTTTTTCAATTGTTTAATATAAAAACTAACGCGTGAGACCCTAACAAAAATAACTTTTTTATTTTTATAATATTAAAAGTTGACACGGACCCACTTGCTCTTAAAAAACGAAAAAAGTAGGGCCGCATCATCTAAATAAAAATGAAGGGAGCATTTTGATACATCAATTCAAGAACATTTACTGCATAATTTCTCTTATACACTTCTAAAGAAACTTTCCTAATACACTTCTAAGAAACTTACAAGATACACTGTTAAAAAAATTGACTTATTGTTGGAAAAGCTCTCTCGAGCTTACAAGATACACTGTTAAACAAATTGTCTTATTGTTGGAAAAGCTCTCTCGAGTCGGGCGACAGAGGAGAGACTCGGGAAAAGAAATAACACAGTCGAAACAAATTAGGTTGCTACCAATGCCTCTATTGTTTCCTCGCAGGTTAAATGGAAACCACCAGTTCCGAGTGAAATCAGGATTTAGTTTGACAACTGTTGCATGTGACAGTGAGGGTGTGATTTGCGGAGTGACTCTTTATTTTATTCCGATCAATTACAGTTCTATAATTAATGAAGCACTGGCAGTATAAATGGGTGTCCAACTAACGATTTTCAACATTTTTCTTTGAAATTGGATAAAAATTAGTGGCTGATCAGATTTCTACAAAATCTTTGGATTATTATCTTTAGGAGTTATCCTTCAAGAAATGGGAACAAACTTGCTCATTCCCTATGCCATATGGCTTGTCTTAATATTCATTTTCAGTTATGGGATCATAGTATTCCCATGCTTTTTCAATCCCTAACAGGAATAATACTCCCCTCTGTCCGGTATTAACTGTCTTTTTAGAATAGTAACTTTCAGTAGGTTTTACACTAAAAAGTCAAGTAAAGTGTACAGTAACTTTCCGTAGGTTTTCGCCACTTAATACCGGACGGAGGGAGTATTTAATAGTATAGTATTTTCTACTAAAGAAAATTTACAATTTAAAAATTTATATTATTAAATCGTTAAACTAGCAAGGGTTTGGATCTTTTCCCACTAAAGTTGCGCTGAGACGGCAATATCCAATCAATTAATTAATCCAACATCAGAATTTTTTGGATTCTAAACAAAAACCTGAAGAACCTGATGCTGCTGCCGCTGAAAACAAATATAAATTTCTGGTCTTGTGTAAAATGATTCATGCAACACGTGTCGTCCACACCATGCACATTCCTCCATAATCCAACACACTTCACACCTTCCTCTGAAAAATTTACAGAGTAATCCAAGCAGATAAAATATTCAAATATTCAAACTCAAACTCAAACCAAACCCCAGCAGAGAAATAAGAAAATGAAGAAGAAGAAAGAAAATATCTTTTACGGTTTATACCATTCAAAATGTAGCACAAAATGTAGAGCATAACCCACAGCAGATAATAAAAAACCCAAATACAGGTTCCCAATTTTAACATGAATGACATTTTCTCAATTAACAAGACCAACAAACTGAAAAAAACAAGAACAAGGACAGCAACAACAACAAGAACAATAAATTATCAAACTTGAATGAAAAAATAAGGAGAAAAAACAAAGTTGCAGAAACCCAAATGCATGAAAAAAGAAAAAGAAAAAATTCAAATGTAAGGGAAAAATTGCTCAGGTAGCACAAGTTTGAGGGGATGAAGAATGTCTGGGAAATGTAGGAATTGTAGTAGATTGTTGAATCTGAGGCCTCCCTCTACCAAACTTAGATCTGAGCAAGTGAGCTCCTCTGCTGCTGCAAATAATATGTGTTGTTGTTGTTGTAGAGTTTCTCCTATTCCTAGGATTTCTGTTCCTGTTCCTACCAATGCTCAATGCAGCTTCTGCTTCTTCCTCCTCTGCATCCACGAACCCTTCTCCATCAAACAACATGGAACCAGCATCAACAGATACCACAACTGACCTCCTCCGCATCCTCAATTTCAACACACTCCCTTCACTAATTCCTCTACATCTCTTCACCTTCAACTTCACCAGATTCGGACACCCTTCCCCAATCGCTTCAATCCCGCAACCAGAAATCGGGCAGTTCTTGATGCACAGCTTCTTCAAAGCACACAACTTTGCAGCAATGAAGCCTAATTCTGAATCACCAACCGTGTCGGTGTTGCATAGAGCCATCCTCTCTAGCCCTTTGCAGTTCACAGCCAATGCATTTAGAGAAGCCATTGTTATGGGCACACCCATGAGCACTATCTCCTGCAAGAATGAGCTTTTGGTAGATATCTCCATCACTCCTCCATCCCCAATTCCTCTGCTCCCAAATCTACTCCCACCCTCATCAATGTGAAGCTTCTTTAGTAGCTTACACGATTTCGCAATGGCAGATAAACCCTCGTCGGTACAATCCGTGGTCCGGCTCAGGTACAGGAGATGGAGTTGCGGGCAGGAAGAGGAGATGGAGATGAGACCAGCGTCGCCCAATTGGATGCTCTCCATCTGGATCTCGGAAATGTTGGTGATTTTTCCATCGAGGGATTCTTTAAAGACTCTGTCCCAGTTGCCGGAGCTCCTGCTGACAATTAGGGTTTTGAAGGAATTGGAGGAAGCGGAGATGAGAGGGATGAAGAGGCGGGCGTTGTGAATATCCTTGATGCAGAGCCGCTCCAATGGATGATGACACCCAGAAGAAACCCAGATCGGGGAAGAAGAAGCAGAGGAAGTGGTGGTGTGATCATCAAGTTTTCTGAGGCGTTTCAAGGTGAGGTCTTTAAGAGCAGGGCAGTTGGTTAGGAGTGCGCGGAGGCCTGCGGCGCCGAACCCACATGAGGCGAAGGACAGTTTAGTGAGGAAATGAGGACGGTGGAGAGAGAACGCATGGAGGGCGGAATCTGAAATGTGGATGCAGCCTTTGAGCTTGAGTTTCTTGAGTGTGGGGAGGGAAGTGGGGATGGAGGAAAAAGCGCCGTCGTCTACGGCGGGAAGTTTCCGGGAGCATTTGAGGGAGAGGAGGGATACAGAACTGAAGCGGGAGAGGAGAGAGGGAAGAGAAGGAGAGATTTCAGAGCGAGCAAGAAGGACTAGATGGGTTCTTGATTTTGAATCCACATTCTTCCATCTCTTGCAGACCAGAGAGCAGGAGTTTCGGTCCCGGCAGGTGAGTTTGGCAAAAACAGTGGCCAGACACTCGTCCGGCAAACACAATGTCAGGTCGTAGGTTGTTGAACTGGAAATGGAAAAGGAAATGTCATGGCTAGCACATGAGGAGGAGGATGTCTGTCCCATTTTTTTTCTTTCAACCTTTCATTCTTCTTTCACCTCTAGTATAAATCTTGTAGCAAGATTACAAAAAGAAGAAGAGGATGAGATGAGGGAAAAGTGATAGGGAGTAGTAGGGAACACAGGAGGAGGAGGAGGATGGTGCGGTGGGGTCCATGTCTCCGTCAAGCTCTTATGTTGTCTCTGTTTTCTTCCTCTCCTACCTTTTTCATTCACTGACACACTCATGCATGCTTCTTGTTTTTGCTTTTAACTTTTTTCACTTTGGATGGAAAAATATGCTCTCCTCGGTAGCCGGCTAAATACTCATCATACTAGGCATCAAAAAGCGAACACATCTTGCTATCGTCCATACCCTTGAACAGAAGTAAAATCAAAATTTTATAAACAAAATCCACCACCTCCTCCATTTTGTTCCTCTCCCTCGCCAGAATATAATGGTTCGAATCTTTGCCGATTTACACATTGTTTCGTTTACAACACCAGAATCGAAAACTTTCGTGCATTGGGGGAAACTATGAAGGACAAACCTTTGAACAAGATCAATCAGCTCACACCAAATTAATAAGACAACAAAAAAGAAAAAAACTGTTTAAACAAAATGTTCTTTTGTTTTAGCAGAGAACAATGTATCACCTTCAAAATCCTAAGAACTAAAAGAATCCAATGCTTTCTTTATCCTATGTTGCTAACAGATGCCCTTCTCAAAAAAAATCCATCATGGGCGGTGTACTTGGAACGCTTGTTCCCTTGTCATCCTGTTTTTGGGGCGGTACCTCGTCCAATGTGTTGCCAATAGCCGGTGTTTCTCTAGAGAGATTTTCTCCGGGAACAACTGAATCAGAATTACTATTAGAGGTTGATGCGGGAGGAGGAGTTGGTTCACTAGCTTCTGGTTGAGGTGAAGGACTCGATGCTTCTGGTTGAGGAGAAGGATTTGCTGCTTCTGGTTGAGGTGAAGGACTCGCTGCTTCCGGTTGAGGTGCAGAACCAGCTAATTCTGTGGTAGTACTTGATGCTTCACCTCCTGATGCTTCTGTG
The DNA here is from genome assembly GCA_963691705.1 of Viola odorata. Classification (NCBI taxonomy): domain Eukaryota; kingdom Viridiplantae; phylum Streptophyta; class Magnoliopsida; order Malpighiales; family Violaceae; genus Viola; species Viola odorata. The sequence continues at coordinate 21,321,997 of OY829542.1, forward strand.
CTGCCTGTTGCACTAGTAGATGCAGCAACCGCCTCAGGTGTAGCGGTGGCGCTAGTACCAGTATCAGTTGGGGTTGCAGCAGGAGTAGCAGCAGTAGGCGGTCCTTCTAACATTAATGGTTTTCCCGGTTGCTGTTGTGATGCCAGTGTACCAGGAGTGGGTTTTTTCTGGCTCGTAGTGAAAGCCGAAAGAGATGGCATTCCTGGAGGAAGAATTTCAATGGGTGGCTTCTTCCCTGCTTCTCCCAAACTTGTGAGCTTAGGTTCCTCGAGGGAAGCCAGGAACGCAGATGCAGCATCTGTCTTGGTTGAAGGAGTATGCTCAACCTCTTTCTGTAGCATTTTATTCCAAGCCTCGACCAAGTTCTTAAGCGTTGGACGCCCATGAGCCTGGAGACATTCATGACATTGCTTAGATAATGACAGAAGAAAAATCATACTCGTGGTTTACTATAAAAAAAAATGGAACAAACTATTCATACATGGGCATGAAGCACGGCCTCAGCAAGCATCCCAGTATCTTGCCACGCCTTTTCCATTAGAGCATTGTCTCCCAAAAGTGCAGCAGCAAATGCTGCCTCAGACCCCAAGCCCATTGAAATCAAATTGTTCACCAAACCCTGTAACATAGGCATAATATTGTTCTTAAAGTGGAGAAGTAGAAAGATACTGAAAAAGCAGTCAATTTGAAATCATTTCAAAAGGCAACGAAGCATCATTGGCCATCAAAAACTAACAACTTTCTTTAATACATAATCATGGATTCTTTCCCCTTTCCCCCATTTTCCCACCTTTTACCCATGTATGCTAGACATCTATAGTCATAAACCATCACTATTAAGTAGTAACAAAATTCATCAGCCTCTCAATCAGAGTGCTGAATATACATATATCATAGTTGAAGTATTCCACAAAAACTTAAACCCTGATGTCACGTTAAAATATCCTTGACATTATCAGAAGATCCTCAACAACTTCTTTAAAACTTTGTTTCTCAATGCAACAATTATGTGGAACAAATTAGTGCATCATATATGACCCAATTAACTTGCAAGTACGTAACTTGACAAACAATGAATAAGACTTGAGATATATTAAATTAATACAAAATGCAAAGTAAAATAGAAAGAGGTCACGTACACTTAATCGTGTCAACTCTCCGTGATTTGCAAGGCGCAAAGCAAGTCCTCTTAATTCATGACCCTGTAAAGCTCCTTTTACAGAACCTGCGGCAGCCAACCTCTTAAGACCTTCACGAGCAGTATCAACTTGTGCAGTAGCATCTGCTGCATCAATTAGGTCCAAAAACTCCTTTGCAAACTTCACAACTCCCTCAACAGCTTCAACAACATTTTCCTTCTTATTGTCTGTTAAGTTGAGAATGTCATTCATTTGAAGCCCAGTACCATCCTGGCCTATGTCCCTGCTGTTGCTCATAGTCAGCAGACACTGAAGTGCTCTTTTCAAATCACTGCTTTGCATAGCCAAATCAAACTCCAATCTATGAATAACAAAGAATAACATAGGGATTAGATTAACAGAGACACCATGTGCATCCAAAAATAATCAAATGCTCCTTTGGAATTGCCTTACACCAAGACTGTACTTATATTAACTTAATTTAGTATATGTAAGAACACGTGCATTTGTGTCAAACCAACACCGTGAGAGGGCACATGAGTTTTTGACAGGTGTCATGCAAGTGCATATTTTTATATCTTAAAAAATATATATATGGGAGACAACACAATTAGAGATTTTGCATATTAGGGAGACTAAATTATACAAAGCAGACCTCTTAGATATTCCCGGTAAATGAAGTGCTTCAGTAGCATAGCCCATTCCCAGCATAAACTGAGCCAAATCATCGTGATGCTCTCGGCCAAGCCGGCTTGCCCTGCAAACAAGAGCAGACCACAAGTTAGAAAGAATTATAGTTCATCTGTAAGAAATACAACTTTTAATGAACTATAAGAAAGGAAGATGCAAAAAGTACCATTTCACTGCACTAACAGCATCTCCGTAAGCAGCAAGACACCGGCAACGAATACCAGGATGACTTAGAGATAAAGCATGAGCACACATATACCTACCAAATAGAACAACCACATCAATTGATTTGAGCACACATACCTACAAATGGAACTACAACATCACTTGAGTTTTCGCATAACATATCATGACAAACATTCACCATCAAACAGCACAAATTATACAAGATTTTATTTTGACAAAAACAGATACAGCAGAGTAAAACAAAAATGAGTTAAAATTACACTTCATCACTTGAAAAACTCTCATACACCTCAGTCAAAATACACAAAACCACAGAAGACATGCACATCTTCAAATAGTATTTTGCAATTGTTCCCTACCAAAGCACACCAGAGATAGTAATAAAGTTCCACATCATTTACTAGGTATATGAGCAAGCAGCCAAAACATACAGTATCTCGTAGCCTACAACTTATTCACCCTGATTACTATGGCCAATTCATAGTAAGCTTGGTTGACACAGGACCGCCAGTTAGATACATACAAATGGTGCTTGGGATGAAGAGTCAAATTCAGCAATGCTCTATAGAAGGGAATGATAAAAAAAAATATATGCATGCTTCAAGCATAGATACAAATTAAATTTGTAAAATGAGATGATTATGCCAACTGGAAGCCCAAGGATGCTTCAAATGAAATAAAAGGGAAGTCAATTTAGAAAAATTAAGTTCAAGAAATGCTGTGGACAAGCCTATAAAAGCAGCAAACAATTTCCTAGGTTTTTGTGAGACTAGTCCAATTTAAACAAGGTTGAACAACTAGGTTCAGATATAGTAAACACAGTTCGGTATTTTTCAACATTGAAGATACGAGGAAAATAATAACCTGATTGACCTAAGACATTTTGTTGAACATGCACCGCAAACAGTTGAAGAAACAACTGAAAGTTGAGATACCGTTATATGGTCAAAGAGTTAAAAATTTGAGATTTCCCACAAAAAGGAAGCAAGTGCTGAAGCGAGAGATCAACAAATAAATATCCTATCAAAAAGAAAAAATATGCAGATGAAAAAATACATTTGCACAACTCTCAATTGCTTGATAAAAAATGGATGTGTGGCTTCACTTGTGTGAATGATGAAAATATGAGTTCACTTCATTTCCCTGAGGTTTTGTTTTGTTTTGTTCTTTTTTGAAAAAAAAAAATAATACTACTCCCTTTGTCCTCCAAAAAAAAATGACTCCCAAACCACTTTTCCTTGTCCTTGAATAATTGTCATTTTCATCATTTCCAATGTATTGAGAAATAAAGATTAATGTTGATTGGCTATATTTACTAGAGTCATTGAGAGTAATTGGCTAAACATACATTGAAAACATGAATCAATTATTTCCTTAATTCCCGGGACAAAGGGAGAAATACTCACTTGAATGGAATTGCTGGATAATTGTTTAGGTGGCCGTGACAAATAAAGATTTGGTCAAATTCACATTAGTTGATGCAGGATAAATGAAATTCATAGCAGACATAATTAGGGAATTCAAAATAACTCTTACACTTGTGCCGTTTTTTATTTTCATGATAAGTAATATGAGTGTTCCCTTTTCTATTGAGCAGAAAGATGAAGAAAATATTCCATGTCTCATTTTATCACCAAATTTCAGCACCCAAAACAAAAACCCTAGATGAGTACACATTTCTGCAGTTTGATAAGTTATAGGTGAAAAGTAAAAATAAAAAGTGCAAGTCAAAAAAAATACCTGAATATTTCTACTGCACCTCACTTTTCTTACATGCAAAACTTCAATAAATCCCAAGATATCAACCAATCAAATTTCTATTACATGAAACTTGTCAGGAAAAAACGATTTAAAAAAATCTCCCTACTCGCCGGTGTTTTTGATGAAAAGGGGGGAATAAAACCACAACTATTGTGCAAGTATCCTATGATAAGATGGCATATCATTAGAGAGAGTGAAAACAACTTTGATCTTCCTTGTAGCATTAGTTAACCTTTCAATCAGCAAATAGTCCCAAGAACAATTGTTACCTGTCAACAAGCCACAGAACTCCATCTCTAACACCCACCACAACAAGTGGTCCTACGGGTCGTTTCTGCTCTTTTGGGAAGCGAGTAACAGCTACAGACACCCCTCCACCACCGACAGCAATTTCATTGACCCTTTTTTCTTCCATCTCCTTAGGCACTGTTGGATCGTTGATATCTCCTTTAGTCTGATTTGGCAAATATAAGAAGGGTGGAACAGAAGGGGCGTGCTGAAAAGAAGCTAATCGGACCACCTAAAGAAAATGTCTCCGTTTAGAAAAAAAGAGAAGAAAAATACATGTAATCACAAATTGTCAAAAAATAGGCACTTCATGCACATTTGTTACAGTTTCAAGCCTCAAAGAAGAGAACAAACAAAAAAATTGGTTAACGATTGCTTGATATTGGAAAGTTGGTTGCTATCAGATGTAGGTCAATGTGTGAAACACTACTACTGAATTAAACCAAGCCATTATCCCAGCTATATGCATACAGATGTGTACGTATGAATTAAAAATTGAACGCAACTCGTAGATCTTTAAACATTTCATGTCAAACCGTAATAGGTGGTAGCTGAAAACTAAGCAGATTTCAGAGATACGTCAGACACTATGCTAATAAAATAAGCACAGAAATCTTTAGAACTAATATATGTTGCTTCCACAAATGTTTGACTAGTTCTATTTTACAACCATAATTGCCTCAGCAAACTACATTACTTTAGAAAGAGAAAATGAAGATCAAAGATGGAAGACGTTAGAACTTTACATTAATTGTTGAGATATGGAAACAAATAGATATTTAATTTCCAGTTATGTAGTTTCTATTTACGTATATATAGGAATTAATTAGATTGATATGGAATTAATTTCAGTATCCTATTTAAGGATATACACTTTGTATATATAGATATATTCTGGTGGAATAGAAAATCAAGCCTTATCAATTTCTTTCATGGTAGCGGAGCTCTAGGTTTCTTAACCTAAAAATAATTCTCTCTCCCAAACCAAAAGATAAACATGTCCAGCCTCAAAAACACCAATGACACCTCAGATTCTGGCAAGCCCAGAACTGAGGAAGAACCCAATACCCAGAGAGTAGGAGACTTTCAGAGTGTTAGGGTTTCCTATAGATTGAATGGAAAAAATTACCTCAAGTGGTCCCAAGTGATTCAGACATATCTAAAGGGCAAAGGGAGATACAACCACCTTCTCAGCAATGGACCAGCAGAGACTGATCCAAAGTTTGCAGCATGGGAGGAGGACGACTCCATGATCATGTCCTGGCTTTGGGAGTCCATGGAACCAGCAATCAGCGACACTTGCATGTTCTTTAAGAACTCGAAGGAGGTTTGGGACTTCATTAAAGCGACTTATTCCAAGGCTCGTGACACTGCACAAGTGTACGAAATAAAGACCAAGACTGCAGGAACCAAGCAAGGTGATAGATCGGTCACAGAATATGCAAATCAGCTCCAAAGTCTGTGGCAGGAGCTAGATCATTACAGGGCCTTTAAAATGAAATGCCCGGCAGATGCAGAAACTCTAAAGAAGTTCATAGAGAAGGACAGAACCTATGACTTTTTGGCTGGATTGAATCCAGAATTCGATCAGGCTAGAATTCAGGTGCTAGCTAAGGAGGAGACTCCATCTCTGGAAGAAACAATCTCCCTAATCAGATCTGAAGAAAGTAGGAGGGCTGTGATGCTAGACTCTCAGACTAAATATGAGTCTGCCTTGGTAACAAGACCACAGACTCAGTTACCGACGAGTAGCAGACAGGGGTACCAGGATAAGGTGAAGGAACAAGGGAATCAGTTCAGGACACTTGGCAAAGAAGGCCAGTGGAAGAAGGACAGGGACAACCTTTGGTGTACTTATTGTAAGAAAACTAGGCACACTAAAGAAGAATGCTGGAAACTGCAGAATAAGACAAATGGCAGGGAGGCTGGAAACAGAGGGGGATGGCAAAGACCCCAAGCTAAGATGGCACAAGGAACTACCACAGGTCTTGATGAAGAAGAAGTGGAAAAGTTGAGACAATTGCTGGGATCACTAGATACAAAACAGTCTCCAGGAATGACAGCAACCTCCTCCCCAGACCTAGCAGGTATAACTTCATTCTCCACCTGTTTAAATGTTCAATCACTTTGTTATGAGAATACTTGGTTGTTAGATTCAGGTGCCTCACACCACATGACCTACACATCTAAACATTTTTCCACCTACACACCATGTTCAAGTAACAAGAAAGTCATGGTTGCAGATGGCTCTCTAGTAACTGTAGCAGGCACTGGTAACATTCAAATTACACCTGATATCACTCTAAAGAATGTTCTTCATGTACCCAAACTTTCAGCCAACCTCATATCTGTTCAAAGATTTACCAAAGATACTAATTGCCTTGCTATCTTTTTCCCAACTCACTGTATTTTTCAGGACAGAAAAATGAGGAGGAGGATTGGACAAGCTAAGGAGAATAATGGCCTGTATCAACTCTCAATCACTCAGGGCCTTACGAATAAAACTTCTGTAGCTTTAGTGAGTCTCTCGAATAAGGAAACCATTTGGTTACACCATCTACGCCTAGGTCATCCTTCTTTTAAAGTCTTGAGAATTATGTTTCCTCATTTATTCCTAGAAATTGATACTGAGTTATTCCATTGTGATGTATGTGAACTTGCAAAACACACTCGTGTCTCTTCTCCTATTAGCAATAAAAGATATTCTCAACCATTTCAACTGATTCACAGTGATATATGGGGTCCCTCTACAATTCCAAACATATCTGGTTCCCGTTGGTTTGTAACTCTCATTGATGATTGTACTAGAGTCACATGGGTTTTCCTACTTAAACAAAAATCTGAAGTTAGTGCCATTATACCCAATTTCCATTCCATGATTCAAAACCAATTCGGAGTAAGAATAAAAAGCTTTAGAACAGACAATGCTAAAGACTACTTTAACAACACCCTATCTTCATTTTTTCAATCACAAGGGATTATTCATGAATCATCTTGTGTATATACCCCTCAACAGAATGGGATTGCTGAACGGAAGAATAGACATATCCTTAATTCAGCTAGAGCTTTATTGTTTCAAGGCAATGTTCCAAAGTCTTATTGGGGAGAAGCAGTACTTACTGCTACACACTTGATTAACAGGTTACCAACTCCTGTTCTAGAAAACAAAAGCCCTATGTCTGTCCTAAACACTTTCTATCCTAATTTCAGAACTGAAAATGGTCTCACTCCTAGGGTGTTTGGGTGCACTGCTTATGTACATGTCCATCAACCTCTTAGAAGCAAGCTAGAACCCAGAGCAGTCAGATGTGTGTTTCTAGGATATTCCTCCACTCAAAAGGGGTATAAGTGTTATGATCCAACCACTAGGAAAGTAATCATTTCTATGGATGTCACCTTCTCAGAAAGTACCCCTTTCTTCAAAAAAACCTCATCCCACGAGGAACAACTTTCCTTTGAACCGACACAGACTTTCCTCCAGCCACTTGAACTACCTCAAATTCCTAAAATCACATCTAATATTCCATGTCTAGAAACTCCTAAGAGTACAGATGCATCCAGATTTTCACAGGTTTACTCAAGGAGAAAACCTATCCCGGAGTTGACGCAAGGCCAAGAGTCCAATCCCCCTCCTCAAGAAGAAACCACTGTAAGTCCACCAAACTCACCAGTCAATCTAAACACAGATCCAACAGATGATCCTATTGATGTTAATGATCTCCCCATTGCGGTCAGAAAAGGAACCCGGCAATGCACAAAGAAACCCTTATACCCTCTATCCAACTATATTTCTCTCCAGCACCTTTCAAACCCACATAAGAGGTTCATCCTGAGTCTAAATACTATTAGTATTCCTAACAATGTTTTTGAAGCATTAAGACAGGAGGAATGGAGAAATGCAATGAAGGAAGAGATGAATGCATTGGAGAAGAACAACACTTGGGAGATTGTGAAGAAACCTACTGGAGTAAACATCGTAGGATGTAAGTGGGTGTTTACTGTCAAATACAGGGCAGATGGATCACTAGAGAGGTACAAGGCCAGACTAGTAGCCAAGGGGTACACTCAGTCATATGGAGTAGACTATCAGGAGACCTTTGCCCCAGTCGCAAAGATGAATACAGTAAGAATTCTTCTAGCACTTGCAGCCCAGTTTGGTTGGAACCTTCACCAGTTTGATGTGAAAAATGCTTTCCTTCATGGAGACTTGGAGGAAGAGATTTATATGACTGTCCCACCAGGTTTTGATGAAGAGAAAAGGGACAAGGTGTGCAGGTTGAGGAAAGCATTGTACGGCCTGAAGCAATCACCAAGAGCGTGGTTTGGGAAGTTTTCCAAGGCCATGAAGGGGTTTGGATACAAACAGAGTCAAGGAGACCACACCCTGTTCATCAAGCACTCTTCCACTAGAAGTATCACTGCCTTACTTGTGTATGTAGACGACATAATAGTGACAGGAAATGATGAAAAAGAGAAGGAGGAATTAAAAAGGAAGCTGTTAACAGAGTTTGAGCTGAAAGAGTTAGGGAAACTCAAATACTTTCTTGGTATTGAGGTGGCTTACTCATCCCAAGGAACCTTCATTTCCCAACAGAAGTATGTCATTGACTTACTCAAGGAGACAGGGAAACTTGGGTGCAAACCAGCAGCTACACCCATAGAAGTCAATCATAAACTAGGAGAAGCGAAGGAGGAACCAGCTGTTGACAAGAAGATGTATCAACAACTGGTTGGAAAATTGATCTATTTATCTCATACGAGGCCCGACATAGCTTACTCAGTAAGCGTCATCAGTCAGTTTATGCATGACCCGCGGGAACCTCACTTACAGGCAGCGTATAGGGTACTGCACTACTTGAAAGGGAGTCCAGGCAGAGGGATATTGTACAAGAAAGGCAACGAATTCATTGTGGAAGGATACACAGATGCCGACTATGCTGGGTCTCAGATAGACAGAAGGTCTACTACAGGTTATTGCACCTTTCTAGGAGGCAATCTCATAACTTGGAGGAGTAAGAAACAAGGTGTAGTTGCTAGATCATCTGCTGAATCAGAGTTTAGAGCACTTGCTCAGGGGCTGTGTGAGTTACTGTGGGTAAAGATCATCCTAGATGACTTAGGAATCAAGCTGGAGGGTCCTATGAGAATCTACTGTGACAACAAATCAGCAATAAACATCGCACACAATCCGGTGCAACATGACAGGACAAAACACATAGAGGTGGATAGACACTTCATTAAAGAGAAGTTAGAAGAAGGATTAATATGCATGTCCTATGTGCCTTCTATGTCTCAACTGGCAGATGTCTTGACAAAGGGCTTATCCAATACGGTGTTTCATGGTCTGATTTCCAAGCTGGGAATGGAAAACATCTATTCCTCAGCTTGAGAGGGGGTGTTGAGATATGGAAACAAATAGATATTTAATTTCCAGTTATGTAGTTTCTATTTACGTATATATAGGAATTAATTAGATTGATATGGAATTAATTTCAGTATCCTATTTAAGGATATACACTTTGTATATATAGATATATTCTGGTGGAATAGAAAATCAAGCCTTATCAATTTCTTTCATTAATCAACTATATAAAATCAAGAAATGTGCCAAAAATCAATGAGCACGACAAAAACAAAGAACAGTCAAACCTGTAGCATGGGCGGCCTCAATGCTATTCTTTCTTGGGTAGTAGCTTGAGGACCATCTACTGCAATTAGGGCCAACTCTCCATGCTCTGCAATGGCTCTTGCTTGTGCCTCCTTCATTTTCATCTCTTCCTTCCTCTTCCTTGTTTCTAGATCAATTGCTGCAACTCCAGCATCCACAAAAACACATCTGAAAGAATGAGATACATTAGATATGTTCTCTACGTGGAAAGGTCAACAGAATTAAGGGGCATCACCCAAGTGAAGTATTCATTTAACAACTATATCTTCAGCATGGGAACAAAAAGCAGGAAAAGATGAGTGAAAAAGAACAATGAGCATGTTGATCAACTATAAAGCATGAATAACTCCAAGATGCCTCGGCAATCAAACCAGAGATAAAGGTGTGCCATAGAAATAATATGCAGCATAACATCTAATAACTACTGTTTTTCAGCACAGACAAACACATCTGGCACATCACACAAACACAATTCTCCCTAACCTAACCTATGAAATAGAGCACCATGATAAGAGTATAATGGAGAGATTCCTCCAATAAAGAAAATCCAACAGTGAAACCTAGCCCATAACTAGAATTAGGATCCATAAGGTTGATCCAAAAGCGACCGGATCAATTGTGCCCTTAAACATTCCACCGAAACAGTACTTATCACAGCATCCTATCAAAGTACTCGTCCTAGAATCATATCACTTTTTATTAAAAGATGAAAAAAACAAAATGGTTGATAATGGCATTAGTTAAAGTGTCTAGTTAGGAAAAAATAATGTCTAATGACTCTAATCTACAAGTGTTATCCTTGACTTTTCAAAAACAGCAGCCATCGAAAGGCAAAGAATAGCCTTATATAAACCAACACGTTGAATTCCATTTTGAGAAATGCAACTATGGTCAAGGGGCACCAGTGGGAAAATGATCACAAAGTATGAGTTTTATTTTCTTTGAAGTATGAGTTAGCAATGTAAAAATTGTAACGTGAAATGACTGCAAGTAAAACTTTTATGAGAAATACATTTTACTCACAGTTATAACATTTATAAGAAAATTCACAATAACTAAAACTAAACATTCAAACAAGTGTATATTCACCAGCAGTGTGAATGCAACATGCACGTCTATTATACATACTCCATCCCAAATTATAGTCTAGGTTACTATTTTTATTTGTCCCAAATTTGAATGTCTAGAAAAAAAAGCTTTCGGCAATACTATTCTTCAAAGCCATTTTCTTGAATGGATGCAAGACATACAACTTGTTTATGAGTATTGTTTGGAAATTAAGAAAAAATAAGCTTCTAGTATAATAATCATGAGTTTCTTAATATGTGTGCAATGTCAAACGAGTATCTTCTTAGTGGAGGGAGTAGATACAATATGTAATGCTGAAGGCAAAGATCACTTCCCTTTCTTGGATACTGTTCAAATAAGACCATAACTGATGGAGGACTTGACACTCCCTATCCATATAACATCTATGAGGACTGCTAATCTGTGTGTCCACAAACACTATAATGGAACACATGATAATAGAATTAGAACATTCCACGCATTTTCTTTTTTCCAAAGCAATTCAAAGTCCAGATTTTACCCATCAATTGTTTTAAATATAGTATGAACACTCTTGATGCAAATAACCATGATGTTAGTCAACCTAGATATACTATCACGAGATATTGTTTCGAACATACATTCAGACAAATAAATTATGTCCTCTTCTCCTACACAGATCTCCATTTCATGGTATACGTGACTTCTTCCACAATATTTCAAGTCCTCAATGAAGCTCCAACTTGTACAGAACAAATGAAATTCAACATCATCTCTCATTTTTCCTCAGATTCTCGGATTATAAAGGAGATTTACACTACTTTTCAGTATAGGGTCAGAAGCAAAAACAATTGATGTATGGAGGACCATTGAAGAATGGAGAAAAGGAAATAAAAACATAATTTCTGAATCAATCATCAAATCTTACTCAATGGTAGTAGGCGTAGCCACAAAGAGTTGTCTCCGATGCCAAACAGCACCAGTAGCATGGGCAATTGCAACATCCCCGAGGTATCTATATTGAGGACGCAAGGAAGAGATGACAATATAATGCTGATAGGCAAAAGCACAATATTCAACTGTTTGGTCCCATGCAGTCCATTCTGGCTGTGGAAGTAGGCCACCCACAGGTTGAAATGTTTCCCAACTGCACATAACAACTTAATTAAGTATCATCAAGTATCCAAAGCCCTTACAAGATTCAATCCACCAATTGCGAACCCAAAATATATTTATGGGAAAAACAAAAGAGAATTTGAAGATGATAATCTATAGAAATGGAATACATGCATTGAAATGTAAGTTAGGACTCGAACTCAAGCCTCCCTACTTAGCGGGAAGTACCACTGAGCCACAAGCCATTGGTAATTAGCACGTATGCTAATATGGTGCAAGATAGTGAGGATGAGATTTATGGATGAAGGATTTGTTTTCAACTACATATATCCATAAGAACATAATGCTAAAAGTACTCATAGTAGTATATGTTAACATTGGTGGATACAAAATTTTATGTTATTCCTTTTGATGTCTCGTGGCATATGGTTATCATATCATACCCAGGCAGGGTAGAGATATTGTGTCACTAGTTCATTGGTTTAACAGATGGCTCCACAGTTGAACCAGTAGGTCAGTACAAAAATAATTATACTAATATAAAAATTCCAAGGCACAGATAAATAATAAATTTATAGTTATATGCACATCGTAAAATTATCTTATACAGAACAATTACAACGATGACAAAATAACAACAGATACAAATGTTTTTCTCAAATATCAAAACTCTAAGCATATAGTATGCCGTCTTAAAGATAGCAGAATTAAGATATTTTGTCAGCAATTACATTTGCATTTCAAGCTAAATTGTACAAGCCCACATGTACTAAGCTTAATATGATCTCTCATAACATATATATTAAGATAAAAATTATTTTATAGGAAATGGAGAATGGAGTTAATTTTTGTCCTCATCCATTAAGAAATTATACTCTCCTCATATCACACATCTTTAATTTCACCATATTTTTTTTCACGAAAAATGGAAGGCCAACTTCACTCACCCTTACTGCATTTCCAAAAGGTACAACACAAATTGTTGATTTCAAGTATTTTCTAGTAGATCACGTGAGTTAGCCAAATAACTTTGATTCTCACCTATAAAGCTGAAAATTTTGAGGGGCTGCTTCGGCTGCAGATCTATGAGAGGAAAACCCGTCATCCAAAGTAGAAAAAGAAGATAAGCCACCACTTCCAAACCCAGACAAGGGCATAGACTGAATAGTTGAAATAGCTGTTGCTGCAGCAGGGCTAATTCTCCGTGAAGTTCGATAGGCCACACCTAGCAGTGCCCCTCCATGCAAGCCAATGACCTAGAAGACATCACAGGCATTAGGGGGGTTAACCATAAAGTTCTCCATGCAAAAAAGACAACAAAAATAGGACTGGCTACTTATTAATTTGACCCTTGTTCCATATACAGCAATATACAATGCTGAGTTTATTGACTGAATTAAAGACACTATTAAACTCATTCCATTTCCACTAAACCAAAGTGTACTATGATAAGGACAAGATTGCTCAAAGAGATTTTAAGAATGAGTGTTTATTGACTGGATTAAAGACACTATTAAACTCATTCCATTTCCACTAAACCAAAGTGTACTATGATAAGGATAAGATTGCTCAAAGAGATTTTAAGAATGTGTTTATTGACTGAATTAAAGACACTATTAAACTCATTCCATTTCCACTAAACCAAATGTACTATGATAAGGATAACATTGCTCAAAGAGAAATTAAGAATGAGCTAATTACATAATTAGCTAGAATTTACTAGTGTATATTGGTCCATAACCAAGAGAATACTGTATAGAAAAATGAATGAATAGATTTCAAGTCTCCTAAAAGGAAAACCCAACTTGTAGTTTAACTCTAAAAAGACTGACACAAGTGGGATCATTTGGCAGTGATGTAGCTACAGCAGCAGAGTGTTGCGAAAACTGACTGCCAGGATCAAAACATAAGTACACAAATAAGTGAGATATGTAGCTCTTAGTTGCATAAAGAACTCCACCACAAAAGGATCAAGAGAATAAGATTCAATAAGAGGGAAGATTGAGACAATACCGGTTCAGTGCGACCACCTACGGACCTCATTAATATATTAGATGTTCCATCATCCAGCAAGATACGAACTTGAACAGTAGCAGCTTGTGCAGCACTAGCAGCTTGTGCAGCAGCTTGTGCAGCAGCTGCAGCTGCTTCTTTTGCTCTCCTTGAAGACATTCCCTTTGGAATTATAGGCATTCTGGGAGGTAATGCAGATTCTAATATGGCAAATCTATCACGGCACGTGTCCCAAGCCAGAAGCCTTGCACTGCCCGAATCTACAATGGACCAGTCAGTAACCTTGTAAATGGAGAAGTAAGGAATATCAGGCCACACTATTGCAAGATATCTGCAAGCAAAATTGTAAAAAAATAAATCAGTTAGATTATGTAGATATCCAGCTCCAAAATGGATAATGTCAAGATCACCAAATGGAGAAATAATACAAGTAAACAAAAGAAAAATTCAGAAGAAAACCTTAATGGAAAAGTTCAAGGCATTTTTAAATGATAAAAGTAAATTAGATTTCATGTATATAGATGCTCACTCTTTTCAGTTAGGAAAACAGGTTTACACACTTCACATTTCACTACAACAACGACTAAGAGGAAGAAAGGTTAGAGAGAACTCACTTTCCCGAGCTGCTTACAGAGAGCACTGAATATGAATCATGTGGAACAGGTGTACTTATGTGCTTTTTAATCTGCTTGACATGTAATGGTTCTGCTATCTCCCCCTTGTGCTTTCCTGTTTCAGATAAGGAACCATTACTTCCAAGAGAAGGATTTGCTGTGTTGGACAACTGGAAGTTTAGTAGCTTCAATTCCCTTTCAATTACATAGACAGCAGAGTGCTCCCGACTTCCGGAAGGACTTGGTAGAGGAGCTACAGCTGGAAGCGATCTAGAATCAAACTCACTCAGAATAATACCAATATTGGTTCCAGTGGCAACAATGTGAGGCTGTAGATGATGAGCAACCATGCAATATACCTACAGTGGCATCTTAACAGTGTCAAGCATGCTACTAATTAATCAAAGGAGAAAGATGATTGGTTTGTGAAACATCTAGATTTGCTTTTCTCTATGAGGATTGATCAAAATATGTATCAATTTTCAAAGGAATTTATTGTGCAAAGGGTGTAAATCAAGAAGCATATTGCAATAAATAAATAGCGCCCACATAAGTGAAAATTGGTTGGTGTCCCATGCGGAAGAAACAACCATTGCTAGAGCAACAACGAGCTATTAAGGGAAACTTCCTTTTGTTCCCTTTTCTGTCGGTGCAAATATATTATTGGTCTATTCAGGCAGATTACAGGAGAAAAAGGCAAAAGGAGGAGATGAGAATCAGGCACATACTCCAAGACAAAGCTACTTTCTAACAGGCTTCAACTCTAGCGTTCAGAAAATACTATGGAAACTCTACAAATAAGAGAAATGTTAGAAAGGAGAACATAAATAAAGAATAAGTCCAAAAGGTACTTTTGGAACTTTCAAACCGCAATCAGTATCCCATTTATCCAAATAAAGAACATGAGTAAAGCTCTGTAACACCAAGTGAAGAAAGCTCAAAACATTTACATACCCTGAGTTTCTTGTTTGGCGCAAGAACATGGGGAGGGATAAGTGCAGAAAGCTCACATAACGGCCTCGTGAGGGCTGAAAAGGTGGGATGCTCAACTGCCCTGGAGAAAAGTCCAAACAGAATTTCAATGTCTTTCAATTAGAATTAACTTATCAGCACCCAAGATGCAGGTCAACAGCCCATTGTAGCCCCATTGCCAATACGAATGCCAAATTTATAATCAACAGACAAAAGACTGCATACCATATATGTGAATCCTTAACACAAGTTAAAATATCAAGGCTAGGGGCTCGAGGGTGACACCAAGATGCCACACTATGGCAAGCCAATTTGGAAACAGGTTTAATTCGCCGCAACTCCTGCATGTACAGTAAAAAAGTGAAGGACAGTATATAGAAGAAAGATTCTTACCAAAAAAAAAAAAAGAAGCACAAACCAAAACCCCAAGATTAACTCCACATAAATCAAGAAGCATTGTGCAATTAGTGCAGTACCTTAAAAGTGGTTGTGTCCCATATAGCTAACGCCTTGTCTGCACCAATTGTAATAAGTTGTGGAGCACCTTCAATTACTCGAGAAAGCTCAATACCTACAACCCCACCATCATGTGCCTATTTATGGGACATGAAAATATTAGACTCTTTAGCGTATCTGTAGTATATCTGGAGATTCAAATCGGATCCAATAGATGAAGGCATAGAGGTCATTGACAGAGTGAATTTGCAGGGAATTTCAAATGCAAAAGCTACATAGACTTCCAATTACCACAATGCAAAGTTACATGATTTTGACTTTGATGAACAACCAAGGATATGAAAGCACTGTATCAGTAATTTTATAAAGGCTGTTAAGTTGGTCATCTTGTCTCTTCAATACGAAGGAAGTGTGAATACCTTCTCATAGCTTCAACAAACAACATATGCATGGACAGCCCAATTCAGGAGAAATGCATTATTCATCACCATAGCCATTATATAATAAAAAGAGGTCTATCATCAAAGAACAAAAAGAAAGCTACCTTTAAGCTTAGCTTGGGTACAAGTTCTCGCGAATCTTGACCAAGGTCTGCACTCCAAAGTATAAGTAAGCCATCACCACCACCCGAAACAAGAAGGGCCTACAACCAAATTTAATTATAATCAGCAATAAGTTCTAGCAGGAGGTACGTCGAGAAAAATAAGCAAAAGGGAGTTATAGAATATATCATCAAATAAAAGAAATATAAAAGAGCATGTGCATTCATACAAGCGCACTTGCATAGGGACCTGCTCAAATCCAATTTGAAAGTATCGATACAAAGAGAAGCTATGCAAACAACACCCATGCAATGATGTGTAAATGACATGTTCTTAAGCCAAAAAAATGGCTCATGTTCCCACATAGTGGGGAATATAAGAGAAGCAATCGGTGTCAAACAAGTCCCCAACAGAAGAATAACCTTGCACGAAGCATCTTCATAGAAATGAATGACTGAAATGAGAGGAAAATAAAAAACAAGCCACCAGAAGATAAACTTGGAACCAAATTTACACTGACTACAAGCTACGGTACAAGGGGTGCTATAAATGCCTCTGGTATGCTTCTAATTTTGTGCACTGCCTACATTACTCCAATTGTGACCATAAAAGGAGCCTTGGTGAGTTGGTGTTCTGCCTTGAAGTCTCTCTCTCTTATAATTAATCATCTAAACCATTGCAAAAGTGCTAATCCGACAAGCCTTGGATTCATAACCGTCAAACCTTGAGTTCTGCTCAACTTGTTTGACCCAAACTTACTTTTACCATAGATATCCCAAAGGGTAATAGCAAGTATGAGCACCCAAGTGACTGAAAGGAAACTATGTCCACAGTTGGCTATCAAAAGTGGAACAAATTAACAGCAGCGTAGAAGAGTAAAAAAGATGCCAACAACAAGCAAATGAAAATTCCCAGTGCTTTTAGTTGTTTATAATTCTAGGATATTTACTAATTCACAGATTTGCTGGGAATTCATATGTTTGGGTGTTAATCTACATTGTAATTAATTAAAATTCCAAGTAACATAAAAAATCAGTTTGTCTAACACATTTTTTTTTCACTTTTACTATTACTATGAGTTGTATGTTTTAATAAATACAAAATCTTGGTCATCGTTGTATAAGGCGCTAAGTTCACTATCATATTAAACCATATTATTCTGGCGCTAGTCACTGGACTTGCATCCTTGGGAGTGAATTCTCTAGGCTATGTGAGCTTTTGCTCTGAGTAGTTTCCCTCTTAACTCCTCTGAGTCATCAAGGATGACCAAACCTCAGACCCGAAGGATTCATCTCTCCGACCACTACATGTCTTTTTTCACTAGATAAAAGCACTTAAGATAGAGCTTAAGATCTCAGTTGATATCAGGTATGCATAGTCACTACGTCTTCTACACTCTCCTCGAATAGTCTCTTAGAAGGCATAGTGAAGCATTACACGCTAAGGAGAGCAGCTTATATAAGGCTGGACAAAACCAACCCCAATGATTTTTGATGTTCTACAAATGAATATGAAGCTCAATGTTCTCGCAATAAGAAATTAAGTTATCCTAGTTCAATGGTAAAAGCAGTTAAGTAAGAAGAATGTACCTCACCAGAGGAAGACATGAAGGTCATCAGACAAACAATGGACCCTCTGTGACCACCAGTGTATTTTCGTACAAGCTGCAGGTAACAAATATTATGAGAAGAAAAGATTCAAAAGAAGGCAGATGTAGGTCACAGATTGCAGCAGGGTAGGGTCCATACCCTCCAAGTAATCATGGAAAGAACTCTAATGACACCATCGGATCCACCAAATGCAACAAGAGGGGGGCCATCCCCGGTGGATTTACTGAGGAACTCCATGCTGCAGGAAGAAAAAGGAGAAGAAAAACGAGTTAAAATGACAAATAAACAGAGAAATTGGGAAGAATATGTGGAAATAATTTACCAGACAAGACATACCAGAGAAGCGACTTGTTCTCAAGTTCTTGCTTGGGGACATCACGGCCGCGCAAGGTGACCAAATCCAAGAAGATGGCTTTATTTTCGCAGCAGATGACAAGGAAATGCCTTCCTATGGTGGAGGGGGTGGGAGTTGCAAAGGAAGAAGTGACATTAGTGACGGCGGAAGGAGACTCGGCGGCGGCGGAACGATTGCGCCAAAGTTGCCAGAAACGGACATCGTCATCGTAGAAACTGATTTGTTTGACGCTGCCTCCCTTAATTGCCTCAGTTGGCTTTTCTTTGGGGTCTGTTTCGCCCTCCGCAAGCTTCTCTAACTTGGCACCGACGAGACGCCGCTCATCGACGCCGCCGGCTTTAAGCTCGTAGATCACCTGCCGGTGCTCCCAATTCCATACGGAGACGCGATCAGAAGCATCCGCCGTGACAACCCATGGATGCGTTGGATGCAACTGGATCTTAACAATCTTCTCGTTGCTCGCACGAAATGCTTTTAGGCGAAGCATCTTTGCGCTACTCACTTCCTCTCCTCTCTCTTAGTTTCTGCACATTTCCAACTATCACGCTGTAGAATTCCACTGGATCTCAGTTGGGTTATGCTCACTACAACATTCGACCTTTCTGTAAGTTCTTCTCAGATCAGATCAAATCAAATGTTAATGTAAGAACGAAAGAAAGGAAAGAAAAACAGCCCATAAGCTTTCCGGTTTTACTCATTTTGATCCTTAATTTACAATTCTTTTCAGATGAAACCATTAGATAATAAAAGGTTCTTGTTATTAATTGGGTAGATACCTCTCATGTCTCAACCCAATGTCATCAATCGCATATTATATCGGCTGGTACGTCTTATCTCGATAGAGAAAAAGAGATAGAAAATATGTTATATCATTTCGATCTATACCGGTCATTTCGATCGTACTAATATCAATATGCACAGTACCTAAAACATACTCCTTCCGGTAACGAATTAAACGTCGTTACGCAAAACGAGGTGGCCCGAATGATTCACTATTTGACCTCAAAAAAATTCATACTTTTTTTTGAACGTACGTACCCTAAACGTACGTTTAAAAAAAAGTACGAATTTTTTTGAGGTCAAATAGTGAGTCATTCGGGCCACCTCGTTTTGCGTAACGACGTTTAATTCACTACCGGAGGGAGTATATTATAATTGTGTTAAATGTTTTTAAATATACATGTATAAATATATAAAAAATAAAATTATAAAATGTCAATTAAAATAATATTTTAACCGAGATCATGGCATCGAGAACTTTATCAACCTCCCATTAACCATTAGCGAAATACTGCACGAGAAGACACGAAGTAAACGTCAACGCAATTAATCATCTGAAGAAATTGTTAGAAACAATTCACTCCTTCTGGTCGGATTTTCTTACATTTACATCCATGACTTAAAGAATAATAACAAAAATTTATATTTTGTAACATTTGTTACTAAAATATTTAAATTAAATAAATTTATTAAATTAAACATATTTCCATTTATTAAATTAAACATAATATACTGAATCATTCATCATTAATAAAAAAAGAAGTTAAAAGACTGAATATTTTAATTAAAAAAGTAATATATACTTGATGATCAATAAACTACTATAAGCCTATAGTCATGCAAAAGCCAAAATTTGAACAAATAATTCCCAACCTAGAAATGGAATTTGAATTTGTCCATTGTCTTGAAAAAAAAATTATCATTCAATGAAAAAACCATTATACTAATTAAATTTTAAATTTTCAAGAATGATTTTATTTATTAATATTATTTAATACCTTTTAATTTCTTTTGGAAAAAATGGACATGAAATATACCTAATATATTTTTAGTATATGTTCCCACCTAAGCCTCAATGGATTTAAATCCTTAAAAGAAATCATTTGAAGTAATTCACCAACAATAATTCAGAGAGGCTAGTAATTATTTTTTTTATTTTTTTATTTTCTATATGTTGTTATTTTGGTGTATTGTTTTAGTTTTAGGATTTTTTTTTATCAAGAATATTTATTAATAAAATCGTTTATTATTTCTCGATAAAAAGAGTAAATTCACCAATATAGATGAACAGCATACTATCAACTAACTTTTCAAAAGGTTATTAATTTCTTTCAATTATAAAATTTACCATCTGATCTTACATCCATAATATAATTCTCAAATTGGTTATCCATTCCAAAAATAAACCAATACAAATAGGAGAGGGTTTTCCAAAATTACTAACTTAACCTTCATTTAGTTTGTTAATATCATTAGTATGTATTGTCATTAGAGTAAATGGTCATGGGCATTTTTGCTGATGCAAGCGAAAGTACTTTTACTAAAATAGATTTATCTCTGGGCTTGTGACTTGGTCGTAGTTGGGCTTGTAAGTCATAAGTGTAATTTTATTTTTTTCATACAATTTGTCAATTCCCAAGAGTTTGTGTTGATCCATGTATGGTTTATTAATAGCTAACACTGCCAACATTCTTCTCCTCTCATCGAAGGAAACCTGGTCGTACAGTATTTTTTTATAGTAAAAAAGTAAGTAAGAAAGAAAGTGGTGTTACTCTCAAATTTTACAAAACATGAACATTAATATGGACACTGGACAAGCTTTAAACACCAATATTACAACACAAGAAAATAAAAAAATAATAGGATACCGTTACGATATATATATATATATATCTATATTAATAAATATTACGGAGTATATAAAAATATTATTCACAAAAAAAATGGAAATATAATTGGAACTTAAATTTTAAATTAAGTTTTGTCTTATAAATACTTTTAGTGATTATAATTTATGTTGAACATTTATCTCGTACCAATAATTGTTTAGAATTATGACAAAAAAAGCAGGATACAAGAAATGGTGAATCAGACACATGTCGTGTGAGTATCTGCCGAGTATTGGTTGACGAAATGAATCTGACACGGACACAACATAAAAAATAAAATGTTAGTGTTTCATTACACCCTAAATTATTATTCTCACACATTTACCTTAGGAATTTACTACTCCCTCCGTCAACTTTTAATTGACGCGAGGAGAGCAATTCCCAACTGTGGGAATTAATTGACGCCTTCGTGTGTCGTGCCGTTTTTCCTCCGTTCTTTTACTTTTTTACCCCTCGAACGACGCGCCGTTTACGTTAAGAAACGACATGTCACACGACTTTTAGGTGGGAAACGAAATTCAAAGGAAAGAAAATCGATCGCGATGAAACGAAATTCACAAATTCCATACCAAAGCTTCCCTCTTCTCTCAATTCTCTCCCTCTCACTTCCATTTCTCCCATCCGAAACAAAAATTTACCAGAAATGGAGGGAGTTTATTATCAGGATTCACAAGAGGACAACTACTTTGAGTTTGATAGCACCGAGAACATGGTTGTGCCAGACTCAATTGTCGTCGATGATACAGGGATGGGTTTGATTGAAGGTGAAAAGGCCATATCTGACGAAATTGTTGAAGATACGTATGAGAAGGATGAGAATGCAAGTTTAATTGAGGACGTTTATGGGCAAGAAGAGAGCTCAAGATTGAAGGTCAGTGGCGGAGAATCTAACGCATGGCACAATGGGTCGGAGGAGCATCCTATTTTTAGGGTTTGTAACTCTGCAATCAGACTGAAAGAGGTAAAAGCAAAACCCCCCTATGGATTTTGATCTTAATCAATGACCAATGCTGGATACATCTCCCCCTTTCTCTCCGAGGGTTGAGGAAATCTATAGTTTTGATTTGAATAAACTACCACCTGTTGATGGTGATGAAGGGAAACCCGAGATTTCAACTGTTGAGGTAGATGAAGAAAGGGACTTTGACCTCAACAAATTGCCAACTGCTGGTCGCTGGAAGTTTTCAAATGGTGTAGACGAGAGGAAATTCATTCTAATGCTGCGCATCCTTGTACCAGGTTTCCATTAGAAAAAATAATTAAGTTTTTGCAGATAGGATTATGGTGTTGAATAATTTTGCGTTATCGTTCATCATGCCTTGTGTAAATTCTGGATTTATGTTGCCAGAATTTACAACATCCTGTAACTATGTGTATTATGGATTTTGTGCATTTTCTGAACAGTTTCAGTATATATGAATATCATCAATATGAACTTATATGTTTCCCACTACAATCTTGAGTTTATGCTGCCCTCTGGAAAATGTTGTTATTTTAGAATGTGACATTCTATGAGGTTTGATATGTGATTTAGTAGGGTATTGTGTTGCATACATAACCGTTAAATATAATAGACATTAAGCAATTCTAAAACAAAAGTCTTTTATTGAAATTAAAGGCCAATTACATAAAGGAGAGCATACATTCTAGTCCATCTTAGGGATTGCAGGAAGCTTGTTGGCAAACCTGTTAGCTGCCCTCACTGCAACATGCATGTTGTTAAGGGACTGTCTCAGGGCATCCCTTTTGGCCTCCAACCTGCAGATGGTTTTGGCCAATGGGAGAAGGGCGTTGCCCATGGTTAGGATGAACTCCTCTGCATCTAAACCATGCTCATCATAGTGGTAAATAATAGCAGTCCTTGTCTCCTTCAGCCTGCGAATGATACCCTGCATTGAATCAATCTGCTGTTGTGTGGAGAGCAGCATGTTCTCCATAGTAACCACATCTTTGTGGAGGGTAGTCCCAATGGTGCCTGCGATATCTAGGATATTTTCAACCTCACGTGGATCCATGGTGATTGTGTTGGATGAAGAAGGCTGTGAGAAAGATGTAAAGAAGGGGGTTTTGTAAAAAGAGTAGAAAGTGGTTTTTATAGAATGCAGAGGAGGTAGTGGTTTTTATAGAATGCAGAGGAGGTTGGTAGTCGTGTTCAACTGGTATGTTGGTATGTCACCAGGCCTATGTAAAGCTGGTGGATTCTAACACTGCATAATGGAGGAGGTTGACCGAGAGTTTCTCGGTTGAATACAGAGAATCTATTCTCTGTACTCAATTCTTAATTTTTTTCCTTCCCAATTCAACACCCCAAATCAATTCTCATTAAGTTACAGTTGATCTCATATTTTTTCTGGATTTATTGCCATACTTTTGAGTTTCCTTTTGCAGGCGTGACAGTTGGAGCGTTTCAAGGAAACAGTGCAACCTTTGAGAAACCTACCCCATTCAAACCACCAGTGTTTTAACGGATCCATAACTCCATTCAGAAGGGCATTAAAATAACTCCCTCTACATATTCTGCTTCAATACACCAAAAATAAAACCCTCTGTCTATTTTTCTTTAATTTCTTCATATTTGTGTTCTGGTTTAATTAATCTCTAACCTTTATTCTGTTGATATGGATGCTAGAGAGGTAGATTCATTCTAAGCAGGTAGAGGAGTAGTGGATGGTCACTTGGAGGTAGAGATCGACTTCAATATTGTCGTGGTAGACCAAACAAATCATGACATCAGGAGGCTTGAGCAGCAAGCTGCAAGGTTGAGGGATATGAAGGCCCAAGCAATAGAACGGGGGCATGCAAATGATGGTATTGTCATTGTGGACACTGTGAGCGAATACCTTGTCCAGCTAGAAAGTGTTATTCAACTCTTAAAAGCAAAGAATGAAAGCTTAGAGGGTACCATATATATTGCAAGGCTTGCTCAAGGGAAACTTCACAAGTATGGAAGAAAGATCCCAACCATTCAAAAAAATGAATAAGTTGTTGTGTTGTTTATGCACTAAAGTCATTTTCTTCTCATTATTATTTTGTTAACTTTATAGTAGACCTTTCAAATTTGTAATGACATTAGACTTATGTTGGATGGTATTGAAATACGTTTGCTGTGATATTTTATTGTGGAGTTGTGCATATTGTGTTGTTGAAAACAGGTGATGTTCACATTGTACATTGTGTACAAGCAAAATAGGGTATGCGCATATTGGGTTTTTTAAAACAGGTGATGCCCACATTGTGTACAAGCAAAACAAGGGATGTGCATATTGTGTTTTTTAAAACAGGTGATGTCCACATTGTGTACAAGCAAAACAGGGGATGTGTATATTGTGTTAATGGAAACAGGGGATGTCCACATTGTGTACAAGTTTGCAAAAATTGTGCAAGGTTTTATACAATAGGATGCAGTTGAAGAATGTACAAATGGAGTCTTCATGTGATGTGTAACAACTGGATAAACTATTTTGATGTATTCCTATAATGTATAAATGCAGACCTCTGTAATTGAGATTGTTGATGATGTAAGCATAAAAACAGTTACTTGTTGATATTGATGTACAATTAGAGTCATTCAACTTTAAAAGAAGGCCATGGATTAAACTGACAAATTGATTCATTACTGATAAATGCAATATACAGTGTACTCTGGTTTGCAAAATATACAAGTCTTTACAATGCACTTCATCGGGTCATTTACACGTTCATATGCCATTCTAAACTACATGATGCAATACAACTGGCAAGATTTCAAGATGAATTCATTGTCATCCTATTAGTACTAAAAAATATCTGAATTCATTGTCATCCTACCCAAAAAAAAAAACATAGTCATACTGCATTGTCATCAAATCCACAAAAGACTTCAAGTTGCATTGTAAGGCCATCCATACCCAAAAAATACAGCATAACAATGGAATCCACAACATCTTCAGACTGCATTGTCATGCCATCCATCCCATCTAACATATACATATTCACAAGTTGAGGCACCTATATACAATCCTGTAAACATATAAACATTCAAACCAACTCAATCATTATATGTCAAAGTGTATGTAACCAAAACAGAGTAAGAACATTCACCTCAAATTAGTTATGGAGATAGTAGGCCTATTGCATTGGCAAACACTTCTAGAGGATACTGGATTGTTGATGGCACTTCCCCTAATCTTGCAAGTGCTCTTTTTTTTATGTGAGGGATCTTGTATGTGTTACTCCCATCACATTTCATCACTTCGATCATGCATGTCTGCAATGTCAAGAAGATGTAGTTGCTCTTCTTCACTGAAAATGTATAGTATGCGTCTTCAACAGCAACAATTAATTCAGTAATGGACTTAGCACACTCTTTACTTTGGAGTGACTAAATTGCTCTAAAAAATCCTAAGTCCAATACATTCAGGTCTGGAGAATTAGGAGGCTGATTAACAATAGAGAAATTCAATCCACTAGCCTCTATTGCACACAAAAAATCAACATCATCAGCATGAACATGAACATGGGTCTTCGCATTATCTTGTTGAATGAAAATCCTTTAAAAAATGCTATACCTATGCCACTTATTTGCAATTGCTGGTAATACTTTCGAAATCATAAACTCGCTAATAATATTTCTGGTAATGTTTGAAATTGGTTTGATCTCTAAAGTTCCACGCGGTCTATTTTGGCTTGATCTAACAACAGCCACAGTTTCTACTAAGGGAAACACTCCAATCTTACCATCAAATGTACAATGTCCACTGGAGTCATATCTAGACCTCGCAACAGCAGCTAAGAACATAACTTTAGGGATAAAATTAGAGTTTTTAATGGTTCTTACTGGATCATTCTCGTCGCGGAGAAGATAATATCTTTGTGACCTCTTGCTCAAGTAGAACCACTTCTCATCAATATGAACTGTGTTATGCGTGTGGTTGAAGGAAGGTTGATGTGGTATTGAGGATGGGTCGATACTTGACAGGCAATGCTGTATTTTGGAAATCAGATTGTCTTCAGTCAGTGAGGGCTTAATTGCATTAGTATGACGCCTGATTGCTCCTTCCTTTAACTTGTTAATCAAAAATTGTTTGGAACACCTTTAAGTTAAAAGCAAGGCTTCGAAGGGTAGTTCTCTGCCTCAAGGAAATCTCTTTAATCCTTTCCAGATCAAATTCGATCATTTTCCTACCACAATTTCTGACTCTATGACTGTGGTGATTGTGGATTCCTGATTCCCTTGCTTATTTCCAAAGCCTCTGAATTGATCACCTCTCATCCTCCCTTGTAGAAATCAGTCTCCAAATAGTATTTATATTCCAAGTAATTTCCCATTTGGTCGTCTTACTCCGAGTATCCTTATCTAGCCTAATCATCATTCCACTATCTTGTTAATTTAATTGTTTCAGTTCTACTTGATCATTTGCGAAGTACAATTGAAGTCAAACACTCAAGGAAAATAAATCCTACGATAACCTCACAAAGTTACGGTCACTAAGGGTGTACAAAAATCGGACTGAACCGGAACCGGAGCATTTTGCACCGAACCGGACCTAACTGAAAAGTTCCGGTTCAGTCCGGTTCTACTCGTAGAAGAACCGGAAACTTCCGGTTCTGTCCGGTTCTACTCCTACCAAAATTCGTAAACCGAACCGTAGAACCGGTAGAACCAAAAAAAATATATATTCAATCATATAACATAGTTGATTCTTTGCTTCAGTGGCGAAACGTTTGTTTCCTTTTCAAAGGGAAGGGGTTCGAACCTCCCTTTCATCAAAATTCTTTTTTCCATCTTTTCCTTCTAACTGGGCTGGGTCGGGCCATCTTTTCCTTCTTTCTTCCTTCTAACTGGGCTGGGCTAGTTAGCTAGGCCCATTGTTTTATTTTTTAATTGTTTGTAAATTGTACTAATAGTTAGCTAATAATTTATTTAATTATTTGTAATAGCTAGCTAATATTTTTTTCATTTATAATTAATTTAATAACTTTTTAAATAATATTTTATTGACATTTCATGTGAAATTTAATATTTATATTTTATGTAATAAATTTATATATAAATTATTAAATAATATAATCAATAAATTTTATTATTAAATATATGTAATAATGACTCCATGAAAATAAAAAATAAAATAGAAATTTACTTTCATTTTCTCAATCTTTAACATTCATACCAAATAAAAATAATTAGTCATTCAAATTTTTTTATTCTCATTTCTAGTGGTAGGATACTAAACACATTAAGACATACTCCATAATTCTCACTCCTTATCTCCATTGAATCCATTCTCATTTCTTGTGGTTTATTACGAGCAATCAAACAAGTCGTAAAAGTATCAAATGAAACATGCGTGTGAAATTGTATAAATTCACGACAAACTCTTATTATTGACAATGTGACATGTTAAAAACTTAGCTATCTAACTATTAATATAATTAACAATAATATTATTATTTAAAAAAATTTATTATTATCATTATAATACAATCTCAATTCCAATAAACCACTCGAGAGAAAATAAATACATATAAACTCTCTATAATAAAACTAAAAAATGAAAAAAATTCTTTATTTCCTTTTGTTTTCTTTCTTTCAAAACGACACCATTTTGAACCAAAACACACCATTTTAGTGCTTAACGTATTTTAGCTCCAAATATATATATATGCAATATACATCAAAAGTTGATTTTGATTCAGTGGCTAAGTTATTGACATGCCCTTTAAAGGGAGGGGGGTTTGAATCCCCTCTCACTCAAAATTTCCTTTTACCAACTTTCTTTAGGAAAATAATTATATTATAAAAAAAAATTTAAAAAACATTTAAAAAATTTAAAAAAAACTGGAATTAGGAAAATTAGTATATTATTTAAACAAATTATTTTTTTTAAAAAAAAAAACCGGAACTGGAATTGGACCGAACTGTCCGATTCCAAGCCGGACAGAACCAGAAATTTCCAGTTCAGTTCGATTCTAACCCAAAACCGGACCGAACCGGACCGGTTACACCCCTAACGGTCACTTTTGCTAGTTGTTACACTAGAATATTTTATTTGACAAATTTTTTGTTTATTCCTTTACGACTTAACAAAACAATTCCATTAAAAAATTATTTATGAAGTGAAACTCATTTTCATATTTTTAATTAGATACGGCTTTGTATGAACAAAACATAAATATACAGCTCAATTACGAAACCTTATGGTTATATTTAAGTTCCAAAATTTTGGGGTATTACATACGACACTATCCATTCTCACATTTTATCTAATTTTTGTAATAAATATCAGTTTTAATAGTTAAATTAAATAATAATTATAAATGGAAAGTACTACTCTCTCTGGACTTTATTAACTGTCACTTTTCTACGGATTCTTACTGTTCATAATGATTGTCATTTTACTTCTTCGGGTCCACATTTTTTTACCTTTTCGATCCCATATTTTTTGTACTATTTGGACAAAAAATCAAAGTTCGATTTGAAACAAAAAAAAAAAAATGGTATTGCAGCCTGCCACTGTGCCACAACGACAGATACATGTGTAATATATATATGGGTTTTGCTAACCTACCCATTTCATGGGCAGATTAATATTGTGTCCATTTTTATTGGACACAAATTACTCTTACTTTACATTAACTTTAATAAAACACATAAGGATAAATATGATAATTTCAAATTATTTCTTTATTCTTCTAATTAACACCACATTAATTAATTAATTTTATATTTACTTCCTCTCTCACCAAATTATATATCAATAAACCCGTAAAATAAATGGTAAACTATACAAACATAATAAGATGAGTACTGTAACTATAAAAAATAGATTATTTTTTCAAACATGCAAATAAATATATATAGTAAGCATTAATCAAAAGAAATAACTTTCATGAATGGCAAAGGAGATTTTTAAAGTATATACCTTTGACATTTTATTTTGAAGAAACTTTCTTTTTTTTTAAACCTTTTTTATCATGCATTGTTTTGGATTTTTTTTATAGGCCCAAAAAACTAATGTATTATGTTATTTCCAAGAAGATTTATTTTAAAATAAAAGAAGTGAGCTTTTCAACTTTCTAAATTACTATATACATTGAATCTCTCTTGGAAATATAAGAAGATATTAAAAAATCAATTTTATAATGCATGGTAGCTATTTTTGACTTTTGAAAAGTTGTTTAATTTTTTCAAATTTCAATAAAATAAATTACATGATAATATGATGGTATTTTTATATATACACATGCCATGCTAAGGTTTATTTAGAATGTCATGTGGTGCAGTTCTAAAATATCTCTTTTTTTAGAGCTTCGCTTTTATAGTATTTTATAGTTATAGATTGTTAAAAAAAGTTGTAATTTAACCTTTTTATTAATTAAAAAATTCAAAAAAATTAATAAAAAATCAAAAAAAAAATGCAAAATTGAAGCAAAATGTAAAAAAATATGGAAAAATCCATTTTACTAGAAAAAATTAAAAATTAAATTATAAATATTTTTAAAAATAGTAGAAAAAACAAAATATAAACTAGTTTTTTTTTAAAATTTAGGTACTAATATATATTATTACATTTTTTGATCAAATTTAATGGAATTATGTGATTTTTTTTAACTATTGTTAAACTAAAATTGCAACTTTTAAGAAAATTAAGTCACTGCAAGTTATTTTAGAGATTATATGAGACGTCAATATGGGGGTTTTGCAGCCAAATTTTTTAATCTCATATCAACCCTAAAAAAAGGGTCAAAGCTTTGGTTGTGTGCAAGCAAAGATGGCTCAGTGGGGCAAATATTGAAGGAGTCCAAAAGGATGGCAAATTCTTTTGCTTTTATTGTGAGGCGTTGACGACATCATTTTGTTCAGCCTACCCATTTACTATGCAAAATCTCGCAGTTTACTCCAGATGAATCAAGAAGCTATATTACCTCTTGTTTGAAGAAAAGAAACATTTTATAGAAGCAAAACTGATTTTTTACTCTTTTAAAAAAAACATTATAAGCAGTTGGTTGATTGATTAGTAAAAAATTCATTCGCTGTTAATTTAAATTTTAAGTTCAACTTTGATAAATAAATAAAAACAACACTTAACTTTCAAGATTTATAGTTTCCTCCTTGAAAAAGATAGCCCATAATTTATTTTTTCTTGAGAATTATGACTTGGAAATTCCAATTTATTATAAATTCTTGCATATTATAAATTGAAAAGCTAATTAACAAATTAAATCTGTGAAAGAAGTTCAGTGGAGAAGTTTTTATTCAACAACACTAATTATTGTAGTGATATCGATCGTTCAAAGATGCAACGCAACTGTCCGGTCTTTTTATTTTTGTTATGCATGTGAATCTTAAATATATATTGTGATTGAATGTGATTTGATCCACTACCATGCCATCAGCTAGCAGAAGTGAGTGGCGTGGCGCTCTCTCTTCCATAAATTCTTATGGTTGTGTGCTAGTAGTTCCTCAAGACCATCAGCACCAATATGTTATGGGGGTTATTGAAGATTATTGGGTGCACCAACGTGTTATTAGGGTGTCAATTCTCACCAGGATAGAGAGAGTGTCAAATTTTGACACCGCATTTTTCTGACAGTGGGACTCAGTTTATTTTTTAAAAAATAAACAAATGACAACCCTGCAATGATCGCATTATTTCTTTTTTTTCTCCTCTCATTTTTTAAATGAGTTTTTTTATAATAAATACTGAAAATAATTTTATAAAAAATATACCATTATTTTTAATTTTTTGAGATATATAAATAGATACTAGGTTTATATTATTTGGACACTAAAAAAATTTAGAGTTTTTAACATTTTTTTTCATTTTTTTCATAATAATTACTCAAAATAATTTTATAAAAAATATACCATTATTTTTAATTTTTTGAGATCTATAAATTGAGACTAGGTTTGTATTATTTGAACACTAAAAAAAATCAGAGTTTTTTACATTTTTTTACATTTTTTTCTTTTTTAAATGTATTTTTTCATAATAATTACTCAAAATAATTTTAAAAAATATACCATTATTTTTATTTTTTGAGATCTATAAATAGAGATTGTGTTTGTGTCATTTGGACACCAAAAAATATTATATTATTTATTGTATTAAAAAAGTACAGATTTTTTGAAATATGAAAAAAAATATGAAATTTAATTAATTTATATTAAAAAATTATTATTTATTATTTATTATATTCTAAAAAATAATTATTATAGTAATTATAAATTTAATAAGAAAAAAAAATGAAAAATATGGTGGGGTATATGATTAAATGATGTGGAAAGGAGAGAAAGTGAATAACACTCTGAAAAACACCCTGCTGTGAGAAGTGAGTGTTATTTGATAATTTGGTTGGGTGTTAAGCTGATGTGGCAAGAGAAAAAGTGAATAACACTTTAAATTTAACACCCACTGCTGTGGATGACCGAATATAGTACCATGTGTGGTGTGCGTGGCTCGTGCATATTTTACTTCCCTATAAATAATAAAAAATCTGGAAAGTTGGAAGTGAAAAAAAAAGATGAAAAAGATTGGCGATGTGCTTGAAAAAAGAAAATAAAAGCAATGTGAAAGAAAGGAAAGGAAAAATTGTGCAAGACAAGAAAAGAAAAGAACTATGAAAAGAATGACAGTGGCCAAAGGTCAAGAAAAAATGAAAATGATAAGATGATTTGAATATGTGCTGTATATTATTTTTCTTCCCGTTACTCGATGGATCACGATAAATGAGTCGGATCGACCCGTTTTGACACTCTTACGTGTACATGTGGGATACGTTTGTACATAATACCGACCCCAAAAATCTGCAGTATTCGGAGAACAAAACAATCAAAAGAAGGAAGAGCACTTTGTTTTGGGTCCAAATTAAGCAGATACAGATACAGAAGTACAGCTGCTCGAAAATGGAGATTTCACCTCAGCCTCTCCTTACTCCTTACAAGATGGGACCCTTTAACTTATCCCACAGGTTTGCTTTTTGTCTATATGGTAACTTATTTAATATCAGCACAAGAGCAAGAACTCTTCTGATTTTCTCATTTGGATCTTCTTGAAGAGTACTTATGGGATCTTGAGGTTTGACTGCTGTGAATAGTAGTATATAATTCCAATCCAAATACTCAACAGTATTCCAGAAACAAGAAACCCATTTTCAGTTTGTTCTTAATTTTTGGGATTTTCTTGATGTATTTAATACAATTGATTATTGTGTGTAGGATAGTTTTGGCACCCATGACAAGACTGAGATCATACAATTGCACTGCTCAACCACAAGCCGTTCTGTATTACTCTCAAAGAACAACACAAGGAGGGTTTCTGATCGGAGAAGCCTCTGGAATCTCAGAAACTGCTCAAGGGTATGTTTGCAACTTCTTTTCTTAATCAAGTCCTTAATCTACTGTATAACTTTTCTTTTCTGTATTTGTTTATAACTCCATACTTGAAAAGATACCCACATTCTCCTGGAATTTGGACTAAAGAACAAGTGGAAGCATGGAAACCCATTGTGGATGCTGTTCATGAGAAAGGAGGCACATTCTTTTGTCAACTTTGGCATGCAGGCAGAGCTTCTAGCATTAGTAAGATCATTCTGCAATTCAATCTTCTTCTTGTTGTCTCGGTATCCTCGCTTTGCCCCTTTAAGGACAAAAGACTGTTCTGATTCGAGTATTTATGGACCCTGAAGGTGGATGACTTTCCGAATATTGTTTTCTCCATTTGCAGGATCGAACTCAAGACCTGAGTTAAATGTGTCTCTTAATATTCTATCACAACCTGCTTGTTTGGTTTTAATTGATTTTGTACATTTTTGTGTTTCCTAGTCAATGGCCAACCTCCCATCTCTAGTACCAACAAACCAATAGCATCTAAGGTTCACATTGATGGATCTACTCCAGCAGAATTTCCCACTCCTCGTTGCCTCACTACCGAGGAAATCCCTCAAATTGTCGATGACTACAGAATTGCAGCAAGAAATGCTATGGAAGCAGGTAATGCGCAGGATTCCTGTCACCGCGTAGTTTATAATGTTTTTACCGAAACTAATGAAATTGGTCATGAAATTTACAGGTTTTGATGGAGTTGAGATTCATGCAGCGAACGGTTATCTAATCGATCAATTCCTGAAAGACAAGGTCAATGACAGGACAGATGAATATGGTGAGAGCTTGGAGAATCGATGCCGGTTCGCTTTGGAAGTGGTTCAGGAAATTTCTGATGAGATTGGAGCTGACAGAGTTGGGATTAGACTCTCCCCGTTCGCAGATTACAACGACTGTGGTGATTCGAATCCTGAATCTCTCGGTTTGTACATGGCAGAGGCATTGAACCGATTCGGAGTTCTGTATTGCCATGTGATCGAGCCAAGGATGGTGAAACAATTTGAATCAGAAGAGACCAAACAAACCCTTTTGCCAATGAGAAAAGCTTTCAAGAACACTTTTATTGT
Source organism: Viola odorata (assembly GCA_963691705.1). Lineage (NCBI taxonomy): Eukaryota > Viridiplantae > Streptophyta > Magnoliopsida > Malpighiales > Violaceae > Viola > Viola odorata. Next base: position 21,355,552 of record OY829542.1, read on the forward strand.
AGCTGGTGGATATACAAAAGAGAGTGGAAATGAAGCTGTTGGGTGTGGAGCTGCTGATTTGGTTGCGTTTGGACGTTGGTTTCTAGCTAACCCTGATTTGCCAAAGAGATTTGAGCTCAATGCTGCTCTTAACAAGTATGATAGAAGCACTTTTTACACACAAGACCCTGTCCTTGGATACACAGATTACCCATTCCTTGAAGCAAACAACTAATTTTTTTTTAAATGATTATATTATTAATTATCATTACATGACGATCATAATTAATTAAATGTCTTAATTTTTAGCCTATAAAAATATAAGCATATAATTAATATAGGGATGAACTTCTTTCTACGAAAAACTTATTTTACTCCCGGTGTTTTATTTTTTTTATAAAAAAGACTGCAATATTCAATGATTGACAATGTGGGAAACGCTAGCACAACCCTAGCTGATTTGTTTAGTGTGACTTTTGTTAGAAGTTAGTTGTCAGTTCTTGTTCGACTTTATAAAAAAGGCAAAAGACAATTTTAGCACCATACAAACACTTAGGCTGCGTTCACTAACGGAATTAATTCTGCTTGGAGTTATTTCTGTTTTCTAAAATTTTCCATTTGGAGTTATTTCCGGAATTATTTCTGTTTTCCAAAATTCTGTTTCACAGCTACAGTACGTTTTCTGTTTTCCAGCCTTCATTTTCCAACCTTAGAAAACTCAAAATTGTATTCACCTAACAGCTATTTCTTACTTTTTTGAGAAAAAAAAACTACTACTATTATTAAATCAATTTTATTTTAATTAAAAAATAATACTAATGTTATTTTTTTTGTTAAGATTAATAAACTAAATAGTAGCCCATTTTAAGTTTATTAAAGATCAAATATAAGTATGGTAAACATATTCATGTTTAGATTCAAAAGCACAAGCCATTTAAGGGTTGTTTAATTTTTGGAAAATTTTCTAAATATTGGAAATATTTCCAAAATTTGTTTCACAGCAACATTTTCCCAAATGGAAAATTTTCAGAAAATTTTTCAATTCTCCAATTACTATTCAGTTTTCCAGAATTAACACTACAAATTTGAAAAATTTTGGAAACGCCATTTTTTAAGTTTTCCAAAAAAAAATTCCAAAATTTTTTTTTTTTAGCTCAAACGATCCATATTGTTAACATAAAAAAGAAACAATGTTATTTTGGACATTTCTACCCTCGTAATTTATAAATATGCTAAATCTATTCACGTTAAAGATCAAATATAAATATAATAATTCCGTTCATGAAAATAAAATACGTCTTGAATTATTTGTTCATGACGTGAATACTACAAACTCGAAATCGTATTCACCTAAGATCAAGTATAAATATAATAATTCCATTTATGAAAATAAAATACATATAAAATAGTCTTGAATTATTTGTTCATTACGTGAATACCACAAATATCAACATTCAAAACGTACTTAATTTAAATTGTTACTTCTTCATATTCTAACAATTATTATAATGAGACCATAATTGATTTGCAATATCTTCTCTAACGCCATTCATTAGTTGTTGTTGGGACATATCCACTTGAATACCTTCTTGCGTCACATTAGCTTCGTTCTCGTCTAAATTTTGCTGACCTTCTGTACCATATTCTGTGAATAGTTGATCAGCTCTATCTTCCATTCGAATAAAGTTGTGTAGTGTACAACAAGCGAGAGGTATTTGCTTCTGATGACGAAGAGGATAATTTGGAATGGACTTTAAGATTGGAAATCTAGCCTTCAGAACGCCAAAAGCCCTTTCAATCACATTTCTCAATGACGAATGTCGATAGTTAAACAATGCATATTTTCTTGTTATCCTTCCTCGTCCACGAAAATAAGTGTAATTTTCTCGTTACATATAAGTGTAATTTTAATATGAGCTCATTTAATTGATTTTTTAAAATTAAAAGTGAATTCATATTTATTGAGGATTCTGAGCGAGTAAATTCGGACCTTAAATCGAACTTTTTCTTTATTTACTGATTACTATTATTTTGTTTCATTTTATTGCATATTTTAGTATTTTTGGTTCGGGATCTTATTCATTTCAAGTGAGATTCCTCGTGTTGAATCAATTTTATTTTAATTACTACTACTATTGTTAAATCAATTTTATTTTAATTAAAAAATAATGCTAATGTTATTTTTTTGTTAAGATTAATAAACTAAATAGTAGCCCATTTTAAGTTTATTAAAAATCAAATATCAATATGGTATGTTTACATTCAAAAGCATAAGCCATTTAAGGGTTGTTTAATTTTTGGAAAACTTTCCAAAATCTGTTTCACAAAGAAAATTTTCGGAAATATTTCCATATTTTTTTAAAATATTCGAAAGTAAGTAAAATTTTCAGAAAATTCTCCGTAACTAAACTGCCCCTTAGGTGCTATTTCACAACGCAAGATTTTCTGAAAATTTTACAAAACTGAAAAAATTTCCAAAACCTGTTTCAGAGCCAAAATTTTGCAAACATTTTCCAATTTATTAAATTTTTTTTTTCTCTAGTTCAATAAATTCATATTGTTAATCTAAAAAAATAATGTTATTTTAGACATGTCTACCCTCGTAATTTATGTAGATTGATACAAATTGTGCTAAAAATACTTCATAATTGATATTTAACTAACTAATACTCCTAATTAAAATCATACGAGTAAGATTTAATGTTTAACATTGTAATGAATAACATTTTTTATCATGTTATTATCGAAAGTTACATTATGAAATAAATACAAACTCGATTTAAAACAAATAACTTCATACATCCTAAACAAATAAGAATAAATATGGCTAAAGATACACATTTTTTTAACTTTGCAAAATGGAAAATTGTGCTAAAAATACTTCATAATTGATATTTATCTAAAATTAATCCTGGTAAATTGATTCCAATGTTCCAATTGTTTTAATTAACCAATACTCCTAATTAAATGCATACAAATAAAATTAAATCAATATTTATTGAAAAATTAATTAACTAATACTCTCAATAATTTCGGTACGGTATTACGATAATATCAAATTACATACAAACATTAGTTTAATAAATACTAAATAAGTAAAAATATAATCTTGGAACATTGGAATTACAAACATTAACATTAGTTCGGTTAATAATTCGATATACTATACAGTAAAAATGGCCCCTCTACTAACGCGAAAAATAGAAACCTCTCCTGGCTTTTAAAAACTCTATTCAACCTCCCCTGTACTAAGGGTCAACGACAAAAGTGTAGTTTTTGTTAGTCAAACTAACAGACCATTAGTGTTGACCATTGACTTTAATTAAAAAATTAGAAAAAAGTTCAAAAAAAGTTCAAAAAATTCAAAAAAAGCGTAAAAATTCCAAAAACAATCTTTAAAACTTTGTAAAAATTCTAAAAAAATTAATTAACCTAAAAATCCAAAAACAAAATGTTAAAATTTCAAAAAACATATTTAATTAATCAAAAAATCTAGAAAAATGTTAAAATTCCAAAAAAAAAAAAAAATTAATCAAAAATCCAAAAAAATGTAAATATTCCAAAAAAGAAACTAATTAATCTAAAAATCCAGAAAAATGTAAAAATCTATAATTAATTAATATTTTACAATTTCTTGGTTTTTTAGATTAATTAATTTTATTTGTGATGTTTAACATTTTTTTGGATTTTTAGATTAATTTCTGGATTTTACAATTTTTTTGGAATTTTTTGATTAATTAATTTCCTTTTGGATTTCTACAATTTTTCTGAATTTTTAGATTAATTAACGTTTTTTGGTTATTTTTATATTTTTCAGAATTTTTTACTTTTTTCTAGATTTTTAGATTAATTAAATTTTTTTTGGATTTTTTACAAAAAAAATTCGGATTTGTTACTTTTTTTTGGATTTTTATATTAATTATTTATTTTTAGAATGTTTTCATTTTTTCTTGAGTTTTAGATTAATTATTTTTTTCGGAATTTTTATAGTATTTTCTGGATTTTTAGATTTTTTTTTTAGAATTTTTAAATTTTTTTCGGATTTTTTACGTTTTTTTCCTGAATTTTTTCATTTTTTTTAGTTTTTTACATTTTTCTGAATTTTTTAATTAAAGTCAACGGTGAACCCTGACAATAACTTATGAATGCGGTGAGAGAAGATATTGCAGATCAATTATGGGCTAATTATAATAATTGTTAGAATATGAAGAAGTATCAAGTTAAATTAAGTATGTTTTAAATGTTCAAATTTGTAGTATTCACATCATGAACAAATAATTCAAGACTATTTTATATGTATTTTATTTTCATAAACAGAATTATTATATTTATATTTGATTTTTAACATGAATAGATTTAGCATATTAAAATTACGAGGGTAGACATATCTAAAATAACATTGTTTCTTTTTTAGATTAACAATATGGATCGGTTGAGCTGGAAAACTTCAAATATGACGTTTGGAAAATTTTCTAAACTTGTAGTGTTAATTCTGGAAAACTTAGGAAAATATTGCTGTGAAATAGATTTTGAAAATTTTTCTAACTTTTGAAAAAAAAATTAATTTTTTTTAAAAATTAAACAACTCCTAAATGGCTTGTACTTTTGAATATAGACATGAATATATTTAGTATATTTATATTTGATCTTTAACAAACTTAAAATAGACTACTATTTAATTTATTATTTTTTTTTTCAAAAAAACATTAGCATTGTTTTTTAATTAAAATAAAATTGATTTAAGTAGCTTTTGTTTTTCAAAAAAGAATACGATTTCGAGTTTTCTAAAGTTGGAAAACAGAAAACGTATTGTAGCTGTGAAATAGAATTTCCATTTTTGCAAAAATTTCTACTGTTTGCAAAAACTGAAAATTTTACAAAACAGAGCGTTGTGAAACGCAGCCTTAATTTTGAACGATCATTTTTCTGGGTACGGGCTACGTGTAGCAGTACCATAGAAATATAATATTATAAAATTCATATTATCATTAAGTACAAGCATAGTCGAACGACGACTATTTCAAAAAATACAGGTGGATTAGGCTTCAAAGATATGGAAAACTTTAATCAAGCCCAAGCAAAACAAGGGAGTCACACATCAAGACCAGTTGTGGGCAAAGGTTATTAGGGGTATTTACTTTCCGCGTACATCTTCTTGGAAGGCTAAGCAAGGAGGTGTTGATTCATGGTTGTGGAATAACTTGTTATACGACAGTGATCTCTTGAAGGAGGGCATGAGAGAATGGATATCGGGAATGGAAAGAGTACACTAATCTGAATGGATATCGGGAATGGAAAGAGTACACTAATCTGGAGTGATGATTGGATTCCCCGAGACAGAGTTCAAGGTCTCCTCTCCAAAACTTGATGATATTCATTTTGCCTCAGTTTCTTCACTCTCGATAGATAATGACATGAAGTGGAACCCTTCTCTTCTAGAATCTAGCCGTGTTATTTCTCTGGATGATCATATGGCAATTAAATCTATCCAATTAGGAAGTAGTAATACTCTGGATAAACTTATATGGCATTATGATAAAATCGAAAACTTCAATGTCAAATCTGGCAATAACTTCCTACGCGAAGCCTCAATCTATAGCATGATCCAGCCTCCTCTTCTTTTGTTATCCCAAAAAAGGTATGGCATGTCCTTTGGAAGATGAGAATTCTCCCGAAAGTCATCAATTTTGGGTGGAGATGTCTAAAGAACATTCTGCCCTCCAAAGGTAATTTTTACAAAAGAAGAGTTATTCAAGATGTTGTGTGTGAAATTTGTGAGAGAGAGGAAGAAACTATTGGACACTTGTTCTTTTTTTGCCCGAATGCGAGGACGGCTTGGTTTGGCTGCCCGTTGGGTATGCTTGCCGATTTTGTAGATATTTCCTCATTCCATAAGTGGTGGTCCGATTTGGGTGAGAGCAGATTGTCAAACGATGCTCTGTCTCTGTTTTTTATCTCGTTCTCTTGTTTATGTGGAATTTATGGAACACTAGAGATATCTCTTTTTTTTTTTTAAAAAAAAACCCTCAATCCGATGGATACTACATATATATATATAACTGATATGGATCTAAGGAGGAAATTTTCTATAATCAAAGTTCGAGCATTCAACTTTTACGAAGACAAATTCTTTATTCAAGAAGAGAATTCCAATACATGTAAGAAGCTTGAATTGTAGTTATTTATTGGTGTATTTAATTCTCATGAGTATTTTCAAGATATTTTTAAGTGGCAAAAATCGAGCAAGGCTTGGAAAAGAAGATTTGATAGAGAGAGCTATGGATGGAGCTTGTTCAAGTGTCCTAAGATTATTTATTTAATTTCATATAGTCTTGGGCAACCAAGGAAGCGAAAGAGATGGAGGTCAACACGGAAACTCCGAATTTTCTATTTTTAATTACTATGTTGTAACCCAATTAAATTAGTTTTATTTGTTTCTATAATTAGTTTATTTAATTACTTAATTAGAAGTTCAATTAGAGGAAGGATTTCTATTGTAAGAAATTTAGGGTTTTCCTATATAAGGAAAGCTTTGATTTTATAATAAGATTGACTGTTATTTTTGATAAAAATAAGACTGTGTCTTCTCAAATTTTTGCCCATTGTTCATACGTTGGATACTTGTTCCTTCTAGTAGTCCGCAAGCTCTTGTCGTCGCAAGTAAAACCCGAAGTTGCAAAACCCCATTGAGTCGTTTCCATTAAGTTGGTTCTCACAGGTTGAGTTCAGGTCTAGAAATTCGATTCAAGATCCTCACTTAAAATCGATTAGGTTGGTTCTCACATGTTGAGTTCAGGTTTAAGTTCGTACTTGTTGAGTTAAAGTCTTCCGTTGCGTTACAAGAAATCCAATCCTTGAACTAGATCGTCATCGAACGCATCCTACGCAATTAGGATCGTATGAATAACTTTTGTAGAGAACATAATGAGTTTATTTTGCTGGATTTTCTATAGAGGGACAACACTAATGCTTTGCAGGAGCCTTCTACCAGATTAGTGGGATTAAATAGGTGAATCTCTCCCCTTAGTGATATCTTGAGGATCAAATTAGAAATCTCAATATCTTCTTTCTTGAACTTAAAACTAAATGTAAGTGGTAACGGTTCACGGCTTTTAAAAATTGTAGCTTAGCAAAGGAAAGATCAAAACTTTACTTTAAAAAAAATATTATCTATCACCGCTTACCAACCCACCCAAGCGATCTCTCTACAACATTTTCTCTAGGTGTCAATCAGCTGGCCATGCCCAGATGCAACGTACGTTTTTTGCTTTCTTTTTCATTTAAAATATAGGAAACGCTCCTTTTGGTGTCATTTTTCATGTTTCATTTTGGTGACATTTTTCATGTATGAACAGTTGCACACATCACGCATCCTCTCTTAATCATTTTCCAAAAATAAACCAAAGCCAACCTCTACCTTTAACTAACCCACACCTTTATGCATATCAATCAACCTTTGCATTTTGTTTTTGTCCCTCATTTCATTTGCTTCTCTCGTCTGTTTGACTGTCTCTTCTTCCACTTGCCTTCCTCTGGGCAAGACTGCATTTTTTTGTTGTTGCTGGAGGCGACTTCTTTCTTCTAAGGTACACCTTCTACGTTTCTCACCCTTCCTCTCATTTCCTATATATATATATATATTAAAAAAAATTAGAAAGCTTAGCCCCCTGGTTTCTATGAGGCTCCGTCTTTGACGATGATACCGTTTATCACAATAAGCAGCTAAAAATCCAAAAATATTTGGGAATTACAATCAAACATTTAAAAAATCATTAATGTAACAGTTAATAAATATTGTTATAAATTACAAGAATAATATTTTATCAGCTGAAAGCATAGAAAAATCATTATCTTGTCTAATCAATGCATCAAGAAATACGCGTGAATCATTAATTGTGCCTTCCCAACCAACATTTTGAGTAACAAGTATTTTTCTACCCCAAATTTTTTTTTGTTTAGATGCAGGAGACTAAGCTGCGACATGAGTACCATCTATAACACCTATGCATTTCTATAAGGGAAAAAATTATACATAGATAAGTTAAATATTCAAACATAATTCTTTTTATTTAGTAATATTCATATGAATTTTAAATAAATTTTGATATAATTTTACTCATGAATTTAATTAGGAGTATTAGTTAATTAAGACAATTTGAACATTTGGTTCAATTACTATGATTAATTTTAGATAAATATCAATTATGAAATATTTTTAGCACAATTTTTGGATTAAAAATTAATGATTGAATCTACATATTAATTATCAAAATTACGAGGGTAGACATGTCTAAAATAATATTGTTTACTTTTGAGATTAACAAGATGAGCTGGTTGAGCTGGAGTAAAAAAAAAGAAGGGAAAATTGGTTTTGGAAAACTCTAAAAAGGGCGTCTCTAGATTTTTTCAATTTTCAGTGTTAATATAGAAAAATTGAAAAACTGGACAGAAATCTGAGATTTTTCCATTTTGGAAAAAACATATACTGAAACACATTTTGGAAAATTCTCTAATTTTCCTGAAAAAAATATAAAATTCTCCGTAAATAAACAGACCCTAAAGGTCCAACTTGGGCTATCAATTTGTAGAAAAATTTCTCTATCAATTTTTATTCATTTGTCAAATCTATCTTAATTTCTTATCAACGAGTTTATAGCTACTTCCTGTATAGTAGAGAGAGTTACGTCTCAAATTTGAGTTATCTAATTTGTATTGCTATCTACAACGCGAACCAGTTAGTGCTCCTAGTCCTAGATATTCCATAGTAGTAATTTTTAATTTTGATGCTAGAGGTGATGGACCGGTAACAATTAAGGTAACAAATATAATTTTGGGCACTCATTACTTCTTATTAGTGTAGTGTGAAGTGCGGGTGCTTTTGTGTTGGCGTAAACTCGAGATTGTGATGGTTCAAAGGATGGAAAGGTGCATTCGTATACATCTAAACCTTTAGATAGTTAGATTGGATTTTGAATGTTATAATCGGCAAGAGATGATTTGAAATTTAAGTTAAAATAAGAACGACAAATATATATTTAAGTAAAATCGTTTAGGGGTTGTTTCACAACGGAAAAATTTCCTAAAACGCGTTTCGCAGTCTCTGTTTTCCAAAATGGAAATTTTTTAGAAAATATTCCAGTTTTCCAACATTGACTAGTTTTTCATAATTAACACTACAAATTTAGAAAATTCTGGAAACACCATATTTGAAGTTTTCCAATATTTTCTAAAAAAAATTCCAATTTTTTTTTTACTCTAGCTCAACCGATCCATATTGTTAATCTAAAAAATAATATTATTATTTTAAACATGTCTACCCTCGTAATTTTGATAATTAATATGTAGACTGAAAAAATTGTGGTAAAAATATTTTCATAATTGATATTTATCTAAAATTAATCCTAGTAAATTGATTCCAATATTCTAATTGTTTTAATTAACCAAGAATCCAAACATTAGTTTAATAAATACTAAATAAGAGGGTGTGTCAATGTGATTGATTGTATTATGTCAAAGGGTGGTGGTAGAACGATTTCAGCATTCAACTGCGACAGTCTCACGTTGGGTTAAGGGTGTGATACGCGCTTGAGTTCGTTTAGGAACTCATTTGATCAGACATGTTGAAAGAGGACCCATTCAACCAGAAATTCAAGCAAATGCTAGATGGTATCCATATTTTCAGGTATGCACGTTTATTATAAATTCATATTGACTAAATAAAAAGAATTATGTTTGAATATTTAACTTATCTATGTGTAATTTTTTGCCTTATAGAAATGCATATGTGCTATAGATGGTACTCATGTCTCAGCTTGGTGTCCTGCAAACAAACAAACAAAAAATCGGGGTAGAAAAGCACTTGTTACTCAAAATGGTATGGCGGCGTGTTCGCATGATATGATGCTTACAATTGTGTATACTGGTTGGGAAGGCACAACCAATGATTCACGCGTCTTTCTTGATGCATTAACAAGACAAGATAATGGTTTTTCTATGACTGCAACTGGTAAAATATTATTTGTAAATTATAACAATATTTATTAACTGTTACATTAATGGTTTACTACAAATGTTTGATTGTATTTATCTTTTGCAGGCTACTATTGTGCAGTTGATGCTGGTTATCCAAATATTCCTGAATTTTTAGCTCCTTATCGTGGTGAAAGGTATCATTTAAATGATTTTCGTGGATGAGGAAAGATAACAAGAAAATATGCATTGTTTAACTATCTACATTCGTCATTGAGAAATGTGATTGAAAGGGCTTTTGGCGTTCTGAAGGCTAGATTTTCAATCTTAAAGTCCATTCCAAATTATCCTCTTCGTCGTCAAAGGCAAATACCTCTAGCTTGTTGTACACTACACAATTTCATTTGAATGGACGATAGAGCTGATCGACTATTCATAGAATATGGTACAGAAGGTCAGCAAAATTTAAACGAGAACGAAGCTACTATGATGCAAGAAGGTATTCAAGTGGATAAGTTCCAACAACAACTAATGAATGCGGTTAGAGAAGATATTGCAGATCAATTATGAGCTAATTATAATAATTGTTAGAATATGAAGAAGTACAAGTTAAATTAAGTATTTTTGAATGTTCATATTTGTAGTATTCACGTAATGAACAAATAATTCAAGACTATTTTATATGTATTTTATTTTCATGAACGAAATTATTATATTTATATATGATCTTTAACATGAATAGATTTAGCATATTATTTATATTTAATTTTTAGCAAAATTAAAATGGGCTACTATTTAGTTTATTAATCTAAAAAAAAAATAGCATTGTTTCTTAATTAAAATCAAATTGATTTAACAAAAGTAGTAGTTTTCGTTTTTTTTTTTTAAAAAAATAGTTCTTAGGTGAATACGATTTCGAGTTTTCTAAAGCTGGAAAATGAGCACGTACTGTAGAAATGAAACAAAATTTCCATTTTCAAAAATATTTCTAGTGTTTTCTAAAAACAGAAAATTTTGGAAAAACAAAAACAGAAAAAAAAATCCGTTATGAAACGCAGCCTTAGCATGTACCTCTAGCAGTCATTTTTTTTATTGTTTATTTTCCTTGCTTCCATGTTTCAATCACACAAAATATACATAACTATTCCCATGAGAAATCTCGTTTCCAATTGACTTCATCCTCGCTGAAATAAAACCCATCTTCTGTCACCAGCCAAGAACATCTCTTGAGTAGGCTACAACGGCGAACATCCCTCGAAACCTTAAACGCGTCGAACTTCTTCTTCATGTTTTCTCATTTCATGGTGCAAATGTAACGAGTTGTGTCACGAAAAAAGACGTTTGCCATCGTCCTCACTATCCAACTATAATCGTCGCCTTCTTGGAGAGCACATCCGCCAAGATCGTCGCCATTGGACGTCCTACACCAAATCACTAATGGCAACAGGGAGTTGTTCTTGAACCCGTTGATCACTCGAACATCATGCTCGATGACCCCAACCGTGAAACTCTCCGGTTCGTACATTGACACCAAAATGATGGTTGAGGCAACAAAGAGAGTAAACAATAATGCAGGAAGAAGAATCTTCATTACCGGCGTGGGGACTTTGTTGGTTTACAAGAAAATAGAGTGGGAGATTTTGTTGTGAGAGGTTTCTCTGTCTATGTCCTGTATTTGTAATTTGGAAGCAAATCTACACATACTGTTGCTACCCGATTTTTGATTTTTCATCGAAACATTTTTCACATTTTAACATCAATTTTCTAAAATCATATTTTTATGTACTTTCGTCAATTTGTTATTTATTTTTACACTTTATTGCATTTAAAATTTATTTCATAGTTTTTTCGCATTTTTATCGCTTTTCCTATTCAAACTCATATCGGTTCCGAGTAAAATTCTCGAAACCAATGGTCGAACAATTTCTCTCATTAGCTACTTATTCTTTATCATTTTTCTAACTCACGCTATCTTATTGCGCTTTGTTCAAAAAAAAATTATCCTAGCATTTTTTCTGTTCGAACTTCTATCACTTACAAGCAATTTTTATCGAAATGTATGGCAAACTTTTCATCACTTGCTGTGTACTAATAATTTTGTTTTATTTTATTCTACATTTTAGCATTTTCGGTTCGAGTTTTTATTCGTTTTCAGGCGAGATTGCCCGTACCATTGGCTCGAACCAATAAATAAATACTAAAACCTTTTCCATCTCCATCTCATCACAACCGGTGGATTGGTCAACCAGTGGATGGTCAACCGTCCAACGGTCGTCCCTTTTTCCTTTAAGCCACCCTCAATTTTTCCTTGTTCCCTTCAAACGAAACATCCTCACCCTCTCCGACCATTTTTCCTCCGCCATTAAATGCATCTCACCTTCTCCCACCTCCCATCGTTGCACTGCCCCTCCCTTGCTCCTCGCTGCTCGTCGACACGCGTCCTTAGACGTCATCCCAGCGACGTCACCTCGCCCTCAACCGACTTAACCTCGCCTATAAATAGCGAGGGTTCTCCAAGCTTTCTCTTCACCAATACACAAACACAAAAACACTCTCTAAAGCTCTCACTAGAAAAGAGCTTAACCAAGGTTGAAGCTCTGTCTCTTTAGCTTTTAAATTTTCATTCTTAAAGCTTTTTCTCTGCCAACTATTCAAAAATTATTTGTTTGTGTTTTGAAGAAGCTAATTGCTTTCTTAGCTTTTAAATCAACTCTATTTAATTTCAAGATTAATCGCGTCAAATTATTGAGTGATTTGAACGAATTTAAAGATCTTTCTAATTTCCGCTTTAACTAAATTCATGGTTGTTTTGACAAAATTGATTTGCTATAATTATTTGTTTAAATTACTATTGTTGGGACGATCTTTTTGACATAAGGAAATCTCATTTTTGTTGTCGTTGGCCGGACCCTCGTCGCCGGCAGGAGCGCCGTCGAGCAAGGTTAGAGACGATGAATAGGAGAGAGCAACGACTCTCTCCAAATGTTTGACGAAAGCAAACGCAGCGTTAGACGGAGAAGATTAGGAAACGAGCAGTAAAATTTGAAACGAAACGAGGAGAAGGTAACTCTTCTCACAATAGTTATGATAAATTCTCTTCACTTAAATAGTCGTCACTATCTAAGTGCTGCAAATGTTGTTCTATGGGGGTGATAGGGTGACTCATGATGTGACTGGGGAGAAGTGTTGGGGCTAAAATTGTTGGTCCAGGTGCAGGGACAACGTCTAGGGCAAGATGGGTAGGTTCAGGTGGTCAAATGTCGGGGGCAAGATGCTCAAGTTGGCATGCAAAGTTTTCTTCAATGGCCTCTTGCTGTCTCTGCTCCTTAATCTCTTCCCAGGTCTCTTTAGCTTGATTCACCAAATCAGCTAATTCATCTATTTGTCTCTGCATCTTAAGCTCCTGCAAGTCTAATTGCATCTCCTCAAGTTGGCTCTTCATGATAGCTATTGCATCCTGATTTTCTTGAAACAACCCTTGGTCTTGTGGAGGTTGTGGAGGCGGATAATATTGATAGCTAGGTTCGGTTTGCACTCCATAGTTGAAATTTTCTTGATTCCACCACGGGGGGTTAGGAGTAAAATACTGAGGAAAAGAGGGTGAGTGAGAATAAAAATTAAAACAAGACATTAAAGAAATAAATAAAAAATAATAATAATTAAAAAATATATATATCTGGAACTGTCAAGGGCACGACTTAACACCAATCCCCAACAATGGCGCCAATTTGATGACGTGCTTGTCGAGGGTACGATCAAATAATTACAACTTATCACATGCAACAAAAAAGGATTGAAGACAGTGGCAAGAGGTTCGATCCACAGAGAATGGTGAAGACATACACTAGACAAGACCAGATATAAAATGAAACAATAAAAGAAACAATGTGGGGGGGGGGTTGGTTGGTTAATCTAGTTAACCAAGATAGAGATAGCTGCTAACAAGATAATTAATAAAAACAGAAATCAAGGGCACGACATGCAAACAAAAATCGAGGGCACGACATGCAAACAGAAATCAAGTAAAGAAATAAAGTCAGAAGAGAAGAAATTAAAGAAATAAAATCAGAAGAGAAGAGATCTTAGCAAAGGACATTCTCGGGTTGCGTCGAGGGCATGATAATCATCGGCGCAGAAATATTCTACTCTCATGCCATAGACATGCTATAGGGGTCATGTTTCCACGTAGCCCCCCTACTTACCTTCGTAGATAAAAGCTACCCCCCGTTTCCACATATGAGGTGGGCTTGACATTTCGCCGTCCTCCCAGGCACAAATGCGGGGAGACACTACTCAAAACGCCCATGAAGTGGAGGCAAGAGATATCTAGGGCGTGACATCTCAGTGTGTCAAGCTCGCATCACATACCCTAAACGACCATTTACCCCTAGACGAAAGACCTCTCGCGATGTCCCCACTAGGTGTCTACTCTAACTCAAGGATTCACGTCAGTTATAACTAAGAGAATGATAGTAATCATCTAGGATTAGTTACTAGTTGGCCTGACTACTAATCTTACCCTAGACGAATTAACAAGAAATCGACAAACAATCGAATACAACAATAAGAATATATTAAACACATTTAGGCCTCTTAACTACCCATGTAACCCTCAAAATACCTCTGCTAAGAAGGGAGAATCTAGCTATTCATACTACAAAACAAATAAACAAAATAGGAAAAGAAAGATTGCATAAAAGAAGAACAAGAAGAAGAAAACTAATAAATGTTACCGGCCGGAGCAAAGCTCCGGTTAAATACAGTGGTTGCTGGATGAAGATGCCTCAGCCACCACCCAAAAGGGGGAGGAGAGAAAAAGAGGCGGCTGCCAAAAGAAGAAAGTGGAAAAATATTTACAAGATGTCTAAAACCTTAAAACTAGAGATTTATATAGTGTCCAGCCCACAAGAGGACAAAATCCAGTTAAGGGACTACAAAATGACAAATTCCAGCTAAGGGGAGAGAGTGACAACACATGGAGCATGCTGGAATATTCTGAAATCTTCTAGATGCGCATGGAATCTTCTAGAAACGCAAGGAATCCAGTGGAAATCTTCGGAGATTCCTTTCTTTGGCCTTTGATTAAGAACTGATGCAGAAGCGTTGCGGGCACGAGGCTACTCACTGGTCTAGTTAGCGTCGGGGGTACGACGACTAAAGAGAATATTCTTGGGGATCTGCGCGAAACCTTCTGGAAGACATCAGAGCTGACACGTGGGAGTATGGCAACGAGGACACGTGGAAATAACGCTTTTGGTCTGTCCAGGGCTCGACGATGGAAACCACGGCAAGGCCTCGATGGCAAAGTTGGTGCCTTGACCTCGATGTCAGTCTTGAAGCTTGAGAACTGCAGAAATCCTTCCAAAATCACTCACTTTTGCTCTTTTCTTCCTTTTGGCACTGATCTGCAAAAAGATGGGGAAAAAGGGCAAATCAGAAGTATCATGCCCTCGAAAAGGTCGAAATAAAGGGGAAAAACCTATACTAAAAACATGTGATCATCTTCGCTCGAAAGTACATTATTACACCTCTTTCATTTATTCAATGTTCTGTAAATATTATTCGTATGCATGTTATCCAAAACTAGAAATCCAAATATGGGCCTAGCCCGACCCATTAAAATTATATGCATGATCAAACCACTGCATTATTTTCGTGCATTATTATCATTCGTATGTGATGTTTAATTGTTCGTTGTTTTAAATTGCGTGTATGTGATAATATTTCGTTGCTAAACTTGTTGTAATAATTAGTTAATGCTTTCGTTAATTATTTCGACTTGTTATAATAATTAGTTAATTAGTTATTCTATGTCCTATTGTAATAATTAGTTAGGTAATTATTTCAATTGTGGTTTGTAATAATTAGTTAAGTAATTAGTTAAAAATCGTGTATGTTTGTTTATACCTACGTTATTATCACTTGTCGCTAATCACGGTTTTGAAGGGATGGATCGATCGGGGTTCATCAAAAACCGTAAGCTTATTTTAAAACTCTTTTATTTATTTATTTGTATGCTTGTATAAATGTTTAACAGAATCGTTTTCATATGCATGACCACTTAGAGAACGTTAGAACCCACACCTCCGTATGCATGATATATAGAATTGATAAAAATTAAATCAATCTCACATGCACAACATGTTTAAATCACTCGTATTAAATGCCATGATTGATTGTTTTATTTTCCGTTTGTATTGATACATGTGTATGGTGGCTTTGATCCCACACGATTTACTTGTGCATTCATAAAAATGGTACTTTGTTAGCTATCTATGATAGAATCACATAGTAATTAAGTTAATCATGCATGGTCCGATGATAAAAAGGGGACGCCCACTTTAGCAAAGAAAAACGGTAACCCCGTCCAAAGAGAAAAATGGTAACTCCGTCCAAAATAGAAAAATGATAACCCCGTCCATCAGTCCCGATCAGAAATAACAATCAATATCCCAACGAAAAATGCTAAAGCGGTGTCACCTCTGAGGGCCCAAATTATGTGTTTTTTAAATGTTTTCTTTAAAACACCTCACTGGTAACCTTTTTTAGGATGTGACTCGCGTGCCTAACACCTTCACGAGTCCATAATACGACCCCGAACCTTCGTTCTTCAAGCACGAGTAGCTAAATCCTAAAGATCTTAGCAAAGGATATTCTTAAGTTGCATTCGGGGGCTCGATCGTCATCAGCGCAAGGATATTCTATTCATGTGACATAGATATGACATAGGGACCAGATTCCTCGGATATCCCCTACTTTCCTCTTAAGAGAAACTATCCCACGTTTCCGCATATGAGGTAGTCTTAACAGCCCGCTATCCCTCCAGGCACGAATGCGGTTGGGCAATACTCAGGTTGCCCATGAAGTTAAGAAAAGACACATCTAGAGCTGAAGGTCCCTTAGTTTGTCAGGCTCGTGACCCCGCTCTAATCAACTACTCACCCTAGCTAGGCGAGACCATTTCGACACGATGACCCCTAGACTAGGTGCCTACTTGTACCATGCAACTTCCCGACATGTTCTCATCACATGGACGACAACAATCACACAAGAAAATTATTAGTTGATCAAGCCTCTAATTATCCCAAGTGACAATATAATTAAAATGCTTCGATTTGCTACAAAAATGCTTCAACCCCGGCGGCTAAGGAGAAGAATGCTAACAAGAACTAGAAAGATAAAACTAGAGAGAAGTCTAGAGTATGTAGATTAATTCTAATACACCAAGCTTTTTTCTTTTCTATCCTAGAAGTCCTATTTAACCTATAAATTACAAGCACAAAATATCTTCCAGCCCAACTAGGGGACAAAATCCATTTAAGGAAAGCCTTACACAAAGCAAACATGCTCCTTAAAGCAAAAAATAGAAAAGCACAAAGCTGGTGGTAGAAGTCTGATTTGCCCAGCTTTGGCAGATCGGGAGCAGGCTTTGACAGGCTCAAGGGATGGAGATAAACTCTGGGACTTGTGCAGAACTTTCTGAAAAGTGTCGGAGGGGACACGTGGAAGCTTCGGCAAGAGGACACGTGGAAATACCGTTCTTTACCCTTCGGGGTCTCGAATCAAGAATCCTTGTCGGGACCTTGAAGGCTATCTTGGTGTCAGGACCTCGACTTTGGTCTTAAAGCTCGAATTCGCACAAAAATGCTCCTAAAATGTGTGTTTTCACATAAACTCCCTTTCTAGGCCTAGATCTGCAATAGTGATGAAAACAAGGGTATATTAGCAGAATCATGCCTTAAATCAATGGAATAATAGGGGGAAATCATGCATAAATACACGCTATCAAATAATCCCCACACTGCCCAATGCTCGCCCTCGAGCATTCACAAAATTTAAAAATAACCCCCAAAACAGAACTAGCACAACAAGACCATAGCATAGAGAATATGCACGCTACTCAACCGTCAGGACCTCGAATAAAAATAAACTCTGCCTAGATGAACGGCTGCATCAGATCAGAAGGATAACGACCCTTAAGAAAAGTCTTTCCTGCACTAGGCCTTGATACGAGCAATCCTCACTGGAATGTGTTTATGCTCTCACTGGCAAACAGGGTATATCTGTTTAATACTCAAAGAAATGCAAGTAACGCAGCACGGAACAGAGTATGCATATCAATCCGAGTTAAAGAGCACATGCGTGGGCAATCAAACAATCAAAGGAATTTCGCATCGAGGGGGAGGAAGAAGCAAAAGAAAGAAAAGAAAGAAAAGAAAGAATAAAGAAAAAGACAGGGAAGAAAGGAAAGGGAAATAAAGAAGAAAAGTAGCAGAAAGAGGAGATAAGGTGAAGTGGAAGAGAAGAAAAAAGGATAAAACCAATCTCAAACCTGGAGTGCTCCCTGGTAAAAGAAATAATTCGAGGGTGGTGAGACAGTACCGTCGAGGGCTCTATGATGAGGGCTAGATAGGCTTCGTTCTTCAGGCGGGGTCGGGACCTTGAGCGACTGCTGGCAGATTTCTTTCTTTCTTTTCGCACTTTTTTACCCCCTTTTCTTTTTACTTTTGAGAAAAATATTTTTCTTTTTCTTCTTTTTAATTTTTTTTAAAAAAAGGGGGCGAACCTTTTTGACTTGTGGCTTATGGGGCAAGATTCTTTTCTTTTTTACTATTCTTTTCATCTTGCCCTTGATCTACTTTTGACGTTGAATCTTGCTTCTTTGGGGAATCCCCACACTTTGGCCTTACTAATCGTCTAGCCCTCGATAACCCTTGATACTGCTCACCTGCCAATGAGAAAAAAAGGTCAAAGAAAGATAAGTTCAAGTGGTTTAGAAAGAAGAAACATGGAGGAGGGGTTGAGGGTGGAATTCGGGGGCAAGATGATGAAGAGAATGAAAGAAAGAAAGAAAAGTGAAAGAGAATAAAAACAGAAATTGATGCAAAGTCTTTATCTAATTGTTGCTTTCCCATGTCTAATTGTGTCTATACCCAGGGGTATCATGCATACCTAGCTTGTACCTAGTTAAGCATTGAATCGCACAAGAAAGAATTGTAAGTGTTTAGCTCAAGTGCTCACAAGGTGCTTGTAACTATTCATATCTTGGCCTAGATGCAGTCATAAGGGTTAACAGGCAGAAGATGAAATAATCGGGACCTTGACTATATGGCAACATTTTCATTCTATGTGCACAAGTCAAGTGTGTGTGTCCATCATTGGGGTGCTTTCAAAACTGGCCAGCAAATAAAGATGAAAATCTGATTTTTTTTTTTTAAAATGCAGTCAAGAAAAGTAAACAAATAAAGCAGATAAAACCCTCCCCACACTTAGGCTTCGCATTGTCCTCAATGCGAGAAGGGCACAAATTAAAAAGCAGTAGTTCAAAATAAATAGAAAGGACATAGTTCAACAAAATATAATAGCAAAGAGAATGTTTTACTGCCCACGCAGGGGCAAGGGATAAGATTGTTCGAGGTCTTGATCAGGATGGGGGAAGATTGCGCCTGGCAACTTCCATGGTGAGAACTTGAAGTTCTGTTAGGATGGCACTATTTGTACTCAGGATGGCATTGAGGAGTCGGTGCGTGGTTTCATCAATTGGCATTCCTTCAGGAGCTTGAGGAATTGGGTTTTGCTCTGGGACAGTTGAAGTGGTAGTTCTGGCTTGAGTAGCAGGAGCTCGAGCTTGGGGTCGGGGCTTTGAAAGATCAGGGTATTCAAATTTCCCTTCGATTTTGCCCTTGTTACCTGCGCTAAAACTCAGTACACCATCAGCAACACATAAAAACCCCATCAAGTCCAAGGTCCTGAGACCTAGAATCTTGAAGGGTGAGGGATGCAGGTGCAAGTTCAGGTCTTCAGGTTTCATGGAGTACAAGTGCAGGGCTAAATCAGTAATGACCGACCCGAGAACAGGTGAGCGACCCTGGGGCGTACTCGAGACATTGTGAACTGCAGGGGCGATCCAGTACCTGAGGTTGACCCTTTTCTTGTGATGCATGGCCCAAAGGAAAAACAGCTCACTATGGGATAACTGGCCCGAGGTCCCGAATTTTCCCGAGAGTGTGATGGCCAGAAAACGCTGCAAAATAAGGAGTGAGGGGTCTTCTATTTCATGAGCCTTGGTCAGGCGAGAGTCAAACACTGCTTTGGGGTTTTCGAAAAGTTCCCGAAGTGCCTCATCATTGTCAAAGTCGGCTGGAATGGAAGTCAGGGCATTCTGGTAGGCATCTTCTTGCACTTCATCTCGGCGGACAAAGCGAAGGTAAACATTGAGATCATTTATGGACATCTGGTGCCATTTGCCAACTAACCTAAAATTGAGACAACCTGTGGCGGAGAGGTCGGGACCTTGCTTACCCTTGGGTTTGAAGAGTTCGGGGTCATACCAGAAGGTAGTAAAGAACTCGAGGGTGAGCTCTATGTATATCAGCTTATCAATCAGAAACAAACTCTCCCAACTTATTCCCCTAAACAGTTCCCTAATTCTGGACCCAATGCCCATTTTGGTGTAAAATTCGAGGTCTAACTTAGCACATTGCCCAACACCTTTTGAATTCAACATGCTCAACCTATCTAGAGATGGTTTATCAGGAAACTTGACAAAAGCATTTAAAGTGCGAAGGTCAGATGTTACCCGTTGTTGGTTTCGGGGTCCCGAAGCGGAAACAGGTGTCGAGGCCTCGACTGGCGAATCCTCCTCAACTTTCTGCATTTTGCATGGGGTCACCGAGTTTTTCCCTTTCCCTTTCTTCGCCGCAGAGAGTTTCCTCTTCTTGGTGGCTGGAGTTTCTAGCACTGGTTTCTCCGCTCTGGCCGGAGTTTTCCCTTTCTTCTTTTTAGGGTTAGGGCTTACGTCCTTTACCGTCTCAACCTCAACTGCAGCCTCCTCTTCTGGGTTTCCTTCGGGGGCTTGATCTTCCTACTCCAGTTGTTCTTCTCCAGCTTTCTTAGCCGTTTCTTTCTCAGCTCTCTCTCTTTTCGCTCTCTCCTCCTCTAGGTTTTCTAGCTCGGCTCTTTTTGCCTCTTCAAGGCTATCACTGGTTTCATCCTCCTCCTCTATGTCAGCTTCGGGGTCTCGATAGTCTGGCCTCAGCTCCCCTTTGTATCCGCCATAAGCGAGAGGCTCAACCTCCAATGGTTTGAGGTCTTCTGCTTTTTCCTCGGGTTTTTTCATTTTCTTTTTGGTTTTACTGCTGGCGGTGATGGTTGGAGGTAATCGGACGACTCGTCCCGATCTAGTCATTGTGGACGTTGGGGATTTGGATTCGAGGATGTGGAGATCGTCAGAATCGGAGTTGGGGTGGCTCTGGACCTCTTGGGATCCTGAGGATTTTGACAGGAAAGGATCTGAGGCCAAAGGTGATGATGGAGGAGATGTAAAAAATGGGGGTGGAAAGCGTGGTGGTGATCGGTTTCCTACCGTTTGAGGGTTTGGTGGTGGAAACGCACCAGAATGAGGAGTGGGGGAGCTTTGATGGGTTTTTGTGGATGTGGGCCTTTTTGTTTTCGCCATGAGAGAGGCTCTATAGTTTTCTTTTTTGGTTGATTGACAGAAAGTGATGGGTCTGAGTGAGAGGTTGGGGGGAGAAGATGTGTTGGCTAGGTAACTGACGAAAGTGAAGGGGTTGCGTGGGGTAGTGGGTTTAGTGGGATACAGAAAAGAGGGAGAGAGGGTTATGATTTGATTTCTCTCGGTTCTCGGCTCCAAGTGGCGTGCTAGGAGAGGAAGGGAAGCGTTCGAGGAGCCATGCGCCTGCCACCTGCACAAATCAGAAAAGTGAGTTCATTTTTTGAATTTTAAAAGAGAGGGAAGGAAGGCAAGACAAAAGGAATTAATGGGACAAAACAAAAGGAATTAATGAGATTTATAAAAGTAGGGGACAAGGGAATTAAATGGAATAAAGGAGACAAAAGATAATTAAAACTACCCTAGAGAACATAAAAAGTACTCATAAAGAATAATAAAAAGCTGAGTTGACTTGGAATTTGAAAAATTAAAAAGGAAAGGAAGAAGGAGGGTCAGAAAATATGGGATTTCCCCACACTTGGCCTTGATTAACGTCCAGGCCTCAACGTTACTTCCGGATTCTAGGTCTCGAAGGTTAGGTCAACCACCTTCATTTCTTCGACGGTCAAGGGTTCAAATCCTTCATAAAATGGCTTCAATCTGTGGCCATTGACCTTGAAAGGTTCTCCAGTGTCCGGATTTTGAATTTCGATAGATCCATGGTCGAAAATAGCCGTGACCTTGAATGGCCCTATCCACTTTGATTTAAGCTTCCCTGAAAATATACGCAGACGAGAGTTGTACAATAAAACTTTCTGTTCTATTGTAAAAGTTTTGAGGATGAGATGCTTATCGTGGTGGGCTTTTGTTTTGTCCTTGTAAATCATGGAATTTTCATAGGCATCGCCTCGAAGTTCTTCGAGCTCTTGAATCTGGAGACAACGATCTTTGCCAGCTATATTCAAGTCCATGTTGACCTTCTTGATTGCCCAAAAGGCTTTATGCTCTATCTCGACTGGGAGGTGGCAAGGCTTGCCATAGACTAATCGATACGGTGTCATACCGATCGGGGTCTTGAATGTGGTGCGATACGCCCATAGAGCATCTCCCAACTTAAGGCTCTAATCCTTCCTGGATTGGTTGACTGTCTTTTCCAAGATAGCCTTGATTACTCGATTCGAGACCTCGGCCTGCCCGTTGGTCTAAGGATGATAAGTTGTAGACACTCTATGAGTTACTCCATACTTTTTGAGCAAGGAATAAACCATTCGATTACAAAAATGTGTCCCCCGATCACTGATGAGGGCTCGAGATGTCCCGAATCGGTTGAAAATATTAGTCTGTAGGAAGTCGACCACTATTTTTGAATCATCTATTTTTGTGGCCTTGGCCTCGATCCATTTAGAGACATAATCAACTGCAAAAAGGATGTACGTGTTCCCAAATGAGTTCAGGAAGGGCCCCATGAAATCGATACCCCAAATATCAAAGATCTCGCAAGAAAGGATACTCATCAAGGGTATCTGATTTCTTGCTCCTATATTTCCCGTTGCTTGGCATCGCGGGCACGTAGCTCAAAACAAATAGCTATCCTTGAAAATTGATGGCCAATAGAGACCGGCTCCCAAGACCTTGAGTGCGATTTTCTTGGCTACAAAGTGCCCTCCTTCTGTTGCTGAATGGCAGAACTTGAGGATTGATGACACCTCATCCATGGTGACACAACGTCTAATGATTTGATCCGAGCAATGCTTCCATAAGTAGGGGCTATCCCAAACATAGAATTTTGATTGCTTCCTGATGCGATGCTTTTCAGAGCTCGAGGCCTCAATCGGGTAGGCATCAGTGGCATAGAAATTTGCAATGTCAGTGAACCATGGAAATCTGACAGCTTCGGCTAGGCATAGATATTCATCTGGAAAATTTTCTCTGATGGCCACTCGGGAGTCGTCTTCTTGAGTCGAGAGCCTGCTCAAGTGATCCGCAACGCAATTCTCCGTCCCCTTCTTGTCCTTGATTGTGATGTTGAATTCTTGGAGCAAGAGGATCCATCGGATGAGTCGAGGTTTTGCGTCTGCTTTCTTAAGCAAACATCGAAGGGCTGAATGATCCGAATAGACAACCACATGAGTTCCCAAGAGGTATTGTCTAAACTTATCAAGAGCATAGACGATTGCTAAAAGCTCCTTCTCCGTGGTAGTATAATTCTGCTGCGCTGGATCTAATAATTTAGAAGCGTAGTAGATGACATAGGTTTCCTTGTCCTTTTTTTGCCCCAATACTGCTCCCAATGCCTGATTACTTGTGTCGCACATGATCTCGAATGGGAGTGACCAATCGGGGGCTCGAATGATTGGGGCGGAAATGAGCTTTGCTTTCAAGGTCTCGAAAGCGGCCTTGCATTCTTCATCAAATACGAACTCCACATCCTTGTGTAGCAATCAGCACATAGGTTGAGTTATCTTGGAGAAATCCTTGATAAACCTCCTATAAAAACCTGCATGGCCAAGAAAGGAACGCACATCGCGAACATTAAGGGGGTAAGGCAAGGTCTTGATTACCTGAATTTTTGCTTTGTCTACCTCAATGCCTTTGCTGGAAACGATGTGGCCTAGAATGAGGCCTTGATCTACCATAAAATGGCACTTCTCAAAGTTGAGCATAAGGTTAGTTTCAACGCATCTTTGCAAGATTTTTTTCAAATTAGAGAGGCATTCGGAAAAAGAATTACCATAAACTGTAAAATCATCCATAAATACCTCAATGTAATCCTCTACAAATTCAGAAAAAATGCTCACCATGCACCTTTGGAATGTAGCGGGGGCATTGCATATCCCAAAAGGCATGCGTCGGTATGGGAACGTACCAAAGGGGCATGTGAAGGTAGTCTTTTCTTAGTCTTCGAGGGCAACTAGAATTTCATGGAAGCCCAAGTACCCATCCAAACAACAATAGTGCGTCTTGCCCACAAGATGTTCTAACATTTGATCAATAAAAGGAAGTGGGAAATGGTCTTTCCTTGTGGCTTCGTTCAAGCGCCTGTAATCAATGCACACTCGCCACCCATTCTGGATTCGGGAGGGTATAGGTGTACCTTCGGGACCTAGAATGATTGTTATACCGGTTTTCTTCGGGACCACTTGGATAGGGTTGACCCATGGTGAGTCGGAAATAGGGTAGATAAGCCCAGCATCAAGTAACTTCAAGACTTCTTTTTTGACTACATCCATCATGGGGGGGTTCAAGCGCCTCTGTGGCTGGCGAATTGCTAGCTTCCTCAAGGTGGATGCGATGAGCGCATAGGGACGGTGACAGACCCTTGATGTCTGCGATTGTCCAGCCAATAACTTGTTTGAAACTTTTGAGAAGATCTATCAATTCAACTTCTTGAGCCTCCTTCAATTTGTTGGAAATGATAACCGGGAGGGATTCATTTTCCCCTAGATAGGTATATTTCAGATGCGAGGGCAATGTTTTGAGTTCGAGGTCAGGAGCTTGCACTAGAGAGGGTGTAAGTCTAATATGATCTTCGCAATGGGGTGCCTCAATCGGGGGCTCGACTGTGAGGGCAGAATTTTCTTCTAGAGATGCTACGACCGAGTATAATTCGGCAGGGACTGCAATTGATGATGCCATTTCTTTCAAGGACTCAGGGGTAAGACTCCGGTCGAGGGCTAGCGTCAAGGGCTCGAAAGAATTTATGTCAGTAATATCCTCGATGAAGGGGTCTATCATGTCAATGAAATTGACACTCGAAGATTCGGGGGGATACTTCATGGACTCTAGCATGTTGAAACTGATAATTTCCCCGTCAAATTCGAGGGAGTTGGAGGCATCATAAACGTCAATTTTTGCTCGGGCAGTGGCCAAGAACGGGCGCCCCAAAAGTACGTCCGTAGATTTGGTGGACATTGGGTTCTCCATGGAAAGAAAATAGAAATCTGCGGGGAACAGGAAATTGCCCACTTGGACTAGAACATCCGTGATTAATCCTTCGGGGTAGACAACGGAATGGTCTGCAAGTTGGATAACCAGTTTGGTTGCCTTCAAGGGACCGAGTCCTAGACTGTTGTAGATAGTCAAGGGCATGACATTAATACCGCCCTCTAAATCGCACATTGCCTTTCCAATGTCGATTGTGCCAATCCTGCACGGGATAGTGAACATCCCTTGATCTTTGCATTTAGGAGGGATCTTACGTTGGATGTGAGCAGACAAGTTAATCCCCACACTTATCCGATTTACCTCGGTGATCTTGCTCTTGTTCGTGCAGAGTTGTTTCAAAAACTTGGCATATCGAGGCATACTCTTGATAGCTTTGAGTAGAGGGATGCTGATAATGACCTTACTAAACATGTCGAAGATGTCCCGATCCTCTTCATCTTTCTTCTTTTTGACCAACCGTTGAGGGAACGGGGGCTTGAGTACCTTGTTAATATACTCTTGAGTGAACTCTTCCTCAATGGGTTGCTTTTTTTTACATCGAGATTGCTTGGTGGAGAAGAAATGGTCGAGCGCTGCATCATTGAATCGAGACTTCTTTGGCTTTAACGTGGGGTCAGTAGGCTCAGCCAGTTGTTCCAGTGATGGCTGTGTGATGTTGTCACAGTCAGGGCCTGGAATGACAATATCAGCTTCGGGGGCTCGATTGTCCATTTCCAACTCAGGATCCAGATGGACGCGGGAGGGTATCTCGAGACCGCTACGGAGGTTCATAGCACATGCCTCATGCTTTGGGTTGGGTTCTATTTGCCCAGGGAATCTCCCTCCTTTTTTTACTTCTTTCATTTCAGCCATAAGGGTGCGTATTTGCTTTTCAAGGTCTGCAATCTTTTTCTTATCAGAGGATGCCTCCTCATTCGGGGGTACGACGAAGGTCTGATCTTATGGTGGCTGTCTCTGATACTGATAATTGTTCTAAAAATTCAGTCGGGGCTTGAAATTTTGCATGTTGAAGGGAGGGGGGTGGTTCTCGTATGGATTTTGTTGATATTGTTGGCTAGGTTCCGACTGTTGAGAGTTGTTCCATCCATAATTAGGTTGTTTCCATCCTTAGTTGTTGTTCTGGCAATATGGGGTTTTGAATCCTCTCACGGTATTGACAGGCATCTCTTCGGGGATGAAGGGACAGGAGTCCGTGGGGTGATCTGATAGTTGACAGAATTGGCAGGCCTTGACTTGGACTGGGTGTCCCGATGCCATACTAGTGATGGCCGCTAGATGGTTTTCCATGGCTGCTGAGAGGGGCGTTGTTTTTGGACATAAGCTCGATGGTGTCTTTGGTGGCACCGAGAGTGAGTCTAGTGATGGAACCATTTGCAACGGCGTTGAGCAAGGCCTTGTCACGAGCCTTGAGTCCTTCACAGAAATATTGGATGAGGGCATGCTCGGAGAGGTTATGTGAAGGGCACAAGGCCTGCATCTTCTTAAAGCGTTCGAAGTACTGCTCGAGGTCTTCCGTGTCCTTTTGGAGAATAGACACTAGTTTCTTGCGAGTTACCATGGTGAAGGTTTTGGACATTTCAGCCCACGAATTGATAGATTGAGGACGCAAGTCGTAAAACCAATCGAGGGCATCATTCTTAAGGGACCATATGAAGGTGCGGAGTTTGGCATGCTCAATACTAACATTGTGTGGCTTCATGGCGTCGCAAATGGAGTGCAATTGTTAGAGATGACGGTGGGGGTTCTCCTTGGCCAGCCCTCGATAGAGGGGTAGATGGTGCATGACGGCAGATTTGAGCGCCCAGTCATTCGGGACTGCTGGTCAGACGATACAACAAGTCGGGGCCTCGGGGGCAGCATTGAATTCATCGATAGTCTGGATTACTGGTGGAACATCGTTCCCTTCAGGGCCTAGATCTTCCATTTCAGGTCCATCTGGGTGGACAGGTGGCATGTTGTCGATAGGGGTGAGCTCGGATCGGAGGATCCGACCGATCCGATCCGAACCGAACTCACCCATCCGATCCGATCCGTATCATTTTCAGATCCGGTTCGGAGGAGGCAGTCGGAATCCGATCAGTTTCGGATTCCGACGGTTGGATTATCGGAATCCGTCGGATTCTGATAATCCAAATGATTAAATGATCCGACTCCCACCCAAGTCCCAACCCTAATTCAGTTTACCTAATCCCTAACCCAACCCGCAAACGCAGCCGCCCTCTGTCCCCAACCCCAACCCGTCACCGTCGCTCCATACAATTCCAAGCGCCTGGAACATAAACTACAGACATATTTCCGCTTGATCTTGTAGCAAATTGGCAAGAAACACAACCTCCATCGGCTCTCAACATCAATGGCTTGGATTTTCCCACCGCAGAAGGGGCAAAAACCTGGAGCTTGTTGCCTGCCCAGCTCGCACTCGTCTTGGCCGCACAAAATGAAGAAGCGCATGACTTTCTTGATTTTGATTAGATTTTCTTGATTTTGTGCAAGAAATCCAGAGAAAGGAAAACAGAGGATGGATAAGTTGTGTGTTGTTGGTTGTTGATCTGTGATGGAGACGGACTGTTGAGAAGAGTTGGGTGTGGGGGCTGAGTTGGAACTATGATAACTGCGTAGGCAACGTGGAGAAGAGTGAGAGAACTTATAAGCATGTGGGTTGGTTAGGTGGCATGCGACAGAAATTACAGAATTGGTAAATAAGTATTTTTTGTTTTAAATTAGTGAGCCGTTCGAGTCATAGATTTGGTAAATAAGTATTGCTAGTGTAGTTAATTCTATTTCATACCAGTCGACATGAATTACAAATTTACAATTACGATCGAAAATCCGAAAAAAATCTGAAAATCCGACCGAACCGATCCGAAACCGAAGGTGTCAGATTGGTTTTGGATTCCCCGTCAAAAAAGCTCCAGGTCAACAAAAATCCGATCCGAAAAAATCCGATCCGAACTCGTCGGATTCCGATCCGAAATCCAAACGCATACCCCTAGTTGTCGAGGTCTCAATTATCGAGATTGTCCAGGGTGAAAAGATTTCTGTCGAGGGCAGGACAATGGACGGGAGATCCTTGTGCTAGTCTTCGAAGTCCTCTTTCTGTCCTAGTGAGCTCGTGATCAAGGGGTAGTAGGTCTGGTGCAGATCTCCTGGTCATACAAACAAGAGAAAGAAATCAGTCTTGAAACAATCCCCGGCAACGGCGCCAATTTGATCGTCACTCAAATACAATTTATAGTGCCTGAATATATGTGCACAATTGATACGTGTATAGTGGTAGTCAGGGTCGAACACAAGGATTGGGAGAGACTGATTCAAGGTCTTGAATTAAAACACAGAACAAAAGCACAGAAATGTAACAAACAAGTGGGAGAGGGGGGGGGGGGGGATTTAGTTGACTAATCAAGTTAGCCAAGAGAGATTTGGAGCTAACAATTCTAACTATGAAAGCAATAATCGGGGCCTCGATAGTGAAACTTGAATCGGGGTCCCGAAAGGTAAAAGATGACAAATCAATGATCAAGGTTAGAACAATAAAGCAGAGAGACAAGTAAACACAATAAGTCAAATAGAGAAAGATCTTAGCAAAGGATATTCTTAAGTTGCATTCGGGGGCTCGATCTTCATCAGCGCAAGGATATTCTATTCATGTGACATAGGGACCAGATTCCTCGGATATCCCCTACTTTCCTCTTAAGAGAAACTACCCCCCGTTTTCACATATGGGGTAGTCTTGACAGCCCGCCATCCCTCCAGGCACGAATGCGGTTGGGCAATACTCAGGCTGCCCATGAAGTTAAAAAAAGACACATCTAGAGTTGAAGGTCCCTCCGTTTTTCAGGCTCGTGACCCCGCTCTAATCAACTACTCACCCTAGCTAGGCGAGACCATTTCGACACGATGACACCTAGACTAGGTGCCTACTTGTACCATGCAACTTACCGACACGTTCTCATCACATGGACGACAATAATCACATAAGAAAATTATCAGTTGATCAAGCCTCTAATTATCCCAAGTGAAAATATAATTAAAACAATAAGCAATTGAATATGGCAGCAAGAGTATATTAAGCACGTTTAGGCCTCGATTCTACCCTTTGCAACCCTTGAATTACCTTTGCTAAGAATTTAGGATTTAGCTACTCATGCTTAAAGAGAAATAAATCATAAATACAAAGAACATAATAAGTAAAGAAATAGGTTTAAGGGAAGAAAACTTGATTACTAAAGGCCGGAGCAATGCTACGATTTGCTACAAAAATGCTTCAAGCCTGGCGGCTAAGGAGAAGAATGCTAACAAGAACTAGAAAGATAAAACTAGAGAGAAGTCTAGAGTATGTAGATTAATTCTAATACACCAAGCTTTTTTCCTTTTCTATCCTAAAAGTCCTATTTAACCGAGAAATTACAGGCACAAAATATCTTCCAACCCAACTAGGGGACAAAATCCATTTAAGGAAAGCCTTACACAAAGCAAACATGCTCCTTAAAGCAAAAAATAGAAAAGCACAAAGTTGGTGGTAGAAGTCTGATTTGCCCAGCTTTGGCAGATTGGGAGCAGGCTTTGACAGGCTCAAGGGATGACTTGGAAAGATGGAGATAAACTCTGGGACTTGTGCAGAACTTTCTGAAAAGTGTCGGAGGGGACACGTGGAAGCTTCGGCAAGAGGACACGTGGAAATACCATTCTTTACCCTTCGAGGTCTCGAATCGAGAATCCTTGTCGGGACCTTGAAGGCTATCTTGGTGTCAGGACCTCGACTTTGGTCTTAAAGCTCGAATTCGCACAAAAATGCTCCTAAAATGTGTGTTTTCGCATAAACTCCCTTTCTAGGCCTAGATCTGCAATAGTGATGAAAACAATGGTATATTAGCATAATCGTGCCTTAAATCAATGGAATAATAGGGAGAAAATCATGTATAAATACACGCTATCAATGCATAACAAACTTTAATTAAAAATAGAGATTTCTTAGTTAAGTTTTACACACACAATCGTCTCTAATGGAAAAGCTTTTGCAAATCAAAATAACAAAAAATATACATACCAATACACACATACATTGTTCACTTCCAGAATGAATGTCTAGGAGGATCATAATAAGAGTAAGGACTATTACTACTACTATCTCCACCATCTTTTCTCCTTGTCTTTATGTCGATGCTGAGGAGTGTGGAAAGTAAGGAGATGATCTTCTATTATTTTGTAACTCATATTAAAAGTGTGAATGTTAAAATTTTCGGGTGTAGGCACATGTTGATGCTTGAACTATTTTCACATATACCAAGAGATTAAAATGAGTCAAAGAAATTGTCACCTCTACACTCTTACAAATTAGTAGTAGTATTTGGTGCAAAAATATCCACCAAAAGTATACATAACATGCATATCATGACATATACATACATACCATGCAATAAAAATTAAACGTAAAATTTGGTAAATTTTATATTATGTTGTACTCTGCTACAATTTCCTTTTCCATGGAAAATAAGAAAAAAGAAGCTCTGTAACTAACCCAGTGAAGACCCACCACGTGTCACTCTCAAGAAAGAAATAAGTCACACTAGTTAACATCTCAGGTGAGTACTCAAGTATTTGGTACTCCCTCCGTCTTTTAAAGGATGTCACTTGCCTATGGATTTGTTGGTCTAATTTACTTGTCACTCTACTTCTGTTGGCCCACATATTGTTACAACATGACTAGTTTACCCTTTTCTGGCCCACATGTTTCTTTCTTTCCTCTGCTCTCTTTTCTTTCTTTTCTTCTTTCTATTTCTTTCCTCTGCTCTCATTTCTTTCTTTTCTTCTTTCTATTTCTTTTCTTAGTTCTCTGCTCTTGTCCAACAAATACAAGTAGGAAGGTGTGGAGCCGGTGTGGGTTCGGCTGTGGTGATAAATGATAGAACGCTAAAATGTCATCTTTTCATCATCCTTTTACTTCTGTTTTGGGATGATGATACTACTAATTGTTGGTTTTTCTCTCCTTTCTACAGATTCAGTGATTTTGGAGCGAAATATTCAAAAGGAGCTGAAAGAACCTGTTTTAGAGTTGTTTTGGATAAAAGAGAGTTGTCCTTATCCCAGACCTGGGATAAGGCGGGCCAGAAGTGACGTTGACCAAGGTCAACTGGATTAATGAGGATATAACATATGGGCCTGGGCCGTGAGCTGAGCGTGTGTGCCAACTGCTCTGCTTCCAGAAGGGTTTTTCTGCAGAGTTCAACTCCAGCTAGAAGTCCTTTTGTTAGTGAAACTCCTAGTTTCTAGGAGATTAGAAACAGTTAGGTTATTATTTAATCAGCTGCTGGGCAGAAGAAAAGGGGGTCTCCTTCCTTATTCACGTTCTGCCATTGTTGCAGCTCAAACTCTTATTCTATTTCCATCTTTATTTAATTTAATTCCGATTCAGTTTATGTTCATCTCTTTATTATTATTATTGTTATGTCGATGCTAGGCTAAACAATCTCTTTCTGGTAAGGATTCAAAGCCATGATTCCTAGGTTGTGAGATCAAATCGTACTTCACACACTCTATACTTGTATTCTTATCCTTCTTGTTTGCATGACAACTTGTCCTTGTTCTTAGTAAAGTCTGATCAGCTTCACATAAGGTTTGGACGATTACAGTCTTTTCTGGCGGCTTTGGAGTCTATATTGCCAAGAGAAATACGAAGGCAACTAGCTGGTGACGGCTAGAAGAAGGATCAGATCTGGTTTATAGGATAGACACGATTCTCTATCCCAGGCCTAGGATTAGGTCTTTCCCTGTGTCTATCAATTGCCCTGATTAAATCCTATAGAGTGTCTCTTAGGATTGTTAGGATGATTAGGGACTTCCAATAGAGTGTCTCTTTGGAAGTCTTGTGTAGGAGGAAAGTAGGAGATCTAGGTGACCAATACCTGATCTCTATAGCCATCCTATAAGTTTAGTGTTTAACACTTTTGCATCTATGATCAACCTAGTCGAATCATAAGCTAGAAGGAATCCTTACTGGGAAGTCTATCACTTGGTTACACACACTCAATCTGTTTACTGTTCTTTAATTCTGCTTCTTTTATTATTTGCACTCAACCCCCACTTATTGGTATTTACCACCCATCATATTTCATTACAAAGAATTGAAATTTTCCACCGAATCCCTGAGGAACGATCCTTTTACCACTTGCTGCAGTTTAATTTATATTTGTGCATGGTAAATTGTACTCTATTTATTTTTGACGGTTTCGGCAACCATCAATAAAGGAGTGCTAGTGGTGATGTTTGGTGGCCGGCGGGTGTGATCGGTGATGGGTTTGGGACGGTGTGGTGGCAGTGGTTGTGGTTAGAATCGGGATGTGTTGGTTTGGATGGCTGATGATTTTTGGTGGTTGATGATGACGATTTGCGTTGGCGATTTGGAGATTTGGTTGTGGTGGTTCGACTATTTTGGATCGAAACAGGCTGGTAAGGAGATGGAGGATTTGGTGGCTGTTGGCGATTTGGTGAAGGAGATGAGATGGTGATGATGATGGTGGCCGGCGGGTGATGGGTTTGGGATGGTGTGGTGGCAATGATGTGTGGCGGTAGTGGTTCGGATTTGGTGGTGGTTTGGTGTTGATGGTGGTGTTGAAGATGGCTTGGTTTGCCTAGGAAATTTAACAAAAAAGAAAGGGTAGTTTTGTAACAAAAAAGAATAAAAAGAATATAAAAATAGCATTCTCTCTCCCTACCACTGTTCGCGAACGTCTTCCTTTGGAAGACAAAAGGAGTATCATATTTGGTATTATTTAATACCGAACTAAACTATAAATTGAGTGATTTTATGAAAAAAAAATTGAGGTGAGAATGAGAAAAAAATTAGATTAGATAATGAAGTGAAGACTGTGAAGTTGTGGTAGGGTGTGTATGCGTCCACTTCTTTTTCTGTTTTTATTTTTAAATTTATATAATAAAAATATTAAACGTAAAATGATATTATGGTAATACGGTGCAATAAAAATTATAATTGTACCATGCTCAATAAATTAATAATATTATATTTAAAAAAATTAAAAATATTACAGACTAAATAGAGGAAAGTTCAGTTCGGTTGCTACGGCACCGTGGGCATCAAAAGACTCCAAACGGCACAATCTTACTAATGCTTTGCTTGACAAATGAAATACTCCCGTGTAAATGAAAGAAGAAAGAGATTGTTGGGTTTTTGTTTCGGCGGGATGTTTGGATGAGGTAAAATGAAAGGCGAGAAAAATAAAAATGAATCAACTAATTTTTTTTCTCACCATATTTACAAAATTTGTTCGATTAATCAAAATGATGGTGTGCATTATATTACAAGTTTTAAAACTAAAGTGAAAAAATCTGTTTTATTTTTTAAAAAAAAGAGAGGTTAATGTTTTATACTCCCTCCATCCCCAATTAGATGTCGCCCGCACTGTAGATACGCATATCAAGGAGGTCGGATGATGCACTATTTGACCCCAAAAAAATTCGTACTTTTTTTCGAGCGTACGTTAATCATTTTCCTACGTCCGAGAAAAAAATCAGAATTTTTTGGGGTCAAATAGTACGTCATCCGGCCTTTTCGATATGCGTATCTACAGTGCGGGCGATATCTAATTGGGGACGGAGGGAGTATTTCGGTAGGAAAAAAAACTTCATCTGTCACCACTACAATTCATAGCTAAAATAGGAGGAACAACATCAAACCACTGAAACCTCAACCACTACGCGAAGGCTAAGTTGGCTAACCCATCCGCTACACAGTTAGCTTCCCGAAAAACGTGAACAACGCGAATATTACATCCATCCGTGCGTAGGAGGCCCTTGATTCGACGCGCCAAATCCAAGTTTGCTATCGAGAAAGAGCAGTCCCTATTAATCGCATGCACAACACTAGCAATGTCACACTAGACTTCTAAATTATGTCATCCTCGATCTAAAGCCGCTTGAACTCTATGCAGCATGGCCATAGCTCTACTCGATACGCTGAACACTGACCTAACGTAGCAGAAAAACCTCCAAGCCAATGCCCATCTTTATCCCTAAAGCATCCTCCACCCACGGATCTTTGCGCAGCCTACCGACAAACATCATCAGTATTAAAAGTGATTTTTCCATCTTGAGCCGCAGCCTAGCCAACCGAAACAAGTCTGCCAATATCTCTGCTTCCATTACTCAGTTGGTCAGTTGTAGCTACCGAAACAGCACCGGTCGTAGTTTTGATAATAGCAACTCTTATCGCAATTGGTACATGTTTGTCTGTGAACACAAGCTCGTTTCGCCACTTCCACATCCACCAGCAGGCTAGACCGAAAATAAGGCTCCAGTTTGCATCTGTACCGCTCATCCCTCCCCCGTTCAGATTGGCTACCAACCAGTCCCGTAAAGACCCTTGGCAAAATCCATTCCAATCCTCAGCAGTAACCAACTGGCGCCAAAATAACTTGGATGCTGGGCAGACTCGAAACATATGCACCACTGACTCCTCCTCTATATCGCAGATTGGGCACTTTCCATAAACAAATTTTGTTTAAACCTTATGGTTTTTTTTAGTTTACTAATAAAAACTTGAAAAAGCATTTTCCGTAAACAAAAACTCGCATTAAAACAGTCTTATCTTCTAATTTTTTGTCTCCTTTTGTTCAAAATTTGAGGTACATCCCTCTTAGCGTGAAACAGGTAATATTTCTTTTTATGTATAAGGCCAGAATTAGCTAATTAGATGGTTTACAGTTTAATAAAAATATATTTAATAATCTGCCTTGAGCCATAAACTCTCTCTCTATATATATATATATATAACCTATTCACTTCATGGGCAAATTAGCATTGTGTCTATTTTTATTGGACACAAATTACTCTTACTTTACATTAACTTTAATATAGTAATTTAAATTATTTCTCTATCTTTCTAATTAATACCACATTAATTAATTAATTTTATATTTACTTCCTCTCTCTCATCCCGATCTCCTCACTTTTTTTATCTTAAAAAATAGAAAAAAAGATTTTCTGCATCTTCTCCATTGTCATCGACTTCGTCGTCATCTGCTTTATATCCTATGCTTTTCTCCGGCCAGCATTTCTGTCACCTGACCCAACACCAGAATTGGAATCAGAATCAGATTCAGATTCAAAATCAAAATCAAAATTGATCTTCTGCTCCTGATTTTCCGGTCCCTCCCTGGGATGATTCTAGCCGCCGTCCTTCTGCCGGTTAAAATTGATCATTTCACATTTTTCTTTAAACAATTCATTTTTTTACGTTGTTATTTATTTAATTGTTTTCTAGAACATATACACACATTCATCAAATGCATGTATCATGTACGTAGCCCCTTGTTATAAATTGTTTTCCCACATAAAATAATGCGAGTTAGGATTTGAATTTTAAAGCTTTTTTTTTTTAAATAGCAGTGAGGATATCGGGATGAGAGAGGAAGTAAATATAAAATTAATTAATTAATTAATGTGGTGTTAATTAGAAGGATATTTATCCACATGTGTTTTATTAAAGTTAATGTAAAGTAAGGGTAATTTGTGTCCAATAAAAATGAATACAATGTTAACCTGCTATGAAGTGGGTAGGTTAGCGAAACCATATATATAAAAAATTGTCTGTTTCCTAAGCCAACTGTATGAGATAGCTTTGAACTTTTAACCGTCCCCATCCCGTCCCAAACGAATTGCAAAACAATAACCATGTTCCATGATGCTTCTTCTCCCACCCACGTTTAGTTTCACCCATCCAGATTCAATATTGTTATAATTATTATTACGATGATGATGTTGTATATATATAATATTTTTTCCTATAAGTATAATACTACTAATTTCCATAACTTTTTGGTTAATTTATCTGGTGCAACCAAGTATGCAGTACAAGGAAACAAGCATGAAGTCTATTCCTTGTTTTTTTCCCGAGTCTGTTTAGAGATCATCATGGACATATGATGGCTCTAAAGACATCGTCTTCTTTTTCTTGCAGTTCCATCTGCAATTCCAAGAACACAAGGAATTGAAGAGATTGAGCCTGGTGGAATGGAGAGAAATGATGTTGGATGTTGAAGGAGATTTTGACAAGACAATTGCATAGCCATCATCCATGTAATCGGTTCCATCCGGAAAAAGCTGCCAAAGAAGGCTCCCGGCACCACTCCCGCCTCTCTTCGTGGAGTTCAAGAGGGTCTTGTACACTGTTGCGATGAGTGTGTCACGGTACGATGAGTTGTAACCAGGGTCTTTCGTAGATACACCAAACTCAGAAAACACTACAGGCATTCCAAGATATTTCTCTGCATCCTCTATGTGGGCTTCCATCCATGCCTTTGTGAATTGGATATGAGTATCAGAAAGTGCTTGCGAAATCCTGCGGTGAATCATTTCAGTCTTTATTAGTAATTAGGATTCACCAAGAAAAGGAAAGATAATGTGATGGAGCAAAGCATAACTACCAAGAATCTGCGTAAATGTGAACAGAAGCAAAATCAACCCCAAGCGTTTGATGGTTCCTTATAAAGTCGGTTCCAACTTGTGTAGCGTATGAATCAGGGTTGAATTGTGCTCTATCAGGTGCTGAGGGACCATAAAATCCCTCCAAGCCGATCTCCACCAAGTGTTTTGCATCCATGCCCTTAATGTAGACTGCCATTTCTTGTATCCATGACTATATATAAAACAACAACAGCATATAGTTTCTTTAGGATATATACATGAGATGACCGAGAAGGTACATAACAGTCGAAGATGCCAAACCTGCAGTTTGTCACCAGAAGGATCTGAGGTGCATCTTGGTTCGTTCATCAGCTCCCATGCAAATATCGTGGGGTCATCCTTATAAGTAGTGTTTGTGAGTGTGTTGACTCTGTTAAGAACAGCCTGTATATATTGTTCAATCATTAATGCATGTTACCAAAATGAGGATTGGGCATTCAACATTAAGATAATGATGAGAATGGCAAATTAGAAAAATTAATCGGTGGTAGCTTGATGGCAAGGGACATTATGAGAAAGGGCTGGAAAAGTACTTGCCTTAACATGAGCCTTGTAGTAGCCTCTGAGGGTAGGATGAGAAAAGAAATCATCATCAGATGTTAAATTAAGGCCAGCATCTTGTCCCCATTTAATATACTGTTTCTTCCCACCGTATGCATCCCAGTTGTTAGTTAATGATAATATAAGCCTGATCTTGAACTTCTTCGCTTCGCTTACCACAAAGTCTAATGCCTGCATCCCAAATTAGGAACCATCAGATGTGAGGATTTGCTTCTGAAAACAAAATCAACCAAGAACGAAGATGCATGCCAGTACATTTGAAATTTCACTAATGAAAGGCAGGAACCTAATAAGCAGTTGGAAGTGCATACCTTAAAAACATCTTCGTCGTAAACACCAGGGGTTTTCTGGAGAGCACGCCATTGACCATCGTTAAAAGCCCAGGTCCTACAAACTGTAAGACCAACTGCGGAAGCCTGCTGGAAAACCTCAGTCACCTTTCCTCTTGTAGATTGATCCGCAGCAAAAACCATGAGCCAGTATGTGTTGAATCCGTTAACATAAAAAGGTTGGTCATCAATCATAAACTGGTTCCCCTTCTTCCCCACCATATCCCATGCATTGTCACCCATGTTGATATCAAATTCATTGTTCCTGAACAACAAACAATTAGAAAAAGGTTGACAGTACAGATGAGCATGTAAATTAAGCAAGAAAAGAATGCATACTTGTACATATGGTAAATCAATTCTAATTAACAGATATGAACTAACTAAAGATTCAATGAGAAATGCAATTAATTGTTCCTTATGGGTTGCGTACCCATGACTTGTACTAGAATATGGTAAATGATAGTCTGTTTCATCCACCGTTGCTTCAAATTGCTCATAGGAGGTGGTGCACTTGACCCTTTGAATCAAATAGATTAAAACGGACAATGAAAGAATGATCTCAATCCCAAATGCTTTCTTGTTGAAATCCATGGAGTCGATCGGTAAGCGATGGCTGGAGTTGTGTTCTCCATGGACAACAGTATGCGTATTTATGCGTTGTGTTCAACTAAATGTGCCTTTCTGCAGGGAATTAAACGGAACTGTGATGTGCAAGAAGAGTGTTGAAGAGGGGATTAACTCTGTCTGTCTTTAAAGCAAAGAAAAAATTATAAATTTTGTTGCTTTGCTCTGCCCTTGGTTTTCTCTTCCAAACATGTACAGAATGCAAGAATTAACACTAATGATTAGGTGCAGACGTAAGTAAAGTTGCAGGTAATGGTATATATGACTCCTAAGGTAAGTTTAGAAGGGTCCTACAACTGCAGTCTACAAGCTTCTACTCCTAGGACAAAAATGGGACCAAATTTCCCTTGCAGCTCACATGTCATTGTTGTCAGAATAAATTCAAGAACACACAACAACACAGGATATCTCAAACTACAAAAGAAACAGTACTGCAAATTTATAGCTTGTTCAAGGAATTTGGAGGTTAAATGATCCTATATATTATCATCACATTCACAAATTTGATTTGAATTCTTCATAATATGCAAATACAAGTAAAATCGAAATGGTAAAAAAGAGAGAGAAGAAGAATTTGCCTCGAGCCGGACCGGAGCTTCTAACAACTTAAGCTCCGATTTCCACAGGAGATTGCTCCTAATTGACCAACCAAAAACCAAGAAAAATCCAATTCCCAGGAAAATGCATGCCACCTATACATATATTAGAGAAAGAGAGAAGCGGATAGATGGGCACCTTGAAGAAGGGAGAGAATGTACAGACATGCCGTCCTGTTCCTCTTCTCTATCTTTACCACTACCACCGCCATCCATGGCGAGCTTTATTTTTCTTTGTTTTTTACCACTGGAAAAATGGAAACTTTTTATTTGGTTCTTATTAGGGTTTTAGAACATTGCAATTGAAAGATACCGTAACGTGCCAACCTTACCCGAAACATGCCGTCCAGTTCCTCTTCTCCATCTTTACCACTACCACCGCCATCCATAGCGAGCTTTATTTTTTAGTTTTTTACCACTGAAAAATGAAACTTTTTGTTTGGTTATTAATATTAGGGTTTTACTCCCTTCCTCAATTTATAATTTACATTTTAGGTTTTAATGGTGCCAAAATAATTGACGTCTTTTATAAAAATAATTTTTTCATTTTTTTAATATTAAAATTGACACGGTCCACACTAATCAAAATAATTTTTTTCATTTTTTTAATATTAAAATTGACTTCTATGGCTAATAAAAGTAGTTTTTTATTTTTTAAATATTAAAACTGATAAAAATAATTTTTTTATTTTTTTAATATTAAAATTGACGCGAGTCTATTTACCTTAAAATTTATGATTTGTGAACTCGTGTCAGATAAAAATTGACGGGAATAGAAGACTGCAATTGGAATAACAAAGTTAATGAATTAAATGAGAAGTTATGGAGAGAAAATTGATAATAAATGTTGCTGAGAAATTGTTGATTAGCTTGCTGGAGATGTTTGATCCTAAATTTACTGTCATTGAGGAGACAAAAGATTTTTCGAAGCTGACTTTGCAGCAGATGGTAGGGCTACAACTGAATCAAGTGGTTCCAGATTCAGCTTAAAAAAAGCTCATTAAGATTTGTTTGATAAAACTCGTGAGTCAAATTCAAGCTTATTTACAAAGCTTTTACTTTTGATGAGCCGAGGTTGAGCTTTGGAAAGTTTGGCTCATTAGACTAATGAGCTCACTCATTTAAGTTTATTTATTGGCTTGAAAACTAATCTAGTTAATTGTCTCGATTAGCGCTAAGCTCATAAACTTTCTTAATTAGAGTTTAATAATTTTATTATATGAAAATCTAATAAACATATAAAAAAAATATTTTATGCATATTTTATTGCACTATTATAATAGTTTTGATGTTATTGTATATAAGTTGAAATCAAACAACATCATTATAAGTTGAATAATGAAATTTATAATGTAGTTAACTCTTAATTCTTTTAATTAAGGTACCAATAAAGACTCTAACTAGATTCAAATTTCACTCTGATTTATAAAAAAAATCTTTTAATTTTTATATTTTATAATTTTTATTATATCAATGTTTAATTAAGTCTAATGAGTCAAAGTTCGTTTAGACTCATTTAGTAAATAAACAAACTAAGCTTGAGCCAAACTCGAGTCAAGCTTAAGCCTAAAGAAAAATAAGTGAGTCAAGGCTAAGCCTTGTTGCTGAAGTTCAAAACAAGCTTGAGCTTTCTAATAATATGATGAGTCAAGCCCGAACTCACTCAAGTTCGGGTTGGTTTAACTTATTTGAAGCCCTAGTTGATGGTAGGGGTGGGCAAACGGATGGATAAACTAAAATATTCGAGTTATCGAATTGAGCTTTAAGTGTTTGGATGATTATTCTAATCGAATTACTATTTTGAATATCCAAACCAAACTATCCTATAATTTAGTTCAATTTGAATGATTTTCATTTTAAAATTTAATATTGCACCATCTGAATTATCCATGCAAGATTTTTGTTTTTTTAGAAAGTTTAGGAGTAATAAGTTGGAACACATCAAAATAAAATTCTTAGCCAACCCATTAGCTCAATTCTATTTAGAAAAGAAAAAAAACACTAGAAACTTTTTTTATGTGATAGTAACACTCCACATCGTTTCTTTCCCTCAACTAAACAAAATTATTAATATTTAATACATTGAAAATATTTAAAAAGTTAAAAAAAAACGTGTCTTATATTATGGATCCCTAAACCTAATACTCTAACATTTTTTACAGTTAACAAACCACAACTATACAAATATTTCTCATTACCAATAGAAAATTGTTTCAATAAAATTCAGATATTTCAAATATTCGAATATTGAAATGAAATTA
This sequence comes from Viola odorata, assembly GCA_963691705.1. Classification (NCBI taxonomy): domain Eukaryota; kingdom Viridiplantae; phylum Streptophyta; class Magnoliopsida; order Malpighiales; family Violaceae; genus Viola; species Viola odorata. The sequence continues at coordinate 21,396,749 of OY829542.1, forward strand.
ATTTGGGTTACGAATATGGATAACCGAAATAATTTGAATTAGTTTGGATAAAAGGATTTTTTTTTTTGGATAATCCAAACTCGAATTAAATTTATCCAAATCAAACTGAACCGAACGGACAGTGACTCCTTGTTGATGGGTTCATTAAAAGCATACGAAGAAAGACTGCAAAGATCTATACTATATAAAAAGCACGTAGGAGCTTATTTCTATAAATTACTACTATATCCTTTAATTATTAAAAAAATTTAAAGATGTAATAGACTTTTAATTTTTAAAATTAACTACCTATTAAAATTGAATAAATCTATTATCCAATGACTTATTTAATTAATTAACCTACTTATTAAACTCATTAGTTATTTAATTAATTAACCTACCTATTAAACCCTAAACTATAAAGCATCGCCAACAAAGTTACAAACATTGCCAACTTCCCTATTTTCATCAAAAACGAAGGAGGATATTGTAAAGTAGGTAATGCGATTTTTATCACTAATGGCTATTCTTTTCACATACTCATAATGTTGTCTTTGTTGTTTATTATATCAAAAGAACACACTCATTCGATAAACTTTGATGTGTGATATATTATACTCCCCTCCGTCCACAATTAAGTGGCGATTTTCTACGGAAGTTACTGTACACTTTACTTGACTTTTTAGTGTTTGCTTTACTGAAAATTACTGTACCAGAAAGACAGTTATTTGTGGACAGAGGGAGTACTATTTTGCAATATAAATAATTTGTCAAACTAAACAATAGAACTCTTCTATGCTTATTTGCTATACAAAAGAATAGTTCTTTCCTGATTACCCTTCTTTTACAAGTAGTGCGTTTGGGCACAAAACAAATCGACAAAAGAAGATTGACCTCCGTCTTATTTTGGATTTGAGGTATAAATTATATATTTATTATATGAATCTTATATTTAATTAGTTTGAATCCTATATATATGTGTATTTATTTAGTTCGATGTATATATTTATGATTGTTGAAATTGTTTGAACCATCATCATTATATGAGTGGATTAGTTAACCCTATTATGGTTATGCACCGTCATGCTTATGGTTTCATCATTCCTACTACCTTTAGCTTAAATGGTGTGAGTCTTCATTTAATAGATCCCTTTTTTTGTCAACGATTGCCTCAATTTAGTAGTGTTTTGTTTCGATTTCTTTAGTTCGATTTCTATATATATATATATATAGTTATAAGTCTAGGCAATCATCTAGAAGTAGAAAAAGAAAGTATTATTAAACAGATTGATAGTATAACAGGATTGGTAACAGAAAATAGTCGTTTTATAAAAGTTATAACTGAAAATTTAGATTTTATTAAAAGTCAAAACGAGCATATTATTATAGAATTTAAAAAGATTAAAAGTATAGATAAACAACCAATCGAAGAATTACAGGAAATTTCAGGGTTAACAAAAGCCTTAGAAAAATTAAAATTAGATAATAATCAAAAAATAAGTATTAAACCAACAAAATACAATCATTGGCTACCTAGAAAATGAATAATTTTACGCCCTTCAGTGGACCTAGTAGAACACTACAAGAGTCTCGTAGAAGTGTGTCATCTAGAGAAGAAGTTAATAATAACCCATTTTTGGGAAGAATGTTTAGTAGAGGATCAGGAAGTAATAGTTCACAAACAGTAGTTCAATTAGAAGAAGAAATAGATGTAGAAAGAAACTTAGAAATATACAATAATGAACAATTAGATGCATTAAACCCAAGAACTTTATATAGAGTAGGGCCCCTAAACATAAATACAGTACTAATTAGAAGTAATAGAGAAGAAAGTCTTAGAGTAGTAGACACCTCAGAGACTATAGATCTATTTACTCCAGAGATGATTAATAAAATCAAGAAAACAGGAAAAATGTTTGCACATGTTGGGTTGGTAGTAATAGGAATAAAAGGATTAGGTAGAAAAGAACTAGGAACTAAAGTCTTGGTTTTAATTTTAGATAAATCCTGGAAAACAGATGTTAAGAAAGCGATTATAGCAGGAATGGAAGTAGACCTTAGTCAAAATTGTGCACTTTTCTATTGTTCACCAGTCATATTAAAAGATATTAGAGATTTAAAGAATCTAAAAATAGGATTAGCGACAAAGGGTTACGAAGACTATAAAGGAAATAATTTAGTAATCAGCATAGGGATTTTAGGAAAAGCTAGCAACAGATCAGGCATGAATTTTAAAGTTAACGTAGAAGGAATCGTAGAAAATTTAGCAAGCCATGGAATAAGAATGATAGATCCAGTTAAAATAGATCCCGAAGAACTAGCAAGATTAGAATGGCAACTAAAAGAATTTACAGATACTACTGAAAAAAATTTAGTACCAGAAAAAAGTGTAATATACGAAGATAAAGATGGTAACTTTAGCATGAGATTTAATAATTATACAGAAAAAGAACCTGTCAAAGAAGATGACAGTGATCAAGAGGTTAGTATGATGAATGAAGAATTAGGAGAACCCATATATGATACAGATAATGAAAATATATATACAGATGATGAGAATATAGAGGAAATAATAGGATATGGTCTATATGAAGAATTAGATGAAGAAATAAATGAAGTAGAAGAAATAGCTGGCTTCAAAACAGAAGAAGTCCATAAAACATTTGATCAAATAGTAAATAGAAAGTTTACAGAAATTAACATACAAGAACAAGTAGATGATATGTTAATAGAATGCATGACAGAATTAGGATTAGAATATGAAGAAGCATATAACAAATTAAATGAAGTTTTTAACTTACCACTAGTAACAGATATAGTTAACGGGAAAATATTAATTAGTGATTTCTATAAACCAGAAGTAAGTTATATGGATCAAAATATAGATCCTAGAGGAGTTAAAAGACCTAAACCTGAGTTCGTAACACCAGGAACATCAGGAACAGAAATGTTAGGAAGAGAACCTTGGACGCCTGCTACTGCAGTATACCAAGGAGAATCAAATATAAAGGGCAGAGGGGCAAGAATGCCAATAGGAAAACTTTACAGTTCAAATATGTTAGTAATAGAACAACAGAGCCCTCAATTATGGCCAGATGAGATATTAATATGGGAACAAACAGTCGTTAGAAATTGGGAAACCAATAAGCGAGAAGATATAGACATGTTTTCTTATTTAGAAACAACCTTAGGACTAACAGCATTAGGGATTTGGCAAAGTAAAAAGCTAAAAGACCCAGATGGAATAAACACCATTAAGTCGTTAGGAGATAATCCATATAATTTTACGAGTCAAATTAGAATTCTACTATTAGGAGTAGATCCTGCCAAAGAGAATACGTTTATACAAGACACGGCAGTAAGAAATCTAGAACAACTTAGTATTACAAATTTTAAATACATTAAAGAATTTAGCTCAGATTTTGCTAGATTACTAGCTCAGACTGGGAAAGCTATGGATGATGATTTATGTAATAAATATTTCATTAAACTTCCGGGAGACTTAGGAAGATTAATGCATGAGGAATGGAACAGAGATTGTGGTCATATAGCAGATCTAGGAATAGGACCTAGAATTACTTATGTGTTCAAAAAATTAGAAGATAAATGTAAAGATGCTACAATGCAAGAACAAATTAAGCGTCAAGCTTGGGCGTTTTGCAAAACAGCGATTTACACACCACAAGCATATGGATATTATGATAAAAAGAAAAAATTCCTTAGAAAAAGCACATCCTATAGAAAAGACAAACCATGGAAAAATAAAAATAAATATGTTAAAAAACCTAGAGACAGAAAATGCACATGTTTTATTTGTGGGGATCCAGAACATTTAGCAAACAGATGTCCAAACAAACACAAAAATATAGATAGGACAAATTTGGTAGAACAAATAGGCGATTATGAAATAGAAAATATCAAAACAGATTCAGACAACGAATCAGTATACAGTATAGTCTCAGAAAATGAACAAGAAAACAGTACTAAAATTACCTATACCTACATGAATGAAGAACAAAATGTAGAATGTTTACATGAGTGGATTAGAAACAGAGGAAATAACCATATAAGTTGTTATAACTGTAAGTTATATCCGGCTATAGACAGAAGATACCAATGTAATAATTGTTTTAAAGAAATATGTTTTATGTGTATTAGAAAATTATTCCAAATAGAAACAGATATATCAGGAAAAGTCATAGAAAATAATCGTAGGGATATAATAGATGAAACACTTAGAGAACAAATTAAAAGACATGATGTGGAAATAGAACTTTTAAAACACAGGATAAAAGAGCTTGAAGATCACCAAATTGAGAAAAAGAAAGAAGTAGAATCTAGTTATATAACTGAGCAAATTCAAGAAGAATCATCTTTTACCATTAGTAAATGTATAGCAAGCTTAATAACTCTAAAATGTAGACTATGGTTAGATACGAATACGTTTGTAGAATTAAATGCCATTTTAGATACGGCAAGTTCAAAGAGTATGGTAGGACACAGTTTGATACCAATAAAATATCATAAAAAATTGAAATACAAGGTTATCACAAAAACAGCAGAACAACGAACAATGGTTATCACACATCATGTAGAAGCTTTAGGAATACAGTTTATAGATTTTGCAAAAAATTATAGTGTTAAATACGATATTCCACAGATTAACATAGCACCTGAAGAAACAAGAAGTAATGATTTTTTATTAGGACTAAATTTTATATGCAGTTTAAATGGTAGTGTTACTATAGCTAGAAATAGTATAACAGTTAGTAAAAATGTCTACACATTTCCAACAAATAAATATATACAGACAGCAGAATTGGCAAGAAAGCGTGGTGGACAACCAACCTTAGAATTTTTAAAACCAGACATAAAAAGAACAACCTATATAGAAAATGAAACTTATGCTATGCTAGGGAAAGAATTAGCGTTAGAATTAGAGAAAAGACCAGATATTAGAAATAGTAAAAATTATCCCATCATATAGAAATTAGAAAAAATATGACTAATAGGTGAAGACATTACAAAAAATAGAGTAAACTATGAAGTAAAAATACAGATTAAAAATCCTGATATAAGGATAGTAACAGCAAATATAGATTACAACCCTTTAGATAAGGAAGAGTTTAGAAAACAAATTCCTGAAATGTTGAACCAAGGATTAATTAAAAGATCAGTTAGTCCACATAGATCAGCAGCATTTATAGTTAAGAACCACAGTGAAATTAAAAGAGGTAAAGCTAGAATAGTGTATAATTACAAAAGATTAAATGATAATACCATAGATGATGCATACAATATTCCGAATAAAGACAGTTTAATAGGACTAATACAAAAGAAAAAGATATTTAGTAAATTTGACTTAAAATCAGGATATAACCAGTTGAAATTAGAAGAATGGTTCAAACAATGGACTGCATTTACATGTCCAGAAGGACATTTTGAATGGAATGTTCTTTCTTTTGGCCTAAAAAATGCACCAGCAGTTTTTCAAAGATTCATGGATTCAATATTCTTAAAATATGATTTTTGTTTAGTTTATATAGATGATATTCTGGTAGCAAGTGATTCCATTAAAGAACATGAAGAACACCTAAAACAGATTTTTCAAGAAATAGAAAAATGTGGTATAGTAGTAAGTAAAAGAAAAATGGAATTATATAAAAGAAAAATATCCTTTTTAGGATTAGAAATAGGGAATGGAAAGATAGAATTACAGCCACATATAGCTGAAAAGATATTAAATTTCCCAGATAAATTAGAAGGATTAAAACAAATACAGGCTTTTTTAGGGATACTAAATTATGCTAGAAAATTTATTCCTAATTTAAGCAAATTAGTAGGACCATTATACAGTAAAACAACTAAAAATGGTCAAAGAAATTTTAACAAAGAAGACTCAGAATTAGTAAAGAAAATTAAAGAATAGGTTAAAAAAATTAAGCCATTAGAACTACCTTTAACAACAGATTACATTATTATAGAATGTGATGGTAGTAAAGAAGGATGGGGAGCAGTCATGATCTGTAAACCCAATAAATATTCAGACAAAGAAACAGAAAGAATTGCTGCTTATGCAAGTGGCAATTTCAAAACAGGACAGAATTGGACCAGTTTAGATTTTGAAATACAAGCATTAATAAATGCGTTAGATAAATTTAAGATATATCTACAGAATGAATTTACAGTAAGAACAGATTGTGAAGCTATAGTAAAATTTCTCAAAAATGAGAATAGCAAAAAGATAAACAGAACCCGATGGGTTAACTTACAAAATTTGATACAGGGAAACGGATATAAAATTTGCTTCGAGCATATAAAGGGAAAAAATAACAGTTTATCAGATTTATTATCTAGAAACATTGAAAAACTTTTTAAATGATACAGGTAGAAATGAAGAAAAGGGTTATAAAACCCCGGGGACAAACAGAACAGAAATCAGAAGCAGCAGAATCCCTAACAGACAGAATTATTATCTACAAAAATAATCTAGCGATGCCGGTTACAGCTACAGAAAGAGGGTCATCATCCTCAAACATACAGGATTTACCTTCACAGATAAACAGAAGTTTTCCTATGAGAGGAGCACAGAAAGAGATAAAATTTGGTACTATGTACCTCACAGAATTCCCTGAAGGAGGAAATAGAAAATTCAAACCCTTTGAGGGGTTAAACATCGATAGAGAACAACAGTGCTTGCTAGATAATATCTGGCACATACAGACTGTTCCAACAACAACACAATTTAAAGTACAATGCTTAAATGCTCTAAGCATGTATTTTTCAGAAAAGAATCCCAAGATACAGAAAAAATCTTTCTCACATTATGTGATATACAGGGGATTGAAGACAGGAGTTTTTCACAGCTTTAACACAGTTAAAAATTTCATTATGTGTCAAAATCCCATTTTTGTAGGATATCACAGCTTCGCTGAGGCTTTAGAAGAAGCAAGGGCCCAATTAGGCCCAAACTTCTATATTGAGCCCGAAACAGTTAGACCATATTCAGAGGTAGCCCGAGATATTCTAGTCAGCTAATAGCTCGACTAGAAGATAGAAACAGAAAACTAGAAGAACAGATGGTACAAATTCAGCAACAGACAGCTAAACAGATAGCTTTTCTTGAACAGAAAAAGAATGAAGCTGAAAGACAATTCCAACAGAACAACACCACAGTAAGCATTCTAAATACTAAAATACAACAGTTAGATCAATTTATCAAAGAAAATAAGCCCAAAAATCGAAGTTTCATTCAACTTCGGGCTAGGTTATTAGATATGCCAGCACAGTTCACCCTAAAGCCTTTGATTGATCAATGGCCTGAGGGAGAAGAAATAATCAAACAGAAGACAGAAAGCAGACATTTAGAAGACTTGATTAATACACAAAAAGACTTAGTACGTATTCATTTTGAAGAAACAAATTGGAAGTTTAAAGGAGTAAAGGTGATACAGAAACCCTTTTCTATAAGGGCAGGACAGATTACAAGACATAACAATGGTACAGCAGGTCTGTTTAAGTTACAAGTAGACCTTAACCTCACAGATATGCCCTTCCAAAAAATTCTTTCCTTCTTCCACATGGGGATGATGGATCAAATCACATTTAAATTAGAAGAAGAAGGAAACATTGAAAGTTATATAGAAGAATTCGGAGAAAAGTTTTTTCTTATTGCACGAAACATGGCAGTTAGAAAGAAATTAATATGTATCATTGACTCCACACTCCCTGTAGCTAGAGGATTTGAAATCATCCCTGCAAAGAAAAGAATATTCATTTTCTCTACAGATCGAGACAGAGACAGTTTTGAAGATATCAAGATGATTGCTCTATCTCCTTATGATTTTTAAGAACTAGACAACACAGAAATTTACAAAGTTGCTCAAGATCCCAGCGTCCTCTACACCCCAGAAGATTGGATTGGTTATCATCTCTTAGGAGAGGGATATTTCATCCAAATTTACAGTACTAGAGAATGGAAAATGTTCCTTCCACATTCCGGAGATGGGCGCCTATTAGATGAAGAACATATTGTTAATCTAGTAGACGACCTCCAAGATGAAGAAATGACAGAAGCTGACGACAGAGATGAAGTCACTATTCCAGATACACACAGAGATCTTTAAAAATCTATCAACAGACATAAGCCATGACGTTTACAGAAACAGCTGTCCAGAACAGCTGTCCATCAGCAGCTTGCCTTTTGGCAGGATGTAATTATAAATTACTTTTCTTTATCAACTTTTTCCTACTTTAATTTGTGACCTTATCTTTTTAGATGCTTTAAAGATAAGTTTTCTTTTTTGGCCACTTGTTTTTTGGCCTCTTTCTTTAGTCTTTCCTTTAAAAGGGGACTCTCCCCTTCATTTGTATATAACGGAAGAAAAAATATAACAAGAAAAGCATTTGTCAATCTCTCCATGTCTCACTAAAATCTCTCTTTAGTTTCCAGTTTTCATAGCCTCTTAGTTCCCCTCGCCTAAACAGAAGCCCATATATATAAATAAATAAATAAATAATTACTAACCGGTGACTGCAAATCTCCAACGCCGGAATCAAACTCTCTGTATCTTATCTTGTCCATTTGCATATATATCAACCCCCCTCTTTCTTATTTATTGGTAGCGGAGCCCAGACGTTCCTCTTTGGCAATCTGACAAAAGACATAGACAGGCGTGGTAAAGGTATCCACAAAAGGAGTAAAGCCTGGGTTGGCCACGAACCCGCTAGGGTGAGTCAGTTTCTAAAGACATGTTCTAGTTCTAATTCCAATTTTCTTTATCTGTCATAATTTATTATATTGTCTGAAATAATTAGTTTTTAATATCGTTTATCTGTATTTATTTGGGCTTAATTTCTTAGGGAACTAATGTTATAAAACTGGAAACTTTTCCGATAAATTGATAAATCTTTCTAAAAGCTCAGTTAAGTATTAAAAAATTGCAAACCAAAAATTTAAAAGAATTGATTACTTAGATTATATATATATATATACTTTTAAATTAATTAACCTACCTATTAAACCCCTCTCTCTTCTAATTAGTAACCAGTAGATTATTGGAATTTCATTAAGTAGCGTTTTGTTTCGGTTTCTTTAGTTCGATTCCTATATATATATATTATACAATTTCATACACTATTCAATAAATAACTTAAACTACCACTTACTTGCAAATTCATGTTTTAAATTTATTTCAATTGTAGGAAGATATGTTTACAAACAAAAGAAAAAGCGACCAATGATTCAATAGTGCTAAATGTTAAGAGAAGAGAGAGAAATTGGTTGCTTAAAACTCTAATCATTTTTTTTATGAATATCAAGGTACAGTTAAACCTCGATAAATGAATGCTCTTGGGACCAGCAAAAAATATTCGTTTAGTGAGTTTATTTACTTATCGATAAATGAATATATTATTCATTTATCGATAAATGAATTTTTATTCATTTAGATAGTATTTTTACATTTTTATTTTTTCGTATGATTATTTATTTTACATTTAATGTACAAATACGTATATAGACTATGTACATGCATCATGTATTTATAAGATTCTATGTATGGAATACTTAGAGTCTAAATACATGCAACATGTACTAATAATAATATTCTATGTATGGAATACTTAGAGACTAAGACAATGTACCTAACCTACCTACAAACTACTATATATATTTTTCTAGAGTCTTGGTTTGGTAAATAATTCATTCTACTATATATCCCAAATGTGTCATCAAAAGAAGCCTTTCAAGCAGTAATCACCCTACGAAACTATTTGCTACAGCAGGAGCAGAATATTCTAGAAGTTGTGTTTGCACTAGAAAAAGTCGCAGATGTGATGCATTTTGGTGGAAGGAAAAAACAAACAACTTTAGACGCTTTTTTTGTGAAGAAATGACTTCTTGTATGAACATTGTTGATTGGAAGAAATATTTTTGTTTTTAGGATAAATAAATATATATATATATATATATATATATATATCTTATGAATTTTAATGATTATTCATTTATATTTACATGGGGTCTTTAAGGATTCAAAAAAAATTATTCGTTAATGCATTTAGCGAGGTTATTCATTTAGCCCATTTGCCCAAGTCGGGACCGGAGAAAATTATTCATTTGGCGAGGTTATTCATTTATCGGACATTCATTTATCGAGGTTTAACTGTATGTGATTAATTAATATTTTAAAATTAATAATTTGATTCAATGTTTAAAATTATTCGGAGTGACTAATATTAAACTATATAATAAATCTTTTATTTGTTTTAATTCGGAGTGACTAATACTAAACTATATAATAAATCTTCTGTTTGTTTTAATATGTAGGATATATAGAAGTTGAACCATCTATTTCATCTCTACATACGTTAAAGGATGTTCCCAGTTGTAACTATTGTGGTGCAAAAAGATTTCAGTTCGAGACACCAACATTTTGTTGTCAAAATAGACAAGTTAAATTGGCGCACACACATTATGATGATGATTTGCTAGAACTTTATACGTCACAATCGGAAGAACCGAAAGAGTTTCGTAGAAAGATTAGAAAATATAACAGTGTATTTGGGTTACATCATTTGGTGTAAAGTATGACAAGAACTTGCTTCATCGAGGAAAAGAGTTTATACCTTTAAAGCTCAAGGTCCGGCATACCACAATCTTCCTTGATTGGTGCCCGCAGAGAATAATCCAGTGTATTTTCAACTTTATTTTTATGATACTGATAATGAGCTACACAATAGGATGAGAATGCTAACTTGGATGAAAGCATTATGAAGAAATTGATGAAGGTTCTGGAAAACAACCCATATGCTAAATTTTTGAAAGTTTCAAAGATATTTACTCATTTGACGATTTACAAATCCATATCAACACAAGTGTTAATATTGATCAAAGAGATTATAACTCGCCTTCTGTTGATCAAGTTACTGCTATATGGATTGAAGGAAATAATTCTAATGTTCCATTTGAAAAAGATATAGTTGTTCATGAACATTTGGGACAGAGCCATAGAATTAAACATTATTTTAGTTGTTATGATCCTCTCCAATACCCGCTTTTATGCCCTAAAAGAGAAGTTGGTTGGCATCAGAATATTTTCAAACAATGCAGAAGGTCTTCAAATACTAATACAACAACTACAGAAGAGTTTTCAAGTGTTCCAACATTTATATCTGCAAAAACTATTTTTGATCAAGAAACATAAGGTAAGCTTTTAATTAATACGATATTATTTCAATTTTTAGCTCTATTTTTTTTCCATGTGTCTTATAGAATTTTCACATGATTTTTTTAATATGTAGGTATCCATAGAACTACAATATCAAAAGTATCGTGTAGAGAGTACTATTGTTACAAGCTTCAAATTAGAGCTTTTACACATTCGATACTTTTACACTATTCCAACAATATGTAGTAGACATGTACATTAAATTGGAGACCACCAGACTTGATTTCTTCCGTCATCAATAAATAAAAATCTTATCTGAATTGTACCAAGGTATTGCTGATAGTGTCATATCAGGAGAAACCAGAGGAAGTGAAGTGGGAAAAAGGTTAATCATTTCTGCCTCTTTTGTTGGAGGGCCACGAGATATGCGACAACGATACCTTGATTCGATATCATTGGTACTATTTTGGTATATTGTTAGGCACTTTTCAAATTAAGTCACTAAAAAACTAAATTTAGTAGAATTTACTATCCTCACTTTTACATCTTTTAAATCCATTTTTTATTAACGTTTATATTTTTTTATTTGATATATTATCAGCCTGAAGATGTAAAGAAGTTATGGGATCTATATTACGATGCATTATCCGAAGACTATAAAAGAACCCATCGAAATTCAAGCATAGAGGAGGTATCAGCATTAACACTCAAGAGTATTAATTTTTATTTAAAAAGTATGGGAAAAAAGTGTTAAGGATTATGATTTACCTACAATAAAGGAGATAAGTTTGGAACATTGCTCGGCATTGTCAAAGTAGATTGTAGATGAATTGTCCATTAAAGTCACATTGGAAGATCTAGAGACACAATCAAGGTTAAATCCTGAACAAGAAGAGGCTTTT